>JAESUZ010003757.1:0-1200000 GCA_017311185.1 Proteles cristata cristata | reverse complement strand
CAAGTCCTCAAGTGTCTATTCAGGTTTGTTTATTTAAAAAAAATTTTTTTAAATGCTTTATTTATTTTTGAGAGAGAGAGAGAGAGAGAGAGAGAGAGAGAGAGACAGTGGGAGGAGAGGAGGGTCAGAAAGAGAGGGAGACACAGAATCCAAAGCAGGCTCCGGGCTCTGAGCTGGCTGTCAGCACAGAGCCTGATGTGGGGCTCGAACCCACAAGCCAGGATAATGACCTGAGCTGAAGTAGAATGCCCAACCAACTGAGCCACCCAGGTGCCCTTGTGGTTTCTTATTCTGTGAACAAAATCCATACACGTTCGACACACGTTTGACACACACACAGAGTTTGGAAGACAGCATAAAAAAAGTTAATTTAAACAAAGTTGCATGTCTTTCCAGCAGTTACAGTGTAAACATCTTCGTGTTTTCCTTTGCATGGGCATACATGTAACCTATGTTTAAAATTCTGAATACTATTCTATAATTAGTACTTTGTTCACATGAGCCACTGTGCCTTTGAAAAGTTAAAGCCTTCAGAATATACCTTATATTTTAGATGTACTAAAAATTCTGTATACAAAATTTTCTAACCTACATTTAATACTTGTGTTTTTTTTTTAAGTGTTTTTTTTTTTTTTCATATTTATTTTTGAGAAAGACAAAGTGCGAGCAGGGTAGGGGCAGAAAGAGAGGGAGACACAGAATCTGAAGCAGGCTCCACGCTCCGAGCTGTCAGCACAGAGCCTGATGCAGGGCTCAAACGCAAGAAGTGTGAGATCATGACCTGAACTGTCAGATGCATAACTGCCTGAGCCACCTAGGTGCCCCCAATAATACCTGTTTTAATCAAATGCTTTAAACACAGAAAGCATGACGATATGTTACTGGTCACCTGTGAACTCATGCAAACCGTCACTGTCAGGCCTTTTGACACTCTTTAGGAGAAAATGCCCTGTTTCTGCTAAAGTCTTCATGTGGGCAGCAAGTACCCATAAATAACACACGCTATCTTCCCAGGCTTGGTAACTTTAAATTTTGATACAGCTTCAAGGCTTATGAAAACAAGGATGAAGGAACAATACAAAGAATCCCAGAGTCTTTCCTCAGGTGTGCCGGTTGTTTCCATGCCACCTTCCACGGCTCGTGCTCCTTCCACGTTGCACCTGCCAGCACCCCCACTCTGCCTCCTGAAGCATTCAGGGCTGAGTTGTAGAGAGTCCCCATTTCCTAAAAGAGGAGCACGGCCTCACTAGCCTGACCAGCTCCACATCCCAGAGCGAGTTACCTGGCCCACGATGTCCACACACACTGTCCCCGGCCCAGCGTCCAATGCAGTACACCACCGTGTGCCCCTCTCATCTCCCTTAATCTGGAAGGCTCCCCGCCTCCTTGGTTTTCGGAGGCACTGGCATTTGTCCATGATGGTGGACATTTAGTTTGTTCCGGCCTGTGGTCAACCCGCTGTCGCTGGACACATTCCCACACAGGGTTCGTTCAGCAAATGCAGACTTCACGTGCAGGGGAGCTGAGGCACAGGGCCAGCACTGTGGACGTTTCCGGATGCCAGCGACCTGCTCTTCTGAAGTGTCCGTGTGTGGGGCTCCTGGGTGGCTCAGTTGGTAGGTGGTCGACTTCCACTGAGGTCATGATCTCACAGTTCGTGGGTTCAACCCCTGTGTCAGGCTCTGTCCTGACAGCTCAGAGCCTGGAGTCTGCTTCAGATTCTGTGTCTCCCTCTCTCTCTGACCCTCCCCTGCTCATGCTCTCTGTCTCTTTCTCAAAAATAAATAAAATGTTAAAAAAAAATAAAAAAAAAAAAAGGGTGTGCGTGCGCGTGTGCCACACGCACCTGCCAGCAGTGAACGAGTAGCGTGCACGTCCTCTCACGACACTGTGACTTTCTCTAGGACACCAGATATTCTGATGCTTCCACAAGACTGCTTCCTAACGGCTTGGCCAAACATTAAGCAAAGACGTCTATTGTTGGGCATATAGTCTATTCCTGCTTTTGTCATATGAACGTGGTTTTGACAAACACAGAAAAGGATTTAGCATCCGATGGCTTCCTCAGGAGAGAACTTTAGAAAGTCAAATCTGAGGCACATTCTTAGCAAGACAAGGGTCATGAAGGCAGCCACTCATCCTGCTACAGATCTTACTTCACGCCATGTCATCATCTGTCGCATTAGAATCAGTGAAGAGACTAAAGAAAATGCTTGCTACACTCCAGCTCTTACAGAAGGCTGCATTTACCATACATTGCTTTCCCATAATATCCTTTATCACACTGGCTACAGCAGAGACGAGAGATGGTCAGAAACCGACGAAGATGCTCACTGACGACAGTTCTGATGGACACACCTTCAACAGTTTCCTCGTTAGGGAAACGAGTGCAGGGACTGGAGAGGCAGTGATCACAACATGCACACTGTTCTAGAATCTCACAGGAAGGTCAAGACCTCAGTCCCTCGGCCGCCCTCCCCAATATCCACCATGGTTACCAGCTTCCGTGTCTTCAGGCACATGTTGAAGTGTGAACGCACGCACATGGATGCAGGGAGACAGTTGTGTGTGCGCTACCGTCTTGAGCACATATGGACCCGGTAGGCTGCCTCAGCAGTGTACGCACAGAGCGGTCTTTATCATCGCGATAACCCATAACCCTATTCATGGGCGGGGCATTATTCCAAGCATTTTATGTATATTGATTTTCATGTGTTGATTCATGTGGGCCATGCGACACACGTGTGGAAACCCCGTAGATTATTTGCCCAGCTCTACAATGACCTCAGGATGGAGACTCGTGTCTGGTATGGCTGCATCAGCGAGGTCTTCAAAGACCCTCCTGAGCAGACACGTGGTGGTGCTTTGCCAGGAGGAGGATCCCAGGAAGCGGGACTGTTGTGCCAGCCAGAGGCCCTGAGGGTACATGGGTTACCCTCCCAGCCCTGGCTGGAGCCCTGTCTCCCTCAGGCCTGTGGCCGGTTCCCGGCTGGAATAGACTTGGTTGCTGGAGATCTACTGACACCTGTTTTCTGGTCATTACCACCTGTCACATTCTTGTTGCATCAATCGTTTACTTATAGAAAAAGAGCTCTTATGCTTCCAGGGCCTTCTCTCTTCTGTGCTACATGGGCCCAGCTTCTTGGGCCATTCCTGGTAGGGTAGTTTCCAGACACCACCATTCTGGGACACTCTCCCCTGGACCCGGTCCCAGGAAGGTGCAACTGGAATGCTTAATTTTCTGTCACAAGAAGTCTGACACACCCAAGGCTTACCTGTGCTGTATTTGTGTGATGTGGTTCTTAAATCAGAAAGTTATTGTTTCTATTGCAGAGAAGAAGGGTTTCACCCCAGTGACCTAAGAAACCACAAAGAGGGGCGCCTGGGTGGCTCAATCAGTTAAGTGTCAGACTCTTGGATTTGGCTTAGGTCATAATCTCATGGTTCAGGGGTTCGAGCCCCTTGTTGGGTTCTGTGTTGGCGGTGCACAGCCTGCTCAGGATCCTCTCTCTGTTTGTCCCTCTCCGCTCGCATTGTCTCTTGTTCCTCAAAATAAATAAATATACTTAAAGAACACCAGCAGGCACAGGCGAAAAAGACAGAGGACCAAGACACTATTGGACAATCGCCACCCTGCTGTACCCAGCCCACAGAAAACACCATGGCTCTGCACCCTCCCATCAAAGATGTCCAGGAAGTAAGCCTCACATAAGATTTAAGTAAGACCAGAGTCTCAGAACACAAAGCTCAAAATGTCCTTATTTCATCTGAAAGCCATTGGAATGTCGCACCAACAATCGGAAGAACCTCAACTTGAGGGCGAGAAAGCAATCAGCAGCTGATACTCGACAACACAGGTGTCATCCCGGGATGACAGTCTGCGGGGCCCTCCAAAGGGTACATAGAGCTGCCCTGGGACCCCACAATCCCACTCCTGCGTACATGCCACACAGAAGCCTGTGCCCAGAGCAGTGTTACATGCATCAGTCAGAAGGTACAAATGCCCAAATGTCTGTCAACAGACAACACATTGACGAAGCCATAGGAGAGCCGTTACACGGCCATCACAGGGATAAAGCCCTGACTATGATGTGGCTAACGGCTTGTAGGCCTGGGGAGAAGGGGGCAGGTGTGGGACAGCTAGGGGACACAGTTTCTTCAAATGACACGATGTCCTACAAGTGTGAAGACCCTGGAAGCCGCTGTCTGCTGTGGGAGCGCCAGCTCAGTAAAGCTGCCGAGATAGACAGCACGCGGGGCAGAGCTCCAACAGCGTGGATGGGAAGGGACCCAAGTCTGGCCCTGCATGGTCGAGCTCCGAACACGAAGACAAGGGAAAGGCCTTCCGTGACGAACACTCCGGGCCATGAAGTTTCCTGCTGGCAAATTCCACTCAGCGTTTACAGAGAAGTAACAGCTGCTTTACGTGAGCTTTTCCAGAGAACGGAAGACGAGGGAGCAGTCCCCAGCTTGCTTTAGGCCAGTGCTCCCCTGACAGCCGGCCCAGGCCAACGCGGCCAGACCCTCGCACAGCTGCGTTGTGTATGAGAGGACACCAGAGTCCCGCCCTCAGGGGAGTAGTTCACCGTCTGCAAACCAGTCGATCATCTTCAGAGACACGAAAAAGCATCTGAGAAGACACACCAGCCTCTCATGATAAATACCGCCCACAAACTGGGAGTCACTTACAAAGGACACAGACAGAAAACCTACTGCAAGCACCACTTAGTGGCCAGACTGAGCGCTTTTGTCCTAAATGGGGAACAAGGAAGGGATGTCGACCCTCCCCAGTTCCACGCTGTGCTGGCGTCCTGGCCACGCAATGAGAAAGAGAAACAGACAGGTAGACGGTGCCTGGGTGGCTCAGTCGGTTGAGCGTCCGACTTCAGCTCAGGTCATGATCTCATGGTTTGTGGGTTCGAGCCCCACGTTGGGCTCTGTGCTGACAGCTCAGAGCCTGGAGCTTGTTTCGGATTCTGTGTCTCCCTCTCTGACCCTCCCCTGCTCACGCTGTCTCTATCTCTGAAATAAAAACATTTAAAAAAAAAAAAAAGAGAGAGAAACAGGTAGGTTGGACAGGAAGAAACAAAACTGTCTCACAGGGAGATAGGACTGTTTATACAGAAAATTCCGAACTATCACAAAAAAAATTACTAAAAGCGAGTTTAGTAAGGTTGTGGGCTACCAAATGCAGAAATGACTAGTTCTTTATCCTGGTAACAGCTGGACATTAAGGTGTTTAAAAAGTATGACAGCCCCCCCACAGTGAGATACTTCGGTGTAAGTCTCGCAAAACACGTGCAGGACCTGTAGGCAAGGGAGCACAAAATACCCGAAGAGAAATGAGAAAGAATGAAACAATGCAGAGAGTTACGTATTCTCAGATTAGAAGACTCAGTGGTGTCGCGGTGGCAGCTCCTCCCTAAGGGACATGTCGGCCCACACACTTCTGGTCACAATACCAGAAGTCTGTGGAGACCGACAAGCTGCTTCTACAGCTTGGATGAAAAGCCTACCGACTTGGAAAAGCCAGAACAGCATGAAGAAGGAAGGAAGAAGGAGGACTGCCGTGACGGCCTCCACTCGGCAGAGCGCTGTCATCAATGTGGGGTCAGCAGAGGGGACACATGCAGGTCAGTGGAAAAGAATAGAGTCAGACCAGACCTGAAGACACGTGGTCAATTCACTTGGAACAATCCTTTCCACGGACTGTACTCGAACAAGTGGGTATCTCTACCCACCTTGAAGCTCCAAATACATCACAGGCTACGGTCTATAGAAAAGGTGAAACTATAAAACTTCCAGAAGGGGGCGAAAACCTTCATGATCTGGGCAAGGAAAAGTTTCTTTAGATCTGATATCAAAAACACGGGGCGCCTGGGTGGCTTAGTCGGTTGGGCTTCCGACTTTCGCTTGGGTCATGATCTCACAGTTCGTGGGTTCGAGCCCCGCGTCGGGCTCTGTGCTGGCTGCCAGCTCGGAGCCTGGAGCCTGTTTCGGAGTCTGTGACTCCCTCTCTCTCTGACCCTCCCTGCTCACGCTGTCTCTCTCTCCTAGAAATAAATAAGACATTAAAAAAAAAAAAAAAAAAAAAAACGCAATCCAGGGGTGCCTGGGTGGCCCAGCTGGTTGAGCGCCTGACTTTGGCTTAGGTCATGATCTCACGGTTTGTGGGTTCGAGCCTCGCATTGGGGGCTCTGTGCTGTCAGTGCAGGCTTCTTGGTTTCCCCTCCCCCTCCCCTGCTTATACACTCTCTCTCAAAAATAAACGTTAAAAAAAACAAAGACAATTTGCATTGTCTACATTTCTTATGAAAGACATATCTTTATAATCACAAAAGAGCAACTATGATAAAAAAATGGGCACACGTCCTCCTATGTAAGATTGATGTGAGTAGTGCCCTCGGGAGGAAGTCTAATCACAAACCCGACGCTGTGGCCTTGGTGGTCTCTGCCACAGAGACACAGAGGCCACCCGGAGCCTGGGTTACCTGGTTGTTGACAACCACGTGGACGGTGCCGTGAGTCGTGTAGGATGGCAGGTCGCTCAGGTGGAAGGTCTCATACACGATGCCCTGGCCAGCAAAGGCAGCATCTCCGTGCAGAAGAATGGACATGACCTGCAGACGTGCAGAGGAGACCCCGACTCCAACAGAGCCCCGACCACTGTGTCTACAAGGCACCCCAGAGACAGTCACTATCTGCTTTTCAAAAAATAATGTGTTTTGAGACCATTTCAAACTTGGAGAAAGCAGCAGGAGGACATAAGACCGCTGGACCCCTCCCAACACGTCCGCTCTGCATCTGCACACCTTCCACAGAGCCCACAGACACCACGCTGGGCACAGCATGGGGGACACTCCCACCAGGGCAGCAGTGACTGGGAGCAGCTCATCGCCTCTTCTGTGTCCGTGGCCCGGACAGGCCCTGGGTTCCAGGGTCCTTCGCAAGCAGGCTCAGGAATTGTGCCCTTTGTGCCAGGGCACACCCAGCCGTCTCCCCCATTCACTCAGCATTTCCCCTGGGTTGTGAGGATGGTGGGGGCCTCTGCGAGGACCTCTGTATCCCGCTCCTCACCAAACTCTGCCTGGCAGTGGTCATTCCTGCACGTGTCTGCTGGTGTTCTGGAAGAGCCTTCCTTCTTGCCTTTTGTGTGTCCTACTGTGAGCTCATGGATTCCTGTTCTGAATGGAGGCTATAAGCGACTAGTGGGACAATGACTCTGTAGCACCCATTTGCAGATTCAGCGTGGGAGCCCCGTGCCGTCTGCTCTCTGGCCTGGCAGATGCTGGGCCTCCCAATGCGTGGCCCCTGCACAGCCTGGAACTGGACGCTTCTCTGGGAGCCTGCTCCTTGAGTAGAGCGCAGGATCTGAGACGAGCATTTGTGCACACAGGTGTTTCCTGGTCTGTGGGTCTCCGGCAGGATAAAACTGCTCCGCACCCTCCTCCCTGCACATCCGTGAGCACCTCCTGCACCACAAGACACTGTTCCCGTTGCCTGGACAGGTCCCTGGCGCCCCTGCTCCTGATGGCCTCCCGTGTGTCCTCAGTACCAGGAAGGGAGGGTCTGTGATGTCCTTCTTGGGTATGAAATCTAGATCTATTAAACAGAGCCCTTGTGTCCTGCCTCTAGATGATCATGAGGACAGGGGGACGGAGGACATGGGGGAAGGTGTGTGCAGGGGCCTGCTCCGCAGGGGCTCTGGGGAGCAGCTCGGAGGACAGTGGGAAGGACCGTGGGGTCTGGGCTCATGGCTGAGGGGGTGGGGCTCATCCTGGGCAGCAGCCCTGGTTAAGACCCGGGCCTCTACAGGGCCTCACATCGCTTGGTGGGACCTATCAGTGCTGTTGCCTGGAGCCCATTAGCTGTGCCCTACAGCTTTTGCCTGTTTCCTCTCTTTCTAGGACATTCCCAGTGCTCCCACTGAGCGCTGCTACGGGGACAAATGAGGACACCACACAGCTTCCTGCGATCTCACTCCCTGCCTGGCTCCAAATGCCTTGGTGTGTATCCTAGTCCAGGACAATGGAAATGCTGAAGGCACTGGTCACAATGGCCTCCTCCCCGGCCACTGTTGTTGCTGGTCCCTGGGGCTGCATGGGTCCCTTTCCTCCGGGAGTTCCCTGGGCATGGCCCTCACATCCTGCCCCTTCTCTGTGAGGGCATCCATCAGCACAGGAACCACTTCCTGTTGCCAACGCCATGCTTGGCCCAGACCCATTGCTGCTGACAACAGCATCCCTTGTCGCCCTCTAAGCGCAGTACTAGAGGGCCTACAGGATTTTGATCACGGAACCTGGTAAACTAATGCTTGGCTCCGCCTATAAAGAGCCTGACTTGTCTAAAGGCAGTGTCCTGCTCTGCCCTCAGTGCCCTCAACACACCTCTACCCCAGCCGATCTTCGTCTACAGAGAAGGTTCTTTCCTGTAGGACCGGCTTTACCACAGACATGATGGTGGCAGTGGCCCTTCTGGCCCTGGTCTGCGCTCACCTCCTGGGAGAGAGCACTCTGAAGGCGGCACTAGGTCACCATATACGACTCTCTCAAAGTCTGCTCAGAATACTTGGTTAAATTCCAGAAACTCGAGGTTTGAGACGCGACGGGGCTGTGAGGCCATCCTGGCCAGCCCCCACGGCCTCACCTTCTTGCCCTCCGTGTCCCCGCAGTAAAACTGCTCGGCCTTCGTCTTGCCCATCACCACAGGGTCAGCAGCCTCGAGGTGGGAGGGGTTTGCCACCAGCGACAGGGTGATGTTCCTGTCGGTCACACGATTGATCCGCCGGTGGTACATGCCCAGGTGGTACTTCACGTCCCCGGAACCCTGACACACAAAACGCCGGTCTTGGCCCTCAGAGCGAGGTGCTCAGGCTCCTGTGCTACATCTCCTCCCAGGATCCTGGGCCCAGAAAGGCTCTTCTCAGGACCCCTGACCTGGAAAGGTCCAGGGCCCCCGACCTGGAAAGGCTCCTCCCAGGTTGGCTCCTGCCCATGGCATGGGGAGGTGGTCCCCCGCCTAAGGGCACATCCTGGATGCACCCTCCCTCGCAGGAGGCCTGGCAGGAGGAGGCTGCTGGGCCTTTGACCCGGTGGCTGGCTGTCCCCCTTCTTTTCTTGGAAAGGATGGCCCTTGGGCACCTCCTCTGTGAGTAGTTTGAGCCCCTGCCCCTGGAGACAATCCTGAGAAACATGTGAAGAGGGGGGTCCCTGTGGGCTGAGCTATGCCAGATGTTTCTAAGAGAAAGCAAGGGGCCTCACCTCATCAGCTGCCTCCAGCTTTGAATCGAACTGGCAGAAAATCTGCTCCAGCTCCTTCCTGATGACGTTGGCAAGCACATTCAGCCGCCCCCTGTGACACAGGGACAGTGAGTGGGGTTCAGCTGCTCCAGGCACCCAAGACCAGGGTGTGGTGGGAGGAGGGAAGGTGGAAAACAGAGAAAGGCCGCTGGCCGCGGTGAGCACTCTGCCCTGAGCCTCTGTTCCACCAGCCCTCTCAGTTGCAGCCTCACAGAGTCGGGGTTGGGGGGGGGAGGCTCGTGGGGATCGTCACCCGGGGCAGAAGGGTGGGCGGGTACCTGTGGGGCATCCCCATGATCACGTAATCCACTCCATTCTCACTGGACTTGTCGATGATGGTCTTGAGCGCAGGAATCAGCACCTCGCACCCCTCTAGACCGAAGCGCTTCTCAGACGACCACTTTCGCTGCAGGAAATCCTCGAACCTAGATGGGAACCGAGCCACCCTGAAGAGCTAGGTCACCGGGGCCAGCGACGCTCACACGGCCTGCAGCCACGCCCCTTGGAGCACCTCCTGCCCTGCGCGCAGCCCCCACCTGGTAGACCGCACAAGCCTGGCCAGCAGGGTCCGCTTCTCCTCGTTGGTGAACTGCATGATCCCCGGTGTCTCGAACTTCTGCCGGATCCACTGGCACTGCTCCAGGTCGTTGATGAACATGAACTCCACCCCAATGTGTTGACAGTACGCCATCTGTTTCACACACACAGACCCCATCAAGGCTGCTTGCCCAGGGCTGGCGGCCACCCACCCAGCCAGGACACTGGGACACAGGCGGCAGAGCTGGCTGTGACCTGGGGCAGAGATCAGGGTGGTGGCAGGCCTGGGCCCACAATCCCCTCTCGCTGCCAGCATGGCTGTGAGATGCTTCCTTGGAGTCACACTGTGCCCAGTGAGTAGGGAGCAAGAGCCATGGGGCCATGGTACTTCTCTTCGTGTCAGGAGAATAGAAGCACCTGCCAGGGGACAGGAGGATTCCCTGAACCCAAGGCCAGGCTGTGTCTGGTGCCATGAGAAAGAATGTGACAGAGCTCAATGCCTACTGAAGATTTGCAGGTGCTTAGATTTTAAATTCTACTTTTAACAACTCCCTCATCCAGGCAAGGCTGGATCCTACAGCAGAGCAAAGGGCCGTGAATGGAGCAGGCGTGTCCCACCCACCCCTGGGAGAGAGGCCACATGTCCCGTAGGAAGCGTGGGCTCCATGGACAGGAAATGGTGAGAGAGGGGACAGAAAGTCCAGGAGGGCCCAGCCTTGGGTGGGGGCCCTCCACCTCCTCCACCCACCAGCTGTCCAGGGTGAGAGCAAACCCCAAATTGACACCCAAGCTAAAGAAGAAAGCACCTGGTATAGGAACACAGGGCGACTTTACAGACCCCAAAATGTCTCTAGCAGTCACAATGTCCAAGCACTCAAGAGCACCGGGTTCTGTATGTGCCCAATCAATTTTCACAACAGATATGGAGCCTGCTGGCGCAGGGCAGGGTGAAGACATGCCCTATGCCCCTCGCTCCTGCTGTTTGTGGAGGAATGGGCATCTCTGCGCACCACTCCACGGCTGTGAAACAAAGGAAGGTTTGCCCTGAGCTCAAAATAACAGCCAAGCACCACAGTTGCCCCCATCATGCTAGCCAGGAGGAGGAAGACCTCGTCTGGGGATGAAGAGGAAACGGAGCTGGGAAGGGCCCGGGTGCTTCAGATCGGTTCATTAACCAGGTCTCTGAGGAGGTCTCTGGGTTACCTGGGAGGGCAAGAAGCCCAGAGCTGGGGATGCTGGGCAGCCCTCCCTGACGTCACTGTCAGCACTGGCTTCACGGTGCCCAGACTGACCCACAGAAGGTCTCATAACATGGCTCAAACAGAGTGCCTGTTAACCTGAACCCTCCTCCTTTAGCTTCAAATAGGTCTTCCAGGGGCCTCAATCTGAGCTGCAAGGCCCAGAGGGAGGGGATGTGAGCTGGAGGGGAGAGTAGGAGTAAGGGAGGGGGAAGGAAGGAAGGAAAGGAGAAGGGGGGATATGGAGACGAAAGCAGGAGAATCCCCCTTCTTCTGAAGGGGATAGGAAGGGGAAAGGGGAGAGGAGGAGGAAAGGAAGTGGGGAGGGAAAGGGAAGGGGGGGCAGGGGGAAGGAGGCAGAGATGGAGGGGAAAGCAGAGGGGGAGGGGAAGGGAGAAGAGGAGGGTAGGGGGAGGGAAGAGGGAGGGGGAGGAAGGAGGCAGAGAAAGAGGCGGGGAGGAAGGGGGCAGACGGAGAAGAAAGAAGGAACAAGGGGGCAAGGGAGGGGGTAGGGAGATAGAAGAGGGAGGAGGCGGGGAAGCCTCTGCACAGAGGTGGGAAGAGGGTAATGACTGGTGCTCCTGATACCTGCTGACACGTGCTGGACATTATTTCCCTGACTTAAGGGAAAGACCAGGCAGAACCTAGAAATGAGCTCGTCTCCATGAGCAGTGGCGTCAGCGTGAGGTGAGAGCTGAGCCATTAACTGGGACACGTGGACGCAGTTTTGTTTTTCCCTGTTCCTGGCTCTATCCCCATCAGGGGACGGTTCTTAGCCTCTCTTCCTAGAGACACAGGGGCAGGAGGGGCCCTGGCTGCAAATAGATCACATTGCCCTGGGGCCCTGGGCCCGGCCTGGAGTTCTGGCAGCACACACGCTAGTGTACACACAGGCATGTGAACATCCGCACCACTGGTAGGCTGGTCTGCACAAATGCTTGGCCACCATGAGCACGGCACTGGGGTGGGGACGTGGGCACCCTGGGAAGGCACTATGGTCAAGGTCCCACGCCCTAAGAGTGGGCTCCTGGGCTAAAAGAGAGCCATGGGGCTCTGCCCCCTCCTAGTGTGGAGGTCAGGGTCACTGGGGCCTCTAGCTGGAGGAGGTCAAGCACAGGGCTCTGAACACCCTCCCACTGTGCTCCGGCAGGGGAGGAGGGCTGAGTTCCCTACTGGAGACCATTTTTGTGCAGGGAAGGAGGGGCAGGTGCGCAGTGTGAGCTCCCACACGGACTGGTCCAGTCCCTGCCTTCCAGAGAAATGATCAGCCCTGAGATGCCTGAGGCAGCCACAGACAAAGGTGTGGTGTGCACAGGTTCATCTGGACAGGGACAGGTCTATAACGAGTGCCATTTCCGGGGTCTAAACCAGGAGAACCCCTGGGTCAGTCATGTCCCAGAGAAACAGAGCATGAGCACACATGGAATTAAAGTTTTTCTAATAAGGCTGAATTAATCCTCAGACTATTCAATGTACCAACACGTTCTCTCTTCAGATCCTCTAAACGCTTCCAGTGCTCAATCACCATAGGGGCTGCTAGCTGTGTGTGACGGAGTGGGCCCACAGACTGCAGTCAAGGTGCAGACAGGAAGAGGAGGGACCCAAAGGTCCATCGCCTTGGCTATTCCTGTCCAGCCTCCCCTCGGATGCTCACCTCTCCCCCATGTCCACTTTCCCTGATGTCTACCTCTCCCCCCGACACCCACCCTCCGTCCCCCTCATGTTCTCCCTCCTCCATACCCACCATCCACCGATGCCCACCTCTCCCCACACCCTCATGCTCACCTGTCCCCCCATGCCCACCCCTCCCCGTGTCCACACCCCCATGCTGGCACCAGGTCACTGAGTTTCCACATTTCACCCTGCAACGTGGAAGTGATGAAGACCAAGCTGAGGAGCTGACACCACAGGAAATTTGTTACAAGTTAGACCATGTCACCAATAACCACTCAGACCTTTCTAGGCCACTGTAGCCACATGTGGTACCATTGAAAGGAGTACTCTGATCAGACCCCACTGGCTGGAGTTGGGTCCCCATTGTCACACCCGAGTCAAAATCTGGGGCTCCGGCTCAGCAGATGGAGGGGTGAGTGGTGGTTACAGGGCCCGGCCTGCAGACCTGCTGCCTGGTGACGTACAGCTGGGGCTTGCTAGGGACGCCGGGGGCCACCGCAATTCAGAGCAGGCATGCCAGGCAGCGCCTCGGGCGGCTGCACGAACCTGTGAGGAGCCTGCTGTGGAGTCCACATGGACTCTCCACCCTGTGTAGACGGCAGGGCCGGACACTGGCAGCTGGCAACAGAGCCCCGAGCAGCCGCGGAGTGTTGTGTGCGGCGCCCAGCAGGCTCTGTGAGGCCCAAGCTCCAGAAACGAGAAGGAAAGGGAGAAAAAAGCAAGGGTGGAGTGAGCAGAAGGACCTCTGTGTGGGTTGGGGGGGTGCCAAGCAGCCTGGGGCTCATTCCCGACGGGGGCCAGTGGGTGGAACTCGTGCTCCAGGGTACCTTGCACCCCTGAAGTAAGCTCTCATTGAGATTGGGACACACAGAAATGTTTTCTCTTCTACAGTTGATGGCAGAAATAAAAAGCATGAATCTTTATCTACAAATAGTAAAGATGCTCCCTGCTTCCTTACATTTAAAAAAAAAAGCAGAAAACAAGATAAAGAACTGTCTCATCCGCAGGTTCCCCACCCCATTTGGTGGAGTGCCCCCCCCTTGTCTGGAAGCCCTCCGCCCTGCCTGGAGGGGCCCCCCCCACCCCATCTGGAGGCCCCTCTCCATGCAGATTTTCGACAAGTGCACTAGGCTTCTGTGGCTGCACCCCGCACCCCTCACCTCCAGCCGCCGGATGATCTCCCGCAGAGGAAGCGCCGACTCCTGTCCCCCAATGAACGTGGTCGTGGGCAGGTGGAAGACTTTGTCCAGGTCAGACTCGTCCAGCCCGTAGAACCCTGCATGGTGAGGAGAAAGGGGCACAGCCACACAGGGGCCACGGTTTATGAAAAGGGAAGGGAGTTCCAGGGGAAGAGAAAAGAAAAGAGCAAAGTCATAAAAATCTCTGGCCCATATGAGAATAAGTGGTATTTTATAGCTGGGAATACAAGCTTTAGCAATGAACAGCTGGAAATATTCCTGGCATTGTAGGTAAGCAAGAATAAAGTTCATTTTACAGGTGTATTAGTCTAGTGAACTAATTTTTCAAAATTTAGGCAACAATGTATTTCAAGGTCCTAAAGACACAAATTTTGACTTGAAAAGGTATGGGGTAAGTTAATCAGAAAGCAATGAGAAGCAGTTAAGGGGGGAATTCAGGTAGAAAGGGAAGAACTGCTGTAGAACAGGGCCAGTGTCTTATGTGCGGAGGTAATGGGCAGGGGACGGGATGCGAAGGCAGGGGCCAACGCCGCCCGGGACGAAGGGTGTCCCTCCCTTCTGGGAAGTGCACGCCTGCACCCATCCTGCACACGGGACTGCGCAGGTACCCCCCCCCCCCCCGTCCCACACCAACATGGACCTACTGACTAATCGTTAGTATTTCCTATGCTGCCAACCACCAAGGCGCCTCCTCATCTGCATCTTTCAAACTGACAAAGACGTGAAGGGAGGGCTCTTTCTCGGGCATGAGACACTTGTTCCGTGTCATGCTAAGTGTCATGGGGAAGGGACCCGGCGGACTGTCTGGTGACACGGCAGGTAGGGGTGACAGCAGGGCCACTTCACACCAGCAACCCAGATACTGGGCCAGACGGGGGGCTCTAAGCCAGCACGCCGAGGTCTCCATCACCTGGCCGTGCGAGACAGTGTCCTGGCTTCCG
Source organism: Proteles cristata cristata (assembly GCA_017311185.1). Lineage (NCBI taxonomy): Eukaryota > Metazoa > Chordata > Mammalia > Carnivora > Hyaenidae > Proteles > Proteles cristata. The sequence continues at coordinate 1,185,112 of JAESUZ010003757.1, read as the reverse complement.
CCTCCCCGAGTGGCAACGAGGTGCGATGGCCCAGTGTCGGACTCAGGCAATTGCTGGCAAATACAGCTGTGTGTCTGAACCGCTGGGAGGCGTGTAAGATCACACATCTCCAGGCCCCACCCCCAGAGCCAGCTTGCTGGTCATACGTGGGCTGCGAGTCCCCAGGTGTTCCCGTTCAAGCTGCTGTGGGAACCGTAGCCTTTATGTCTTTAACATGTCTGCACACTTTTTTTTTTTTAAATTTATTTCTAGGAGAGAGAGAGAGAGAGAGAGAGAGAAAGCGTGAGTAGGGGAGGGTCAGAGAGAGAGGGAGTCACAGACTGAAACAGGCTCCAGGCTCTGAGCTGGCAATCAGCACAGAGCCTGACACAGGACTCGAACCCACGAACCGCGAGATCATGACCTAAGTTAAAGTCGGATGGTTAACCAACTAAGCCACCCAGGCGCCCCTGCACATGTTTTTTTTAAGTCTTAAAAGCAAATTCTGTTTTTCAAACACTTTTTGCTTTATGTTGCTGGCTTTTTCACATGGAGGTAGCAGTGGTGTGGGTGACCCCACATTCCCGTGTCCTGCTGCTAGTCAGCCTGGGGAGGCCCTGGGCGTTTACAGCCCAGGGTGCGGTAGGTACAGAGGGCAGCCAGAATCATTTGGGTGCGGGGGGAGGGACATTTTCTCTAGCCGATGAAGACACCAGGCGTAGCTGCTCTTGGGAGCATTCTGACCCAGAGAGCCTCAGCCTGCCATGACCTTTCAGCATAAAGAGCCCCAGGCCTCAGCATGCAGCTCTTTGCCTTCATCACCTGATCTGACTACTCAGGGCCGCCCCTGCGAGCCTCTGCACATCCAGCCCTGCTTCACGTGAGCAATGGAATGTCAGACACCTGTTTCTGGGAAGGTGGAGCAGACGTCTTCCTATCTCTTCTAGCTGCAACTAGAAACCAGACGTCCTGTGTAAAACACAGACAATGCCAAAGGGTGGAGAAGGCTGACCAGCCAGGGAGGCCCCTGGATTTCCTTCTGGGCTCCTATATCCCAGACTTGGGGCAAAGAACCAGAAACCTGGGGCCTCCTGCAGACAAAAAAGGTCCCACCCAAAGCTGCTTTCTCTGAAGGGTCGGGAGAGGGGCAGCCGAGCAGGACGGGGAGCTTCGACAATGTCGACTCTACCCGAGCACACAGACCACATTCTTGCCAGGCTGCTGTGCATTCTGATCTGTGGCCCGTCCCCAGGCTTCAGGTCCAGGACACCCACCCTGACCTGGCAGTAAGGAGGTGGCCCCTCTCTGCCGCGGCAGTGTGCAGACGAGCCTTATCACAGAGCTCCGAGCGACACTCCAAGTCTGATGATACCCACACGTCCTGGTCTCAATAAAAGAATCTCTTACAACAAGAACATCTCAGACCGAATGAGGAAAGATAAGCAACAGATACCAGCAGCCGGTGGCACGGACGTTGGGGATTACCTGGCCAGGGCTCCCCAGGAGCCGTCGTCAGACGACTTTGGTGAGCAATGAGAATGTGACAGAGACAGGGGAAACGAGTCTCTGCAAAGACTGGGGATGCCAAGAAAGACCAGATGGGAAACTCTGAAACTGCAAAACACAATAACCACATTAAAGTAGGCAGATAGGCTCAAAGGCAGAATTTTAGGGGTCATAGGACTAGGGACCCTGAAAACAGAACAGTAGAAATAAACCAATCTGAAGGACAGAGAGAAAACAGACCGGGGAATGAATGAAGAAAACCCCGGAGACACGTGACATAAAACAAGAGACTGTGTTGTGCCCACGAATCCCAGAAGGGGAGGATGGAGAGGGAAGCCGAAAAAAGGGACTCGGAAAATAATGGCTGAAATGCGCCAAACATGGCCAAAGACTTTAACCCACAAATTCGAGAAGCGGTACGAACTCACATGAGAAACCCAAGTACAATCACGCCAAAACACGGCATAAACTTCTCAAAATTAAAGATGAAGAGTCTCGAAAGCAGCAGGAGTCCAGGACACCTCACCTGGAGGGAAAACCGTTCGCACGACCAAGGGTTTCTCATCAGGAACAAGGGGGCAGAGCGGGGTCCGCACAGGTTTCCGGAGCGTGAGGAAACAGCCATCTCCCCAGAACCTCGTGTACAGAGACAATATGCTTAGGAACGAAGGGGAAGTGAAGACATCCTCAGCTGCAGAGAACGCAAGGAGTCTGTCACCTAAGGAATGGCTATTGGAGGTGGTCTACAAAGAAAGGAAGTGATGTCAGAAGGGCTCTTAAAGGAAGCCAGGACATGGAAGGCAAAAATACAGACAAACAAAGCAGACTCCTACTCCTCCTGGATCTTCTAAATTTGATTTGATGGTTGATGCCAAACTTCTGATCTGTCCGATGTGGTTCTAAATGTAGGCAGAGGAAATATTTAAGACAATTTTACTTTTGGGGTGCCTGGGTGGCTCAGTCGGTTAAGCGGCCGACTTCGGCTCAGGTCATGATCTCACAGTTTGTGAGTCTGAGGTCCGTGTCGGGCTCTGTGCTGACAGCTCAGAGCCTGGAGCCTGCTTCGGATTCTGTGTCTCCTTCTCTCTCTGACCCTCCCCTGCTCACACTCTGTGTCTCTCTCTCTCTCAAAAAAATAAATAAACATTAAAAAGACAATTTTACTTTAAATGGGGAAGGTAACAGGATGTACAGGGAGATACACTTTCTATACTTCACTTGAACTTGTAAAACGGTGATGCTAGTAGACTGTGGTAAGTGCTATATATATAGTATCATACCTAGACAACCACAAAAAGCAAAAAGAAACCACTAAAAACACAAAAATATGACCAAAAATACTATATACAAATAAAAAGTGGGATTTTAAAATGTTGGCTTGGGGTCCCTGGCTGGCTCAATCAGAAGAGCATATGACTCTTGATCTCAGGGTTGTGAGCCCAATATTGGGTGTAGAGATTACTAAAAAAAAAAAATTAGTAAACTTAAATAAATAAATAAGTAAAATTTAAAATACAGGCTTAAAGACCCATATGAAGTCAGGATAAAAGGCAAAGAAATAAAAAAAGACAAAAAAGAAAAAAGTATTTGACTTAAGCTCTAGCATAACAATAGTTACATTAAATATAAATGAACTAAATATACTAATATATAACTATATAACTATAATATATAATATAGTTTATAACTAATATAATAAACTAAACATACTAATTAGAAAACAGAGATTGACTAAAAAAACCCAAAAAAACCCCAAAAAACAGGACCCAACTATATGCTTGTCTAAGAAATCCACTTCAGCTACAATCATACAGACTAAAAGTAAAAGGATGGAAAAAGATATAACATGTATACCCAAGCAAAAGCAGAGGTGGCTCTATTATTATCAGCTAATTTAGAAATCAGAGCAAAGAGGGGCACCTGGGTCGCTCAGTCGGTTAAGCGTCTGACTTTGGCTCAGGTCATGATCTCATGGTTTGTGGGTTCGAGCCCTGCATCGAGCTCTGTGCTGATAGCTAGCTCAGAGCCTGGAGCCTGTTTCAGATTCTGTATCTCCCTCTCTCTCTGACCCTCCTCTGCTCATGCTGTCTGTCTGTCTCTCTTTCAGAAATAAATAAAATGTTAAAAAAAAAAAAAAAGAAATCAGAGTAAACAAAATTACTAGACACAGAGGGGGTGTCACATGATGACAAGTCAATCCACCTAGGATACAGGAATCCTAATTCCACATGCACCCAAGAGTGAAGCTACAAAATATGTGCACCAAAAACTGAGGACCAAAAGGAGAAACAGAGAAACCTACAGCTAAGGTTAGAGACTTCAACTCTTCTCTCTCCGTAATTCATTGAAAAAGTAAATAGACAATTGGCAAGGATGTAGAAGGACTCAACAAGCAGCAACCAACAGGATGTAATGGGCACGCACTGACAGGACACATCACTCACAGCAGCAGAACACCCATTCTCTCCAAGTGCCCATGGAACATATGCCAAGACAGACAACACGCTGGGCCATAAAAATCCTCAACAAGTTTAGCAGAATTAAAGTCATACATAGTGCCTCTAACCACAAAGGAATCAAATCAGAAATCAGTAACAAAAAGGCAAAAGGAACATGCCCCTAAATAATCCACGCACAGAGGAAGTGTTAAAGGATGTCACTGCACTGAACTGAATGAAAAAGGAAGTACGACATACCGAAACATTTGGGACGGCTAATGCAGTTCCTGGACGGAAATTTATAGCAGTAAACACACACATTAAGAAGAGGAAAAGTCAGGGGCGCCCAGGTGGCTTAGTTGGTTAAGCGTCTGACTTTCGCTCAGGTCATGATCCCGCGGTTCGTGGGTTCGAGCCCCGCATCAGGCTCTGTGCTGACTGCCAGCTCAGAGCCTGGAGCCTGTTTCAGAGTCTGTGACTCCCTCTCTCTCTGACCCTCCTCTGCTCACGCTGTCTCTCTCTCTCTCTCTGTCTCTCCTAGAAATAAATAAAACATTAAAAAATAAAAAAAGAAGAGGAAAAGTCAAAAAAAAAAAAAGAAGAGGAAAAGTCTTAGGTCAGTAATATAAGCTCCTACCCCAAGAACCTAGAAAAGGAGGGGGGAACACCACACAGAAAGCAGAAGTAAGGAAATAATAAAGAGCAGACATCAACTGAAATCAATTGAAATTGAAAACAACAAAAGAAAAAAATCAATGCAACAAGGAGCTAGTTCTTTGAAAAGATCAATAGCACTGACAAATCTGTAATAAGACTCGTATAGAAAAAGACACAAATTATCAATATGAGGAATAAAACCGGCTATCAATACAGACCCTGGTGAAATAAAAAAAATACTATGGGAATACTTCGAACAACTCTATACATGTTCAACGTACACTTGACAACTCAGATGAAATGAACCATTTCCAGAACAATACAAACTGCTATTCCTCATCCAATATGAAACAATTTGCAATAGCTCCACCACTATTAAGGATACTGAATTCATAAATACATAGTTTCTGAAAAAGGAAACTCCAAACCCAGATGGTTTTGTTGGAGAATTCTACAAAATGTTTAAGTATTAAAAAAAAAAAAAAAGTTTGTTTATTTTTGAGAGAGAGGAGGGAGAGAATCCCAAGCAGGCTCGGTGCTGTCACTGCAGAGCCCTATATGGGGTCTGATCCCATGAACCGGGAGATCGTGACCTGAGCTGAAATCAAGAGTTGGACACTTAACCGCCACAATGGGCCACCCAGGCACAACTCTACCAAATATTTAAATAAGAATGGACATCAATACTATGCAATCTCTTCCAAAACAGAAAACAGAAAAGAAAAAAAACCCCTCATTTTATTAGGCTAGAATTACCCTGACACAAAGAGCAGACAAAGGCAGTTGAAAAAGAAAATTACAGGTGAGCGTCCCTCATTAATATAGATACAAGAAATGAGTAGTTGCAGGAGTATGTATAAAAAATTATACACCATAACCAAGAGAAGTTTGTTTCGGTAACACAAGCTTGATTCAATATTTGAAAATCAATGTAATCTACCATATTATCAGGTTAAAGAAAAAAAATTATGCAATTATATCATTAGAGACAGAAAATTTTCACACACAGAAAGGAATTTCCTCAAGTTGACAGTATCTACAAAAAAATCCACGTTTAGTATTATACTTCCCCCTAAGATCAGAAACAGGCAAAGAAGTACATTTTCAGCACTCTTACTCAACACAGTGCTCCAAGTTCTAGCTAGGGCAATTTGGCATGAAAAGGAAATAAAAGGCACACAGATTGGAAAGGAAGAAATAATTGTTCCTATTGTCAGGCGACATGATTGTCTACACAGAAAATCCTAAATACTCTACCAAAAAAGAAAAAAAAAAAGTCCTAGAATAAGTGAACCCAGCGAGACCCCAGGATACAATGTAAATGCAAAAATCAATTCTATTTCTAAATATTGGTAATGATATGTAGACACCAATATTAACAGGGAAAAGAGTCTTGGGTATAAATCTAACAAAACACATACAGAACTGGTACACTGAAAAGTACAAAAAGCTGAAGAAAGAAATAAAAAAAGATGTAAATAAATGGAGCAGCATACAACATCCATGGACTGGGAGGCAATGGAGTAAAGGTAGCAAATCTCTTAAACCCTGAGCTGTAGGGTTAGCACCATTGTAAACCAGCCCTTTCTCAGATTTCTCCAGAAGGAGAAAGGCCTGAGAGCAGCCTTTCATAGGCAGCTGTGAAGCAGGAAAGTAACCATGAGAGTGACAGCGGTGGCGAGGACAGTCTGGGGACAGATACACACAAGTCAGGCCAATGGATCTCTGACAGAAGTGCAAGAGCAATTCAACAAAAGGAAGACAGACTTTCCAGTTAATGGTGTTGGAGCAACCGGACATCCATAGGCAAAAGACAAAAACAAAAACAACCTGACCTAAACTTCATGTTTTACTCAGAAACTAACTCAAAATGGATCACAGATTTAAATGTCAAATGCAAATCTAGAAAAACTATTAGAAAAATACACAGGAGACAATCTTCAGGTTCGTAGGCTTGTGCAACAAAAGCACAATCCATCAAAGGGAAAACTTACAAACTGAACCTCATCAAAATTTAAAATTTTGCCCCTCAAAAGACCCTATGAACCAGAGAATGGGAACCACACGAGGGTCCCCCAGTGAGTGAAGAGTGGAAAAAACAGCAGGAGCTCATGGTAAGGGGTGCTGCTCAGCAAGGAGGGACAAGCCGGTGTGACAGAGCAGCTTGGCTCAAACCCCAGAAAAATCACATTGACTGAAAACACCAATTCCAAAATGTGATGTATTGTGATTGTATTTGCATAACATCCCTGAAATGACGAATCACAGAACTGGAGACCAGGATAGTGGCTGCCATGGTTACGCGGGGGTGGACTGGAGGGGAAGCAGCTGGGGCTGAGAAGGGCGGCAGGAAGGACCTGTGGCCACACTGGCACAGGGTCCCCTGTGAATTCTTACTGCTGCTATGAACCTCCAGTGATCTCACAGCAAGTGTGGTCAGGACGAGAGTCACAGCTGTGGGAGGGAAGATGGAAGAAAAGAGACCCTCTGAGCGCCAGCTGGCGCGGGGAAGACTGGCCACCGTTGGGGCGAGGGGGGAGCTGACAACAGGCAGATGGCCCCCAGCACCTTACTCTGGATTCCTCAAAGGTGCTTTCCCCAGAAGCACGGGTCACTGAGGATTCCTTACTTCATGAAGTACGTGTTTATGATACTTCAGTATCCTTCACACACGGCAAGATCAAAGAGAGATCTTGTCCGAAATGCCCGGGAAGCAGAATCTTAAAGAATCCAGAGCCCCATGGAAGGCACAGCATGGAAGGTGGAGGGAAGGATGAGCCAACATGCACACGGCCCGTGGTGGCCTCAGGCTCCGCTGGCTTCGGCAGGAGCGACAGGCAGCTTGCCCCAGACAAGCTCAGTGAAGCGGTGGCCAGACACGCCAGGAGGTGAGAATGTACAGGGACAGAGATGACACAGAAGTGGCTCCCTCTGCTGGGTGGCAGCCGAATGACGGGACAATTAACAGTCAACTTTCCCCAAATGGCATGCTGGGAAAAGTTGCACATCCTGCTCAAATGAAGTCCTCGGCTCCAGAAAGGGGAGAGGCTCGTTATTTTCCTACCTCCTACGGTTAGCATTCGGAGTCGTTCCTTGAAAACTGCAAGGTCTGAGAGGCAGAGTGAGGTGGCATGGGTGAGCGCAGGAGGAAAAAGACAGCGAGAGTTAGTTGAGGACCCAGACACCCCAACCCTGAACCGTCACCAAGGTCATGGGGAGCACGGACACCAGCACACAGACAGACATCAAAGGGGAACAGGGTGGGGCTCGGGGGTAAGTGTGGAAAGCGCTCAGGAAGAGTAGGACCAAGGTGATCCTGAGGGAGGGATGCGGGCCAGCCACTGGCAGCACCAGCGAGACCTCCTCCTGACCCATCCAGAAGAAGCTGACACAGGGCTCTCCCGGAAGGTCAGGACCCCCTAGCCCAGCTGGCTTCGGGAAAAGAAAAGAAGGCCTGATGTCTAGCAGTTGGTCCTTAGAATCGGAGCACTGGGCAACAGACCAGACCCTACACCTCCAGACTCGGATGGGTCCCAGAGGACACCTGTGGGTCCTCGGTCCCCCGCCCCCCCCCACCAGTGAGACGGCAGAGCTGGGGGGGAGCCTGGCTGCAGAGAAACTGCCTGGGGGCCGCACAAAGGGCCCCTGCTGTAAGCTTTTCAGTGGCTGGACTGTTCCCAGCACTTTCCGGGCTGCTGGTGAAAACCCAGATGTTAGCGTGGACGCACAAAATGGTTTCCTGACCTTGGGCACCCAGGAGGGGCCGTGAGCTGGGGGGCTGGGGCCGGGGAGGTTCGTGGTAGTGGGGCACCCAGGCCTGATGGTCACTACAGCTGTTTCCCGCCCTGGGAGTGCAGAGGAAGGCCAGCGGATGCCGCCTTGGGGACTGAGAGTGAAACCTCTGAGGCAGGACAGGCGGGGACCCCTGCTCTGGACGGTAAGCCCCCCTCCTTGCTTGTGGGGACAGCAGCACCCAGCAAAGACCGCAAAGCCACTGGCTCTTAAGACAACAGATCGAGTTTCGCGCAGAAGTGTGTATGCTCAGCTTAAGGCAAGAATACAGAATCTTCATTTTTCTCCTCCAATCCTCAGACTCAAGACACAGGACCATGCCAGGCGGCCACGGGCACTGCCTGGGGGCCACCCCTGCCCAACAGGGAACTGCAGGGGCTACATCTATTAACAGTCTACAGGCAATACACGACATGACTTGAAATGTTTCCATTTGTTCACTCTGTACTGGTGACATGGACACATTCATTTCTATCTGTACTCCATCCTTTTAAATAAGATGTGAACAAAGACACCAGCCTAAGGCGAGTGAAGGGGAAGGTAGGACTCTGGCTGTCGCCTATAGAAAATGCACGGGGGCCCCAGCAATCCGCACACTACTTCTCGATGAGCGATGGCCATGGAGAGGTTGGGATTCGGCCATGGTGCCCCGGGGCGTCCAGCAGGACACCTCTGCAGGGCACGGCCCCCGTGGCCCTGCCTCACCTCAAGCCTGATCCCCAGCTCTTCACTCGGGTGTCTAGTGGCTCCACACGCCACACACAGCAGCCCCTAAACGTTAGGTGAATGGTTCTCTGTTGCTCTGAAATTAGGAAAGTTGACTAAAGCAATCAACTCTATTATAGTTTTTCTCCCTGGCCATCAAGGGAGCACAACTGGCCCTGGGGGACGTGGAGCACTGGAGCAGGCAGGGAGGACAGAGAGTGACACTATGCCCCGCTCCCCCAAACCCCCCACTCCCAGGCCAATGCACTTAAGCGTCAATGCTACCGTGATCTTGGACTTCTGACTTGACTTTGTAACTAACTATAGGCACACCTTGTGTTGTTGGACTTCACAGACAGGACTGGCTTGACAAACTTCTGGAGTTGACAACTTTGTGGCAACTCTGCACCAGCAAGTCTACTGGCCCCATTTCTCCAACAGTATTTGCTCACTTCCTGCCTCTGCGTCACAAGCTGGTGATTCTCGCCATGTTTCAAACTTTCCACTGTATCCCACCTGTGACAGTGGTCTGGATGTGAGGAACACCCCTGACAGCACTTTTTAGCATGGAGTGTTCCTTTTTTATGTCTTTTTTTTTTTTTTTAAAACGTTTTTATTTATTTCTGAGAGACAGAGACAGCATCAACAGGGGAAGGTCAGAGAGAGGGAGATACAGAATCTGAAGCAGGCTCCAGGCTCTGAGCTGTCAGCACAGCTGACAGCACAGCTTGAACCCACGAACCGTGAGATCACGACCTGAGCCGAAGTCGGACACTCAACCAACCGACTGAGCCCCCCAGGGACCCCTAGCATGAAGCGTTCCTAACTAAAGTGTGTATGTGACTTTTACCCACAGGGCTCTACTGCACACTCACCATGTGAACACTTCTGTGCACATGTGCAGGGGAACCAAAGAGTGATGTGGCAACATGGCTGTGTGGCTGTGTCCACAGTCTATAGTGAAGACAGCAATGTCCCGACCCCACAGGACTCTGTCTGGACTTTTCCATCCATACCCTGACGCGTCTTTCCCATCAACCAAAAGAAGCCTCGCTAGGAAACCCAATCCTGTCTGTACCTCCCAAGGAATGCCCCAGGGTTCAAGGGGAAGGTGTGCCCAGGCATCTGGGGCCAGTGCTCCTGACCCTCCTCCATGGGCATGGGTTGATGGTACAGCCTGATACAGGTGAAGACGTGTGTCTGGGGCCCACCTGGGACAGCTGGCACCAGATTAGGTGCCCCATTCCTAGGAATCACCTACCTGATTGTGGACCCTTCAGAAACTGTACACACATTAGTTGAATTTAAAATCTTAGTTAAAGTAATCCCCACATCAACAACACTCCTGCCACACCGGCAGTGTGTCCGTGCGCCACATCCGACCTAACCCTGGCACCCTGGCTGCCTGGAAGCGCTGCAGAGCCTGCTGGAACAAGTGCGAGCCTGGCTCCTCATCACCTTCCCACCTGTTACTTCAGGTGCCGGAGGCCGAGAGACATTAAGATACAGACCCCAGGCCAGCATTTCCCCGTCTCAAAACAGGCCAAAAGTAAGAGCTTAGCAGAAACTACTTCACGTAATCCACTGTCTTTAAAACAACTCTGAGCGGACATGTGCCCCACTGGGGCGCACACCAGTTCAGTGGTCCCGGGAAACCGCGTGCTGCTGGCCCCTCGTCCCCCTGGGCCCACGTCTGCCCAGCCTGCGCCCCCACACTCTAGGAGGAGAATGTGCTCCCAAACGTGTGTGGAGCTAGCCTCTCTCCAGCCTCAGTTTCCCCACAAGAGAATGGAAAAATTGTGCCGGCCTCCGTGAGGTGACGTCAGCCAGGAGGAGGTGTGGGAGGGTCCCAGGCCCCAGGAAGTTGCCATGTGACCAGGCGGTACTTCTCAGAGACCTCCACGTGGAACGTGCAGGTCACCCTGCTCTGGACCCAGCTCTGGGGCTCCCTCACCACCCTGTCTGAGTTCCTTCACTGCCCTGCTCTGGGCCTGGCTCTGGGTTCCCTCACCACCCTGCTCTGAGCTCCTTCATCACCCTGCTCCGGGCCTGGCTCTGGGTTCCCTCACCACCCTGCTCTGAGCTCCTTCATCACTCTGCTCCGGGCCTGGCTCTGGGCTCCCTCACCACCCTGCTCCGGACCTGGCTCTGGGCTCCCTCACCACCCTGCTCTGGGCCTGGCTCTGGGCTCCCTTTCCACCCTGTTCTGAGCTCCCTCACCACCCTGCTCCAGGCCCAGCTCTAGGCTCCTTCACCACCCTGCTCTGGGCTCCCTCACCACCCTGCTCTGGGTCCCTCACCACTACTGACTCTGTTGTGACCCCAGGCTGCCTGCCCCTCAGTTTCTCAATTTCTCTCATTATGACCACGGGGTCTGGCATCTACTGATCTCTGCAGGCTGTTAATAACCGCACTAGCTCACAACTCCATGGAGCTTAGGAAGCTCCAGGCAGCATTTCCTGACTTTCCAACAGCCTCACGGACGAGGAGGCAGAGGTGCATAGCCAGCCCTAGCAGAGCCGGGGTTCCCACCAAGGGGGCTGGAGCCAAGGCCAGGCCCGCAGCCCACAGGAGGCCACGGGTCCACGAGCAGCAGTCCGGCTGGACCGGCTGTTTTCCCAAAGACCTGCACACACCAAACTAACACTTCTTCAGATTCCCTATTTCCAGTTTTTAAGAATTCAGCACAACTATTCCAAATTCTTGGGATGAAAATGCACTTTCCCCTGCAAAGCTGGGGCTGCTCTCCAACCTCCTACTGGTTCTGAAGGGCTCTGGGCCAGAGGAGCAGCAGCTCTTCCTCATGAGAGCACGGGGTGGGGTGGGGGGGCTCCCGGGTCATGACTGTGTGACTCTCCTGCTGTATCACGTCCTCTTTACCCTTCACCTTTGCCATGCTGACACTCAACCTCACACAGGCACTAATGCCCAAGGATGCTATTCTAAGGTAGAATGTAAGGGGAGGCCATGGCAGCCCAGAAAGAACTAGAAAGCATGATGGAGGCCCTGCCCTCACCCTGCCTCCTGCCTGGGCCAGTGCTGTGAGCAGAACACTGCAGAGTCCACAGGCTTCCTACCTTGCACAGAGCACGCAGGCTGCACCCTGGCCCTGGCCTCCCCAGCCTCATGCCCCTCCCTGCGATTCTAGTGAGAGCCGAGAACCAGCAGGAAAGGTCCACTTTAATACCAGCAGGGATGTCCCCGGGGAAGGGGTTGCAGTGTCAGGTAGGAGACGGCAGCCCCCACCTTCTGTGTCTGGAAACACTAGCCTCCCAGGCCCTCACCGGCCTCTGGAGAGAGGCCAAGGCCCCAGCCATTCCTGGCCAGGGACAGGCAAGCAGAGGTAGATAGAGCGTGGCCTGAGTGCTGCAAGGCTGTGTGGTGGGGAGGAAGCCCAGTGGAGACAGCAGAAACACACGGCCGCCGCTGACCCGAGCCGATTTGGGCTGAAACCTAGCCCTACAGGGCACTGGCACGTCACAGGGTGTGGGAGACTGTTCCTGGAGGAGGCGAGTTCTGTCCCCCGCCAGAGAGCAGCATTAGGCAGGTAGGCAATTGTCAGTTTCATTAGCATGCGTGGTGTGTCTGTGGACACCTGGCCATTTCAAGATCAGTCATGTCTCAGCACAGGTTAGCGGCATGGTGACCGAGAGCAGATTAACTGGAGAAAGCGGCTGTGGGGGGGAGCCTAGCACTCTGTGCTTCGCGGCAGAGGAAGGGTGGGGATGTGTGACAGCAAGTGCCCGAGCACCACACACACGCCTCCCTGCACGCCGGGACGCCTTCCAAAGTTTCCTCAGTGTGATCACCAGCTTTTGCGGACTGACGGCCGGGGTGTCATGGGCCAGCCCGCTACAGGCGGCCATGTGGCGCGTCTGGGAGCTCAGCGCCTGCTGATGGCCCCGAGTGAGGTCTGGGAGGGGAGGAGGCCGCGTTGCACCGGGATCTGGAGACCCAGCCGGCAGAGCTGGCCTCAGGCACGTCTTCTGGCCCGCCTGCCCGGCTTGGCCATCTTTTCCTCTGTGCCACAAACCTTTGCTGCCCCAAATTTTACTCTCCAATTTTGAGACCCAGACAATTGAGCTCGTACTGTCTGGCTGAAAAGCTGGGATAAACGTTAACTCGTCCCAAAGACACTAAATACCAAGTGATCAGAACGAAGGAAACTTCAGAGTCTCTCCCTCGTGCCTGCGGACACCCTGGCCGCCGCAGCTGTGATCCTGGGCGGCAGCGCGGCACCAGCCGCCCCCAGACCCTCACCAAGTTTGTCTGTGGATGAGATAATGTCAGCGGGCACGGAGGAGTCCAGGTCGGCATCCAAAATTCCCAGGGGGTCCAGCTGTGCTACATGGTGCCCTCGTATCTACGAGCGGGCCAGCGAGGGAGGGGTCACACACAAGAGGACAGGAGAAAAAAAAGAGGGAAGGGGTAAAAAAAAAGTAAAATTACATTAAAATTAGCGTTTACAGACGCATTCTCACCCACGTTTGAAGACACAGTTACCGGAGCATCATCAAAATTTACACAACTAATGCCGAGAGGATCAAGCTTTGCAATGTGGTGACCCCTGACCTGGAAGCAATAACACAGGCAGGCGTTAGCAGGACCCGGGCTGTGGGGGATGTTATACCTGGTCCAACCTGAACCCAAAGCAACAAGATTAGTTATCGTTGTGAAACATGCTTTGTGCTCACAGATGAACCTGGCGGTTCAGAGATCCATCTGTGGGGAGCCCTGTGGCCCCTGGGTAAGCGGAGCAGGACGCGCTGGGCGCTCACTCCCGCGTGAAGCTGCGCAGCTCAGCACCTGTGCACCCTGGGAAGGGATGAGCAGGTGCTGGCCCAGGGCTGGGGGGTGGGGGGTGCATGGTGGCCACTGGGGGTCCGCCCTGCACCCAGCCCCACCAAGAGGCATGGGGGTTCACATCTGATCCTAAATGCCCGAGGAGCAAGAGGAGGAAGAAAATCCCTCCCAATTTTGTTTAAGTCTTGGCTGTTTCACCCACGATTGTTTGCTCTTTGCAAAGGGGTGGCTACTGAGGTAGCCAGTGGGACCAGGTGATGTTACTGAGGCAGCAGGAGACAGGCAACAGTCAGAAGCTGCCCAATATGCCTTTCAATTGAAAAACGCTGGAGAGCACTGCTGGCCACTGGCTTAGAGCGTTTCTGTCCGCTGGCCAGGACCCACTGCCCTCCCCCATGCCACCTGCCCCCCATGCCACCTGCCCCAGCAGTGGCGTCTCCTGGAGAGAGACTGCAGACAAGGAGGCTGCAGCGAGCCCAGGGACCCCGGGAGGGACACCCCAGGCCCGACTTCTCATGTCCTCCTCGGGCTACACTCAGAATAGGTGCTCAGGTCTGAATTCTGGGCTCTTCCCCGCCAGGTGGAGAAAGGTCAGGGGAGCCTCACTCACCCTGAAACCCCCCTTCGGTGGTGCTGGCCACTAACTGGCACGTTTCTGAACGTCGCCCTGCCCTCATGCATCTTCAGGCTCAGCTTCTGTCCCCAACTCTACGGGTTTATTTTCTCTTATTGTATCTGGGCGCTGGTGGCTGAGAAGGGACACATCCCTCTTGCTCCCTCTCGGTGGTCAGCACCCCTCCCCGCTCCCCAGCCATGACCGTCTTTCTCTGCCTACAGTTTTCTTGCCACCCTATGGGAAAAAATAAGGAGATGTTTACACCTGCTCAAGCAGGGTCAGGTTGTCCTGGCTCCTTTTGTTGGGGTATATCTCAGCATGTTCCCCAGGACCCCCGCAGGGAGGGCGTGTTCACGGCCGGTGGGGTGCTATCACAGGCCACGTCACGCGGGGCACCCAGTGTGGCAGATGCACCGCGCCAGCTGGTGCCTTACCTGGTAGGCTCTGATGAGTGACTGCACTGCCAGGTGGTCCTCCACCAGCTTGTCCACGTTGGGCTGGGCTTCCACCAGGGGCTGCACGCGGGCCACGGCAGACAGCGAGCCTGGGCCCAGGGGGAGCGGGCTCTGGTAGGCGGTGCCTGGGGGCGCTCCGGCATTGGTGTTTCGGAAAAAAATGTCCCATGACTAAAGACAAAGAAGGAACGCGCGTTATCCCCTATCGTGTTAGGACACGGGACTCATCTTTAGCCCAAAGGAGTTCTGTTTTTGGCAGGCAGGTCCCATCCTTGGAGGGGGGAGGGAGTGATGTGCTCCTCTGCTGGACAGTCCGATCCCAGACCTGAAGGGTAGAGCCTTGCTCCCAGCATCCCCCCAGGACACCCCTCCTAACTCCTACCCCTAAGATGCGGAGGACTTGAGGCTGCCCTGCCATCAAAACCCCAAAGGCCCAACGTCATCCAGCAATACAACACCCCAGTGAAGTGCTGAGCACCTCTGTGGCGGGCTATCCCTTTCCCTTCCCACCCCACAAGCCCCTTGCCTGGTTATCCTGAAGACCAGTGCTCCTGAGCCTGGTCTGCAGGTCTGCAGCTGCCCCCACGGGACAACCTCAGTGTGTCTCCAAACCCCAGGGGGCAGGCATAGCCTTGGGGGCCCAGGCTGGCTTTGCTCATGCTTGTGTTCCCAGGTGCAAAATGGAACCAGGGCCTTTAAGGAGCCCAGAGCTCATACTGGGCAGCATGCCGGGCTCCCTCCAAATCCTTGGACAAACAGTCTCTTGTTGGTAATTCAGGAGGGCAACTCTGGAGCTAAGGGCCCAGGGCATGTGCCCAGAGATAGGCCCTGGAATCTGGGCCCTGACGTCCTGGTGAATTTCCTGACTTTTTTTTTTCTTTTATTTATTTATTTCTAGGAGAGAGAGAGAGACAGCGTGAGCAGGGGAGGGTCAGAGAGAGAGGGAGTCACAGACTGAAACAGGCTCCAGGCTCTGAGCTGGCAGTCAGCACAGAGCCCGACGCGGGGCTCGAACCCACGAACCGCGAGATCATGACCTAAGCGAAAAGTCGGACGCTTAACCGACTAAGCCACCCAGGCGCCCCGAGTTTCCTGACTTTTATATGTAAGCAGAAGACACAAGTACTCCTCATGGGCCTGCAGTAAGGAGTGACTCACAGAGGTAAAGAGGCTCACTCAAGCCCTGCAGGCACTTCCCTCCGTGCTCACATGAGCCACGTCATTTCCTTCCTTGCTTGTATGTTCGCTTATTCCACATTTGGATGATTCAATTTATAATGGGCATAGATACCATGAACTAGAGTAGTTTACCATCTCATCTCATGCAGATATAAGGCTTAGAAAGAGGTATTTTAGAGGTACAGAAGATGAAAACTCAGTAAAGTTCCTGTGGAAAAAAGAACATTATGGAACTCTGGCAAGTTCAGAAACACGAAAAACAGTCCTTCCTCTCGGCCACACATATTCTAGTTTCTAAGATTCTTTTGTCAGTAAGCTCTGATTTAGACTCGTGAAAAATGTGGATGGGAGAAATGTCGCTGGACTTGTGTGCTTGTCTGGCCAGGAAGAGCTACCAGGACCATGTCTGGAGGGGCCTGGCGGGGCTCAGTGGGCAGCGAGCGGGTCTGTCAGGGGCGGGCTGATGCTGGTCCTCGCCGCCCTCTGGCTTTCTCAGGCGGGCCCTTTTCAGCGCTGTCCAGAGCACAGACCTATGGAATCCGAGGCCCCTGAGACACTTCCCACAAGCTCATCAGGAGTGTCAGCGGCTGGCAGTGCCATGCACTGGGGCACTGCCTCCTGCAGGGCAGTCTGGCCTCTCCCTACAACAGCTTTTGAAGGAGCTCTGCAGAACGTTTAAACCATTCTACAATAAGAATATACTCCTTTCGTATTCACGGGTGCTTGAATTAGGTTAAACATACCAACTCTTGACTTCAGCTCAGGTCATCATCTCATGGCTCGTGAGTTCAAGCCCCACATCCGGCTCTGTGCTGATAGCGTGGAGTCTTCTTGGGGCTTTCTCTTTCCCTCTCTCTCTGCCTTTCTCTTACTCTCTCAAAATAAATAAATAAACTTCAAAGAAAAAAAGTCAAACCAGTAGCAAGATGACCGTCCAATTTCCGAGTTGTACACTTTATCTGATTTAGAACTCAGTAACAATTCTAAAATGCCTCAACTAAGGAGTCCTGGTTTCACTGTTCCTACCTTTCTGGTTAAGCTGGCATGTGTCCACCGACGGTGGGAGGGAAGTGGGGCTTTTTCCAGGCACTGCCTTAACGCTGACGCAAAAGCATGAAACCTGAGGCCAGGCACCTGTGCGATCCAAAACTGGAGGCCAAGGGCCACCCCCCTCCCCCCAACAAAACATCTGTCCTGCTAACATGCTGGCCTTTCTGACACAGCTGGCCGGCTACATGTCCACCAGAGAAGGCAGCTGCCTTGGTCTCTGGAGGAAAGTAGAGGGCACCTCAGTACAGACTCCTCAGGGAAGGGGAGGCCACCTCCCCGCTCGGCACCCAGTTGGTTCGCTACGAGGACACAAGGAGCTGAGATGCTGGACAACCCCCTGCTTCTTTTTTTTTAAATATTTTAATTTATTTCTAGGAGAGAGAGAGAGACAGCGTGAGCAGGGGAGGGTCAGAGAGAGAGGGAGATACAGACTCTGAAATAGGCTCCAGGCTCTGAGCTGGCAGTCAGCACAGAGCCTGACGCGGGGCTCGAACCCACGAACCGCGAGATCATGACGTAAGCGAAAGTCGGACGCTTAACTGACTAAGCCACCCAGGCGCCCCAACCCCCCACTTCGGACCTTGTGGAGCTTTGCCAACAGGTCCGGGTCTGAGGGAGCCCCTGCATTTGGGGAGTGGCTGTGGCCCAGGGCTCTCCTTGACTCGAAAGGAGCCCTCCGCCTATGAAGACAGGTGGGAGAGAACCACCAGCACACGGCCCTGAGCAGCGGGGACCCTGGTCGGTGGGCAGCTCCAAGTACATGGCCCTGCTCAGCTGCCCCCTGCCAAGCAGACGATGAAATGAAAGGCCTCTCTAGCAGATGCCGAGGGCATAGCTGTGACACAAAGGCTTTGGGGTCCCATCCAGTCCAGGCTCTGAAAAGGGGGGGCGATTGCCTTCATCAGGCCTTCTCTCTCTGACCTTCTTTTGTCCTCAGAATACAACTCCAAGTGACTTTCAACTGGCTGAGAACAAACGCACGGCAGTGAACCCTGCTCGCACTGGAGGCAGTCAGAAGACATTGTTGGCGTCAGTCCTGCGGAAAGCAGGGAGCCAGCACTCTCATCAGATCCCTAACACCTGGCCAGGCGAGGCACCTGCTCTCCTGTGACCCGCCCCAAGGACAGCAGCCCCACACACCTGCAAACCCACCGCACTGCCACTTGCCCATCAGACCTCAGAAAAGCAGACAAAATTCCCCACACGGCTCTGAAAGCAGAGGGCGTGTTTCCTTCCTCTAGTGCTTTCTGGTCCCCAAGGAGCTTCCTCTCTCTCACCTCGGCCCACCCGCTCCAGACCCTGGCCCCTCTCCACCACCTGGAGAGGGCTTCCTGTCTGACACCCGCAGCCCTTGAGTGCACACATGTGGACAGCAGGCTTTACAGACTTGTGGGTGGGCAGGTGACTGCAAGGATGAAGCACCTGTCAGGGTACCCCTCCCCTCGGTGAGGAGGAAGCTTCCAGGAGAGGACACCTGAGCCTGTCCACTGGCTCCTTGACCCTGAAGATGTGAGGCCGATGTGCCGTCATGGCAGGTGGCCCCGAGCTCTTGTTGAGAAAAACCTTGTCCATGTCAGCCACCTCAGTGAAGTTTCCTTTCTCTCCGAGCCAGACTCATCCCTAACAATTCCGCGCTCTTGGGTGGATGCCCAATCCTACAGTGCGGAGACTTGTGCTTGCAGCAGTCACTCCAGTGGCCCAGCAGGAGTAAGGAGAAAGCACAGGTCTCCAAACACCTTGAGAAATGAGCCAAGCTGAGCCGACCCTGGCTTCTGTCTGGGGCCTGGAAAGTGGCCTCTGGTGCCTAGTAAGGGATGGGGGCAGGGGGTGGCAGGAGAAGGTGCCAGCTCCTTCCACTGGCTAATAAGGGATACCAGTCCTCTGCCCCCTGCTGGAGGGAGTGGTGTTCTGATGGGGGGGTGGGTACGAGAAGGCACCAGCTCCTCCGCCTGCCAGGACCACAGGGTTCCTTGACTTCTCCCTGCACGTGAACACTCTTCCCAAAGGCACAGAGGACGCACACACAAGGACTCCAGGCTGCAGTCCCACAGACACTCTAAGGCTGCCTCTATGCGAGATCCCAGAAGCCTAGGGCCAGGGGGACGACTGCAGGCACAGGTGCGGAGGTGAGAAGAGACAGCGCTTGGGGGATGGCTGGTACAAGGAGGTCGAGGAGGGGACACAGGGGACCTGCCAGAGACAAGACCAGAGAGAGGGCTAGAGCCAGTAGGGACTGTGCTGGAAGGGGGCACAGCCCTCAGCAGAGGTGTGGGGCTAAGACCATCATGAAAACATGGTACATTCTGATTGTAAACGATGGAATATTCTGGTCAAAATGAAAGCACAATTCTTAAACTTTAGGTAAGTGAAGCTCTATCCCAAAAGCCATCACCGCCCCCCCACCCCAACTTACTGCAACCATGCCAGGTGCTCCCTGCGGTCACCAACGTTCTGGGGCACCAAGCAGAGGAAGCCCGTGGAAGGCTGCAAACATACCCGTTTCCTCTGCAATGTCCCCAGAAAGCTCTGCTGGGCTTTGCATATAGTAGGTGCTCAACTCAGCTGAGTTAAATTGGGTTCAGATTCCTTCACAGGGTGAGCCCGGCAAATGTGCTGTCAATTGTAGTGCTAGGTGAGGGTTTGGGGGGGTCAGGTGCCAGGGGGGGTTTAGATGGGGGGGTCAGATGATGTGCCAGGTGGTGGGGGTTGGGTGTGGTGCTAGGTGGGGGTCAGATGGGGGGCCAGATATGCTAAGTAGGGAGTTAGATGGGGGGGGTCAGGTGAGGTGCCAGGTGGGACTCCAGGTGTGGGGGGTCAGCTGTAGATACCTGCAGCCTCCAGAGTCCAGAGGCTCCGACTCAGTTCAGAGAGCAAGCTGGCGCTGGTCAGTGTGGGACTGCTCACCAGCAATGTGGGTATGAGCAGGTCAGGGAGGCAAGCGGACTCTGCCCTAAGTTATGTACCGTCAGCAGATCAGAAGCGCCTCTGGGCCCAGTGCCCAGCTGTGGAGGTCACCCCAGAGGCCATCCAAGGAGTGCTTCAATCTCGGAAGGGCCACACGCCTGCTGTTGGGAAGGAAGATCCCCGCCACAGTGAGCCTGTCACCTGCAGGCCGGGAGAGTGCAGGGGACGTGGCCTGAGTAGTGTGTGGACCCGATTCTGCACCTGCAAGCGTGAGGAGCATGTCGGGCACTGCATACCTGCTCACACTTTGAAAAGCAGCAGCAGGATACCTGAATTTGTTCTAGAAGCTGATGACCAACACTGACCACAGGGTGACTGATGCTGATTCTGGCCACCAAATGTGCTGCTCCACCTGGGTGCCACCAGCCTGCTCTCTGCACCCTGGTCTAGCACGTGATGTCACCTGATGCCACCACCGCCCTCTGCTGGTGCCTTGCCAAGGACCCTGACGTAAAGCCAGCCTGGGGAGTGGGCGAGGCAACCTCTGGCCACCTCGGGAATGGACCAAACCCTAGGATCAAAAGGCCACCACGAGGCTGATGATCCAGTGACCCACAGTCATTGAGGTTGAACCCAGCACCCTTGCAGACAATCGCGTTAAGTTCTGATGTTAACAATGCTGACTGCTACGCATATGAAACTTGGGGCAGTAAGTGACCAGCGGCCATCCCGAAACAAGGGTCTGGTGGGTTCAGGCTAATTCTGTCCCACAAACATGCAGCAGCAGCTCCTCCAGTTAAGGGTAGCTCTGGGGCCAGCAGGTGTTGCTCTGAGGCTTCTGTCTTCCCCAGCCCCCCCGCACACAGGCTCTGCCAGCTCAAGAGGTGTGCTGGTGGCCCCGCATTATTTCCTGAGCATCCCAGTGACTGCGCATAGTAGCCCAGCCATGGCGTGGGTGTGCATGAAAAAGCTGCCCTGGACAGTCCCCACACCCACCCTGAAGTGCCCTATCTGTGCCAACCGCTGGGTCCCAACCTTCCTTGAACACACAGTGTGCGCCTGTCCTCCGGTGGGGCTCTGACCCCTCTGCCCATGGACACTGCATCTGGGAGGCAGGGAATGGCCACACAATGGGGTCGGGGACTGCCACGTCACCGCAGACCACTTCCTACTGGAAGCAGCTAAAACTGGGGGTTCTGTGCAGGACTTCCTCTTACAGAGACTGAAAGAATTTACGCTGGTCAGAGTGCAGCACAGGGGAGGGGATGTCTCCGGACAGGCTCTGCCACTGTCTCTCCGGAGGGCGTGTGAGCAAAATACCAGCAATCACCCAAGACCAGCCAAGGACCGTGGCCTCAGCTCTGCCCCGTGGACCCCATGGACAGTGACAGGCCTCTGTCCGAGGGACTTAAGGCGGTGGCCACTCCGGTCCGTGACGGTGCGTCCTTCCAGCCCTGCGGCATATCCCCTGGCAGGGTTGGCCTCACTTCTAACCCTTGAGGGTCCGCGGACCTCACCACGGCCCATCCCGGAGAGGCAGCACCTGGCCTGTGCGCACAGGGCCCTGTGGGACCTCTGTAGTCACCCACCGTCATCCTCAGACATGACAGCCTTGGGTTGCTGCATGCGGAAGGGAAGGTACCGCTTCTGCTTCTCACTCTTCACACGTGTTCACTGTATTCCCTGAACCAAACTGTTTAAGTGGAAAGCCCCCCAGATACTGAGGTCAGGGAAGGTCCCCCACCCATTTGGTTAACAGTACACAGAGTCACCGCGGTTGAGGCTCAGCAGCCTCCCTCACCGAAATCCCACAAAGGGTACCAAGGACCTTCAACATAGGTGTTTCCCCACCGAGGCCGCCACAGAGTTGTCTAAGTACAGCCTGGGAGCATTCAAAACCAGAGTGAGAAGGCATGTGTCACCATGTACTGGGGACTGTGTTTTTCCCTGCTGGTTTGGTTCACTCACAGAAAATGACAGGACTGTGTTTCACGAGTGTGGAAGAGGCAGAGCTGCCCAGGCCAGAAGAGGGGCACGGTCAGGCCCCAGAGGTGGGACCGAGTCTGGAGACTCCGCCTTGGGTACAGCGACCATGTTGGACCAGAGCTGTCATTACCCTAGGAGCCGGCCCAGGAATGGTGTAATAAACCATGTGGTTCAGGAGAAGAGGAAGACGGTATTTAGGAAGTAGGCTGAGGCCGCCGGAAGGTCCAGCAGGGCAGCAAGCTCCGAGGCTCTGGGGATGGCTGTGGGACGTTCAGTGAGCACAGGTAGAGTGGGATCTCCTGCCAGCACCGAGCCGGGTCCTCCGTGGCTCCATGTGTAGGTGGGCATGTGCCTCAGCGCACATATGGGGCCTGGCATGGGCCCGGGGGCTCCCGATGCCTCCTGTTTCACAAACGAATGGGGCACTCTGCCTCTGGCCCTATGTGCTCCTAAGACATAAACAAAAAGAAGATGCTGCCATCTGTCTCATCCCTAGAGTGGCTGAGACATGCCAACACCACAGGCCATGGAGGAAAGTTCCTAGGGCACAGCTCACTGTCTGGGAAGGCATGGAGGACTGGAGGGGACAGCGGGGAGAGGCACACCAGGGGGCACAGGGGGGCCGGGGGGCCCTTGCAGCCTGTATGGGCATGGGCGGGGCCAGCTGCTGACCTGGGCACCAGAAGCACGAGAGGCTTGCGGCCTGAACTACTCAATTACTTCACCAGACAATTTCCACGATCAGACCTTTAAAAATAGAAGTGTTCTTTAAAACCATGGATATGACAACCAACTGTAAGTTACGAAGGCAGCCGGCTGAGGCTGAGAATTAGGTGTTAGAGATTTCTCTCGCTAACTTTGTTAGGTGTGGTTAGGAAGACATTCCTGTATTGCTGAGAGCTGTACGGAAATGACTCAGGTCTGGATCTGCCTTCAGACACTCCCAGGGGCCTCCCATCCCCGCCCCAAAGAAATCAACCAGCACAAATGAGTAGAGAAGGAAGAGGTTTACAGCCTGGCAAACTGGAAAGTGCTGCTGAAGCTGGATGTACTCTCCTCACGGAGGCTCACTTCACGCTCTGTTCTCTACGTGAAAACTTACAAAAGTAATCGGAAAGCTGAGTGCAGCAGGCCAGGGAGGGGAGATGCTAAATTTGTTCTGTTCCTGCCGGATGCGAACAAGCTCTGTGCCAACGGAGGAGGGGACAAAAGCAGCTCTCAGGACAAGGAGCCCACACCCCATGACAATGCATGAGTGGGGGATCAGAGAGGCACTCAGTCTAAATCTGAAAACCTAACTTGTCATTTCCTCTTGAACTACATCTCCTAAAACATGAGCACAAACAAAGCATTCTTAATAGTCAATTATTTCTGAGGACCTCCATGAGTCGCTGATGCCTCTAAAATCTGAGTAAAGTTCCAGATTGTGTCTCTGGAAAAGCATGGACACATCAGGTACGGGGCCTCCAAGGAAACTTGGAGAAGCAGTTGATTCCACTGGGCAGGGAAGGTGGGCGAGGACACACCTGCTGACAGGCGCCCCCTGGAGAGCCCGGGCAAGAGCACCCAGCAGTAAAATCGGACGCAAGGATGCCAACCTGCGTGTACTCTCTCATTAAACTGAGAAGTCCCTTTCTGACGTCCTCCCTGCCTCCTGCGCAGCATCTCCATGCGGTGACTGCTCTGACCTGCAAAGCCCAAGGGCCAGTGTTCCTCCTCTACTCCCGCCCCAACCCTGGCCCAGCCGCACCTGTGCCTGTCAGTGGACCCTCAGTGTGCTGTCCTCCCCAGGATGGACAGGCACCGTGGCCAACCCTTCCTGGCCTGAGAACCTCTGAGGGCCTTCCTCGAAACATGTGGTAAAAACACTTTCCAAGAATTAGGTGGGGCACTGAGGGTTTCCAGGGCAGTGGAAACGTTGGGACAGCATGGGAAACCCTGACGGAGACACAGGTCACTGGCAGCTGTCCCAACCCTCAGAACACACAACACCACAAGAGGCCTTTCTTTGGGTGATGAGGAGGTGTTCGCGTGGGTTCCCCAGCCTCAAAAATGTCGTTAACCCCAGCATGTGTGCCAATGGCAGGGAAGACACGGGACATCTCTGTACCTGCCCCTCAATTTTGCTGTTGAACCAAAAACTGGTCTAAAGACTAAGTCCCAGGGGTCCACAGGGGCCTCAGCTGGCCCGAGACCAGTCCCATCACTGGTGATGATGAGTGGGAATGAAATCAGGGGGCTCTCCTACAGCCCAGAATGCATGCACTACTTCTTGGATTCTCAAAAAAGTCCTTAAAAAAAAAAGAGTAATAATCAAGTGTGTCTGGGTGGCTCAGTCAGGTAAGTGTCCAGGTCATGATCTCATGGTTTATGAGTTTGAGCCCCGCATTGGGCTCTGTGCTGACAACTTGGAGCCTGGAGCCTGCTTCGGATTCTGTGTCTTCCTCTCTCTGCTCCTCCCCTGCTCCCACTCTGTCTCTCTCTCTCTCAAAAATAAAGATTAAAAAGGGGCGCCTGGGTGGCTTAATTGGTTGAGCGTCCGACTTTCGCTTAGGTCATGATCTCGTGGTTCCTGGGTTCGAGCCCCGCATCGGGCTCTGTGCTGACTGCCAGCTCAGAGCCTGGAGCCTGTTTCAGAGTCTGTGACTCCCTCTCTCTCTGACCCTCCCCTGCTCATGCTGTCTCTCTCTCTCTCTCTCCTAGAAATAAATAAAAATATTAAAAAATAATAATAATAAATAAAATAAAGATTAAAAAAAATATTGGAAAAAAACCCCAGTAATAATCATAACGATAAAATAATCCAAACACTACTAATGACAACAGTAGCAAACCTAACAAATAGGAAAAACCTTTCAAGGAAAGCTGGCCTCATGGGTACCATGGCCTATGTTTAGGTCCCCATAAAAGGCTCCTCAAGAGGCTTCTGGTAGGAGCTGTGGTGCCATGTCAGCCCCACTTTTCTGTGATCTGCGCTGGAGCCACGGTGCGCTTCCCAACTGCAACCCGGGCCCGAGGCCAGGCACTGGCATAGACGCTCCTGAGCCTTGGCCCATCAGTACACGCACAAGCTGTGGCGGCACTTCAGAAGACGTGGCTGGTTCCACAAAGGTTTGGGGAAAGAGAGGCAGAGGGACAGGCCACAGCTCGAGGTGACCGTCTGACCCGGCACCCCCGATTCTACAGGGCGCCTATGGGCAGTCACTTGTTTGCAAGCCAGGGACCATGTACACTCATAGGAAACCAGGCCTCACCTTGCTCAGGGAGCCAGCCAGCCTCCAGGTTGGCAAGCAAACAGGGACGGAGCAGGCTGGGTGCCCTGAGCAGTGAGGTTAGACCAGGAGGGCATTCGTGACAAAACAGGGCCAATGACTCAGGGGGTGGGGGGGCGGTCACAGGAACATATCCAACCTTGAATACCAGTGACATTTCAGCGTAAAGTGGATTCTTGGGGGCCCGGTGGAAGCAGGCTGCCTTGTGACGACACCCTAAGATTCACGAGTGACGAAGAGGCCAAGCCAGCAGTGCAGGATGGCCAGGCTCCATTGGGCACTGTCTCTGTGCAGGCCCTGGGCACCTCACGTGCATCACCTCAGCCAAACCTTCCCCTGCCCACTGTCGGGGCACGACTGTAACCTGGGGACCTGCCCTCCAGTTCCGACCACGGGGCCAGCCGCCCAACCTGAACACAAGAAATGGGCATCAGAAGCAGTCAATCTCAAAGGTCAGGAGGCCAGGGAGCAGCTCTGCCACCAGGTCCGCCCTGTGGGCAAACGCGGGCACATGGGTGATCTGGAGAGTGTGCCTTGCAGGCAACAGAAGTCCGTCAGAAAGAAACCTGAAGGGAATTCAGTTTCAAACACAGGAGGAAAGACAGGAGCACACGGACCGAAGATGCCATTCACACAGGCGACGGTTCTGAGGTGCTCCCCAGAGGATGGGATAGAGGAGCATCCTGTGGGGCGGCCGCTCCGTCCGCTGCCTGTCTCGCTGTCTGTACCCTGCAGCGTGCTTGGTGAGACCCTGGAGGTGGAGCACATCCTCTTCACACCCTCGCAGGGCAGATAGGCCTTTTGTTTCCGAGAACACGTCTCCAGCGTATGGCACATCAAGCGGGAGTGGAACGCCCCTCTGGTGGTGTGGCGGTCGTGGTCAGCCAACATGGAGAGCTCTGGTCGGTGGGGCTCCTGTTCACAGGTCTTCCCCAGGGCACCTGAGCACACTTACCTGGGCGCCCCGCCAACACCAGGCCGAGACGCCAAATGCAGGGAGACGTCCGCTCTGAGAGCCTTACCTTGTGTACGCTTTTGGGGTTCTCCAGCCATGCATAGTACATTTCCTCCACATAATTGGAGCTAGTCCCGCTGAGGAAGGGCTCAGCAGCAACGGGGGCAGTATAGCACCGAATCTGCCCAAACGTCCTAGCTGCGGCCGGTCTATTTTGTGAAAACGTCCTCACAGTCTGGGAGGCCGTCAACGGCCTCAACTTAGCAGCACAAGTCCTTAAGTGAAACATCCTCGTCCTGAAGCCTCTCGCGAGCGTCTGCACAAGAAAGGGAAGAGAAGTCAGCAAGTGCTTTAGGGACAAGGCCACCGGGAAGGCCTGGCGGACATGCTGTGGCCCGCTCCAGTGCTCAGGCCTGTGCTCAACATGACACAGATGAAAGGATGCAGCTCCAGTCTCACTGGAGGGAAGCGAGGCAACAATCAACATGTGAACCTCACCAACTCTGTGTTGTGTGAGACAATCACAGAAAAGGCAACAAGGATCATTCAACAGCTTTAGATCAGGATTAATTACAAAGTGAGAAAGACATTTCTAATCTCTCCTGGAGCTACTGAGCACCTGCTGGATCCAGAGTGCTCTGGAAAGTACAGAGAAACTGGAAAAACACTGTGTTCATCCTCAAATAATTTATCTTGAAGCAGAAGAGAAAAACAAACATAAAAGAATCAGTAGAAGGAAAGGCGAAAGTGGAAAAGTGTGGAAGGGGCCCAGAGGAAGAATCTTCTGATGCAAGACAGGGAGAGTGGGGTGAGCCAGGCAGGACCGCGCAGAGGGTCCTGACGCCCCACGCACAGCGAGGCCACATTTCACAGGTACTGGGGGGGCAGGGGGTTCTGCCAGGGGAGTAAGTAGCTCTAACAAAGGTTCAAAAGGGAAGCACACACAAAGGGACGTGTACCTGCCCTGTGCCACTGCACGGTCAGCAACGGGACACAAAAGGACTCCTCATGAACCCCACAACCCCCTAGAAGCCAGGCACCAGCTCCTCCACTTATGTACTGCCTTTCTGAGTTTCAGTTTCTTTCTTGGAAGAAAGTCCCCAAGGTCATAGGGCCGTCAACAGCAGAGCCAGGATGCAAACCCCGTCTTCCTGTTCTGCCTGGCCCTTCAGTGGCTGGAGAAGAAGGGAGAGGCCAGGGCGAGAGGGCAGGGACTCTGGAAGGGAGGGGGGAGAGGGGGCCACTCATTTGCTTCTGATCTGAGTGGACCTTGTGCTTGACAGTCATTAATTTTACTAAGCTTAACGTGTATGCTTGTCCCCGCCCCGGCCATGTTCTAAAAGCAGTGGCTGCAGCCACCAGATCATACAAGAGCCAGCCTGTTCCCAGAGCACCCTGACCCACTCCCAACCACGTCTAAGAACACCACTGGCCTGCAGGCAGGGCCCCTGTGCTATCCTCGTTCCCAAGCATCCTGGCTGCCCAGGGGTGCCTCTCATCAGGCCCGGGTGGCCCCCAGAGGGAGGGAGGCAAGGCTCACCACGGCCTCCCAGCCAGGGCTGCCCTGTGTCCTGCTAGCCAAACACGGCACTCACGCCTAAGCCTCAGAGCAGGTGCCTTGGCTCGAGTCCCACGCCTACCTGAGGACATCTAAGCTCTGAAACGTGCTGAGAAAGCCCCAGAAATTCATGTTGAGTAAACTACCCTCTGTACTGTTTACAAGAACTCTTCCCCTTGGCCAAATACGATCAGAATTAACCTAGGCCTGTGTCGGAGAGGGTGCCCAGCCCGCTCTGTGGCTTGCAGGAGACAGATCAGCAAGAGGGAAGAGCGGTGGGGTGCCCAGGCGGCTGTCAGTGGAGCGTGCAACTCTTGACCTTGGGGCTGTGAATTCAAGCCCCACATTGAGTGCAGACGTTGATTAAAAAAAAAAAAAAAAAAAGGAGGGGCGCCAGGGTGGCTTAGTCGGTTAAGCGTCCAACTTTCGCTTAGGTCATAATCTCGCGCTTCGTGGATTCGAGCCCCGCGTCGGGCTCTGTGCTGACTGCCAGCTCAGAGCCTGGAGCATGCTTCAGATTCTGTGTTTCCCTCTCTCTCTCTGACCTTCCCCTGCTCGCGCTGTCTCTCTCTCTCTCCTAAAAATAAATAAAACATTAAAAAAAAAAAGGAAAAAACAGAACACATGCTCTGAAAATCAGCTAAACAACAAATGAAAACTTGCCCCTTGAAAATTAAACATGGACAGAGCGGTGGTGGGGGGCTCAGTTGGTTAAGTGTCCGACTCTTGATCTTAGCTCAGATCATGATCTCAGGGTTTGTGGGATTGAGCCCTGTGCTGGGGTCTGTACTGAAAGTGTGGAGCCTACTTGGAATTTTCTCTCTTCTCTCTCCTCCCCTTCCCCCCTCTGCTGCCCCTCCCCTGCTTAAGCACTCTCTCTGTAAAATAATTAAAAAAATTTAAAGATGGACAGGCCACGTATTTTGAATGTGGCCCCAGAATGCAATCGTAGGCCATGTTTTGTTTTCATTCAAGTCACACGATTCGCATTCGGCGGGCGGTCTCCCAGCCCCTCGCCACAAGCTCTTGCACGCTCTTCCATGAATGCGTCAAGGCAGACCAGCACCTCCACACGTCGCAACAGCAGAAAGCACACCTGCTGCTCTGGACGCCAGTCATTTTTTTCTTATTTGGGTCCAGAGGAAAGTACTCGTGTTTCCCCTCGGGTGTCCCTGTCCCCTGGACCTCCTGAACCATGCCCCGGTCTCTGAGTTGCGCTCTCCTCCAAGAACACAGCAGTCTCACCTCCATGCGCTGTCATCACTTGGCTGCCGTGGTGCCCAATTATACAGGGACCACACCGACAACTTCAAAACCGCTCGTTTCTTCTGTTCCGCCAAAAGCGGTCCTTCCAATCCCATGTGCAAATAAACGTGTTCTCTAGCTGTCTGCAGTCACGGAGTCTCATGCATGCTTAGTCCTGCCCAGCAGAGTAAGCAGGACAGATAGCAACCGTCAAACTTCCCTCAAGATGACTCATTACGCAGACTGTCTCTCAGCATGTGGCTCAGGACCCCTGACCTCCACCCAAAGGTGACCAGGAGCAGCTGTTCTCTGTCCATGATCTGAAGGACCCAGAGCAACCCCTGGGGTTACATTCAGATTTTGGAAGAACCAGATTCTGTCCTTCCAATTCCAAAGTCAACTGTAAGAACATAACAGTGCATCCTTTGCTAGAGGTATTCAACTGTACAAACACTCCCGTGAAACCTTTGGGCTGTCCCAAAAGTCCAAGTGTTCTGACTTTGCTTTAGATGACTATTTCTATTTGACAAGGTGCCAAAATATTAAATGGGGAAAAAGCAGTCTTTTCAACAGACGGTGCTGGGGTAAATGGAGTTCCACAAATAAAAGAATAAAACTGGAGCCCTATCTCACATCATATCCAAAATCAACTCAAAATGGATCGAAGACCTAAATGGAAGAGCTAAAAATCCGTAAGACCCTTAGAAGTTTTGTAATTTCCAAGTTAAAATGGAGTAAATCTTTGTGGCCTTGAGTCAGGTAATGGATTATCAGTTAGGATACCAAAAGTACAAACAAATGGAAAAATAGATAAACTGGACCTCATCAAAACCAAAACCATTGTTCATCATCACAGGACACGAACAAGAAAGAGAAAACAAAAACAGAATAGGAAAACGTATTTACAAATCACATGGTTACATACAGAATACATGGGAAAAACCCCCCTTTTATATTAATGTTTATTTTTGAGAGAGAGAGAGAGAGAGAGAGACAGAGAGACAGAGAGAAAGAATGAGAGTGTAGGAGGGGCACAGAGAGGGAGACACAGAATCTGAAGCAGGTTCCAGTTCCCAGCAATCAGCACAGAGCTCAACAAGAGGCTCAAACCCACAAAAACTGTGAGCTCATGACCTGAGCCCAAGTCAGACGGTTAACCAACTAAGCCACCCAGGCGACCCCTAAAAACTCCTCTTATAATTCAGTAGTAAAGGGAAATATAACTAAATCAAAAAAATCTAACAAAGGATATGAGCGATTTTCCAAAGAAGATATACAAATAGCCAATAAGCACATTAAAAAATTGTGTTCAAAATCATTATCCATTAGGACACTTCACATCAAAACCGTAGCGACCACTTCACGCCAAGACTAGGTACGATCAGAGAGAAAGTCAGTGTCGAAGATGTGGAAAACCAGAGCCCTTTGCACCGCTGGTGGGAACATTAGCTGGTGCAGCCTCCATGACAAATAGTTTGGTGGGTCCTCAAAAAGTCGAACATGGAGTCACCACATGACTCAGCAATTCCACTGCTGGATGCACACCCGAGAGAAATGAAAACACATGTGTGTACAGACGCTTGTATGAGAATGTTCACAGTGCGTTATGCATCCTGGCCCCAAAATGTAATAGTTGACAATGAAAAGGAAGGAAATAGTGATACGTGCCGGAACAAGGACAAACCTCGAGAATGTTCAGAAAATCATCCACATGGGCACTGGGTGTTGTATGGAAACCAATTTGACAATAACTTACATTAAAAAGTTAAAAAAGAAAAAGAAATAAAAGCTCCTATGTTACCACGGGGGGGGGGGGATCATTCACAAAAAAACAACATGCTGTGAGACTTCACTCACATAAAATATTCAGAAAGCCCCCAGGTAGATGCCTAGGGCTGGGGCCGAGCAAACACAACTCTGCTGATGGGTGTGGAGAGCTTTAGTTGGGGCGGGTGGGGATGCCCCACGACTAGATTCTGCTGATGTTTACACACCTTCTAACACACTGGAGAACACCCCATTGTAAGACTTACATGGGTGGGGGCGCCTGGGTGGCTCAGTAAGGCGTCTGACTCGGCTCAGGTCATGGTCTCACGGTTCGTGGGTTTGAGCCCTGAGTCAGGTTCTGTGCTGACAGCTAGCTCGGAGCCTGGAGCCTCCTTCAGATTCTGTGTCTCCCTCTCTCTCTGATCCTCCCCTGCTCATGCTGTCTCTCTCAGAAATAAATAAAAACATTAAAAAAAAAAAAACTTACATGGGTGAACTGTATGGTATGTGAATTGTGTCAAAAGTTGTTTGAGGGGCACCTGAGTGGCTTAGTCGGTTAAGCGTCCGACTTTCGCTTGGGTCATGATCTCGCAGTTCGTGGGTTCAAGCCCTGCGTCGGGCTCTGTGCTGACTGCCAGCTCAGAGCCTGGAGTCTGTTTCAGTCTGTGACTCCCTCTCTCTCTGACCCTCCCCTGCTCACGCTGTCTCTCTCTCTCTCTCTCTCTCCTAGAAATAAATATAAAAAATAAAAAAAAAATTTAAAAAAAGTTGTTTGAAAAAGAACTATGTCTAAGAAAAACTAAAAGTGAATTTATCAATATCAATAAAGCACACCAAGTGACAGTACTTCCAACCCATTCATTTCAAAGTGCAGGTATAACACCTGCACACTTGAAAAAACAACATTTAAGATAAACACAAACCAAAGCAAATTTTGTTTTTAAGGGTTCAATATCCTGCCCCTAAGAAACTATGTGCTGATGTGAAATAGGACTTTATCTGCCTGGACCTTCCCCAGCTGGGCAAACACCTTCCCCAAGGCTACCTCCCCATACACAGGATGGGGAGATAAACTAACTCCTGATGCCTATCAAGGTCATGTCGGCTGGGCAAAGGTGCAATTAGAGAGCAAGGTCTAGCAGGAAGAGTCGGGGTAGCTCCTCAGGAAATGAGTCTGAGGAAGGGAACATGTGATCATGAAATGATTGCTACCTGTGCGGCTTACTGGACAGCCGTTTGAAAAGCACAACTTATCTTGAAAACATTCCCCGTTCTCTTGTCCTGTGATGGTTTTGGATGCAGTAGGATTTGGGTAACAAATCAAGAAGACAGGGTGTACTATGCGCCTGCAGCTGGCAGTCCCATGGCTGTCATTACCGCATTTCCCATAGCCGTACAAAGCCATGGACAGAAAGCAAGGATGTCAACTGCCTCCTTACTGGCTGAGAATCTCAAAGAGCTCAATGTCTTCCACTTGGGATGTCTCATCCAACACGAACCGAAGGAGGTAGTAGGGATCACATTTTTTTTTTAAATTTTTAATGTTTAACATTTATTATTGAGAAACACAGAGAGAGAGAGAGAACATGAGCAGGGGAGGGGCAGAGAGAAGGGGAGACACAGAATCTGAAGCAGTTTCAGGCTCTGAGCTGTCAGCATAGAGCCCGACACAGGGCTTGAACCCACAGACTGTGAGATCATGACCTGAGCTGAAGTCGGACACTTATCCAACTGAGCCACCCAGGTACCCCATGAGGATCGCTTTTAAGTGGAGGACTCTTGTCGGTACCAGGCAGAAACGATGGCCAGCACACAGGGCTCACAGGCAAAGTACCACGTTGCTGTCTGAGCCTCAAGCACGTCACGGGCTGTGTGTTCAGTCTCCTCTGCCATCAAGTGTGCTCCCTGGCATCACTTTTTGTGATTATGATGCAAACATGAAAACACTTTTGCATGCTTTAAAAGTGTTCGATGGCTAAAGAATTACAACTTGCCAGCAAGAAAAAGACCAACTCATCTCTCTTAAAAACCTGAAGTTCTCAAGGTGCACCTATCCACAAATTATTGTGGAGTGGGCAGCTGACCGGATTACTGGGAGTGGCTTCAATCTCTGAGGTCAGGACTCCCACCAGGTTTCAGGGCCTCCTCTCCCAGACCGCCACTGCACAGTGGTCTGGGGCGTGTGGCGAAGCAGGCACTCTTCAATGACCAGAGTATAAATGATTAAGTATTGGGGCGCCTGGGTGGCACAGTCAGTTGGGCGTCCGACTTCAGCTCAGGTAATGATCTCACAGTTGGTGGGTTCGAGCCCTGTGTCGGGCTCTGTGCTGACAGCTAGCTCAGAGCCTGGAGCCTGCTTCGGATTCTGTTTGTGTCTCTCTCTCTGCCCCTCCCTGCTTGCGCTGTGTGTATTGCTCTCTCTCTCTCAAAAAGAAATACATGTTAAAAAAATTTTTTGTAAATGATTAAGTATTTATTAAAGCAAGGCTATTTGTGAATCTTTATTAAACATTTTGTTATATTTATTTATTTCTGAGACAAAGAAAGACAGATCTTGAGGCAGGGAGGGGCACAGAGAGAGGGAGACACAGAATCCAAAGCAGGCTCCAGGCTCTAAGCTGACTGTCAGCCCAGAGCCTGATGCGGGACTCAAACCCGTCAACCGTGAGATCATGACCTGAACTGAAGTTGGACACTTAACGGACTGAGCCACTCAGACGCCCCTTTATTAAACATTTAAAAAGCACATAAAAGACTTGTTTCTCACTAAATGCAGCTAAAGAAATAAAACATTACATTTAAACCGAACAAAACAGAAAACTCTGTCTGAAAGTGGAAAGGGATCTGGCGGCTCGAAAAGATACAGCATCAAGTCCTCAACTTTCTTTCTGCTTCACGTATCCCAGACTACGTACTGACAAAGCTGGCAACCCAGAAATGCCGAGTGATGTGAACAGAAGCCCCTGCTCTCTCTGGTCAAAGGACAGACATTTCTAGACAATAAATGCTCTATTGCAGCCTACAGCTAACCCCACAGAAAACACTGTGGCCCACCACTACCCTGACTGCTGAAGAGAAGATCCAGGGCTTCCATCCCCACCGGGTGACCCCCACCAGGTCCATGGAGGCCCGGAGGAGGCCTGCACTCCACTTGTGCCTGCAGTGACAAGGCGGCACCCCTCCCTTCCCACGCAGGGCTGAATCACAAAGGCCTACTGGAGAACATTCACCCACACAGCAATAACAAGGAGTCCCTCCCTGCAGATACCACAGAGGCTGGGTGGGGAGCCTGGATACACCCCTGCCCAGTAGTGACCAGGCAGCACCCACTGACACCCAGCAGTGTCAGCAGAAGCCTGTGTTCAGACATTTAAGATCCAGAGTCTCACATACAGAACACCCAAAATGTCCAAAAATTAACCAAAGATCAAAAAGCAAGGTGATCAACCAAAACAAAAAAGGACAATCTATAGACACCAAGAAGACAGACATGTCAAAATTATCTGGCAAAGAGTTTAAAGGAGCCCAGCCTCAATGTACTTCCTTATGCAACTATGAACAAGCTTGAAAACAAGTAAAAAATAAAAATTAAAAGCCTCAATAAAGAAAGAGAAGACACAAAGAAGAATCAAATGGAAATTCAGAACTGAAGAATAACCAAATTTTAAAAATCTGATGGGTTAAATTGCAGAATGAAAGGGACAGAGGACACTCAGAGAACGTGAAGATAAAACAGAAAAAAGTACTCAAGCTGAACAACAGGAAATATAGGCTGAAAAAAAGATCAACAGCATCTCAGTGACATGTAGGACTGTAACACAAGATTTAGGATGTGTGAAGTTTTGTGCAGTGGCAGTGCCGTAGCCAATGAGGTTTATCCGAGGCGTGATTATTGCTAATTAATGATAATTGTGAATACCATATTAATGATGACATGACAATGTCACTAGAATCTCAAGAGAAAAAAAAGGGAGGGGTGGAAAAAGTATTCAAAGAAATAATGGCAAAAATTTCTCAAATTTGGCAAAAGACAACCACCTACAGATATGAGAAGCTTGGTGAATCCCAGAAAGAATAAACCCAAAGAAATCGACTGCAAGACACATTGTAATCAAAGTTGATTAAAAAAATTTTTTTTAATGTTTATTCTTGGGGGGGAGGGGCAGAGAGAAGGGAGACAATCTGAAGCAGGTTCCAAGCCCTGAGCTGTCATCACAGAGCCTGACGTGAGGCTCGAATTTACGAGCTGTCAGATCATGATGTGAGCGAAACTCAGGTGCTTAACTGACTGAGCCACCCAAGTGCCCCCGTAATCAAACTTGAAAACTACAATTTGAACAGTGTATTTCTCACCAGAAACTATGGAGGCCAAGAGAACGTGGGACACCACTTTTCAAGTGCTGAAGGAAAATCACTGTTAGCCCAGAATTCTATGTCCAGTAAGAATACTATTCAGGAATGAAAGGGGAATCAAGACATTCTCAGATGAAGAAAAACTAAGAGACCACTAGCAGACCTACCTAAGTGAATGGCTAAATGAAATTCTCTGAACAGAAATGAAATGATAAAATAAGGAATCCTCCTTCAGTGAGGCTATCTAATATCTACGGTAGTTAAGTCTTCATACCTGCTTTTTTATCCAATCTGAAAATCTCCACCATGTAATTACCTAATGAATCATGTTTTAGAACATTCACATTTAACGTGATTTTTCATACAGTTTAGGTTAAATTTATCATCTTGTTTTTTGATTTTTACTTGTTCCATTTGTTTTCCTTTTTCTTTTGTTTTAAGTATGTTTTAAAATTTCATTTTATCTCCCTCGTTGGCTTATTGTAACTCTTTGCTTTTCAATGATTGCTTGTGCAGTATACTAAACTATACATACACATATATACGGATGTATGTGGAGATCTATGCTATACTACAGAAAAATAAGGACACCTCCAACATGATGAAATGACAAAAAACGACACGACTAAATATAATTTCTTTCTCCTCTTGAATATTCTAATTATGTGTAATGGATGAAGCAAAAATTGCAGTATGTCTCATGTGATTCTAAACATATGTAGAGGTAAGTAAGACTTAAGATAATTTTAAATGAGGGAGGGTAAAGAGATGTAAATGGGGATACGCTTTTTACACTTCACTCAAACTGATATACCGATAATGCCAACAGACTGTGATAAATCATGTATATATAATACCTAAACAATCACTTGAAAGTCCATATAAAGCAATATACTCAGCCAGTATTTATAAGTAAAAGTAGAATTTTGACATGTGTTCAAATAATCTGCAAGAAGTCAGGAAAAAGAAAGCTGAGAAACAAAATATAAAGATTTAAAAAATGACAGGCTCAACTGCTAATATACCAACAATTACATAAAATTACCTAAATACACTAATTAGAAGACAGAAATTGGCAAAGTGAATAAGACAACAGGATCCACCTATATGCATATTGACAAGAAACTCAATTCAAACAATATAATATAGAAAGCGAAAAGACGACAAATTACATATCATGTAAATTTTAAAGGAAAGCAGGAGTGCTATGTTATTGTCAGAAAAAGTAGATATCAGAGCAAAGAAAATTGGGAGACATTATACAACGATAGCAGGTCAATCCACTAAGAAGATAATGTATGCATCAAACAACATAAGGGCAAATTATGTGAGCCAAACAACTAAAAAAAGAAGACGACAACCCCACAATTATAGTTGGAGATTTCTGGTGCTGTCTTTCAACAAGGGGTAGAACAGTTAGACGTTAGATCACGAGGATACACAGGAATTCAACAGAAATACAAACTACCACAATTAACCCAATTAAAAATAATTTTATAACCCACAACTATTAAAGAAATGTAATGTATAATTAAAAATCTTAAAAAGTAATTTTCTGGCCTAGATGGTTTCACTGGGGAATCCTACCAAATGTTTAAAGATTAATTAATTCCTATCCTACACAATCTCTTCCAGAAAATATGACGAGAAACCAATTCATTTTATGAAACTAGTATTTTCCTGACACCAAACCCAAAGACAGTACAAAAAAAAAAAAAGCTTCAAAGTGATATTCCTCAATAATACAGATGCCAAAAAAAAAAAAAATCCTTAACAAAATTCAGCAAATACAATCAAGGAATATACAAACACAATTATGCTCCCTGACCTAGTGGAGCTTATTCTAGGAAGGCAAGGTTGGTTCATTATTTAAAAAAAACAAACAAACATAATTTACCATAGTAACAAGCTAGAAAAGAAAAATCATGGGAAGGGCACCTGCGGGGCTCAGTCCGTTAAGCGGCCAACATGGGCTCAGATGATGGTTCGTGGGTTCAAGCCTTGTGTCAGGCTCTGTGTTGACAGCTCTGAGCCTGGAGCCTGTTTCAGTTTCTGTGTCCCCCTCTCTCTACCCCTCCTCTGCTCATGCTAAACATTAAAAGTTTTTTAAAATCACGTAATCAAATCAACAGATACAGATAAAACACTTCACAAAATTCAGCACCCACTCATGATAAGAACGCTCAGAACAGCAGGAGTAGAAGGAAATGTCAATTTGATACAGAACATCCACAAAAGGCTAAGACTGACATCATACTTAATAATGATACTGAGCACTTCCTTCTAAAAGTGGGAGCAAGGCCGCTGAGGATGTCTACTCTCATGCCTGCTACTCAGCAAAGTACTGAGAACTGTAGCCAGGATGAAAATGGAAAAAAAGAAACTAAAAAGCATACAAATCAGAGATTAGGGAAGAAAACTACACCTGTTGGCAGAGGACATGACTGTCTTGATAAAAAATCTCTAAGAATCTACAGAAACACAGAACCAACAAGTAACTTCGGCAGGGTCATAGAATACAAGATGAACATACAAAAATCCATAATATTTCTACATGCTTACACGCTCTTAACAAGCACAACAAAACCAAAACTTTTTAAAAATAAATATTAGGGCTCCTGGATGGCTCTGTCAGTGTAGCATCCCTTCGGCTCGGGTCATGATCCCAGGGTTGTGGGATCGAGCCCCTCACCAGGCTCTGTGCTGAGCATGGAGCCTGAGAGTCTCTCTCTCTCCCCTCAGTCCCTCGGCCCCAACTCACATGCACATATTCTCTCTCTAAAAAAAAATAAATAAAACGTTAGAAAAGAATATTTAGTGTAAGTCTAACAAAACATGTCCCGGAGGACTTGTATGCTGAAAACTACGAAACACTGATGAAAGAAATAAAAAATCTAAATAAATGGAAAGACCTACTGTGTTCATAGATGGGGACATCGAACATGTTCAAGATTTCTTTTTAAAAAATTTTTAAACATTTATTTATTTCTGAGAGACTGAGAGAGACAGAGCACAAGCAGGTGAAGGGCAGAAAGAGACTGGAGACACAGAATCCGAAGCAGGCTCCAGGCTCCAAGCTGCCAGCACAGAGCCTGACGCCAGGCTTGAACTAACAAGTGGTGAGATCATGACCTGAGCCAAAGTCAGACACCCAATTGACTAAGCCACGCAGGCACCTCATGATTTTGATTATCTCAAAATTGATACATAGGTATAACACAATTCCTACCAAATCCCAGTAATTTTTTTTGTAGATAGAGATAAGATTATTCTAAAATTTGGATGAAAAAGGAAGAAGAATTTTGAAAGAAAGAAAAATGTGGGAACAGCCAATCCACCTGATTCCAAGATTTATTATGTAGCTACAGTAATCAAAACCATTAGGTACTGTTAGTGAGAGAAAAAGTCCAAGGGCACAGAACAGAGAACTCTGAAACAGACCCATGTAAACACAACTGATTTCTGACCAAAGTGACAAAGCAATTCAATGGAAGAATAGTCTTTTCAACAAATGGTACTGGTTGGGTATTCATTCACAGGCAACCCCACCTGAAAAACAAAACAAAACAAAACAACCACACCTCACACCAGACTTCATACCTTATATGGAAATTAACTCAAAATGCATCAGAGATTTAAATGCACAACACAAAACTATGAAACTTACAGAAAAGCACCTAACAGAAAACCTTCAGGAACTAGAGCTAAAATTTGACACCAAAAGCATGATCCATAGGCAAAACTGATAAACTAGACTGCATCAAAATGAAAAACTTTTACTTTGCAAAAGATCCGGTTAAGAAGATGAAAAGGCAGGGGTACCCCGGTGGCTCAGTTGGTTAAGAGTCTGACTTTAGCTCAGGTCATGATCTCATGGTTAGTGGGTTCAAGCCCCTTGTCGCACTCTGTGGTGACAGCTCAGAGCCTGGAGCCTGCTTCGGATTCTGTATCTCCCTCTCTCTCTGACCCTCCCGTGCTCATGCTGCCTCTCTCTCTCAGATATAAATAAAACACTAAAAATTTTTTTAAATTAAAAAAAGCTGTAGATTAGGAGAAAAAGATCTGCAAACCACATTTCTAACAAAGAACTAGAGTATATATACAAGGAATTCTCAAAACTCAACATTACAAAAAACCAATCTATCTATCATAAAATGGATAAAAGACCCCGAAAAAGGCATAACTCAAGAGGATATATGGATGGCAAGTAAGCGCATGGAAAAACGTACATCATTA
The DNA here is from genome assembly GCA_017311185.1 of Proteles cristata cristata. Lineage (NCBI taxonomy): Eukaryota > Metazoa > Chordata > Mammalia > Carnivora > Hyaenidae > Proteles > Proteles cristata. The sequence goes on along the minus strand of JAESUZ010003757.1, from coordinate 1,145,656 downwards.
ACCATCAGGGAAGTGTAAATTAGAACCTCAATGATACATTACTACACATCTATTAAAATGGCTAAAATAAAAAAAATAGTATCATCATGAAATGCTGACAAGGATATGGAAAAAGTGGATCTCAAATACACTACTAGTGGGAAGGTAAAATGGTACAGCCACCTTGGAAAAATTTGGTTATTTAAAAAAATTTTATTAATGTTTTATTTATTTATTTAAAAATTTAAAAAATGTTTTATTTATTTCTGAGAGAGAGAGAGAGAGAGAGAGACAGTGTGAGCAGGGGAGGGTCAGAGAGAAAGGGAGACACAGATTCCGACACAAGCTCCAGGCTCTGAGCTAGCTGTCAGCACAGAGTCCAACGCGGGGCTCAAACCCACAAACCGTGAGATCATGACCTGAGCCAAAGTTGGACACTGACCCGACTGAGCCACCCAGGCGCCCCTTGGCTATTTCTTAAAACAGTAAAAATGCAAACATTATATGACCTAGTAATTGCATTCCTAGGCATTTGTCCCAGAGAAACAAAACTTTATGTTCCTGTAAAACCTGCATATGAATGTTGATGGCAGCCTTATTCATGACAGCCAGAGAATGGAAACAACTCAGATGCCCTTTATTGGATGAGCCAAGGGTGGTACCACCACAGCCTGAAAGGAACTACTGATCCAGGTAACAAGCTGCACACATCTGCAGAGAATCCAGATGAGTAGGAAAAAACAATCCCAAAGGTTACATACTGTAGGATTCTCTTTATATAACATGCTTCGTTTGCCAAAATCATAGAAATGGAGAGATTAGTGGTTGCCAGGAGCTAAGGGCATGGAGGCAGGAGGGAAATAGGTGTGTCTGTAAGAAGGCAACAGGAGGGATCCTTGTGAGGCTGGAAACAGTCCGTATCTTCACTGTTATCCGTGCCAGTATCTGGCTGCGATATCATACTACAGTTGTTGCAAAACATTATCGCTCGAGGAAACCAGGTAAAGGGACACTGGGATCTCTCTGTACTATTTGTTGTAACTGCATGTAATAGATTTATATGTACACATTCCCAAAATATATCTCAGCAATTATACAGTTATCCCCAAATAAAAAACTACCTAAAAATGTAACAGGTAGATGGTACATTTATTTTTCAAATGGCAGTGAGGTCAGTGAAAAGTTAAATGGGACAGTGAGACCAGTTAAAAGTAGATCTGATAGGGGCGCCTGGGTGGCTTAGTCGGTTAAGCGTCCGACTTTCGCTTAGGTCATGATCTCGCGGTTCGTGGGTTCGAGCCCCGCGTCGGGCTCTGTGCTGACTGCCAGCTCAGAGCCTGGAGCCTGTTTCAGTCTGTGACTCCCTCTCTCTCTGACCCTCCCCTGCTCACGCTCTCTCTCTCTCTCTCCTAGAAATAAATAAAAATATTTAAAAAAAAAAAAGTAGATCTGATATGCACATAAGCACAGATATATGAACACGTAATATACACTTAATGAACACAGTATTTACCATTTAATAAACTGTGCAAACTTAAATGAAATCAACAGAAATTCACGTTTCTGAAATGAGTTTAAAAGAATTATAATGTTTGTTTATTTTTGAGAGGAGGGGGGAGAGGTAGAGAAAGAGATGGAGACACAGAATCCAAACCAGGCTCCAAGCTCTTAGCTGTCAGCAAAGGGCCGGACGTGGGACTTGAAAGTCTCACAGACCGTGAGATCATGACCTGAGCCCAAGTCGGATGCTTAACTGACTGAGCCACCCAGGTGTCCCTACTGTTTTTTCTTTTAGTTTACTTATCTTGAGAGAGAAAGACAGCGTGCACACACAGGGGAGAGGCAGAGAGAGAAAGAGACAGAATCCTAAGCAGGCTCCGCACTGTCAGTGCAGAGTCTGACCCAGGGCCAGATCCCAGGACTGTGAGATCACCACCTGGGCTGAAATCAAGAGTTGGATGCTTAACTAACTGAGCCACCTGGAGGCCCCTTAAATTAGTTTTTAAAAGTAACTGAACTGTGATGGTTGCATAGCTGTGGATACACATCATTTAATCGTACACTTTGAATGAGTGAACTGCACAGTATGTAAATATCTCAACAGAGGTGTTAAAGAAAAAAACTGAAAAATGGAAAGTCGCTTAATCATCAGGAAACTGATCTTTCTCCAACTTTCCACGATTCTCAGCTAACTGGCAAAGCTAGAAGAATACGGCACGTTGTCATATGAAGTGCGTCCACACAGAACACCGGTGAAAACAAGGTTTCATTTCAGGCCACCTGTCCTGAAGCGGCTCTGCGGTAAGCCTGGGAGTAGGCATCCGGTTCCTGCTGCACAATACGGAACTGCGGAGCGACGCGCCGAGAAGCGCCAGGACAGAGATCACACTTGTCCTCGGTCCTGCAAGTTTTCTCCTACGTTTCGGAACCACTTACACTTCTGTCAGGCAGTCCGCAGAGGGGAGGAGGTGCACGGCTACTGTGCTGCGTCATCTCAACATGGGCTATCAAACCTCCGGGAGGACTAGCACGCGGTGAGATTCCAAGGGAGCAGAATGGATATGGTGGGGTGCTGAGTACACGCGATGCTGGGAGGTGTCACCCCAAGAGCACAGGGAGCTGGTGGGTATTACGGAGTACTGAGTACGCGAGGTGCTGTGGGGTGATCCCTCTAGGGCATCACCCCAGGAATGCAGGGAGGATGGGTGTGGTGAGGTACTGCATATGGCAGTACTGAGTACAGGGTGCTGCAGGGTGGTCTGCTCAAAAGTGTCAACCCCAGGTGCTCAAGGAGGAGGAGTGAGACAAGGTACTGAGTACAGGGCATACAGGTGCTTCAAACATTAAATATGCTCAGGGGTCTCCCCAGGGGTGCAAAGGGAATGCGGGGTACTGAGCACACGGGGTGCTGGTCCACTCGAGGGCATCACCCTAGCCCTGCAAGGCAGATGGGTGTGGTGGGCTACTGAGTAAGAAGGGTCTTGAGTATACAGGGTGCTGTGGGTACTCTGCTCAAGGGCGTCTCCCCAGGGACAGGGAAAATAATGGGTGTGGTGAGGAACTGAGTCCGCAGGCATACTGAGCACGAGGGGGTGCTGCGCAGGATAAACACACTCTAGGGCGTCTCCCCAGCGGCGCCCGAAGCCAGGACAAGCGCGGACGCCGCACAGGCTCTGGCCTGGAGCACGGGCCCGGCGCCCGCAGCTGCCCCGTCAAGGGCGCGCCACCCTTCTGTTCGCACAGAGGACAGAGCCGGGAGGCTCCCTCGTGACGCCTCCTCGACCTTGGGGGTCACCCCGGCCGCGGCGCCCGTTCCCTCACATCCGCCGCGCGTCCCACCCCCTGTCCGCCTCAGCCAATCGTGCGCTGCTCCGCGCCCCCCGCGACGTCCGCGCGCGCCCGCATCCGCCAATCTCCGCCCGTCAGGCGGCACTCGCCGCGCCAATGGCTGTCACGCTCGTCCGTCAGGCCCCGTCCCGCCCACCTCCCTCCTCAGCCTTGCTCCATCCGGCTTCGCTCCCTGTCACCGCAGCGCCAGCGCCAACGAGGACGCGGCGCCCTCGCCCTCTGCCGCAATCCCCGCCTCCTGCCCAAGGGCGCGGGTCTTCCTGCACTGGGCCAGACCCGGCGGCAGCGCGCGCTTACCTGTCCCCGGCTCAGCTCCTCCCGAATGAAGCGCCGACACCCCACTCCGGGGCACCAAACTCTTGACCACGCCCCGGCGTGTGGCGTCAGTACGTAGACCCACCCCTGGAGAGGAAGGCCCGCCCCTGCTGACTGGGCGTCATAGAGCAGCGCCGGCGTAGCTATCGCGCGTGCCTGTGGCTCGCGGTGGGCGGGGTGGGCTCGGGTGCTTCTGTGCACGGGGGGTTTGCGTGTGCCAAGTAGTGTCGCCGGCGGTGGGCTTCACTGCACCTATTGGCGTGGCCGGAGTGGAAGGAAGGAGATGGTTGAACGCCAGGCCTCAGCGCATTGCGAATGGATGTGGAGGCCGTCGTGGACGCGAGGGCTTCGCACGGGGCGGCGGGACGCTGGACGCTGCGCTGCCCTCCTCGAAGGCGCGGGGCCGCCGGCTTCTGGCTGTTGTCCCGGCAAGAGAGGAAAAGCGCGTGCTGGTCGCCTTGCGTGGCCGAGGTGGACGCGGCCTCTTCTCCGAGTGAGACGCGGTGCGGGACTTCTCTTCGGAGGCCAGGGGGCGGGGGACGCGGCCCTGTCTCGGAGCGGGACCCCGCGGACCTGCAGTACCGCTGAAGTGTGGCAGGGCGTGCAGACCCCGGGATGGGAAGGTCAGCCCCTCGCAGCTCTGCAGCCCTGACTGCTGCGAGCGGGCCTCCTCTTCCGGGCACGGATCTGCACCTCCACTCTCTCTGCGTCCCGGTCTCTACAGGTCGTGGACCTTAGGCCCAAGACTTGGCTGGCAGAAACAGAGCTAGAGCGGAAACAGCTTTGACCATAGTCCTGTGCTGTACGTTACGCGCCCCCCTCCCCCCCCACCCCCGCCTCCTGATCCCCTTAGCCTAGTGTGCCTGCTTCCTAGCCCCCTTCCAGCACCATACCCACGTGTGGTAGCCAATAGCACGTTTTCTGTGCCTCAGTGATGTTGAACGTATTTTCAAGTGTCTGTTGGCTGGTTTTAGCTTTTATATTTAGGTGATTTATCTTTTTTGAGTTAATTTTTATGTTTGATGTGTGGTAGGGGTCCAGCTACTCCTTGTGGAAGTCCGGCTGTCCCGGCACCATCTGTTGAAAAGAGAATACTTTTCCCATTGGACGGACTTGGTACCCTTTTTGAAAATCAGTTGGCGATAGAATTTGGATTTCTTTCTGACTTCAGTTCTATTCCGTGGGTCTGTCTTTATGCCACGACCACATTGGTCTGATTACTGTAACTTTGTTGTAAGTATTGGACTCCTTAAGTGTGAGTTCTCCAACTTCGTCCTTATTTTTCAAGATTGTTTTGGCTATTTGGGACCTCTTCTAATTTCATATAAATTTAAGGATTTTCTATTTCTGAAAAAAAAATGTTGGAATTTTGATAGGGACTGTGCTGAATTGGTGGACCACCTTGGGTAAAACTGAGATCGTAACTCATAGTCTTCCAGTCCATTAGTGTCTTGCCATTTATTTGTGTAAATTTTTTTAGCAATATTTTTAGTTGCTAAAAAATTTATTTCTTTTTTTTTTTTTAATTTTTTTTTTTTAATGTTTTATTTATTTCTAGGAGAGAGAGAAAGACAGCATGAGCAGGGGAGGGTCAGAGAGAGAGGGAGTCACAGACTGAAACAGGCTCCAGGCTCTGAGCTGGCAGTCAGCACAGAGCCTGACGCGGGGCTTGAACCCGCGAACCGCGAGATCATGACCTAAGTGAAAGTCGGACACTTAACCGACTAAGCCACCCAGGCGCCCCTAAAAAATTTATTTCTGAGAGAGAGAGCGTGAGCAGGGGAGGGTCAGAGAGAGAGGAAGACACAGAATCTGAATCAGGCTTCAGGCTCAAAAATCTTTATTTTTGAGAGAGAGAGAGAGAGAGCATGAGCAGGGGAGGGACAGAGAGAAAGACACAGAATCTGAAGCAGGCTCCAGTCTCAGAGCTGTCAGCACAGAGCCCCAATGCGGAGCTCGAACTCATGAACCTTGAGAACATGACCTGAGCCGAAGTTGGAGGCTTAAGACTGAGCCACCCAGGCACCCCTGATTTTAGTTTTCATTGTGCAAACCTTTTACCTTGGCTATTTCTAGTGTGTGTGTATTTGGGTGCATTTGTAGGTAGCATTGCTCTTTTCCTCTCCGGGTGGTTCATTACTGGCATGTTGATATTTGTGTACTGATACTGTGCTTTGCAGCTTCACTGAATTCTTTATTAGCTCTGGTAGCTTTCTCTTGGATACTGTGGTATTTTTTCCATATATAGGATCATGTCATCTGTGAAAATACTTTTTCTTCCTTTCCAGTTTGCATACCTTCTGTTTCTTGTCCTGATCTGGCTGGAACATCCAGTACAATCTTGACTAGCAGCAGTGAAAGTGGGCATCCTTGTCTCATTCTTTGTTTTTTGTTTTTTTTCCCCAATGTTTTATTTGTTTCTGAGAGAGAGAGAGAGGGAGAGAATCTGAAACAGGCTCCAGGCTCTGAGCTAGCGCAGAGCCTAATGTGGGGCTCGAACCCACAGACCGTGAGATCATGACCTGAGCCAAAGTCAGATGCCCAACCAACTGAGCCACCCAGGCACCCCTCCTTGTCTCATTCTTTTTTTTTTTTTTTTAATGTTTTATTTATTTTTAGAGAGAGAGAGAGACAGCGTGAGCAGGGGAGGGTCAGAGAGAGGGAGACACAGACTCTGAAATAGGCTCCAGGCTCTGAGCTGGCAGTCAGCACAGAGCCCGACGCGGGGCTCGAACCCACGAACTGCGAGATCATGACCTAAGCGAAAGTCGGACGCTTAACCGACTAAGCCACCCAGGCGCCCCCCTCCTTGTCTCATTCTTGATCTAAGGAGGAAATCTTTAAGTCTTTCATTGAATATGTTTTTGCTGTGGGATTTTCGTAGATGTCCTTTATCATGTTGAGGAAATGCCTTTCTATTCCTAGTTTTCTGAGTGTTTCTGGTGATGAAAGGGTGTTTGATTCTGTTATATGCCTTTTCTGCATCAATGGAGGTGACCATGTGTTTTTCTCCCTTTCATTTTATCACTGTGATTTATTGCATTAGTTTTCTTATGTTGAACCACCCTTGCACTTGGATAAATCCTACTTGATCATGATGTGTAATCTTCTTAATATGTTGGATTTGCCAGTATTTTGTTGAAGTGTTTTCATTTATATTCATAAGTGAAGTTGGCCCAATTTTATATTATCATGATACTTTTCTCCTTTTTAGGGTAATGCTGGCCTCATGGAATGGGCTAGGAAGTGTTTCCTCCTCAGCTTGTTGGGAGAGTTTAAGTAGGATTGGTAATTCTTTAAATATTTGGTAGAATTCAGCAGTGAGGTCATCTGGTCCCGGACTTCTCCTTCATCCTGTGTGTTTCTAGGAGTTTCATCTAAATTACCTTTCTTGTTGGTGTGACGTTGTTCATTGTTCTCTACTCTTTATTTCTGTAAAGTCCTTGGTAGTGTCTCTACTTCCCATTTCTGATTTTAGTGACTTAGGTCTTCTCTCTTTTTTTCTTTGTCAATCTATCTAAAGGTTTGTCAATGTTGTTGATCTTTTCAAAGAACCAGCTTTTGCTTTCACTATTTTTCTATTCTCTGTTTCATTTATCTCTATTTAAATTTTTATTCTCTCTGCTAGCTTTTTTTTTTTTTTTTTTTTTTTAGTTTCTCAGTGTGTAAGTGTAGGTTCTTGATTCGATGTCCTTTGTTTTAATTTTTAAAATGTTTATTTATTTTCGGAAGATGGGAGGGGCAGGGGAAGGGACAGGAGATCTGAAGCAGGCCCTGTGCTGACAGCCGGGAGCTCAATGCAGGGCTAGAACTCAAGAACTGTGAGCCTGGGTGGCTCAGTCGGTTAAGCATCCAACTTCGGCTCAGGTCATGATCTCACGGTTTGTGGGTTCGAGCCCCGCGTCGGGCTCTGTGCTGACTGCCAGCTCAGAGCCTGGAGCCTGCTTCGGATTCCATATCTCCCTCTCTCTCTGACCCTCCCCTGCTGATGCTGTATTTCTCTCTCTCTCTCAGAAATAAATAAAAACATAAAAATGAAAAAAAAAAAAACTGAGATCATGACCTGAGCCAAAATGGGACGCTTAACCAACTGAACCACCCAGGCACCCCTCTTTGGTTTTAAATATAGACATTTACAGCTATACATTTCCCTCTGTGCACTGCCTTACCTGCATCCTCTGGCTTTTGCTCAGTGTGCTTTTTCATCAAGTATACATTTTACAGTCATTCAACAAATGTTTATACCAATTTGGCCCTAGGTTCTGGGGGTAAAAGGTGAACTCAAGAGACAGGCAGAAACTGTGTTGTCATGGAGCTAATAATTCTAGGACAAACAAGCTAGTGATTGACAGTAGCCGAAATCCATCAAAGGGATTTCGAATGGTGGTAGCTGTGTTTTAGTTTTTAAATCGGCTTTATTAAATAGGTGACGTATTCACATGGTTCAGAAATGAACAAGATCTTAAAAGGTCTAGTTTGCAAATTCTCTTATACCCTGTTACCATCCACTTCATTGTCTGCTGGCCTGCCAGACACCATCTGTGCCAGGGGTAGCTCTGTATTTGTTGGATTTGTCATCTTGGGGTAGATACTAGAGGTGGAGGGGATCCAGGGGCTTGGGGAATAGCCATTTACCAAGTAGGAAAGTATTTTTGTATCTTAACCAGTACAAGCATACTGGTGTGTATTGGCCAAATACTCATGTTACTCTAAGTGACCATTTATGCTAGAATCTTCTAGAGTCTTCCACTATTTTCCAGCCACTCCCTACTCTCTTCTGCACCTTACTTTCCTAATGTAGCAATCCATTGCAGGTCTTTCTATATCAGCCCATAGAGCTTGTCCTCGTTTTTGCCAGTTGCAAAGTGCAGTTTTGGCGGGGATAGCTCATCTCTGTTCCATGTGGCATTTGCCAGGGCAGCCCCCCTGGGACTGGAGGATCCAACGCGGCTTCCTTCCAGTGACTGGTGGCTGCTTGGGGTGGGCTGATCTTCACATGTCCTGGGTTCCCAGGGAGGGGAAGCGGGAGCTCCCAGGCCTCCGAGGAAGGCTCAGGCCCAGGGCCCACGCTGCTTTGCTGCATAGCACTGAGTCCTAAGTCGGGGAAGCCGCTGGTCAGTCCAAATCCCTGTGGGTGGAGACAGGCTTTGCCTCTTTCAGGCTGAGTGGCGTGGGGACACTGGGGGCGGGGAGGGGAGGTTGTCATGGGTCATGGCAGACATTCTAGCACACAGGGCCCAGTGGCGGCTCACGTGCCTGTGTCATTGTGCAGCACTAGTTTTCAAGTACGTCTCCCCTACTTTTCTATTTTGACTTCAGTTGTTGGAAGGTAGACGCCAGTCGCTCCATCTTTTGAATTTGCCTTATCGTTTCCTCACACTGCTCTTGAACTTTTGAGTTTCAGAAGACCTGATTTAGATAAACCATTTACTTAGAACAACATTCTGATCCTTGATCCATTGATGAGCCTTTGTTTGGCAGTGATCATTTGCTGCCTGGACAGGATGATAATCTTAAAATAGGAATTAGATCAAGTCCTTCCTCACTCAGAATCTCCTAAGGGATTCTTTTGCCAAACTCCTTTAAGAGGCCTGACCCACCCAATTCTCCCACCCTGGTTATGACCTCATTTCTTCATTCTCCATCCCCCATGCCTGCTCCTCCTGCCACACTGGCCCCTGTGACCTCACACCCCACACCACCCTTGGGGCTCTTGCTTTTTCTTCAGGTCTCCGTGTTCCCTGCCCCACCCCTGAGGGCCTCTCTCACATGGTATCTTCTCAGTGAGCATTCTTTAGCCACTCCATTGTACCTGCCTGCCTCTAACCAGATGCCCTCTATGATGGTCTCCTGTGGCTGCCATAACCAATCACCACAAACACGGCGGTTTAAAAGAACAGAAATTGGGATGCCTGGGTGGCACAGTGGGTTAAGCATCCAACTTTTGATTTTAGCTCAGATTATAAGCTCGCAATTTGTGGGTTTCAGCCCTGCGTTGGACTCTGTGCTGATAGTGCAGGGCCTGCTTGGAATTCTCTCTCTGCCTTTCCCCTGCTCGTGTTCTCTCTTGGAAAAAAAAAAAATCAATAATAATTTAAAAAGCAGACCAGAGGGGTGCCTGGGTGGCTCAGTCGGTTGAGTGTCTGACTTCGGCTCAGGTCATGATCTCACGGTTCGTGGGTTCGAGCCCCGCGTCAGGCTCTCTGCTGACAGCTAACTCAGAGCCTGGAGCCTGCTTCAGATTCTGTGTCTCTCTGACCCTCGCCTGCTCATGCTGTCTCTCTTTCCCTCTCTCTCAGAAATAAATAAAAAACATTAAAAAAAAAAAAAAAGCAGACTAGAAACTTACTCTCCCACAATTCCAGAGAGCAGAAGTCCAAAATCGAGATGTCAGCTGAGTTGTGTTGCCTCAAGAGGCTCTAGGATTTTCTTGTTTGTCCCTCAGTTTCTGGTGGCTCCAGCCATTCCTTGTCTTGTGGCCACATCCCTGCCATGTCTGCTTCTGTGATCACATGGTTGTATCCTTTTCTTTGTGTAGCTCTCTTTTTAAGTGCATGGTTCAGTGACATTTATAGTATTGTGAAACCAATCTCCAAAACTTTTCATGTTGCAAATCTGAATCTCTGTCCATCAGACAATTCCCCGTCCTCCCTTACCCCCAGCCCTGGCACCCATCGTTCTTCTCTGTCTCCACTAATTTGACTACTTTAGATAGCCTGTTATAAGTGGAATCATACAGCATCTGCCTTTTGTAACAGACTTATTTAACGTCATGTCCTCAAGGTTCACCCATGTTGTAATATATTGCGGAATTCTCTTAAGGCTGAATAATATTTCATGAGTGCATATATACCACGTTTTCTCTCTCATCTGTTCATCCGTTGATGGACCTTTGGGGTTGCCTCTACTCTTGGCCGTTGTGAATAGTGCTGCTGTGAGCCTGGCTATGCCCAGTATCTTTCCAAGATCCTGCCTTCACTACTCTTAAGAGATCTACCCAGCAGGGGGATGGTTGGGTCATGGCAGTACCAGTTTTAATTTCTTGCCGTACCTGCACATTATTGTCCATGGTGGTTGTACCATTCACAGTGCCACCCACAGCTCACAGGGGCTCTTATAGAATTCTTCACATCCTCACTAATTACTTATTTTCTGTTTGTTTTTGTATAGTACTCTTACTCCAACGGCTATCACAGGTATGCAAGTATCTCTGTGTCTTTTATAAAGACACTTGTCACTGGACTTAGGGCCCACGTGGGTAAGCATGAAGATCCTTAATTACATTTGGAAAGACTCTCCAAGTAAGGTCACATTCACAGCTTCCAGGGATTCAAACCCAGATGACATCCATCCCCCTATATTCCGTACCGTTGCACCACCTTTACTTTTCTCCTTGACACTGACCTCCGTCTGACATGCTATATGTTATTTATTGAAGGGCAATAATCAAAATTAATCCACAAGGACAACGATTTTTGTTTTGTTCACCATTGTGTCCCAGGTCTTAGAACAATGTGTTTCTAGGGGCCTACGTGGCTCAGTCGGTTAAGCGTCTGACTTCAGCTCAGGTCGTGATCTCAGAATTCATGGATTCAAACCCTGCATTGGGCTCTGTGCTGACAGCTAGCTCAGAGCCTGAAGCCTGTTTCGGATTCTGTGTCTCCTCTCTCTGATCCTCCCCTTCTCACGCTGTCTCTCTCTCTCAGAAATAAATAAAACATTTTTTAAAATAAAAAAAAAAAAAGATCAGTGAATGCAGTGGGTTTACCTTGTTTGGACCCTGAGTAAACTACAGTTTTCTGAGACAATGGAGGAAACTTATCATATGTTAAGTATTAGAAAGGATTAAAGAATTGTGTTTAATTTTGTAGTCCTTGTCAGAGATGGGATGTCTGGAAAAATATACTTCAATATACTTAAGGGAAAAAAATGCAGGAAGAAATGAAAGGCGAAAATTTGATTTTTGGTCAAGGTGCGTGATGAGTATAGGAAAGTTCCCTGTAACTTATATGTTTATGTGGGTTTGGAAATTTATACAAAGTGTAAAACAGTTTCAGCCATCCTCTGCTGTGATTCCACATCCAGTTATGATGTGCTTTGGTTTCCATCTTACTCTGCCCCGCAGAAGAGGTGTTACTAGGAGATGTAAACACGTCCATGACCCTGCTCATTCTGAGTTTTCCTCATTCTCTAGCACAGATGTTGGCCAGTTTGCACCACTTGTTCGGCCAAAGTTCAAGGGAAAGCCGTGAGGGCAATCTGGTCCAGATCTGACCAGAGGTCAGACTGCCCAACGTGGCCACAGAGTTCACTGTCTGCTCCATCAGACAGAAGTGAGCCAAATGCTATTATTTAAAAATCTGTAAGTTTCATACCACACTCAAATTTCCAGGTTCTGAAGAAGAGAGATTTGAGTTTTCCCCGCCCAACAGCTGTTGGGAGGCCCTGCCTTGCCAACTGCGTTCTTTAGTCTCCAGGAGGGTTGTCTGTCCAGCTCACCAAGGACGGTACCGGCAGGGTTTCTTTGTGTTCAGCAGGAAGGCGCTCCGCACTGGAGGCTGGGCCCCAGGTGTACCTCCCAGCGGCCCAGCAGCCCGAATCCAGGTCACCGCATGTCCCAAATCTTTACCTAGGGAACAGCGAGCAGGCCACAGGCTGAGAGAACGGACTGCGGTTACAAAACAAGGCCATGGTCACGCCTCACCCCACAGGTGCAAGGTCCAGTAAAATGTTGACTAAAAGACACTTGTCGCCATCAGTCCTGGTCCCGGTCTGCATGGTCCCTGTTCCCGCACCTGCTCAGCCAGTGTCGCCAACACAAGGGTCGGGAAACGCCGGCACGACCGCGGGCCACGCCAAAGCCCCACCAACTCGAGCCTCCCCTGCGCGAGACCCCACGCTCCTTCCCCGGTGCCGGGCCCCCGGCTTCTGAGCGCGGCACCCCCAAACGCAGGCAGGACCCGACGCCCCCAGAGTGTCGGAGCGCAAGCGAACCAGCGCGTGCGCACTCCGACTCCGGCTGCGCAGCGACTCCTAGAAGTGAGGCGCAGGCGAGCGCGTGCGCAGAGGGCGGAAGGCGCGCGAGGTGGATGTCGAGGAGAGCATCTCCGGGGAATCGGGAAGGGGGCCCCCGGGCGTCCCCCGCATGCGCACTCTACTCTCCGGCCGCGCTGCATGGCCCGGAAGACCTGCGGACAGGAACGGACGCCGGGCCTGAGTCACAGCGCACGCGCACTCTGCGACCGGCCCCGCTGCGGCGCCGGGACTGGGGCGCAGGCGCGCGCATGTGCGCCTAGCCGAGAGCGCTCGTTGGCAGGTGTCTGGGCGGGTGGCGGCGGGCGATGGGACAACCGGCGCTCCTGCTGCTCGCGCTGTGCGCAGCTGGCGCCAATGGCCTCTACTTCCACATCGGCGAGACCGAGAAGCGCTGCTTCATCGAGGAAATCCCCGACGAGACCATGGTCATCGGTCAGGCGGGGCGAGGGAGGACAGGGCCCTGCGTGTCCCCCAGACGCGGCCACGGCGCCCCGCGGAGTGTGGGAGCCGCGCGGAGCAGGCGGGTCGTGACGGCTCTGTCTGCTCCCCAGGGAACTACCGCACCCAGATGTGGGACAAGCAGAAGGAAGTCTTTCTGCCCTCGACCCCGGGCCTGGGCATGCACGTGGAGGTGAAGGACCCCGAAGGCAAGGTAGGGTCGCTGCTGGTCATGCTCAGACTGGGGAACGGGCGCTTTGCAGACTCCGTCGGAACCTCCTTCGCTAGAGCTACCTGGGACGCGAGGAGCTCAGAGGACGTGAGCGTGCCCTGGGACAGGTGACAGTATAGGTCGGGGCTCTCTCTGTCCTGTTGCAGGTGGTGCTGTCCCGGCAGTATGGCTCGGAGGGCCGCTTCACCTTTACTTCCCACACTCCTGGTGACCACCAGATCTGCCTGCACTCGAACTCCACCAAGATGTCCCTCTTTGCTGGCGGCAGACTGGTAAGAGACTGTTCTCTTTGGCCACAGTTCGGAATCTTTCGCATGATTACGCCAAGTTTTGAGTTCATGGCCATTGTTGTTTGTGACGCTTTGTGACACAGTCACAGAGAGACAGACACAGCAGGGATCAGAGTAGGTTCCGTAGCCTGGAACAGAGTCAGAGGCCCCTGGGCTCAGACACTGTAACCTCAGAGGGTTTCTGACTTTCGGACCCTGGGGCTCCCACCCCGTCTCTTTCTAGCGTGTGCACCTAGACATCCAGGGTGGGGAGCATGCCAACAACTACCCCGAGATCGCTGCCAAGGATAAGCTGACTGAGCTGCAGCTCCGAGCTCGCCAGCTGCTTGATCAGGTGGAGCAGATCCAGAAGGAGCAGGATTACCAGAGGGTAAGCACACAACTGTACTGGGACGTGGCAGCTGACCTTTGTACCCGCTGTGCCTACTGGAAGTTTCTGCTTGGGGCCTCTCCTACTTGGGAGATCAGCTATCGCAGGGGAGTATGGGTCTCCATAGCTGTCTTCAAGCTTCATAGACCAGCGAAGTGAGGATGGTCTCCAGTCTGGCAGTAGTGGTTGTTGCCCACCCCGCAGGGATGCTTGTGGAGGGCAGCACGCCACCCTGGAGGCCACTGCCAGTGGAATTGGGGGCGGTGTTTCAGAAGGCACTTGGTTCTGAAGTTAAATCCCGCACAGGAGGGAGGGGCGTCCCAGCAGCCAGGGGCATTTCCTCTGCGCCTCTAACCCTGGTCTGTTGTCCTGCGCAGTATCGTGAGGAACGCTTCCGTCTTACCAGCGAGAGCACCAACCAGAGGGTCCTGTGGTGGTCCATTGCTCAGACGGTCATCCTCATCCTTACCGGAATCTGGCAGATGCGTCATCTCAAAAGCTTCTTTGAGGCCAAGAAGCTGGTGTAGTATGCTCTCCGTCTGATCCCATCTGTCACCTCAAGGTTTTGGTACTTTCCCCACCCAGTAACTTATCCACCTGCATTTTGAGGGAAGAAGAAAAAATGAAAAAAGGCCACAAGCCACATTGGTTCCATGGCAACAAAGCATTCACATTGGCCACCTTTTCACACTGGTTCTCAAGGACCAAGGATATTGGTCCAAGTTTTCAGAGGTCCGTTTTGGGGTCTGTTAGGAGTCGAAACTGACCCGGGACTAAGTCTTGCTCTTTTCATCTCCAGGGAGTCCACTCCATCCTGTCACAAAAAGAGCCAGTGAAAAAGTCACCACTATCCCTTTAACTTCTCTCTTCCTGTCTATTTCTGTAGTAGGCAGCTAAAACGCCCTGCCAGGGCAAGCCCGCCTCCCTGTTCCCTAGTTAGTCCTGGGTTTGCTCAGTGGCTTTGTGAATGTAAATAAGGGGTAGAGGCCTCAGAGAATTGCAATGTTTTTCTATATATTAGAACTATTTTTTGATAAATTATATATATTTTACTTCCTAGTTGAAGTGTTCCTGCCTGTGTTTGACTAGGTGAAAACACCCATCTGGTTCCCTCTGTGCTCAGTTTCTCCGAATGTTTTTGATTAAGGGCCGCAGCAGCTCACAGACGTCACAGGTGCTCTCGCGGCCTCCCCAGACGGCCAGGCAAGACTTCCCTGGGGCACCTGCGATTTCTATCACTCGGGGCCTCTGAGAGTGAGGCAGTCACAGAGCTAGCACGGGCGGGGCTCTCCTACCCCACCTCCTCCCTTCGCTTTTATTTAAGGCATGGCAAATGTTTTCTTTGCAGGAGCCCCATTTGGTCCTTCGTACAGATTTTTTCCAGTGAAATAAAGTGTGTTGTAGTAGCCCTGTTTGAAATGAAGTAAGAGGTGGTGGACAGAGGGGAGACACGGAAGGAAGTGGAAGAAAGGGCGTTGGCCTTGCTGGCTCCCATGCTGCCCTGCGGTGGGCTTCAGCTGCCACGGTCTGGCCGAGTGGGTGTCCATGGGTGTGGGACGGACAGGGCAGTTGCCCACTCGCAGAGGTCAGCCCAGCGGGCCCATTGCAGGGAATCATGTGAGGAAATAAACTACCTGTTTTCTAGCCCCTGGAATCTTTTAAACATCTTAGCCCACTGCCCCTCTGCTGTCGTCATCTTGCCCAATCTTGGCATTTTATTTCATGGTTTTATTTATTGTATGCATTTGCTTATTTAACGTGTATTGTTTATTTGACCTACAGAACTAAATCTTTTTCCCTACATCCCATGCTGTTCCACATGTGTTTGTATTTTTCTCATAAAAATACATGCAAGTTGCTTTCTAGGCTTTGTCATTGAATATCTGTAAGAATTTTTAAAACTAAGTGTTCCTCATGTTTCTAATTCTGATGATCATGTAACAGTCCAGTGATTTTCTGTAATGGACTTCTCTAAAATTCCTTTAATGTTTAAAACCAGTTTTCAATTTTTAAAATATATTTATTTTGGGGACAGTGCAAGTGGGGGAGGAGCAGAGAGAGGGGGACAGAGGATCCAAAGCTGGCTTCATGCCAATAGGCCGACAGCAGTGAGCCGGACATAGGGCTCAAACTCCTGGAACCGTGAGATCAGGGCCAGAGGCAAATTCGGATGCTCAACTGACTGAGCCACCAGGAGCCCCTAGTTTTAAATTTTCTTATGTTAGAATTAACACAGGGAAAAAGAGATGGCCCTGGAACTTCTTAGCTGTGTGGACCTCTGGCTTGAGGCTCCTGGGGACAAAGGGACATGGCTGGGACCATGGCTGTTCTGCTGGAGCCTGGGCTGAGGGAGGGCAGGAGACTATATCTAAGAGCCACAGTGGGCTTCCAGTGTGTCCTCTGCAGACACAGTCAAGTGCATCTTGATTATGCCAGGAGGTCAGTAAATTCTGTTCTGTGAAGTTTTGAAAGGAAGGGGCGTGGAGAGAGGACAAATGTGGGCATTTGTCCCACTGATGGGGCAAGTGGAATATCAATGGCCAGAAGATGGGCCAGCAAGTGGTGGCTGTGGGGAGGAAGGTGTCCATGCTGGTGTGTGACATTCACATACCTTGTGGTCTACGGAAGTTTTTTTTGTTTTGTTTTGTTTTGTTTTTTAAGAAAACAAGTTTGGCTAGATTCAGAGAGTTCTGATTTTTCTTCTAATGCTACCCTGATTACATTCTGAAATTCTTGCTTTCTTAGGCAATATGGTATCCTAACCACAAAAAAACGGTACGGGGAGAGGCCTGGTCTCCAGCTCTGTGCAAAGGAAAATGAAAGTTGCTATTGATTTGACTTGAAAATAGACAGATTACTTTAAATTATCTGGGTGAGTCTAGTGTCATCACAAGGTTCATTAAAAGTGGAGGTAAAAGAATACCACAGTGATGAGATGTGAGGACTCAATCCCCCATTGCTGATGCTGAGGGTGAAGGAAGTGGGCCCCCAGGCAAGCAGGGCAAAGGAGGAATGAAGGATTCCTCTGGACTCTCCAGAAGGAAATTTAGTGTTGCCAAAATTTTTATTTCAGCCCAGTGAAACCTTGTAAGAGTGAACTACAGAACTATTGTGTTGTTTTATGCCGCTAAGTTTGTGATTTGTTATAGCAGCAACAGGGAACTGATACAGGTGGCGACCAAGAATCCTTGTTTTTAACCACGTGCTGGTAATTGATGGGCAGCCACGTTCAGGAACCCCAGGCCAACCTCCTCTCTCATGCTAATTGTTTTTCCAACCTTCATTCCTCTACGGCCTAGTTGCTGGAGTGCCTTGTGGTCCTGAACTCGTGGGCAGGTGCACCCAGGACCACCTGATTTCTCTGCAAGCCGCCGCCCTCTCCTCTGTTCCCACAGCAGCCTAGACCCCACGGGCACCACAGGTGCAGAGAAGGTGGCCTTGAGCGGCGGCCCAGGGGCGGGTTCGGGGGACGGACAACGGGCCCTCTCCCAGGCGGGGCGCACACACTCCGGCAACGACGATAGTCCCCCGGTAAGAGGCAGCGCTGGCAGGACTCCTAGGGCGAGGCTGACAGAGGCAGCGGTAACTGAAGGCGGAGCCACAGGCAACAACTGTAGGGAGGCTGTGGGTCCGCGCCCGTGGTGGGCGGGCGGAGGCGGGCATCCAGGAGACCCCGGCGGCGTCCACGCAGGCGCGCCTCCGCCACGGGGAACCCCCGCCCGGTCGGGCATGGGGACGCGGCTCTGCCACCGGCCCCGGACCCTGCGCACCGCCCCAGCAGCACAGCTCCGCCGGAGCGCCGGAAGCCCAGGCCGCAGCACTTCCGGGGGCGCGTCCTCGCGCAGTCGCGCTCTGACTGGCGTGCGAGCGCGCAGGCGTCGCAGAGCGGTAGCATGGCGGACCCCGAAGCGCTGGGATTCGAGCACATGGGCCTCGACCCTCGGCTCCTGCAGGTACCGGGGAGGGTTGAGGAGCCCGGGCGATGGGGTGTGGGGCGGCTGCCAGCGCCGCGCGCCCTCTGAGCGCTTCGTGTGTCCTAGGCCGTCGCCGACCTGGGCTGGTCGCGCCCCACGCTGATCCAGGAGAAGGCCATCCCGCTGGCCCTGGAGGGGAAGGACCTCTTGGCTCGGGCGCGCACGGGCTCGGGGAAGACGGCCGCTTACGCCGTTCCGATGTTGCAGCTGCTGCTCCACAGGAAGGCGGTGGGTTGGGTCGGGAGCCCGGAGGGCGGGAGGCACGAGCCTAGTGCTGTGGTCCGCGCTCTGGGCTGGGCCGAGGTTGCCTGGCCCCGGCCCAGGCGCTGCTACCGTCGTTCTTTGTATAATGCCGAGTATATCGCGTTCCTTTCAGGGAACGGGCACCCCTCCCGGTCCTACTTAGGGAGCTCATGTGAACCTCCAGCGCACTAACTCCTGCCTAAGTAACTTTGTAACAGCGCCTGCGGAAAGAGCCTTCTGTTCTGAGGAGGGTACAAGTGAGCTAGGGTTTGATCAGGACACCGCCAGGTTGTTGCGTGGAAGACCCTCCAGTTGGTCCAGATTGCCCGGAAGAGGCAGAGGAAAGCAGCCTATGGCCCAGAGGTGGCGCGGGCTGGCCGGCTGAAGTACGTCATTTGGGCTCTTGCAGACCGGCCCCGCGGTAGAGCAGGCTGTGAGAGCGCTGGTGCTGGTGCCCACCAAGGAGCTAGCGCGGCAGGCCCGGTCCATGATTCAGCAGCTGGCCGCCTACTGCGCTCGGGACATCCGGGTGGCAGACGTCTCCGCTGCTGAGGACTCAGCCTCTCAGAGGTGGGTGAGAGCAGCAGGTGGAGGAATGAAGAGCACGGGGCTGGGGAGTTGTGCAGCCAGGAGGAAGACTGGGCCAGGGGTGAGGTCCGCGCTGCTCTTTTCTTCCTGATACTGAGGTGTTGCCTGCCTGCAGAGCTGTGCTGATGGAGAAGCCTGACATCGTAGTGGGGACCCCATCTCGCATCTTAAACCACTTGCAGCAGGACAGCTTGACCCTGCGAGACTCCCTGGAGTTGCTGGTGGTGGACGAGGCTGACCTCCTCTTCTCCTTTGGCTTTGAGGAGGAACTTAAGAGTCTGCTCTGGTAAGGAAGCTGGTGTGGTGTGGGGGTGGGAGGGATGGCGGGGGCCGGGGCCAGGGCCTGGAGCAGGGGTCAGAGCGCCCTCGGAGCAGGAGTCTGACAGGCTCTGCTTTGTTGCAGTCACTTGCCCCGAATTTACCAGGCTTTTCTGATGTCGGCTACTTTCAACGAGGATGTGCAGGCCCTCAAGGAGCTGGTACTGCATAACCCGGTGAGTGCCCTGAAGTGGCACCTGGAGTCGTTGATGTGAAACTCCCTACTCGAAGGAGCCCTTTGGTATCGTGGGTGGGACGGTTGTTAGAGCGTTAGCCTGCTGGGTTCTGAGGCACTAGGGGCCAGGGGTTGTTAACACACTATCCACCAATTCAAAATTACCACCACATGCTTGCACGTGTCTGCCAGGAGTGGTTCAAGGCCTGAGCAGGGACCCCCCTCCCCCCCGCCAAGAGTCAGAAATGCTACTTTGAGCAGCATGGCTCAAAGCTCTCTCCTTAAGTGAGCTGAACTCTTCTGAAAGGTCGCTGCCATGGGCTTTCCTTGGTGTGCTCCTTTATGGTGTGTTTCTCTTTGTCACATGCCCCCAGTGCATCATACTCTTGTGTCTTCCACCCACACGACGGTTAGGGGACTTTGGATGAGTTGTTCTGGCGCCCAGATGAAGGGGACGCGGGGTGCCCCTCACTCACATTTGTGCCCTGGTTGGCTTGCGGCAGCACCGTGTCCCCTTCCTGACCATGAGGCTGTTTTCCCATAGGTCACCCTGAAGTTGCAGGAGTCCCAGCTGCCGGGGCCAGACCAGTTAAAGCAGTTCCAGGTGGTCTGTGAGACGGAGGAGGACAAGTTCCTGCTGCTGTACGCACTGCTCAAGCTCTCGCTGATCCGGGGCAAGTCCCTGCTGTTCGTTAACACACTGGAGCGGAGCTACCGGCTGCGCCTGTTCCTGGAGCAGTTCGGCATCCCCGCCTGTGTGCTCAATGGAGAGCTGCCGCTACAGTCCAGGTGGGCCATGTCTCCCCTCGCTGAGGTGTGCCAGAGGGGATGGCAGGGAGGCACGGCTGCCGTTCCTGTCTCTTGAGTGCGAAATAGAGGCCAGGCGACCCTTGCTGACTTTCTGTGGCATGACTCTGAGGTTCCCACTGTCATTTGTCTTCAGCTGAGGTTGTTGAGGCACGGAGGTTTAGTAGGAGCAGAGCTGGAGAAGAGGGAGGAGTCAGGATGGTGGTTACGAGGGTGTTGGGGTGGGAGGGGGCCTCCACCTCACTCCTGAGGCTGACGATGCCTCCGCTTTGGGGCCACAGGTGCCACATCATCTCACAGTTCAACCATGGCTTCTATGACTGCGTCATTGCCACCGACACCGAGGTCCTGGGGGCCCCAGTCAAGGGCAAGCGTCAGGGCAAGGGACCCAAGGGGGACAGGTGAGTGCTGGTCTCTCTTCCCAGACCCTACAGGAAATCCGGTGTTCAGTCCTGCAGGGCCGCAGAAGAGGGGTGAAGGGTGCACTTGCGTGTGCCCTGGGGCAGCAGTAAGGGCCAAACTTGCGTTGTTGGCGGCCATCCTGTGCTGGGTGTGTAGCCGTGATGGGCGAGGAGCAGGGTTCTGAAGGGAACTGACCCTGACGGGCTCCAGGCGTGGTGCTCCGATTGCCCTGTTGTGTGGTTGGTCGACTCTTCCCCCCATGGTGAGGTCAAGGCAAGGGGGTGGCCATCTCCACCACTCCAGCTCCTGAAACAGTCCCGATTCTAGAGATTTTTTTTGTTTTTTTTGTTTTTTTTCTTTTCTTACAAATAGTTTATTGTCAAGTTTGTTTCCTTATGATTCTAGAGTTTTAAACCTGGGACATTTTCCCACAGGGCTTCTGATCCAGAGGCTGGCGTGGCCCGGGGAATAGACTTCCACCACGTGTGCGCTGTGCTCAACTTCGATCTGCCCCCCACCCCTGAGGCCTACATCCATCGGGCTGGCAGGTGGGAGGGCTAGGGTGTGGCGGGCAGGCAGCAGGGTTCTGGCCTGGGGCGGAGACTCATGCCGGGCCGCGTGTCCTTGCAGGACGGCCCGTGCCAACAACCCAGGAATGGTTTTGACCTTCGTGCTGCCTTCTGAGCAGTCCCACCTGGACACAATCGAGGAGCTCCTCAGTGGAGGTGAGAGCCTAGCCCTCCTCTCTCAAGATACTTTAGACCCGGTGGTGGGTCTGGCTGTGGGGATGCTAGCATGAGCGGCAGCACCCCTGCTTGGCCCTGCCCTGTACTTCCCTCTTGCTCTACCCTCTTCCGCCGTGGGTGGCAAGTGGCGTCCCCCCAGATGAGCAAGCCGAGGCCCAGAGCTGTCAGGCAAGTGGTCACAGTCAAGCATCTCATCTGATGCAAGAGGCAAGAGTAGAGGGAGGGAGTTTAGGGAGAGGGGAGGAGGATGGTGGTGTCCCAGGAGAGGACCTTGGGAGAGGAGACTATGTGGCAGGTTCTGCCCTGACTCTCAGTTGTCCAGCCATGGTCTGGGTTCTGTGCCTCCGAGGTTACCCTGCAGCTGCCTAGTTGGCAGCCTTCCAGGCCGAGGGGCGGCCCGCCAGCCAAGGAGTTCTGGGCGGAGGGTCCAGACAGTGCTCCGCTGGGACCTCATTCCTGCCCGTGTTGGGAGTCCGGGAAGGACACCATTCACCATGTGGCATTGAGCCCATGGGCTGGTGCGGAAGGTGGGCCAGGGCACTGCTTGGCAGGCATGCAGGAGTGCTCTGTGCCCTGGTTTCCTTGGCTGGGATGCTAGTTTGTCAGGAACTCTGAGTGTCCCAGCACGGCCACTCCTGCTCAGAACGGGCTCTGACTGCCGGTGGTGGTGCTCTGTGCTGCCCTTGGCTGTGTGCTCATTGCTCTTAAGGCCAGAGCGGCTGCAGGGGGTGAGAGTGGGTAGGTGGGAGGTTCCGAGGCTGAGGATGTGACCGGCGCTCAGGATGACAGGCTGCCCAAGCCACATTGTCCTGGAGCAGCTGTCATGGGCCATCCGTGAGGCTCAGGTTTTTCACTGCTCATGCACGTCACAGGGACGCAGTGGGCTGGGCTCTGGGCTGCTGCTCCCCAGGGAGGGAGCTATGGAGGGCCTCTGAGCAGATGGTTTCTGATAGACCCTCCCAAACCTTCAGCCCAGGGGACCTTCCTTGCCATCCTTTCCACAGAGAATGGGGCTCCTGTCCTGCTTCCCTACCAGTTCCGCATGGGGGAGATTGAGGGCTTCCGCTATCGCTGCAGGGTGAGTGGGATGTGGGGCGGGGGGGGGGACGGGGTGGCGTTCCTCTGGGACCCACGTCAGACCCCTAATGCTATACACCGGGCACGAGGGAGGACTGGGTCACCTCGCCATCCTGACTGGGTGTGCACACCCAGGACGCCATGCGCTCAGTGACCAAACAGGCCATCCGAGAGGCGAGGTTGAAGGAGATCAAGGAGGAACTTTTGCACTCGGAGAGGCTCAAGGTGAGGGCTGGGGTGGGGGCGCTCAGCCTCCATGGGAGATGCATGTGGCCCTGAGCAGGGAACACATGGGGCGCAGCTGCTCCCAGGAGGGGCCTTAGAAGGAAGCCTGATCCTGCCAGTGGCCTCCCCCCCGCCCCCCCACAGACATACTTTGAAGACAACCCGCGGGATCTCCAGCTGCTGCGGCACGACCTGCCCTTGCACCCGGCCGTGGTGAAGCCTCACCTGGGCCATGTCCCCGACTACCTGGGTGAGTGCAGCACCCTGGGTCAGCGGAGGCAGGGGCTCCCTGCTCTGTGCAGATGGGGGGCAGATAGGGCAGGGCCCTGTGCCGCAGGCCAGGTGATCCCATTCCAGCAGCTGGCTGCGCAGCTGGGTGGGTGTGGAAAGGGAGCGGGGGGCTGGAGTCTCTGCCACAGTCAGTGGGGTGACCAGAGCTGCCCAGGTTGCAGTCAGAGGTCGGGAATGGACCCTGAGCTCGGCTTTCGGGGTGCGGGCGAATCCAAAATCCAACCAAGAGGTTCGGGAGTCTGGTTCTCTTTATGAAGAGTCTTAACACCAATAATGGTGTGCAGTGTGCGGTGTCTTTGGTGACAAGCATGTGTGTTTTTGTGCTGAACTTGGCTAAAGATGGATTAAGGGATAAGGGCCAGCAAGGGCCAGCCAGCCCCTGTGAGCCTGAGGTTGTGTAGGAGAGGCTTGAGCCAGTGGTGGGGAAGGATCCAGAAGATAGGAGGTGCCACAGGGATTGATGGGGCCATGTTCCCCAAGGACAGTGAACTCGAGGGACAGGGAGAAGGGGTGAGGGAACCCTGTCCTCTGTTCCACAGGAACAAAGTCTTTGGCAAGAGTGTGTGGTGGGGGCCTAGGAGGTGGGAGAGGATGGTGACGGGGTGTGGAGATCTGAGGGGATTGGGCGGGCACCCTGCCAGGGTCCAGTGGAGGTGAGGCCAGAGGCTAAGGATTGCAGCAGGGGGCAGCAGTGACTGTGTGGCCTGGTGAGTGTAGGAAGGGTGTCAGAGGAGAGGCCACCAGTTAGGGATGAATTTGTGATAATAGACCGTGTGCGAAGAAGTTACTTGCAAGTTCTTTTTCTATTTTAGAAGTATTTATTTTTGCCTTAAAAATGCATGTGATTTTACTTTTCTGCCTAGTGCTTAAAGCAGCAAACTGAAACTGTGTCGGGGAGGGATTTAGCCCTTATCTCTGCAATCTCACCCCAGGGGACAGCCATGCCCACAGCCCTGGGCACGTGACAGGAAGCAGCGGGGGCTCCTGGGCACTTTGGACGTGGGGTCAGTTTGGAGCCAGCTCGCCAGGCGCCAGCTACAGGGGGCATGGGTGGGCAGGTGGGTCATGCGGGCAAGGGTGGTGGCAGCCGCGGGGTCTCTGTGTTTTCTAGTCCCTCCTGCTCTGCGTGGTCTTGTCCACCCTCATAAGCGGAAGAAGGTGGCCTCTAAGAAGGCCAAGGTTAAGGTAAGTTTCCTGGGGCCCTGGCAGTGCCGCAGGGCTTCCCTGCCTCGTTCTTTTGTCCTTGGGGCATGCACACACCTTGCTCTGAGGACTGGTGGGGGAAGGGCCTCAAGAACACAGGAGGGTCTGCTGCCTGCCCTGTCCAGCGGGGACCACGTCTTCGTTAAACCTGATTCCTGGCTAACATGCGACCTTGCCCGACAGAAGGCGAGGAGCCGGAACCCACTGCACTGCTTCAGGCACAGAGAGGAGAGCCGCCGACCTGCAGCTGTGCCTCCCTGAGGCCACAGGAAAAGTCCAGGGTCTCGTGCCACCCTTCTGGAGCCAAGCAGGGAGCGGGCCCGGCTTTCCGCCCTGGACAGACCAGATCGTGGGGCTGGCAGACTCATGGTGGTCCGGGTTCCTGGTGCTGCCAGGCCAGCATTGTGATGCTCAACAGAGTAAGGACTCTGGCCCTTTCAGCCTGTGCTTCCTGTATGGGGGAAGGGACGCTTATCCCTGGAATCCTTGGGAATTAAACTGCATCCAGGAGGCGGCGCCTGGCTCTCTGCCTGCTGTGTGTGGTTCCCGCTGGGCCAGCAGAGGTCAGCTGTGCGATGATGTGACCCACCTCACCTGGGTCTCTGGGACAGCCACTGCTGCACCCAGGGCTTGACCCTAAAGCACCACAAGGAGATGGACCTTCCCAGCTGTGAGCCCCACACTTCCTCCAGACCTGGGTGCATCGTAAATGCCTCCCTGAGCCAGGGAGCTGTCATGGGTGTGCACGCGTGCAGCATTCAGTCCTCTCTACCGAGCTGGAAAGCCCCAGAAGGAGCAGATCCCAGCAGCTCTCCAAAGGCAGGGGTCTCCCTGATGCTGGGTTCTGGTGTTACTGTCACCTGCTATGGGCCTCGTGAGGCCAGGCTGACTGGGAGAGGATATAGGACAGCGAGGAAGCCATGTCTTTGCTTACATTCAGGTGTGGTGGCACTTGGGTTGCCAGGGCCATGTATTTCCCGCTGCTGTTACATTTAAGGATTTCTGGGGTGTGCTGGTGGGGCTCTACGATGAGCCTGAGTGGGCCCGTGGGGCTCCAGCAGGCCTAGAGCTGCTCTGTGAGGCCATGTAGGGCTGAGGCCTGGCCGCGCACAAGAGCCCTGGATGTTCGGGGCCATCCAAGAGGGCTCTAGCAACCTTCTCTCTGAGGCTCTGGTCCCTCTGACCCCGCCGCCTCCACGTGCTCTTGGCCAGTGCGCTTACAGCCCAGATCCAGATGCAGGAATTTGGGCCCAAGAGGGCTGCTCTGTGACTGGTCTCCACTTGGGGACAGAGCTGGGGCTATGCACCCGTCCTCTTCAGCAGCAAGCTCTGGAGAAGGCTGGTCCTGGTTCCTGGGTGGGGAGCAGAGGCCCAGAAGTTCGTGGGCAAACTGAGCTCATGGGGCGGGTGAGGGTTGGTGGGTGGGGTGTGGGCCCTGTGCTAGAGGAGCAGCTGGCCTGGCTGGCACCCTTGCTACCACAGGGCAGATGCCATCCGAGGCACCCCTCCCTGAGAGGTAGAATGGGCGCTGATAGTCAGCCGGCCGGGGCAGTGGTGAGTGATGTGTCCCTGTGCCCTGACCCCACAGAGGGTCATCCAGTCCCCACCTCGCCCTGCAGTTAGGCTCTGCTGTGTCCATTTACTTAATTTACATATGGTAAAACTGAGGCCACTCAGGGCTAGACTTGTCCATGTGTGTCCAAACCAAAGCCGGACAGACCCTCAGGACAGGTTTGTGCAGGTGAAGGACCCCCAGGATCTGGAAGGAGTGGGATAGGTTGGAGAACAGCGCCCTGATCAGATAGTGAGCAACTGTCGTGATAACGGATGGCTTCTGCCATGAGCCTGCTAGAAGCTTGAAATAAGGCTCATGGCAGAAAAGTCAGAACACAGTGACTGTGTTGCCCCCAGCCCGCAGAGTCACCCACACGGAAGCCTGAGTGGGCACCACTGGGAGGCAGGAATTTGCTCTCCGATACCCCCCAGCTACAGACCTCCCCCTTGCTGGGGCCTGCCAGGTACAGGGGTGGGGTGGGGTGGACAGCGTACCGAGTGAGACAGACCTGACTAGGAACAGCCTGTGGGGTCCTGGTGCATCGGAGGACGGAAAGAAGGCAAAGTGGTATCCCCAAAATAGGGAAAGGCTGAGGAATGAACTTGAGGGATAGGAGTCCTGTGCTAAATCCCAAGAAGGTCGGGGGAGGAAGGGTGGATTGGAGAAGAGCAGCACCCTGATCAGATAGTGAACGGCTGTGGTGATAACGGATGGGAAAACACTGTTCTCCCAGAAACCTCTGGACCCAGAGCCTTGGGTGGCTCAACTAGCTGATACCCATCTGCCGAGGGTCAGTGACTCAGGGGAGCACATTCCAGGCACTTTGGTCTCTGGGGGCAGGGTCCCCGGGAGGTAGGGGCAGTTGGGTGGAATTGGGAAATGCCCCTGCCAAGTGCTTCTCCTCCGCAGAAGGAAATGTGGGGTGCCCCATGTGTGTCTATCACGGCCATTTGTGCGTGGGGAGGGGGACAGACACCACAGGCCAGACACCTCTTGGGACATCAGAGCTCAGTGAGTGTGCGCCTGAGCAGGGGGCCTCTTGTGACATGGTGGTGCTCGGCCTGGCTGGCTTTGTGGGGGGGGGCCCTTGTGACACTGCAGTGTGCCAGCCTGGTTGGCTTTGTGGGGGCCCCCTTGTGACATGGCAGTGCGCTGGGCTGCCTGGCTTTGAGGAGGCCCCTTGCCTTTCTTGGCTTTCTGTGGCGTCTCTTCTGTGAGTGGGGTGAAGTGACCTGTCCAAGTATTCCTGTGTGTGGGACACGCCCATAGGGCTCTGCACGCAGTGCCTCTCCTCACCTCTGCACACACCTGGGTCATAGGCTTCCCCTTATGCCGCAGGGCTGAGCCAGCAGGACTCGAGCAGGGCCTGGGACTCCGTGTTGCTCATGACCTTCCTCCCAGGGGAGGCCGATGGTGCTGGACTCAAGACACTTTGAGAGGCAAGCTTTCTTGTCTATACACCCATCCCATTCTACAGATGGGGAAACTGAGGCTCAGAGAAAAACCAGGCCAGTAGCACCCGGGTGAGGGACAGGGTGGGCTGGTGTTGGGCTCTGCCCACCTTACCTGGAAGCCCCATCCTTTCTCTGAGCCTGATTATCTATGAGGTGTGTTATGAGGGCTGTCACTTTTTAGCATAAGTGTGTCCCATGCGGTGTGTGCAACCTACTATAAAATTATTCATTGTCTCAAATTTAGATATAGTTGGCTGACGTTTTCTTTAAATGTTTTTTTTTTTATTTTAATTTTATTTCTGAGAGAGACAGAAGGTGAGTGGGGGAGGGACAGAGAGAGAGGGAGACACAGAATCCAAAACTGGCTCCAAGGCTCTGAGCTGTCAGTATAGAGCCTGACATGGGGCTCCAAACATGAACTGAGAGATCATGATCTGAGCCCAAGTCGGATGCTTAACTGAGCCACACAGGCACCACTGACCTTCCTATTTGCTAAGTTTGGAAGTTCTCTTGCTGGGGCACTGCCCTCTGACTCCCCACCTGGGCTGGCCACCTCTGTACTCTAGCACGGACTTGGCCTCAGGCTCATCCCTGTCTAGCTGGCCACCTTGGCGTGTGAGGCCCAGAGGCAGGGGCCCAGCCAGAGCTCCACCAGAGAGTATCCTGGTGCGAGTCTCCTGACTATTCTAGTTCAAAGCGAAAGGATGTACCGCCTGGGCTGGACTCTGCCCCCTGACACAGCGGGTTGGACACACCTTGTGTGTCTCCTCTGTGACTCAGGGCGGAGGCCATGGGGCTGCCCCAGCCAGTGGCTGGCTGCCAAGCTGTTGGATACCCAGTGAAGTCAGGCCCACCCCCGCTTGCCCTCACCCGCTCCCTGGATGGGGGCTGTGGGACCCCAGGTTGGGGACCTGCTTCAGGTCCCTTCAGAGACCCTCGTTGACCCTGCAGCTCACCGCCCAACTCCTCAGCTCTGGGTTAGAAAGTGCAGGGGCAGTGCCGAGAATGACCACCGCTGAGAAGTCGCTCGCCCAGCTCCCAGAGCTGGGAAGGACATGAGGAGCCACACCTTGAAGGCTGGAGGCTAGGCATCAGAGGTCAGCTTTCCAGACTTGTCCCCACGCAGCCCAGTGCCTGAGCTCCAAGCCCTGCTTGGTGGCTTGGCAACTGCGTTCTCCACCTTGCCCACATTTGGCACGTTAAGACCTAAGGTCTTCTGTGGCCAAATCCTGAGGTGGGCCTGGGGGCCCCGTGGAGGTAGCAGTGAGGGATGGCTTGTCCCAGCCGCCCACCTGCTCCTCCAGGGAGCCTTCAGGAAGGACCTGGCATCTTGTCCACATAGGGGTTCTATAAAGCAGATAGTGGGGCGCCTGGGTGGCTCAGTCGGTTGGGTGGCCGGCTTCGGCTCAGGTCATGATCTCACGGTTCGTGAGTTTGAGCCCCACATCGGGCTTGTGCTGACAGCTCAGAGCCTGGAGCCTGTTCCAGATTCTGTGTCTCCCTCTCTCTCTCTCTCTGACACTCCCCTTCTCACGCTGTCTCTCTCTCTCTCTCTCTCTCAGAAATTTAAAAAAAAAAAAGTTAAAAAAATATATAAAGCAGACAAAAAAATATATAAAGCAGACCGCTGGTCTTGCTGCCGGCCCTTCCGCACATCGTCAGTGGCCTTGGAGGAGTGGGCTCCCTCCCGATGCTGGTGGTGGCCCCGCCGGCAAGCGAGAACCAAAGAGCGGCCAGCCTTAGCTCTCCAGCTTCTGCAGCCCTTGGTCCTGACTGCTACTCGCTCCAGGGACAACATGTCTAGTCTGTCCCCTTACATGTTCAGGATCCCTGTCCCCAGGAACCAGGAAGTCGGCCTTCAGGAGCAGAGCATACAGAGAAGACAGCGGGCCAAGTGTGCCATGCTGGGCGGAGCAGGGGGAGCCGAAGGGGCATGGAGGGGGTGGGGGTTTGTTTGATTTTATTATTTTTTAAATGTTTGTTTATTTTGAGAGAGACAGGAAGTGAGTGGGGGAGGGGCAGAGAGAGAGGGAGACACAGAATCAGAAGCAGGCTCCAGGCTCTGAGCTGTCAGCACAGAGCCCGATGCGGGGCTGGAGCTCTGAGCTGTCAGCACAGAGCCCGATGCGGGGCTGGAACTCATGAACTGTGAGATTATGACCGAAGTCGGACACTTAAGCGACCGAGCCACCCCTCTGTTGGTCTGTATTGTTGAAGGCTGTAGCACTGTTAATTTTGATACTTTTCCAAATTATTTTTGCAAAGACTATTCCATGTGTGTGCTCACCAAAGTCTCTGCTCCTTAACTCCCGTTCAGCCCATGTTTGGCAGAGGTTTCCTTGAAACCTTGAATGCCAGGAAGTAGACAAAATGTGTACCTGTGCACACACACATGTGAAAATGAATGAACAAACAAACCAACCCTTTCTTTCCTGTCCTTTTCACATTGTCTCCATCCTGGTGCTCTCCTTTGACATTCAGTGAGGCTTGCTCTGAGCTTCCGGATCAGCCCAGGTGGAAACTTCATATCTTTTCAGGTCTTTCCTGAATAATTTGTCTTTTGTTGTTGGGGGAGTGGGGGCTTTCTGAATACCCCTGTGTGTACAGCTGCTTCTGAATGTCCATGCTTTCTACCCCTTTTTCCTGGGCCTTAGATATTCTACTATGTGTCTCTACCCACAGTCTCTTTTATGAACAGTGGCTGCTGCTTTGCCTCCCTGAGTTCTGCATCAGGTGCCTCGCGTCCATCTGTTAGGCCTCTGAGATGGGAGAACACTTATCCACAATAACTTGCAAATAAGGCTGGCTCTGCCTGCTCACGTTTGAAGGAGGAAACTAGGAATTGTGCTGCCCTCACTTCTAAACCCAGACTTCCATCATGCTAGGAAGGGAATGGGGCAAGGGTCAGTAAAAACACCACAAAACTTTCCCACTAGTTTGAAGATGATTTTTTTTTTTGGTTGAGCCCTTGTTGGGTTGCTGTAGACATTTGAGTAGTTTCCAGAGCTCACACAAAGTTAGTTCTGACAATTTTGCTTGTTGCAGTTTTATCTACGTTTCTGAGGGGAATCAAGAGCGTGGAGCTTCGTAGTCCACCACGTTGCTGATGTCATTTCCTCTGCCATCTTGTGCATCTTGCCAGTTTCTTCATGTTTGATGCCTCGGGAGCACAGATAGTTGCCGTAGCTCCGGACATCTCATCTGTGTGTAGGGTGGTGGAAAGGGAGGAAGGCCAGAGATCATGCCCACTGCATCCAACCCTTTAGTGAGGAAAACAAGCCTTTGGGTTGGGGAGAGAGGATTCTGGGAAGCCAGTGCGGTCCGGAGCACCAGGAGTCTCTCTCAATCTGGACACTTGGGTTGGCAGAACCTGCCCTGTGTAGCTGTCTGTAGCTTAGGAGTCAGCTGAAGGCTTGCAACTCTCAGGGGAACCCTCTGAGGGTAAATTAGTTTGGTGAATTTCAGCTCTAGGCATGGTGGTCACTACCTGTATTGCACTCTAGACCCTGGCAGGCACTGTGCACACGATCGTGGAACAGACCGCACACATGTGGGAGCCAAGGTGAGCAAGAAGAACCCTATCCTCCAGAGAGCAGGGTCCTCTGCTCTGATGGCTATGGCTGTGTCTGGTCACAGAGGCAGGGAGCTGGTTATTATCGTGACCCTTTCCCCATTGTCACAAGTCCCTCCTATCCAGCTGAAGTGATTTCCAGGGGATTTAAAGAACCAGGGCACCATTATTCCCCCAGTTCATTTTTTGCTTTTTCCCCTTTCAAGAGCCAGACATTAAAAACTTAGGACAATAAAAAAACAACTGTATATATGGGGAAATTAGAAAGAGTATGTGCCCAGGGAAAGGCTCAGAAAACACCTAGACAGACCTTACATTTACACCAGAGGCAGATGCTTGGTGCAGAGACCGCGTACAACAATCAACCAAAAAACCCACTGAAAACAGTAACAAAACCAGCAAATCCTGGGAGGGAAAGAAACTGGTTTCCACAGTTATCACATTATTAGATTCAAATGCCCAGTGTTCAACAACAACAACAACAACGTCGCAAGGCACACAAAGATACAGGAAACTGGCCAATTCAAAGGAAAACAAAGCAACAGAAACTCTGAAAAAGATCTAATGGCAGATACACTAAGCAAATGCTTTAAAACTGTTTTAGAGATGTTCAAAGAAGTAAAGGAAGATGTAGAGGAAGTCAGGAATATATAGTGTGAGCAAAATGGAAATACAAATAAAGAACCTAAAAAAACCCAAAAACAAAAATTCTCAGCTGAAAAATAGAATAATTAGAATGAAAAGTTCACTAGTGACATTAAAGACATTTGAGCAGGTAGAAGAAAATCCATGAACTTGAAGACAGAACAATGGAACTTACTGAGTCCAAGGAAGAAAAATAGAAAGATTGAGGAAAAATAGAGTTTAAAGGACCCATGGGACACAATCATGTCATGGGAGACCCTAAAGGAGTGAGAGAAAAGGACAGAGAATATTTGAAGAGAAAATGGCTGAAAATTCCCCTAACTTAGTGAAAGGCATGAACTCAAAGGGACACACACCAAGACACGTTACAATCAAATTTACAAAAGCCAAAGAGATCATCTTGAAAGCCACAAGAGAGAAGCAAATCATCTAACAAGGGATCCTCAAGAAGATTAGCAGCAAAAATCTCATCAGGAACTTTGGAGGCCAGAAGGCAGTGGGCTGATATGTTCAAAGTTGCTAAAGAAAAAAACAAAAACCAGTTATGAACAAGAGTCATTTTTGCAAAAAACTGTCTTTCAAAAGTGGGAGAAATTAAGACATTCTCAGATAAATAAATCCTGATGGAGATTGTAACCAGTAAACCTGCCCTATAGGAAATGCTCAGCAGAGTCCCACGATGTGAAATGAGGCCACAAGACAGTGACTTAAAGCCAGGCAGAGAAATAAAGATTGCAGATAAGGTGAATACAGGAGTGATTATAAAAGCTAGCTCATTGCAACAATGGTTTGTATCTACACTTTTTTTTCTTTTTTCTTTTTTTTTTAAAATGTTTTATTTCTGAGAGAGAGAGAGAGAGAGAGACAACATGAGCAGCGGAGGGTCACAGAGAGAGGGAGACGCAGAATCCGAAACAGGCTCCAGGCTCTGAGCTGGCTGTCAGCACAGAGCCCGACGCGGGGCTCGAACCCACAAACCATGAGATCATGACCTGAGCCGAAGTCGGACGCTTAACCGACTGAGCCACCCAGGCGCCCCTACACTTTTTGTTTTCTACATGACGTAGCAAAGTAAGAAATTTAAATTTAAAAAGTTACTAGTGGGAAAGCTAATATTACTATATCTCTTGTCACCCCAAATCTTGACTTCTGCATATTTTAAGAGACTACGGCATTTTAAAGAATGGTAAGCTTGTATTTGGGGGCACACGCTGTATAAAGGTGTAATTTTGTGATATCAGCAACTGAAAGAGGTGGCTACAGAGCTATAAAGAAGCAGAGATTTTGTATATTATTTGGAATCCATCTGGTATAAATTCAAATTGTAATAACTTTAGAATGTTAAATGTAATCCTCATGGCAACCACAAAGAAAACAGCTATGGAACGTACACAGAAGGAAATGAGAGAGAAATTTAAACTAAACTGTTTAAACAGTTTAACTGTAAAATAAGAAAATGAAGGACAAAAAGCTACAGGGTATATGAAAAATGACACAATGGCAGACATAAGTCCCTCCCTTTTAAGTTACTAATTTTAATATATATATATATATATATTTATTTATTTATTTCTAGGAAAGAGAGAGAGAAAGAGAGAGACAGCGTGAGCAGGGGAGGGCCAGAGAGAGAGGGAGACACAGACTCTGAAATAGGCTCCAGGATCTCAGCTGGCAGTCAGCAGAGAACCCGACGCGGGGCTCGAACCCACGAACCTCGAGATCATGACCTAAGTGAAAGTCGGACGCTTAACCGACTAAGCCACCAAGGCGCCCCATTAAGTTACTAATTTTAAAGTAACTTTTCAATGTAAACTAATTAAACTCTTCAATGAAACATCAGAAGTTGGCAGAATGGGTAAGAAAACTTGATGCAGCCCTGTGCTGTCTACAAAAGACTCACTTGAGATTCAGATACACCCATAAGTTCAAAGTGACAACATAGAGAAAGGTATCCCATGCAAATGTTACCAAAAGAGAGATTTCTATAGGCATTAGTATACTATTATAGTATACTCTATATGTTAGTATGCAGGTATCACACAAAATACTCTACATCAAAAAGATTACAAGAGACCAAGAAAGTTCAGTGCAGGAAAAGTAAGTGTGTATAAACATTTATGTCCCCAGTGACAGACCATCAAAATCAATGAAGGAAAAAAATTAATAAAATTGAAGGGAGAAATAGGAAGTCCTACAGCAAGAGTAGGAGAGTCCATGCCCCCCCCCCCCCGATAATGGATAGGACACCCAGACATAAGGAAATAGAGGGCATGAACAACACAATAAACCAGCTAGATCTAATGGACAAATACAAAGCACTCTGCCCACCAGTGACAAAATACACATCCTTCTCAAATATATGTGCTATTACGCCACAAATTAAACCTCCACATTTAAAAAAATAATTATCTGATATATTCTCTGATCACAACTGAATAAAGTTCAAAATCAGAAACAAAACTGGAAAGCTCAAACTTGTAGAAATTATACATCACGCTCATAAATAACCAGTGGCTCAAGGAACAAATCACAGAGAAAGTCAGAAAATACTTACAGATGAATGAAAATGAAAACAGCATACTAAAACTTACAGCATGCAGTGAAGGCAGTTTAAGAGAGAAAGTTATAATTCATAAATGTTTATATTTTTAAAAAGACCTCAAATCATCATCCTTCCTTTACAACTTAAGGAACTAGAAAAAAGGAACAAACAAAACTCAAAGCTAGCAGGATGAAGGAAATAATAAAGATTAGAGCAGAGATCAATGAAATAGAGAGTAGGAAAATAGCAAAGAAAATTAATGAACCCTAAAGTCAGTTCTTTGAAAAGATCAACAACATTGACAAACCTCTAGCTAGGTTGAGAAGCCTGCAATGACAAATCAGAAATGAAAGCCAGAACAAATACTGCCAATTCTATAGATATATAGTATTTTTAAAATGTTTGTTTATTTTTGAAAGAGAGAGAAAGACAGTGTGAGTGGGGGAG
Source organism: Proteles cristata cristata (assembly GCA_017311185.1). NCBI lineage: Eukaryota > Metazoa > Chordata > Mammalia > Carnivora > Hyaenidae > Proteles > Proteles cristata. The sequence goes on along the minus strand of JAESUZ010003757.1, from coordinate 1,111,385 downwards.
GGACAGAGAGCCCAAAAGAAACACAGAATCTGAAACAGGCTCCAGGCTCCAAGCTGTCAGCACAGAGTCTGGCGCGGGGCTAAAACCCACAAACTGAGATCATGACCTGAGCTGAGGTCAGATGCCCAACCGAGCCACCCAGGTGCTCCCACAGATATATAGTATTAATAAGAGAGCACAGTGAGCAATTCTGTGAAAAATTGAGTAACCCAGATTAAATGGACAAATTCCTAGAAGCACAAAACCTATGAAGATGGAATCATGAAAGATTAGACAATCTGAATAGACCTCCACTGCAAGGAGATTGAAGCATTACTAAAAAATCTCAAGGCACCTGGATGGCTCATTTGGTTTAGCATCTGACTCTTGGTTTTGGATCAGGTTTGGGGTCTCATGGTTTGGGAGTTCAAGCTCCACATCGGGCTCTGAGCTGATGATGTGAAACCTGCTTGGGATCTCTCTCTCTCAAAATAAACTTTAAAGAGGTTTGCCTTCCAACAAAGGAAAGCCTTGGTCTCAATGGCTTCACAGGTGAATTCTACCAAACATTTAAAGAAAAGTTAACACCAATACTCCTCAACCTTGTATAAAAACTGCAGAGAAGGGAACACTTAATTTATTTTAAGAAGCCAGCATTACCCTGATACCAAAGCCAAAGACACTACAAGAAAAGGAGAACTACAGACGGATATCTCTTGTGAATATTGATGCAAAAATCCTCAACAAAATACTAGCAAACAGATTCCAATACATATTAACAGGATTAAACACCATGAATCAGTAGGATTTATCCTGAAATGCAAGAATGGTTCATCATACAAAGATCAAACCACGTAGTACACCACATCAACTAACTTTAGGGGAAAAACCCACACGATCATCTCAGTTGATAGAGAAAAGGCATTTGACAAAATCCAACAAGTTTTCTTGATAAAAATGTTTTATTTATTTCCGAGAGAGAGACAGAGACAGTGTGAGCAGGGGAGGGTCAGAGAGAGAGGGAGTCACAGACTCTGAAACAGGCTCCAGTCTCTGAGCTGGCAGTCAGCACAGAACCCAACGCGGGGCTTGAACCCACGAACCGCGGGATCATGACCTAAGCGAAAGTCAGACGCTCAACCGGCTAAGCCACCCAGGCGCCCCTCACTCGGCCTTTTAAAAGGAACTTCTGGCACCTGCTACTACATGGACAAACCTTGAGGACATGATGTTCAGCTAAATAAGCTGGTCACAAGAAAGGCAAGTACTGTAGGATTCCATTCATGTGAGTTGCTTGCAGTGGCCAGAATGGGACAGATAGAAAAGCAGAACAGTGGTTGCCACGGGCTGGGGGAGTGGGAGTTTAGCAGGGACAGGATTTTATCTTCACAGGATGGACAGTGTAGGCAGATGCACAACAGTGCGAACGTACATAATACACTGACCTGTGGGCTTACAGATGGGTAAAATGAAACTTTATGTGTCTTGTTTTTAATTTTTAAGAAATGTTAATTTTTGAGAGAGAGAGAGAGAGGTAGAGTGTGAGCAGGGGAGAGGCAGAGAGAGGGGGAGACACAGAATCTGAAGCAGGCTCCATGCTCTGAGCTGTTAACACAGCCCAATGTGGGGCTTGAACCCATGAACCATGAGATCAAGATCGGAGCCAATGTCAGACGCTCAACTGACTGAGCCACTAGGCACCCCCATGTTGTACGTCTTTTGCCACACAGAATAGCATCTGCGCAAAGAGCTGTGGTTGTGGGGGTTTTGAAGGATGAGTAACAGGTGGAGTATGGAGTTTTTAAGCAGAGAGACTATTTTGTATTATATAGTGGTGGTCATGTGTCATTGTATATTTGTAACATCTCTCAGGATATCGACACCAAGAACCAACTCTGATGTAAGCCATGGACTTGAGGTCATGTGGGGTCACTATGTGGTAATCCATTGTGATGAATGTGCCCCACAAATGTAAGAGTTAGTAATGGAGCCCATGGGGGGAAGTGAAGGGTGTATGGGAACTGCTGTATTTTCTCCTTTTTTTTTTCCCCAGAATGAGACTGCAAAAAAAAAAAAAAAAAAAAAAATGACACCTATGTAAAAAGAAAAGACCTTCACATTGGCCAGAACCAGGGCGCAGGGCCACTGGCAGCTACAGAGGAGGCTGGGAGAGCAGAGGACACACTCCTTCAGCAAATAGCATCAGGGTTCAGACAGCAAGAAGGGTGAAGGCTCCCCCCACCCAAGGTGACAGAACCCTAGATCTTCCCCTGTGGGCTGGCCACCATCCGAGCTGGGCAGAGCCCTGCACTCACACCCAGCCAGGAGCCATGGCCCCGGCCTTGCCCCTGAACCTTGCAGCATGCCAGCCTGCGCCAGACTCACCGGACAGACTGCGTCAGGTGGCCCCCTGAGGCTTCCCTGCAGGCAGCTGTCCCCTCCCCAACCTCCTTCACTCCCATCGGGGTGAGCAGGCATACTCCATCTCCCTGGTAATGAAGGAGAGTTGGAAACCAAGTGTCCTCTTACTCAGTTGGTCATGTCTGATGACAGAGGCAATGCAGGGTGAAGGTGAGGCGCCGCTGACCAGGTGCCTTTGGGTACTGCCGGTGTCCGTGGAAAGCATTTCAGTCCTGGGGGATCAGTCATCCAAACCCTTCACTGCACACCATGAGGCAAGAGTGTGCTCATCACTCGACCTGTTCTAGATTAACACATGGAAAGAGCTCCTGGGCCGCGCACACCGGGCACGCACCTGCTACTTCTGGCACACTAGCCTCATCACCAGGGTCTTGGTTTAGATCAATGCAGAGTCGAGGAAATGGAGTTGGGCACAAAGGCATTAGCCTAAAGCTACTGGGATGCCCAGGCTCTGGCTCCTGGAGACTGGATGTGTCACTCTGCAGGACACAAGCCAGTGGGAAGTGTGCTGATCAGAGGGAAGGAGGCATGGGGGGTGCCTGCTCAAAGTCAACAGAAAGAGTGGCAGTCGAGGGAGGCATACAGGCTCACAACTCCGATCTGGGCAGTGGTGTGGCCTCAGAGATGCCAATGTGCATTTGCAGGTCTGCTCTCACCCTGTTGTGTTTCAGGGAAAACCCTAGAGACCACACATCTGGGCTCCATCTCTATGGACCTCCCCTATCTCTGCCAGCCTCCCCTGCCTCTGCAGGCCTCTCCCTTCTCTGAGGGCCTCCCCCATCTCTGCAGGCCTTTCCTGTCTCTGCAGGCCTCCCCTATCTCTGTGGGCCTCCCCTGTCTCTGCGGGCCTCCATCTGCCAGCCTCCACTGGGACGCAGCTAGGACTGAGAGGGCAGCAGCTCCACACAGCAGACGAGCCTGGGGCTAAAGCTGTCACAGGTCCTCAACCAGCCACCAGAGGAGATGGGGCAAGTGCCCCACAGTCTCTAGGGGTCTCTGGCCAGCCCCCAGGCGCCCATGCAGCTTCCTTCTCTTGTCCTGTCCCTGCTCCCCTGCTCATGCCCCGTGGGCTCACCTTCCAGTAAACTATTTGCAGAGAAATCCCTGTGGGTTTCTGGGGAGGATAGGCAGGAGCAGGGACAGAAACCCAGGTGGTGCCGGAGTCCCAGCATCTGGCAGCAGATGTTCGGGGGCAGGGCCCCCAGGGAGCTGTATGGCAGCCTTGAAGCCAGGATGGCCCTGGGCTGGACTCTGCCCTCGCCCGTGGCTGACTCAGGGTCTGGGGAGGGGACCTGAGCCCCCTCAGCTCGTCTTCCCCCGTATGGCATGCGTGGCTCCTCTGAGTCAGGCCAGGGTTCATTAAACACAAGTTTCCTTCCTGCTGCTCGGAGGCGGCAGCGGCGAGCTGGCGGGCAGGCGGGCGGGCGGGCAGCCACAGGAGTCACTCCTCACAGCTTCCCTTATCAGCTCAGCCTTGGCAAGGGGGCCAAGGTCTGGCCCATCCGGTGATAGGGAGAGCCCAAGGGAGGGAGAGGTGTCTGTTGTACACCTGGGGCTCTTGGTGACACTCTGTCCCTGCAGGGACAGGAGGGAGGGGAACAGGATATAAGAGCCAGGCGGGTGGAGGAGGGCCGTGGATGTCACATTTAGGACCTCTGTGCACTGTCAGACCCCTTGGGAGGTGGTCTTACCCCAAAGGAGGGGCTTTGTCACTGGTCACTCCACCCTTAACAGTCTCCTCTGTTATCGGGTTGCTAATATTAATTAACAACTGTTGCTAAGTTTGACACCGCAAGGGTGTGTCCCAGCTGAGCTGGCTAGCTCCCAGGAGGGGGCTGGGAGAGGGGCTCTGAGGCTGGGCTGGGTGAGGGGGGCCAGGGTGTGGCGAGCAAGGGTTGGGGGAGCAGTTCTCGCTTTGGGAAGCGGGCAAAGAGGAGACCCCAGCGCCTCCCAGGGAGGTTCGTGGAGAGAGTGGGACACAGGTGGGAGGGCAGGAGGAAGTGGATCATTAACCAGCTAAGAGCTGTGGGAGGTGCACACCTCAGCCCCATTGGTTCCTGACCAGTCAGCCCAGGCCCTCCCCAGCAGGGAGGCTGCCTTGCTGAGTACCCCCAGTTTAAGTGTATGTGCTGTCTGGACGGTTACTGTGTGTCCCCTGGAGCCTGCCCTCGGCCATCTCCGGCTGTCCCCGTGGCCTGGCCCCTACCCCCTCAGACCCCTTCCCAGAGCCGGGATGGCAGAGGCCGGACCGAGGGGCTGGCTGCTGTGGGCTCTGCTCCTACACTTGGTGAGTCCTGGTGCTGGTGGTCGCCCTTCCACTGCTGCCGGAGGGGCTATCGGGGAGGGGGCTGCTTGGCCACGGTGAGGAGGGCCCGAGGCTGAGGCGCTGGTCTGTGGATAGATAAGGGACCCTGGGCGCCCCAAAGGAGGAGTGCGGGTGGGGGTCCTGGGCGGCCCAGGCCCCGGGTCATGGGGTTGGGTGGACACAAGTGCCGGGGACAGGGGAATGCCTGTGTGCTTCCCATGTCTGGTGCCCCGTGGATGTCCTGGCCTGAGATGGCCAGTGGAGGGACGAGGGAGGGTCCAGTCTTGGGATGCCATTGGGGTGGGCTAGGGGTGTGTGGGTATTGCCCAACAAGGATTTAGCACCTGGATGGAGAGGAGTTCCGAGGCTCTTGCACGTCAGGGGGGACGGCTGAAGGTTCGCAAACCCCAAGCAGGTGAGGCAGGAAAGGTCTGCACAGAATCTCCAAGAGGGGCCCTGGGCCCCCAGGTGCAGCCAGCAGCCTCCCAACCTGTTGTGGCCTCTGTTTCTCAGCAGGACCAGGCGGCAGCCTCCAAGGGTGTCCACCCTGTTATCCCCACCTGTTCCCTTACCCTCCGGCGTGACTTTGCTAAAGGCAGGTCTGTCCAGCCACCTACCTCTCCTCAGTAACCCTGTCGCTTGGGATGCAGGCTGGGCTTGTCCAAGCCATCACCCCTAGACACTGTGGGTGCATCCCGCCCCTCCCCAGGTCTCCAGATTGTGCACCCCATGCCTGTACCTACCCTCTCCCTCCCCTACCCCTTCCTGGCTGCCCGCTGCTGGGTGATGCTGGGCCCCGTGGTGATGTCGCCCCACCCGCAGGCCCAGGCTGAGCTGTATACACCCATCCACCAGTCTGGCTACTGCGCCTTCTATGACGAGTGCGGCAAGAACCCAGAGCTGTCCGGAGGCCTGGCTCCTCTGTCCAATGTGTCCTGCCTGTCCAACACGCCCGCCCGCCGCCTCGCCGGTGAGCACCTGGCCCTCCTGCGGCGCATCTGCCCCCGCCTGTATAGTGGTCCCGACACCACCTACGCTTGCTGCTCCGCCAAGCAGCTGGTGTCCCTGGAGGCGAGCCTGGCGGTCACCAAGGCGCTCCTCACGCGCTGCCCGGCCTGCTCCGACAACTTCGTGAGTCTGCACTGCCACAACACCTGCAGCCCCGACCAGAGCCTCTTTGTCAACGTCACGCGCGTGGTCGTGCGCGGGGGTGGCCAGCCACCGGCCGTGGTGGCCTACGAGGCCTTCTACCAGAGCAGCTTCGCTGGGAAGACCTACGACTCATGCAGCCGGGTGCGCGTCCCCGCAGCGGCCACACTGGCGGTGGGTGCCATGTGTGGTGTCTACGGCTCCGCCCTCTGCAATGCCCAGCGCTGGCTCAATTTCCAGGGGGACACGGGGAACGGCCTGGCCCCCCTGGACATCACCTTCTACCTCCGGGAGCCTGGCCAGATGCCAGGGAATGGGATGCAGCCTCTGAACGGGGAGGTCGCGCCTTGCAATGAGTCCCAGGCAGACGGTGGGGCTGCCTGCTCCTGCCAGGACTGTGCTGCCTCCTGCCCCGTCATCGCACGGCCCCAGCCCCTGGACGCCACCTTCTACCTGGGCCGGATGGCAGGCGGGCTGGCCCTCGTCATCGCCCTCTGCTCTGCCTTCGCCGTGCTCACCGCCTTCCTGGCGGGGCCCCGCCTGGCCTCCCGCTGGCGCAAGGGCAAGTCGCCGGACCCCACGGCAGGCACGAGCCTCTCCGACAGACTGAGCCTGTCCACGCATAGCCTCCTGGGCCGTTGCTTCCAGGGCTGGGGCACGTGGGTGGCCTCGTGGCCGCTGACCGTCCTACTGGTGTCTATCGCTGTGGTGCTGGCCTTGTCAGGAGGCCTGGCCTTTGTGGAGCTGACCACAGACCCGGTGGAGCTGTGGTCGGCCCCCAACAGCCAGGCCCGGAGGGAGAAGGCATTTCACGACGAGCACTTCGGCCCTTTCTTCCGAACCAACCAGGTGATCCTGACGGCGCCCCAGCGGCCCGGCTCCAGGTATGACTCCCTGCTGCTGGGGCCCAAGAACTTCAGTGGGGTCCTGGCCCCCGACATTCTGCTGGAGGTGCTGGAGCTGCAGGAGACCCTGCGGCACCTCCAGGTGTGGTCGCCTGAGGAGCAGCGGAACGTGTCACTGCAGGACGTTTGCTTCGCGCCCCTCAACCCGTACAATGCCAGCCTCTCTGACTGCTGTGTCAACAGCCTCTTGCAGTATTTCCAGAACAACCGCACGCGCCTGCTGCTCACGGCCAACCAGACACTGACAGGACAGACCTCCCAAGTGGACTGGAGGGACCACTTTCTCTACTGTGCTAAGTGAGTCCTTGCTGGCTGGCCCGGCCGGGGGTGGGGGGAGGGGGCTGTAGAGGGGAGCCGCTGTGTGCAGCGGCCCCTGGGGTCCTGTGTGGCCCCAGGTTTCTGTGTCAGGGGCTGCAACACACCCTTCCCCTCCATACTTGTCCCAGCCCCCCCACCCAGGGGGCCGTCACGGCCTCCCCGGTTTTGACCCTGCTCGGACAGAGCAGTGGCATCCTTGCGTGTTCTTGCTTTGAGTGTGACAGTGATGTGATGGCCCCACAAACATGTGTGCTTCTGTGTCTTCTCTTTGCTTCTGTGTGGGCCCCCAGGACTGCAGGGTCACCTAGCAGGGGCTGGGGCTCGTGTCAGCCTGGGCTGGGTGCCCCTGTGCAGGGTGCAGCCACACACCAGTGTTGAGGGTTCCAGCCCCAGCTGCCTCCACTCTGCTGTGCTGCAAACAGGATGAGAGTAAGGCCACTGGGCCTTGGGGCTGGGGGACAGCAGGTGGGCAGGCAGCGGCCGCACCCCCCCTCACCGAGGTTGTAGCGTTGACGCTGTGACAGAGACTGACGACCCCTGGGAGCTCTGGCCCGGGTAGAGGCTGTGTCTACTGACGTCTACCACATGATGAAATGAAACGATATGTTCTAGCTCTTTAAACATGACAGTGACAAGCCTCATTATGTGTCAACACAAGTAGCATGCTTTTATGAAAAATAACTGTATTTTCCAAACAGGAAGAGTCAGTGATACGTGTGACATTGTTTTACATCTCTATGAATCTCTTTGGTGGCTTGTTTAATGGGAGATAGCTGGCTTCTGGCTTCTGCATGTGGTCTGCTGGTAGGGCCATAGTGGGAATCTCTGGCCTCACCCCTGTGTGGCTGGACGGGGGAGGAACATCATGAGGGCCTCTCCACGTACTTGTGGTTTTCTTTGATAGACACCCAAACTCAGCACGTGGCTTTTCCTAAATGTTAATTGCAACATGGAATCTGAAGTCACGTCTGTGGACTGTCTCTACCTGTTATACCCAATGGCAAATGAAGGGGAAAAAAGCAGAAAGCATCTTAGTGTTATTATGAAAATACTTTTGATCTTGCCGACCCTCGAAAGGGTGTTAGGGCCCTGACACCACACTGAAGACCACTGGATTAGGCAAGGGACCCAGGGCTCCACCCCTCAGGAAAGTCCAAGTTTGGACCGCTTCCTAGAGTCGGTGTCTTGGCCCCGACTGGCTGGCCCTCAGAACTGGCGGGTCTGGGAGGGAGCTCTGGCCCCAGGTCTAGTCCTTGTATTGGCTTTATTTTGATTTTGGATGCTCACAACAACTGTTAGGCAGTTGGATTATCCCCATTCCAGAGGCAGGAAAACTGAGGCCCAGGGTCGTGGTGAGCTCTCAAGGTCACATAGCAAGCAGCACGCCCAGGACAGCTGGTGAGCCACGTGCTCGCTCACAAAGAGCACTCTGTCCAGATGCCCTCCACATGCATGCAGGGTGGCAGGGCTAGTAATTTGTCTGCAGGAAAGATCTGATCTCAGGGCTTGGCGGGGGAGCAGGCTGAGCACCGTGAGGCTATCTTGTAGGAACGGAGCTCATGTCAGACTCCCAGGGCTAAGTCCTGGTGCCTCCTGGCTGGTCAGCCGCGTGTGTCACACTTGCGTGGTTGCCTTGTCTGCCATGCTACCTGGAGACTGCAGGGTCGGGTGGGTATGAGGGGAGAGCTCACACGCCCTGGTCACAGAGCTCTGTTCCCCTCTGGGTCTGACCAAGGGAAATTTTGGGGGGAAGAAATGGTTCTGACCACAGGGGAGGTGATAGTGCTGGCAGTCTGGGGCTGGGTGCCGGGTCCGTCAATGGGCATAGGGCTAGGAAAGGTTCTTCCTTTTCTCCCCCCAGCGCCCCGCTCACCTTCAAGGATGGCACAGCCCTGGCCCTGAGCTGCATGGCTGACTATGGGGGCCCTATCTTCCCTTTTCTTGCTGTGGGGGGCTATAAAGGTAAGCTGGGTGGCCCCGGGGGAGGCCACCAAAGGGGCAATATGGGACAGGGACGGTGGGCCAGAGGGTGAGAATACTGATGGGCTCTCACTGCCTGGGGGTGGGCCAGGCTTATAGGAGGCTGACAGGGGCCACAGAACTGCTACCTTTTTAATCTTCTCCAGCCTGCTCAGGTCTTCTGGTTCTGTGCCTGACTTCACGGCCTTGTCCTTGGCTGAAAGAGGGAAGTGGGGTGGAGGGATTAGACAATGACTTGGATATGGATAGTCAGGGAGGGAAGCAGGGGTGCTGCAAGAGGGGGGGAGGGGAGCAGGGGTGAGGCTGGGGTGGGGAGGGGTGCAGGGGTGCTGCTGGAGTGGGGGACAGGAGCAAGGGTGAGGTTGCAGTAGATGAGGGGAGCAGTGGTGAGCAGGGCTGAGGCCAGAGTTGGGGATGGGAGCAGGGGTGAGCAGAGGTGAGGCTGGAGTTGGGAGGGGAGCAAGGGTGCTGCTGGGGTGGGAGACGGGAGCAGGAGTGAGGAAGGAGGGTGGCTGAGCATTTCTTATCCCAGGAAAGGACTACTCTGAGGCAGAGGCCCTGATCATGACCTTCTCCCTTAACAACTACGCCCCTGAGGACCCTCGGCTGGCGCAGGCAAAGCTCTGGGAGGGGGCCTTCTTGGAGGAGATGAGAGCTTTCCAGCGGCGGACAGCCGGCAGGTTCCAGGTCACGTTCATGGCGGAGGTAGGCTTCGAGAGGTCCATGACTCTCTGCAAGGGCAGGCGACCTGGGTGGCTTGGGTGGGTCCCCGTGCCCCCATCCTGGACGCCCCCCTCCTGAGTGACCCTGGGCCTGCGGCCACCCACAAGGAGGACAGGATCCAGCGGGCTGGCTAGGCTGGAGGAGTCCTTGGGTCAGCGGGGCTGGGGGTGTGCATCCGTAGCGCTCCCTGGAGGACGAGATCAACCGCACCACGGCCCAGGACCTGCCTATCTTCGGGGTCAGCTACATTGTCATCTTCCTGTACATCTCCCTGGCCCTGGGCAGCTACTCCAGCTGGCGCCGGGTGGCGGTGAGGATCTGGAGGGGCCCAGTGGGGTGGCCTGGCTGGTCAGAGCATCTGGAAACTTCCCAGAGCAATGGGGACACCCCTGAGGTGGCTCCCCAAGGGGTAATACTTCTCAAAAAGCTGCATGATTAATTCCCATCCTGTTCGGGCCCTGGCAGCATGTGCACAGCTGACCTGTTGGGGGGGATGCGGGAACGAAGAGACCCCCCAGCATGCCTGCTCTGGCCCCGCTGCCCTTCTCCAGCTTGGGGTGGGGGGCACCTGGGGCGGCTGAGGAGGCTGAACCTGGCCCATTGCAGGTGGACGCCAAGGCCACGCTGGGCCTGGGCGGGGTGGCCGTGGTGCTGGGAGCGGTCACGGCGGCCATGGGCCTCTTCTCGTACCTGGGCGTCCCCTCCTCCCTGGTGATCCTGCAGGTGGTACCTTTCCTGGTGCTGGCCGTGGGGGCCGACAACATCTTCATCTTCGTGCTCGAGTACCAGGTGAGAGGGTGGGGCTCCCCTCTTCTCGCAGACGTGGTCCTGCACTGGTTTGGGCCTTTCCCGCTCTCTCCTTCTCCACCAGCATTCGTGTCTACAGTTCCTTGCAAAACGGAGTGTCCTGTATCTTGCACGTACCACGTGTGTTCCTACTTCGTGTGCCACCTCACTCTGTGCTGAGTGTCAGGGCCATCCGGCCTCCTCTGTAGCAGTCCACAGACTCAAAGTCCCCATGGACTTAGCCTCTCCTGCTGGTGCACCTTTAGGGACCCAGGGACACGTTGGAGGGAGAGTGCTGTGCACATCCCACAACGAGCCAAGCACGGCTCCTGGCCAGACACTGAGAAGCGGGGTGTTCGCTGGGTCTGCTCCTCACTGGGGTGGGGTCTTCCGGCCAGGGCTGTGCCCTCCCGGCCGGCCCTGAACACTGTCCTTGATGTCCCCACACAGAGGCTGCCACGGAGGCCTGGGGAGCAGCGAGAGGCCCACATCGGCCGTGCGCTGGGCAGGGTGGCTCCCAGCATGCTGCTCTGCAGCCTCTCTGAGGCCATCTGCTTCTTCCTCGGTGAGGCCAGCACCCTTTCCTGCCGGGGCGGTGTGCATGGGCGGCCCCCTGCCCTCCACTGCTGAGAGCAGTTGCAGGACCTGAGATTCACCCCTGCACCCCCAGGGGCTCTCACCCCCATGCCAGCGGTGAGGACCTTCGCCCTGACCTCCGGCTTGGCCATCATCCTGGACTTCCTGCTGCAGGTGTCGGCCTTTGTGGCCCTGCTGTCTCTGGACAGTAGGCGGCAAGAGGTAGGGCTGGGGCAGGCCCCGGGGACCCACCTGGCAGAGCAGACTCAGAGAGTGGGGCTGGGTGTGGGGATGGCGTGTGGGTGTGTGGGCCGCACAGCCCCCAGGGCCCCATGGAGAAGCAAGTCTGCTTTGATAATTTAGAGGAACATTATCAAATCTGCAAGGTACGAAAGGCCGAGAAAAGCTAGAAGTGAGATGTTGAGAGCGAGGATGCAGAGTTTAGTGGTGTTTTATCACCATGGAAAATAAAAGCTGAGAATAGCACGCTGGCATGTCCCCCAACCCCCACCCCTGTCCCATGAGGTGGCGCTGCAACGGGAGGGAGGGGAAGCTGGGCTCTGCTCTGGGGCCACCGTGAGGGGGCTGCCTCCCCGCAGGCCTCCCGGATGGATGTCTGCTGCTGCGTTGGCGCCCGGGAGCTGCCCCCAGATGACCAAAGTGAGGGGCTTCTGCTCCGATTCTTCCGCAAGATCTACGTCCCGCTCCTCCTGCACCGGGTCACTCGTGTGGTTGTGGTGAGTTGGGGGGGGGGGTGCCTGTCCACGGGGCCTCGAGCTTGCCTGGGTGAGGGCTGGCTGGGACGTCAGTGGCCCAGCTCCAGAGCATCCCTCACCTCCACAGCTGCTGCTGTTCACCGGCCTGTTTGGAGTCGGGTTGTACTTCATGTGCCAGGTCAGCGTGGGGCTGGATCAGGAGCTGGCCCTGCCTAAGGTGAGCTCTGCCTCGTGACCTCCGCTCGGTAGCCTGGGATCCAGGGGGTCAGCACACACCGCCAGTGCCAGGCATGGGCTGGGGGGCTTATTCACAGTGGGGACCCGGGAGAGTGGCCAAGCCAGAGTGTGAATGCGCAGGGGTGGGCGCCAGCCCCACGCCTCGTGGGGGGCAGGAGCAGGGCATGGGGACCTGGCTGAGTGGGGCGAGCGTCCAGGCGGAGTGACCGATGGCTTACCAAGTGCCTGCCCCGTGCTGGGCACACCACCTCCTCAGGCCTAAGAGACAGGGGTCAGTGGCTCTGTGGAGGGCAAGACCTTCATGGCTTGAGGGGTCAGATGGCCTTGTGGGTGGAAGAGAGGTGGGCAAGGATGGCAGCCAGCGTGACCCCTGTGACTCCCCCTGCGCTCACCTGCCCGGTGCCCACCGTATTCTCTCCATCTCTGTGGACTGGACCCTGCTCAGGACCCCATGGAAGTGGGACCCTCCAGTGTATGTCCTTCTGTGTCTGTCTCCTGCCACTCAGCGTCAGCTCTCCGGGTTCATCCACGTTGGGACAGGCGTTGGAGCATCCTTCCCTCTCAAGGCTGAGGATGCTCACACATTTGTGAGGACGGACACACACACACACACACACACACACACACACACAGACATTTTCTTCACTCCTTGTTTGTGCACATGGGTTCCTTCCTGAGTGTTTGTAATGAGGCTGCTGTGGATATGAGTGCACAGAGATCTCTCCCCGATCCTGCATTCCATACTTTCTGGTGTGTTCCCAGAGTGGGAGCTAGCTGCTGGGCCACCTGAGAACTCTAACTGTAATTTATTTTTAAATTTATTTATTTATTTTGAGAGAGAGAGTGAGAGAGTGCATGAGCAGGGGTGGGGTAGAGGGAGAGGAGACAGAATCTGAAGCAGGCTCCAGGCTCTGAGCTGTCAGCACAGAGCCCAACTCTGGGCTTGAAGTCATGAACCACGAGACCATGACCTGGGCAGAAGTCGGATGCTTAACCAACTGAGACCCCCAGGCGCCCTCTGCTCCTTTTTTGATAGTACCATCCTGGCTTGTGTGAAGGGGCACCCCACTGGGGTTCTGATTTGCATTTCCCAGATAGTGATGCTGACCATCTTTCCGTGTGTTTATTGGCCATTTGTGTGTCTTCTTTGGAGAAATGTATATTCAAGTCTTTTGCCCATTTTTGAATCAGGTTGGGCTATTTTTGGTTTGTCTCTTTGCTGAGTTTTGGGAATTCTCTAGATATTTGGGGTATTGGTTTCTAATCAGATACGTGATTGGTAAATGTTTTCTCCACTTCTGTTGGTTGCCTTTCTACAGTATTGGGAAGGTCTTTTGATGAACAAAAGTTTTTAATTCTCATAGCACCTGGCCGGCCCAGTTGGAGCATGCTACCCTTGATCTCAGGGCCATGAGTTTAGGCCCTCCACTGGGAGTAGCGATTACTGAAAAATAAAAAACTTTTAAGTCTTTTAAAAAGCTTTTTACATTTTTCATAAAGTCCAATTTGCCTATTTTCCCACTTGTTACCCAGGATTCTGGTGTCGTTAAAGAAATCATCATCAGGGGCTCCTGGGTGGCTCAGTCGATTAAGCATCCAACTTCGGCTCAGGTCATGATCTCACGGTTCGTGGGTTCGAGCCCTGCGTCGGGCTCTGTGCTGACAGCTAGCTCAGACCCTGGAGCCTGCTTCAGATATGTGTCTCCCTCTCTCTCTGACCCTCCCCTGCTCATGCTGTATCTCTCTCTCTCTCAGAAACAAATAAAACATTTAAAAAATTTAAAAAAGAAAAGAAATAATCACCAAATCCAGTATCTGGAACCTGTGTTTTCCTCTAAGGGTATTGCAAATTCAGCTCTTACTTGCTGGATCCATTTGAGTTAATTTTTGTACATAGTTACACATACTTTTGAAGGTCCAACTTCATTCTTTTGTGTGTGGACGTCCCACGTCCCCAGCACCATGCATTGAAGAGACTCCCTTTCCCTACAGGATGGTCTTGGCACCCTTGTCAGAGTCTATGTCACCATACACGCAAGGGTCTATGTCTGGGCTGTCTTCTGTCCCATAGGTCTGTCTGTCTGTCTGTCTGCCGTTATGCCAGTGCCTCACTGCTTAGACTACCGTGCATTTGTGGTCAGTTTTGAGATCAGGAAATGTGAGTCCTCCAACTTTCATTCTTTTTAAAGATTCTTTTAGGTCTTTGGAGTGGAGTCCCTTATGAGTTTTAAGATGGATTTTTCTATTTCTGCAAAAAACATCATTGAGATCTTGATAGGATCGCACTGAATCTGGAGGCTCTTTGGCAGCCCGGGGAATATTCAGCCTTCCAGTTTGTGGGCACAGGCGTCTTCTCACTTATTTGTATCTTTAATTTCTGTCTGGGATGTGGCATGGCTATCAGTGTGTAGGTCTTTCATGTCCTGGTGAAGTTAGTCCCTAAGTACTTTGTTTTATGCTATTGTAACTGTACTTTCCTTAGCTTCCTTTTTGGTTATTCATTGCTTATGTATAGAAATGCAACTGATTTTTGTGTGTTGATCTCATAACTTGCCACTTTGCTGAATTTATTTACCAGTCTTAAGGGTTTTTTGGTGGAATGTTAGTTTTATATACGTATGATCATGTTATCTACACACAGATTTTTCCTGTAGCCCTCCTCTCTAGCTCTGGAATTTCTGGGCTCCAGTCTATGTTTTCTATTTGGTGGTCTTCTGTTTTGTTCATACTTTCTTTTCTTGACTTTGTCCGTATCTTATTTTGGCTCTGTGAGCATTCCTAAGACAGATGGTTTAAAGTTTCTGCCTGATTCTATCTGGTCTTTCTCAAGGAGATCATCTGTTGATTAGTTTTTGTTCCTAGGTATGGGCCACACTTTTCTATTTTTTGTGTATGTTGTAATTTTTGTTGTTGAAAAACACAGTTGAGTTGTATCATATGGTAACTCTAAAGATCAGATTCTCCTCCCTTCTCTAGGGTTTGCTTTTTTTTTTTTTTATGTGATGTGTCTGTGTCCTAGAGATTAGCCTGTGGTATAAGATTAAAGTCTTATCAGGTTTTTTCTGAGCCTGTGCCTTTCCCTGGTAACGTGCGGTGATCTCTGTATTTGCGACTGCATTTGAATGTTCCATTCCTTAAACAGCTGGCTCCCAGAAGGAGAAAAAGGAGAAAAAACATGAAACAGAAAACTAATAAGCCAGTCACTTTCCATTTAAATATCTTGGCAGTTGGACCAGCTGGGGGCGGCGGAGGCCGAGGTGCAGCCTGAGATCAGAAGCTGTGATCAGCCCTCTGAACACAAATTTGCCATCTGTAGAGGGTGGGGTCCTTATGTCCCACGCGGATGGCAAGCAGTGTACAAACTGCCCCTGGGACACTCACATGTGCTGGGAGCTGAAGGCATTGACATGAAGCACAGTTACTATCCAGGCCTTTCCCTGGAAGCTGCGAGCCCTCAACCGCCCCCAGGGCTGCAAACCCCATCAGACCTGCGGTGCAGCTGCGTCTAGGTGGGGTGGGGGTAGATTCCTGGCACCTCATACTCAGTCTTCTCTGCCCTGTTCGGAGGTTTTGGGAGAAGAGAACAGGTCATGCAGGTGCTTGACACACGGCCACTTTCTGTGTGCACATGCCTGTGGGCTGTGCCTACACCAAGACAATAGAAAGGGATCATGTTACGCACTCAGGCATGTGTGTGTGCGTGTCAGAGTGTGTTCACATGGGGTGGAGCGTGTCGCTTTGTGCTTGCACCTGTGGTTATATACACCTCTTGCCCTGTATCTCTGTAATGGATCCGCAAGTGCACCTCTGTGAGTTCTGTCTCTGTGAGCAGGTGTGCCCGTGCGTGTACCCCCCTGAACTCTCACGCACTTCTGTGAGTGTGCATGTAGCTCTGTGAGTGGGAGGAGGAGTGCGCCTCTGGGGTGAGTCTGGCCCCGACCTCACCGGCCGTCCTATGTTCCAGGACTCATACCTGCTCGACTACTTCCTCTTTCTGAACCGCTACTTTGAGGTGGGGGCTCCAGTCTACTTTGTCACCACTGGGGGCTACAACTTCTCCAGTGAGGCGGGTATGAATGCCATTTGCTCGAGCGCAGGATGTGACACCTTCTCCTTAACCCAGAAGATACAGTTTGCCACTGAATTCCCCGACGAGTAAGTGGCCAGCTACCCGCTCCTTACTTCCCTAGGAAGCCCTGTGCCTGGGGAAGGGGCAGGGCCACCATAAGGACTGCCCACCTGGTCGAGCCTGCCCCACTCCCCCCAGCCTCCATCCTCTCCCTGCACCCTCAGGTCTTACCTGGCCATCCCCGCCTCTTCCTGGGTGGACGACTTCATTGACTGGCTGACCCCATCTTCCTGCTGCCGCCTATATGCCTTTGGTGCCAATAAAGATAAATTCTGCCCCTCGACCGTCAGTGAGTGCAGGGCGTCTGGGGGCTCAGGGCCTACCTACCATAGCTTGGGGAAACTGAGGCAAGAGAGAAGAGGACTGGTGAGGCCTTCTTGCAGGGTCGATCGGGGTGGGGGCACGGGCTCTGAGCACATGTGTGGGTGACCACAACCCACTGTGTGGGTGCCCCCCCAGAGTGGTTATCTCTGGGCATGCCATCGCGCTAGGGTGGTGGATGGTGGGAGGGCCAGGTTAGCATGTGGCCCTGGCCTCAGAGCAGCTGCACTTGTATGGGAGTAGGGAGGCCCAAGGGGGTTGTTTCTTTCACCTGCCTACAGGCGCCAGGAGTTTCCATAGGCCTCTCCTACAGAGACAAGGGCAGACCCCTCCAGACCACATGTGGGGCATGGCTGTTTGGCTGGTGGAAGTGCCCGGGGACCTTGATGGGAATGGAGCCAGAGGAGGGCAGAGCAGGGCCTGCGATGCCACTGCCCAGAGCCCCCTCTCTCTTTGCAGACTCCCTGGCCTGCTTGAAGAGCTGCGTGAACTTCACCCTGGGCCCCATCCGGCCATCAGTGGAGCAGTTCCACAAATACCTGCCCTGGTTCCTGGAAGACCCGCCCAACATCAAGTGTCCCAAAGGGTAAGCCTGGGGTGGGGAGGACAGCCTCGTGGGTGCCGGCAGGGGGACTGTCCCTGAGTGTGGCGGTGGCCCTGATGAAGCCTTTGCTCTGGCTTTCTGGCAGTGGACTGGCAGCGTATAGTACCTCCGTGGATTTGGGACTCGATAACCAGGTATTAGGTAAGCGTGGCCTCACTTGGTGGGGAAGGCCAGAGTCAGCTGCTCTGGGGGGGAGGGGTGAGAGGGGAGGTTCCCTGAAGCCCCAGGGAAGAGCCTCTCTGCCTCTAGTCTTCTCTCCCTCCTTCGTGGGGGGCTTCGATCTGCCCTGTCCTCAGAGGTCACGTCACCCAGCACCACGTTCTCAGACTTCACCCAGGTGTGCTCTGCTTCCTTCTCCCCTCCCCCCGCCCCCAATCATCAGTCGTGAGACATTCACCGCCTCTTTCGGCAGTTGGTGGCACCCAGAGTCACCCACACCCCTTCCTCACATGCACAGATCACGCCCAGAGGCGCACCTGGGCGCACCTGGTTAAGCGATGGGCTGTTGCACCTGCCCAGGGGTCACCCAGAGCACAGCCCTGCCTAGTGAACCACTTGCGGGTTTCTGTCTCCGTTTCTGGATCTTCTCTTTAGGAAGATGCATATCGGAAAAGTAATTGACTTAATTTGAAACATCCAATGCATGTTTTGAAACCCTGGAAAGCAGCATCTGGGTTTATCCCGGAAGCGTCTTTAGGCTGCGCCCATCAGAGTCAGGCGGGGCGGAGGCAGAGGTCCCTCAATCACAAGTTAAGAATTCCATCCTGGTGGCTGCTGAGCCCCTCCCCGGGTGTACCCTAGCCCCCAGGGGTCTGAGGGCGCCTGCAGCGGGCTCTGACCTTGACTTTTCGCAGCCTCGCGTTTCATGGCCTACCACAAGCCACTGCAGAACTCGCAGGATTACACGGAAGCCCTGCGGGCGGCGCGCGCGCTGGCGGCCAACATCACCGCCCACCTGCGGCAGGTGCCAGGCACTGACCCAGCCTTCGAAGTCTTCCCTTACACGTGAGGCCCGGCGGCGGGGGCGGGAGGGGTTCTGGGGCTGGACCCGGGCCCGGGAAGCAGCAGGCCCCGGCGGTGACAGCACTCCACCGCCCGCAGGATCACCAACGTATTCTACGAGCAGTACCTGACCGTGGTCCCCGAGGGCCTCTTCATGCTCGCCATGTGCCTGCTGCCCACCTTCGCCGTCTGCTGCCTGCTGCTGGGCATGGACCTGCGCTCCGGCCTCCTCAACCTGTTCTCCATCATCATGATCCTCGTGGACACCGTGGGCTTCATGGCCCTATGGGGCATCAGCTACAATGCTGTGTCCCTCATCAACTTGGTCACGGTAACGCGCGCATGCGCCGGACACTCCACTTCCCTCCCGAGACCCCGCGCCCCAGGCCTGCACACCTAACGCCCCTTTCTGCCCCCAGGCGGTGGGCATCTCCGTAGAGTTTGTGTCCCACATCACCCGTGCCTTTGCCATCAGCACCCGGCTTACACGGCTGGAGAGGGCCAAGGAGGCCACGGTCTTCATGGGCAGCGCGGTGAGTGGGCCGGCTACCCCCTGTAGTCCCCACCCCTCCACCCTGCACCCTGCGTCATGCCCGCCTGTGACCCCCAGGTGTTCGCGGGAGTGGCCATGACCAATCTGCCAGGCATCCTCGTCCTGGGCTTGGCCAAAACGCAGCTCATCCAGATCTTCTTCTTCCGCCTCAACCTCCTCATCACCCTGCTGGGCTTGCTGCACGGCCTGGTCTTCCTGCCAGTGGTCCTCAGCTTCCTGGGTGAGCGCTCCGTGTGCCTGCCTCGCTGCACCTGTTGGCCTGTGGCACAGCAGGGCCCCTCCTCCACCCCGCCCCCAGCAGTCCCCGCCCAGGGGGTCCCTCCCCTCCATCCTCCAAAGCCCATCTCTCCAGCCTAAATGCTCTTGCATCCTAGGGGGCTGGAGAGCCCCACCACCACCCTGAACCCCTCCCTCCTTTCTTCCTGGAACATCCTGTGTGGGTGCCCAGCAAGCCCTCCCTGCTAAGAGGAGCTGTTGCCCACTCTGTGGACAGACTCCGGGCAGGGAGGAGCCTCCTGCCTAGCACACCTCCCTGACGGAGGGCCTCTGGGGCTATCCCTCTGCAGGGCCTGATGTCAATGCTGCTCTGGTGCTGGAGGAGAAGATGGAGGAGGCCGCCAGGGCCAGGATGGCCTCCTGCCCGACCCACCCGGCCCCACCATCCAAGGCCAGCAGCACCTACGTCAACCATGGCTTTGAACACCCTGCCAAGAGCATGGGTGGCGCTGATGGTTCTCTGTCCCCCAGTGGGCAGGGGTTCTGAGGAGTAGACCCTGTCCCGGCTCACCAGCCCTGACCCCAGGAGCCATGCGGGTTTCCTCCCGCGTCCTCCGTCCTCCGACTCAGGGCCTAGGAGAGGCATTCCCCATGGGAGTGTCTGAGGCAGAGCGGTCAGTCTCTGGCAACCAGGTGGGACCTGAGAGGACATTGTGAAGATGAAGGTGGCGTGTGGCAGCGTGGGTGTGGCCTGTTCCTGACCTGTCTCTTGAAGTTGACGTGGGTCTTCCTGGAGCAAGATTTTAAACTTTAATTCCCTGTGTCTATATGTAAACATATATAGAGTATCATTTCACATTTAAATGTTTTCCATACATGACTTGACACGTCCCTTTGCAACAGCTTCTTCCCCCCACACCCCCTCTCCCTGCTCCCTGCATTTTACACTTATTCCCATTGGTCCCTGTGGACCTGGTCCAGTCACCACGACTGCCCCAGATTATTCCATCACATGAATGAGCACAATTGCTTTCTTTTTAAAGGTTTCATTTTTAAGTCATCTCTCCACCTAGCTCGGGGCTCGCATTCACAACCCTGAGATAAAGAGTCACGAGCCCCACCGCCTGAGCTGGCTGGGCCCCGCAAACACCAGGACTCTATTTGTTCCCTGCTGGTGGGCAGATTGGTCCCTGTTGCTTTTCCACTACACGTCCGTAATCACTTCCGTGGCATTCCCAAATCCCCGAATCTCTGAAGACCACGTTTGCCTTTTTACCTTTGTATATTGGGGATAATCTCATTTGGTTGGCAAGTCGGACCAGATGAGAAGTGTCTCTTTATACCTTTATGATTGGGGGCTTTAGGCCCTCTGTCCTCCTTGATGTGAGCTGTCAGATACTTTGGCACATTTGCGATTTTATGTGCTTCGTGCTGCCCCAGGCCCTGATGGGGTGTGATATCTAAGGCAGCGTAAGTGTCAAATTACTTTTCTAAAAATCTTCTAAATTCTGAAATCCATCTCACTGAGGAGATTTCAGGTACAGAACATGGACCTCTATGAGGCTGAGCAGGCACTAGCACATCTGTAGGTGTGGGAGAGATGCCTGGAGGCGGTGTTGCCTGGGCACTGCAGGGGACCGACAGCCGGGAAAGCGCTGCCCTATTCACACTCCACCCGTGGTAGTGAGGGGGCCTCCCTCCCTGTCCCCTCACCAACACTGCGCATCCACTCATTGTTTGGAGGAAAGAGTAGTATTGTGCATGATAATAATTTTTAAATGCTTTTCAAAAGAAAGCTTTTTACAATTTTAGAATAGTTTTAGATTTACAGAAAAACTACAAAGATAGTACAGAGTGCTTGCATACCTCACGTCCAGTTTACCCTATTAACATGTTAGTACAGTACATTCGTCACCATATGCTTAATAAACCAGTATTGGCAATTACTACTAAAGTCTACCCTTTATTTAGATTTCCTTAGTTTTTACCTAGTGTCCCTTTTTCTGTTCCAGGATGGCACATGACATTTAGTTGTTGTGTCTAGTTAGGCTCTTGGTGGTGACAGTTTGTCAGACTTATTTCTGAGGACCTTGACAGTTTCAAGGAGGACTGGTCGGGCATTTTGTAGAATGCCTGTCCCTCAAGCGGGGTTGGTCTGGTGTTTTTCTCCCGATTAGATCGAGGTTATGGGTTTTCAGTAGGTGCAGTGCCCTTCTCGGCACATCACGTAAGGGGTGCATGCAGTCCCCATGATTTCCCACTGTTGGCATTGACTCGTTTCACTGGGCCAATGTTGCATCTGTCTGGCGTCTCTTCTGCGCGACTACCCTTAGCCCCTCTCCACGCTGTCCATGCTGTGCTTTTTGGAGGGCAGTCACTCTGCGCAGCCTGCACTTAGGGAGTGGGGAGTTACGTTCCACCTCCTGGAGGGTGGAGGATTTATGTAAATTATTTGTAATTCTTCTCAACAGAAAAAATGTCTATTCCCCTCCATCTGTTTATTTAGTGTGACATACATGGTACGGACTCGTGGATATCCAGTTTGTACTTCGGGTTCTAATATGATACTACTTTATTTTGTTGCCCAGATTGCTCCAGCTAGGAGCTCTTTTTTTTTTTTTTTTAAGTTTTAATCATTTATTGTAGAGAGACAGAGACAACATGAGCAGGGAGGGGCACACAGAGAAGGAGAGAGAATCCCAAGCAGGCTCCATGCTGCCAGTGTACAGAGCCTGATGTAGGGCTCAAACCCACAAAACCGTGAGATCATGACCTGAGTTGAAATTAAGAATCGGACCCTTAACCAACCGAGCCACCCAGGTGTCCCCAGGAACTCTCTTTCTGTTGGCTCCTGTGTCCCTTGTCATACCCCAAGTGGTGTTTTCCCATTCTGAGCACTTCCTTGCTCTCTGGCACTATAAGTTGGTCCAGGCTCAGCTTGTGTATTTGCTGCACCAGTCCTAGAATTAGCCATTTCTCCAAGGAGTCCTGGCCCTTCTACTGGAGACGGGATTCGAACCCAGGATCTGGCATCCATGTGGGCTTCACTGCTGGGGCAGTGTTGCTGTTGGGCTCCTCAGCTGAGACAGCAAGGAAATAAACGTGTGCAAACCGATACATGTATGTACACCTTTCTTTTCTTAAAAAAAATTGTTTAATGTTTATTTTTGAGAGAGAGAGAGAGAGACAGAGTGTGAGTGGGCAGAGAGTGAGACAATCTGAAGCAGGCTTCAGGGCAGAGAGTGAGACAATCTGAAGCAGGCTTCAGGCTCCTAGCTGTCAGCACAGAGCCCGACATGGGGCTCCAACTCACCAACTGTGAGGTCATGACCTAAGCTGAAGTCTGACACTTAACTCACTGAGCCACCCAGGCACCTCTGTATGTACACATTTCTAGAAATATTTCTGTACATAGCCATCTGTAGCTAGGGTAAGCTAAACTGGAGTTCCTGCTGATGCCTCCAGGGTGAATTCACCACCTCAGGAATCACTCTAGACTCCTCTCTTCTTCCCTGTAATCTCTCTTGCCAACAGGAGAAGCCTGGCTCTACCACCCACATGATTTGCTTAATTTTGATCTGTACTGTACACGCTTAGGGTTTTCAGAGAGGACAGCCAACACCCCCATGGGAAACAGCTGTAGAACCAAGCGGCTCTTTTTCGTTCCTTTGTCTTAGACTCCATTCATTTCCAGAGTGACTTGGGTCAGTGTGTTTTTCTACCATACTCACGGAGGCTGCTTCTTACATTTGTAACACAGTGCGACTGTTTTGTCACATTCTGCATTCCAGTCCGGTGTTACAAAATCATGCATCTAAAAGATTCATTCGAAGTGCAGGACATACCGATGGGTATTGATGTGACCATCAGGAAACATTTATGGATGTTGTTTCAGATGCCATATTACAACTGTTGAGAAACTACCATCTGTTCAATTTTGGTTTCAAAAAAATACTTTTAATTTAAAAGACAATTAAAATGTTCCTCTCATTTTCAATTACAATCTGTGTGAGACTGGGTTTCTTCATATTTTTCAATCAAAACAACATATTGCAATTTCAGTGAATGCAAAATCTTGCTATCTTCAATTAAGCCAGACATTAAAGAGATCTGGAGAAATGTAAAACCATGCCATGCTTCTTGCTACACTTCATTGCTTTGAAGAACATTATTTCTTCATAAAAATGTTAACATGTGGAGGTGCCTGGGTGGCTCAATCTGTTAAAAGTCCAACTCATTTGATTTCAGCTCAAGTTATGATCTTATGGTCATGTGATCAAGCCTCATGTTGGGCTCTGCGCTGAGCATGGAGCCTTAAGATCCCCTCTCTCCTCTCTCTTTCTCTCTTTCTCCCTCCCCTGCTTGAGCTCTCTCTAGCTCTCAAAAATAAATAAACATTAGAAAAATGTTAGCACATTGGGGCGCCTGGGTGGCTTAATTGGTTAAGCGTCTGACTTCGGCTCAGGTCATGATCCTGCAGTTCATGAGTTCCAGCCCTACATCGGGCTCTGGGCTGACAGCATGGAGCCTGGAGCCTGTCTTCAGATTCTGTGCCTCTCTCTCTGTCCCTCCCCCGGCTCATGCTCTGTCTCTGTCTCTCAAAAGTAAATACACGTCAAAAAGAATTTAAAAAAAGAAAAGAAAAATGTTAACACATTGTGTGTTTTTGTGGTTATTTAAAAATGAATAAATTTTTAAAAATTTTGTCAGTTTTCACATCTACTATGGTAACTATAAGCACAACCCACATAAAAGGTCTTTGGAGTCTTCAATAAATTAAAAACATTTTTAAAAATAGTTTATTTTGAGAGAGAGAGTGAGAGCAGAGAGAATCCCAAGCAGAGTCTGCACTGTCAGTGTGGGCTCTCACAGCCCGTGAGGTCATGACCTGAGCTGAAAGCCAGTGGGATGCTTAATCAACTGAACCACCCAGGTGCCCCTGGAGTGTAAGTGACTCAAAGAGGTTTCAAGACAATTGCCCTAGGGTAATTTATCTGGTTCTGACTTTATTTACAATGAATGAGAGCTCATAGACTCTTGAAGATAGATGTTCATGTGTAGACTTTAGCCCAGTCGACATGCAAGTCATTTGTATTCAGTAGAAAAGGTAACCTATGGTTTCATTATTTTGTAGGACACTGTCCAGCTTTGTATCCAACCTAACGATTTTACTCGGTTTCCTTGAAGGGTTTATGAATACCCGGTTCCTGCCAGTGCTCTTGGGACTGGCTTTACCATATTACTGGTTACTTGGTTAACTCTATATAGTTGAGTAACACCGCTGCTCTGGTGTGTGTTCGTCGGGTACTTGCATGAAGATTAGAGTAACTGACACTGAGGACACGATGCACGCCGCGTGTACGTATACAGATTATGCCACACACGCGTCCACACATCACTCCCGGCTCCGACAGCCGGACACACACACCCCTGGCCCCATCCTCACCAACCCGCCAGCTGCCCGGTCAGGCTCCCTGCAGGCCAGACGCGGCGCCCTGCCCACCTCGTGACGACACCCGGGTTGAGGTGACGTTGCCAGAACGCACCTCTTCCGCCCGCTTGCAACATGGCCGCCGAGCGCTCTCGGTCCCGCCGTCCCGGGCCTTCTCGCCCCTAGCAGCCACTTCGGGGCCCACGTCCGACCCTCGGCGAGGCCGCCCGGGAGGCGGTGGCGGGGCCTGCGGCGGGGACGCTCCGCTGCCACCCAGGCCGGCCCGACCGCGGGGGGGCCGAGCGAGGGCGGACCGGAAGTCGCGCCGGGCCGCGGAACCGTTACCGCAGCGTGCCGGAAGTGGCCGTGGGCCGGCGTCCGGGCCGCGCCCGCAGTGAGCAGCGTCCCTCCGGCCGGCGACGCCATGGAGCCCGGGGCAGCCGAGCTGTACGACCAGGCCCTGCTGGGCATCCTCCAGCACGTAGGCAACGTCCAGGACTTCCTGCGCGTGCTCTTCGGCTTTCTCTACCGCAAGACCGACTTCTACCGCCTGCTGCGCCACCCGACCGACCGAATGGGCTTCCCGCCCGGGGCGGCGCAGGCCCTGGTGCTGCAGGTAACGCGGAGAGGGCAGCCCGGGGCCGGGTGGGGGGGGGGGCGGCGGAGCCCACCCACTCCCGGCCTCAGTTTCCCCCACGGCGCCTCCCCGGACCCGCCTCCCGCGGCCGTGCCTGCGAGTAAGCTGAGGCGCTGCTCAGGTGTCGAGTTACTGTCCCGCGGGACCGGGCCTGGCCCGGCGCTCGGGGTGCTTGGAGGTGCCAGGGCGGCTTGGCAGGGAGGGGGGCCGAGCGGGCCGCCCCGCGGACACCTGCGCGCCCCACGAGCACGTCGCGTGGATGCGGGAGCGGGGCAGCGGAGTCGGCGGTGGGAGACCCGTGTTCGCAGTCCTTCTCCGCTCACGTGTGGGCGAACTCGATGCGCGCTGGAGGGGCGTAGAATTCCCCTGGTGCTCAGGAGCGTCCTGGGAAAGTTTAATTTGATGTGGCAATGAGGGTGCCATTTCAGCAAGGTTAGGTGATTTGACCGAACTCATCGCAGAGCTGGAACTCAGAACTTCATCTTTATGATTCCAGGTCTTTCCATAGTAGGGCGGGAGAACTTTTGTTTAGGGTGATGGTAGCTTGTAGAGAAGATGTGGAGAAGAAAGGAACGCTTACTGGGCAGCCGGTATGTACTGGTTAGCGTGTAAGGTGTTACCTTATTTAATCCCAGCATCCTGAAAAGGTGGTCTTTGCCCTTATTTCACACAGGACCTGACAGAGGTAATTCATTTTCCTGGTAATGAGGTATAAAATATGTCCAGACCTGGTGAGCGGCCTAAAGAAGAGGAGGGAGGAAGGGAGGAGTCAGATATGACCTGCGGTTTCAAACCTGGAATAATGATGATGCACTAACGGAACTGGCCCGAGTTTACGGGGAAAAGCTTAGTTTCAGACAAGTTTGAATATGCGATTGCCGACAGAAGTCCCTGCTCGCAGGCTCTGAAACCATGGGACTGGGTCTCTCGGGAGATGGAGGGACCAGAGTGGTTTGCGGGGAGAAGAAGAGCTGAAGGTGGAGGGCGGCACTTAGGGGGTGACCCCAAGAGGGAGTCAGCAGGGCAGTAACGTTGCCCAGAAACCCAGGGGCCGCCTTCTAGCAATGGTTAAGAGGAGAGTGGCGTTTCTGTGACTGGTTCCCAACAGTCGGCAGTGCCTGAGGAGCTTCAGAGATGCAGATGTGCCCAGGGCATTTTGTTGGGTCGATGGGGGTGAATCCGGGGGGGGGGTGCATTCTGGCCACACAACGATTTGGTGGGAGAGTCGCGAAGGTGAGTTTAGTGTTGGACTGGAGTTCTGTGGTGGGTGGGACCTTAAGATGCCGAGTCCGGCCGAATGACTTCCTGCGGCACAGTGTTCCGTCCTATTGCTGGGTGGTCCTCCTGAGGCCCCATCCCTGCTCTTTTGCCTCTTAGGGGGTTTTTCTCTGCACCTGATTTGCTGCTAGGAGACTCCTTCCTGTGGCCAGCCACCTGAGGTGGGGATTTGGAGGCTCTCCTGGACATGGGCAAGCAGGGCTTGGACGGAAATGCTGGGCACTCCATTCTGGAACTTGAAAGTTTCCTGATATTTTGAGGTTTGGACTGTTAGTGTGATGTCAGGCTTTCCTTCCTAATTCCAAGGGCTTGGCCGGCTGGGTGGAGAGCTTGAGGGATGAGCTTCAGCAGGAAAGATGCACGTGGAAGTTGTGTTCCCTACCATGATGTTGTAGTGTATTTTTTTTTAAAGTTTATTTACTTTGAGAGAGACCGAGCATGCATGTGAGAGGGAGAGAGAGAGAATCCCAAACAAACTCCATGCCGTCAGCACAGAGTGGGGCTTGGTCCCACGAATCCTGAGATCATGACCTGAATCAAGATTAGGAGTCAGATGCGCAACTGACTGAGCCACCCAGGTGCCCCTTTAGTGTGTTTTAGGAAGAAAACAGTTTATAGTGACGCTTCATTTTTCCAGGTTGGGTCCAGTTTGGGAAGCCTGCTTAGTAGAAGGTCCCTTGCTTGCCCCAGAATCAGGAAAGCTGGCACCATCTGGTCCTCACTGGACCTGGTGGGAGGGTTCTCTCCTCTCTGTCAGTAGAGAAGTGGATTGGAGGTCATAGACCTCTCCTCCAGCTCCATGGTGCTCTGGTTGTACGGTGAGCGCCCAGGTCCTCAGCGACCTGAGCAGCAGAGAGGGGAGGCAGGTGGCAGGCTAGAGGAGGTGGGGTGCTGAAGCCGCAGAGGCGGTGGACACGGCGAGGATTACCAGGCCCAGGGGCAGGGCGGTCCCAGGGGGTGAGATGACAGAGTCCTTGCTGCTGCTCTATTTTGTGGAGTTGGGATGAAGGTCTGGGGCGTCTGGGGGCTAAGTGGCTGCGAAGGCGAAGTCAGGTGTCGTACGCATGGCTGTGAGATGTTGTTGGGCTCAGCTTCTCTGAAGGAGTAGAAGTGGGTCTGGAATTGTGGCCTGGTTTCAGCCTTAGGGTTTCACTCTTTCTCTGCTGATGTGGCCTTTGGACATCAGTGTCCTTGTATAATTTTTACTCTCCTCCTCTTTGACTGGAAGGACCTGGGCAGGGAACTCACCTCCGCTGAGGTTAGTTTTTCCTTTTGTTTGAAATGTTAGTGCTGTCTTCCTCACGGCATCTTCTGGAAGGTTTTGGGGGAATCTGAAAGCATTTGGCAGAGTTCAGTGGTTAGAGACCTTTTGTTTTGTCTTCCTGTTTGGTGCATGGAACATGATTATTTAACATGTGTCTGCTTCTGAACATTTTTTATGAGTAGTTTTCGGTTCAAGGCAAATCGGAGGGAAGGTACAGAGATTTCCCGTGTATCACTTGTCCCCATCCCCCCAAGCATCTGTACAAGATCGAGGCACCTGTGTTCCGTGTCAGACCACCCAAACCGTAGTTGGCTTTAGGGTTCAGTCTTAGTGATGTTGTTTTGTGAGGTTGGGACATGTTTAACTGGTGTTTACGCACAGAATATTTTTCACTGCCAGCAAAATCTACCACATTCCACTCCCTCACTCTCCCTCCTGCCCCACTCCTGGCAACCACAGGTCTTTTTACTTCCCTGTGGTTTTGTCTTTTCCAGAATGTCATGGAGTTGGAATCCTACAGAACACGCATGGGCTTTTCTGATTGGCTTCTTTCACTGTGATATGATTTAAGTTTCCTTCATGTCTCTTTACGGCTTCATAGCTGATTTCTTTCTAGTGCTCAGTGATACTCCAGTGTCTGGATGGATCACAGTGTAGTATCCATTCCCCTGCGGAAGGACTTCCTCTTGCTCCTGGGCTGCGGCAACTGTGAATGAGGCTGAGGCTGCTGTGACACCTGCCTGTGGGCTAATGTGTGGACGTGTGGGGAGCGGGGCTGCTGCCTCCCTCTTGCCCCATGCTCTCCCAGCCCTCCTGCCTCCAGCCACAGGAGGAGCAACCCATGATGGCCCCAGCCCTCAGAGCACTGGCCTTGCCTCTTGTGGCCCCCTGGACAACATGGGCCTTTTCTTCAAGGTCTGCTGGTAGCCCTTTCCTTCCAAGGAACTTCTTAGATTTCCAGGACCTGGACGTTCATCTGTGCACCCACTGCAAGTACCGCAGGTGCTCCTCACAGCCTCTCCTGGTGGTGCTGTCGTGCGTGGGTCTGTGCTGGCCACATTTAAGGTTGTGTGCACCATTGCAAGGTGCATACAAAATGCCACATTTCCTGTGCGCTTTTCGGGTGGAGAGTCCCAGCACTTGTACGGGTGAGACCGTCCCGGAAAAGAGTAGGGGCTGATCCTCACACCAGAATATCGAGTTTATAGAGGGTGGGAGTCATTGCTTGGATTTTTTGTGTTCCTTGCTCATTGTAGACCCAGCGTGGTTATCTGGGGCGTGAAATTCTCACGTTTTTTAAGAGCCACACCCCCTCCACCTCTGCAGTACTGAGCAGCAGCTGTGCTGCTGTACTGAGCGGGCTCAGCTCACTTCCCGTCTTCTGAGTCTGAATTGTTGGTGGCTTTACAGCTTTTGATGCTAGGATGGTGTGCTCTTCCCGGGGCAAACGGGTCTCACCAGGGGCTGTCAGAAGAAATGAGGACAGCTCATTTAGTTAAGTGGTTTTTTTTTGTTTTAGATTTTTAATTTTTTTTTAATTAAAAAAATTTTTAAAAATGCTTTATTTATTTTGAGAGACAGACAACATGAGCAGGGGAGGGTCAGAGAAAGAGGGAGACACAGAATCTGAAGCAGGCTTCAGGCTCTGAGCTGTCAGCACAGCGCCCGACATGGGGCTTGAACCCACGAACCGTGAGATCATGACCTGAGCTGAAGTCGGACACTTAACCGACTATGCCACCCAGGTGCCCCAGCTACGTGTTCTTTAGACCCAGAAGTTGGCTGCTCAGCACGTAGGTATTGTAAGCCTTGGTTACCAGGTTTCCCTTCTGTGCTCTTGGAACCTTGATACAGATTGCCCCTGGTGAAAATGAAGTGTGTGCATTTTGCTAGGGGGAGCGTGTCTGTGGTCTTCCAGTTTATCCACTCCCTACTTTCCAGGTTCAACCCCCTTCGCGTAGCGTGTGTGGCCCAGTACCGGGAGGGGCCACTCATGGCTGGCTTGCTGTTCGATCATAGGTGTTCACAGCCTTCGAGCACATGGCGCGCCAGGATGATGAGAAGAGAAGGAAGGAGCTGGAGGAGAAGGCCAGGAGGAAGGAGGCGGAGGAGGCAGCAGTGGCCACAGCCGAGCTGGAGCCAGTGCCGGCCGCGGGACAGGAGGTGGAAGTCATCCCTAGCACGGACCCTGGGCCTCTGGGACCGCCGGGCCCCCGTGAGGCCGAGGCGGCAGCGGCCCCCAGCTCTGCAGAAGCGGAGGCGGTGGAAGCATGTGCCGGTGCTGCAGAAGCCATGAAGGAGCCCCCAGCTCTTCCTAAGTAAGAGTTCCTACTTTGCGGTTTCTCTTCCGCTTGAAATCCCATGGGTGGTGTGGTCCATCAGTGGTTCTCACTTGGTACCACACCGACCGTCTCTTTGGTGAGGTCTGCAGGCTGCGGTACGTTCCAGGAGTGTGCCCATGTGCAGCGGGTGTCCAGTCTGCTTCTGGCCTCCTGTTGTCCCCATAAGGCGGGGTCACGATCCGCCCTGGCTGTGCAGCCAGAGTGAGAGCTAGAGCCGGAATCAGAGCTCCGGGCTCCCAGACTCAACCTGGCTGTGTGGGGGCTTTGTCTCAGCGCCGTGGGAACATGCGCCCACTGTGCACCCAGAGCCCTCTTGGAGATAGCCGTGTCACGTGTGGGGTTGTTGGCTCACAGCGCTACCCGTGTCTTGGCTTTCTCCTTTCTGGAGCGGAGGTGATAACAAAGCACCTGCCTCACAGGCTGCTGTGTCTGTCATGTGAGCTGGGGGTTGTGCAGCCCGTGTGTCGCCGCGCTGGGATCCATCCCCGGGCTATACTCTCCTCCCTTTCCAGGGGCTCTGTTTCCTGGCACAGGGCACAGGCTACACTGTGTGAAGATCCGGGGCCTCCTTGTGTGGGAGCGAGGTGGTGGCAGTGTCTGCTCCTGGCCTCCTCTGTTCTAGCATGGTCCACGCCCTCCCACATGGTCCCGTCTCTGCCCTAACCATGGTGCGGCTCCTCCCTCTCATCACTCTCTGCCCCTAGTGAGAGGTGCTGTGAGCGGAGCTCCTCGGGAATGGTAATGAAGCAAGCCAGACAGCCTGCAGCGACAGAGTGAGATTAGCTGGGTGAGACCTGGGGTCGTGATGGCCACGCTCGGTGGTGGGGCTCACAGCCGCAAGCCCGTTGAGGAAGACGAGCAGGTCTCGAAGGTGGATCTCAGGTCAGAAAGGGGCAAAATGGGCCCTGGAACCCGGAAGTGGGAGGGGTCTCGGCAGAGAGTCATGAGGTCTGGTTGTTTCCTTGCTCCTGAAGAGCTTTCTCTCATGTTCCCTGTAGTGCTGGTCTGCTGGCGATGAATTCCGTTAGCTTTTGTTGGTCTGAAAATGTCTTTCTTTGGTGCTCCTTTCTGAGGGTATTTTTGCTGTCTGTAGAATTCTAGATTGATACTTTTTTTCCTTCAATGTTTTAAAGAATGTCGTTCTGTTATTCTGTTGTCTTTTGATGAGAAATGAGTGATGTTCTTTGTTTCCCTTTATGGGTCCCCTGTCCTGGGTGTTTTTAAGGTATTTATCTTTAGTTTCAGGATCTGATCACAACCTGCTGTAGTGTGTTCTCCGTGTTTGTACCCTGGGGGCTTCCAAGCTGCCTTCTGCCTCTGTTGCACTGACCCCCTCCTAAGACTGTGCCTCCTTTAGAGCAGCGTCTAACACGCTGTCTTCACATTGACTATTTTCTCCTATAGTGTCTAATCCTTAGTTAAATTCATCAGTACACTTTATTTTCTAGCTTTGCAAAATTCCTGTTTATTTTTTTTAAGGCCTCAATCTTTATGGTCATTGTTTTTTTCTAAACGTACTTCATATCTTATATATCTTGTAAACATGATAGCTGTTTTAAGTCTTCATCTGCCAATTCAGTCATCTCTTAATTTTTCGGTTTGTTGCAATTGGCAGTTTGCTGTTGTTTTCTCCTGATTTGGGGTTATATTTTCCTGCTTCTTGACATATCTGGTAATTTTTTACTGGATGCTTGATATTGTGAATGTTATGTAGCTGCATCTCTGGATTTTGTTTTCTTCCTCCAGAGAGTGCTGAGTTTTGTTGTCACCATTTTTTTTTTTAAGTTTATTTATTTGAGAGAGAAAGAGAGAATCCCGAGCAGGCTCTGATGCAGAGCTTGATCCCACAAATTGAGATTGTGAGATTGTGATCTGAGCTAAAACAGAGTCAAGGACCCTTAACTGAGCCACCCAGGTGCCCCCGTCCTCACGGTTACTTATCACAGATCAGTATGATCTTTCAGAAGTTTGTTTTTCAGCTTTGTTGGGGGTGTGTCTAGAGTACCTTTTATTCCAGGGCTAGTTCAGTTCTCAGCAGCATCGCATTTGAGGGGCGCTCGGTTCCCAGGAGCTGTGTGCCCTCCCCATCGGGGTTGCACTCATGTGGGGACAGTTGACCGTTTGGCAAAGACTCAGAGGGACCCTGTGCAGTTTCTGAGTTCTTTCTGTGTGTAGCTGCCTTCTTCCTGTGGTCTTTGCCAGGAAGCAGACACCTGCAGTGTTTGGGTATTGGAGTGAAGACTGAGCGTATAGAGTTACTCGCTTCAGTTTTGGGTAATCTAACATTACTTGTTTCAGGAAAACTTTGGGAGAGTCCACGTCGTCATTTAGGGAAGGGCCATATACGTTTATAAATGGTCTTGAAAGGTGACTGATGTGGATGTCGTGATGGTTCATGTTATGTGGCAGCCTGGTTGGGCCTCATCCCTGGGTGTCGCTGTGAGGGGTTCCATGGAGGTTGGCGGCATCCGTAACCAGTGGACTTCGGGTGACCTGAGTGGGTCTCACCAGTCAGTTGAAGGGCACCGAAAGCAGAGACGAGCTCTCCCTGAAGCAGGAGAAATTCATGCCATGGAGGCAGCCCAGCCCCCTTCCTGGAGAGCCTGCTTGTGGCCCGCTGGCTGCTGGGCCATGTGAGCTTGTTCCTCGCATGGCTCTCTGAGTGTGCTGCTGGTCGCGTCTGTGGGTGAACCCTGCTGCGCACACACTCTCCTGTCATGTAGTGTCGCATTAGGAAAGCAGTTCTCAGAGTGATGGTGAATGAAACCTGTGAGGTTATATGCATGCAGAGGACAAAGCCTGGGAGGAGATAAATGGTGAGTCCTGGTTGGCAGAGTGGTGGTTTGGGTTTTTATTATCATCTTTCCCCTCTTAGTGTATTTTCTAACGTTCCTGCAAAATGCGTTCTGTTTTACTGACTGTTGTGTTGCATTAAAAAAATAATTCCTAAAAGCTTATTTAAAGAGGGGATTTGTTTTTGATTTCTGGCTTAGGGCTAGAATGGCTGCCTCTGTCTTGTCAAGACCCTAATTTTCATTTTTTAAAAAATTTTTGTAATGTTTTATTTATTTCTTTTATTTCTTTTTTCTTTTAATGTTTTATTTATTTATTTCTAGGAGAGAGAGAGACAGCTTGAGCAGGGGAGGGTCAGAGAGAGAGGGAGACACAGACTCTGAAACAGGCTCCAGGCTCTGAGCTGGCAGTCAGCACAGAGCCCGACGCGGGGCTCGAACCCACCAACCGTGAGATCATGACCTAAGTCGGACGCTTAACCGACTAAGCACCATGTTTTATTTATTTCTGAGAGAGAGACAGTGTGAGCAGGAGGGTCAGAGAGAGGAGACACAGAATCTGAAGCAAGCTCCAGGCTCTGAGCTAGCTGTCAGCACAGAGCCTGATGTGGGGCTTGAACCCACGAACCGTGAGATCATGACCTGAGCCGAAGTTGGACGCTTAACCGACTGAGCTACCCAGGTGCCCCAAGACCCTGTTTTTCTATCCTTGAACTGACATGTTGTATTCTGGGCTAGAATCAGCGTGAGTTGTTCGAGTTGTATGCCGCTGTGGGTACAGAGAGAAGACTGGGGTGTTCTGGCAAACCTTGGTCTCGTGCCGAGGGACCAGCCCTCCCAGGGATGGGCACCTTCTTGGCCTTTGGGTGCTAACTGGCTTTCCATGAGCAGACCAGGAAGTTGTGACTCCCACATCCAATGCAGTGGAGCCACAGCGCTGCGGCAGACCCAGGGAGGGAGTGGGAAGCCACCCTTCTCCCTGCTCTGCATTAGTGGCACCCCGCGTCTGTCCAGTCAGTGCCCAAGATCACTTGTCCTATAAACTGTAGCCCTCTGGGGTTCTGCTGAGTAGTGTGACCACACGGAGCCCTGCCCAGTGTGGGCTGTCTGTCCACAAGCCTGTCACCTGCAGTCTGGTTCTGAGCTGGCTGATTTGTGCTCTTTCCATTTGCCCCCCCATGCTAGCAGTCCTGGCCAGTAGTGGCAGTGATGATAACAGACATTTCCTTCTCTCGTCGGGCAGGAAAGACACACATACACTTAGTGAATTGAACAGATTCTGCATAGGCACCAGGGAAAAACCAAGTAAGAGAGTGAATACCTACATCTGTATGTCGTGCGTGTGTGTTTGTCATCAGCTGTTGGTTGTGGACTTGCTGGGATGTAGTTTACCCCACAGCACAGCTTGGTTGTTGGCTGTAGTCCTGACTTGTGCCAATGTGGCCTTGTGAGCACCATCCTGCTCCAGACAGGGTCCAGCCACCATACCCGGGCCTTGCCAACCATGCTCTGTTCTCTTTTATAGGTTTTTTTTTTTTTTTTTTTAGTGTTTGTTTATTTGTGTGAGTGGGGAAGGGGCAGAGAGAGAGGGAGACACAGAATCCAAGCAGGCTCCAGGCTCTGAGCTGTCAGAACCCATGAACCGTGAGATCATGACCTGAGCTGAAGTCGGACCCTTAATGGACTCAGTCAGCCAGGCGAAGGGTCTGTTTTCTGCTCCAAATTTTTTGCAGTGTATGTTTTTATTTGTACATAATTGCATACTGATTTTCATATTAAAGCCATGTGTATAGTTTTTTTTTTTTTTTTTTTGTGAAAGAGGAGTTATTTGAGGGAAACTTGAATTGGATCTAATTTTCCTGTGGTTGTCAATTTCATTCTTGTTCCTGCCCCACTGTCATTGTCAGGACCTTTCCAGTGAAGTTCAGGAATGCCTGTCCCTGCTGCGTAAAGTGCTCAGTTTTGTTCCTTAGCAGAGAGATGGCGTCTGGAAGCACAGATGTCCCTGTGCACACAGCTTACCGTTGAGAACATGCCTGTGTCTGCAGGGAGTGTCCACAGTGCACGCCCTGGAGGAAGTGCTGCAGAGTCTTTGCTCAGCCCCATGACCCGGGCTCAGAGGACTCCTGGAGTGCTGGGCAGCTTTTGGAAATGCCTCCCCATGTCACTGGTTCTGTGGAAGGAACAGGGGCAGAACCCAGGGGCATCAGAGGCTTGAGAAACCTCTCTTGAAGCTCCAGGGGCTCCCCTCTTACATTCTGGGTCTGGGGTGTCCTGCAGCCCCCCTCTTGGCTGGCAGGTGGCGCTGTAGGTAACACAGTGATGTTTGCTGCATGGACTAGTGTTGGCCAGCCTACCAGAATCCAAAAAGGCTGTGCCTTGTCTGGCTTTTGCCTTTAGAAGTTACAAACAATTCTTTACAAGAAAAGAAAAAGGAAAAATTAGTGTCTGAATGAGGGACAGGGTGCTCCCAGGCTGCCCGTGTTGCAGAGTGGTGTGTGCCCTGGGAGGACCCAGGCCATCCACCCCCTGTGTGGGAGGCAGTCTGCAGAGCCGAGGGGGGTGTCCTGGAGCTGCTGGAGTACCGCGCCGTCACCTGGAAGAGCGTGGTGTGGCGGACGGCTGCTTGCTGTGGTCTCTGGTTTTGGTGGTGTGGTCCTGTTGCTGTTGGACGGATCCGCGTGCTTCCTGGGAAGGGGATGGCGTCGTTTGGAGGAGGGCTTTCAGGTTTCCTAGTGGCACCCTCAGCAATGCTTCGTTTCTGTCCGGTTTGGCCGCCCCCAAACCCGGGCACAGCCCCCATTCCTCTGTGCTCCCATCTGCGCCTGCCCTCAACACAGCCTCCCGGCCGTTTGGCTGTCTTCACCTCGTGGTCCACTCACACTGGTTGGTTCCCCTGTGTTGCAGCGTCAGGGCAGCGGCCTGCTGGGCGTGTGAGCTGAGCCCCAGAGGTGTGCCGCCTCGGTTTTGTAGCCTGTCTCCTGTGGTCCTGCAGCCTAGACGGCCCTAGGCAGTGCTGCGTCCTGCTGGGGTGTCCGCTCCTGATGAGTTGGGTTCTTGCTTTTATCTCTAAATAGGTCCTTTGTCTGTTGGCCCCGGCCTTTCCATGTGCCCATGGCAGGAGACCTTGCCGGAGTCACATGGACACACCGGAATGCCCCATTGGTTAGCAGTGAGGGTTGGCTGAGATCCCCCTGTCACACCTGCTGAGCGGGGTTCCCAGCGCACAGCGAGCACTCACGCAGGTCCAAGCTCCTGCGGACATACACAGCTCGTCTTAAACAAGCTATCTGTCTGTTTTTCTAGTTATGCTCCATGCAGCATAACTGAAAAATAAGTATATAAAGAATAAAAACATCCCAGTACTCCCTGTTAACTCTTTGGGGTATTTTCTAGTTTTTTTTCTGTGTATATAAATGTGTGTTCATGCGAGAGCACCCGCATCTGCACACATAGAAGCTTATGCAGTCACGTGACACTGTGGCTTGTGTTTCGCTGAACCTTGTTTCCTGAGCACTTCCTGCCTGCGTTTTGTTGATTTTGAATCCGTGTTGTCCATTGCTGAGAGCCATGTACCTCAAAGAGGCTCTTGTGCTCACAGGAGGGTGCCGGCTGTAATCCTGCGCTCAGAGAACAGTGGACAGACAACCAGCACTCCGGGATGTGAGCCAGCCTTCCCCTGTCAGTCGCCTGAGCTATGCCGGGGCCAGCAGCCTGTCTGGGGCTGAGGCTACGGTCTCACCTTCCCACCATTCGCTCCAGAACTGCCCCTTCTCTGAGCCCCCTGTGTGCCTTCCACAGGGTGTGATTTCAGTCCCAAGTCAGGAAAGTCTGATTCAGGTTGTTGGTTACAAACACTTTTTAACTTTCTGGAAACTGCAGTTTTGTCTTTGTTTTGCAATTAATTTATAGCTCACAGGCTTCGTTTTTAGAAGAGGTTGGCCCACACATCTTCAGCAGTGAGTTGAATTGAGTGTGTTGGGTGCTGAAACTGTTTGGGAAAGGTGACCTGGCGTCCTGGCCTGTGGGGTGGAGGCCAGCAGGAACTTGTCCCCCTGGCAGTGTGCTGCTTTTTACAGATGGATAGAGTGAGATGTAAGTACTGAATAGATTTGCTTAAAATCCCACAGTTAGAAGGCAGGGCCAGCCAGTGTCAATGGGAATCGAAACCATAAATACTCTGTGCCCACTGAGGCCTGAACTTGGATGTGTTTGCTCTGCCATGTTAAGAAAAAAGCAAGTATTACAGCTGTCTGAGAGATACTTTTCAGAGGTAAAACCAGCAGCTTGTAGTTAAATATTTTTCTAGAACATTAAAGAATGTAACATTTTATGCTAGCTTGTTTTTGTTGTTGTTGTTGTTGAAAAAGAAATATATGCGTCTTGCCAAAAATGCATTAGGTAGAATTTAAACACAAAGGAGAGCAGACACTTCGTAAGGACCCCACACACACTTGTTGCCAGCTGTCCCCTCTGGAGTCATTTTAAAGCAAATTTGGGGGCACCTAGGGGGCCCAGTTGGTTGCCAGTCCCACTTTTTTGATCTCAGCTCAGGTTGTGATCTTGCAGTCGTGGGATCGAGTCCTGCATTGGGCTCCGTGCTGAACTTGGAGCCTGCTTGGGATTCTCCCTCCTCCTCCTCCTCCTCCTCCTCCTCCTCCTCCTCCTCTTCCTCCTCGTGAGCTTGAGCATACATGCTCTCTCTTGCTCTTTCACAAAATAAATGAAAATGAAAAAAAATAAAGCAAATTATACTTTATCTGTAAATATTTTCAACTAGTGTTTAAACGTCTAGTTTTCAGGCCACTTGGGTAGCTCAGTCGGTTGGGTGTCCGACTTCGGCTCAGGTTATGATCTCACAGCTCGTGGGTTCGAGCCCCACGTCATGCTCTCTGCCAATGGCTCAGAGCCTGGAGCCTGCTTCAGATTCTATGTCTCCCTCTCTCTCTGCCCTTCCCCTGCTTACACTCTGTGTATATCTCTCAAATATGAATAAACGTTAAAAAAAATAAACTTCTAGTTTTCTTCTATGTCTCACTTTAATAATAAAGATTTGTTTAAATCTGTAAATAAGGCTGCAGCCACATATCATTTGTAGTTGTAGCTGACCTACGTATTTTATTTTCTCACAGTTGATTTGTCAAAAGAAAAAATCAGGGTGATCAGCTGACTCGGTGAAGAACTCCACTCGTGATCTTGGGGTCATTGGTTCAAGCCCCACATTGGGTGCAGAGCCTACCTAAAAAAAAGCAAACAGGTTGTTGGTATGTTGAGTTTCCCACTAACTGATTGTTACAGGGTGAGTAAATTGGCAGTTACGGTTCCGGTGAACATTTTTGAAAGTTATGAGTATGTAGTGGAAGTGAGTTATCCCTAATGGGAACCATTGTCTATTGTTTCTTTTGCGAAATGTGTATGTTCTCTACAATTTTTCTTTTTCACGTTTACATGTGTATGCACGTCTCTGTTGTGTCCCAGTTTGTGGGCTTTGTTGTGTCCTCACGGTCCCCATGTTGCAGGTAAGGACCCAGCCCAAGCTGGGGCCGTTGGAGATGAGTGGAATCTGGGTTTGCCTTTGGGGGGCGGGGTGGTGTTCCACTCCACAGCCCTGCTGTCCCATACCCCCCTCCCTCACCATGCTTGTCCTTGAAGTCACTTCTGTTTGGGGCTTTAAAAGGCTAACTCCTGGGCCCACCCCTCGTGATCTGGTTGAATTGTCCTTGGTGGGGTGGGAAGCACGTTTCAGGATTTTCAGATGCTTTCCAGGTGACTCTGGCATCAAGCTTTCTCCTGACACCCTCCAGGTATCCCACCTGGTGGGTGTAGCATCACTAACCAGGGTCCCTCGGGGAGTGTAATTAGGTGGTTTCTGGTCTGCTGCTGGCACCGACGCTGCTGCAGTGAATATGCTGTGCGTGTTTCTCTGAAAATGTGCATGAATCTCTGTTGGATGAACTCCTGGGGCAGGAGTTACTGGGTCAGAGAGTGCAGTGTGTATCATTTTGATGGCTGTTGCTATATTGGCCCCAGAGAGAGTACCAGTGTTCCCACGGCCAGCCGCTCGGTGCCACCCGACCCGCCGCAGGCACCTGGCAAGGCCCCGGCCCGTCGCTCAGCTACTCTAACTTTGTGGCGTTGTTGTATGTGGCATATGTTGGGTTCTGATTGGCTCTGTGTATATTGCTGTGTTTTTTTTTCCTCGTTCGTTCTGTTTACTCACAGATACTGATCCTTTGTTCTATCTGTTTGCCAGGACTAACCTGTTTTGTTTACCAGCACTTTATTATATGTTTTCGCAAGTGGTGGACTAGTGTCTGATCTCCCTGTCCCCTGCCCACCAACCCCCCAGCTATTCTGGAACATTTTTCCATATGAAAATTCTGTTGAAATCTACATTGAAATACATTAAATTTATGCTTTAAATTAGAGGTAATTGACATTTTCACATTATAGAGTCTTCTTGTCCGAGAGCAGGCTATGTCTTAATTACTCATCCTGTTTTATGTTCCCCTGTAGAACGTCACTGTGGTAAGATTTTGTCCTCTCTGGCTGGCGTCACTGTAAGAATACAGCATATGACGTGTGGAATACGTCAGGTCTATGTTACTTATGTTATCGCCGAGGCTTCCAGGCAACGGTAGGCTTTTAGTAGTTAAGGTTTTAGCGGGTCAGAAGTCACAGGTGGATTTTCCACTGCAGGGAGTGGTTGGTGCCCTTAGACCCTGCATGGTTCAAGAGTCAACCGTAGTTTCGCAGTTGACTTGCTTGGATATTCTAGGAATCCAGGATATTTAGTATTTATATGTTAATAACTATTTAGTAATAGTTCTATATTTTTCTTTTTTCTTTTTTTTTTTTTTTAATATTTTTATTTATTTCTAGGCGAGAGAGAGAGACAGCGTGAGCAGGGGAGGGTCAGAGAGAGAGGGAGTCACAGACTGAAACAGGCTCCAGGCTCTGAGCTGGCAGTCAGCACAGAGCCCGACGCGGGGCTCGAACCCACGAACCGCGAGATCATGACCTAAGCGAAAGTCGGACGCTTAACCGACTAAGCCACCCAGGCGCCCCATAGTTCTATATTTTTCTTAACATTTAGAATTTTAAACACACCTGCAGTTTTTCTCACCCTGGAAATTTGCCCTGCGCACCTAGAAGGACGGAGCCTATGTTTGCTGAGGAGGGAAGAACAAGAGAGGGGCTGGTCCTGGTGGCCGGTGTCGGCTGTGGCTGCCTTGGGTCTCAGGAGCTGAGAGCTGTGTAGGGGCAGCCTGAGCCTGGATACGGTGGTTCGGCAGTTCCATACATCATTCTGTGCTCACCATGACCAGCACCCTCCTCCTTCTCCATCAGCAATTTCCCCCACCCCCGCCTCCTCCCCTCTGGAGGCCTTCAGTGCATTCTCTATACTTAAGAGTCTGTTTCTTGGTTTGTCACTCTCTCTCTTTTCTTTTGCCTGTTTTTTTAAATTCCACATAGGAATTAAATCATGGTATTGGTTTTTCTCTGACTTATTTTATTTAGCGTTGTATTCTCTAGATCCATCCCTGTTGCAAATGGTTAAGATTTCATTCTTTTTTAAGGCTGAATAATATTCCATTGTGTATATATATCACATCTTCTTTATCCATTCATCTATGGTTAGACACTCAGGTTCGTTCCATAATCTGGCTAGTTTTGTTTCAGCGGAGTCTTGTGGATTTTATATAGAGAACCATGTCACCTATAGAAAGAAGTTTAACTCCTCGCTGAATTGGCTGCCTTTTTTTCATTTTGTTGTCTGATTGTTGAGGCTAGGACTTCCAGTACTGTGTTGAATAGAAGTGGGGGCTGTGGACATCCCTGTTGTGTTCCTGAACTTAGGGGAAAGCTCTCAGTTTTTCCTACTGAGTATGATATTCTCTGAGGCTTTTTCATACAATGGGCTTTATTATGTTGCGTTATATTCCCTTTAAACCTATTTCATTGAGGGTTTTTTTTTTTTTTTTTTTTTGTCAAATTAGTTTCCACATAACACCCAGTGCTCATCCCCACAAGTGCCCTCCTCCATGCCCACCCCTCCTCCCCCCACATCCACCAGTCCTCAGTTTTTGTCAGCATTCAAGAGTCTCTCATGGTTTGCCTCTCCCCTTTCCCCCACCATTTCCGCCCTTCTTCTCCCCCTTGGTCCTCTGTTAAGTTCCTCCTAATCCTCCTATACGTGCACACATATGATATTTGTCTTTCTCTGCCTGACTTATTTCGCTCAGCATAACACCCTCAAGGTCCATCCATGTTGCTACACATGGCCAGATTTCATTGTTTCTCATTGCCATGTAGTATTCCATGGTATAGATAAACCACATCTTCTTGATCCATTCATCTGTTGATGGACACTTAGGCTCTTTCCAGGTTTTAGCTATTGTGGAGAGTGCTGCTATGAACATTGGGGTACATGTGCTCCTATGCATCAGCATTTCTGTATCCCTTGGGTAAATTCCTAGCAGTGCTATTGCTGGGTCATAGGGGAGTTCTATTGTTAGTTTCCTTAGGAACCTCCACACTGTTTTCCAGAGGGGCTGTACCAGTTTACATTCCCACCAACAGTGTAGGAGGGTGCCCGTTTCTCCACATCCTCGCCAGCATCTAGAGTTCTCTGATTGGCTCATTTTAGCCACTCTGACTGGCGTGAGGTGGTATCTCAGTGTGGTTTTGATTTGTATTTCCCTGATGAGGAGGGATGCTGAGCATCGTTTCATGTGTCTGTTGGCCATCTGGATGTCCTCTTTGGAGAAGTGTCTGTTCATATCTTCTGCCCATTTCTTCACTGGGTTGTTTGTTTTTCGGGCGTGTAGTTTGGTGAGTTCCTTGTAGATTCTGGGTATCAACCCTTTATCTGATATGTCATTTGCAACTATCTTTTCCCATTCCGTTGGTTGCCTATTAATTTTCTGGGTTGTTTCCTTGGCTGTGCAGAAGCTTTTAATCTTGAGGAGGTCCCAACAGTTTATTTTGCTCTTAATTCCCTTGCTTTTGGGGATGTGTCAAGTAAGAA
Source organism: Proteles cristata cristata (assembly GCA_017311185.1). NCBI lineage: Eukaryota > Metazoa > Chordata > Mammalia > Carnivora > Hyaenidae > Proteles > Proteles cristata. Next base: position 1,069,690 of record JAESUZ010003757.1, on the reverse strand, counting down.
GTTGCTGCGGTGGAGGTCAAGGAGGTTGTTTCCTGCTTTCTCCTCTAGGGTTTTGATGGTTTCCTGTCTCACGTTAAGGTCCTTTATCCATTTTGAGTTTATTTTTGTGCATGGTGTGAGAAAATGATCTGGTTTCATTCTTCTGCATGTTGCTGTCCAGTTCTCCCAACACCATCTGTTAAAAAGGCTGTCTTTTTTCCATCGGATATTCTTTCCTGCTTTGTCAAAGATGAGTTGGCTATATACTTTTGGGTCCACTTCTGAGTTCTCAATTCTGTTCCATTGGTCTATGTGTCTGTTTTGTGCCAATACCATACTGTCTTGATGATGACAGCTTTGTAGTAGAGGCTAAAGTCTGGGATGGTGATCCCTCCCGTTTTGGTTTTATTTTTCAGGATTACTTTGGCTATTCGGGGTCTTTTGTGGTTCCATACAAATTTTTGGATAGTTTGTTCTAGTTTTGAGAAGTATGCTGGTGCATTTTGATTGGAATTGCATTGAATGTGTAGAGTGCCTTAGGTAGTAATGACATCTAAACTATATTTATTCTTCCTATCCATGAGCATGGAATGTTTTTCCATTTCTTTGTGTCTTCTTCAATTTCCTTCATAAGTTTTCTATAGTTTTCATAATACAGATCTCTTGTATCCTTGGTTAGGTTTATTCCGAGGTATTTTATGGCTTTTTGTGCAATTGTGAATGGGATCAGTCTCTTGATTTCTCTTTCTGTTGCTTCATTGTTGGTGTATAAAATGCAACCGATTTCTGTACGTTGATTTTGTACCCTGCAACTTGGCTGAATTCTTGGATCAGTTCTAGTAGGCTTCTGGTGGAGTCTGTCGGGTTTTCTATGTAGAGTATCATGTCATCTGCGAAGAGTGAAAGTTTGACTTCCTCTTTGCCAATTCTGATGCCTTTGATTTCCTTTTGGTGTCTAATGGCTGATGCTAGGACTTCCAGCACTATGTTAAACAGCAGTGGTGAGAGTGGGCATCCCTGTCGTGTTCCTGATCTCAGGGGGAAAGCTCTCAGTTTTTCCCTATTGAGGATGATGTTAGCTGAAGGCTTCTCATGGATGACTTTGATGATGTTTAAGTGGGTTCCTTCTATCCCAACTTTCTCGAGAGTCTTTGTTAAGAAGGGATGCTGTATTTTGTCAAATGCTTTTTCTGCATCTATTGACAGGATCCTATGGTTTTTTCTTTTCTTTTATTGATATGATGGATCACATATATTGATTTGCGAATGTTGAACCAGCCCTGTAACCCAGGAATGAATCCCACTTGATCTTGGTGGATGATTCTTTTTATGTGCTGCTGGATTCGATTTGCAAGGATCTTGTTGAGGATTTTTGCATCCATGTTCATCAAGGATATTGGCCTATAGTTCTCTTTTTTGCTGGATCTCTGTCTGGCTTGGGAATCAGAGTGATGCTGGCTTCATAAAATGAGTCCGGGAGTTTTCCTTCGATTTCTATTTTTTGGAATAACTTGAGAAGAATTGGGATTAATTCTGTTTTAAATGTCTGGTAGAATTCCCCTGGGAAGCCATCAGGTCCATGGCTCTTATTTGTTGGGAGATTTTTGATCACTGATTCAATTTCTTCACTTGTTATGGGTCTGTTCAGGTTTTCTATTTCTTCCCGTGTGAATTTTGGTAGTGAATGTGTGTTTAGGAATTTGTCCATTTCTTCTAAGTTGTCCAATTTGTTGGCATATAATTTTTCATAGTATTCCCTGATAATTGCTTGTATTTCTGAGGGGTTGGTTGTAATAAGTCCATTTTCATTCATAATTTTGTCTATTTGCGTGCTCTCTCTTTTCTTTTGGATAAGTCTGGCTAGAGGTTTGTCAATTTTGTTTACTTTTTCAAAAAACCAACTCTTGGTTTCATTGATCTGTTCAATTGTTTCTTTGGTCTCTATGTTGTTTATTTCTGCTCTAATTTTTACTATTTCTCTTCTTCTACTGGGTTTAGGGCGTTCTTGTTGCTCTTCCTCTAGTTCCTTTAGGTGAGCTGTTAGATTTTGGACTTGCGCTTTTTCTAATCTCTTAAAATAGGCCTGGAGAGCAATGTACTTTCCTCTTAGGACTGCCTTTGCCGCATCCCATAGATTTTGAATTGTTGTGTTTTCATTTTCATTTGTTTCCATATATTTTTTAATTTCATCTCTAATTACCTGATTGGCCCATTCATTCTTTAGAAGGGTGTTCTTTAACCTCCATGTTTTTGGAAGTTTTCCAGACTTCTTCCTGTAATGGATTTCAAGTTTCAAAGCATTGTGATCTGACAGTGTGCATGGTATGATCTCAATTCTTTTATATTTATTGAGGGCTGCTTTGTGTCCCAGTATGTGATCTATCTTGGAGAATGTGCCATGCGCACTTGAGAAGAAAGTAAATTCCCTGGCCTCAGGATGTAAAGTTCTAAATATATCCGTCAGGTCCACCTGGTCCAATGTATCTTTCAAGTCCATTATTTCTTTGGTGATTTTCTGTCTGGTTGACCTATCCATTGCTGTAAGTGGAGTATTAAAGTCCCCTGCTATTAGCACATTCTTATCTATAGGCTTGTTTCTGTTTGTGATTAATTGTTTTAGATATTTAGGTGCTCCCATATTCGGTGCGTAGACATTTATGATTGTTAGTTCTTCCTGATGGATGGACCCTGTAATTATTATGTAGTGCCCTTCTTCATCTCTTGTGATTGTCTTTAATTTAAATTCCAGTTTGTCTGATATAAGTATCGCTACTCCGGCTTTCTTTTGATTTCCTGTAGCATGATATATATTTCTCCATCCCCTTACTTTTAATCTGAAGGTATCTTCCCATCTAATATGAGTTTCTTGTAGACAGCATATAGATGGATTTTGTTTTTTAATCCATTCTGCTACCCTGTGTCTTTTGATTGGAGCATTCAACCCATTTACATTCAGTGTTATTATTGAAATATGTGGGTTTAGAGTCTTTGTATCTTTTGTAGGGTTCATGTTTGTGGTGGTGTCTCTGGAATCTTTGTTCCTTGCAACCTTTCCTTCAGAGCACCCCCCTCAGAATTTCTTGTAGGGCTGGCTTCGTGGTGACAAATTCTTTCAATTTCTGTTTGTTTGGAAAGGTTTTTATCTCTCCTATTTTGAATGACAGGCTTGCTGGATATAGGATTCTTGGCTGCATGTTTTTACTGTTCGTCACATTGAAGATCTCTTGCCATTCCTTTCTGGCCTGCCACGTTTCAGTAGATAGGTCTGTCACCACTCTGATAGGTTTCCCTTTGTATGTGAGGGCCCTTTTCTCCCTAGCTGCTTTCAAAATTCTCTCTTTGTCCTTGTATTTTGCCATTTTTATGATGATATGTCGTGCAGAAGATCGATTCAAGTTACGTCTGAGAGGAGTCCTCTGAGCCTCTTGTATTTCCACCTTGACTTCCTTCCCCTTCATTGAGGGTTTTTATCAATGAACAGATGTTGTATTTGGTCAGAGGCTTTTTCTGCATTCATTGAAATAATCATATGGTTTTTATCCTTTCTCTTATGATGTGATTTGTGAATAGTGAACCACCCTTAAATCCTGGGAATAAATCCCACTTGATGGTGGGGAATGATTTTTTTTTTTTAACGTACTGTTGGATTTCATTTGCTAGTGTTTCTTTGAGAATTTTTGCATCTGTCTTCATCAATGATAATGGTCTGTAGCTCTCTTTTTAGGGGGGGTCTTCATCTGGTTTTGGAATCAGGGCAATGCTTTCGGCTCCATTTATCTCGTCCACTCTGTGTCCTGGCACTTGGAACATGCCTGGCACATAGTTGGCACTCAGTACCAGTTGAGTGAATGATGATTCCAGTTTAAAGTCATGTTAGAACATGATAAGCCTTTCAGCTTGAGCATATCTGATGAATGCTGTGGCCTAGTAACACTCGGCTTCCCTCAAGTTTTCAGAGTAACAGCTTTCACCTTGCACGTGTTTTCTTTCTCCTGTCATCTTTTATGGCAACTCTGTGTTTTTCAGACCCCCTGGCCGGGTCCGGAGGCCGCTGTGGCATTTCCGCGAGAGGTCTGGCACTCAGCCTCCCTGGTGGTGTGACCAGCAGATCATCGCCTGGGTCAGTGCCCCAGTGGCACAGTCCACGCAGGCCTCGGGCTTGTGAGCCTTCCCAAGGGAGCAGGAGTGGTCCGGACTGCGCATCCTCCCAGGAAGTGGCATCCTCTGGGAAGCCCATGGTGGACGACAGGCAGAGTTGGAGCATCCGTGGGGCTGACGGAGGGTGCCCTGGTGGCCTTGTCTGGCTGATTGCTGTGAGGACTGCGGAGGAGGCCCTGTTGGACGGCCTTGCTGCCAAGGGAACCGGGTGTGCAGGTCTGGGTGGCGCTGTGGAGCAAGGCCAGTGCATGCTCTCCTGTACCCTCCACCTCTGCTTGTTCTGTGGTCTCTGAGAACATTGCGTTTTTAGATAATTCAGATCTTCTGAGAAACTCTTTGCAGAGATCACACAGAGAATTCCCGAGTCCCCAAATGCCAGTATCTTCTATGATCGGGGCTGTCAAGGGCTCATCTAAAGGCCTCCTTCCCACATAGCTCATCATTCCAGCAGCGCCCCTGGGCCCCGCCTGGGTACGCCCCTGGTCCTCAGGCCCCCGGCACCCAGAGCAGCTACTGCTGAGGTCCCGGCCCGTCTTGTGCAGGTGCACATGGGGCTGTCCCATGGAACGGCTCCTCCTTTTCCCTCCTTGCTCATGTAGACGCATCCTTGCTGGTGCCGGCCCTGCTTCTCCTGCTTAGGGTGCCCCTTCCAGTGGACTCATCCTGTTGATGTGTTTACCCGGTTTCTGGGCTTGTGTCCGTATTGTCACACCATGCGGCCTGTAGATCCTCCCATGTGGGCAGGCGGGCGGACTCAGTCTACGGTTCCAGAACTGGGAGCTGGGGCCGGGCCCATTCATGCCCGATTCCTGGTCTGGATTTCGTCACCCCTGAAACCGTCCTGCTCAGCTTTTCCCTTCCTGACCACAGCCCGTGTTCCTTGTGTAAAACGTATCTGCAGCCTGGGGGAAAGCCTTGCATCACACACAGCCCTGCGTTGCTCTGCCTCTGGCCTTGGGCTGCTGTTTCCCCACAGGCACTGGTCACCCCGGGGGTGGGCGAGGCGGTGCGGGCGTGGGAGCCTGGTGCTAGGCCCCACGCTCTCGCCCAGCGGTGTTTGTGCACGGAGCACTTGGGTCCCTTCGTCTCTCTTCAGGAGTGCCAGCCTGGGGGGCTGCAGACTGGAGGCGGTGGGGACAGGCTTGTCGTGTCCCCGATTGTATGAATGGTGCTGCCTCCTTAGGCAGCATCATTGTGTGGCTGGGTGTGGTGTAGCTGATGGCGGTCTCAGCCTGAGGGTTGGTGAGGGGCTGCAGGGGTGTGGTGTGGCTGATGGCGGGTGCAGCCTGGGGGTTGGTGAAAGGCTGCAGGGGTGTGGTGTGGCTGACGGGTGCAGCCTGGGGATCAGTGAGGGACTGCAGGGCTGTGGTGTGGCTGACGGTGGGCGCAGCCTGGGGGTTGGTGAGAGGCTGCAGGGGTGTGGTGTGGCTGATGGCGGGTGCAGCTTGGGGATTGGTGAGGGGCTGCAGGGGTGTGGTGTGACTGACGGTGGGTGCAGTCTGGGGGTCGGCGAGGGGTTGTTGCAAGGCAGCCAGCGCCCTCAGGTGTCCATAGCAGTGCCCCGTACTTCCCACGTGCTTGCACAGAATCTTCACGGGAGGGTGGTTGTGTTCCTTTTGGCACCTGCGGGGGGTGGGGGGGAGATGGGGGACAGGTCTGGGTTGCTCCTCCCGCTGGTCCCAGTGTCCTGCCTGGGCTGTCCCTCTGCCCCCCCCCCCCACACACACACACAGGGTCCCTGTGTAGGCAGACTCCCTGAGAGCTTTCTGTTCGCTCCAGCTCTCCGCGGTAGGGGCAGTGGGACTAGCTGTGACCTAGAAACACTCAAGCGTTTTCCAGGAGGCCCCCAGGAAGCAGAGTACTGCAGGAGGATGTCATTTCTGCTGCCCGTGTCCTCTCCCAGGAGAGCAGACTTCACACCCTTGTTTCCTCTCCTGGCTGCGACCCGGTGCTGGCACCCTGGCATGGTGGGTGCCACACAAGGCAGGCGTGGCGATGACGGGCTTCCTGACCTGTTCGCTGGTGCCTGCCCAGCCTGCCCCGTAAACAGGAGGACCGGAGAGCCTCTATCTTAGGAAGACAGGTCCCAGGCTGTTGGAACAACAAAAGCAGCAGAGCCTGTGGCAGAGTCAGGAAGGAAGGGAGCGGTCGCCCCCATGAGGGCCCACAGACATGGTATGGTCCCTGCTCCAGTGGGTCAGCGGGGACCTCGCTGGTCACTGTCCTCTGCTGGATAACAGGGCTGTGGTCCTGGGCGAGACACTGCGGGCCTGGTGGCCCATCCCGGCTGCGGGCCTGTCTGCGCCGGCGCCTCATCCTCGCTCTGGATCTCTGCTCAAGCGCCTGGGGTGTTGCTGCCTCAGCCCTTATTTAGATCTGTTTCCATGGTAGCCCTCTGGCCTTGGAGTTTCCTTTCTCCTAAAACGTCGGTTCTTGATGGTAATTTGGAAATGCTGCCTGCAGATACCTGAAGGGATCGAGGCGGTAGAAGGGGTGCAGTGGGGCTCTGTCTTCTTCACTGGGACCCCTGCCTCTGTCTCTCCATGGAGAGGTCTTTTGGGAGACGTGTGGGGGCGGCAGGATGCTGGTGCCTCCCTTGCTTGCCACGGGCTCTGTGTCCTGGACCAGCTTTGGGGCTCCAGGGACGAGCTTCAGGTTTGCACACCCTTGCCCACACGCAGGGCCTCCCCCACGTGCTGTCCACATCCCCTGCCCAGGGCGCATCTTGCACGTGCATCACATCGACCCTGGGGTGCTCTGCTGGGCTGTGCTCCGCAACCTGGCCTTCTGGAGTTCTGGCAGGGTGGGGACTACACAGACGACCATGAGGTCACCAGAAGTGACGTGTTCATTGGGGGAAACGTGGAAATACATGTTTAAATAAGACAAAAGGATTAAAAGCGCCCCTGACACTGGTAATGACCATTATGTGTCCTCTGGTCACTGGGGTCGTGCCCGGCTGGCCCCCCCTCCTCCCCCCCCCCACTGATGGTTGGCCACTCCGTCCTGCCAGACACTCGAGTTAAAGCTGACTTTCTGTTGTAGATGTGAGTCAGCTGCTGCGGCGGACACGACCCATACCAGCAAGGGTGGAGCCCTGCAGCCGGAAGGCAGGTTGTAGGCTGTGCCCGTGTGGGGACAGCAGACGCTGTTGGGGTCCCGACAGCCCAAAGGCCAAGGGGTGGGAGTGGTCCTGTTTCTAAAAGGCTGCTAGTGCAGGTAGGAGGGAGTAAGGGCCAGGACACAGGTCCATGGGTCTCTGAGGCACACGTGTCTGTGGCCTCTGCCACCAGATGCCCATGAGTCATCAGTCTGCCCCTGTCACCTGGCGGTCCTGGGATAGAGCGACATGTTCCCGCATTAGCTGGACCACAGAGCTTTTTCTTTCCCAGTTAGCCTGCTGTCACCTTGAGGGATGGTTGTTTGGAGGAGCCTAAACTCTCCTCATTTTCGTTTAGAAAGTATATTTCTTTGAGGTTTGTCGGTAACTTTTCTTGACACAAGTGATGAAGCCGTTCCTGTATAACTGTAGATGCACCTGTGTTCGCGGTGCTCACACCTGTGAAGGTGTGGACTTGACCGTGCACAGTTGTTCTAAGACAGCTGAGGACGCTTTTGAGTCTGTGTCCCTCCCTGGTGTCACTGGGGGCATGTGGCCCTCCCACTGCAGTGCCCTGGGCGTCACCACTCCCCGTGAGATCAGGCGCCCTCTCCTCTCTGGGAAGCGGGCTCTTCGCAGGGTTCGGGGAGCTGTGGCCATGTGTTCCAGGTTCCCGGGAGCACCGTGAATGCCATCGCCTTTCCGTGGGCACTGTCCTGTGGCTCCGGGGTGGCCTAGGGGTCTGTGCCAGCTGCGGTTCTGTGGGAGTGGAGCCCCCAACACCAGGCTTCTGTCCTTCTAGCTGGGCCTTGTGCCCCCTGCTCTGGAGCTGGGCTTAGAGCCTTTGTCCTGCTGTTGCCTGCTCGTTCCCTTGAGCACATAAACAGGCTGCCCCGTGCACATGTGTGCACATGTGCAAACATGTTGGTGAACCTGGCGGACCCTCACCTCTTAGGTTACCTGCCTGTTTTGCCCCGTCACGCTCTCCCTTCTCTGCATGCCCTCTCCACCCTCTGAGCTCAGGCCTTCCTGGGCGGTGTCTCCTGCTGTCCCTACTCTGCTCTGTGGTCACTGTGGGGCCTTCCTGGGCCTTCCTTCTGCAGTGCATCCTCCTTCCCCTGTACCAGGACAGCCCTTCCTGTGCCCTCACTCCCATTCTATTGGCCTCTTGCACACAGGTTGTGCACGTTCTTGTGCATGAGTGTCACTTGGGCTTGAGGTGTGAGGCCTGCAGCCAAGGGTCCAGGCCACATTGTCAGTCAGGCACCAAGAGTGTCACCTTGCCTGGCCTGGCTCTAGCTGCCTCTGTCCATGCATTCAGCAGGGTCTCTGTGGCAGCCCTTCCCTAAGTGAGCCATGTGTCTGCTGGGGAAAGGGCTGCACCTGCACCGGCTTTCTGCCATGTGCTGCGTAGTGGGTGCTGTCATGGGCCTGTCAGCCGCCCTTCACTCCCTAGCTCAGCAGCTGTGACAACGGGGTTGAGCCCTGTGTGTGTCAGCCGTCTCCCAACTAAATCCAAACTGCCTGGGAAGGGGTCTAGGGAGACAGTCCGCCTTAGCCAGCCTGAAGCACCACATGCATCTGCGGGTGTGGTTGTTAAGTCCTGGCTGATGGCATTTGTATAGACCAAGCACAGCCACAAATAACCACGCAGAACACGATGTTCCCAAATGAGAAGTAACTGGAAGCTTCCCCAGGCCCCCATTTCTCCCACTGCCCCCTGTTGCTGCATTTGTGCACCCCATTCTGGTAGGTAGTGCCCCTCAGCCCATATGTGGCAGTCTGTCCCCATGGCAGGGCCAGGGAAGCATGCACTGTGCTTTCCAAGTTGTACTGGTCTGAGAGAGGGCGCGTTGAGATTTGAGTGCTTACTTCTCTCATGTGTGAGGTTGTGTGTATTTTCATGCATTGAAGGGTCCCTTGTATCTCTTTCTCAGAATACTCTTTGTGTCTTTTGTCCATCTTCTTTGGAAGCTTCTTACCTTGTACTTCAGTTTTTAGGAACTCTCCATACTTACTGGGGAAATTGAGTCTTCGTCTGTAATGTAGTTTTCTCCAATTTGTTAATTTTTCTTTGTCTGATACTGCTCATGATGGTTTTTTTCTCCAAGCAAAAGTGTTTTTTTTAACATTTAAAATATTATAAAATTCATCACTACTGTTATTTTCTTTTGTGTCTGGATTTTGAGTTAGAAAGGTTTCCCTACAATGATTAGGAAGGATTTCACCCATTTCTCCATTTGCATGCTGTATTTTATGATTCTGTGAAAGTGACCTGGGTGTGGTGTCACTTTTCTGTTCGTGCCTGTGATCCATGTGCTGTGTGTGTGATCCGTGTGCTGTGTGATCCATGTGCTGTGTGTGATCTGTGTGCTATATATGTGGTCTGTGTGTGATCCTTGTGCTGTGTGTGTGATCCGTGTGTTGTGTGTGTGTGTGTGCTGTGGGGGGATTTTACCAAACAACTGTCTTGTCTTTGGTAATTTCCTTTGTGCTACATTTTAGCAGTTTCTGTCTCCCCTCACACTGTAGGGTGGATGTACCATTCTTTCACCTACGAAAGGAGTACAGACTGTTCTTTAATATTGTTGATTCCTTTAAAATGAACGTCACTGTAACCTGGCGAACTTCTGTTTTACACCCTTGCGGCCTTCAGTTGATATCCCAGCGAAGCTGCGTGTTAACCTGAGGAATTGGCTTACTTACTCTCATTAATGCTGCTACTGAAAGCTGGGTATCATTGCATGGTTCGTGGCTCCCGTTTCCCCTCTTTCCTCCCTTATACTCAGTTACTGACAGCTGCCCTGAAGAATTAGGTACAGATTTCATGTATCCTGAGTTCAGTTATTATCCAGATATTTACTGTTTGTGCTGGATTTAGGAGTGGGATGTTTCCCATTATGTGTTAAGGCTTGTGACAGGAAAGTGGTTAATTAATTATAAAAGTAATGAAAGCAAATTCTAGAAAATTTGGAAAACAGAAAATTACTCAGATTTCATCATTATTAGTATCTTGTTGAATTTCCAATTAAAAATTATATTTGCCGCTTAGTAGATCATTAAACAATTTTTTTTAATGTTTATTTTTGAGAGAGAGAGAGGGAAACAGCGTGAGCAGGTAGGGGCAGAGAGAGAGAAAGAGAGGGAGACAGAATCTGAAGCAGGCTCCAGGCTCTGAGCTGTCAGCACAGAGCCCAACACTGGGCTTGAACCCACAAACCATGAGATCATGATCAGAGCCAAAGTCAGATGGTTAACCAACTGAGCCACCCAGGTGCTCTAGATCGTTTTAATATTGAAAAATACTTGGTTAGGGGCGCCTGGTTGGCTTAGTTGGTTAAGCGTCCGACTTTCGCTTAGGTCATGATCTCGCAGTTCGTGGGTTCAAGCCCCGCGTTGGGCTCTGTGCTGACTGCCAGCTCAGAGCCTGGAGCCTGTTTCAGAGTTTGTGACTCCCTCTCTCTGACCTTCCCCTGCTCACGCTGTCTCTCTCTCTCTCTCTCCTAGAAATAAAAATATAAATAAAAAAAATACTTGGTTACTGTAACAGGTGAGTTACAAGTATGTATGCATAAAAATAAATTATTCTCCTGGTTCTGTAGTTAATGTCATACACCATAGAGAATATCCTCATACAGTTTTTAAAAATTGAGACATCCACATACTGTAAAAGCACCCTTATCGACCTCAGGTCAGTGTGTTTAGTGTATATATAAGGCTGCACAGCCATCACACGGTCTCATTCCAGCACATCGTTATTACCCCGAAAAAGACTTCCCTCCTCATTTCCTCCCTAACCTCCCAGCCCTGGGCAGCCACCGGTCTATTTTCTGTCTCTGTAGTTTTGCCACTTCTGGCATTTTGTGTACTTGGGATCGAGCAATCCATGGCCTTGGTGTCTGGCTTCTTTCATTCAACATAGTGTTTTCCAGGTTCATCCATGCTTGTAGCAAATATCAGGACCTCATTCCTTTTGTTGGCCAGAACCTCATTGTATGGACAGACCACACTTTGTTTACTAGGTGATCGGCTAACGGACGTTGGGGTTGTCTGTTACAGATAGTGGTGTTGTGAATATCCGTGTACACATTTGTGTGTGGACACTTGCTTACGTGTCTCTTCGGCATACCCCTATGAGTGGGTTGCAGAGTCATATGGTAGCTCTGCATTTGACCTTTTGAGGAACCACCAGACTTTTCGAAAGCAGCTGCGCCCTTGCACACCAGCACTGTGAGGAGATTCCTGTTTCCTTCCCTATGCTTGTGACTATTGGTATTTTTGGTTATAGCTGTCCTGATGGCTTAGATTTGTGTTTCCCAGTGACTAAAAATGTTGCATATGTTTTGCATGTACTTATTGACTATCATCTTTGGAGAAATGCCTATTTATTTATTTATTTTTTTAAAATATTTATTTTTGAGAGACAGATAGAGACAGCATGAACAGGGGAGGGTCAGAGAGAGGGGGAGACAACAGAATCTGAAGCAGGCTCCAGGCTCTGAGCTGGCTGTCAGCACAAAGCCCGATGCGGGGCTCGAACCCACGAACTGTGAGATCATGACCTGAGCTGAAGTAGGATGCTTAACCGACTGAGCCACCCAGGCACCCCGAGAAATGCCTATTAGACCATTCACTCATTTTTAATTAGGTTGTCATTTTATTGTTAGAAGAGTTCTTTATATGTTTTGGACACTAGGCTCTCTCAGATAAATAATTTGTCAGTATTTTCTCCCATTCTGTGGGTTCCGATTTATCTTTCTTGACAACAATCTTTGATGCACAGAAGTTTTTCATTTTGGTCAGGTCTGATTTATTTAGTTCTTCTTCGGTTGCATATTCTTGTGGTATCATATTTAAGAAACCATTTTCTAACCCAAGATCACAGTGACTTACACCTGTTATTTTTTTCGAGTTTTATAATTTTACCTCTTGCATTCTTGGACCCTTCTGAGTTAATTTCTGTATGTCTGAGGTTGTGGTTCAACCTCAGTGTTTTCCATGTGGGGTATGCAGTGTCCCAGAATCATGAATCAACTTGGTTTCCCTGTTGGGAAGCAGTTGGCTGTGAACCTGAGAGTGTATGTTTGGGCCTTCAGTTCTGTTCTGTTGACTCTCCCATCATGTCTGTCCCCATGCCGGTCTTGACTGCCGTGGCTTGCTTTGAGGTTAGGAAGTGTGAGTCTTAGGGCGCGTGGGTGGCTCAGTTGAGCGTCTGACTTTGGCTCAGGTCATGATCTCGTGATTCATGAGTTCGAGCCCCGCTTTGGGCTCACTGCTGTCAGCCTGTCAGCACAGAGCCTGCTTTGGATCCTCTGTTCTCTCTCTGCTCCTCCCCCTCTCGCACTCTTCCCAAAATAAATAAATAAATATTGAAGAAAAAAAGGAAGTGTGAGTCTTGCAGTTGGTTTCCTTTCTCAGGATTGTTTTAGCTATTCCACCCTTGCATTTCCATATAGCTTTTAGTGTCAGCTCGTCAGAAGCCTGTTGGGGGTATTGATAGGTACTCATTTAGTACCTATTGGTATAGATGAGTTTGGGGTGTATTGCCACTTAACAGTATTTAAGTATTCCAGTCCATGAACTTGAGAGGCCTTTCTATTTTCATTCAGTTTATTTTCAGTTCTTCTCACCATGTTTTGCTGTTTTTAGAGACTAAGTTTTTGTGGGGGGTTTTTGCTGTTAAATTTATTCCTAAGCATTTTATTCTTTTTCTTTTTTAAGTTTTATTTATTCAGGTAATCTCTGATCCTGACTTGGGGCTTGAACTCATGACCCTGAGATTACGAATCATTGGACGCTCAACTGACTGAGCCATCCAGGTGGCCCTGGGATTGTTTTATTAATTTCTTTCTCAGATTGTTTGTTGCTACCGAATAGAAATACAGTTAATTTTTGCATGTTAGTCTTCTAAGCTGCAACTTTGTTTAACTCATTAACTCTTAAGTATTTAGTAGACTTAAAAAAAATTTTTTTTTAATGTTATTTTGGAGAGATAGCAAAAGCATGAGCAGGGGAAGGGCAGAGAGAGAGGGAGACACAGAATCCGAAGCAGGCTCCAGGCTCTGAGCTGTCAGCACAGAGTCCGATGCGGGGCTTGAACCTACAAACTGTGAGATCATGACCTGAGCTGAAGTTGGGCGCTCAGCTGACTGAGCCCCCCAGGCATCCCTGGTTTTGTTTTTTTCCCCCTGGGAAACTCCTGCATGATTTCCTCGACTGCAGCTGCTGGTCCTTGTGTCAGGTTGGCTTTTTCTTTGCGGTCACCCCTCCATCCCACAGGTCTTTGTTTTCTGAGAGCGGGATTGCAGCTGCTGCAAGGTCATCTGTGAGTGGGCAGACACAATGAGAGGGCAGAGACACGATGAGAGGGCAGAGACACGCGTGGGTGCGTTTGTACCTCCACTGCCGCATGGGAGAAACCCGGGTCATGGGGATGGGGGCGGCCACCTCTTCCTGGATGCATTCCTCGCCCATCCCAGGACCAAGCCCACCTTTCTGCTCGTTCTGTGGTGTATACATTGGTTGCTTGTAGGTCTGTTATTCGTTTTTACTTTGCGATAACAGAATTTGGCCTGAGAATTCCTGACTTGATTTTTAAATTTTAAAGCCTGAGTTAAAACCTTTTCCTATTCTCGGGTGGGTCTTGTTTCTATATTTGAAAGTAGGAAGGTTTCTGCTTAAAATTTCTCATGCTTCTGCCTTGAGAACACCTGTTGTGTTTGAAATGAGATCAAATCCAGGCAAATTTAAAGCCAGGGCTTATTTCAAGAAAACTGATGCTTTTTTTCATCTTTGGGGTATTGTGCATGGAGACTCCTCTGCCTCTGAGTACGATGGTTGTGAACACGCGTTAATGTGGAGATGTTCAAGTAAGGGAACCTGTGGCTCATCTTTTGCATTAGAGAATGGTGCTGATGGCTGTGAGCAGTGTGTCCTTTGTCCGGATTCTTTCACTCGAGTGTGCTTCTCATCTGTTCACAGAGAGGGAAAGGGGCTGTGCCCAGTGGTCTGCATTTCCTAACAGTCCATTCCTGTAGCGGCTCACATCGCTCTTCCTGGTTCACGGTCCTGTGCACACACGGACTGGGTAACACAGCTGCTGGGAGAGGGCGGTGGGGTTGGGCTGGCACGTCCCCCTCAATGCCAGGCGCTCAGCTCCCTGGGCCTGGGGTGCTGACGTCACCTATCCAGAGCCCTCTTGCGGTGCTGCTGCTGGTAGCGCCTCCCCCCCCCATGAATTGGGAAGGGTGGGGGGCTGGCTGCGGGGTGGCTGTGTTACGGTGTGCTCGTGTGGCACAGGGCTGGCAGGAAGCGGATGTGAGGCCCATGCGGGAGGACGGGGCCATGTGAGTTGTGTGACGGGGACCTGAGCACTCTGCGGCAGCACACACACCAGGTGGGACTGCTCCTTCCATGGGTAGGGGAGGGGTGTAAGGTGACGGGCAGTGATGATAAGCATGTCTGTAGACTTGCTGACTGCAGGGGCACCTCCTGGTGTGTCCCTGGCCTCCCTGTGCTCCCGCAGACCCCATGAGCTGTCCTGGTATCCCCTCCTGCCCTGCTGCGTGCACGCTGCTCCTGCTTGGGTGCCACACCACTCACCAGTATGGGATGGGCTGCCCCTGTTGGGCTGTGACCTACATCGCCAGGACGGGTGGAGGGTGGCCTGTCCACCCTGCTGCTTTTGCTTTCACTCCACTCCCGGGCCTCCCAGTGTCCTTCTGCTGTCTTTTCCTGTTTACCTTTAATAAGACTGACACCTGCTGTCCCCGCAGACCCTGATACCAGAAGCAGGCCCCTAGGGACAGAGGCATGGCCCCATAAGAGGTGGGTCTTGCAGAGTGAGGGTAGGGTGGCGTCCTGACCCTGGAAACCCTGCTCCCTTGGGAAGCTGCTCCCGGTTTTGCGTGGCATCCATGGCCCCGCTTTCTGCTGTGCGCTCTCTGCGCACCGTGTGCACATTTGGGCCCGTGGCCGCGTGATCACGTCCCTCCTGTCAGTATGGGTGCTGGAGGTCTGGTGTGGTGTTCTCGGGTGTGTACTGCTCAACTGGGGAGTCTGTTTTGAGCGGAGGTAGTAAAGCTGGTCATGACTTGTTTGATTTTGGATGATGAGGAAAAGAAAATGGAGTTAAGACTAAGAATTCAGCCTTTTCTGCTTGCCATGTGTATGGAGGTTATCTCATTTTTGTTGGAAAATACATATTTTACATTCACATACTTGTAAAATATTTGGAATCTTTTTTCCCTTGTTAAAATAATTAGCATGGAGGGGTGGTTCCTGGGTGGCTCAGTCGGTTAAGTGTCCAACTTCAGTTCTGATTATGATCTCACAGTTCATGGGTTCAGCCCCGAGTCAGGCTCTGTGCTGATAGCTCAAAGCCTGGAGCCTGCTTCAGATTCTGTGTCTCCCTCTCTCTCTGCACCTCCCCGATCACACGCTGTCTCTCTATCAAAATATAAACATTAAAAAATTTTTTTAAACAACGTGATTTAAGAAGAAGTGTCGCTGTAACAAACGTGTGCTTCAGTTCATCAGAACAGCGTATAGTAAATATCAATGCTGCTTCTGCGGGCTGACCCTCCGAGCACTTTGGAGTAAGATCTATCAAGTTATTCATGGGTGTGTTATGAGGGGCTTCAATTATTTTAGGTAAATAAAAATCATTGGTATTTTTAATTGTGCTGCAAAATTAAAGTGTTAAAGGCAGATTATCAAAATATACTCTGTGACAAAAATTTTGCCTCAGACGCTGATGGTGGTGGTGGAGAGACTCCTGGCAGGCGGGGTGAGTGTGAGCTGCAGGCCAGGGGCATCGGCGCCCTGGGTGTCCCCACGGCTGCATACTGGGTTGTCACATGGGCTTCTTTTATGATCGGTCAGGACCAGAAGCAAGAATGCAGGGGAGCGAGGTGGAACACGGGCTGATGACAGCAGGGCCTAGGGATCGAAGCTGGATGGGGTGTGGCGGGTTTGATTCCTGCAACGGGCCTTGGGTTAGTCAGACACCATGAGGAAAGTAGGAGGCGGCACGTGGGAGCTGCGAAACCGTTGGTCTTTCCAGCATGTGCAGAGTACTTCTGCAGCCAGGGGGCACCAACAGAGGCCGTGGCTCCAGTGGCTTAGAAGGAGCTCGCGTGGCCAGTAAGCATAAGCACACAGGGAAGCCACGAGATTCTTTGTGTATTTGGGGGGCTGGACCTCTGCCCAGGCACTCTGCAGGTGCCGTGACATGGGGCGGTCCTGGGCCAGCAGGTCCCCCTCTAGGTGCACAGACTGACCCTCAGGGTTTAAAGATTCCACGAAAGGACACAGTGGCACTGTCAGCACCCATGAAGCTTCCCTCTGTTTCCTCACTTAGCATTCTCCATTCCTGTCTCTCTCTCCCTGCCCCCAGACGTGTTAGGACAGACCCAGAAATCAGTAAACTTCACCCATACGTAAGTCAGTAGAAAAAAAGACTTAAGCTTAATATGATCGTTGTGAATGTCCTGTAATCGCTTCATGCCCAGTCTGTGTTCACATTTTCCTGAGTGTCTCTGTCTTCTTGCTGCTGGTTTTTCCAGACTGGAGCTCTGGCCAGCCCAGACGTGGCATTTGCTGGGTCTCCTGAGCCTTCTGATTTAGAATTCTTCTGCTTTTTTCTCTTTCAACCTGTTGCTGTTGAGTTGTAAAGAAATGTGGAACTTTGCCTGTTGTAGTTTCCCACGTTCTGGACTTGGTTCTCACGAACACGTTTTCTGTTCCTTTGCTTGCTGCATGCTGGCAGGATGGGATGGATTTTAGGCCCTGAGTTGGAGCAGGGTGATCACAAGCCTTGTGTCCTGAGCCAAACTTCTTTCCAGGCGGGAGTGTGTTGAAGAGGGTGGCGACCAAGTGCGAGGGGCACAGTGGCCCCGGGCAGGACAATGACCACATGGACCTGGAGCGTGGGACCCCAGGCCGTGGGCTTCTGCTGATGGAGGAGCCGGGAAGAGGGCCTGCCTGGTGCCCTTTGGGTGGGTCACCTGCACCGACTGTGCCGTCCAACCCTTCCTGTCCTAGTGGTACAGTGAATGTGGCTTTCACGTCTGGACACTGAGATGAGGCCCACGGACCTGCTTGCAGGAGGGCACGGTTGGCACGAGGCTCTCGATGCAGGGCATTGACCTCCAAGGGTGGGCTTGCCTCACCCAGCTGGGGAAGTGCAGGAGCCCACACCTGCTGTGGTTCTTGCCCAGGTCCCAGAGGCAGTGGGATCAGTGAGGGAGGGGGTCAGTGGGAGGAAGGAGGCAGGGGGATCAGTGGGATCGGTGAGGGAGGGGGGTCGGTGGGAGGGATGTAGGCAGTGGGGTCAGTGAGGAGGGGGAGGGACCGAGGTATCCCAGAAGGGGAGAGGGTAAACCGCCTTAGACATGCACACACTCAGTGCTCGTGCCACACACGCGAAGGCCCTGGTCCTTCCCATGGGTATGCTCGTGGGAGCCATTCCCACTCCTGGAGCCTGGGAGGGTCCTGAGGGCACCACACATACCCCACATGCAGTAAATCCTGCACAGGCACCTGTAGAGGCTGCGACTCCTTCCCCATCACTTGTCACACAGCCACCACTGGAAAGGCTCTGGTTCCTGCCCCACACAGGGACATGGAGGAGGGAGGGGCCTGAGCTCCCACCCCTGGAGGGGGTATTGGCTGTGGCACAGGAGCCTGGCCTGGTGTCTCCTCTGACGTGGCTGACCATGGGCTCCTGGGACCCCTGTGCTGCAGGGAGGCCTGTGTGCTGACTCATGCTCCTTCCCTCCCCTCCCCTGCATAGCTACATCTGCAGCTGCAGGAGTGTGGCTCCAGCCAGTCGAGGATGATGGGGATGATGGAGTGAGGGGGCCCAGAGCACCTGCACATGACAGGAGACTTATTTTTACACACTGTTAGCTGGAAATAATCCACTTTATTAAAAATTTTTTTTTTTAATGTTTTATTTATTTTTAGGAGAGAGAGAGAGACAGCGTGAGCAGGGGAGGGTCAGAGAGAGAGGGAGACACAGACTCTGAAACAGGCTCCAGGCTCTGAGCTGGCCGTCAGCACAGAGCTCGACGCGGGGCTCGAACCCACGAACCGCGAGATCATGACCCAAGCGAAAGTCGGACGCTTAACCGACTAAGCCACCCAGGCGCCCCTAATCCACTTTATTTAAAGAGAACATGGACTTCAAGCGTTAAAAAATGCACACAGCAGGTTGCCGGGCTCCATGGGGCTGCAGGGCATAGTTGCCCATGGGGCGATACTGGGTGAGCAGGGCCCCTCTATGAGCACACGGCTCCAAGGGTGCGGGATGCCCCCCAGCAGGACCCAGCTCTGCCGAGGAGGGCTCAGCTCTGTGTTGTGGGACATGGCTGCCCCTCCTCTGTGAAGGTCCTGAGATTTGTCTCTGGGTTTCTGCCAAGTGTGAGGCTGTATCGGCCTCTGTTTTGTGTGTATTTTATTTCTGTGTTTCCATAACTTGGAGGTTTCTAATAGCTAACGCGCACACTCTGAAGGCTGTGCGGCAGGCTGTGCAGGGAGGATAACATCTCTGCTCCACCCCCCCAACCCCCACCCCGTCCTGGCTCTTGGGGGTGCTCCCTGCACACTCCAGCATGACCACCACGCCGCGGCCCTGAAGCCGTCCTAGCGTCGGGACGCAGGCCGACAGCTGCCCGGTCCTAGAGCCTTGGGGCAGATCGCCGCCTCCTGTCCAGGATTCCTGAAGAAGAGCCGTTTTCTCTGGGTATAATGTCTGTTGCAAGGAACCTAATGCCTAAAGAAACAGAGAAGAAAGCCAGACTTCCTATTATTCTGCCCTCCGAGACCTCACACAGACAGAACACGCTTTGTCCACACAACCATGTGTATTTCTTAGGAAGTGAACCCACGTCTCATCTGAGTTGCACACTTTCCTCCCGCCCTGCTCCCTGGGGCTCTCTCCCGAGCTTCCTTCCAGACTCTGGGTGGGGCCCTCTGTGCCTCTGTCAGCTTCTGGGCACGTGGACAGCCCCTAGCCCCCAGGTCTGCAGCTGTCTGGCCATCTTCACACCACCGCCCCCCTGAAGGCATCTTCCTTTCCTGGCCTCCTCTTGGTGAAGGACACAGGGGATCAGGTGCTCCCCCGTGACCTCATTTAACTTTCATTTTTAATTTTTTGTTATTATTTTTAAAAAATGTTTTATTTATTTTTGAGAGAGAGAGAGAGACTGCATGAGCAGTTATTTTTGAGACACAGAGACAGAGTGTGAGCAGGGGAGAAGCAGAGAGAGAGGGAGACACAGAATCTGAAGCAGGCTCCAGGCTCCGAGCTGTCAGCACAGAGCCTGACACAGGGCTTGAACCCATGAACTAACTGTGAGATCATGACCTAGTCAGACCCCCCCCAGGTGCCCCTCATTTAAACTTTTAAATAAGGCACATTCTGAGGTGCTGGAGGTTAGGACACTATAACAGTTTTTGGTCACACTTTAGTCCCTGGTAGCAGCCAGTTATCAGCTGCTAGAGCTGGGCAGTGATGGACGCCAGCCTCACATGTAAGGTGTACAAGTAGACATGTTCCCCAAGAGCCACCACCTGACAGAGATGGGGGGCTGGTGGGGTGCCTCTGCTCCAGCCCTTTTCTGCATGTCTTCATCTGCACAGATGGACACGTGCCTGATTCTGTGTCTCCCCACGAGTGTAGTCTCTGGGCCTTTCTCCACGTGTGTGTGCCGGGCTCCCTGAGAGCTGGAGAAGGTGGCTGAACTGCACCTGTTGCTGGGGGACGTCCTCACTCAAAGGTATCACCTTCTCCACGATTAGGCTTCTGTCCTGAATTTAGGTCTGAAACTCCCAGTAGTGGGCTTGTGAGTCCAAACATTTCTGTGTGATATTTACGCTTTCTTAGCACTGTTAAGGTTAACAGCAAATATCTTATTGTGTTTTATTTGTAACATCAGCCTTGCCGCTCCACCAGATCCGTGTGCACCTGTACCGGGTTGGCCCTGCAGGGACAATGGGGTGTGGCCAATGGGTTTTTAAGGCGGCTCTAAAGCAGGGCCAGGGCTGCCGTTGGGTTCCTGTGGAAGCTGTGGGCGCAAGTTGGGCTGTTTGGTAAAGACCAGCCCCCAGGGCTCTGTTACTGAGGCCCTTCAGTTGAGGGACTGAGCTGGGTTGTGGAGTCTGCAAAGGTCGGCAGGCCAGGCTGTGCCATGGACCCTGGCTGTGGACACCTGTCCCCAGACCTGGGTACCATACTCAAGGACTTCTCTGCAGCATGTCCCTTTGTCCCTGGGTTTCCCAGGAGGCCTCAGGAGGAGGGCCAGGAAGAGCTTCTTGGGAGCTGGAGGTGGGGGGTGGGGCCAGTGCATAGGCAGGATGTGAGTGGGGTGAGGCCGGGGCGTGGTGGTCGGTGCCATCTCACCTGTCGTCTTTCCCCAGGAGGCAGGAGCAGTTCCAGAGAAACCCCGACAGCTACAACGGCGCCGTGCGTGAGAACTACACCTGGTCACAGGACTACACCGACCTGGAGCTCAAAGTGCCGGTGCCCAAGCACGTGGTGAAGGGGAGGCAGGTAACGGCGGGGCCCCTCCAGCTCCTCACCCAGCTTTTCTCTGTGGCAGCGGATGTCCGGTATGGGCTGTGCCAGAGCCCGCTGGCCTGGCCTGCGGTCTCTGCTGTCCTTCAGCCCTGCTGTGCTGCTTGGGTACACCTGCTGCTGGGTGTTGAGCTCCAGTGTCGTCCTGTGGTTTATTGTGTGGTGTCCCCTCAGAAAGCCTGACAAGGGAGGCAGGGTGATGCTTGTCACATCCGTTTCACGGATGGAGAAGGCGGCTCCTGGAGAGGCAGGGCGGAGACCCCCCAGGTTGTGCAGTGGCCGTGGCTCCCGGTTCTGTGCTTGCCCGAGCAGGGGTGCTTCAAGCCTGAGCTGGTGTCTTCACTCTTGAGCAGGAGCAGAAACGGAACCTCTGACAGGGGGAGAGAGGGGTTTTTACTCAGGAGCCATGCGAGCAGGGAGGCCTCCCTTGAAAGGAAAAGCCCTGTATGATTTGGGAGGTGGGACATGACGTCGTCGTGATCCCTCAGTGCGGAAGCTCGGGCTGTGTGCCGGACACACCGTATCCTTGCTTCGGTCTTTGGGAGGGAGGCAGTGCCTTCCGTGTTTTGTAGAAGACAGAGGGGCCGAGTGGTCCCTTGGACCCCCGAGCGACACAGGTGCCCCTACCCCAGCCTGGGGTGCACTGCCTCTGAAGCTCCTGCTGCTTTCTCGCTTTTCAAAGAGCAGTGCTGCCAGCTTCTTCCAAAGAGAAGGTTCTGGAATGTGCAAAGTAGAGCTTGTACATGACTTGCTCCTACTTTTTCTGGATTCAGCTGCCATGTGAAGTGGCCCTGGCCCTGGCTAGTCTGGCTGTGTGTGGAGAAAGCCAGGCTGGGTGGTGAGCGAGCCCCTCCGGGGTCCCCGTTCTGAGACACTGACCCCATACCACCCAGGCTGCACCTGAAACGGGCCTAGCCATGCGCAGGACCAGGCAGGGGCCGGGCAGCCTCTGGAAGATGCACACCCAACAGCATCAGAGGGAGGGAAGGCAGGAGCCCTGAGGCCTCTCGGCTCCATGTGGTTGTGGGTCAGGGATCTTGAGCCATGCTGGTTGGGGCATCCTGTCTGCTTCTTTCTCCCTCTGCCCTCCTCCCACCCCGTATGTGGAGATGTCACCAGGGCTCACTGACCCCTGGTCAGGTGGACTTTAGGGTCCAAGTCAGACCTGATGATTAGGGGTCATCCAAATAGCATCTCGTTCTGGTGACTGTATCTCCTCCATTTCTGGTAGGTGCAGACTGGCCTTCCTGGGGGGCGACTTTGCGCAGCATCTTCTGGGGCTCCAGTGGGGGAGGACTTTGCCCAGCATCTTCTGGGGCTCCGGAGTGGGGAGAAATTTGCCCAGCATCTTCTGGGGCTCGATTGTGGGGGGGGATTTGCCCAGCATCTTCTCGGTTCTAGTGGGGCAGACGCTGGTGTAGGTGTCACCTTTTGTTGGGGTTGCTGTGTATGCAGGTGAATTAGTTAAGAAAAGTGCTGGCTACAAACTTTGCTAAAGATAGCTACAGCTTCCTGCTGTACTTCCTGTCTTCTGACTTCTCCACGAACTTCTGGGACTTTCTTCAAAAGAGTTTGTATCAGGCCTAACCTAAAACCAGTTATTTTCTCTTTGACTCTGGAGACCCAGGTCACCTGGCCTCTGGCTTTCCACCCTGGGAAACATTCATGCTGGTGATGGCGGTGTCAAGTCTCCTGACTCTGCCACCAGCACTGTGTCTCGAGGGTCCTGTGCACTTGATCGTGTCCCACTGGGGGACAGGCTGTCACACCTGGGGGTCAGATTCACGCCCTCTCTCAGATACATGTGTTGTGACCTCGATACGTCCTCACTTTCACCAAGGGTGGCTGTGTGCTTGTTCCCGCCTGAGACCTTGACTGAGGTGGTTCCCAAGGCTTGGATGAGATTGCTGTTCTGGGACTGACCTCCGTGGGGCACAGACAGTGACAGCGGGCACTAGTGTGGCAACTCCGGGGAGTGGTGGCTGCCGTGTGGTGCATCGGCAAGGCCAAGGCCAAGTGTTGGAAGAAGGCGATTTCTCTCCTTGGTGTTTTGTGACACCTGCTGACTGCTTCTCTGCTGGCCTGGCTTCATCCCTGACATGACTCAAGTTTCCGTTATCTTCTTCAGGGGTATTTTTTGTCCATGTTACTGCTCTTTTTTTAAAGCATTGAGGTGAAATTTGCAGTACTAACTTCAGGCGTACAGCATGGTGCGTTGGCGTTTGTCTGTTCCGTGTGAGGGTCAGCGCGGCAAGTCTGGTGAACACCTGTCCTCTCACATAGTAACAGACTGTTTTCTCGTGAGGAGAACTTTTAAGATTTAATCTGTTAGCAATCGTCAGATTCCCTGCTAGTCCTATACCAACGCAGGGGAGAAGGAGAGAGGGAGGGAGAGAGAACCCCAAGCAGCTCTGGAGAGCCTGACATGGGGCTTGAACTCACAAATCATGAGACCATGACCTGAGCTGAGATCAGGAGTCGTACACTTAACTGACTGAGCCACCCAGGTGCCCCTGGGACCTTCTTGTAAACCTCTGTGGTCTCTCACATTTTTTAGTGATTTAAGAGTTTTAACCACAGTTCACTTAAAACTTAGCAGTACGTTTATTTTGCTGATCTCAGGTTTTTTCTTTGGAATCGTTAGTTTTTTTCTGGACTGGCTGCTTTCCAAGCCCTTTCTGAGGTGCCTGTCACAGCTACCTGGTGGCAGTGTTTATTTTGGGGTTTTGTCTGTGGCACTTATCAGACCGATGTCTGGTGGTGGCTGTGATCGCAACGGCCCAGTGGTGAAGTCACGGTTGTTGTGCGGGCAGTCCTGCGAGTGCGCGACGGGTTGGCGGGGACCCTCGGCCCCTCCTCTGGCGGTGACTGGTGCCAGCAGCAGCAGAGCAGCCCCTGTCTCCTTCCTCCGTGCTGGGGCTTGTGGTCCTCTGGCGTGGTGGATGGAAGAGTGTGTGAAGCACGTCACGGCTAGGGTCCTGCTGTTTTCGCACAGCCGTTTTGCTGGTGGATCTGAAGCAAAATTCGGCTGAGGCCTTGGCGTCAAGTAGGAGTGAAGTGCACTCAGCTCTTCGCTTCACCTACCATGCTGAGGAGCAGGAGGACGTCCGCGCCAGGGTGGGTTCCAGTGCCCTGCCGGTGTCCCACATCTGGCATTTCACTGAATGCCCAGGACTTGGCTGCCGGAAAATTGAACTTTGTGGTTTTGAGGCCGACCGCTCGTGCCATCTAGAGAACTGGAGGTGCGAGCCACCAAGGTCCCAGGCCGTCTGACTATGTAGCGGTGGAACCGAGGGCTGCAGGGCCCCTCTCCTGCCCTATTAGGCAGTCGCTATTGAGTGAAAAGCGTGGCGACACTGTCGTAGACAGAGTCCTGGCTGGATTGCACAATTTCCCTCCTCCCTGGTATGACATCCCCTCTGCTTGGGGACCGTGCACAGAGTTTGCTGACTGAGGAGTCCTGCGTCTTCACCTCAGGAATCTTCCAGAGCGGCACCGAGGCTCTGAGCACATCTGCCATGGCGCTTTGCCCCTGAGCTCGGTGCCACCAATGGAATTCGTCCTGCAAGCTCCGAGCCGTGGAGTCCCTTCTCTTGGGGGGCGGAGCTGTGTTCCACTTTGTGCGTGTTTCGGTGCTCAACGTGATCTCTTCACAGGCTGCCCCTGTCCCACTGTCCTCCACCAGCCCCCGCCCTGGCCTCGGTCACCATGTCCTGAGCTTGTGGGTCAGCGTGTGAGTGTGCACTGCCACGTCCTCGGTGCATTAGGACTGCAGAGGCGCGGGCACCCGGGGCCCCTCCAGGCGGTGGGTGGTTTCTGACGCAGCCTCTGGTGGCTGGCACTGTGGTCCTTGCTAGTGTCTTGTGGTGGAGATGGGGGAGTAGAGAGCGCTGTCCGATGCACCCTGTTTTGCGCGTGTGCAGGAGCGTTGCCAGGAAGCGCTGTCACCAGATGAAGAGGCACAGCCTTTCTTTGGACTGCTGATGGCCTTCCGCGGGGGCGCACTGATCCACGTTCCCATTGTTGGTGCTCGGGCACGTCGTCGTGGTGTTTGGGGTTAGTAGAAGTGGAATGGGTGGCGGGAAAGCATCTTGGTGTATGTGGATTCATATCCTCTCGTGAGTAAGCTTCAGCACGTCCTTACATGCGCTGGTCAAATCTTAGGGCCTTTCCTTAGTGATTTCTAGGAGCTCTTTATAGTTGTATCTCAGGTCAGCCTCTTGGCTGTGGTGTGTGTTGCAGACCTATTGCGTCGTTTTGTTATTAATATTTGAATCGGCTTATATTTTTTCCTTGCAGAACTTAATTTATTTTAGAAAGGAGTAGGTTGTGTTTTGATGGAGCTTCTTTGGACCTTTGCTGCCTTACAGTCCACTTGGATTTTCTTACTGCTTTCGAGCAGTTTTGTCTAAATTCTAATGGTTTCCCATTTGACCGTTCAGGAAATGAAATGACTTGTTTCTCTTACGGAAGGCACTGCTGTGTGGTGCTCTTGGCCTTCCTCATTAGTTACTAGCTGCAGCCTCACTAACACGGTGTGAATTTTATCACTTAGAATTGATCTTTCTATCATATTTGGTTTGGTGGAGATGCTCCAGAAATGCTCCTGTTCATAAGGGACAGGGAGAACTTGAACAGAATTAGCTAAAACTGGGGGGTGGAAATGGACACTAGTGTTGATTTTTGAAAGTGTTATTTTAAGGAAATGGTGTGGACCATGCCTGCTGTCTGCTGTGGGTCGCTCGCTGCGTGTGGATAAGGGAGGTGGGGGTGCTGCTGAGGACGGGGTGCCCTGGGCTTGACAGCAGCTCCTGTGTTGGATGTCAGGCTAACTGCGCTTCATAAACACGGATGTGTTCCCACAGTGTGTTTACGTGTCATCTTTATGTTGCGTATTGTTTGGTAAAGGACACGTCTCTCAGCCTTGTGGGTGGTGGTCTTGATCTCACAGCACCTCCTTGCTAGGGTCCTTGTCAGCCCCTTGGGGTGACAGCCTGTGACCTGTGTCAGGACATTCCTGTACGTGAGATCTTTTCCAGGGTGGTCTCGACCCCTGTTTCCACATTGGGACCACCTCCCCGGTCCTTCCCCCGCATCGCAGGCCTGGTCACTTGGGAGGAGGCAGGGGCGGGGGGGAGGTGCCCTGCCTGCTGCGCACCCACGTGCGGCAGCCCTGCCTTTCCCTCTGTCCCCGTCCGTGGGCACACATCCCCAGTTCTCTGCTGGCACACACGGTAGCTCCAGAATTTTCTGAAGGGACGCAAGCTATTCCGAAGTGCTCACACTAGCTTACATTTTACATACCCACCAAAAGCGTGTGTGGGCTCCACGTCCCCAACACCTGTTGTCACCCATTGTCTGCCTCCTGATGACTGCCTGGACGAATCTCGTTGTGGTTTCCGTGTTTTCTGGATGACTCATAGCGTTGAGTATCTTTTCATGTGCTTATTGGCTATTTGTGTGTCTTCTTTAGAGAAGTGTCTATTCAGTGTCTTTGCCTTTTAAAAAATTGATTCTTTTCATTGTTGAGTTGTAGGAGTTTTTTTTTTGTTTTTTGTTTTTGTTTTTTTACAAATAGTTTATTTTCAAATTAGTTTCCCCATAACACCCAGTGCTCCTCCATGCCCACCCCTCCTCCCCCCCACATCCACCAGTCCTCAGTTTTTGTCAGCATTCAAGAGTCTCTCATGGTTTGCCTCTCTGCCTTTCCCCCACCATTTCCGCCCTTCTTCTCCCCTTGGTCCTCCGTCAAGTTCCTCCTAATCCTCCTATACGTGCACACATATGATATTTGTCTTTCTCTGCCTGACTTATTTCGCTCAGCATCACACCCTCAAGGTCCATCCATGTTGCTACACATGGCCAGATTTCATTGTTTCTCATTGCCATGAAGTATTCCATGGTATAGATAAACCACATCTTCTTGATCCATTCATCTGTTGATGGACACTTAGGCTCTTTCCAGGTTTTAGCTATTGTGGAGAGTGCTGCTATGAACATTGGGGTCCATGTGCTCCTATGCCTCAGCATTTCTGTATCCCTTGGGTAAATTCCTAGCAGTGCTATTGCTGGGTCATAGGGGAGTTCTATTGTTAGTTTCCTTAGGAACCTCCACACTGTTTTCCAGAGGGGCTGTACCATGTAGGAGTTCTTTTTAAATATAAATACTATACCCTTGTCAGATAATTTGCAAATATTTTCTTCCGCTCCATGAGTTTTTTTTAAGAGAAGATTTTTTTTTAATTCTAAAAAAATGATTATTTTTTGAGAGAGAGAGAGCAAGAGTCAGGGAGGGGCAGATAGAGAGGTGAGAGAAATTCCAACCAGTCTCTGAGCTGTCAGCACAGAGCCTGACACGGGGCTTGAATTTACAAACTATGAGATTGTAACCTGAGCTGAAACCAACCGAGAGTTGGGTCTATAATCGACTGAACCACCCAGGCAGCCCAAGACATGATGTTTTTTGAAGCACAGAAATCCTTATCAATAGTCTAGCGTTTGTCTTATTTTTGGTTGCCTAAGAAACTATTGCCTGATCCAAAGTCTTGGTCCATTTCATTTTTTTTTTTTAATATTTTTATTTATTTCTAGGAGAGAGACAGTGTGAACAGGGGAGGGTCAGAGAGAGAGGGAGACACAGACTGTGAAACAGGCTCCAGGCTCCGAGCTGGCAGTCAGCACAGAGCCCGACGCGGGGCTCGAACCCACGAACCACGAGATCATGACCTAAGCGAAAGTCGGACGCTTAACCGACTAAGCCACCCAGGCGCCCCAATCTTGGTCCATTTCAAGTTCATGTTTGTGTAAGGCAGGAGTGAGTGCTCTGACTCCCTTCTTCTGCGTGTGGATAACCCTTGTCACAGCCCCGTTTATTGAAAAGACTCTTCTTTTCCCCACCGAATTACCTTGGCACCCTTGTTTGCCATCACCTGACTCTAAATTAATGTGTTTATTACTGAATTTTAAATTCTGTTTCAGTGATCTCTGTGTCCATTTTTATGACAACACCACACTGTTTAGATTATTCCATGTGTGTAGTTAAGTTTTGAGATTTTTTTGTTCCCTTTTTCCTCCATGACTGCTTTCTTTTGTGTTAGAGATGTTCTAGTGTAGTATTTTAATCCCCTCATCTTTTATTAAACTATATTTTTGGGGTTATTGTCTTAGTGTTTTCTCCAGAATTACAATCAGTACAGATTTAATTTCAGTGTGTATGTAGAATTGGGTTTTATATGTGATTTCTGTTCTCTGCTCCTTTGTGGTGCAGCTCTTTTCTCTCTTTTTTAAGTTTATTTATTTATTTATTTATTTATTTTTAAATGTTTTATTTATTTCTAGGAGAGAGAGAGAGACACAGCGTGAGCAGGGGAGGGTCAGAGAGAGAGGGAGTCACAGACTGAACAGGCTCCAGGCTCTGAGCTGGCAGTCAGCACAGAGCCCGATGCAGGGCTCGAACCCACGAACCGCGAGATCATGACCTAAGCGAAAGTCGGACGCTTAACCGACTAAGCCACCCAGGCGCCTCTTAGTTTATTTATTTTGAGAAAGAAAGCAAGCGTGTGAGTAGGGGAGGGGCAGGAAGAGAGGGAGAGAGAGAATCCCAAGCAGCCTCCACGCTCAGTGCAGAGCCCAGCACAGGGCTCCATCTCACAAACTGCAGGATCACGACCTGAGCTGAAGTCTGGACTCGGACGCTTCGCTGACTGAGCCCCTGGGCGCCCTGTGGTGCGGTTCTTTTAAATCAAATAGGAGACAAGGAGAGCTCATAAACGAAAGATGCACTTATTACCCTATTTTCTGTGTCTCCCTTTACCGGCACTCTCTTTTTTCGTGTGGATTGAGAGCACTGTCTAGTGTCCTTTCATTTCAGCCTGGAAGACTGCCAGTGTTTCCTGCAAGGCCTGTGCGAGGAAAGCTGGGCCTGTGGGGTGAATTCTCTCTGGATGTTTGTTTGTTTGTTTCTCTGGGAATCTCCTAATTTCTCCTTCATTTTTGCAGGATAGTGTTGCTGGATATGGAATTCCTGGTTGCCACCACTTCCCTTCACCCTTTGAGTGCTCCCTCCCACCACCTTCTAACCTGTGGTTTCCAGTGGCGGTGGCGGCGGCCGCAATGGCAGTGGCAGAGTCTACTGAGGAGCAAGCCTCTTGCCCAGTGGCTTCATATCCTGCTTTCGAGAGTCTCTCTCCGGCTTTGGCTTTCTTGACAGTTTGATCTGGATGCATCTGGGTCTTGGTCTCTCTGCATTTATACTACTTGGAGTTCATTGAGCTTCTCGAATGTGGCCTTTCAGCCATGGTTCATATATTCCTTCTCTTCTCTTTCGCTTTCCTTCTGGGGCTCCGTAATGCAGGTTGTGGCATACTTCGTGCTGCCCCCCACCCCGGACTCCCAAGCTCTGCTAGGTTTTCTAGGTTTTTTCCTTTCTTTGTTCCTCTGACTCCTCTCTTGTGACCTGTCTTCAGTTTCCTATTTTTTCTCCCAGCTGCTATGACTGGCCTCTGAGAGCCTCTAGTAGATTTTTTTGCTTCAGTTCTTTTCCCCAGTTACTTTTGAATTCCAGAATTTGTATTTGGTTCTTTTAAAAAAGTAATATGTATCTCCTTATTGATTTTCTTTATGAGATGTTGTTCCCGTACTTTAGTTGTTTTTACCTGGTTTTCTTTAGCTCTTTGAGTGTATTTATCAAAGCTGATTTATAGACTTCTGCTTAAAGCCCATGTCTGGATTTCCTCTGGAATAGGTTTTATTGATTGTTTTTGTCCATTGTGTATGGGTTATCTTTTCTGTTTTTGTGAATCTTGTAAATTTTTTTGTTGAAAATTTTAATAACAGTGTGGCAGTTCTGGAACCCAGACTCCCTTTTCTCTGTGGCTTGTTGCTGTTGATACTTGATGTAGTTCTTGTTTGTATGATGACTGACTGACTTTCTTTCTTTCTTTCTTTCTCTCTCTCTCTCTCTCTCTCTCTCTCTCTCTCTCTCTCTCTCTCCTCTCTGTCTTTTTATCTGTCTTTCTTTCTGTCTTTTTTTAAGAAAGAGAGTGAGGGCCCACGAGCAGGGGAGGGGTGCAGAGGGAGAGAGAATCTTAAGCAGGCTCCATGCCCAGTGTGGAGTCTGATGTGGGACTCGATCTTACAATTGTGATATTGTGATGTGGGCTGAAGTAGAGTCAGATGCTTAACTGACTGAGCCCCCAGGCACCCCTGATGACTTTTCTGAACTAATTTTCCAAAGTCAATATTCTTTATGTGTGGGGCCGGTGAAGTCTCTGGTGAGCTTAGTGATCAGCAAATGATTGCACAGACTTTCTGGAACACCTAGAACCACTGACTCTCTCCTACAGGGCTCCATGTGCATATCTGGGCATGCCTTTAAAACTCAGCCTCACAGTTGAAGATTCTGCCATAGCCCCCACTTCCTGCTCATGCAGAGGCTCAGAGTCAGCTGGGGTTAGGGCCTCACCTAAGGGGTTTTCCCAAGCTTGCATACAGCCTGTACATTCAAGTGTCCCAGATTTTCAAAACCTCATGAACATTTTATTCCCCAGCCTTGTGTTTGCTGCCACTGTTATCCGCTATTTCAGTTCACAGTGAAATTAAAATACTTGCCTCTTAATTGTTTTCAACAAACACTGTCTGGGGAAAAGACTTTTCCGCATCCATTTACAAACAGCCTAGCAGGTGGATCTTCCAGGGAACTGTCACACGTCACAAGTATTCAATTCTCTGGGAGTGGAGATTCAAAGGAGCCCCGGCCCCTTTCCACACTCTCTGAGGCTTGCCAGGCTGTGCTGGGAGCACCGGTGACCGAGGGGCTGGGGAGTGAGAACAGGTCTCAGCTGAGGTAAGAAGGTCACAGAGCTGGTGTTTTTGGCACAGATGGGGCTTCCTGCACACCTCTGGTTAGTTTCCAGAGTTCAGAGAAAGTACATATTGGCAGTTTCTGCCAGTGTTCATGTTGCTGTCTTCGAAGAGAGCTTTTTTGGGGTCTTACTTGACTGTGTTCCATTTCGGATCAGGCTCTTGTGTGGCTTCTGGTTTTCCTGGGGTTTCTTGCTTTCTTTTTCTTGTAAAAAATAGTATCCTTTCATCCTAACCTCAGAGCCACCCAGACTCTTTACAGCGTGTTGCCTGAAATCACTTCCTGAAGTCCTGTCCCCTCGCATTCCAACCTGGGCCAAGTGTGGTGGAGTTCCATACAGCTGCCATCTGGGAGTTTCCGTTCACCATACCTCAGGTTAAATTCAGTGTTTGGAGTCCCGGTCACATCTTCTTCTTCCCCTCCTCCAGTTTTAGTAAGATGACCAACATATAACAGTGCGTTAGCCCGGGGGTATAATGCACTGACTTGAAGTCCATATGCGCCGTGGGATGGTCACCACGGTGGGTTTGTGGCCTCTGTTGCCATACGCAGTTACAGTTTTGCACATGTGTGATAAGTGGGTGCTGCTGCCTTAGCGACTTGGGTGTGTGCGACAGGGTTGTGAGCTACGTCCCCAAGCTGTGTGGGTGGTCAGGACTTAGGACCCTTTTACTGGAAATCTGACGCTTCTCCCTCTGGTTTAATTTTCTTCTCACTTTGCTGTGCTGTAGCTTCAAGGAACTTTCTCATGATATGTTGTAAATACAGGGTTCTTGAATGCCTTAAAATGGAGTTGTTTTAGGGGCACCTGGGTGGCTTAGTTGGTTAAGCGTCCGACTTTCGCTTAGGTCATGATCTCGCGGTTCGTGGGTTCGAGCCCCGCGTCGGGCTCTGTGCTGACTGCCAGCTCAGAGCCTTGAGCCTGTTTCAGAGTCTGTGACTCCCTCTCTCTCTGACCCTCCCCTGCTCACGCTCTCTCTCTCTCTCTCCTAGAAATAAATTAAAAAAAACACTATTTAAAAAAATTTTAAAAAAAATGGAGTTGTTTTAAAGTTCTATTTATTCCCTGGTTCGGATATGGGCAGAAATCTAACTTTAAGAACGTTGTCCTCTTGGAAGAAGGAAAGCATGCCCCCCACATCCTGTGTTACCTATCTGAGAGCCACCCCATCCAGTGTTACCGGTTCTGAGAGCCCCCCCACATTCCGTGTTACCCATCTGAGAGCCCCCCACATCCAGTGTTACCGGATCTGAGAGCCCCCCCACATCCAGTGTTACCGGTTCTGAGAGCCTCCTCACATCCAGAGTTAGCGGTTCTGAGAGCCCCCCCACATCGTGTTACCAGTTCTGAGAGCCTCCATTCAGCTGTTTTGTGAGTAAACTCTTTTCTTCAGCTGTGGAACTTTCAAGGGCCTATTTGAAATACCTGAAGTTATGAAACCATGAGGTTGCGTGAGTCATCTTTCATTCGTTCTGTTCAGCCCCCGGTGGGTTGTCTGGAGGCATGTTTTCCTTCGACTCAGGAGCAGTGTCCCGTGGCTGCCGTGGCTTCTGGCACGCCACACAGGTCACCTGGATGGGTCTGTGTCTCTCCCGTGACATCTCCCAGTCTTTCTGTTGGAAGTTTTATTGTAGCCTCTGTGTGTTTAATATGTGTGTGGTCATTCTATTTCTTTCTGCTCCCACACCCCGCTCACACCTCTCTGAGGACGCATG
The DNA here is from genome assembly GCA_017311185.1 of Proteles cristata cristata. Taxonomy (NCBI): domain Eukaryota; kingdom Metazoa; phylum Chordata; class Mammalia; order Carnivora; family Hyaenidae; genus Proteles; species Proteles cristata. Next base: position 1,037,296 of record JAESUZ010003757.1, on the reverse strand, counting down.
TGGGAGACAGGTTAGAATCTCCTTGCTTCCTAATTAGTTTTGGAGCCTTTGTCTTTGTTTCTCATGCTGCAGCTTTTCCCTAAGGATGCAATTCTCAGTGCCCTGGTTGTTTTTTTACTTAAAACATATTTTAAGTAAATATGTTTTCTCAGGGCACCTGGGTGGCTTAGTCGGTTAAGCATCTGACTTTCGCTTAGGTCATGATCTCGCGGTTCGTGGGTTCGAGCCCCGCGTCGGGCTCTGTGCTGACTGCCAGCTCAGAGCCTGGAGCCTGTTTCAGTCTGTGACTCCCTCTCTCTCTGACCTTCCTCTGCTCACACTGTCTCTCTCTCTCCTAGAAATAAATAAAAATATTTAAAAAAAATATTTTCTGCATTGTTTAGAGTAGGGGGCAGTGTGTCTGGGGCCTGCGCCTCCCCAGCTGAGGAGGGCTGAGGGGCCAGCAAACTGCCCAACACTTTGTGGCACCCCCCCGCCCCGCCCCACCCCACCTCACTGGTCTGGACCACAGCACCTTCTGTCCTTTCTGATGGGGCTTCCCCGATGTCGCCATCTGGGGCTGCCTCTGACTCTGAGCGGCTCTGCGTCTGCCCTCCCTGTCTGCTGACTGCTGGCCAGAAGCCCCAGGTGGTGGGGCTCCCGGGTGCAGACCAGTTCCTTGTCCCTGTTCCGCACTGCTGTCCCCACACTCTTTTTTTTTTTTTTTTTAAATATTTTATTTATTTCTAGGAGAAAGAGAGAGAGACAGTGTGAGCAGGGGAGGTCAGAGAGAGAGGGAGTCACAGACTGAAACAGGCTCCAGGCTCTGAGCTGGCAGTCAGCACAGAGCCCGACGCGGGGCTCGAACCCACGAACCGCGAGATCATGACCTAAGCGAAAGTCGGACGCTTAACTGACTAAGCCACCCAGGCACCCCGTGCTGTCCCACACTCTTACTGGTCTCCCCAGAGTTGCCAGAAATTCTGTCCCTGTCTCCCACCTCCTCCCTTGCTCAGTCTTGGCTTTTCCTCTTTGTGCTTTGTTTCTGTGGGTCACAGAGGCTGGGATGTGCTCACCCTACCCAGAGTGACATCTTGAACAGGAAGCTTGTCCTGTCTGGGTCCCCTCTGTGCTTTGGCTCTCCCCTGCTGTGCAAGACCAACAGCATGAGAAGCTTGCCCAGATTTGGAGATTACTGTTATGTAAGGCCGGCTGGGAGGATTTTATTAAGGCGAGCTTGCTCCTGGGGTGCCCCATTGCACATCCAAATTCATGGTTAAGGACAGCTGATGGGCGGGGATTGGATCCCCTGGGAGTGTGCCAGGTCCTGCCTGTGTCTTTTTTTTTTTTTTTTTTTTTAATATTTTTATTTATTTCTAGGAGAGAGAGAGAGAGAGACAGTGTGAGCAGGGGAGAGTCAGAGAGAGGGAGTCACAGACTGAAACAGTCTCCAGGCTCTGAGCTGGCAGTCAGTACAGAGCCCGACGCGGGGCTCAAAACCACGAACCGCGAGATCATGACCTAAGCGAAAGTCGGACGACCAACCGACTAAGCCACCCAGGCGCCCCTGGTCCTGCCTGTGTCTTTGCAGAGCTGGCGAAGTCACCAGTAAACCCCCCCAGAGGTTGGGTGCCGGGCTGATGCGCCCATGGGACACCCCAGCCTGCATGTGGAACGGTGTGGACAGTGGCTCACCTGCCCCCAGGCGCAGCCTCGGAATTCTCCTTCCCCTAAAAAGCCCGGAAAAGCCGCCTCGCAGTGGTGACTCTGGACGCTGGTGACTCCGGATGGCATCTTTCTGTCTACTTGAGGGTATTTGAAGTACAGTTAGGTTACAGTAGCCAAGCCTGATTATCTGCAACTCTGAGAGTTTCTTTTCAACATTTTATGTTTAATGAGCACTTCCAGAGCCATGTGGTTGGATCGTCTCCACACAGCATCCTTAGGAAGGCCTGGGTTCTCCCCTCCAGTGTCCCTTCACTTAATGCATTCTGCACATATGTTCATGAAAAGATTCTACATTATAGACACGGATTTCAGAGTTTGGAAAGAGACAGGAGTGGTTTGCTGCCCTTGTCCAGTTCCTTATCTGACGAGGCTCCCGAGCCCTGGGGGCTGCTGGCTAGTGTGGTGGCAGAGGCAGATGTGGGGTGCGGGTGTCCCCACGGAGGGGCTTGGGGAGAGGCGAGGAAGGGGGACAGGTGTCCCCACAAAGGGGATAACTGGGGAGGGGGCAGGTGTCCTCACAGAGGGCCTAACAGGGAAGGGGGCAGGTGTCCTCACGGAGGGACTGGCAGGGAGGGGCAGGAGAGGGGGCAGGTGTCTACACCAAGGGACTAGCAGAGGGGGTGGGGGAGGGGATAGGTGTCCCCACAGAAGGACTAGTGTAGGGGATTGGGGAAGGGGGCAGGTGTCCCCACGGAAGGACTAGCGGACGGAGGTGGGGGAGGGGATAGGTGTCTCCACGGAGGGGCTCAATCTCTGCTTGGAAGCCTTAGCAGCTCCTGGAAGAGGGCTTGTGGGGCCTCTGCACCCTGTGCAGACGGCAGGACGGAGAGAGGGCACACCCCACCTACGCCACCCACACTCGCCTCCTGTGTGGGCTCGGTCTCCCCTGATGGAGCAGGGGTTCTGGTGGAAAGCCAGCAGTTTTCCCCACATCATAATGACACACGTCGAAACAGAACTTGCAGTATGTTGACTAGAAGGGGATGGAGACGCGCAGGCCAACTCAGGCATAACTTGGTTGGGACAGTGGTCCTTGTCCAGCTGCCCGCTGCCCCTGGGGCGGTCCCACATCGTGTTCCGGTCTGCACCCGGGCCCTGCTCTGGAACGTGCTGGGCACCACCTCACGGCACCAGCTGATCCCCTTCTCCTCGGTTCCAGGTCTCGGTGACCCTCAGCAGTAGCTCCATTCGGGTGGCTGTGCTGGATGAGGGTAGGGAGCGCGTCCTCATGGAAGGGAAGTTCACCCACAAGGTCAACACCGAGAGCTCCCTCTGGAGCCTGGAGCCTGGGAAGTGCGTTCTGGTGAGTGTGGGCATCTCTGGAGGGCTGCGGGAGGGAGTGGGGGTCCCATCGGGAGTGGGGGCTGGATTCCTGTGGGCCAGGGTGCAGCTTAGGGCACCTTTCCTAGTCTCGGCCCTGTAGGCCCTGCCACTTGGCTCTCTGAAGTGGAGCTGATGTTTACATGAACCCCAGGGCGGTCTGTGCTTGGGTGCATGTGGTGGCCTCAGGTGATGAGCACCGTGGAGTACCCAGCAGGGTCACCCCTGCACAGCAAAGCTCGCCCGGGTGTCTCCCCCAGTCCCAGAGGCTCCTGCTTGCAAGGCCTTGGCCACGTCTGGGGCACAGCCAAGCAGGGTAAGAATCGAGAGGCAGGTTGATTTCAGGGGTGCCCTACCAGGGAACGCAGAGAGCACGGTTGGACCGCTCATTTGACAACGGGGTCTCACTGAGCCAGTCGGGGCTACAGAGCCCCATCAAGAGCTTCAGCGCCCCACTGACTGGAACCTTCTGTGGCTCCGGCCCCTCTTCAGGGCCTTGGCTTGGTTGGTAGGTGCTGCCCGGCGGGGTTGCATATGACACAGGGTACCTCACCAGGATCTGGAGGAGGGGACGGGCCCACAGGAAGATACCAGGTCTTAGGATAAAACCTAAGGGTTTCAAAGACACGTTGTGTGCCAGGAAGGAAGGAAGCAAAAATGTGTGTTTTCAGTTTCGTGAATACCTGCCTATCTGCGGAATGGGTGCCAGTGGGCCGGCCTGTCTGTGGGACCAGCAGGGCCGTGGGGTGGAGAGGGGTCTGTCAGTGCTGGGGTGCCAGAATCCCAGGCACACACAAGGCCTCCCCACGTGACGAGGACACCAGGTTGCAGAGCGCAGGTCCTGTTTGCCCGGCCCTTGTTCTCAGCCTTGCTTTGCACTTCCCTGCCCTTGCAAGGTTTCCCTTCTCTCTGTGAGAGTGTGACGGTTGACACCAACTCCCCCTTGTCACTCTGGGGCTCAGACCCTTTCACCGTCAGGCCATATCTCCATCCCCCAGTCCACCGGGGCTGTCCCTGCACCCTGGCCACATGGGCGGTCACATCTCCAGCTCCTGTCGTTTGTAAAATGCCTTCTCGGTCACAGCCTTACTTCCTATGGTTGTGGGAGGCAGGGTCAGGTCTCCTAGGCCCCCACCCCACGACCACCACCGGCAGGTGGAGCTGTGAGGCTGGTGTCCGCAGATGAGGGCACCTCACCCTCCAGTGTGGGGTGCAGCGGCTCCAGAGCGGGGCCCGCAGGGAGTCCAGGTGGTACTGTGATTGTGTTCCCTGGAGGAGCACAGCTGGGAAGCCCTCCCCTCACAGCCCGTCTTCTCTGATGCTCCCTCCGGGATGTGTGAAACCGTGTCCCTGTGAGTACGGGCCAGCCTGACAGCCACTGTGATCGGTGTACCCGACGTCCCTGCTATGGAGATGTGCTGCGGGTGACTCAGTGGCTTGTCTCGTAGCACCTTTGCTTGGCAGAGGCGACTTTGTCTGTTCTGTGTGCGTGTGCCTGAGTGTGGCTGTGGCCGGGATGGACACATGCACCTCATCATCCTGGCTGCCACTTACAAGGACACGTGGGGCCAGGCTCGGTGAGTGGCTAGTAATGTGATCAACTCTACGGAAGCTCGCTTTCCGGACCTGTTTGCTGAGGCTACACTGGAAGTGGCTTCCCAGAGCTGAGGCCTGTCTGTTCCCTCCCTGTCGGCCCTTGGGGGCAGGGAGGAGCACTTGCAGCGGGTGGGAGGCCTTCTGTGGTTGTCCTCCTCATGCCCGGAGCTGGTGCATTTGTCGCTGCCTAGGAACACAGCTTTGGGGAGTCTTCCCTGCAGGCCCCCTGCCAGCAGGGCCCATGTGGGAACCATGGGTCCCCTGGTCCCAGACAGGTCCCTCCCTGCTGTCCTCAGAGCGCTTGACCCTCAGTGCTGGCACCGCATGTATGCCAGCCTCACTGTGTGCATATCAGTCCCTGAGCTCACCTGTCATCCCGACCCTGGCATGGCTGGCGTATTCTGCCCATGGAATGCAGTCCTTCCTTCCCCCTTGTCCCCTCCCTCCTGACCATAGGCTGTGGTCTGGGTTTGATGGTTTATCCGTTGGTGACGTTTGGGCTCACACACCTGAGATGCTACCGTGGCTCAGTGAGCGTGTTGCTCTGACATGTGAAGACCCTGCTTGTGTTTGCTGCTGGGAACAAGCCCGGGTCCCTCCCTTGGGCATCAGAGGTAGATGGCAGAGCTCCAGGGCCTCCCCTCTGATCAGCATTGCCTGGCGTCAGGAACCTCATCAGCTGTATGGGAACTCCAGTCCTCACCCTTGAGTTGAGGCCGAGAGCCGTGATTGGTCACTCCCGACACATAGGTTGCTGGGCACCAGGGCCACCAACAAACAGAGTCAGGAACCCCTCTCCCAAGGGCTACAGTGGGCTCAGCATGCCCCAGTGTCCTCACTAGAGCCTGGAACCTGCTCATAAGACCTCACAGGAGAACGAGAGGGAGATGTGAGACGGAGGAGGACCCACAGATGGAGGGGTGACATGAAGACAGGCAAAGACTGGGGTCACAGCCCGACCTTGGACCCTCGGGAGGGGCCAATCGGCCTCACATGGAGAGGGCAACTGTCCCCTGCTGCCCCGGGGCAGTGACACGGGCCTCGGGTGGCAGGGTGTCCACCAGGGCCTCGCACAACAGGTGGGGGCCCCAGGGCTGCCTGTCACCTTGCTGGAATCCTTGGTCCGCACCTCTGACCTCCCGGCAGGTGATGCTGCTTGCTTCCCAGCCGCCCCCCCTTACCCGAGTGGATGCTTTGAGAGCAGGCAGGGGTGGCAGCTAAAACCGGATGACAGCTCTTGCCTCCCTCCCTCCCACACTCGAGAATGCCTCTCAGGCAAGAGACGTGAAGTCAGCGCCTCCCCCGACCGTTCTGTCCCAGAACTGCCTGGCACACTGTCCTCGGTTCCCCTCCAGGAGGTGCTGGCGACTCGGTGTCATGGGCGGTGGGGGGAGGTATCTGAGGGTGGAGGGTCGAGGCCACATCCCAGGTGGGGCTGGTCCATCAGCTGACCCTCTAGCTGGTCAGGTGAGCTCAGGAGGTGCAGGGTGCTCTGGGACCCATGTCTGCTTGAGGGACACGGGGGTGACCGTGTGGACTTGCTGTGTCCCCTCGTACCTGGATGACTTGCTTAGATCATTTCCTTAAGTTCAGCTCTCATGAGCAGAGTCACAGGCTGACTATTCCTTGGCCCTTTGCCAGGGACTCCCCCCTGTGCTGTTTCTGTGCTGACCCCAGGTCCCCATGTGTCCTGACTACTGGCCCGCCCCACAGTCCTTTCTCTGTCTCTCTCCATCTGCTGGGGGGATGTGGGTTTCTCAGGAAAGGCCTTCCCATCACCATCTCCTCACTCGCGGCCACCAGCATCACGGAGATGTATCCTCCTTCCTCCCAAATGCGGATTAAATAACATTAGCATTTTGGCGCATGCCAGAAGTCTGGAAACCGTCCCTAGAATGAAATGCAGGCCCTTGGCCTTCACGCTCTCGTCTCCCTGGGAGTTTCTCAGATCGGCCAGCACCTTTCACCACCGAAGGCATACCTGAGCCCCAGCAGGGAGGAGGGGCGGGGATGCGCTGGCAACACCAGCGGGCCACGCTCCCAGGGAACGCAGCTACTGCCCTTCCGTCCCGTGGGGACCCCGCTCCACACCACCCGGCTGCCCGGTGCTTTCAGCACATGGGCCCCCCCCCCACCCCACACCACGGACTTGTCCTATTTGGCCCACATGGTGCTTTGATTTGTAAACTTAAAAAGCTCGTAAACAACATGGAACATCGGGAGATGGCCCATGACCATGCTGCCTCTGGAAGATTCTGGATGTGGACCCCATCCTCTCCCAGAAAGGCCTATAGCGAACAGCTCCCCGTCGTCTGTCCTGGGCTCCAGGCACCTCCATGGAGCCCCGTCCACAGCGCGTACGGACGCCTCCCCAGCCCACATAGTCCAGAGGGCACCTCACCAGGCACACGGCCGCCTGCTTGGACAGGCAGCCCTGGAGGGAGGAGGAGGAGGCAGAGGTGAGGGCTCTTCGGCACACGTTGTGGGTGGGCTGGGCTCATTCACACGGGGCTCGAAGTTTCTGTGAGGACATTTCGGGAAACTGGTCCTGGGTCTGGAACCGGGTCCCCACAGGATCCTGGAGGGAGGCCAGGTAAGCAGGGCATGTTGCAGCGATTGCCCCGACCTGTCAAGCCTGAGATGGAGCACCAGCGCAGTCGGGGATGGGAGTGAGTGGGGGCCTTTGAAATGCTGGGTGCCCAGGAGGAGTCTCTGTGGACATGGGTAAATGGCTGTCATGGAGGAGGAGCCCTGCTGCCACTGTGGCGAAGACGGGGTCAAGGAGGAACTCACAGTGCATGTGGCAGCGTGATGCTGGGAAGGTACTGTATCACCTGTGCCGTGTCCTGTTGGGGTTGCTTCCCTGAGTTTAATCAGGAGGAAACACCAGACAAGCACCGAATGAAAAGTGGTCTTTAGGAACAGAGACCGTGGAACATTCCAGGTGAGCAGGGCAGGACCACTAAGGTGCATTCAGGACCCCGACCTGCATCCCATGCTGGAGAAAAGGTGGGCTGCGCTTCTAGTAGCAGAAGGAGGCCCTCGTGGAAATGCCAGGAGTCAAGGGTCACATGGTTCAGAAGAAACTCCTGGGGTTTGCTGTGTGTTACACGTGTCCTTAAACAGAGAGGGCCTGTGTGTGAACATGCAGTGGCAGAGCATCCTGGGGGGAGTCCAGGAAACAGGCATATGGGTGTGTTTAAAATTATTCCAAATAAAATCTTGGAAAACCCAAGATGCAAAGAAGCTTGAGAAAAGGCTCGCACCTTCAGTAGTCCGGGGCACATGACCTGGGTCTGCTGGGCGGCCAGGCGGCGGGCCGGGAGCTCTGGGCGCCACTCTGCTGGGGTGCTGTGTTTGTTGGCGCTCAGGATGTATCCCCAGACTGCATCTCCATGAACTCAATTTTTAGGGAAGTAACAAAACATTAGTGAAAAATCAAAACACAACATCAGGCCGTCTGACTCCTTTAGACTTGGGGTCTCGAGCTCTGTCCGAAGGGCATCTCCTTGGCGACGTCTTGTTTTGGCCACTGTTATGGCAATGTGGATGTACTACAAGGACACCATGCTGAGTGCAAAAGGCAGGGCCCACTGAAGGACGTGTGATGTGTCCCAGGGTTGCTCGCAGACATGGGGCTCCTTTTGGGATGATGCCGCCGCAGAACTGGGTAGAGGTGGGGGTTGCATCGCACTTGGATGTGCTGACACTGACTTGTTCGCTTTACTTTTCTTGTTTGTTTACTTTGAGAGAGAGAGAGAGAGCAAGTGGGGAAGGGACTGGGGGAGGGGGAGAATCCTAAGCGGGGTGCACACCACCAGTGCAGAGCCTAGCAGGGGGCTTGATCCCATGACCCTGGGATCATGACCTGAGCTGAAGAGTCAGATGTTCAACCGACTGAGCCTCCCAGGTGGCTCTGTTGAGTTTCACCTCAGAAAAAAATTGTTTTAAAGGTGGTGTTGAGCTTGTCTATGTTTTCGTTGGCTTTGCAAAGGGCCCATGAGCATTTGCCTTGTGGACCCAAGATGTGTGGGCGGTGAGGCCCACTGGGTTCCTTGTGTACAACGTCAGTCCGTCCTGTCCCCAGGCTGCACAGGGCCTGGTCATGCGTGTGGACCTGTCCAGACACCCTGCATGAGATTCGTGGTTCGTGTGAGGGTCTCTGTTTCCCGAGACGGATCGGCCTGAAGCACCGTGGGCATCTTGCGGGGATAATGGGAACCGAGCGCAAGCACTGCGGGCATCTCGCGGGAAATAATGGGAACTGAGTGCAAGCACTGCGGGTGTCTCGTGGGGAATAATGGGAACCGAGCGCTTCCCAAACTCCCACTTGGAAGGTTTTCGTTGCATTGGAAGGAACACAGATTTGCACCTTGGTGAAGATTCTCGATGTTGAGGTCTTGGCCGGTCAGGTCCCTCCACACAAACTGCTGAGCAAAGTCAGTAAGAAGCTGACTGAACAGAGCATCTGGAGACAAAATCCACCCCACACGTAGACTGTGGCGTTGGCTGGGAGAAGTCCATCCTCTGCTGGGCCTGCAGACGGGGGCCCTCGGAACCCGCTGTCCCCCTGGGGTTCACACCACACCCCCCCTGGGACAGTTGGTTTGGAAGGGGGAGGCTCATTTTGTCGTGCCAAGGTTGATGCTGTCACCGTCACTATGATGCTGTCACCGTCACTATGCTGTGACCCTCTCACCGTGCGGCCTGCCTCATATCGGTGCCCACACCCCGAATCCTCCTCAGGAACCTCACAAATGTCCCTGGTGGGGACCAGGTCTGGGTTGGCAGTGTCAGGATTGCCCTCTGGCCAGTCCCCCTCTCCCCCTGGTGCTGCCTTGAGTAGGACTTGCTCTGGCTGCTGGCTCATCACGTCTGCCTTCCCTTCTGGCCCTTCGGGTTGTGACCGGGGTTTCAGGCCGTTGGACAGTAAATGGACAGTATGAGGGAAAGGGGGCCTCCTATCTGTCAGTTCTTGGCCACCTCCCCATGTGCGGCTCTGACACTTGGTCATGTGCTAGGCAAGCAGGCAGGGCTGCAGCACATGGATAGAGGCTCTTGTTTCGGGTCGAGTGTGTCCCTGGTGGTGCAGGGAGGCTGTGATGGGAGCTGGGCTGGGGCCCTGGCCGCCTCTGCGAGGACCTGGGGGGTGGGGTGGGGGTGGGGTGAGGTCTGTCCTCCCACCCCCACCCCCCGCCCTCTGACCGGTGCCTCCCCATACTGAGCTCCATCCCCCCCACCTGCCCCAGGTGAGCCTGAACAAGGTGGGCGAGTACTGGTGGAGCGCAGTCCTGGAGGGCGAGGAGCACATCGACATTGACAAGATCAATAAGGAGCGATCTATGGCCACGGTGGACGAGGAGGAGCACGCTGTGCTGGACAGGCTCACCTTTGACTACCACCAGAAGCTGCAGGGCAAGCCACAGAGCCATGAGCTGGTAAAGGACGGCGAGGCGGGGCAGGGGTGAGGGGGACCAGGGGGCTGATGGGCGGGGAGTGTCCCTGCCTTGGTGTCACCGGCCGTGCTCTAGCCTGGTCACCATGTGGATGGGGCACTGGTTCCACAGCTGGACAGGGCCCAGGTGGCGGAGCCACGACGGGCCAGTCCACACAGACACAGTGACTCCACACATGATCCTAGCTCTCCCCTGCCCACAGGTCCTGTGGGAGGCTGCCCAGGGGTCACGGGAAGTCTCCTTCCAAGTCACTTTGGAACAAATGTTGGGGGCGTGAGACATATGGGTGGCCAGTGCCAGGTGGGGGGTGCCATGTCTGCAGAGGCCCACACTGGGCAGCACACGCTGGGGCCAGAGAAGACAGTGGCTTGGGTGTGATCATTCCTCCCAGGAGCAGAAGAAAGGGTCCTTTTTCTCAGGGTACTGTTGGCTCCCCTTGTTGGGAGTTGGAGACCCCAGTGGGACCAGACCTGGACAGGAGAGGGGCTGTTGCTGGCACCGCGGCTTCTGCCTCCTAGGGTTTGTTGTTTTGTTCCACGTGCATCAGGCACAGGAGCTCCCCAGTGGCGTTGGGATTCAGAGATGTCCTGGGGCCTCACTGTGGTCCTGCCATGTTGGGGGTCTGCTGCTGGTGTGCCCCTCCTGCCTGCCCCCAGGGGCTGTTTGTCCCCCACCCGCCCTGCCATCCAGCCAGCTTTCCTGCGAGGTCTCTCAGGCAGTGCTGACTGCTGCATCCCAGGTGGGCTCCTGCCCAGAGTCTCCAAATCTTCTCTCGGCTAGGCTCCCCGACCACCAGGGTTCACAGGGCTGGGGGGCTAATGTGGACCGTAGGGAGCTCTTGGGCCTCTCATGGGCTGTCTCCTCCAGCTGTGACCACTGAGCTCGCAGGCGGGGGTGGGGGGTCAGCTGAGCGAGTCTAGTCACACGACGGCCGCCTGTGGCTGGTGTACGAAAGCTGTGTGGATGTGGTTCTGAGGGAGGCTCCAGGACCGCTGCCGTGGTGGGGAGAGTGGGCTGCTCAGGCCAAGGGGGCCTCAGGAGGTCCTCAACGACAGGCCCAGGGCGGGCAGCCAGCGGGGAAGTGTCTGAAGACGCCGTGGGCTTGTGGGAAGAGCTCTGTGCCTGGAGTCGGAGGGGAGCTCCCGGGGACATATGTGCTGGGCCAAGTGGCGGTTCCTCACACGTTCAGCAGATACTCGGGAGCCGGGGCCTGCATGTGCCCCTTGCCCCAGTGACCGGAACCGACACTGTTGTCTGGGACGCATCCAGGCCTGGCGGGGATTCGGGCAGGAATGTGTGCAACCGTGGGCCGTCCCTGTGCACGGCCACGGGAGATAGCGCAATGTGGGGAGCGCCACCAGAAGAGCTTGAGGGCGGCAGGAGGGTTGGTCCGGGAGGGAGTAGAGTGGCCTGGCAGAGAGGGAGCGGGGAGACTCAGAGCTGTGCGACCGCACAGCTGTGCAAGGCTCAGCTGGTGGCCTCTGTGGCCCCTGGAGAAAAGCCAGTCCCTGGGAGAAGGGAGAAGGATGACATGGGGCCAGATGTTTAGCAGGACTGGCTGGTGCCTCCCCTGAGGGTCTAAGGTGGGGTTGCTGTGGGGAGTGGACGACGGCATGGGGATGCCCCCTCCACACTCCTCACCAGAGCTTGGGGTCACCCCAGAGACACAGGGCCCACATGGGTCCTGTCAGGCGTGGAGAGAGGCCAAGGAGAGGGCTTGAAAGGGGGCGGCAGGCGGGAGTTGGAACAAAATTAGTGGGTGGGGCTCATTGCACCCTGTCTGCATCAGCGGGGACTGGTGTCCAGGCCCCCGGTGCAAGTCTGACATGCTCGCCTCTGCTCAGGGAAGAGGGGGCCCCGGTCAGCAGGGTTCTGCAGCCTCATCGGACACCGAGGGTTTCCCCCCTGCCCTGCATGTGGGGGCATCGCATGGAAGTGTGTGCGTGAGGCCTGCAGTTTCCAGGCAGGTCCTCCCGTGGAGAGGCCAAAGCGAGCACCACTCTGGGCCGTGCAGCTAACCTCTGTGTCTGTTTTCTGTTTGTAGAAAGTCCATGAGATGCTGAAGAAGGGGTGGGATGCAGAAGGCTCCCCCTTCCGAGGCCAGCGGTTCGACCCAGCCATGTTCAACATCTCCCCGGGCGCTGTGCAGTTTTAGCGCCCGGAGGCGAGGACGCGCCCCGGTGCCCTCCTGCCAGGAACTCACTGTCGGGTTTGCCCTTGCCAGCCTTTCTCTCAAGGGTGAACCCGCGGCCCCTGGCCCTGCATCTCCAGACTGTTCCGGAGCAGCGTGGGGCGAGCGGGCCGCTGGACCCCCGCTCTCCTCTTGCTGCCGTGCACACTCTGCTTGCTTTCCCCGTGCTTGGGCAGGGCAGGGGCGGGGGCCTGAGCCTGACCTGCCCCTGGGCACGCGTGTGCGGTCTCGCTTGGCCTTTGTGTGCACCCGCTGCCTGCTCAGCCCCGTTGAGCAGAGAGTAGGGCTGTGGGGACGCAGGCCCCAGGTGCAGCAGGAGCTGTCCTCTGACGTCCTCCTGTGGGACCCAGTCCCTGTGAGAGAGCCGACGGGGTGCCCTCGAGACCGCAGCGCGCAGCCCTTCTGCCGCTGCCAAGCCCGGGGCACTGTGCTGCCACTCCTGCTCAGCCAGCCCCCTGGCCAGCGCCGTGGGCTCTGCCCTCAGAGCTGGGGAGGACTCCTTCTGGGGGTGGTCCTTCCGGACACCCCCCTTCCTTCACTTGAGTAGGTGGGAGCTGGCATGTCACAGTCACGTGGGGGGTTTCTGGCCCAAGGTGGCCAGAAAGTGAGTGGGGAGCCCCTGAATCTCTCCTGATCGGTCCCTGGGAGGCCTCAGGTGGCTCTGATGCCATCGCTGAGACCTTTCTTTCGGCTCCCCGGATTTGCACGCCTGTGTGCTGACGTGTGTGTGTAGGAACTGTGGGCGAAGGTGTGACGGGGTGGGGTGTGCGCCTGCACTGGCCCCTTGGGAGATGGGGGAGCTGTGGACTCCGTGGTCACTTGTCTTCCTTTGCCCGACTTTGTTTTCAGTGTTGCGTTTCTGCCTGCCCTGCCTGCTGTGACCGCGTCCCACCCGTGTCTGGGAGCGGCCGGCAGGCTGAGGCGCCCGTGCACGCTGCTGACGGTGGGCCGCCCCTGCCTTCCACTGGGCCCCGTCTGCCCCTCGCTGCTGGCCTGGGCCCTGGGGCTGGTGCAGCCTGCGTGTTTTCTCTCTTTAGACATGGCAGCCGTGGACCGGCCACTGAGCTCCGTCAGCTGAGGTCAGAGGAACGCGGGGTGCCCGCCTGCGAAGTCCCCCTTCTTCAGTGTCCGTTTGCAATAAATCTGTATTTAAACTCTTTCAGGTCCCTGTTTGTCATTTGCTGCTGTGACTGTTTGTAGTGTGCGATGTTTCTGGAATTCTGACCACAAGGTTCTTGGCTCACGTACAGAGCAGACACCAAAGTGGGGAATTCCTCGGAGTCTTCTGAACCAAGCTGGTCTCTAACCTGTGGTTTCTGGAAATCCAATGAGCTTTGAATCAAGAGAAAAGGATTGTAGCTGCAGGGCCCTGTCCGTCTGCTGTAGGCTCCTGAAACCCCAGGTGAGCACAGATCTCGAACTGCAGCCAGTGGACCCTGGCACTCTATGTTCCTGCACACAGCACACAGTGAGTCTGCCGTACCCCCTCACGGGGGACCTTGCTCAGTGGGCAGGGCCTGCCGCTTTTTCCTGGTAGTGATTCTTGAATGAATGGCGGGGTCGTGGTGGCACCATTAGCACACGGATGCCCAGAGCCAGAAGTAACCCACCAGTGAGGAGAGGCCCCATCTTTCTCGTTTGACCCAAAGCATGTGTGAGGGAGAACAGAGTCAGCATTTGTGTGGAAATGTGTCCCCGGGGCCGTGGCTGCTGTGCAGATGTGTGTGCCCAGAACTGACCTAACACCACCCAGGTCTGCCCCATAGACAGGCCAGCTGTTGCGTGTGTCTCTGGATAGCAGGCTGGCACTCATGTGAACGCGGTGGGGATGCCACGGTCCCCTGCTGGCACCATCACAGCTTTGGGGGGTGGAGGTGGGGAGTTAACCTCTTGTCACTTCAGACTGCTCCCCGAGTGGCCTGCCTCACAGGTCTGCCAGAGCGTGGGGCCCCTGGGTGCCTCCTGGACAGGGTCGGGACAGGACCAGGTGTGTGGACACTGGAGCCCACGCCAGGAGAGTCTGGGCTCCCAGGACTCAGTCTTGTTCGTGCTAGGGTAGGAGTCATGTGGTGGGATGGAGACACACCCCAGCTGTGGACAGCAGGCCCGGTGGCCTGATGTGGCCGTCCTGGTTGAGTGGTTCCACCAGGCAGGCCCGAGACATGCGTCCTGGAGAAGGTCCTCCTGCTTTCCCAGGCTTGTTTATCAGAGCCGGATGGGTCCTTTCGGTGCCAACAGTGTGTGAGGACTCATATAGGTGATGCCCCTGAGGCTGGAGCTAGACTCCCTCTTGCCCCACATCCTGCGGGGCTCACTGGCCTCTGCTGTCCACATGGCACTGGCCTGGCTTTGGTGGATGCTCTGCAGGTGGGGAGGTGGGAGGCCCCCAGTGTCATTTGCCAACAGAACCCCAGCAGCCCGGATGTTCCAAGAGGAGGTGTGGAGACGAGGCTGACCACTTCCTAACCTGGGTGTGGGCCAGGGGCCCTCCAGGGGCTCCTTCCTGAGGGAGAGGAGGGGTCCCCATGTGGGTGTAGAGATGGTGCCATTGGAGGTAAGGGAGAGCCCACCCCTGGGGCAGAGTGGTAGGGAAGCTGGCCAGGTCAGGGCTGTCCTGTGGCCTGGAGTGTGGCCCTCAGCGGGCTGTGGCAGGGGAAGCATGGAGCCCTCCAGGGGGTGGTGTCCGCAGAGGGTTTGGGTTAGTAGCGGTCACAGAGGGGTGGCGGCCCTAGCAGCTCTCTGTCAGCTCTCCAGCCTGAGCAGGCCACGGAGGGCCTGGGGACAGGACACCCTAGGCCGGAGCTTGAGACACTAGGGGAGAAGGTCCTGGGCCCTCCTTTGAAAGCAGCCACAGGGCCCTCCCTCATCCAGACAGGTGACCCCTTCCCATCTAAACTGACCCTCTGGGCGTAAGTGGTGAGGGATGGAGGCCCCCAGGAGGTGGGGCAACTTGCCCACCCTGTCTCTACCTCTGGTGGGGAAGGTGGCAGGACACACCCCAGCCTCCTGGGACGTGGCATCGTCTGGGACACCTGGCAGGCTCAGGACTGCCCCACAGGACCAGATGTGTCCTTTCCTCGGTCCCTGGACAGGGTGTCAACTCCCTCCGTTAAGGTGAGGCAGGCCGTGTTTCTGGAGCACTGGATGTGTCAGAGGTCACAAAGGGTATCCTGGGTACTCCCTGGGAGTCCAGGATTGTCACCACCCTTGATGACAGTCACAGGGCCATGTGCACCCTGTGTTTACAGTTGAGTAAGCAACTCCCATCACCAGAACCCTGGGTTACCAGGCAGTAAACCAAATAAAGCACAAAGACCTGAGGTGAACGTGACTAGGGGTGGATTCTGCAGGCCAGCTGGGACCCCAGTGCACCCCAGGGCTGGGACACAGGTGGTGAGGTCCACTTGCCTGGTGGGAAGATGCAGGCCAGGGACCAGGTGTGGGACAGTAAGTCCTCCAAAGGCATCTGCTGACCCCTGCGGGGTCATTGTGACCCCTGCAGAGGTGGGTGCACCTGAGGGCCTCCCGGACCTCACCCCAGGCCAGAGGATACCACGGAGATGTGGAGAGGACCCTGTGCTCCCCAGTTTCTGCAGGAGGGGACTCAGCACCAGGGGAGTGCACCATTTGCTGCCCCCTTGCCTCCAAGAACCAGACTTCCCACCCACCCTGGACCCTCCAGATCCCTGCCCCTTTGGGTGCCAGACCACACCCCGGACCATCTTCCCTTGACCCATGACCCCCACCTTCCTCAGCTGCACTCGTGACACCAGAGTGTCTGACAGCTGTCACCGGCACCCTGTCCTTCTGACCTCCACTGCTGGGCCTGGTTCCCTCCGCCCCCTCCCCACTTCCTCCGGCCTCCCTTCCTCTCCACCTCCAGGTGGGAAGTGACCTGCTGGCCATGACCATGGCTGTCAAGAGGCCACACCTTTTAATATGTGGTCAAAGGCCCCAAACCTAAAGCTCAGTGGTTAACTGTGGTCGAGTGTGCAGCTCTGGCACACTGTGTATCCCCAGAACTTTCTCATCGTCCCAAAGTGATACTCCATACACGTCAAACATATCTGCATTTGTTGCTGCAAGTTCTGGTTTCGGAGCTCTTTGTCCCCTTGGGAGCCAGGGAATGTGGGGTGGGGCTCCAGGCAGCTGCAGCTGGGGCAGGGGGTGGGGACAGAACTGACCAGCACAGCCTCACCACTGCACACCATCCATCAAGGGCCCCCATGCACCAGGTAGTGGGGACAGGGCACCGTTGTGACCCCAGCCGGCCTGGACAGGGCAGAGCTGGGGTCCCCAGGGTGGGAATGTGCCTGGGGCACAGAGGCCAGAGCCAGGGGCCTGGGGTGCAGACTGACTCTGGAATTTAGGCCCCGGGCGGAGGCGGGGGCCTGGGCAGGAGGCATCTCAGGAGGTACATTGGCTGCAGGTCCTGCCTACGTAGGACAGGTGAAGGAGTGCCCAGGGGGAGGAGGGGTCCTGCCCACCCAGGACAGGTGAGAGGCCGCCCAGAACGGGGCCTGTGAGGGCGGGGGGAGGTGACAGGCTGCACAAAGCCCCCTCCCCAGAACCAGGGCCGTGGTCTTGGACCATCCAGGGGCCCTGTGTCCTCACAGGCAGCCTCTTGAGGGGCAGGAGGGGCCAGGTTGGAGAACGAGATATGGCCAGAGAGGGGGTGGGGGCAATGGGCTTTGGGAGTGGGGTGGCCGGCCTCTGGATGGTGGGGGTAGGGGATGCTGTTGCACCTGATTTCAGACTTCTGACTTCCAGACTAAGGACAACTGGTGTTGGTTTAAGCCCCTGAGCCTGCTGGCTACAGCAGCCCCAGAACCTCCTGGGGTAGGGGGAGCTGTGACCTTGGGAGCTGGGGGTCTTGCACACATATTTGCTCAGTGGTGCTGGAGGGATTGCCCCCTATGGCTGTTCTTCTGCCCTGGACCCCGTCTTGTCGGTCCCCAAGCCACCCGACCTGTAGAGTGGTCACCAGCCGACCCAGGACCAGAGTCCAGATCCCTCTTCCCTCCCTCTCCCTCTCTAGGTGGCCCTGGTGGGTCTCAGACAGTGCAGTGGAGCTTCTGTCCGTCGGAGCCTCTAATGGGGGTGTGGCAGGTGGGGGCTCCTCGGGGATGGTGAGGGGCCAGGGTGGGCTGCCCTGGCCACTGTCACCACCCTCCTACTGGCTGACCCCTCGGGAAAGCAGGAGACCAGCGTCCATGCTGGCCAGCCCCCCAGGGGAGCTGTGGAGGGTGTATGCCCCCTGCTCCCCACAGCCCAGGGGCTGCATTCCATACTCAAAACAGTCCTGGACAGCTTCTGGGGTCAACTTTCTTTTATTAAAAAAAAAAATGCTTAGTATTTATTTTTGAGAGACAGAGCAAGGCAGTGTGTGAGCAGGAGGGGCAGAGGGAGAGGGAGACACAGAATCCGAGCAGGCTCCAGGCCCTGAGCTGTCAGGACAGAGCCTGACACGGGGCTCAAACACACAAACCGTGAGATGGTTTGACCTTGACCAGAGCCAAGTCAGACAACCAACGGAGCCACCCAAACGCCCCTAAATTTTTTTTAAAAACATGTTTATTTGGAGAGGGAGAGAGGGAGAAATAATCCCAAGCAGATTCTGAGCTGTCAGTGCAGAGCTGGACTCAGGGCTCAATCCCACAAACTGAGATCATGACCAAGAGTGGGACACATAACCAGCTGAGCCGCCCATGAACCACTGGGGTTAACTTTTAACTTCTGAAGTCGAGATAATTATATTGTTGGTCCTCCAACAATGCAAGCGGACGTGCCATATAACTTGGGACCCGCTGGATTGACTACTGCCAGCGCTTTGTTGACCAGAGCCTTACTGATAACATCATGATCAGTGAACATATGTTTTGTGTGATTATTGTGTTACATGCTGTTTTTTCACAATAAAAGAAGCCAGAGAAGAGAGAGCGTTATTAGGAAATCGGAAGGAATAAAAAATACATTTACAATTCTGTGCTGTATCTGTTAAGAAGTTTACATATGATGGACTCACACAATTCAACCTGTGTTGTTCGAGGGCCAAAGAAGGTTGTGGAGTGTCCCCCTCTGCTCAGCTCCTCCCCTTTGTCCTGCAAGCCAGGGGAAAGACGGGACGGCCCACGGAACTCGAGAGTCCGCAACGCTCTGTGTCCCCAAGTGTGTGCAGTGCTGTGGCTTCATCACATGACGCTCCATGCACCTGCTTCTGCAGTGCAGACCCAGCACTGTGTGGTGGCCACAGGTGCCTGGACCCCTGAGAACCCTGCCCATTCTCGGCCACTGCCATCCTGGGTGTGTCGAAGGCTGTGCTCTTGGATTACAAGGTCCTTCCCTGAGATCGCCATCCTCAGCCGTAGTTTGTGTCAGCTGTGTGCGTCAGGAGCACCTCTGCTGCTGGTGTGAGGCCCTGGGTGGGAATGGGCTGTCCACGGGCCCTAGATGTTTTGGTTGTTTCCAGCTTTGTTTATTGAATAGAGCTGCTCTGAGCATTTGCATAGAAGCTTTTTGTGTGAACGCAAATTTTCATTTTGAAACAAGCCACTGCTAGCCATGAGCCATGGAGAGCAGGCACCTCTAGAAGGTGGTAAAGGAGAGGAGAGGGGTTCTCGCCCAGATTCTCTGAAGCAGTCAGCGCTGTGGACATGGACTCTGGGCCCTGGGACCTGTCTCAGGCTCCTGCTACCCAGGAAGTCAGATAATAGCTGTGTTGTTTCAAGCCTCCCAAGTTGCTAGTACTTCGTCACGGCAGCAGGATGCTAATGTGGGCTGTCTCTCCAACAGATGTGTTCTGGCATCTTGAGGGGTGGGCACCTGTATCTCCCCAGGGGTTGGCTGGCCAGACTTGTCCCAGGCTCTCCAGCTGCTCATCTTCCTCAGGGAAATGTCTGCCCCGTCTTTTGCCTGTTTTCTAATTGGATTGATTATTTTAATGTTAAGTTTTAACTCTTTAAAATATATTCTAGATAACAGTCCCTTGTCAGATATGCGATTTGCAAATAATTCCTTGGTGTCTGTCACTAGTTTTCTTAGCCTTTTAACTTACTCTTTCTCTGAGCAAAGTTTGTAATCCCATAAGGTCCAATTTATTGAACTTTTATGAATGATGTTTTCAGTGTCTATAAGAGTAAAAAAATCTTTATGTAGATCTCAAAGATTTCTCCTGTTTCTTTTTTCTCAAAGTCTTATGGTTTGTGTTTTCATTTAAGTCCATGTTCATTGTTGTGTCAAGTGTGAAGCTTAGGGTCAGGTTGGCCTGTGATTGTCCAGTTTCTCTGGCATTTATTGAAACAACTCTTTCCTTCACTGAATTGTTTTTGCCCCTTTGCTGTAAATTAACTGGACACATTTATGTGGGTCTTCTTCTGGGTCTTCAACTCTGTTCCACCGATCTCTGTGTCCATGCTCTACCAGCACAACCCTGCCTTCAGTCCTGACACTGTGAGTGCTGTTCTTCCCACTTCATCATTGTTTCGGTTATTCTAGGGTGGCTCCCTTTTGAATACAAAGTTTAGAATCAGCCTCTTCATATCTACAAAAAAAATCTCACTGGACTTTTGATAAGAACTGCATTGAAACTATGGACCAATTTAGGAGGAATCACCATCTTTGCCATGTTAAGCCTTCCAATCCATGAATATGGTATGTTTTACCCAAGCATCAGATCTTCTGTTTCTTTCATGAATGTTTGTAATTCTCATGGAGATTTTGTACACATTTTGCTAGATTTTTTTTAAATCCTATTTCTGTAAGTATAGTTTATTTTTTTATGTTTATTTTGAGAGAGAGAGAGGGAGAGGGAGGGGCAGAGAGAAAGAACGAGTTTTAATCCCAAGCAGGCTCCATGCTGTTAGCACAGAGCCTGATGTGAGATTATGACCTGAGTGGTATCAAGAGTTGGACGTTTAATTGACTGACCCACCCAGATGCCCCACATTTTACTAGATTTATACCAAGTATTTTGTGTTCTTTGGGCCAACTGTTACTGGTATTGCATCTTTAATGTTGATTTTCTTGTTTATTGTTAATATACAGAAATGAAATGGACTTCTGTTGATTTTGTATCTTGTAACTTTACTACATTCATTTATTGTAGGAGTTTTTTGCACATTCCTCAGGATTCTGTTTTCTTTTTTTTTTAATTTTTATTTATTTCTAGGAGAGAGAGAGAGAGAGAGCATGAGCAGGGGAGGGTCAGAGAGAGAGGGAGTCACAGACTCTGAAATAGGCTCCAGGCTCTGAGCTGGCAGTCAGCACAGAGCCCGACGCTTAACTGACTAAGCCACCCAGGCGCCCCAGGATTCTGTTTTCTGTGTAGTCTATCATGTCATCCACAAATAAAAATTATTCTATTTTATTTTATATTAAAATTTTTTTAAAATGTTTTATTTATTTCTGAGAGACAGTGTGAGCAGAGGAGGGTCAGAGAGAGGGGGACACACAGAATCCAAAGCAGGCTTCAGGCTCTGAGCTAGCTGTCAGTACACAGCCTGACACGGGGCTCGAACCCACAAACTGTGAGATCATGACTTGAGCCCAAGTCGGACACTTAACCGACTGAGCCACCCAGGTGCCCCAATAAAGATAATTTTATTTATTTCCATTTTGGATGGCTTTTATTTATTTACACTTCTTTATTACAGTGGCTAGAACTTCCAGTACTATCCCAGTTAAGAGTGGCAAGTGCAGACTTTCTTGCCTATACCAGAACTTGGATAAGCATCCAGTTTTTCACCATTACCTATGATGTTAGCTTTAGGGTTTTGGTAGATACTGTTAATGAGGTTGAGGAAATCCATCTCCATTTCTAGTGTGCTGAGAGGTTTTTCATAAATGGGTTTTGAATTTTGTCAAACTTTTTCTGTATAAATTTATATGATAATATCTTTTTCTCTTTAACCTATTGATATGGTGTGTTACAATGATTGATTCTCAAATATTGAACCTACCTTGCATACTTGGAATAAATCACACTTGATCTATACACTGCTGAATTCAATTTACTAATATTTTATTGAGGATTTTTTTTTATGTGTAGAAGTTGACAAGAGATTTTTCTGTGGTTTTCTGTGTGTTCAATTTTTTTTGTGTGGTTATTGGACTGTTTAGGTTATTTACTTCACCCGAGTTTTGGTGGTTTGTGATTTTTGAGAAATTGGTCCATTCTTCTAAGTTGTCCAGTTTATAAGGATAAATGTGCCAACAACACCCTCTTATTCTCCTGTTAATAGTCATAGGATCTGTCATATCCCAGTTTATTCCTGACATTGATTATTTGTGTCTTCTCTCTTTCCGTCTTTGCCCATCCTGGGAGAAGCTTATTAATTCTATTGATTTTTTTTGAAGAATTTGCTTTTTTTTTTTTAAATGTTTTTATTTATTTCTAGGAGAGAGAGAGAGAGACACAGCGTGAGGAGGGGAGGGTCAGAGAGAGAGGGAGTCACAGACTGAAACAGGCTCCAGGCTCTGAGCTGGCAGTCAGCACAGAGCCCGACGCGGCGCTCGAACCCACGAACCGTGAGATCGTGACCTAAGCGAAAGTCGGACGCTTAACCGACTAAGCCACCCAGGCGCCCCTGAAGAATTTGCTTTTTGTTTTATTGATTTTTCTCTATAGTTACTGTGTTTTTTATTTCATTGATTCCTGCCATCTTTTGTATTTTCTTCCTTCAGCTTTCTTTGGGCTCTTTTTCTAGTTTCATGAGGTGGGAACTTAGGTAATTGATTGTGATGTAAGCATAATGCTAAAAATTTCCCTCTTGGCACTGCTTTAGCTGCACCCAGCAACTTTTGTTTTTGATTTTTTTTCATTCACTTCCATATATCTTTATTTTGAGATTTCCTCTTTCAGAAATGTGTTGTTAAAGTTCCAAGAAAGTGTTTGGGATTTTTCTGTTATCTTTCTCTAATTGATGTCACTTTAATTCTATTACTGTCTGAGGGCATACTCTGTGTGATTTTAATTCCTTTTTTATTCTTTTTTTAAGAGAGAAAGCATGAATGTGAGGGAGGGAGGGTGGGAGAGAGAGAGAGAGAATCCCAAGCAGCCCCCAAACCCAGTGAGGAGCCAGACGTGGGGCTAGATCTCCCAACCCTGAGATCATGACCTGAGCCGAAGTCAAGAGCTGGGTGCTTAACCAACTGAGTCATCCAGGTGCCCCAATTCTTTCAAATTTCTTAAGGTTTGTTTTAGGACCCAGGATATCGTCTGTGTCAGTGAGTGTCAGTGGGCACTTGAGAGGCCTCTGTATCCTGCTGCTGGATGGAGAGAATGTTCCATAGATAATTTGATCCTGAGGTTGATGTTTTGAGGTCAGTTCTGCTGTGTCCTCGTGCATTCTTGATTTTGTAGTGGTGTCAGTTGCTGACAGTCTCCAATTTTAACTGGATTTGTCAGCTCCTTTCCACTCTTCTGGTTTTTGCATCATGGATTCAGAAGCTCTGTTGTTTGGTGCATACACATTTAGGACTATTGTGGCTATTGGGTAGGTCAGCCGCTCTGTCCTTGTGTCCTGTCCCTCTCTGTCCCTGGCAGTTTCCTTTGCTCTCATGTCTACTTTATCTCAGCGTAATGTGGCCATTTCTGTTGTATTAACATAAATAATATTTTTGATTAATGTTTATACGATATAGCTTCTCCCAGCCTTTTACTCTCAGCCTGTTTGAACTGAGTTCCTCAGAGGCAGCATATAGTTGGGTTGTGTTTTTATCCATTCTGCCAACCTGTCCTTTAATTGGCGTATTTAGACCACATACATTTAAGGTAATTAGTGCTAAATGAGTAAAGATTCTGCCACTTTCTTATTTGCATCCTGTTTTCTTCTCATCTCATTCTTCTGTTTAGTGTTCCTTGGCCTGAGTATCTCTTGGGCCTTTTTTACAATTCCTTTTAAGTTTATCTGTCATGTTTTTAAACATATGTATCACCTTGTATAGATTTTTAGGGGCTGCGTAGGCATTTCCATATACATATATGACTGCCGTCATTGTGAGTGTAGAAACCTTACTTCCGTTAATGTCCCTTTACACTCCAGAATTTTAAAGCATCTCACCTACACTGAGGCACATCAGATGGTGTGAGAACTTTTGCTTCAGTCATAAGACATGATTACAAATATTCACGGAATGAAGGAGTCTATTAAGTCTGCCTCCACTTCCACCCTTTCCATTGTTCTTCCCACGAAGTGACAGCAGACAAATTCACTGTTTTTCTTCCTCTGCAAATCTCTCTCTTTCCCTTGCACTCCACAGGGATACTTTCACTGATGGTGGAGTGTGCAATTGACAGTTCTGTTCTTTCAACACTCAAAGAATCCTGGGCTACATGTTTCTGACCACCGAGGTTGCAGGTGACAAACTGGCCACCATTTGAATGGTGCTTCTCTGCTAGAACTTGTCCTCTCTGTCTGGCCATGTTTAAGATGCTTTGTTTCTGTGTCTTCAGTTTTCAGAAGTTTATTATTTTCTTTTTAAGTTTATTTTTTGGGGGGAGAGACAGAGAGACAGAGCGTGAGCAGGAGAGGAACAGAGAAAGAGGGAGATACAGACTCTGAAGCAGGCTCCAGGCTCTAAGCTGTCAACACAGAGCCCGACATGGAGCTCGAACCCATGCTACTGTGAGATCATGGCCTGAGACAGAGCCAAATGCTTAACCGACTGAGCCACCCAGGTGCCCCCCCAGTTTTCAGAAGTTTAATCATGTTGCGTCTTGGTCTGGATCTTTGTAGGTGTTTCCTGCTGGGATTTGCTCAGGTTCTTGATTTGTAGGCTTATGTCTTTTGTTAAAATTGGGATATTTTCAGATGTTATATCTTTAATTTTTTTCTTCCCCCCAACTTTTTTTCCTCCCTGCCCTCTGGGACTCCGATGATATGAATGTTGAGCCTTATGTTATTGTCCACAGATCTCCAAGGCTCTGTTAGCCTGATTTTTTAGTCTGTCTTCTCTCTCTTCTTCAGAATGAGTAAACTGTGTCGGTCTGCCTTCAAGTTTGCTGGTTCTGTCTTCTGTCATCTCTACTCTGCTGTTGAGTCCATCTGGCAAGTTATTTAAGTTGGTTGTGTATTTTTAAGTTCTATTAATTTTTTTTAATGTTTTATTTATTTCTAGGAGACAGACAGCATGAGTAGGGGAGGGTCAGAGAGAGAGGGAATCACAGACTCTGAAACAGGCTCCAGGCTCTGAGCTGGCAGTCAGCACAGAGCCCGACGCGGGGCTCGAACCCACGAACCATGAGATCATGACCTAAGCGAAGGTCGGACGCCCAACCAACTAAGCCACCCAGGCGCCCCAAAGTTCTATTAATTTTTTATAGAACTTTTTTTTAATATACAGGGAAGAAACATACAATTTCTTTGCTGAGGGGCTCCTGGGTGGCTCAGTTGGTTGAGCCTCTGACTCTTGATTTTAGCTCCAGTTTTGACCGCAGGGTTGTGGGATCGAGCCCTGCATCGAGCTTTGCAATGACATGGAGCCTACTTGGCATTCTCTCCCTCCTTCCCTCCCTCCCTCCCTCCCCCCCTCCCCCCCTTTCTCTCTCTCTCTCTTTCTCTCTCTAACAAAACAAAACAACTTCTTTGCTGAGATTTTCTATTTCTTTATTTGTTTCAAGA
Source organism: Proteles cristata cristata (assembly GCA_017311185.1). Lineage (NCBI taxonomy): Eukaryota > Metazoa > Chordata > Mammalia > Carnivora > Hyaenidae > Proteles > Proteles cristata. Next base: position 1,012,406 of record JAESUZ010003757.1, on the reverse strand, counting down.
GAATTTATAATTGCTTGTTGAAGCATTTTTGCAATCACTGCTTTTGAATCCTTGTCCAGTAATCCCAGCATCTGACTTACCTTGGCCTCGGTATGAGTAGATTGTCTTTTCTCGCTCAGACTGTGCTTTTCTGGTGCTGGTGTGATGCAGGATTTTCTCTTGTATCCTGGATATTTTGGCTGCCTAGTGAGGACAGTCCTGACCCTGTTTAGGTCTCCTATTTTAGCAAAGCAACACCCCCCACCCTTTGCTTCTGCAAAGGTTCTCATCTCCTTTCCTGGACTGTGGTCCTGGTGTTTGGTTTTCAGAGTCCTGCCGGGCCTGGGGCTCTGCTCAGCACCGGGGACACAGGGCTCCAGGACACTGTCTCCCCTCCCCCTCCCTGAGAACAGCTCTCCTGTCCTCTGTTTTGTACAAGGAAGCCTGGTGGCAGTCTGGCTGCAGGGGCATGTGGGGGACACAGCAACACACAGCACCCAGTTCTCCAGTCCTGAGGCCCCTGGCCTGTCTACTGTCTCTTTTCCATCTCAGGGTCTGTTTGTGGTGCCTTTTGGATTGTGTCCAGGGAGGAGGAGCTGGGGAGGGCATCTGTGCTGGCCTCTTCTAGAACTGGAAGTTGACAGCATCTAGACAGCGGGGACCATGGTGGCTCCTGCAGGAAGGCTTAAAACTGCTAGCAGGCTCGGATCACTGTGAGGGTGGCAAGGAGGGCGGCAGCGGGGTGATGACATGTCCAGAGCATTCTGCGCAGAACAGGTCCCCGGCGCCATGATCCCTTTCCCACGAGGACAGTGTCTTGCTGACAGGATGGAAGTGCAGAGGCCCTGGGAGGCGGAGGCGAGCAGGGTGGGGGCCTGGGAGTTGACACTCCTGTCTGGAGGCTCTAGGGGCCCCTTCCCCATTCTGGGGCTCAGAGACCCCGACAGCGAGAAGGGAAGGTTGGTGGAGCGGTATCTGGGGGTGGCGGGGTCCCTAGGTTGTGTGGGAGGAGGTTTTCAGCCTTTCCCACCCCAGGGATAAAAATAACAGTTTGCAAAGTCAGCTGCTAATCTTGTTGCTAGGTAGAGTTCAACCCAGAGCTGCCATTTTGCACTAAGTTTGGCTGCACGGCTTTTCCTGGGAGCCAGGTGCTCAGCTGCAGGCCCAGGCCTTGGAGGGGGCGCAGGGGGGCAGGCACTGTGGTTGTCACCTTTCAGGGGACATCCTGGTTATTATCCTGTCAGACAGATGGACAGGGGCAAGTATCATGGCCAAACTGTGGAGGGGCCAGGGCCTGGCTGGGTGGGCTGGGAGCAGGGGAACCCCAGCGAGGGAACCTTCCAGGAGGAAGCACCCCCACCCTCACCCACTCACAGTGGCCTCTGCACAGGGCCTGACCGTCGAGGTGTGCAGAGTAGACATGACCAGGGCAGGTGCACTGAGGGGTAATGCTGTGGGTTAGGAGCCCTGGGGGGTAGACGAGGGGGTCAGGAGCAGGGAGGGGCCGCTGAGGTTGAGATGCTCATCGGCTCCACAGGGAAAGGCGGGAACGGCTGACCTGGCCGCAGTGAGTGGGGGCATCTTAGTGACTGCCAGTAAGTCCAAGGCCAGTCTGTAGCGGCCAGACCGTTGCTGAATGCACATGGACGGATGGAGAGCTGCCGGTGCATGAGACCTCCGGGCCTTCTCCTTTGTGACCTCACAGACCTTCAGGAGCAGTGTGAGGACCTCCTCCCTGCCCTTGCTCTTGCGCCCCCTCCAGGTCCCATCTGCTGGGAGGCTGGGTTTGGGGGCGGGGAGGGGGGACGGCTTCCTGGCCAGTGGAGCAGCCAACTGGGCTCCGGCCCTCGGCTCCCACTCTGGGGCCTCTGCCAAACCAAGGGGCCAGTGTGGGCCAGGAACCGCACGTGGGCTCTTGGCCACAGTCTTCCCCCAGCGCCTGGTTTGTCCTCCATTTTGGCCCTTGTCATCAATGTCCCCTTTCTGGGAAGGCCACCAAGGCCACGCCTCCAGGGCCCCTGTTAACAGTGCTTTGGTAGGATGTGGACTCCTGCCCAAGCCCTGCCCCTCGGGGTACAGGTAGCCTGTGGCCTCTGATGGCCAGGGGCCATGCTGTGCTCAGCACAGACAGGGCTTGCCACTGCCCCCAGCCACAGAGGCTCCCACATAGAGGCCTCATGCAATCAGCCAGTGCAAACCTGGGCCCCTGGGAAGCTGCCCACAAATCCGTATGCTCCAGTCCCGCTTGGAACTGCAGGTGGACTGGTCAGCGCGAGCCCATGCCCACCGCCAGCAGGAAGATACCCAGACACCTGCCAGCTCTCCTCATTCCTTACCCAGGTATCGGGTGATTCCTGTGCTCCTGCCTTTCCCTGTGGGCTCCACTGACCTCTCCCTCCCCCAGGAAGAGAGGGAGGCACGGGTTGCTGCCTGCGGCCTCTTTCACTCTTGGGATCGATTTGCCAGCAAAACGGGCTGACAGCAGCATTTGGGCTTGGGGCCAAAGTGGGAGGAAAATTCATGAAAGAAGACCTTTTATTACCTAACGTGGCTCTGAGGAGGAGGGAGAACCAGGCCTGGGCCACGTGATTGATGCGGGAGCCTGGCCGGCAGCCACGGGGGCCACGGGAGGGCAGCCTGTTGCTCCCCCTCCTGGAATTGGGGGGTAGGGCTGCTGGGCCTGTCCCCTCCTACGGGCCACCAGCTGTTGTGTTTGTTTGTTTTAATAACAGCTTTATTGAGGTATAATTCACATAGCATAAAATCCACCCTTCTAAAGGGTACAGTTCAGTGGTTTTTAATGTATTCACTGAGTTATGCAACCAGCACCACTGTCTAAGTTTAGAATATTCTCATCACCCCCCAAAACCTCACAGCCACCAGCAGTCACTTCCCATCACCCCACAGACCTGCAGGTCGAGTCAGCCACTAACCCGTTTTCTGCCCCTATGAGCCCACCTGTTTCATGGGATGAAGTTGGACCCCCTACCTCACACCATACACAAGTTCACTCAAATGGATCAACAGGCTAATGTAAGAGTTAAACCATGAAACCCCTAAAATGAAGCATCGATCTTCATAACTTTGGATTTGACCATGGCTTCTTCCACCTGGCAGCAAAACACAAGCGAAAAAAGAAAAATCTAGATAAACTAGACTTTCTTAAAACTAAAATTGTGCATCAAAAGGCATTATCAAGAAGGTGAAAATACAACATACAGAATGGAAAAAAGTAAGGGTTTAGTATCTAGAATGTAGAATGGAGTCCTAGAATTCGATAATGAAAAGACAATCCCACTAAAATATTGGCAAGGGGCTTCAACAGAGTTTTTTTTAATGTTTATTTTTGAGAGACAGAGAGAACACAAGTGGGGGAGGGGCAGAGAGAGAGGGAGACACAGAACCCAAGGCAGGTTCCAGGCTCCAAGCTGTCAGCACAGAGCCCGACCTGGGGCTCCAACTCATGAACCATGAGATCCTGACCTGAGCCAAATTCAGATGCTTAACCCACTGAGCCACCCAGGCGCCCTGATAGATGTTTCTTTACAGTAGGTACGCAAAAGTTCAGTAAGAACATGAAAAAGTCCTCAGTACCATCAGTGAATGGGAAGATGTAAGAACCACGCTTCACACACGTGAAGATGGCTGTATTGAAAAGAAGGAAGAAAGGAAAATACTAAGTGTTGGCGAGGATGCAGAGGAGTTGGGATGTGGGATGTGTTGCCGGTGGGAATGTGTGGGAGGACGGCTGCTGTGGAAAACAGAGTCATGGCTCCTCTACAAGTTAGACACTGAGTTACCCTATGATGAAGCCATTTCACCTCGAGGTGTGTATCCACACGAACCAAAAGCAAAGACTCCAGCTGATGACTACCCACCATTGTCCACAGTGTCCCTCACCTGATGAGGGGATAAAGAAAAGGTAGTGTAGACAGGCATGGAATACTGCTTAGCCATAAAAAGGGGTATGTCTCTGACATCTGCTACATCATGGATGAACTTTGAAAACCTTGTGCTGTGGAAAATAGGCCAGACACAAAAGGACGAATGTTGTGTGGCTCTGAAGTATCTAGAGCAGACAGCTCCACAGGGACAGAGTAGGTTAGAGGTCCCCAGGGGCTGGGGGTGGGGGTGACGAGTTTCTCTCTGGGGCAACAGAAATGTTTTGGAAATAGATGGGGACACCATGAAAGTACTTAATGCCACCGAATTGTACACCTAAAAATAGTTGAAACGGCAAGCTTTATGTTACGTATTGTTTTATCCCAATACAAAAACTTCTAAATTTTTTTTCTGTGTATTTGGTTCCTGGGAACAGACAGACAGCCTGTACTAATTAATTTACTTCTCTAACCTCTGTTTCCACATCTGGGAATGGGAACAGATATTACCTATTTCATGAGGTAAAAATCAAGTAGCACACGTAAGCACTTACTTACATAGCACAAAGTCTATTACGTAGTAAGGAAACAATCATTATTTTTATTATTTTTACTCTAGGCAGACATCCAATTTTGGGCCATCTATGAAATGAGCCTTCCTTGGGTTTCCACTTCCAGTTACGGTGGCATAGTTGGGCAGATCACTGCCTCCACAGACAACAACTAGAAAGCCCAGATGAGGGCACCTGTGGGGCTCAGTTGGTTAAGTGTCTGACTTTGGCTTGGGTCATGATCACATGGATGGTTTGTGAGTTCAAGTCCCACATTGGGCTCTGTAATATCAGTGCAGGGCCTGCTTTGGATCCTCTGTACCCCCCATCTCTGACCCTCCCCTGCTGGTTCTCTCTCTCTCAAAAATAAACATAAAATTTTTTGTTGTTGAAGAGCCATGTCTCCAAAGAAAAGAGAAAAGGAGAGAGGTGAGCAGACATTTTGCATACCACCTACCTAGCCCTCAGATATTTACTGATTCTTGACTTGAAAGAGAGGCAGGAAGCTGAACCCAGAGCCGCCACTGCTAAGAGGTAAAAGATCCAGCAGAGCCCCAGCAAGTTCATGGAGGAGGAGAGAGAATTAGTTATAATGCTGAAATGGCCAGGACTCAAAGGGCTGGAGGCCCCAAACTTTCCCCCAAAGTCTTTGCCTGCACATCAAATACTGTGATGAGGCTAAGAAGCTAATAAGATAGTTGGTGAAAAGCCGAGTGGTGTTTTCACCAATTTCATGGTTATGAAGAGACAAAAATGGGAGTTCAGGATCAGAGCTGGGACCCAGAGACAGCTACACCCCAGGGATGGTCTTGACCTACAGACACATGGAGACATCAGGGCTGTAGTCCCACCTCATGTACCTGGGTTGACGAGGTGTGCCCACACCCGGCTACACCTGGTGGACGGGATGGACCCTCTCTGGAGAAAGCCTCTATAATTTCTCATGGATGATGTCCAACTTTCAGTTATGAATTACTAGACACACCAAGAAAAAATGGGGAAAATTCTCAGATGACACAGATACTAGAGTTTTCAGACTATAAAGTAACTACTATTAATATTTTATTTTATTTAAAAAAATGTTTAATGTTTATTTTAAGAGAAACAGAGCATGAGCCAGGGTAGGGGCAGAGACAGAGGGAGACATGGAATCCGAAGCAGGCTCCAGGCTCTGAGCTGTCAACACAGAGTCCGATGCAGGGCTCGAATCCACGAACCGCAAGATCATGACCCGAGCCGAAGTGGGATTCTCAACCGACTGAGCCACTCAGGTGCCTCTACTAATATTTTAAAGAAAACAGTAAGATGAGGAATTTCATGAGAGAAAAAACATATTTTAGAGCTAAAAACACAATGACTTATGTTGAGACTACAGTGAGTGGCTTTAAGATGGGATTGGAGGAAATCTCAAGCCTGATGCACAGAGATGGGAGAGAGAGAGAAAATACAGAGGTCTGTGGGACACGTTGAGAAGTTATGGGGTCCCAGAAAGAAACAAGAAAAGGAAGATTTCTCCCTGGAGCAGAAGAAATGCTGGAGGAATAATGGCTGAGAATTTTGAAGACAAGCGAGTACAGCTGGTCCACTGATTTAAGAGCCTCCGTGAACCGCACCAGGAGAAGCACAAAGATTGTCTCAAAGAGCGAGTGTGACCAGCAGGAACTACAAAACAAGCTTTGAAGAGTAATAGGGGCGCCTGAGTAGCTTAGTCACTTAAGGGTCCAAGTCTTGATTTCAGCTCAGGTCATGATCTTGTAGTTTGTGAGTTTGAGTCCCACATCAGGTTCTGTGCTGACAGCTTGGAGCCTGGAGCCTGCTTGATTCTGTCTCCTTCTCTCTCTGCCCCTCCCCTGCTCTCTCTCTCTCAAAAATAAACATTAAGAATTATTTATTTATTTATTTATTTATTTACTTATTTATTTATTTATGTTTTATTTATTTCTAGGAGAGAGAGAGAGAGAGAAAGCGTGAGTAAGGGAGGGTCAGAGAGAGAGGGAGTCACAGACTGAAACAGGCTCCAGGCTCTGAGCTGGCTGTCAGCACAGAGCCCGACGCGGGGCTCGAACCCACGAACCGCGAGGTCATGACCTAAGCGAAAGTTGGACACTTAACCGACTAAGCCACCCAGGCGCCCCAAGAATTATTTATTGTAGGGGCGCCTAGGTGGCTCAGTTGGTTAAACGTCCAACTTTTGACTTCGGCTTAGGTCGTGATCTCACAGTTTGTGGCTTCAAGCCCCCGCATCAGGCTCTGTGCTGGCAGTGCAGAGTCTGCTTGGGATTCTCTCCCTCTTCCTCTCTACCCCTCCCTTGGTTGCAGGCTCTCTCTGTCTCTCTCTCAAAATAAATAAATGAATTTAAAAAGGAATTATTTATAACATTTTAAAAAATATCAAATACCTAGCAATAAATGCAGCAAAGACAAACGTCTACACAGGAGATTATGAGGTTTATTGAGGTGAATTGAAGCTCACCTAAATAAATGGAAGGGTATATGCCATGCTTGTAGATTAGAAGGCTCAATAAGGAAATGATTTTAATTTTCTACAACCTAAGCTAATTTAATGCACACACTGCCCCAGAATAACTATGTGTGTGTGTGTGTGTGTGTGTATGTGTGTGTGTGTGTGTCCGTACATGAGAAGCTGACTCTAGGATCTGCCTGATACCATGAAGGACTAAGGATATATTAAGATGAATTGCAGGACAAGGAGGAATGAGGGCAGCCCAGCTGAGGGATGCGTCCCCAATAGGCATCATGCAACAGAGCCACAGAACTTGTCGGAGGTAGCCTTGGTCGTTGGTCAAGGATAGACAATGGGCTGATGGAACAGAACCCAGAATCAGGCCCACATATGTGGGGCAAAGTTAACACGTGCTTTTAAATTAGAAGAAGCAGCATTTTGTGCAAAATCATTGGGGAGAAATTAAATTGTGTGTGGAAAATAATTCTTGAGGCCTACTCTATACTACATGCATACGCACACATACATGCACACATGGGGATGCACACATGCAGACACACGCGCACACGCACACACACCCAGTTCATCAGGGTCGTAGAACTAAATAGACACAAACAATAAAAAATGCAAGGAAGCATCTGTATGACCTGCAGCAGATAGCAGCTCCTTGTGTTGGAAAAGAAAGCACAGGGCCAGTGAGGAAAACATGGGTGAATTCGATCCCACTGAAATTAAGAACTTCTATATTCCAAAAGATGATTAATAACATGCAAGCAGGTGAGAAGGTGAGCCACGGAGCGGGAAGTATTTGCAGCACACATATGTGACAGCGGACTCTGATCCAGGATATGTAAAGAACTTGTCCAAATCAGTAAGAAAACAACAGACAGCCAGTAGAAAAATGGGGAAAAGACATGAGCTTCACATCACAAAAAGGCTCCGATGGTCCATGAGCTGGGGCACCCCGTCCAGTTACGGGAAAGTGAAAGCTGAGACCGCCTGGCAACACAGCCGGGATGCATGGCTGCCCCCCCAACCCCCCACAGCTCTGGACCTGCTGTAACGCACACTGTGTACACACTGTGTACTGGGGACGGGACCTGATACCGCCACTTCGGGACGTTTCTGCTATGTCTGTCACAGGTGAGCAAACGCGTCCCAGCGACCCTGAAATCTGCCGATAGGTATATGCCGGCAGAAATGCACACGTGTGCTCTCCGGAGACAGAGCGGGGATGCTGACAGCAGCCGGACTGCAGCAGAAATCTAGTGGCACGATGACAAGAGCCAGAAGTGTCACAGACACAGCATTGGGGAGAGAAAGCCAGACACCAGACAAAATGCAGTGCCCGTTGCATGGCCCCTGCGAACAGGCCACGCCGAGCTGTGCAGGCGGAGGGGTGGGTGACCTGGGCGCTCACCTGTGCAGACTTGAGACTTCAGTAAACGGGATGGCTGTCCTGTGGCTTTCTCGTCTTCCTTCCTGCCCTTTATCAAATGGCTTATTTCAGGGGCACCTGGGGGCTCAGTTGCTGAAGCGTCCGACTCTTGATTTCAGCTCACGTCATGATCTCATGGTTGGTGGGATCAAGTCCCGCGTGGACTGGGATTCTCTCTCTACCCTCCACCCAAATAAATAAACATGTAAAAAAAATAAAATGTCTTATTTTGAAACAATCTCAAATCATAGAAAAGTTGCAACAGCAGAAAGAGCTCCTACTTACTCTCCTGCCGAATGCCCCGGAAGTTAACATGTGACTGCTTTGCCCCACATGCCTTTCTTTCTATAGGTTTGTATTTTTCTGACTTATTTGACGATGGACTGTGGGCACAAGACCTCATGATTCCTTCATGCCCTCTTGCGGGACGAGGGTCCTCTCCTGTATGAACGTGGTGCAGAAGTGGACATCAGGCATTGATCTACCTCCAGTGTCACCACCGGCCCCACAGACCCCGTGCCAGGTTTGCTGTGGCCTGAATAATGTCCTCTGGCTCAGCGTTCAGCCCAGGACCCTGCTGCCCCAAGAGCAGGGTGTGTAGGAGGGGGCAGCTGCTTTCCTTCTCCGTGTCTCCTCCCAGGGACGCAGAGGTAATGCCGTGACGTCGCTCCGTCCTGCTCCTGGTGATGTTGCCTATACTTCATCCGTTCCTGCTCGTCCACCCACAGCCCTCCCTGCGCCCGGGGCACGGCCGTAGCCTGGGCTGCTTCTCTCCCACCAGTGGATTCTCCTAGTTTCGTTTACAGGAACGTCTTTATGTCAACCTTGTTTTTTTAGGGACATCTTTGCTGGATGAGAACTTAAGGGGCACGTCAATGACCCCATTTCAGCATCATCCGGCTTTGCTGTTTCTGACAAGTCATAATTCTTACTGTCCCTGCCGTGAGTAATGTTTCTTTTCTCTTTGGCAGCTTCCAGAATTTTCTTTGGTTTTCAGAACTCTGTCTGTTGTTCTTTCTATATTTGTCTTGATTGGGGTTGGTGGAGATTATTCGATATGTAAATTCAGATTCTCCCTTAAATTTGGGAAGGTTTTTTGGCCACTGTGTCTTCAAATATTTGTTCGGCCTCAGTCTCATACCCTTCCTCTGGGACCCCAAGAGGGAGGACCCTGTGACGTTGTTCCACAAGGTCTCCGAGGTCCACTTGGCCTGTGTGCTTCTTAGTCTGCAGATGAGATCATGTCCGTTGATGTTCGGCATGGGGGCTGGTGTTCCCCATCCATGCACTGACTGAGAACATAGCTGCTTCAGTCCTGTGAACGTGTTTATAAGAGCCACTATAGAGCCAGCTGCGGTCAGCATGTGGGTCACTGGGGGTCAGCAGCTCGGTTCCTGTAGACCTCTTCCTTCTTGCCTCAAGTTCACATCTTCCTGTTTCCTTGTATACCTAGTGATTAATTTTATTTATTTATTTTTTAGATTTTTAAAAAATATTTTTTATTTATTTTTGAGACAGAGAGCATGAGCAGGGGAGGGTCAGAGAGAGAGGGAGACACAGAATCTGAAGCAGGCTCCAGGCTGTCAGCACAGACCCCAACGTGTGGCTCAAACCCAGGAACCATGAGATCATGACCTGAGCCAAAGTCAGACGCTTAACCGACTGAGCCACCCAGGCGCCACCCCTGCCAGTGATCATTTTTAATTGAACGGTGGAATTAATTTAAAAAATAAAAAATAAAAAAAGGGGCACCTGGGTGGCTCAGTCGGTTAAGGATCCAACTTCAGCTCAGGTCATAATCTCACAGTGCGTGGGTTTGAGCCCCATGTTGGGCTCAGAGCCTGGAGCTGCTTCGGATTCTGTGTCTCCTTCTCTCTCTGCTTCTCCCTGATGCACATTCTGTCTCTCTGTCTCAAAAATAAATAAACATAAAAAGAATTCAACAGTGGACATGGTGTGCACTGTGAAACTCCAGATTCTGTTAACTTCCTTGGAAGAATGTTAACTTGCTTCTGTAGTTAGTTCAGCCACTGGCTTGTGACCTTGAACTTGTTCAGGCTTGGCTTTGTGCTTTGTTATTGCTGATCCCAGAAAATCTGAGCTGTTTCCCGGGACCTGTAATTTGGCACAACCCAGTTCCACGCTGTGTATGGACAGCTGAGGATGTGTGGTTCCTCACGTGTGGTTTGGGGACCCTGCCCAAGTTCCCTCTTCTCCCATGATCCACCTGACACATTCCCACTGCTTCCTTTCTACAGCCCCAAGTCTGGTCTCTTTCTCATCGGGTCCATGCGACCTTTGCCCCGGCGCTCTGTGCCACCGCCAAGCCACCTGTTGTAAGCTGTCCCTCCCTTGGGCCCTGCAGTCTGGCACCATCTGGCATTCAGGCCTGAATGCAGGTGTTGAACATCCTGCCCAGGTTGCAGTGGGAGGGTTGGTCGGCTACCAGCAGAGCCATAATTTCTACAAGTGCAAGTCACCAGTCAGCACCTTCCCGGAGGAGAAAGTGCTCTGTCCACCCCCCTGCCCCCTGCCCTCTTTGACGCCCTGCACCCCAGACACTGCCCCATCACCCAGTGATGCCCCCCACCTGGGGCTGCCTCAGCCTCAGCTCCCAGGGTGCCGTCGTCCTGTTCCCTCATCCTCTGCCTGCATCTTCTCAGACCTCCCCTCCAGGCCGGCTTCCCCAGAGACCCACCGCTGGCTTGTCCTCTCGTCCTGCCAACATTCAGCCCCTTCTCTGACCATTCATGTGCCTCCACACCCCTGAGCGCACCTGGTGTCTCCACCGTAAATCCCCCACCACCCACACGCAGCCCATGCTGCGTGAGCCTGTGCTCACTGCTCACATATGTGGCCTCCAAGCACTTGTTCCCAGGTGCCCTTCCAGATGGACCCTTCTAGGCCCCTGCCAATGACGGCAGCTGTTATCAGCATTATTAGCATCAACACTGTGAAAGAGGGGAGAGCTGCATTATCTGGGGTGTGGCCCCCTGTTTCTCTTAGGAGCAGGGGAGGGCTGGGAAGGGGGGTTCAGGAGACCCTGGGTCCCACCAAGGTCAGTCACCTGGTTGCTCTGATAGAGGCCCAAACGGTGGTGGCCCTGGAGCCACAGTCATGTGAGGATGGCTGGCCCGGGGTGACCACAGCCAGGGCGGCTCTCTCATGGGGCCCAGGCCCACAGGCCCATCTGCAGAGACCCCGGCTGAGGTCCTGCCCTCCGGCCGTGTGGAGAGGGACTTCATAGTCCCCTCCCTCAGGGAGCTCTGCTCTTGTGCCTGTGCTGTGTGGGAGCCCCAAGTGCTGTCACCCACCAGGCCTAGGGCCCACCTGCACCCCCTCCACCCACTGACAGAGGGGGGTCCAGAAGCCCGAGAGGCCCCTGAATGGAGACAGTCAGAGCATGTGAAGCATCTTGGAGGAAGGGTATTCCAGCAGGACGTGGAGGGGGGAATGACACTTCATGGGGGGCTTGAAATGTCACCTCCCCTCCTGCTCCTGGAGACCCAGCACCCCCATTTCCTGTGAAGGAGGTGGTGAGCTTGGAGGTGGGCGTCACATCTCTGGGTGAAGGCCCATGATCTTAAAGTCTGTTTCCATTGTTCGTAGCCCTGGGCAGGTGGCTCTGTGCAAACGGCCCGGCAAGGGCTGGGGGGCCCTGGGCGGACAGCTAGCCCCCTATGCCCCCTTCCTGTGGTTGGCTCTGCCTCTAAGGGCCCGGTGTCCCCGTTGACAGAGGTCCCCGCCCACAGGAGGACTACCCTGGAGGTGCTGGGCAGTTTTCCCCTCAGCCTTGGCCTGACACCTGTAAATGAGCCCATGCCTGTGGTGTCCCGTAATTATGGTCGCTGTGTGCAAACTGCATTATATCTGGCTCCCCCCACGCACCAGGCTCTTGTCGCCACGGAGCTCCCCCTCCCCACGAGTCACGTGGCCTGGCATCTCCCTTCCCCTCCTCTGTGTATCTGCCAGGCCAGTCCCTGCGGGGGTGATTTGGGTTGTTTCCAGTTTTCTTGGTTATAAATAGCACCTCTGTGCATGTCTTTATTACAAATCCTTCTTTCCTCTGAAACCCTGAATAACTGAGCCCCCACGGGCACCCAAGACTCAGCCAGCACACCCTACAAAGCCCCACTCGCTTCCCAGCGTGTCCCCCCCAGGGCTGCGGGGACCCCTCGCTGCGGCCAGTTGCCCTGCAGGTGGACAGAAGGCACAGGGGCAGGAAACGCAGATTCTCCCAGGTTCATGGGCGAATGTGACACCAAATAACACGAAAGGGGAAGCTCCCACTGTCTCCTGATGTTTTACCCTTGACTATCTCAGGAGGAGGTCCTGGGGCACCAGGACAGTGGGGCTCAGGGGCCTGGCCACCCTGCCTCGTCAGGGCCACAGGCTTCGCTCACTCACACTCCCTTGTGGACACTCTTGACTTTCAGAAAATATAATAAGTGAACGCATTCTTATTTTGCAGAGTTCACAGCCTTTAGATTTCTTCTATGGCATTACACTGTTTTCGAGTCAATATGTGTAATTTTATATTTTCCTAGAAAAATTTCCATTTCAACAATGTTTTTCCATTTATTGGTAGCATGCTGTGCACAGTGTTCTTTTATAATCTTTATCTCTTTATTTCACTTTTGTCCCCTTTTTTATACCTCCTTTTGGGGCTTATTTTTGTTATTGACCAGGCTTGTCAAAGATCTATTTTTGCTGTATAAAAAAATTTTTTTTCAGTGGCTCCCGGCTGGCTCCATTGAAGGAATGAATGACTCTTGATTTCAGGGTTGTGAGTTCTACACAGCCTGCTCAGATTCTGTGTGTCCTTCTCTCTGCTCCTCCCCTGCTCGTGCTCCCTCTCTCTCCCTCTCAAAAATAAACATAAAGGGGCGCCTGGGTGGCTCAGTCGGTTAAGCGTCTGACTTCGGCTCAGGTCATGATCTCACGGTTCGTGGATTCAAGCCCTGCATCAGGCTCTGTGCTGACACCCAGCTCAGAGCCTGAAGCCTGTTTCAAATTCTGTATCTCCCTCTCTCTCTAACCCTCCCCTGCTCATGCTGTCTCTCTCTCTCACACACAAATAAATAAAACAATAAATAAAACAGTAAAAAAAAATTTTTTAAATTAAAAAAAAATAAACATTAGAAATTTTAAAAAAATCTTAGGGGCATCGGGTGGTTCAGTCAGTTACATGTCTAAGTTCAGCTCAGGTCATAATCTTGAGCCTCATGAGTTCGAGCTCTCTGTCGGGCTCTGTGCTGACATCTCAGAGCCTGGAGCCTGCTTCAGGTTCTGTGTCTCCCTCTCTCTCTGCCCCCACCTCTCTCTCAAAGAATAATTAAACATTAAAAAAATAAATAAAATCTTAAAAACATTATTTTCCAAAGATCTAGGTTTTGGTATTGCTGACTCGCTCTGTTTTGGTTGCTTTTTATTCCACGAATTTCTGTTTGGTCTTCAGCACATCATCCCTTTACCTTTCTTGAGGTGATTTTGTTATTTTTTTCCCAGCTTCTTCTGTTGGAGACCCTGGTCTTGCTTGTTTTCTGGGAAGTCGAGCTGGCCTGTCTCCTCTGGGACCACGCGTGTTCCCGTGCGGGGCGCCACGGCTTCATGTGGGTCCTTTCGGGAGGGGGGTGTTTGGTGGTTTCTATCATCTGCCGTTTCAGTTTCCTGCAAGGTGGATTTCCTCGGCTTCCTTCAGTTATTTCTTTTTTATTGTAATGCACCATTGTCCCTGAAGTCTGCTTTGCTAGGATTCCGTAGGGTTTCCTTTGTCCCCTCACGTCCCCAAATGGGATACCAGCACCAGTGACACCAAGGCAGCTGACATGCAAGTTACACTGAGGAACGAAGGTGCTCCTTTTGAGTGTGCCCTCGCTAGGTTGTGACAGCTGTGTCTGCTGCGAACGCACAGAGCATGTCCACCACCCCAGGATGCTCCCTTGGGCCACTCGGAGCCTCTGCATGCACAGCTACTTTGTGGTTTTGACAGCCGTGGCTCCGTTCTGGAACATGTTCTCTGTGTCCAGCCACTTCTGCTGAGCTATGGTCCCTGAGCCGTACCGTGTGGCTGTGCCCAGAGCTGCTCATTCTCATGTGTCTATGCGTTTAGGGCGCGGCTACTCCCCGGGTGGCTGCTATAGCACTTTTCTACAAATTTTTTTTCTGACATATGTTTTTTTCTTTCTTTTGAGTAAATACCCGAGAGGAATCAGTGGGATCTAGTGAAGGAATTTGTTTCATTTTAGGATAAGTTGGTGAACGCTTCTCCATAGTGGCTGGCACGCCATGCTAGTGCCTAGCATGTGTCACCCACAGTAAGTCCTAACCAGTGGAGGCTCGGGAGAGCCCAGCTGGTTGTGCCCGTGGGCCATCGGCTGCATGGACGGATGCACGGCCAGGCAGTGGAGATGCCCCTGGTCCCCAACACACAGCCTCCCCTCTTCTTCGGGGTCAGATGCTCACATTTCAGCTGGGTCAAGGCTTTTTCCCAGCATCTTTTGCAGCTAAATGACGTCCTGTGATTAGACTCTGGACAAAGCTGACGAGTCCACTGCCTGTCCTCCATTTGGCTACCCTGCCACTAGACGCCCGGACATGACGGCCGGATCTCCGTGTTGGAGCACTCCAGCAGGGAGCCGGGGGCAGCCTGAGTCCCCAGGGCTGGTGGAGGCCAGCAGCCACCAGCACCAGGATGGCTGCCCGCTCATGGAGAGGGCAGCAGACCCCTGTGCCACACAAGCCCCAGGCCCACACATGCGGGTGTGTATTTTCGTTCGCTCCAGGAACCCAAGCCTCTGGCTCGTACCCTCTGGGCCTGAGGGTAGACGATAGGCAGGTGGGCACAGGAGGGGCCTGACTCACACCCAGAGGCAGTTCCCACAACAAGTCCCTGGTATTCGTGGTGAGGGAACAGTGGTGGGGGTGGCTCCCCGGCCCCTCCTGACCATTTGGGGTGCTTCTGTCATGCTGTCCAGTCCCACTGGCCTGAGCAGGCCTGGACGATGGGGATACCATGCAAGCCCAACCCTGGGTCAGGGGCACTGGATGGGGATGACGCCCGGCCTTCTGGGTCCCAGGGCCTGAGGCACGTCCAGGAGGCTGGCAGTGACACTGCCCAGGAGGACGTTGGGCAGGAAGGGCCGGGGAGGGGGTGGCAGGAAGCCAGAGGCCTCAGCGGTGGCAGGAACAAGGCCAAGCCCCAGCCTGGAAGTGTGCTCAGCGGGAGTCCCTGCAGGGCTCTTCTCAGTGTGCTCAGGGTGTACAGCGATGCCTTCTGCCCAGAGTGTGGTGTCTGTCAGCCGGATGGTGCTCCCCACCTTGTGCCTAGTGGGCAAGAAGGGAGTCGGCGGCAGGGGGGGAGGGGTCCATGCTCCTGTGTCCTTGTGTGGAACCACTGTGTACGCCTGCCAAAGCTTCCCACATAGGCTGCCCATTTACCTGCTAGCTTTGTTCCTTTGCTTGGGGCATTTAGACTCACGCAGGACTCAGGTCCTGAGCAGATGGGGAGGTAACTTTGCAGCCCTCGCTTCTTCACCTTCTTCATTCCTTCAGCACACCACCTGCTTCCAGCCACAGGGCCTTTGCATAACTGCTGCTTCTGCCAGCCGTGCCTTTTTTCCTTATTCCTTCTCTGTCATTCAGATCTGAGCTGAAATGTCACCTCCTCAGAGAGGCCCTCCCTGGGCGTGCACTCTGAATTTGCTGCTCTGTCACAGTCTAGCAAATCACTTTGTTTTAAATTTACTTAGAACAAATGTCACATTTCTTACTTGTTACTTGTTGGTCTTGGGCATAAGCCCTGCACAGGCAGCAGATGTGTCCCCCTCATCCCCTGAGGTGACCAGTGCCTGGGCAGAGCCAAGCAGAGTTGGCACACAGTAGCCATGTGAACAAGGCCTGCAGTCTCCCATGAGCAGAGCATAGGGGTTAAAGGCCCAAGCTATCAATTATGTGGATCTATACAACAATATTGGTTTTGCCAGAGACTAGCTATGTCATATGAGCCCTTCTGTGCCTTAATTTCCTCATCTGTAAAAAGAGGTTAATGGTAACCCATATCTTGCCAGTTGCTATATGGTTTAGATGAACTGGTGGGTGTTGAAACTGTAGAAGTTTCCAGTAGGTAGTGGTACATTGTAAATTATAGCTATGGCCTTCATCACCACCGTCATTATCATCATCATCATCACCACCATCACCACCATCATCATCACCACCATCACCATCACCACCATCATCATCACCACCATCACCATCACCACCATCATCACCATCACCATCATCACCATCGCCACCATCACCACCACCACCACCACCACCATCACCACCACCACCATTACCACCACCATCACTATCCCCACATCGCCACCATCACCATCACCACCATCACCACCATCACCATCACCACCACCATCACCATCACCATCACCACCATCACCACCGCCACCATCACCACCATCATCACCATCACCGTCACCACCATTACCCCTCCACATGCCTGCCACAGTGTCTTTCACTGGCTGCCATATCAAGGGCGAGGTGATTGGAGATTGGGATTAGGGGCTTCCTCTGGGAAACCATAGCCTGTTCTTCCAGGCAGACGGCTGGGCCTGGGAAAGGTGGTAGCAGGGACATCAGCCCCTGGAAGTGAGGAGGACAGGGAAGGCTGTGTCTCTCTTTGGGAGAATGAGCTCCATGTGCAGCACTTTTGGCTCTGCAGATGTGATGCTTGTTGCCATGGTGACTGTCCTAACAATAACCTCCCAGTACTGATATTCCCCACACCCGCCCCAGCTGCCACCTGGGAGGGAGAGCCCTCCTCACTGACGAAAGCCAGCTAGAGAGGATAAGGTGGGAGGCAGAGATGATGCGGGGATGCGGGTGGAAGAGGGTCCTTCCTGGCTGGGAGGCCAGAGCCAGATGAGAGGGCTTTGGCGGCCAGGCTCCAGAAAGGCAGTCATGGCTGGCTGATCTTCTCCCTTCCAGTGTTCTCCTCTGCTGGGGAGGAACTCTCTGAGTCTGGAGGTGGAGAATAAGTGGTTCTGGAAGTAGGGTGTGGGGTTGAGCTTGTAGGTGGGGCAGCCTGGGCAGCTCAGCCACCCCCCTGCAGCGCCCTCATCAGCCTGCCCTTCCTGCCCTCCTGCGAATCACTCCACATCACGCCTTGAACCTTCCAACCCAGGCAAGGGGCCTGTGGGACCCTGGTTGCTAACAGGGGTAAAAGAGGGTCCTTTGATCATACCCCTTTAATGACCCTGACTTCTTGTGGAAACTTGGTCCTCGGCGGCCTCCCGAGCCAGAGAAAGTCACCTCAAAACAGCCCCCCATAATGCCGCCATCTCCTTGCCTGGGATTGCAAGGAGTGTGTGCATGAATATGTGTGTTTGCATCGTGTGTGTATGTGTGTGTGCATGTGTGTGAAAATAAAAGACAAGATACGGTTGATAGGGCAGTGGGGTGTGAGTCCCAGCCACTTGTTGGCTGTGTGACTTTGGGTAAGTTACTTTACTTCTGTCTCTCCACCGTCCCATGTAGTAAAATGGGGATAATAATAGTGTGTTTCCTGGGACTGTTTGAGAATTTGATGAGAGTGCATGTACAATGCTGTGAGCCAATCAGTATCAGCTGTCATCATGATTCTAATGCCACTTTGTCCTGACATGCTGCCAGGAGCGTGTGTGACCTTGGCAGCACAAAGTGTCTGCTTGCAGCCTGGAGAAGGGGGTGCAGGTTTGTTTTGTTTGCTCTACTACTTGTGTGTGACTGTCTCCTTCTCCTTCTGGAGCCCAAAAGGATGTGGACGGCCCAGCGTGTGTGGTAAGACAGAGCACCCCCACCCTGCCCAGGAGAGGCGGACAGCTGCCCATTAGGAGGTGCCCAGGGAGTGCTAGTCCCAGCTGGAGGCATGCCAGTGGTCTCTCCTCTTGCCCGGCACTACTAAGGTCAAGGCCAGACCCACCCAACACGCAGGGTCCCCCTGCTCTAAGCCAGGCACTTGCCAGAATATACTTCCACCTCTGGACGCCTCCTGGGTGCCAGTTAGGTCTAGAAACCTACCCAGAACAGGGACTGGCTGCCAGTCTCCTCATCCACCCACAGCCAGAACCCCTTCATTTGGCCTTTTACTCGGGAAACACTTAATGTGGCTTCGGGGCAGCCAGAGGCCAGAGTGAGAGAGCAGGATGGGCCTGCAGCGTCTGCCTGGGGAGTCCACGGAGCTGTAAGTAGCTCAGATCAGGACAGCTGCCTGACCTACATCAAGAGCTGGCTGCTGGAAACTTCTGTCCTCAGGGCCTGCCCTGGGCAGGCCCTGCCTCAGTACCTGCACGAGGGTGTGGGTGCCGGAGCCAGGTGGGTCCTCCACTGGCCCTGAAGCCTGGTTCCAGAGGACAGCCTGGGTGCAGCCCTCGGGGAGCCTGGTTTGCGGGAAATGGGGTCAGCCCAGCTGTTCCTGCACCTCCCTCCTGCTCTCTCCTCCTCTTCTGTTCCAGTGTCACGTTCAAGATGGACCCTCTTCTAGGCCACAGCAGGGGGCAGGCAGGTGGACTAGGCCTGAGAGGGAAGAACGTGTCCGCCTAACTGGGCACAGAGCTGTGAACTCTCAGACCTCCTGACTTACTGCCCTCGTAGCCCTGTTCCACCGACTCCGGGGCCCTCCGACTCAGCTCCTCTGCTGGGACACTCCTGCGACCAGTCTTCGGGAGCGAAGGAGAGGGGCCTGGGGCCACAGAGAGCAGACAGCCGGCAGGCACCCTCATCCCCCACCCCGCCTGGTGTCCAAGGCCCCCCTGGGCAGCTCTGCCGGGCTGCGGGAGGGGGCGGGAGTGGGGGGCGCACGACCGTTGCAGTGTGCGCAGCGGTGGAGACGCGACAGGAGGGTTCTGGTAGCATCTCCTCTTGGGGGTGTGAGGAATGAGTCCTGTGGAGGCTGACACACGAGCCCTCGTCCACCCAGGTGCGTTGAGTCCGCTCTTGCCTTTCGGGATGAGGTGGGCACTCCGGGAAGAGAGGAGGCGGCGTCCATTGTGTGCAGTCCCCTGTGTGTATTCAAGGGGGTCTCCAGCAGGGAACTGAGAAATTGGCTTGGGTGGCTTGTGGTGCCTGTGTGTGCGCGCGCACAAGCTTGGGTGCGGGCCCAGCGTGTGCAGGGCAAGGGCGTGGGTGTGGGAGCGGTGCAGGTGAGGTTAACAGTGCTGGTGTGGGTGCGGGTGCAGGAGAGCGGTGCGGGTGCGTGTGCAGGGCGCGGGAGCGGTCCGGGAGCAGGGCGCGTGCAGGGCGCGTGCAGGGGCGGCGGGCGCGGCGGCGGCGGCGGCGGCAGCGGTGACAGCCGCGCCCGCGCTCCCCGCGCGTAGGTGTGCGGCGCGCTCCTGTCGGGGACGGAGCGCGCAGATCTCGCGTGCGCTCGCCGCCCGGCGCAGCCCAGCCCGGCCCCCGCCCGGCGCCGCGAGCCGAGGTGTCGCCCGCGCCCGCGCCCGTGTCGCCGCCGTGCCCGCGAGCGGGAGCCGGAGTCGCCGCCGCCCGAGCGCAGCAGAGCGCACGCCGAGCCCGTCTGTCGCCGCCATGGCCACCACGGTGACCTGCACCCGCTTCACCGACGAGTACCAGCTCTACGAGGATATTGGCAAGTAAGAGCCGCGGCGCGTGCGGGCCGGGCGGGGACTCGGGAGGGCGCTGCGCGCGGAGGGCCGGGACCTCCCGGACCCCTGGACCCTACGCGCCGCCGGCTCGGGGCGCACTGCGGCCCCGCGCGCCCCCAGCTCCTCCCGGCTTAGAGCCCGAGGCTCTCGGCCCCGCGCGGCCCCGACCCCCGGGCCCCGAGCCAGGCTACCGGACCTCGGCGCGCGCAGCTCCGCCCGGCCCTGTTCGGCGCGGCCGCCCGACCAGAGGCCGGCGCTCTGGGCGCGGGGCTCGGCGCCGCGGGGGCGGCAGCAGGTGTCCCTGGAGCGCTGGGCAGACGTGACGCATTTGGCGGCGGGAGGTCAGAGAGGAGCGGCGCGCGGGGGCGGCCGCGGGGCCTGGAGCGTGGGGTAGGGGGCGGCCCTGGCCTGAGGGTCGCTCCTGGCGCGGACGCGCTGTCCCCACCCCCACCCGGCAGCCGGGGGCGGGGGTGGCGGGACCTGCTCCGCGTCTGCTCCTCCGCGTGGCTCCATCTGCGCGGACGGTGCCCGCTGCGCTCCGGCCTCGTGGGAACGGCCTCTGCCGTGGGGTCCCCGCAGACTGACGGTTCTGGAGGATTTTCCCCAGATTCTTCTGGAAAGAGGAGGCAGGGGAGCCGAGGGCTCAGGTCGGGGAGCTTGGCAGATCCCTGGGGTGAAGATGAGGGGAGTCCTGCAGGGGGGCCTGACGGGCCCCCTGATTTCAGGGTCATCGAAGTAGGTGGAGGGTGGATTTCGGAGATTTATTGACGCGCGTGCGGGTGTGAGGATGGGTAACGTGGTGAGGGGATTCGAAGGCTCGGTTCAGGTGGGGCCTCTCCCCTGGGGAACAGGTGGCCCCTGGGCTCTGGTCACCAACATGGGTGGTGGGGTGCCCCTGGACTCTCGGTTCTGCAGGGGCCCCTCCCGGCCCGGAGTGAATTAGGGTGGCTGTGCCCGGCCTCCCTCGGTCGGGCTCGCGAACCCCTGAATCCCCAGGCTCCAGGCCCTCACGGCCAGAGCCCCCTCCTCCTCTGTCGTCCTCCCGCCCTCCCGCGTGGGGGGTGGGGGCCACTGGCGAGGTTTCCTCTTACACATCCAAAGGCAGATCCTTCTCTGAAAAACGTTCCTGATGGTGCTCGTGTTGGTGAGGGGTGCTGATCTGAGAAGAGTGCCGGGCTGTGCTGTTCTCCCTGCTTCCAGGGGCGGATGCGGGTCAGGCCTGAGGGCGGGCAGAGGAAACCTCTGGCCTGGCCCTGAAGGCCCAGAAACTCCTTTCCGTCCACTGGGTGCTGTTTGGATGTCCGGCCTCTGGGGCTGTGGACCTGGAGAGTGGAGCAGAGGCCGAGGCCCCAGGGGGCAGTGTGCCCACTACGTGCAGTTCTGAGGCCCTGAACACAGGCCTGAGAGAAGCTGGCCCTGGGCAGCCGGCTGGGGGATCTTCGGATGCAGGAGGGTTGTTTTCCCAGGACGAGGGGGGCAGTGGGAGAAATTCATCCTTTCTGGGGGAATTTCTGGTCATTTCTGTGCTTGCCCAGGAGCACAGTGACCCTGAGCCAAGTGCCCCTGGGCCCCCCTCTCCTCAACCAAAGCTGGCTCCGCCTACCCCCCCCTGCACTTTCTGTGGGCTTTGGTGGGTCTGGCATTGCAGAGAGTGGCCCACCCAACTCCAGGCCTGCGGTCCCAGCAGCAACGGATCATCCTGGGCGCTGCCACCCACGTCCACGCTGGGAACAAAGGTCTCTGGGCCGCCCTGGGTGGAGGCCAAGAGGGGACCTCACAGCGGAGGCCAGGCTCCTCCCCAGTCTGCAGGAGCAGGAGCAGCTTCGAGAAGGGAGCCATGTGGCTGCCGTGCTGTGCAGCTGGGGGGCTGGAGCCTGAGTGGGTGAAGCACCCCAGCCTTGGGGCAGGGGGGCATGGGCCTGGGAGGGGAAGGGAATGTGCCCCAGGACTATGGGCCGACCCTCTCGGACCAGGAGGGCTTCAGCCTAGTCCAGCATTCCTTCATGGAGCCCCTCAGGTCTCGGGCCCCGGGAGGGACCCGAGCGCCTGTCACAGCCCTGCTGGGGCATCCTGGGTAGGGGAGGCCAAGCAGGTGCAGGGGTGAGCTGCAGGGGGGCAGGGGTCCAGACGGCCATGTTGGCCAGTTGTTGACAGCGCCTGCCCAGGGCACAGTTGGTGCTCCTTCCCAGCCTCAGGTGGATGTGTCCAAGTTTATTTAAAGCTGCAGCCCCTGGCACCGGATGACACTGAGCTCTCTGCCTGGGAAGGGCTAGGCCACGGGCCCGCAGCTGCCCCGGTGACGCTGCCGTGGCCCCCCTGCCTGCCCTGGCCCCTTCCCTGTCTGCCCTCACCCCCGGCTGCACTCAGGATCCTTCCCTGGGGACCTGGGTAGTCGGGTCTGAGGGCCAAGGCGAGCTGTTTTCTGGGGCTCTGTCCTGTCTTGCCTCGCTGGGCATGGCGGCCACGCCTGGCCAGGGCTCTCTCCTGAGTCCCGGCCAAAAGCCCCCTTGAGCCGGGGGCGCCCAGGCAGGCACACAGCAGGGTCGCCAAGCCCTTGGCAACAAGGTGTTAGTTTTTTATGTTGCATAGATTTTAAAAATTGAGAAACATTCCAGGAGTAATAAAAGTGAACAGTCGTATCTCTTCTATGAAGAATTGAAAGCTCGTATGTTGCTTGTGTCTGTTCCACCAAGGATTGAAAATATCATGAGTGTATGTTCAGTAACTGAGACTGAGTCCTGCAGATCTTACCGAAAAGCACCGCGATTCTGGGTGACGGCACCAGATCTTCGAAGATCTACCGCGTGAGCTGATGGCTGTGTTAACGTAATGGGGGATCGTCCCCTGACACACATGTGGGGAACAGATCGCCACATCCCACACCTGATACGCACTCGAGGTGGTACGTTGATTACGTCTTAGTAAAGCTGGAAATGGGGGCGCCTGGGTGGCCCGATACAGCTGGAAAACACAGAGGAAGATTTGTTCTCCAGGCGTCATCATGCATTTGGAACTTATGCTTCCAAACGCTTTCGTTTGTTTACACTCAGCTGTAAGTGCCCACAACTAACGCATAGGATTGTTGGTGTGTCTGAACTTTCTGCGACAGTTCTGACACGTGTCTTCGCTCCGCTCCGGCCCATTGCCTCCTGTTGCGCTGATGCGTTGACTGGCCGTGGCCGCTGGCGGGAGGCATGCTGTAGCCACCGCCCTTTGCACGGAGGCCTGTGTGGCTCCCGGTGGCCACTCTGTCCAGTCCCACGGTGAGTGTGCTGTTATGAGGGCTTCTGTAGGGTCTGTCTTGGCCGAGCTCTCTGCGTCCCCCTGCACGTCCAGCCCCTCCTGGCATGCTGTCACTTGTCACTGGTGGATCTTAGCTGTTCGACAGGCGGTTGGGTAGGAAGAGATGTTTTGCGTTCGGCCTCCAGGATCTGCCACTTTTGGGGGTCACCTCTTTTAAAATGTGGATGATCTCTCCAGAAAAATGTAGCTGCCATGAGGTTTTGGTTTCGGGGCTCTGGCCCCTCTGTGTGACCACCTCCAAAATGCATGGCACTGATTGGAGTTGAGCCGGAAGTCACCCTCCTGCCCCCTTTTACAGACACAGAACCATGGCTCAGGGGGGATGGGTGGCTCCTCCCAGCAGCGAGGAAGGCCCGGCCTCCAGGCCAGGGCACCCCACTCCTCCCAGCACCCCCTGAACTTTGCTAGGCCCGGAGTCGACCTTGGGGTGTCCTTGACTCCATACAGTAGAGAGCAGGCCCTGTCCCAGGATGTGAACCAGCCCCCCCCCCCACCAATGGGCCTCTGCACACTGTCAACCTGCAAGTGACCAGCCAGTGGGTCGGTGGATAGACAGGAAGTTCAGAGCAAAAGAATGGCAGAGTCTCCTGAGCTCTGAATCCTGGTGGGCTCTGTGGAGAGGGAGCCACGTGGTTGTTCTCTCATGCCCTCCAGTGAGGGTTTCCAGCCTCAGTGCCTTTGTCCATGATGTCTCCTTCCCTGCTGCCCAGCCCAGACCCCCGGCCCCTCCACACAGGGGCAGCTTCCACCCCACCCCAGTCTGCAGGTGGGCTCCAGGCCTGGCAGTGCTGCTGTGCCTTGAGGGAGGGGTGAGTGAACAGGGCCCAGGGCTGGAGTCTCATCCTTAACGGAGGGTGTTTAGGAAAGAAGTCACACACGTTGAGGCTGCTGCAAGACGCACATGAAGGTGACGCTAGTTTAGTTACTATTGAACGGTATTTTTATACCATAACCTACTTTGCTGGGAGCTAAGAATATACCTCGCGCGCGCTACCTGCACTCTCCCTCCTGGTGACAGTCCTAGCGGTTAAGTGGTGCTTCTGACATCAGCGAGCTCCGTGCAAGGAAGAGGTGCAGCCCCCATTCCCCCACCGCAGCCAAGGCCGACGGAGGAGAGATCGGGCCCCGCCAGGGCCGAGGCCGTGCAGGCCCGGGTGGGAATCCAGGCTCTGGGCTCCCAAGTCTGCCTTCTGCTTCTTGAGGAAGCTTGTGCTTCCCTGCCCCGTACTTTCCGCCGGCTGACTCACACCCGCTTGTGGTCTACTCTGACTGTCAGCTTTTCGGGACTCTGCCTGTCCTCAGAGGGCTGTTCTTCAGCACGAGTGTTGCCCCTGGCTCCTTCCTGAAAAACCCATGTTTCCTTTGGTCTCCAATCCCCCAGCACCTCATACTCTGCCTTCATTTGGGATCGGCAGGACTTG
Source organism: Proteles cristata cristata (assembly GCA_017311185.1). Classification (NCBI taxonomy): domain Eukaryota; kingdom Metazoa; phylum Chordata; class Mammalia; order Carnivora; family Hyaenidae; genus Proteles; species Proteles cristata. Next base: position 987,730 of record JAESUZ010003757.1, on the reverse strand, counting down.
AAGTTTTATTTTCTTTTTTTTTTTTTTAAATGTTTTTTATTTATTTCTAAGAGAGAGAGAGAGAGAGAGAGAGACAGCGTCAGCAGGGGAGGGTCAGAGAGAGAGGGAGTCAAAGACTCTGAAACAGGCTCCAGGCTCTGAGCTGGCAGTCAGCACAGAGCCCAACGCGGGGCTCGAACCCACGAATCGCGAGATCATGACCTAAGCAAAGGTCGGACGCTCAACCGACTAAGCCACCCAGGCACCCCTGAAGTTTTATTTTCTTAATCAAAATCTTTGATTTTGCAAGGCGATATTATCTTATGAAGAGAAATAAATATACGAGTGTGTGAAGTGACGCTTTTACACCCTGCTTCCCCCGTGCCCAGAGAGCCCGGGCTGTGCATGTGTCTACCTGTGTATACACACACATGTGAACAGAATGTGCTGCATGTATGTCTGATGTTAAAAACCACATAGATGTGATTCGCCACTGTGTTTGCCCCTGACAAACTTATGTTGACCCGTGTCAGTGTTTCCCTCCACCTCAGGGCCATCGGTGCTCTGAACACGGAGGGGGGGTTCTCTGACAGGTATGATGGAGGGATGAGAGGGCCCAGTGTTTGAAATTGGGGCTCCCAGGCTTATCGGGGGGACAGTCATTGTGCATGAATCAGAACGAGGGTCCTGTCTTCTTCAAAAAGAACCCAAAGGCAGATTCCCCTCCTCTTTCTACTTGAGGAATCACCCAAGCGCCTAGGGGAGAGAGACATGTATTTTCTTCTGCCTAAAATGACCCTGTTCCCTGAGAGTCCTTGTTGGTCCTCTGGGATTTAACAGGTGTCCACCGCGACAGGCCAGGCGGCTGGAGTCCTTGGTCACGTCCCGTGCCTCCTTCTGCTCTCCCAGGCCACCTCCCCGCTTCAAGGGAAGAGGTGTGGCCCTTCTGGAGATTTCAGATATATTTTCAAAAAATTGAATTCCCTCTTTCTCTCCCACAAAAATGGAATCTGATTTTTAAAGCATCTTTCACAGCTGCGAGTCACTTTGTTAGTGTCGAAACATAAAAATACATTATGTATCAACTTGGTTTTCCGAAAATTATCATATTGGCATATTACATAGATATGTATATTTTATTCCTATAAAAATCTGAATCTACTTAAAATAAAAACATGTCAGAGTGGCAGTACTTGCTGCCAAACCCCAGGGCCCTCTGCCCCCTACTCTGGAGGGCCTCTGGCCCGGTCAGCGGCTGTAGCTCCTGCTGGACTTGATTCTTTCCTCATGGACATGAGGACCCTGACGTAACTCAGGCTAGGATTTCTTGTGAAGGCAGATACAAGCTTTTGTTGGATTCTGGAACAGATTGGCAATAGCTGGGCAAAGATGGAAGAAAATTTTGTGGGGGAAGCGTAACCAAGCAGTTGTATGGGGGCGTGGATGGCAGAAGGAGATGCCACCATTACTGTCATGCAAGAAGAGCCCCAGATCCTCTGATGTATTGCCCACCCTGGGGTCCAGCCCATCTGGGAGCCGAGGGGCAACCCTGCCTCTGCATCACCCGGGACCATGTGCCAGGACGGAGAGCTGTGACCGGCACGCCACAGGTGCCCAGCGGGGCGGCCTCGAAGGCTGCAGCCCCTTCCCGGGGAGACTGGGGGGCGGCAGGGGCCGGTGGCCTCAGCGCCGCACAGACACCGGCTTGTTACCTGGTGAGGTGCAGCTGCGGGGTTGATGCCACAGCTTTGCCACGTCCTTTCCACGTCTTGATAAAGTTCTTCGTGTGGCTCTTGTTCTCATGTGTCAAGGTGCAGCCTGGTCCTCAGTCACTGGTTAGAGCCAGGCCATCTGGCCAGCGCTTTCTGGGGAAAGAGCACTGATCTAGTTAGGGGCGTACTTGCTGAAAAGGGGCCAGAACAGTGGTTCCTGCTGGGCTGCACATGGGGGGCTGCACCCTGGCCCAGCTGCCGCAGATGTGGGGGTCCGTGCCCCAGCCGAGCTGATGCAGACACGAGAGGGACAAGGTCCCAGTGGCACTCGGGTGTGCAGCACAGACACAGATCCAAGGCCGGGCCCAGGCCCTCCTCCCTCTCTTGGCTCTGTGACCGTGGGTGTGGAGTTGGCCTTCCGTTTTCTGTACACTCAGCCATGTTACTCCTGATCCTATCTGTCTAGAGCAGCACTGTCTAGAACAAACAATTTGAGCCACAGGTGTAAGTCACGTGCGTAATTAAAAATGTCCCTAAGTACTTAACCAAACAGGGCCAACGAAGTTTAACGATAAATGCATTTAATTCAAGGTGTCCAAAGTGTTACTTCAACACATAATCAATGTAGGCGTTCTTGTGAGGTATTTTATAGTTTTAGAAACATTACGCATTTGAAATCTGTCACATACTTTACCGCACGTCTGGGTTTGGGCCAGTCGCGTCCCAGGTGCCTACGGCTACTTGTAGGCAGAGATGGCCGTAAGAGCAGAGCAGGTCTAGACCTTCAAGCACATTCCTGTCATTCATTCACTTACTTATTTTGCAGTTCTCCTGGTTTCTTGGCTCTTCCACAGACTCATTCAGTCAGTAAGTCTGCCTGCACACGTGCCTGTCCACCAGGCACTGGCTTGGTGCCGGGGCCTCAATAGTGAACAGAGGGTGCTTGCTCCTGGGGACCTTACATCGGTGGGGAGGTAAGTTACAGACACGCTACCTGACAGGGTGGAAGGTGACCTCTGGGAGTAATTTCAGAGACTCAGGAGTGCCAGTCAGGAAGAGGTTGTGGCTGTGAAAGGGGCGGTCAGGAGGAGAGGAGACTCCTTGCTAAGATCAGGAATGAGGGGTGCCTGAGTGGCTCAGTCAGTTAAGAAACTGCCTCTTGATTTTAGCTCAGGTCATAATCTCACAGTTTGTGAGATCGAGCCCTGTATTGGCCTCTGTGCAGACAGCAAAAGTCTGTTTGGGATTCTCTCTTTCTCTCTTTCTCCCTCTCTCTCTGCCTCTCTTCTCCTTGTGCTGTCTCTCAAAATAAATAGGGGCGCCTGGGTGGCTCAACCAGTTAGGCATCTGACTTCAGCTCAGGTCATGATCTCACAGTTTTTGGATTCAAGCCCCACATCAGGCTCTGTACTGACAGCGTAGAGCTTGGAGCTGCTTCAGATTCTGTGACTCCCTCTCTCTCTGCCCCTCCTCCCTCACTCTTTGTCTCTGTCTCTCTCAAAAATAAATATTTTTTAAAACTTAAAAAATAAACATTTTAAAGTAAAAAAATGAATGAAAGCAGGAATGAAAAAAGGGGACAGCACAACTGACCCTACAGAAATAAGAAGACGCCAAGAAGTCCATGAACAGCCGGGTGACTGGTCAGATAACTCGGGGTTGGCAGATTCTCAGACAGACACAAGCAACTGAGACTGACTAAAGAAGACGTAGAAGGTCTGACTAGGCCCCCTGCAACAACAGAGACTCATTAATAGATGAGAAATTCTGAAATGTCCCACTGAGACTTTCTCAGTGTTTAAAGAAGAATTAATAGCAGTTCTTTACAAATTCATTCAGGAAACAGAAGGTGGGGGGTAATTCTTCCCAACTCATTCTCTGAAGCCTGTAACTACCCTGATACCCAAACCAGACAAAGGTCCCTCTACAGTGTGCATGTAGAGGCAACATCCTTGACCAAATACTTTGGCCAAAGTATCCTTTGACCAAATTGGCAAAATGGATCTAGCAGCATAGACAAAGGTTATGCCTTGTGAACAAGGAAAGTTTATTCCTGAAATAATGGAACGTTGGTTTGGCATATAAAGTCTGGTCACAATACACCATATGAATAGAATAAACAAAAAAGTTATATGGTCATCTCAGTAGATGCTGAGAAGTACCAACAAAATCTAATATCCTTTCCTGGTTAAAACGGTCCACAAGCTAGGAATAGATGGGAACATCCCCAGCCTAATACAGGGCATGTATGAACATCCCACAGCTGTCATATTTAATGGCCAAAGACTGAGTGCTTTGTCCCAGGGACAAGCTCAGGCCAGAAACAAGACAAGGATGTCTGCTTTCCCCACCTTTATTAAACACACTACAGGAGACTTTAGCCAGGAGAGTTAGGCAAGAAAAAGAAGGAAAAGGCACCCATATTGGAAAGGAATAGGTAGATCCATCTCTGTTTGCAGATGACATGATCTTGTGTGTACAGAATTGCCCAAGGAAGTCCCAGGAAAGTCCCTTTGCGTTCTGCAAAGTTGCAAGATACAAGATCAAGATACAAAGCTCCATGATATTTTATGACACTAGCAATGTTTGCTCTCAAAGTAAAAATTAGGAGTTGGGAAAATTCACTTCACAATAACATCTAAAAGTATAAAATACTTTACTTTTACTCAGTAAAAGGAGTGCACGAACTTGGACTCTGAAAATCACAAACTACTGTCGGAAGAAATTTGAAAAGATCGTAGTAAATGCAAAGACATCTCATGTTCATGAGCTGCAGACTGGCTATTGGTAAGGTGGTGGGACACTGCAGATTGACCGACGGATTCCCTGTGATTCCGGTCCCAGTTCCCGCTGCCTTTATTTACTTATTTATTTACTTACTTAATTATTTACTATTATTTATTTATTTTGAGGGAGGGGCAGAGAGAGAGAAGGGGAGAGAGAGAATCCCAAGTAGGCTCCACGCTGTCAGTGCAGAACTTGACACGGCAGGGCTCAATCCCATGAACCGTGAGGTCATGACCTGAGCTGAAATCAAGAGTCTGATGCTTAACCGACTGAACCACCCCGGTGCCCTTCAGCTGGCTTTAAATAAATCGACAAACTAATCCTCCTAATATTCATAGAAAAATGCAGGGATGTCCCAGAAAGAGCCAGAACAATCTTGAATAGGAAGAATGATGTGGGAGGACTCACACTTGCTAATTTCAAAACTAGGGGCACCTGGCCGGGTCCATCGGTGGAGGAGTGGCTCTCGATCTCAGGGATGTGAATTCGAACATCAAGTTGGAGGTAGAGATTACCTTTAAAAAAACCCTAATTATACAGCCATGACGTTCAAGATGGTGTGGGTACTGGTGTAAGAACAAACACATAGGTCTGTGTAGTAGGACTGACAATCTGGGATAAACTTATGCATCTATGGTCATCAGATGTTGACAAGGGCAACGAGACGTTTCAGTGGGGAAGCTGCCCAGCACATGGACAGTTGGGTGTGCAAAAGGATGTAGGCAGAACCCTGCCAAAAACCGAAACACCATCATTTCGGTTGTAGGAGCTAAACCCATAAAATTCTTGGAAGAAAACACAGGAGTAAATCTTTGTGACCCGGGATTTGGCAGTGGTTTCTCAGATGTGACACTAAAAGCACAAGCAATGAAAGAAAAATATGTGATTGTTGTGATGCTTCAGAGGTCAAGCGTCAGGAAAGGGACAGGGCAGACCACAGAATGGGACACGGTGTTTGCAAATCACACATCCGACAATGCGTTTGTATTTAGGATAGTCCAAGAGCACACTGTCAAGCAGCCAGAAGACAGACAAGCCAGTCAGAAAGTGGGAGAAGGACCTGAATAGACATTTCTCTGAAGAAATGCATGAAAAGATGGTCATTTGGGAAACACAGGTGAAAACAGGGAGGTACCACCTTGCTCCCGTGGGATGGCTCGGCTCACAGAGGCAGGTAAGAACCCACAACGGCCAGGATGCGGGATCGGGACCCTCATTTGCGGCCCTGGGGACGCAAAATGGTGCGGCTACTGTGGAAAACAGGTCCCTGAAACGTCCCATTCCCGGAAATGTACCCAAGAGCCGGGAAGGGATAGGTCTGCACGGAATCTTGCTCACAGTCCAGTGTCCCTACGAGCCGAAAAGTAGGAGCAGCCCAGATGTGCCTCAGAATGTGTGAGGGGCACGTGTCATAGCCACACGCTGGGATGTCACTCAGGCGTAAAAACATGAGTTCTAATAACCACTGACACACAGCCCAACCGGGCGGACACTGACAATGTTATGTGCAGTGAAAGAAGGTGGGCTTGCAGCCCATGTGGTGCGGGATCCCCTTTGCAGCGTCCAGAGCAGGGGCCTGGGGTGGCGGCGGGAGAGGCCGCTGACGGGCTGTGGTGCGTCTCGGGGGATGGAAGTGTTGTAAGCTTGGGCTGTGGTGACGGACGGATGCCTCTGTGAATATAGTAACAGCCATCGAATTATACACTTTAAGTGGGTGAATTGTTTGGTACATGAATTATATCTCAATAAAGAGGTTTAAAAATAAATAAAGCCTATGTGGAAAGAAGAGAACTCCAGCATCTGGCTCTCAGCACTCGCATTGCTGAGAAGGTTAGCAGTGAGAGCGGCCGAGGCTGGTGGCTCCCGAAACGACACCCAGCTGGCGCTGGTCCACAGCCGACCATGGCAGCGTGACGGGGGACAAGGCCCACGTGCCCGATTCTGGAAGGCTCCCCTGGAAGCAGGGAGGCTGACAGGTGTGGGTGGCGAAGGGGGACAGGCTGTCAGCAGGGTTGGTGGTGGCGGGAGGTCTGGAGCCCAGCCCCCAGGTTCTGTTTATCCTGAACATCTGGCCGCCTAAGGTCAGTCCTTAGCCAGTTCTCTCCCTTGTCTCACCCTTTTTTCCTCTCCTGCTTCTTCCCTCCCTCCCCTCTCCCTCTGCCCCCCTGCAAGTGCCTCCCAGATGGGTGTGACCCCTTCCCACCAGGGACCCCCAGCCCTTCAGGAGTAGGGTCTTGGCTGGGGTGCCCTGACCTGGAATGCAGCTGCCCAGTGCCACACGGGGTGAGGGTCCTCCGGCCCCGTCTGGACCCCACATAGGGGAGAGCACTTATATCTGTGACACTTTGATTTCAGGGTTTTGCTTCTAGGGGCTTCCATGAACTCTGCCCCACCCCCACCCCCCACTGCACTGCATCCCAGGACTCTGCTGGCCTCTGTGCCGCGTGGCCTTTGTCCCACCCAGGACTCCCAGCCAGGGCCTTTGTGCTGAGGCCAGGCAGAAGGTGGACCTTGGGGACCCCACTGTCCCCCTCCTTCCCTGGAGGGTCTGCGTGGGGCCCTGGCAGCAGCATTGATACTTGCTGGGTGCAGAACTTGGGCGACGCCTGCCAGCCCCTTTCTGCAGGAGACCGTCAGGGGTCCTGAGCCCAGAGCAGGGCCAGGGCCAGGCCCAGACTGCACAGCGAGGGGGGTGTGGGACTCCACAGGCCTTGAATGGGGGACTCTCTGGGTGGGGAGTGTGCGTGATGGGGGGTGCTGGCTGCAGAAGGATCATGTTGTGGCCACATAGTGTGGGGAGCCAGCTACCTGTCCCAGTCTGGGCCCTCCCCGGGGTCCCCCATGTGCCCTCTGGTGACCCGAGCACTTTTCCGGGGGCTGGGGAGGCAGCTCAAGACCAGGAAGGAGGCCTCTGGGAGCCCCAGTGCAACATGGATGGAGGAGGGGGGCCTCGCAAAGTTCTGTCCCCAGATGTCAATGCGCAGAGGCACTGTCTGCTTCCTCACCTGAGCTGTGGGGACTCTTCACATCCTGGTATTGCCCAGAACAGTACCAGCACCAAGTTCTCTCCTTCGTTCTTAACGATTTCTCAGCGATTCGGCCGCATTCCTGCCAGGTACCTGGGGATGTACGTGTGGCACAAGCCCCCACCATCCCCGCCTTCAAGCTCCAGGGCCAGTGAGCACACCCACGCTCTGTGCAGCCACCACCACCATCCATCCCTGGGCCTCTTGCATCCACACGGAGGCTCTGTCCCCATTAGACACCAGCCTCCCACACTCCCCCTGCCCGGTGCCCACCATGTCTCTCCGTCTCTGTGGACTGGACCCCGCTCAGAACCCCATGGAAGTGGGACCCTCCAGTGCGTGTCCTTCTGTGTCTGGCTCCTTCCACTCAGCATCAGCTCTCCGGGTCCATCCACATCGGGACAGGCATAGAGTGTCCTTCCCTCTCAAGGCTGAGATGCTCCACTGTCTGGATGTGCATGTGAGGTGTGCATGTGATGTGCGTGTGAGGTGTGCATGTAGGATGCGTGTGTGATGTGCGTTTGAGGTGTGTATGATGTACGTGTGATGTATGTGTAAAGTGTGCGTGTAGGATGTGCATGTGATGTGCGTGTGATGCACGGGTAGGGTGTGCGTGTGATGTGCGTGTGAGGTACGTGTGTAAGACATGCATGTGAGGCGTGCGTGTAGGACATGCGTGTGAGATGCGTGTGTAGAACGTGTACGTGACATGCATGAGAGGTGCGTGTGTAGGACATGCGTGTGAGGTGTGTGTATAGGACATGCGTGTGAGGTGCATGTGAGGTGCGCGTGTAGGACATGCATGTGACATGCGTGTGAAGTGTGTACGATGTGTGTGTGACTCTCGTCTGACCCTCCCCTGTAGGATGGACCACACTCAGCTCACCCACTGAAGGACATGGGGTTCGGGGCTGAATTTAGCCCCTTGGCCACGGTGACGGGGGGCACGTTCGTCTCTGGTGCACATGCTTTCTTGTGAGGCATCTCTCAGCACAGGGACTTTGAGATTCAGTCACATCACGTGTATCAGAAAATCGTTGTGTTTTATCGCTCTGCATTGTTCCTCCGTTCATCTGTTTCTGGACATCCAGGCTGGTTCCATCTCCCAGCTGCTGTGAACGTGTCATGCGTTGAACATTTTTAAAAGCCATACACACAGTCTCCTTCTGGCCACAGCTTGGCAGCACTGGGCTGTGTGGCCTTGGACCTCCAGGTAACCTCTCTGGTCTCGGTTCCCCCTCTATAAGCCAGGAGGGTGGGGTCAGAGACTTTCTGAGATCTCTTCTGACCCTTGTGTTGGTTTTGCGGAAGCCCGAATGTCTGCAGGAGCCTGGCTGCAGAGGTCGGCTGTCAGGAGCTCAGGTGCACGTCAGCCAGTCCTCGGAATAAACTTGGGAGGGGTGGAGTGTGGGCAACAAAAGCAAGTCCCTAAAGCCTTCACTGACGTGCACCTTGCAGGAGAGACTGCACCATAAGTTCCCCGATTCCCTCTGCCCTGTGGCGGTATTCCCGGGGGCCTGTGCGCAGCAGGCCTTGTCCCACAGGGCACCTGAGACTCTGCCTCCTGACCTCCCACGCCTCCTCCGAGCTGCCTCGACACTAGCCGCAGCCTTACCCAGTCTGACCCCATTCTGTCCCTGCCCCCAACTGCCTGCGCTGGGTCCCCGGGGCGGCCATGGCTTTGAAGAGCTGCCTCTGAAGGCCGCTCTGTGGAGCACCGGCCAGAAGAAGGTGCCCAGTGCTGTCCCGTGAGGAGCCACCGCAGTGGCTGTGTGTGGGTCTAGTCCTGTTTGTTCCGGGGGGGGTTTTGCCTCCATCCTGGTCATGCTAACGGGGCGGCACACAGACATCTTTCCGGGGAGGAGCGGGGACAGGTGTGGCACACGGAGCTGGGCTCAGATGTGGTCAGGGGCAGCCCCGGGGCATGCAGGCAGGAGGTGGGGGCACAGCTGGCGTGGGTGGGGAACTGGGAGCCCCTTCTCCAAGTACAAGGGCCTGAACCTTACACTGTTGTCCCCAGGCAGGGCAGGCGGCCTCTCACAAGGTGGGAGGGCTGACCCGGGCCCCAGGGCCTGAGCAGCTCCTTGTCTGAACCTTTTGCTCCTGGGAGGACTGAGCGGCTGCCTGGTGAGACCCTTCTTCCTGGGCCAGGCCTGGTGGCCGCTTCTGGGGACAGCGCCTGACACAGAGGTGACACTGCAAAACTGCGTTTGTGGTGAGGCAGGCAGTGACGGGATCCTCAGGCTGGGGAAGTGACCCCCCCAAGGCAGGATGGCCACCTGCACCTGCTCCTGCAGGGCCTGGACTGACCCCCGTGGACCCCTGGGCCTGGCGGTCATTGGAGGGCAGAGACAGAGGATGCGCCCTGGCCCGGAAGGGGGGGTGTGTGGCCTGTCGGACACACCCCACTGTGGTTTTCCTTTTGGACCCCACTTCCGGGGGGGAGGGCTTTTAGGGGTTCCCACGCACCCCTGAGAACCCGTTTGGAGAGCCATGGGCAGCTCCCAGGGTCCCCCAGGAGAGCACCACCAAGACCCAGGCCAGGTCATGCCTCTGCGGCCACTCTGTTCTGAGAGCTTCCTGAGTGAGGTGCTGTTTACTTCCTTCCCGTGATACGTTCCTGCTTTAAAACATGGAGGTGGCCTGGGGGGCTCACTCGGTTGAGCATCTGACTTCGGCTCAGGTCATGATCTTGTAGTCTGTGAGTTCAAGCCCCGCGTCGGGCTCTGTGCTGACAGCTCAGACCCTGGAGCCTGCTTCCGATTCTCTGTGTCTCCCCTTCTCTCTGCCCCTCCCCTGCTCATGCTCTGTCTCTCTCTCTCTCAAAAATAAATAAAACATTAAAAATAAATTTTTTTAACAGATGTGTTTCCAGTTGGCGGTGAAACGGCTTGGTGTTGTCTATCTGAGCTAAGGGGAGATGCGGGGGCCCATGGGGTGCTGCCGGCTTTGTCCAGGGCACCCGTGTGGTGGGAGCAAGGGTAGGGGTGGGAGTCCTGGTTGGGCCATGGCCCTCTGTCCAAGGCGGCTTCTCACAGCAGGAAACAGGGAGAGCGTCAGGTTCCGGGAAGCTCCGTGGGTGGGTGATTCAGGACAATGGCTCTCTGTCTGCAGCCACGAGGGGTTTGCCTGGCACCTGGTGTGCTTGACTGGGGCACAGCATCGTGGGGGGTACAGCAGCCGGTGTGTGCAGGCTGGTCTCAGGCCCAGCGGTCACTGGTGCTCCCCAAGGACACTGGACTCACCCTTGGGATGCGGGTGGGGTCCCTTGTCCACAGTGTCCCACCCTGCCTGGTCCTCTCAGAGCGGACGTGGGGAGGGGTGCGGGCACCCTCAGGCCCGGCTGGGCTGTCCTGTGTTGTCCCAGGGTGGCTGGAGTCTGGCGGTCTGGATTCGGGCAGCAAGGAGGAGAGACACAGGCACGGCCCCTGAGGTGTCGAGTTCACTTTAGGGGAACAGAGCTTGCCTTCCGGGCGTGTGATGTACGCTCCCCCAGGTGGGGCCACAGGTACCAAACCACTTGCTGGAGGCAGGCGGCGCACAGAGAAGAGAATGGAAGCTTGCCTTGGGCTTGTGGACGTGGGGACGCCATTTCGTAAAACCCAGCATCACCTTCACCAGAGTCCAGCTCGGGCTTTGGGTACATGGATGGTTTTCCTGGCTGGGCTGGCGGAAAACCGTCCCCTGGCCCCCTGGCTCCATGCTCCTGCTGCGGGTATAAAGAGGCCATGGCCCCCCTCCCGCCGTCCACAGCAGAGTCGGGGTGGTGGCCCTTAGGGTGTGCAGCAGGGGGCCCATGCTGCCTCTGTAGTCTCTGCTCCGGGCTGCCTGGCAAGTACTCCCTGGAGTTAAGAGGGGCTGGTGACAATGCCGTCGTCCATGTGCTGTTCATACGCCTACCATGCTCGGCCAACATGCAGGCGCCAGAGCGACCTCAGCCATCTCGTAAAGTTCCAGAAATTCATTCAGCTGTCATGAGCCAGACCCTGAGAGACCCTGGCCAGCTCAGGACCCGTCCTCTGCGTGCTGGGCAAGGGGCTGTCCCACTGGGCCCCAGTCCCAGGACTCGACTCCTCTGGGTCTGTCCCCGAGCACATCTGGGTCCACGCCCCTCCCGATCCTTCTTGAGCAAAGGGCACCTGAGAGGTGAGTGTGCAGGTTGGGTGGGGGACTGCCATGATCTAAGCAAGGCATTCCGTGTCCCTAGCCAGGCCCACCCAGCGTGGGGTCCTCAGAGCCCAGAACTGCAGAAGGCAGTGCCCATGTGAGGGGCTCTGGGGTGCTGCCTGCACCAGGGAGTCTGTGACCCCCAACAGCATCCCACCTCCTCGTGTTGTGGGGGTTCCTGGTCAGGCTGGGGTTTCAAGGCTCCAACGTGAGGCTAATCGGTCAGTGGCATATGCTTTTCTGCATGTGGTTGGGGAATCCCTCTGTTACCCTGTATCATAAAAATAGTTTTTCTCCTTAAAAAAACAGTGGACTGTACTTTTTTAAAATATTTTTTTAATGTTTATTTATTTTGGAGAGAGAGAGAGAGACAGAGAGACAGAGCACGAGCAGGGGAGGGACAGAGAAAGAGGGAGACACAGAACATGAAGCAGGTTCCAGGCTCTGAGCTGTCAGCACAGAGCCCGACATGAGGCTTGAACCCACAAACCGTGAGATCATGACCTGGGTAGAAGGTGGACTCAACCGACTGAGCCACCCAGGTGCCCTCAGGCTGTACTTTTTAGAGCAGTTTTAGGTTTATAGGAAAAGTGAATGAGAGGCAGGGCCCCCATCCCAGCTCCGCCGCAGTCCCAGTTCTCGTCCTTTGTTGCAGCAGTGACTAGTGTCGATGCATCGGTACTACTGTCCGCGGTTTCTGGGGCGTTCACTTCTGTACAGGTGCACGGGGGGGTGGGGCCACAGTGCAGTTACTGCACGTCAGGCACTCTGAGCCCCCAAGCCCCCTGGGCCCCTGGCCTCAGGAGACCACTGATCTTTTTACCGTCCTTCTAACTTTGCTTTTTCCGGAATGCCTGCTTGGTGGAGTCTTGCATGTGGATTTCTTTCTCTCCAATGTGCATTTGGGCTCCTTCAGGTCTCCATGGATCGTAGCTCATTTCTTTTTGGTGCTGAATAGCATCCCCTGTCTGGAGGGACCACAGTGCCTTGTGTCCACCTGCTGAAGGCCATACTGGTTGTTTCCAGGTTCTGCTAACTGTGAATAAGGCCGCTGTGAACATCCACGGGCAGGTCTTTGTGTGGACACAGTGTCCGGTCCTTTGGGGAAATACCAAGTAGTACAAGTGCTGGGTCCCGTGGTAAGAGGACGTTTAGTTTGTGAGGAATCCTCAGACTGTCCCCCAAAGTGCCTGCACCATGCTGCATGCCCGCCAGCCATACACAAGTTTCTTGCCGCCCCGCACCCAGCGTCGGGTGGATCTTGGGCTGTCTGATCCGGGTGAAGCGCAATCTCGTTGTTGTTGTAATTTGCATTTCCCTGACGGCATGCGATGTGGGGCATCTGTCCCTGTGCTTACTTCTGTCTTTTTGTCTTCTTTGATGAGGTGTCCACTCCTGTCTTCCGCCCGTTTTTTCAGTTGGATTATTTGCTTATTGTTGTGTGCTAGGAATTCTTTGTATATTGTTCAGTGCAGCCAGCTGGTTCAGTCAGAAGAGCACATGGCTCTTGACCTTGGGGTTGTGAGTTTGAGCCCTATGTTGGGTGTAGCCATTACTAAAAACAAAAAAACAAAAAAAAAAAAGGAAAGAAGCTTGAAAAAAATTTACTGGGGCGCCTGGGTGGCTCAGTTGGTTAAGTGTCTGACCAGCTCAGGTCATGATCTCACAGTTCATGGGTTAGAGCCCCACGTTGGGCTCTGTGCTGACAGCTCAGAGCCTGGAGCTGCTTAGGATTCTGTCTCCCTCTCTCTGCCCCTCCACCTCTTGTCCTCTGTCTCTCAGAAATAAATAAACATTTAAAAAGAGGGAGAATTCCTTGTATATTTTGAATAGAAGTCCTGCACATATGTGTGTTTCGCCACTGCCTCCCCTCGTCTTGGCCCGTCCAGTCTCCCAGCATTGCTTCCACAGAACAGGAGGCTCTGATCCTAATGAATCCTATTTGGTTGGTTGTTTCTTTCATGGAAATGCTTTTGGTGCCATATATGAGAAAGTCATCAACAAGCCCAAGGTCACCTAGATTTTCTCAGATGATACATTCTAGGACTTTTGTCATTTTGCCTTTTACGTCTAGGTCTGTGATCCATTTTGAGTTAATTTTTGTGAAAAATGTGAAGTCTGTTATAGATTCATTTCCAGTCCTTAGTTTGTTCAGGCTGCTGAGACCAAAACGATGTGAGCTGGGGTCTTATGAAAAGTTATTCCTTACAGGCCTGGGAGCTGGAAGTCCGAGGTCACCGTGCTTGCAGATTTAGTGTCTCGAGAGAGCTTGCTTCCTTAATAGGTGGCCTCCTCGTGTCCTCACCTGGTGGAGGGTGTGGAGAGGTCTCTCTGGGGTCTCTTTTCTAAGGCACTGGTCCCATTCATGACCTAATCACTCCTCAAAGGCCCCTCCTTCTAATATCATCACGTTGGGAGTTAAGATTTCAACATGTGACTTTGGGCAACACAAACATTCAGACCATAGAAGAACCTTCTATTGAAAAAATGGTATTTTCTCCATTGACTTGCCTTTCCTCCCTTGTCAAGAATCAGCTGTATTTGTGTGCCCCTATTTCTGGGCTCTCTATTCCATTCCATTGATGCATTATCTATTCTTTCATCAAAGCACACTGTCTTGATTCCTGCAGCTTTGTAGCAAGTCTTGAAGTCGGGTAGTGTCAGCCTGGGACTTTGTTCTCTTTGTCCTCTGATCTTGTGTTGGGTACTCTGGGTCTTTTGTCTCCATATAAACTTTAGTACTGGTTTTGATTCTTTCCGGGATTTTGATAAGAATTACATTGGGGCACCTGGGTGGCTCAGTTGGTTGGGCATCCGACTTCGGCTCGGGTCATGATCTCGTGGTTCATGGGTTCGAACCCTGCATTGGGCTCTGTGCTGACAACTAGCTCAGAGCCTGAAGCCTGCTTCAGATTCTGTGTCTCCCTCTCTCTGTGACCCTCCCCTACTTATGCTTCTCTCTCTTTCTCAGAAATAAATAAAAACATTTAAAAAATGTATTTAAAAAGAATTACATTGGATCTGTAGGTCAAGTTGGGAAGAACTAACATCCTGACAGTATTGAGTCTTCCTGTCCATGGACATGGGTTATCTTTGCCATTTGATTTGATTCATTCATTTTTGAGTTTTTCTCAAAACCAGTATCTTATACATATTTTGTTAGATTTATACCCAAGTATATTTTTTGGTGGTAATGTAAATGGTATAGTGTTTTAAATCTCAAATTCTACTTGCTCATTGCTGGAATGTAGGAAAACAATTAACTTTTGTTACATTAACCTTGTGTCCTGCAACTTTGCTTTAATTGTTAATTCCAGAAAGGTTTTTTTCTTGTCCATTTAGGGGACTTCTTACATAGACAATCATACCATCTGCAAAGAAAGACCATTTTAGTTCTTTCTTCCCAATCTGTACGTCTTTTATTCTCTTTTCTTGTTTTATTGCATTAGCCAGGATTCCCAGTATGATGATGAAAAGGGACATCTTGACCTTGTACCTGATCTTGTAGGAAAAGAATCTACTTTCTCTCCAAAAGTGTGAGGTTATTTGTAGGTTTTTTGTAGATGCTTTCTATGGACTAAACTGTGTCCTGCCCCTCCAAATTCATAAGTTGAAGCCCTCGTCTCTAATGTGACTGTATTTGGAGGTAAGATCTTTAGGGGGTAATTAAAGTTAATTGAGGTCATAAGCCTGGGCCCCTGATCTAATAGGATTAGTGTCTTTATAAGAAGAGACACCGGGGTGCCTGGGTGGTTCAGTCAGTCAAGCATCCAACTTCGACTCAAGTCACAGTCTCATAGTCTGTGAGTTCAAGCTCCCCATCAGGCTCTGTGCTGACAGCTTGGAGACTGGAGCCTGCATCTGTTTCTGCATCTCCCTCTCTCTCTGCCCCTACTCCACGTGCTCTCTCTCTCTCTCAAAAATAAATAAATATTTTAAAAAACTTAAGAAGAGACACCAGAGAGTTCACTTGTTCTTTTTCCATCTGCACCTACTAAGAGAGGCCATGGCAGCACATAGTGAGATGACAGCCACTTGCAAGTCAAGAGGAGAGAGCTCACATAAGAAACCAAATCCTGCTGGACCTTGATCTTGGACCTTCAGCCTTCAGAACTGTGAGAAAACAAATTCCTGTTGTTTAAGCCACTCAGACCATGTGACATTTTGAGCTAATCCAGTGTTCCTTATCAAGCTGACATAGTTCCTCTCTGTTCCTAGTTTGCTCAGAGTTTTTATTCTGAATGGGGTTGTATTTTGTCAAGTGCTTTTTTTTGCATCTATTGATACGATCATGTGATTTTTCCTTTTAAATCAGTTGATGTGGTGGATTATGTTAGCTGGTTTTCAAATATTGAACCAGTTCAGGGATTCACCGTTAGGAAATATTCCCTCTGCTGCTGCTGCTGCTGCTGCTACTGCTGCTGCTGCTACTAATTCTTCTCCTCCTTCCTCTCCTCCTCCTCCTCCTCCTCCTCCTCCTCCTTCTTCCTCTTCCTCTTCCCCTTCTTCCTTTTTCCTTCTTCCTTCTTCCTTCTTCTTTTTTCTTCAAGAGATTGTAGAGAATTGGTATAACTTATTCCTTAAGTGTTTGGTAGAATTCACCAGTGAACCCACCTGGGCCTAGTGCCTTCTGTTTGGAAAGGTTATTAATTATTGGTTCAATTTATTTAATATATACAAGTCTATTCAGATTGTCTATTTCTTCTTGTGTGAGTTTTGACAGACTATGTCTTTCAAGGAATTGGTCCATTTCATCTATGTTATCAAGTTTGTGGGCCTGGTATTCCTTTACTAGCCTTTTAATTTCCGTGTGGTCAGTAGTGTTGGCTCCTTTTTCATTTCTGATATTAGTAATGTGTACTCTCTCTCCTTTTTTCTTATCCTGGCTAAAGGCTTATCAATTTGACTTTTTCAAAGAATCAGCTTTTGGTTTCATTGATATTTTTCTATTTCCTGTTTTCAACATCATTGATTTCTGCTCTTTTATTATATTTTCTGTTTACTTTGGATTTAACTTGCTCTTCTTTTTCTAGTTTCCTAAGGTGGAAGCTTAAGTAGTCTTTTCTAATATATGCATTCAATGATAGTAATTTTCCATTAAGCACTGCTTTTACTGTGTTCCACAAATTTTATTAAGTTTTCTTTTGTTTTCATTTAGTTAAAATATTTAAAATATTTTCTTGATATTTCTGCTTTGACCCATGTTAGTTTTGGAAGTGTTTTGTTTTTTTTTAAATATTTTTATTTATTTCTAGGAGAGAGAGAGAGAGACAGCGTGAGCAGGGGAGGGTCAGAGAGAGAGGGAGATACAGACTCTGAAATAGGCTCCAGGCTCTGAGCTGGCAGTCAGCACAGAGCCTGATGCGGGGCTCGAACCCATGAACCACGAGATCATGACATAAGTGAAAGTCGGACGCTTAACTGACTAAGCCACCCAGACGCCCCTGGAAGTGTGTTGTTTAATCTCCATGTATTTGTGGAGTTTTCCAGCTATCTTTCTGTTTTGTTTCTAGTTAAATTCCACTGTGATCTGAGAGCATCCTTTGTATGATTTCTATTCTTATCAGTTTGATAAGGTATGTTTTGTGGCCCAGGATGTGGTCTGTCTTAGTGAAGGTTCATGGGAGCTTGAGAAGAACATGTGTTCTGCTGTTGCTGGATGAAGTTGTCTATAGATGTTCGTTAGATCCAGTCTATTGATGGTGTTGGTGAGTTCAGCTTTGGCCTTCCCAGTTTTCTGCCTGCTGGGTCTGTCTACTTCTTTTTTTTTTAATGTTGATTTATATATTTGAAAGAGACACAGACAGAGCATGAGTGGGGGGGAGGGGCAGAGAGAGAGGGAGACACAGAATCCGAAGTAGGCTCCAGGCCCTGAACTGTCAGCACAGAGCCTAAGGTGGGGCTCAAACCCATGAACTCTGAGATTATGACCCAAGCTGAAGTCAGATGCTCAACCAACTGAGCCCCCCAGGTGCCACTGGGTCTGTCTACTTTTGATAGAGGGTTGTTGTCTGTAACCATTATAGTGGATTCATCAACTTCTCCCTGCGGTTCATTCAAATTTGCCTCATGTGGTTTGGCACACTCTCTTTGGGCATGTACATATTAAGGTTTGTTATGTGTTCTTAGAGGAATGACCCTCTTATCATTGTGTGATGCTCCTCTTTATCCCGATAATGGTCATGCCCCGCCTGCTCTGTCTGAAATTAATATGGCCACTCCTGCCTTTTTGGCTTAGTGTGGAGATAGCATAGCACCTCCGTTTATATTTTCATTGCAGTAAAATACACATAAAATGTACCATGTTAGCCATTTTAAAAATTTTATTTCTGAGAGAGAGTGTGAGCAGGAGGGTCAGAGAGAGAGGGAGACACAGAATCTGAAGCAGGCTCCAAGCTCTGAGCTAGCTGTCAGCATAGAGCCCGATGCAGGGCTCGAACCCATGAACCATGAGATCATGACCTAAGCCAAAGTCGGACACTTAACCGACTAAGCCACCAGGCACCCCCATGTTAACCATTTTTAAATGTACAGTTCAGTGGTGCTAAGTCCATTCACAGTGTCACATACCCACCACCATCTGTCTCCAGAACTTTCTCATCTTTCCAAACTAATTCTGCCCCCATTAAATGATCCCAGTGTGTTCCCCCCTACTTCAGCCCTCGCCGCATCCCCTGGGCCGGTGCCCAGCCTCCTGTCAGCTTTGTTGCCTTGAGGCCCCCAGAAAACTCCTCAAGGATGTCTGCTGCCTGTATGACCAGGACCCAAGGGGCCCCCGCTGTTGTGGGGAGGTGTGGTGGTTCTGGGCAGTGCTGAGGGTGGTGGTGTGAGCCATGGGACTTACATTGAGCAGTGTGGACACGTGCCAATGCCGGGCTCTCATCCTCTGGGTGGGACTGTGCGAACTTGAGGTGACTGTAGGAAGTCACGCTGATTAGTTACCATCGTGTGTACTTGTCGGGGCGTGCAGCACACGTGATCAGGGCGTGCAGCACACGTGATCGGGGGCCCTGCTGGGTTCCAACTCAGAGATGTACGCGCAAGATTCCAAGCGAAGCGGTCACTCTTCTCGTGTTCAGGTGTGTGTCCGCGGGCAGGCTGGGGACATTTCTGCCATGTCCTCTCCATTTGTTGGTTTGTGGATGGACTCATTCAGAAGACATCTGTTGCTGGACTTCAGTAGGTCACATAGAGTTTCATAAAGGGGTCAGTATGGAGGCCTTAGACTAGAAGTTTCTCTGCCCCTAGTCCTGGCCTTCACGAGACTTTCTGAATAAAGATTCTGTGATGAAGTAAGTCAGGGAAAGGCTGTACCTCATACTCCTGAGATGGAAATTCACAGCACAGATGACCATATTAAAGGCCCTGAGAAGTCCTGCAATTAAAAAAAAAAGGAAAGGAAAGAAAGTAGGGAGGGAAGAAAACAGTGTTTACATACTGGTTCCCAAACCTATTGGCCCACAGAGCCTCCTTGGTACCCACCACATGTTAACATCCTATGGAGCTAATATTTGAGGCACATAATTTGTGAAATGTTTACCCAGTGGACCTAGTGGCAGACTCCATAAGGTAGCGTCAAGGGCCAGCATGTGTTGTGTGTTGGATTAATTGTGTGTCCTCAGAATTCATAGGTTGGAATACTAACCTCAGTATCTCAGAATATGACCTCCTTGGGAAATAGGATCGATTCAGATGTGATTAGTTAAGATGAGGTCACCCTGGTATAGGATGACCCCTCATCTCATATAACTGTGTCTTCTAAAAGGGGAAGTTTGGACAGAGACATGCACACAGGGAGAATGTCATGTGACCATGAGGGCAGAGATCAGGGTGACGCTTCTATAAACTAGGGAGCACCAGGAATCTGTAGCAAACCCCCAGAATCTGGGGAGAAGCTAGAACAGAACCTCCTTCATGGCCTCAGGAAGAACCAACACCTTGATCTTGGACTTCTGGCCTCTGGACCTGGGAGACAATACATTTCTGTTGTTTAAGCCACCAGTCTATGGTGCTTTGTTAAGGTGGCCCTAGGACACTAGCATGGCAGGGACGAGGCTTTAGCACCTTTCTGGGCTCGGAGGTTGGCACTGGGGGCTGCTGGGATTCTGAGAGCCTGGGAAAGGCTAGGGTTGGACACTAGGACCATGGCAGGCACAAGCTGGTGTCGTCGTGAGTTGTGAATCGCCCAGCTGTAGTGTCCTTGGAAAGAAACTCTGTGGAGCTGAGTTGTCCACAGCAGCCTGTTTCTGAGGAAGGACATTAGAAACCTCCCAGATGCCTGCCAGTAGAGGAAGTGCTTGGCAGGCATGGAAGGAATGTTCTTTGCTCTGAAGAGGAAGAGCCATGCTCTAGGTCAGAGAGTGGAGATGGCGTATGCAGCGAAGCTCAATAAAGAGGGTGCTCCATGACCCAGGCGCTCATACACGTGGCTGGTGTGCATGCTGCAGAGGCCATGGGCGCGCTGGTACCCGGCAACAGCAAGACACTGTCCACGCTGGTCTGCAGCCGGGCTTCTGCAGGCCCGCTCTCCCATCTCCTCCCTGCTCAGGAGTGGGACGCAGTGCCCAGGGTCCCAGGAGCCAGCCTGTTGCTGGGGGGTGGGCAGCCTTCAGGGGCTCTGGCCCTGGACATCACTCCAGCAGCGGGACCCCCGCCGAGCAGGACGCATGCTTGCGCAAGTCCTGTCGGGGACCAGCACCATCTCCTCTCGAGCTCCAGCCCTGGGGCTGGGGAGGTAGGAAGGCTTACATACCCTCCTGGCCTCTCCGGTGAGGCGGTTTGCAGCTGCCACCAGTCATGCTGTGGAAGGAAGGCTTGTCCACAGTGTATTCCAGAAGGAGAGGACAGAGCGATATAAACAACAGGTGGGCTCCGCTCACAGGTCTTGGAGGCCAGGCACCTTCAGCTTGGTCTAAACCATCTTGCTGACTATTCCCCTGTGAGCATGGATCGTATTATTATTATTGTTATTATTATTAGCAGGAAAATACATAAAAACGACCATCCCAGCCCTCTGTTTCATGTAGAAGTTACTGTTTTCCACCCAGTTGCTTAAGTGGAGATTGAAAATACCAAAGGACTTCTGTTCTTCGTCCCCAAGAGCTCATTTCACTCAAAGGTGGGACAGAATGTTTAGATAGCACACGAATAAATAGCTTGATTCGTGTACGTGAACGGGAATGAACAGGTGAAGGCTTCCCTGGCTTGTGTCCACGGGCCATGCCGCGGCTGTGGCCGGTACGCCCCAGAGCTGAGCCCACCTGGGGCCAGGGAGGATGGACTGGGGCAGCCTCAGGAAGGTCCCAGAACACCCATTTAT
Source organism: Proteles cristata cristata (assembly GCA_017311185.1). NCBI lineage: Eukaryota > Metazoa > Chordata > Mammalia > Carnivora > Hyaenidae > Proteles > Proteles cristata. The sequence goes on along the minus strand of JAESUZ010003757.1, from coordinate 966,740 downwards.
GAACGTGCAGTGGGAACCGAAGCAGTAGGACAAGCCAAGTGCTTCTGCCCCTTTTTGCTTTTCTTGACTCTAAAATGTGAGACCTCCCTGGGATGCGGTGGTCCCTCCAAGGGACTGACGCAGGGTAGGGACATGGGTCCCTGGTCGTGGGTAAACTCGCTGCGGGGAAGGCCCCGGGAGCACACGTCTGCCTCTGAGCCTCGCAAATGAGGCCAGGCAGGCAGGGCCGGACGAGGCGGGGAGTGGCGCGGGGAGGGGGGGCGGTGCCCAGAGAGGGTCTGCCTCTGCCCTGCGGTGTCCGCCCAGAAACCTGGTGGGAGCAAAGCGGCGGAGCGGAGATGCAGACATGGGGCGGGTCGACAGAAGGGGTGGGGTTTCAGGGGCGGGGCGGAGTTGACAGGGGGAGTGGCAGGGTGAGGGGGGGCTTTCAGGGGGAGCGGGCGGGTGGAGCCAACAGGGGCGGAAGCGAGGTTGACAGGGGTGGGGCCGGGATGGGGGGGCGGGGATGCAGGGGCGGAGCAGGGGCCGCGGGGTGGGTATGCAGGGGTGGGGCGGGTGGAGCGGACAAGGAGGGAGCGAGGTTGACCGGGGCGGGGCTGGCAGGGGAGACACAGGCGGGGCCCGCAGGGGCGGGGTGCTGGCTGAGCAGGTGCGGCAGGCGGGCGGACCTGGGAGTGGCAAGTCCTCCCCTGCAGGTGCTGCGTGGGCGGCGGGTTCCACTTGGCACTTGGTGGGGGTAGGACGTCTGGGGGCAGTTGAGAGGCTGCGGGGCCAGACGAGCCGTGCGCCTCCGCGCAGGCGTGCCCTATGCAGTCTGCCCCGGGAGTCGAGCGCGCTTGGCTGTGCGGATCGAGAGGAAGGGACGGCCCCGAGAACGACAGGGAGTGAGGGGTTGGGGGCATCTGTGGACGGATGGGGGCGTCTTCTGAGGGGCTGAGGCAGTGGGGCCCCTGATCAGACCCTGAGAGGCCTGCAGACCTCCAACCGCACCCCCTCCAGCACAGCATGGGACATAGAGGCACAGACCACGGTAATCCGGCACTGCATCCAGGTGAGGCCAGCCCCGTGCTGCCTGAAGCTCCAGGGGCCCATGGACCACGTGGCAGGCTGCTGCCAGGGCAGCTTGTCGGGGAGAAGCTGGGAGGGTAGGGGCCTGTGTGGAGGAAAGGGTAGGGAGGAAGGTGGGAAGAGGGCTGGCCTGGTGGGGAAATGGCTCTGAACCCCCAGGTTGCCACACTTCCTGCCAGGTGCCCGCTGTTGAACTCACGTTTTAAAGTGAGTTGAATAAAGCGTTCAGATCATGAGGCCCCTGGGCAGCAAGCATGTTATAGGGCTTTTAAAAAGTCACGTCAAGCTAATTAAAAAAGGAAAATGTGCTTAGCGTCCTTGCTGGTTTGAAGGCTTAAAAAAGATCCTGGTTACTGTGGGGCCATCCTGGGAGCTCAGAGCACCGAGTAGCCCTTTGTTGGAGGCATTGTCTCTTCTGTTGGGATGATAGTAAGTCCCCAGGAAGGGGCGTGCGGGCCTCAGCTGGACTTTGGGGCCCCAAGCGGGTGGCCCAAATGCACATGCTTCTTCATACTTGCGGTTCTGGGGGACTCCTCGTGACAGCTCAGTATCTGGGGACCCACCGGCAGAGCAGCTGGAGAAGGGGGAGGCAGAGGAGCTGGGAGGGGAGGTGGCCCATGTGGAAGGAGCAGTTTCTGAGTCCTGCAGGGACAGCTGAGGGTGAAGGGGCAGACACCTAGTGTGGGCAGAGATTGAGGGTCCACAGCGACCAGAAGCCTGAGGAGCACGGGTCACCTGCAGCCGCACTGGCCTCCGGGCTCACCCAGCTTCGCTGCCCGCCAGCCAGCTTCTCCTTGCTGCTCAGTGCCCGGATTGCCCTGCGCGCCTGGCTGGCCTCTCACACCAACTACACGGCATCTACCATTAGAGACTGGAGCCCCAGGCCCTGCTCCTCATCCTGGACTGGGTTTGGATGGGTGTGGGGTGCAGATGTCCAGTGGGGGAGGGGGGGGCAGCTCTTTCTATAACTTTCCTCTAGCTGGGCAGCAGGGACCACCGCAGAGAGGTTTCAGGAAGTGCCCTCCCCACACCTGCCAGGCAGGACACTGGGAGGAAAAGGCCTGTGTCCAGTGAGCTCCCCATGAGCTCCATTATTGAGTGCCTGCTGGACGCACTGTGTCTACTGCTCTCATTTCCTCTGTATCTGACGTCTGTCTGCTGTGCCCGTAACCTTGGCCTTACAACAGACCCTCACCATCCCAGGCATAGAGCTTCTGTGCTTCTGTCCCGCCCCCCCACCCCACCCCACACACACATGCAGAGGCAGCCTTGGGCAGGGTCTGCATAGCTGACTGTCCAGAGCATCCTCCTGGGTGTCGGCTCTGGGTCCTTTTGCGTGCGCTCTGCCCTATGCTCAGGAGGATTGCCAGCTCCCCGTTGTTCTCTCCTGCACTTCCCCTGTCTGGACAGCAGCTGGGAGAAGGGCCTGATGGGTCTGGCCCTGCTTCCAGAGCGAGCCCACCTCTGTCCTTGGGTGCCTCCCCAGGCGCCCTGCCTGCCACAGGCTTGCCATAAACATGCTGTCCAGCTGTTGGCAACTGCCAGCTGGGGGTCCGCCCTGCGCTGTGAGGTCACATTCTGGCACAGGAGGTCCTGACTGTCCACAGAGGCTTGCAGAGCGCCTGCTCGGGCAAAGCTGGTGGTGGCTGCTTAGGCCTGCAGATGCGGCATTGTTCCTCCCTGGAGCAGGGGTCAGCAGGGGCGAGGCTGGTGAGCACCAGGCCAGGGAAGTGTTGGGCAGGTGACCACACAGCACCTCACTCACCCTTCGGGCAGCCCTGGGGGCTTTCTCACTCCTTACACAGATGAGGAAAATGACACTCAGCCCAATGGAGTGTGGCCAAGAGGCCACAGAGCAGGATTAGAACCCAGTTTGGCAGGAGGTTGGTGGCTTTTCTCCTTTGAGGGTCAAAAAGTCATGCTTCCCTTATATTTTTTTCTTACACAGCAAGGAAGATCACAAGGGCAGAAAATGTAGAGTAAATAGCGCGCACCCCCCAACCTGCCTGCCCCCCAAGCCCTTGCCCAGAGGCAGCCACTGCCCAGTTCCTGGGTGGACATCGATGAAAGCAGAGACGCGGCCCTAAGTGTCACCATTGCGAATGACGATCGGGGTTGTTAGGGTTAGCGTGCTACTTAGTTTCTTCCAGGGAAACCAACAGTACATTCTGACCAAGTTTTATCTCAAGAAGGCTCACAGAAGTCCCTCCTTGGGGGGGCCTGAAACTGGAGAATGCCTGAAAGCACGTGCCATTCTGAGCCGCATGCGTGTTAGTGATTTTGCTGAACTTCCGAGTCAGACGCAGGGACAGACACAGCAGGGACGGTGAAGTGTGCCAGGTGTGACTGCACGCTGTGAGGAAGCCGTGTGAACATGGCCTCTCAGACCCTCTGACTGCCCTGCACTACCTCTTCCCATGCCAGCCTGACGGGGTGACAAGCCCAGTGAGGTGATGACAGAGGTGGCTGATGAAGGCCTGTGACACCGTATGAGGCGGCTGCTGACCTGACAGTGTGTCGGAAGGAGTCTTTGCTTCTGGTCGCCTGCCGGTAACTGAAGCTACCGGAAGGACACCACGGATGCGGGGGACTGTTGTGTAGCAAAGAGTGTTTTCTGTTTAAGATGCCGCCTTGGCATCACCCAGAGCCGGAGCTCGGTGGCTGCGGGTTTACCTGGCTGTGTACACGGCGGGGAGGCTGTGCCCTGGGGGCTCTTGCCTGGCAGGCTTTGCCGGGAGGACAGCAGAGGGGTGCTCCCGCCTGTCCCCAGCGGCCGCCCGCTGGCCTGAGACACGGCCCAGGTCGTTTCCTGTTCTGGCTCCTCGGCCCCGTCTCATGGGCCGGGTCTAGCGTTCTCAGAAACCTGGACCTTCTGACGAGACCTCCTCTCTGATCTCTGGCAAACCCATCCCCTCTCGAGGGGCAGTGCCTGTGGCCTGTCCCCATGGCTTCTCCAGATGACCCCACAGCGATAACCGGTGCTCTCAGGTTTCTGGCCCTCAGCCCTGGTGCTGGGCCCCCTTCCTGCTCTGCTGTGACAAGCCTGGTGGAGGCAGAGGACCAGGGAAGGGCCCCGTCCTCTGGCGGTGCAGCTCAGTGACACGATTCTCCTCCCTCCCTCTGAAATCTTTGATGAGTCCCAAGCCTGCCGCACTGCCTGGAGTTGGGCCAGATGGTGGCTCTGTACAGGACCCATGGGGCTCTGGGGTCTGGTGCCAAGGGCCCGAGAGCACATGCTAGGAGGCCTCAGGCAGGCCCCCGTCACAGCTGACCCTCGAGGATGCCGGGGTGTCCCCCAGGACAGGGGAAGGTGCCAAGGAAGGGGTCCAGACCCGTTTGGTGTCTCTTTCTCAAACAGGCGTCTGCCCAGGCTGGGCTTCACGGTTGGGTGTGGGGTGCTCACAGGAAGATTAATCATCTCTCCTGTCTCTGTCCCCCATTTCCTCCGCAGGGGGGCTTTCTCTGTGGTCCGGCGCTGTGTCAAGCTCTGCACTGGCCATGAGTATGCAGCCAAGATCATCAACACCAAGAAGCTGTCAGCCAGAGGTACGCATGGGCTGTGTTGGCGTGGGCCAGGCTCATGCAGGCACAGAGCTCAGCCGGATGTGAGTGGTGTGCCCCTGGCCCAATGGGGGAGGGACAGCGGCAAGAGGGAGCTGTACCCTCATGCTGGGATTGCACCTTGGCTACTGGTCTGGGGGCTCAGGGAGGGCTGGAGGTGGCAGTCCTTGGAGGCCTGAAGACTGGTGGTGACAGGGCTGCCAGCATGACCCCTCCATGTCCTCTGCAGCAGGGGGCTGTCCGCCTGCGCTGGGAAGGGCTCTGGGACTGCAGGGGGCTGTGGTGCTAGGCTGCAGCTGGCCCTGGGCACATGGCCTCACCCCACCCACCCTGCACCCCCCAAGCCCTTGCTGGGTGGTGGCCTGTTGTGTGCACAATGAACTCTGCTCTTTTGGGGTCCGTGTTGTGGGGTAGGACACAGGCAGGTGATTCATGCGCAGACTCAAGGGGCCGAGGGGCTGGGATCTGGGCAGGGGATCCAGCAGGGCCCCCAGAGGACCTTGTCGAGGTGGCAGCATGTGGGTCCCTCTGCTCCAACCCCACGCTCAGGAGGAGGCCAGGTAACCCCTGGGCCTCAGGCCCCTGGGTCTGAGAGACAGAGAGAGAGTCAAGTAAGGCCCCAGGTGCTCTCTTGCCTCCCAGGGGACCCCCAGTGAGTGTCTAGACACAGGCTCCTTCTCTGACCGAAGGGGTGCTGGGTGTAGGCAGTGCTGGTCTGAGTCACCCCCGGACTGGGGCTGAGAGTCGCCTCAGTCTGTGGGCTCTGGGCCCTGCAATGGACAGTCCAGTGGGACGAGCAGTTGAGCCCACCCTGCGCCATTTTTTGAGTTGCATCCAGGCATTGTTTGGGCGCCTGTTGTATACCAGACCTTCAGCACTCCTGTCCCTGCTAACGGTGTGGAGCCTGCAGTGCCAGCCAGGGACAGTCCCACGTCCTCTGTTTGCTGTGTGTGTTGGGGCCTGAGCACCGTGTGGGGAGGCTCTGGGGAGATCCAAAAGCACAAGGTCCCGACTGTCCCTTGATGGCGAGGGAGCATCTTGGGGGACTGCCTGGCTTGGGCCTGGCGTGGTGAGGGGGCTGGAGGGGCTGACTCTGTGAGGCCTGTGCGCCCGCACAGCTCAGCCCCCATGTTTGGGCTGTGGCGGTAACGATAGTGCTAAAGCAGTGTGGCTAAGCACTTCCTGAATGCGTGTGCCGCTGCGTCCCCTACACTGGGTGGGGGTGCTGGTGGGATGCCGGCTTTAACCAGGTTTTGGGGGCTATGTCTGCACACGTGGAGTGTGTAAGGCAGGTAAAGAACAGGCAAGTAAGGAACACAGGCTTATTCCCAGCCACAGCAAGAGGAGAGAGTCTACCCTCAGATGTCCCCCAGACTAGTGAGGGAGACCCTCACTCATCCGTCAGGTTTACTCAGCCTCTCCCACGTGCCTGGCCTTGAGCAAACACATCCACAGAAGCCACTACAACTGCATGTGTGGGATGTGAGCACCAGGGAGGGTCTTGAGGAGTGAATAGGAGTTTGTGAGGCTCAAGCAGAAAAGCATGTGGGTATATTTCTATGGAATCATGCAGCTCCTCTAAACTACCGTCACTCTGTCCGGTTTGGTTGGTGGTTTATTTTTTAATGTTTTGTTTTATTTTTGAGAGAGAGCGCACGAGAGCTAGAGAGGGCATTGTACGAGTCGGGGAAGGCAGAGAGACAGAAAGACACAGACTCTGAAGCAGGCTCCAGGCTCTGAGCTGTCCGCACAAAGCCTGACGTGGGGCTTGAACTCACAAACCATGAGATCATGACCTGAGCTGAAGTCAGACATTTAACCAACTGAACCACCCTGGTGCAGTAAAAAAAAAAAAAAAAAAAAGTTTCTTTTTGAGAGAGAGAAAGCATTGTATTTTCATACACATATTGGCTATTTGTCTATCTTTTTTATTAATGTTTGTTTACTTTTGGAGAGAGAGAGATGGGGAAGGTGAGAGAGAGAGAGGTCTGAGCAGGGGAGGGACAGAGAGAGAGGGAGACACAGAATGGGAAGCAGGCTCCAGGCTCCAAGCTGTCAGCACAGAGCCTGATGCAGGGCTTGAACACACAAACCATGAAATCATGACCTGAGCCAAAGTTGGACGCTTAACCAACTGAGCTGCCCAGGCGCCCCACCCTCCCCACCCCTGGGTTTATACCTGCAAAGTGCTCCACATGCAGGGAGGGCCAGGATGGGCAAGGCCTACAATGCAGGTATATTCCGCCTGCTCGTTCCTCTGCCCCTGCCGCAGTGTGCCTGCTGCCCCTTCATGACCAACAGCTGCTTTTCAGCCTCTGTGTCGCTGCGGCCAGGCCCCTGGAGGTCCCACCAGTGGTGCTTCCACAGAGCCTAGCGGACCCTGGTGCTCTGCCCCAGGCCAGTGTCCTCGCGGGGCGCCGCTGGGGATGGGGAGTGGTAATTGGAGAGGCTGGCCCTGTTACCTCCGCGGCACCCCGCACCGTGGTCGTCTTGGACTATTTTTTTCCTGAGTAACTCTCTATTATGGAAAATTTCAAACATCCCCAGATCTAGGGAAAATGACAGAACGATCCCCCAACTTCAGCATTTGTCAGCTCTCAGCTCCATCTGTAGCCCCACACCCCCATCTCGCAGCACGTCCCAGACGGCCTGTCACTTTGCACATGGCATTCAGCACGTTCCTCTGGCACAAAAGGAGTCTGCAGACAGCTGACCGCCTCCCTGGAACCAGGGTCTCGGCATCCCCGGACCCTTCCCAGCCCCTCCCGGCTTTCCTAGTTGAGGGGGCAAGTGGGAGGGGTGAGGGGACAGGGTCTCCGCCCTGCGCTTGGTCTCGACACCACGTGCCCACCCTGTACCTCAGTTTCCCCAGCCATAAAAGAGGGATGAAGCTAGTACGTATTTGTCCCTGGCCATGCAGTATGAGGAGAAGGTGCTTGGAAGGAACTCATGGGCACAGTGCTGCCTGAGACCTTCCCTCTCCACCTTGCTCCCCTTCCCGGTCAGAGGTCTGCCCGCCCAGCCTCCAGACCCCAGTACCCCATGAAGCTGCCCTGGAAACCCTCAAGCTTTGTGGGCATTTCCCCACCAACCACTCGCTGCTGGAGGGCACTCACAGCTGGTTTATTCTCTGCACCTCTCTGCTCCCAGGTGAGAGCTGCCCTCTCCGTGAAGCTCCTGGGGCCAGCTTTCACAAAGCCTGAAGTTCTCACCTGGCTTAATGCTGCTGTCTGGCCCTGTCTTCTCCCTCCCTCTCTGGACCTTTTCTCTAGCCCTTGGCTTCTTCCAAGTGTTTCCAGGCACCCCTGGGCCTTTGCACATGTATTCTCTCTGGAGATGCTTTTCCCGAACTTCTGTCTGCTTAACTTGTGTTGATGGTGTTTCCTCCAAGGGGTCTCCCTGATCCTCTAGTGGAATCTTGGACCCTGACACCCTGTTTTTATTCCACTGCTGTCTTTCCCACCAGACTTCCAGGCCCTGTGGGTGGGGACTTCATTCAGTACTCTGTCCTTGCCAGGGCCTGGTGGGGGGTGAGCGCTCCATAAAGGCTTCTGGTGGAAGGAACACGAGCTTTTGTTGGGTGACCTTTGAGGAGACACGCGTATGCTAGGGCAAGTAGTGCCTGGGTTGTGAGGCCGAGAGGGGGGTGAGGGTGGGTGTCTTGGGCATTTGCTGCCGTGTCAGGTCTGCAGGGGAGGCCCCTGGTCATCCTGGACATACAGACACCTAAGCCTTTGGGATGTCCAAGTTGCACTGTGTTTCTGTGGCAAAGCCCAAGGGGGGGGGGGGGGCAAGGCCTGGCTGTCACCCTGTGGTTGTCCCTTCAGGGTCACAGAGAGTGTCCTGAGCCAGGGCTCCCACCCTGCCAGGTGGCCGGCTCCATCACCAGGAAGACCACGTCAGAGATGTGTGCCCAGCTGTTGCCCTTCTGGGAGTAGGGGACGGAGGGGTCCCATGGCAGGGAGGAGGGTGCAGGGGGGGTGGGGGACTGGACCCAGAGACCTTGCCCCCACCTTCATTTCCGCTGTTGCTCGAGTCCAGAGCAGTGTGGAGGGGCTACATCTCCGCTGGGAGCAGCCACCATCCTTCGAGGTTCCTGAGGGTAGGGAAGTGGCCGGCCACACACAGGGTGGAGGGTTCAGGAGGAGTGAGCTGGCACTGGACACACAGAACCCACCCTGGCCCAGGAACTGACTCTACCAGGAGCCACCAGGTCACCGCACATGGCACCCAGCTGGGGGCAAAGACCTGTTTTGTATGTGATTAAGGAGGGTCTGAACACGCTGAGCTGATTATTAAAGACCCGCTAACAAAAGGAGGTAGAGGGAAGTGAATTGTCTAGGGCAAGATCCATGGGGCACACAAGTCTCCAAAGCCTGTCTTGTTGTGGGCCCTGCCCCGGTTCCCGGGCAGCACCACATGGCCACTCTTTGGGGCAGTTTTGTTGTCTTTGAAGGGCACACTGTGGGCCTGAGCCCTGAGCGACCCCGGGGGCAGAGACTCACCACAAGGGAGGAAAGACCATGCAAGGACTGGGGCCAGCAGCTGTTACTCCTTGACGATCAGCAGTACTGAATCTTCACGCGGCTTCTCAGTGCCCTTCCACATCCTCTGAGGTCTGGGGTGGGCACCTGTTTCTCAGTAACACACAGCTTTGATGAGCAGAGCCTGGGGCACCCTGAGGCACCAGCAGCTTCAGATTTCATCCAGCCAGGAGGGATGATGGTTGACCTCACAGGTGGGAACCAGCGTCACAGGTAGGATTCACCTTCTAGGTGGGGGGCTGACCTCACAGATGAGGGGACTGAGGTAACAGGTGAGATCAGGGCTCACCTCTGGGCCTCCTCTCACCCCCAAGCTGATGCCCAGCTCACCCCCAGCTCCCTGCCTGGGTCCCCTGGGGCCACCCTCTCCTTAGGGCCCTGTGGCCCCTGTGCTTTGGGGGCACCCCCGCTGGAAGGTGTGATGGGAAAGGAGCTTAGCCCGCCCTGTCTCTCCCCAGGAAACCTGACCACCTGGCCCACACTGGGAAAGGAGCTGAGGCAGGGGGGAGGGGGGAGGTGGTGTCAAGGGGCCTGGGAAGGGGGCCTGGCAAGGGGGGCGGGGAGGGCGGGAATGCGACTTTCCCTTTTCCTGCAGCAGTCTTTCCGGCAGGCCCCCTGACCCACAGGCTGCGAGACAACTGGACTCTGTGGAACTGGGTTAACGCAGGACAGGATGCGGACAGGATGCGATGCCGCCGCATTGCAGAGGCCTTTGAGCATGCGCAGCCAGGGCCCCTCCCTCCCTTTCCTTCCTGCCCTCCCAGCCAAGACCCTCCTCTCCCCTCCCCTCCCCTCCCCACCGCTCCCCTCTTCTAGTCCAAACCCCTCTCATCTCCTCCTTCAGACCACTCTCTGCCAGGCTCTACCCCCTCCCCTCCCTTCTGCTTCCCTGTCCTCTCCCCTCCCCTTCCCAGCCCCGGGAACCTCTTCCTTGCCTTCTCCCTCCACTCAGGCCCCTGGACCCAGCACCCCCTCAGGCACCCCCTCCACTCAGCCCTGTCTCCAGGCTCCTCCCAGGCCAGGGGCTGAGCAACAGCCTCACAGTCTAAGCGGGTCCCAATTTCAGATAAACAATGATTTTTTTTAGAGTACGTATGTCACAGACCCCAGACCAACATTTAGTTCACTCTGCCCTCACGTGGGGGTTCCCCAGGCACCCTGCACAGTGGGAGGGGTCACCCCAGGGACTTGGAGGATGGGTGGGAAGGGGATTTCTCCCTCTGGGCCCTGCCTTTCCACAGCCCCGGTCTCTTGAGTTTCTGTTGCAGGGCCTTGGGCTAATGAGAAATTGGGGGCCCCCTGTGCAAGTGAGGGGGGTAACGAGAGGAGTTGGGGCTGGGGACCCTCATTCCTGAGTCAGAGGAGGAGGGGGACAGGCAGGGTTGCCACATTTAGCAGTTAAATTTGAATTCCAGATAGACCATGAAAAAAACCTGAATAGAAACTTGGCCCAAACTGAATGGCACCTCCACTAGAAAAGTATTCATTGTTTATCTGAATTTGGGCCATACATATGCTAAAAAATTCTTGTTGGTTATCTGACAATTCAAATTAGTTATCTGAGATTCAAATTTAACTGGACATTCCGTGGTTCCTTAGACAATGCTAAACAGAGCTGTTTTTGTGATTAACTAATCTACTGAATAGACCAAATCAGAGTTTCTGGAAATGGGGGCAGGGTGGGGGAGGAGGGCCCAGGGCAAGAGCGGAAAAGGAAAAGGTGCAGAGGCCAGGCTGTGCCCATGGGGGTCCTGGTGGACACCCCCTCCCCATTCTTGATGGCCTCGCAGATGATGAGGTGGAGAGCCTGGGCCTCCTGCTTCTTCTGGGGTTCGGTGATTCTGGGGTTTGGCCACCTCTGTGGAAGCCGAGTCCATCCCAGGGGCTTGGGGAGCTGCCGACTTGAGGCCTGAGTGGGGTCAGGCAGCCGCAGGGGTCACCCCTTTGAGTCGTGGAGGCTTGGGAGAAGGTGAGGGCCGGGGTTACCAGGAGGGGCCGTTGGCCTGCCTGCCACTCCCCAGATCTGAAGGGGTCCTCACCACCACTGCCTGCTCCATATGCACCAAGGGCCCCCTGGAGGTGGGTGCAGGGTCAGAGGAGTGTTTCTGGCTGGCACGGCTGCAGCCTCTGGCCCCAACCTTCTGGCTCAGTGGGTCCTGAAGGCCTTGCGGAGTCTGGGCTTGTCTTTGAGCAGAACGAGGACGGGTAAGCTGTGCACTGTTTGGGGCCGTGCCCGTGCAGAAGGCACTCGGTCTCTGCCCATTGCCGAGAGCATGTCCTTGCAGTGGTGCCCAGGAAGCATCACGGCAGCTGTCCTGGGGCTGGGCTGTGACGAGACCCTACCCAGTAGCACTTGCGGCACCCAGGTTGTGGAAGGAAGTAGGAAAGGAGGTGGCCACTGGGGGGCTCCTGTGTCACCACACCCCCTTGCTCTGGAAGGTGACAGTGTCCCATTTCATGGTCGAAGAAACTGAGGATTTCAGAGGAAAGTCACCACTGGTGAGCATGGGGCCCTACCTGAGGGTCATGGGCATGAGCAAACACAGGACACTGACCCTGGATGGCCAGAAGTGGCTCAGCGCCCAGGGAGGGCACTGCACGTCACGCGGGTACGTGGGACAAACTTGGGAATAGCATGGGCGGCCTGCGCTGTGGGAGGCAGGCTTTGAGGTGACAGGAGAGTGGGGTGTCCCTGGTGTCCGTCACGGGACATGATCAGCTTCTGTGAATAATTTTTCTCTGGCAGGGGGTGGGAGGGCACCGTGCCCGGCCTGCCTGGGGCAGTGGCCGTGGGGTGGGGGGACTTCACCTGGGAGCAGAGGGGGCAGGAAGCCCACAGCTAGGTTGCATGGGTGTTGGGGTCCCAGTCTCAGTCCTTGCTGCATTGTAGGGCCTGCGGCTCATGTGGGGTGGTGGCCCTGAGCCCGAGGAAGGAGTGAGGAAGGCCTCAGTGCAGTGGGGGGGGCCAGCTGGAGGCAGGGAGACAGGCTCTAGGGACCCAGCTGCCACATGGCCCTATGTGGCCTGCGAACAGCTCAGAGGCCTTAGTGCTGCTGTGTGGGTGGAGCCCAGTGGCTTGTCTTTGTCCCAGAGGCAGCTGCAGGGTGGCACGGACGCCCTTGCGGGGTGGGGCAGCTGCCTGATGTTGGCGCTCTAATTGCTGGTTGCCCAGTTGCCGTTTTAGAACAAAACATGCGAAGCCTGTGATGGGAGCTCTCTTCATCTCTGTCACTCCTCCGGCACGCGGCCACGGCGGCAGCGTGACTGTGGGAAACACCACAGGGCGGCTGGGGCCTTCCCCCACTGCTGCCCGCACTCGGGCTCTGGTGCCAGCCCTCCCCACACCCCCTGTGCCCTCCAGCCGCACCCCCACCCTCACTGTGCCCTGTGCCCCACCTGAAAGTTGGGGCAACTGGAATAGCCCTACTTTGTGGGGAGCCCCTGGCAGCGTGAGGGGCCTGTGCGAAGCAAACAGCAAACACTGCCCCGAGGTGGACCTGCCCCAAGGTGGACTGGTAGGACCCTGCCCCGCCTCTGGGTTCGGCTGATTTGTCCACATTTCCCAGCCCCGTGAGTCCCGTCAGCAGGCCAGACCCAGACTTTGCATCCTTCCTGAAACCAGTGCTCTCCGGGAAGCCGATGGTCAGGGATACCAGTGTCAGCAGGTGCTCAGAACTTGCCCATCTTCTGTGACACGCTCTTCCCCAGGCCACCCGGCCCTCCCAGGGACCCTGGAGGTGTGAATGCCCAGGACAGAGGCCCAGAGCTACCGGGTTGTTGGCTTGGCTTCCACAGCTGCATCTCTTGGGACTTTGAGAACTTGGGACACCAGAGTTCCAGCGTTGATGTTTGGCCTGTGTGCAGAGTGATGTGGATATCCATGAGCCTCCTAAGGTTCTAGAAAGCTCCCTGTTGCAGTCTGATAGTGCAGGCATGGAGATGGCTGGGAGTGAAGGGTCGGAGCCTCTCAAAGACGTCCCAGGGCCTAGTGCAGCCTGTCCCCTGGGGCACAGGTCCTTTCTGCTTCCCAAGAACAGAAACCAGGGACCAAGGGTCTGGGGACACCCGCCAGGGTTTCTCCCTTGATGGGGCTGGAGGAGGGAAGTGGGACGAACAGCCCAGGCGCCCAGCTCTGCAGAGCAGGCTGGGGGAGGGGCGGAGGTGGGGGCTGCGGGCTGCGGTCTCCATTCTTTCGGGGCCCCTCCTGGAACCTCCCCCGCCTTTTCACACACGGGAAATGGACTCAGAGTGAGGTCTGGCTTGGTTCAGGGCCTCGTGTCCAGCATCCCATTGGCCACCAGAGGCTGGGACACAGGCACCCCGTAGCTCGATGGTGCTGGTCTGGGGTCACTGCCGATTTGGCCTGGAGGGAGCAGGAGCCTGAGCAGCTCCAGGCCCTGTGGACCCCAGGCTGGATGCAGGGTGTGGACCAGGGAGCCAGCTCCCCCCACCCCTGACTGAAGGCTATGACTCCTCCCAAGGGAGCCACCCCCTGAGGTGGTCAGCACCTGGCATCCCTGGGGCTCTGTTTCTGTCTGGTGCATAGCCCCCAGCTGACAGCGAGGCAGCCCTGTGACTGCCCACCCCATGTGCCCCCCCAGCACTGTTCCGTGTCTCCCTCTGGGGCCAGGCCACACACATACTCCCACACCCCACAGCCCAAGGGCTGGCTGTCCTCTCCTAGGGCCTTGGTGGACCCTCCTGTGTCCATGCAGTCGTGCATGGTGACCCTAGGGCAGGGGCCTGACCTGACGCAGATCCCCACAGGCTCTGTCCAGGAGCTAGTAGATTGGGTGGAGGATCCTGATGGCAGCCGATGTGGTCTGTGACCTCGGTTAGACATGTGCCAGCCTCCTAGCCCTGCTGTCCCTGCGTCCCCAGGACATCCTCCAGGCTGGAAGGAGGGGAGCTGAGGGGGCCCATGGAGCCCCTGTGCTGGCATGGCCTCCCAGGACAGTGCCTGTCCTGTCCCAGGGGTCCTTGGGGGGCCCAGTGGCCACCCTCCAAGCCTCCACTGCCTGCTGGGCCGTGTGGACTTTCCATGTGGTATTTCATGTTCCACCCAGCACGACTGGCAGTTACCCCTACTTCCCGAGAGGTGGCCTCACCTGTCCCCCACCAAGCCTGGGAGGGGGCATGGCTGATGGCTCCTTTTCTAGGGGGGCTTTTCCCCACCCCCATCCCTCCTCCACCCACACCACCACCTCACGGGTGTCCTTCTGCCACTGCTCCTGGCAGCTGACGTGGGACCAGGCGCCCACCCACATCCCTCCTGTCCCACTTCTCCTGGTGCCCCCATCTCGGCTCTGAGTCACCCACAGACAGGGAGCAGGTGGGGACCAGGGGAGGGCGGCTGATGGTGTCAGGGCTGGGAGGGCTGCGTCCCTGAGGGAGCCGTGAGGAGCCCCTAGCCTGGGGTCGAGTCCTGGCCTTAGGGACCCTGACTACCTTTGTGCACCTCTTTCCCTGGACCCTGACTGCTGCTCCCACTGCAAGGCCCACGAATGTCCTCTCACATTTGTGGGTGCACCCTCCCACCACCCTCAACCTCCTGACTCAGTTTGGGGTGCCCCCACCTGGGGGAACCCTGCCTGAGGGACCCCACATGGGGGGATCCCTCCTGGGAGACCCTGTTTTGGGGAGTCCCCACCTGAGGTACTTGGTGTGTGCTATGGCCAGGACCATGAGGGGGGTGGAGGGCTGGCTTCATTCCCCCACTGCCATTCCTTGGCTTTGTTGTGTAATGGTGTATGTGGCACAGACAGCGCCCTCGTGTGGCTGTATGTGGCAGGCACCTATCACTTCCTCCCCCTGGGGGACCCTGTCCATCTCTCTTGTGGCGGTGGGTGCCAGGCAGGGCCTAGTGACCACCTCTTCTCCTCTCCTGGGGGCCTCTGGATCTGCTGTCCCCTCGGGGGGTGTGCAGGGGCCCCCTTCTTGGGGGCACCTCGGGGGCAGGGCGAACCTGGCACACGGTGCAGTGGAAACACCCAGGGGGGCTGGCATCGACAGGAGGGTGGAAGGGGAAACTGTCCCGTCAGTGTAGCTGGTGTTGCTGAGAAGTGGTTTGGCTTCACTGTGTGACACGCTCTCCATGGACGCAAAGGAATGCTGTGCTTCACCCCGGGGGCGTTTCTCCTCTGCCTGCGTGGCCCAGCACCCTCCTCACGGGAGCGAATGGACTCAATGGGATGATGGGTCGGCGCCTTTGGCTCCAGGACCCGCACGCACGCCATTGGGCTTGTCTCCGCGTAGGGCCTGCGAGCATTTACGAGATGAGACGCTGAGCTCAGGAGTCCCCTGCAGGGTTCCACGTCAGAGGCTGTGAGAACTGCATCTTGCCCCGTGAACGCACACTCCTCCAGAACCTTACTCTGGCACGGGGTCCCCCTTGAGTCTCCCGCACACAGCATCAGGGCCTCCCCTGTCCCTGGAGCTCACAGCCATGCTGCACCTGCTCCCTGTCTCCTGGGTTCCCAGGATGCGGTCAGTGCTGGCCTCGGGTCCTTAGGTGGGAAAAGGGCAGAGGAGCCTCCCCTCTGTGGGGTGAGGCTCCCGGAAGTTGGGGGAACTTGGCCTGTGCCCTCACTTCCTGGCCCCCCACCCCATTTGTGTCCCGATCCTGTTTAGAAGTCACCCTCAGAACCTCCCCTGGAAAATGACCTCAAAGTGCAGTTCCTGGAGCTGGTGCACGTGTGGGGCACGTCTGACATGGAAGACTGGGGAGAGGGGGCCGGGTGCGGGGTGTCAGTGGGGCCGGTTCCTGGGTTTTCTTGTCCTCAGTTTCACAAGCTGCATGGGTGGGTGCTGTGTCTGTTCTGTGATGTGTGCTGTCATTCCAGAACAAAACACTAACCGCTGTGGCCATGGCCATGGGGCCCCAGTCAGCAGGTGCCTGGGCCTCAGGCCAACTCCGGTGCGCTGCACACTCAGGACAGCTGGCCGCAGCCCTTTGGGGGGTGCCCTGTTGAGCCTCGTGCCGGGTCTCCTGGCAGGCCTGGTCCTAGGACCCCTCAACCCCCGCAGCCCCCGCAGCCCTGGCTGGTGCCTGGTGAGCCCCTCCTGGAGTAGCTTGCTGCCCACTGGGCCAGGATGTCCTGTGGTGAGCATGGTTGGGAAGGTGCTGGCCCCGGGGCCTGCTCAGTGGTCACTGGTGTCGTGTCTGAAGCCCAGGTGGCCCCTGCAACTGGAGCCCCAGGGAGGAGGAGGAGGCAGGCAGCAGGATGAGCAGATGCATGGGCCCTGAGGGTCCCAGGGCTGGTTCTGGGTCGCTGGCCCATCCTGCCTCAGCAGGTGCAGGTGTTCTTCCCAGGTCCCGCTGATGATTTAGGACCAGGATGTTCTTCCAGTGGGCCCAACTGGCTTAAATTTGACTCACCCATGTCCATGATGGGGTTTATGACGTTTGTTTGGAAATTAAGAAATGACTTTCCCAACATCGTGGGAAGAAATCAAAAGCCATTGGGCAGGGTTAGGGGGTTGGCTCCTTCCTCCCACGGCCACGCACCTGTCCTGGATGCCCTGAGGTCAGGTGATAGCGGCTTAGACTTCATTTCAGGACAGGCGTCCCCATGGCTGGTTTTCACGACGTGCCCTCATTTCATCAGTGGCTTTGTGCTCATGGGAGACATGATCAGATCCTTTTTTAAAAACGATATTTTGTCTAATCATAAAAGTAACAAGATTGTTGTCGACATTGGGGAGAATATGAAGAATAAAGTACATTACTGTTTAATAAGCCCATAATTCTGCTTTCTGGGGGCAGTGCTGTTACTGACTGGATGTGGCGTGCACACACGAGCTCTCTTGCAGCATGTGTGGTGACGGACGCCGCATCAGGCCTCTTCCAGCCCAGTGCTGCCGGCCTGATGGGTCAGGGACCTGAGTGGCCATGGGAAGGACACCGCCATGTGGGCTGGGCAGCCAGGCTTCCTCTCCTGGCCACACAGATAATTTATCTGCTCCGACGCGCCCGGAAGCTGTGCCCTCCAGAGCAGCTTTCAGTAATGAAATGCAGCCTTCTGAGTTACCTGCTTCCCGAAGGTGGGTTCCCACATGCATTTTCCTCTTGATTTTTATGTCATAAAAATGACATAAAATGACCCAAATCAGGCATTTTTCCCCAGAGGAAACTGCCCCAGCTCCTACCACCCTACCTTCCTGAGCTCTCCGTGACCCGAGGACATGGGGATGAGCTTCTGAACTGGCATCCGCACACAGTGGGGTGTGGGGTAAGGTCAGCTCTAGTGTTACCAGGACGGTTGGCAAAACCGGAATGTGGACTGTAGGTTAGATTCGAGGTCTGCACCCACGTTCAACCTGGTGCACGGAGCTGTGCATGGGGCTGTGCACGGAGATTATCAGTATGGTGTCCTTGCTCTTACACGCACACCATGCACCACGATGTTCCCTGGTAAAAGGATGCCAAGTGTGGCTTCTGTCAGACCCTCAGAAAAAGTAAGTGCATGCACATGGGAGGAAAATGCACAAATGTGCGTTTTCTGAGGACTTCACTGTTTGCATCTTTTCTCTGAGTTTGAAAAATGTTCAGATAGTAACTTAAAAAAAATCCTATAGGGGCGTTTGGGGGACACAGTTGGTTAAGTGTCCAACTCTTGGTTTGGGCTCAGGTCATGATCTCATGTTCATGAGTTCAAGTCCCGTGTCAGGCTCTGTGCTGACAGCATGGAACCTGCTTGGAGTTCTCGCTCTTTCCCTCACTCTCTGCCCCTCCCTCACTCGTGCTCTGTCTCTCTCAAAATAAATAAGCTTAGAAAAAAGAAAAAGGAAACGCTCTGAATGACAGCACAAAGCATCACACACACACACACACACACACACACACACACACCCGCCCCCATCAGCCCTCCCTCTGGCCTGCAGGAAGCCAGCTCCCTACAGCCCTCTGCTGTGTGGCCACAGCCCCTTCCCCACCTGCCTTCTGCTGTCCTCCAGAGGTGGGCCTCAGGTCCAGGGAGCCCTGGACCCAGTGCTGTTTGGTGCTGCCCATCTTTGAGCTGCACACAGATGGAGTGGAGTCATCACTGTGTGCATTCCATTACAGGCGTGTTCAATTCATCCCCCTCCACCCCCCACCCCCTTCCGATGGTGATGCCTGGACTGCTTCCAGGGTCTGCTGTCTGTGTGCAGGTGCTCAGCTTCCACCAGGGCTCGCTGGGTGTGGACATGAGGGAGGGGTGGGGGCAGGGTCTGTCCCTCAGGCCAGTACCTCTCCTTGGTTCTGCCAGAGCCCTCCCGGGTGTCCTGCCAGGCAGGTGGGTGCTGGGTAGGCAGGGCAGGGGGTGCTAGCATTTCCAGAGGCTCAGGTGCTGGGAAGGAGGAGGCCGAGCTGGACCTGAGGTGTTCCCAGAGATTCCACCCCCTTGCTCAGGAAAGACACTGAGTGTGTCTGTGTCTGCCTCTCCCCCACCCCCCGGGCCCCTACCATCTCCCGGCCCAGGGCCCAGCAGGGACTGGGCGAGGCAGCCTGCACAGGGGCCTTCCTACCTCCGAGGACCCTGTGTACTCAGCATGTTAACAGTGCCCCACAGGCGGTGCTGCCCCCCGTCCCTGTGAGCCGGGTGCTGGTCTGGTAATGTGCTCCCCAGACTCTTGCTCTGGGGGGCTCAGCGTGCACAGGGCTGCGGCGGGGCATCAGGACCCCAGGACCCCCTCCCCCGTTGCGTCCCACGCTGATAACTTGGAAACCCCCGGCCGTTCTTGAAGTTTAGGCCACACGTGTGTATCTGGTGACCTGTGTGTGTTGACCTCGGTGAACAAAAGTGCATTTTAGGGCTTCTTTTCTAAGTGGCTTTTGTCACTCAGCCTTATGTGGGGATGTTAGGGTGGTGTGTGCACGTTGATGTGTGCTGTGTTGTGAGATTGCAGCCACGTTAATTCTGCATTCTCTAGATGATGAAATTGTGGGTACTTCAAGTACTTTGCTATTGAAACCTCCATTAACTTTTAAAATTCTCTTGATGACATCTCTGTGTGAAATGGAACATTTCTTTATAATTTTATTTCATTTTTATTTTTTTAACATTTATTTTAGAGAGAGAGAATGAATGAGCTCTGGGGTGTGGGGTGAAACGCAGAGAGAGAGGGAGATACAGGATCCGAAACAGGCTCCAGCCTCGGAGCTGTCAGCACAGAGCCTAACGCAGGGCTTGAACCCACAAAGCATGAGATCCTGAGCTGAGACGAAGTCGGGTGCTTAACCGACTGAGCCGCCCAGGTGTACCTTTATAATTTTATTTTTAATTTTCTTTTTATAAAATAAGAAGAGAAAAAAGCATACGTAGTCTTGGGAGAGGGGTAGAGAGAGGAAAAAAAGACAGAATCTTAAGCAGGCTCCATGCTCAGCGCAGAGCCCAATTCAAGGTTTGATCCCACAACCCTGGGATCGTGACCTGAGCCGAAATCAAGAGTTGGATGCTCCACGGACTGAAGCCCCAAGCTCCCTGAAGTAGATCATCTCTGATGAATTGCTCAGTCCTTAGAGGGGCACCCTCTGGAGTTGAAGCCCTGGCCACGAGGGGGTGGGGAGCAGGGAGGGCTCCCAGCAGCTCGTTCTGACTGCTTCTTGCCCATGGCGAGCTCCCCTGGAGCCTGGACTCAGCCGCCCATCACAGTCCAGGCCCGTGCTTTGTAGATCTATGTAACCTCACCCCAGATGTCCCCCCTGGGGTCCTGCTGAGGCCCACACTGACCCCGGCCACACAGCTGCTGGTGAAGGGCACACTGGGCTTCAGCGGGAGGCCCTGTAGACTTTGGAATTCGGACAAATAAGTGAAGGATGAAATCGGTGCCCTCAGTTCCAACACACTTTCTCTTCCTGAACCACCTTGGGTTCCCGCTTCCGCGGGCCTCGTAGCCTAGAGCTGTAAACACCTGGCAGCCTCTTCCTGCCCCAGCCGGCCTTGGGGTGGCCCCTGCAGGGACAGGAGCACGACCTGATGCGGCCCCTCTGTGGCGATTGGCAGACACGCACTGGGAAGGCAGCAGCCATGTCTCCAAGGCAGTGAGTGTGTCTGGCAGCTGGCCGTCTCCATGGTGCCGGGCATAGGGGGTCACAGGCTGCTGGGGCACAAGGTTATACCATGTCACTTTCTGTCCCCAGATCACCAGAAACTGGAGAGAGAAGCTCGAATCTGCCGCCTTCTGAAGCACTCCAACATTGGTGAGCAGCCCCCCAAGGGGTTGGGGCCCCCCTCTCTATTCCCCCTGTCAGCAGGCTTTCTCCCCCGATGGCCAGACTTGCAGAGAGTTACCAGAAGGTCCGCTTTTCCTTCTCCATAGATGTGCCCCTCCCTGTGGCCCCTGGAAACATCAGACTCTAGGAGTTTGGGGCAGCCTCCCGTGGGAGCTCCACCTGGATGGGCCCCCTCCCCTCGCTCTGTAACCCCAAATTGTGTGTGACTCTGGCGAGAATATCCTCAGAGACCCCAGCAGGTGCCGTCCTGGCCGAGGTCCCAGGTCTCGTTCTGGAGAACCGCTGCTGACCCCTGCGATCCCTGGCGTTGTGGCCTGGGGCGGTGGTCTCGGCAGGGGCACAGAGCCCCAGGAGCCTTGGGGGAGCCCTTTGCCCTAAAAGCCCAGATCATGTCCCCATAAGTGGTACAGTTGTAGGGGCCGCAGACCCTGAAGTCAGCGGGCCCCTTGACCTCCATTCAGCCATGTGCCCACCCCTTACCCACGTGGCACCCATGTGGCCCCTGCTTGCTGCCCTGTGGAGCAGGGGTTTGTGTGTACCTGCCTGTCCCTCCCTGAGTATGGCCCTTTAGGGACTTGGAGCCCACTCTGAGAAGCAGCCAGAAGGCATGGAGGGGACTCTGGGTGTGCTCCCACAGGGACACCCCGGAGCTCATCAGGGTGAAGTCCTGGAACCCTCCTGCCATGACTCTGCTTTAGTCATTCCAGGACAGGACCCAGGACTGTGTATGAACAGCGGGCGGTGGGGGCAACCAGTGCAGGAGCCACCCCCAGACTAGGACCCTTAGCCTCCCGGAGGCCCAAGGGGCTACAGGAAGCCTCGGCCAGGCCTTAGAGCTGGGCCTGGGGGCCCAGCCCTGCCTGTAGCTGTCCTGGACCAGTGGGAGGGGTAGGGAGGCAGATCCCCCACTTCCTGGGTAGCCCCTGTGCCAGTGGGCCTGGGCCAGCATGTTTTACTTCCAGATTCTCAGGGTGAGTGCGTTAGACCCGGACCTGTCACCAGGAAGCCTGACTCGGGCCTGGGGTGGGCCTGGGAATTGTGACCTTCACCAGCTCACCAAGTGGCTCTGACACAGGCGTCCACAGGGACCTCGGCCCGGTCTTCACTGGCAGGGGTAGGGGGTGTTTGGGTGAATGGTGGGCTTCAGCCTGACCTCACACTGCCGCAGCTGTTGTCCTCTGTACATCTGGGCCAGACGCCAGGCACTTCTCCCCTCTATCCTCGTGCTCCTGGCAGATAACAGCACACTGCCAACTCTTCCTTGCCAGCCTCTCCCCTGCATCCTGTGAGCACCAGCTGAGGGCAGGCCACCATTCTGAGCACTTTTCAGGAATCCCCTCTTAAGCGAGGAGGACCCAGGTGTTCTGTGGTACTTTGAGACACTTCTTCACAAGACGTCTTCCTGCCTTGCCTGGATGCCCCATGTAGTTCCTGGTCAGTTCTCATCAGTCCTTCAAGTCCTTGTAGCAGCTTTATTCCAAAACACAGGGCAGAACTCTGCAGAGGGAACATTCTAGAACACGGGAGTCAGAGCTGAGCCCAGGGTGCAAAGGGAACATTCCAGAACATGGGGGAGGCCAGCCTGAGACAGGATAGGTTAAGCTAGCACATTCCAGAAGATGGGGAGCCCAGGCTGAGACTGGAGTGCAGAGGGAACATTCCAGAACATGGACGGGGCCAGGCTGAGCCTGGGATGTAAAGGGAACATTCCAGAACACAGGATTTAAGGCTGAGACAGGTTAGCTGGAACATTCTAGAACAGGCAGACACAGGGCTGAGACTGGGTGCAGAAGGAACATTCCAGAACACGGGGAGTTAAGGCTGAGACAGGTTTAGTTGGAACATTCCAGAACATAGGGAGTCAGGGCTGAGACTAGGGTGCAGAGGGAACATTCCAGAACACAGGGGAGTCAGGGCTAAGGTTCAGCTGGAACATTCCAGAATAGGCAGACGGTGGGCTGACACTGGGCTGCAGACAGAACATTTCAGAAGAGGTGGATGCACGGCTGAGACTGGGGTGCAGGGGGAACATGCTCTGTAGACTCAGGAGGGGTTCTCTGAGGAGTAGTGGGAGAGATTCCCCCGGGGGAGGTGAAGGGAGCCCCTTGCTCCCTGGCCTGAGTCTGCCCAGCTCCACCCTAGACAGAAGTGCCCCCAGACCCCTGGGAGAGGAAGCCAGGTACAGGTCAGGGGCTCTGAGAGGGGCTCCCCTTCCTGTGCCAACTTCCTTAGGGAGCAATTGTGTCCAGGGTGAGGGGAGGATAGGAGAAAAGAAGAGGGAAGAAGCCTCAGTTTCCCCATCTGCAAAGTGGGGAGTGCCCAGCAGGACCTGGGATGAGTCAGGTGGGGAGCAGGTGCAGTGTTGAGGCCTTTCTTTGTGGAGTTGGAAGCTGCAGGGAAGCAGAGGGGAGGCTGAGGGGAGATTACCTCCCCCAGCTTCCCCTCTGCACATTGACCACCTCTCCTCGGGCCTGGTTTCTGGGTTAGAACTGAGCACCTTTGCTGGGTGATTTACCCCTGATCTGGGCAGGTGGGGGCCGTGGAGGACAGTGTGCTGGGTGGCTCCCTGCCTGGACAGGGGGCAGGAGACAGGTTTCCAGTGTCCGGATCCTGGGGCCTGCAGCTGGTGATGTCGCACACCCAGGCTGGGCCTTCCTGTCTCAGAAGCACGGGAGTCCAGAGAGAGGATCCAGAGCCTGCCTGGGAAGGTGGAGGGACCTCCTGATAGCCCCCTGGCCTGGAGGAGCCGGGCCCCGGGGAGGGGAGCATCTGGGTGCGCCCCCCAGGCCCTCTGTGTCAAGCACAGCTCCTAGATGCAGTCAGGACTTTCTTTCCACCATGCACCGTACTCACAGTGGTGTTCACCTGCTGTCTTTAAGTGGGCTCAGATGGTCCCCTTCTTTACTTAGCTCTGTCACAAATCAGTCTGATAAGCTGGCTAGGTTTTCTTCTGAACCATTAAAATATTTTTGCACATTAAAAATTTTAGAAAAAAATGAGTGTCCACGTGCACACAGCCTGCACTCCACATGGACCCCCTATGTCTCCTGGGCAAGGAGGCGGGTCCCCCCTCTCAGTGGCACTGGGGGGCAGCACCCAGCTTTATGGACCCCTGGGCCCCCACCCAGGGAAGGACCGGAAGGCCCCCAGGAATGTCCCTTAGTGGGTGCTGCCTTCAGGGACCCTCAGTCCTCTCTCACTTGGAGCTTAAGGGGAGTGGTGGGGGGCTGAGGAGACTGCTCAGAAGTCCCCTTGCTGAGGCGAAGCCAGGAGGCAGTGAGCTCTTGTTCACCCCACCTTTTTCCGGGGAGGAGGGTGCAGTGAGCAGGCTCTGCTGTGTGCTGGGGACCAGCGGGGCAGCCTGCTGGAGTGGATCCTGGGCTGCTGTGTGGGCCGAGGCCTCCCGGACGTCCCTGGGAGGGGTGACTGAGTCCCGGCAGCGGGGGAGGCCGTGGGTCCTGGAGGACCACAGTGAGGGCAGAGAGGAGAGGGCTGGGTGCTGTACCTTGAGCAGACACAGAGAAAGGGGAGCCAGCCGCCACCCCCCCACCCCGCACCGAGCCAGTGCGTGGCCCCCTCCTCAGGGCCCAGACTCCCCTGCTGCTTGTGGGGAGGCCCCCCTTGGTGCCGACCTCTGGCCCCTGTCAGCACAGATGCCGGCTTGGGCTTCCCGGAGACTCGGCCTGGACCGGCCCTGGGGGGATTGGAGCTGAGGAGGGAGGAGGTCTGCAGGCAGTCAGGAACTAGGGCAACGCCAGGGGTGCGAGGGAGGGGCCGTGGCCTGAGAGAAGGTGCTGCACCCCACTCTGAGCGCCAGTGGCCTGACTTGCCAGGAGAGGAGAGCAGCTTGTGGGGGTCCACATCCCTGACCCCCATACCACTGGCCCTCTGGGGAGCTGTGTGTCTACCAGCCGGTGGCTGAACCTCTCTGTGCAGCATCCCTCAGGTGGCTGGCGCGGGTACAGAGAGAGGTACGAGGGAGGGGCACGAGGGAGGCTCCCAGAGCACAGAGGGCGGGAGCTGGCATGTGAGGGGCCGTGCCCACAATGAACCATTCCTAGAAATGTGTGCTGTTCAGTGTGGGTGTGTCTCCAACTGGACAGAGAGGAGGCCATGTGGATGGCATGTGCACTGAGTTGCCATTCACTAGCTCACTCATCAAACGCTAGCGGGCTGTGTGGCTGGCACGCCCCAGGCTCAGGGGCACACAAAGTGGACCAGGCCAGGAGGGGAGCCCTGTGGCCAACATGCCCCAGGCTCAGGGACACACAGAGTGGACCAGGCAGGAGGGGAAGCCCAAACCCAGGCCCTGAGCTTTTGCCTGTGATGCCTCCCTAGGCTCCCCAGCTTGTCCAAAGAGCCACATGATGTGGCCCCACTGAGCGCCTTCCATATGAATGGCTCCTTTCCAGGGCCTGGTCCAAGGAGCCCCACCCCTCCTGCTACTGTTATGTGCCCCGGGAGGGAGTTGCTGAGAGGGACCTGGATCTCCCTCTGGTAGAGGAAAGGCGGCAGCAGACACCTAGAGGCCCCATGAAGCCCCTCAGGCTCTGCCCTGCAGCTCCCCGCCGGGGGCCCCAGCCCCAGGCCGTGGGGAGCCCAGGCCCTTGTCAGGACAGGTGGGCTCCCTCCGCGTGCAAGGTGAGCCTGAGCAGGTGTGGAGGGGAGCTCAGCAGCAAGGTCGGGCCCCAGGCTGGGCGAGCCCCTCACGGCCTCTTCTGTCTGCAGTGCGACTCCAC
Organism: Proteles cristata cristata; assembly: GCA_017311185.1. Taxonomy (NCBI): domain Eukaryota; kingdom Metazoa; phylum Chordata; class Mammalia; order Carnivora; family Hyaenidae; genus Proteles; species Proteles cristata. The sequence goes on along the minus strand of JAESUZ010003757.1, from coordinate 941,613 downwards.
GACAGCATCTCGGAAGAAGGCTTCCACTACCTGGTCTTTGATCTGTAAGTGCTGGAGCTGGTGTGGGGCGGGGGGGGGGAGTGCCCCAAGGCTGCTCCTGGGGTGAGATGCGAGGCCTCCCCAGCCCCCGGAGGACAGGCCCCGACCCCCGCCCCTCCTTTCCTGCCAGCGTCCCGCCTCCTGTTTACTCTGCACCATCGGGGTCCATGTCCCCCAAGGGGCCGTCTACCACTGGGCCCTCTTGTCCTTGGGGCCTGTGGCCCCTGTGAGCCCATGTGTGCACATGTGTGTGTGTGAGCAGTGGCAGACAGAGGAGGCTTCTCGGGCCCTGGAGGCCTCTGGCTTCCTGCTGACAGCTCCCACCGCAGGGCTATATTTAGCATCTGTGAGTCATTGTGTCTTGGGATCAGGGCTCTGGGTAGGCAGGGGCCTAGGCTTTGGGCGGCCCCTAGTGGCCTTCAGACAGCCACATGGCAGGGTGCTGCCTCAAGGACAGCTGCTCCTCCCTTAAAGGACAGATGGGCCTGAGAGCCCTGGGCTTTCTCTGGCTCCTCCTGTCCCTGCAGGGGCTTAGTCACCTCTCAATACCCCAGGCAGCCACGGCTGGCTGGGGACACAGCTGCCACTGCTAGGCTGAAGCTGTGCCCCAAAAGTCTATCCTGTGACCCCTGCAGAGGGGGCAGGCTTGGTGTCACCCCCACCCCCCACCCTATGCCCTCAGACCAACCCGGCTTCACCTGCTTCTTTTGCAGGGATTGTAGAAGCCATGGGGCTGGGAGGGGTGGCCTTGCCCAGGCCCTGGTGGCAGACAGGTGGGTGGGTATGATTTAGGAGCAGACAGGGAGGGAGAGAATGGGGTACACATGTGCATGATTGTGTGTGTGTAATTGCACGCGTGTGTGTGCACGTGTTACAGGTTCTTATCTCTTAGCCCACACAACGGGCAGGGGGCATGTGGCTGGTGTTTGTAGGGGTCGGGGGAGGGGAAGGGCCTGGGCCCAGCATGCCCTCCCCACAGACCGCTGTGGCCTGCAAGCCTGCGGCACTGGGCCTCAGGCAGCTGTTTCTCGGGGGGGTGGGCAGGAGCAGGGATGAATAGAGGCAGGCCCCCCCAGCAGCCACCCCCCCGACCCCGGCCCTCTCCCATCACTCCGCAGACCCTCGACAGATCTGTGGCGCCAGAATTGGGGAAGCACTTGGAGTCTGGGAGGCCCCAAGCTTGGAGGCTGTATGGATTCAGGAGTTGACAGGTCTCCCCACTCCCTCCCTGGGAATGTCACCAAGCTTTGGGGACAGCCCAGAATCAGCCACATTGTCCAGCTGTGGAAAGGGAGGACAGGAGGGAGGTGCCAGTCTCTGGATCAGGTCGTTCCTGCCAGTGTGAAACACCCTCCACCCCAAGCAATCAGCTCCCTGCCCTGTAACCCTGCACTATGTGGCCCCAGGTGCCTGTCAGCATAGCAGCCTCCTGTGGACACGGGGACCCAGGGACCCAGAGGGCATGTCCCTAGCCCTGGGCGAGGCTTTCTGGGATGGATCCCTGTGTTCCTGCTGGGTCCTGGCCAGTACCTGGTGGCTTTCTTGCCTTTGCACTGTGTGGGCGCCGGGTGTGCAGAGCCTGACCGGTGAGCGCTGTGTGCAGATTGACGGCAGATCCCTTCTCCTGGATTCTCCAGGCTCTGCCTCCCTTAGGCGGTTGCCTGCTCTGAGCCTCAGGCTCTCTTGGTGGCAGAGTTGGGCCCTAAAAGCCCCTCACTCCCAGAGTCGTCGGCATGGCCAGTGGGATCATGAGGCAGGTGTCTAGCCGGAGTGGCGGGTGTGCTACCACCCAGCATGTCCTGCTTTCATTTTTGTCCACCGCTAAAGGATAGCCTACCCATGACAGGGTCACCCGTCCAGCACTGCCCCTACCATAGGCCACAGCCCTGAGCACTGGGCACAAAGACAAGGGTGGCTGGAGAGGGTGGGAAGCCTGGGCGGGTCCCCTGTGGGCGAGCCCAGGACAACCCCTCCCCTCTCCCTGTGTGTGTCTCACCCAGTTGTCTTCCTGTCCACACCATGGGTTCCAGCCCGAGGGACCCCAGGGAACCTGGCATCTTTCTGGGTTTCCAGAGGCCCTCTAGGCAGTGGCTGGTGTCTGGGTGTTCATCCCAATGGCAGGGCCTGAGGGCTAGTCTCTGAGCAGGGACACGTGGGGACAGAAACCCCACTCTCTTCCTAGACAGACTTTGAACACCTCGTGGTCTTGCCCACCAGAGACCGGATCCAGACACAGTCTCTTCTGGCCCCTTGCTCTGTGCAGGGACACATCTCTTGTCCTGGGGGACTTGAGGGAGCCAGATCTCGTCGGGCCTGGAATTAGAGTCACAGGCCCAGGGAACATTGCAGAGACCTGGGCCAGGCTCCGCCACTTAGTTCCTTGAGACTTGGTTTTCTGAGCACAATTGTGCTCTGACCTGGAGCAGGGGTGAGAACTAAAATATCAAATGCTGCCATGAGTAAGGACTTGGTAAGCTGTCAGTCCTAGGTGACAATTGGCAATAGGGTTAAGGAGGAAGTGCTGATAGTGGAGTCCTCCTAGGAGGGAGGAGGAGGATGGATGGGGAGGAGGAGGAGAAAGGGTAGGAGGTGGGGAGAGGGAGGGAGAAGAGGGGGGAGGGGGAGGAGGACGAGGGGGAGTAGAAGGGGGAGGGGAGGGGAGGGGAAGGAGTTGATGTCAGTGGCTGTGAAGGTGACAGAAGTGGTGTCTCCAGACTCTGACCTGTGTGCTCCACCTGCAGGGTGACGGGTGGGGAGCTCTTCGAAGACATCGTGGCCAGAGAGTACTACAGTGAGGCAGATGCCAGGTAGGTGTGCAGCCCTCACTCCCCCTGCCCTCTTTTCTCCCCACCCCTGCTTCATCAGGCAGTCTGGGCAGGTTCCAAGAGCAGGGGCAGCCCGAGTGTCCTCCCGCAGAGTAGAGGCATGGCTGAGGTCCAGAACCCCTGGGGTGGGAACTGGCCCACAGACTGGAGTGCTTTCCCTGGGGCGACTGGAAGGGAGAGAGCAGACAGCCTATGATAGTGGCCCCCCCCGCCCTCCCTGAGATGTCTCTCTGTGGCCCATGGCCGGCACCCAGGGGGCCTTCCTCCAGGAGCCAGGCAGTTTCCAGATGCTTCACCAAAGACAAGGCAAGAATCCCTTCCTTCCTTTCTTCCTTTTTTTTTTTTTTTAAATATTTTTTATTTATTTTTGAGAGAGACAGAGCAAGAGTGAGAGCAGGGGAGGAGCAGAGAGGGAGACACAGAATCTGAAGTAGGCTCCAGACTCCAAGCTGTCAGCACAGAGCCTGACGCGGGGCTCAGAACCCATGAACCACGAGATCATGACCTAAGCTGAAGTCAGAAGCTTAACCGACTGAGCCCCCCCACTCCCAGGTGCCCCTGCAGGAATCCCTTTCTGTGCGTCCTCCCCAGGGTGGGGGGGCAGAAGCCCCTGGACAGCCCTTCATGCTGGGGGCACCCCACACAGGGGTGAGGGGCCCAGTGATCTGGGAACAGTGGGGCCTCCTCCCTAGAAGGCTAGGCCACTCGTGACCTGCTGTGTCCTATGCTGGTGGCCACAGGCCCTCTGAACCCTGACTGTGAGTCTCAGCTTGAAGACTGCTGAGGCTGCTCCCTGGCCGCTGGTCCCCCTGCTCACCGGGCCAGGAGATACTTGCATGACAGACATAAAGGGAGACAGTGGCCATCTCTAGGCCATGGACGTAACGATGGATGATTTTTAATTTTTTTGTGTTGTCTATTTCTAAAAATTTTTTAATGAATATGTATTATTTTTCTATTCAAGAAAATGAACGTTATCTTTAAAAGTAGCTTTTTATGACTCACTTGTGCACCCATGGGCAACCTTGCCCATTGGTGACAGCCTGGGCTCTGCAAGAAGGTGTGAGCGGGTCCCCACAGAACCCAGGGGCTGCAGGCGGGCGGTGTGGCAGGGTCAGGCTGAGCTGTCGGGCTGGGGTGTCAGGGACAGGCAGGGCTAGGCTTCTCCTCCAGCCAGACTGCCCAGGGGTGGGGGCTGCTTTCTTGAGGCTCCTTGAGGAGCCCGGGGCCCTGGGAGTGGCCTGTCCCCTTCAGCAGCGGGAAGACACAGCCCTTATTTCCCTCTTCGAGCATAGCAAGCCATGGAGCAGCACTGCCCTGTCTTACTCAGAGGTGTCCACGGGAATGCCCCGAGCATAGGTGCCTGCCTGCCGGCCCAGCCGCCCTGGGGTCTGCAGGGGCGGGAGGGGCTCTGGGGCCAAGACGGAAGGGTCCCAGCAGGCTGTCCCCAGACCAGGTCCAGGTCAGCGCGAGGTCAAGGAGGGCTCCTTCCAATTCTGCCTCCCATGCCACCTGGCTGCCCAGGGAGATCATGTACCTTCACTGGCCTCTTTCCCCACCTGAAACCCTCTGCCCAGGTCCTCCTTCCTCAGCCCCCACCACTGCCCATGCCATGGGCACCTGTGGGCATCGTCAGGAACTATGGTGGACATGACTGAGGCAAGCTCCTGTCCTGGGAGGGTGCCAGTGTCAACTGTCTTTCTCTGGGGACCTAAGGCACCAGGCGCACATGGTGGGCACGGAGCTCCCTTTCAGGGTCCTCCAGGGCCCTGCCGCTCACAGCCCCGTGTCCGGTGGCTTCTGTGTGTCCGGTTTCTGGAGGAGGTGGGAGCCCCGGAGGAGTTCCTAATCCAGAAGGTCAGAGACTGGTCTCAGGAAGAAGTCAGATCTTGACCTGGCCATTTGTGGGGACCGAAGGGTCTCTTTTCAGAGCAGAGAGAACAAAGTTCAGAATGTTTAGAACGCTGCTGCTAAAAGCCTAAAAAGCTATGTGGCCACTGAGAGAGATGTACGAGGGCCCCTGGGAATCTGGCTCCCAAGGGGGAGGGGCACAGCAAGGGCATAGCTGGGGTGACCTTAGAGCCCGGGACCCTGAGAATATAGTGGCCAGGACTCCACCAGCATCTGGAATGTGCTTGGGAACAGCTCTGACCACAGAAGGTCCCGCTGAGGAAGACAGCAGGAGGCAGAAGCCGGGCAGGACCTCATGACTGGCCAGGTGGCCTCACGTCTGCCCAGGCTGTGGTCTCAGGTGGGAGTGGTGAGGGCACCGGTGTTCAGGGTCCAGGAGTGGTGCTCAGAAACCCCCACGGGGCGCCTGGGTGGCTTAGTCGGTTAAGCGTCCGACTTTCACTTGGGTCATGATCTCGCGGTTCGTGGGTTCGAGCCCCGCGTCGGGCTCTGTGCTGACTGCCAGCTCGGAGCCTGGAGCCTGTTTCAGCCTGTGACTCCCTCTCTCTCTGACCCTCCCCGCTCACGCTGTCTCTCTCTCTCTCCTAGAAATAAATAAAAATATTAAAAAAAAAAAAAAAGAAAGAAACCCCCAGAAGGCAGGGCTGCCTGGAAAGGGCCCCGGAGGTAGCTCCCATGTTGGTCCTGGACACCCGCCCACACCACCGCGTGGGCAGGGAGGCCCCGCACAGCCTTCTCTTGGGGAACTTGGTTTCCTCAGCCAGCTGGTTCCTGAGCACCAGGGGGAGCCCCTGCCAGCCCGTTTCTACATCAGGGTGGCTGCAGAGCCCCTGGAGCAGTGTCTGTCCTGAGCTGTAGGCCTTGATCTCAGCCGCACAGCCAAGTCCCATGATGCTCCTGGAGAGATGCAGACCCTCTCTGCCAGCTCAGAGGCCGCACTCTCACATCTCTGGCGACGGTTTGGGCCCTGCATCAGGACAAGGAGGAGGCCAGGAGTGGGCTCACACCCTCTGAGCCGACATCATCAATCTATCCTGTGGCAGGTGGACCCTTGGGTCCGACAGATGTTTTCAGAGCATCTTCTGCCGGGCGGGATGAGGGACACAGAAAGGAAAGAGCGATGCCTCTGCTGTCACAGAGGCCTCTGTTCAGTGCAGAGACACCAACACAGGATGTGCCAACCATGTGACTGCAGGGGGCGACCAACATGGGGGGTCCAGAGGGTGTTGCCAGGGGTCGGAGCCAGGAGGGGTCTTGAGGGTAAAGGTGGAAGACGGGCCGGGCCAAAGTGGGACGGGCAGTGATCTCAGCAGGTCTGAGCTTGAAGCCAGGGCACCCCGGGGGCTTGCAGGAATGGCCAGAGGCCCAGGACACACCTGTCATGGGCTGCGAGGGTGGCCGGGGTGCTGGGGGATGGCAGGACACATAGCAGGGCACGCAGACCCACAGCCAGGGCTGAGTTGCTGCATCACGGGAAGGAGCCGCCCTGCAGGGGTCTCCCACGCACTGTGTGGGTGCTGCAGTGCGCAGGTGGTCGGGGGTCTGCAGCTGAGCACCGTGCACACACCCTCCGGACGGCGGCTCTCTGGGGCTGGCAGTCATCCCCTGTCTCGACCCTGGCTTGGCCACCTCAGTGGCAAGTGCTGGGGGCTCCACCTGGCCCAGGAGAACTTCCCAGACCTCATGGCCATACTCTGGAGAGCAGATTAGGTCCCCCGGATGAGCCTGGGGGGGGTGGGGATCAGCCCGCGGGGGCTGAGCCCATGGCTGCAGTAACAGGGTCTGGTGGTGGCTGGATGTGGGCCTGGTGCCACCAGGACAGGGACGAGGGTCCCAGGGGACTGCTCCATGCAGATGAGGGCTTTGTGAATCACAAGAGCAAGGAAGCAGTTTCTGAGGGTGAGTTAGGCCAGGACACGGGGATAGAAAGCCCAGGACAAGGGGGCAGGAGCATCAGGACATGGGAGGGGGCTGTGGCCCCAGCTCCCTGACCCCCATCAAGCTTGGGAGTCTGTCACTATTGGGGCTCCAAGGGCCTGGCTTCTACAGGAAGGACACTCAGGTTTGTTTTTTTACGCAGTGGCAAATGGTCTCCAGATGTGGCCAGAGCTGTTTGAGGAGCGGACCTAGTCTGTCGCCCTCCCTGAGTCTGATGTCAGGAAAACAGAGCCGCCCCCTCCAGCTGACCCTCAGTCACCTTACAGGGTCTGGCCGTGGCAGGAGGGGCTCTGAGGCAATCTGCCCCCCTCCCTCACCCCCACCCAGAGGGGTTGAGACTGAGACCCTGGGCAGTGGGCTCCCGGCGGCCTGTGCCCAGCTCCAGGGGCCACTGGAAACTGTTCGGACACCTTGGGCCATCTGGGGGCACAGGCAGGCTCAGGCCTCAAGGTGCTGTGTGCACAGAGGCAGGGGTCCTTGGGGCTGGTGTGCAGTGATGTTGCTGATGCACAGGTGTCCAGGGTGCCTGAGAGCAGCCCAGACCTCCCACTCCAGCCAGTCCTCCCAGACTTCTCCGTGGCTCGGGGCTTGGGGCTCTGGGCAAAGCTGGGCTGCCCCTCCCCCAGGAGAGCTTCCCGGCCCCTAGGCTACAGAGCTGAGCAGCCAGCAGCCTTGCGGATGTTCGGGATTGCTGAAATGAAACAGCACCTGCTTCAACACTTGAGCACTGGCTGCAGCGTTAGCACCACCCAGGACACAGCAGGGCCCTGGTGCTGGAGCACCACCCCGCTCCACAGTGCCCTCTCCCCCCTCTCCCTGCAAGCCCACCTAGCAGGGTGTGGGCTCGGCCCTGGCCTCCCTCCCTTTGAGCCAGAGGGTGCTGGCTCAAGGTCAAGCTTGGTCGGCATGTGCCTGGGGAGGTGCCCCCCAAACACGGATGTTTCCTCTGAGGATCCCTTCATGAGCCTAGTCGGAGGAGAAGGCAGGGTGAGGGGTGCGGGGGGCCTGGCCTTGCCTTGTGCTGGCTTGTGGAGGTGAGGCAGGAGCCCCAGAGGCCCCCTTCTGGCCGGTATGGCAGGTACCATCCCTGCTTCCCTTTGACCCCGCCCCAGTGCCACACGGCACCCCACTCTTGCACCCCTGACCACCCCTCTAATTAGGGCCACCCTCACTAATACGCCTGCTGTTTGCCACAGTCACTGCATCCAGCAGATCCTGGAGGCGGTTCTCCATTGCCACCAAATGGGGGTCGTTCACAGGGACCTCAAGGTGAGTTCCCCACTCTGCTCTGTGCCAGGACTCCATTGTCTGTACCTGCATGTCTTGTAAAAAGAGGCTCCGGAGGAGCAGTGGGCAGGAGATGCTGGGTGTGTGGGCACACGTGTGTGCGCAGAATGTGTGCAGGTGTGCATGTGTGTACTTGTGTGGGCATGTGTATATGTGTGCACAAAGGCAAGAGAGCAAATGTGCTCACATGCATGTGTGTGTGCATGAAGGTATGTGTGTGTATGCATGAAGGTGTGTGCATGCATGTGAGTGCACATAAAGGTGTGCACGTGCATGTGTGTATGCATGAAGTTGTACGTGCATGTGTGCATGAAGGCATCTGGGTGTGTGAGCGTTTGCATGTGTGTGTGTGCATGCATGTATGTGTGTAGGAAGAAGTATGTGTGCGTGCATGCGTGTGTCTGCACATGTCCCTCCAGACCTCTCCAGGCTCCAGGACTGAGAGAGGGCACTTGTCAAAAATCAGCCTATCATCCCACGTCCACTTGGGTGTCTCTTTCTGGGCTCCAGGTGAGACTCAGACCCGGCGGGGGGCACGCAGGTGATGTGCCTGCAGGCAGGGCTGATGCCAAGGGAGCAGGGGGTGAGGGGCTGGCCTCCCTGCTCTTTGCCAGTGTCCAGCCCAGTGTGCAGATCTCTGCTGTCCCAGGCTCAGCTCTAGGCAACCTGGCATGGCCTCAGGAGGAGCAGCAGCCCTGCCCTGCCTCCCAGTCTCTCCAAAGCTGTGTTCCCGTCAGCTTTTTCTCTGGGGCGTGGGCATGGGCCTGTCATTCCTGCAGAGTCCCCAGGCGGCCTTTGAAACCAGCCTTCCCACAGAGTGCATGGGTGCTCACACCGAATGGGGTCACCTTGGGCCCACCAAGGGGTGTGTGCGTGTGAGCAATCTTTGCAGCGGCTTCTCTGGGGCCGGGTCATGCCAGGAGCAGGCCAGGGCCCCCTCTCTGCAGTTCCCACATGGTCCTGCAGCCCTCCGCACCTGCGCCAGAGGCCTGCCTTGTCATGGGTCTCCCCTTCTGTCATCATATTTGGTCTGAAGCAGAATCACTTGGTGGTGCATCCCCACCTTGTTCCTGACGCTCATGATTCATACCTAACTCTTCAGGCCAAGGCAGTGCTCCCCACAGTCTAGCTGTGGCCCCGGGGCAAACAGCACCCTTCCGCCTCCTGCCAGGTGTGAAGGGCAGAGTGCCCTCCTCTGGAGGAGAACCCCATCTCCTGGTCTCCTGACTGGGACAGAATCCCAAAGGCGGCAGCATGGTGGATCTGCTCTCAGCCAAGATGGGGAGGGAGGAGAGCATGGGGGGGGGGTGCTCTGCTGCATCCCCTCCTCTCCAGGGGTCTCCAGCCTTTCCCTGAGAGGAAGCTCACTTAACTCTTGCTTCTCAGGAGTGCAGGTTTGTTTCCCCTGATCTGTAGAATTCACGTGAAGCCCCCTGGCCGGCCACAGCCCTGTCCCTACTCTTTCAGACTCCTTCATGTGGGAGCAGGAGAATGTGGGGGGCCCCCTGTCCCGCTTACATGGCCAAAATGAAGGTGTTCAGGGGCCTCCAGGCTGTGCTGGGTGAGCAGGCATGTGTCCCCGTGGCATGTGTCATCTGTGGGGATGGAGCCCGGAGGGGCCCTGGTTCCTGCCATGGGGCCGGCACCCTTCATGGGTTCTGAGTGCCTCTTGTCACGATCTGACATGTCAGGGTTACAAGCGTGTTTACCCTGAAATAGCAGTGTGGTCTCAGTGGGCCCACCTGTTTGGAGGGTGGCCTGTGAAGGGCTGAGAGACCCAGGAGCCCCTGGCCATCAGGGATGGGGAAGTCTGGAGGCCGCCACCGCCAGAGGTGGCTGGGCCAGGACTGGAGGGGCCCTGTGTACAGGACACTGTACAGGGACCCTGTTGGGCCCTCGGGGCCAAGTGTCCCCAGTGAGGGACAGCAGCCCCCTTGGTGCTCTTGTGGGACAGGGCATGAATGTCATTTCAGCTTGAGCAAGGCTGCTGCTCCCTGAGGCCGGGTACATGCGACAGGCCTTTCCCACCTAGGGGTGGGATGGCCAAGCCAGAGGGACTTGGTGGGCAGATGTTCCACGATGCCTGGGCTGTGGGGCCCATGTCCCTCCTCTGTGCCCTCTGGGGTCACCATCCTCAGGCAGCCCCCCACCCTCTGAGCACCCAGACATGAGGTGGGGGGAGAGAACATGACCTGCCAGGGCTCATAGGGTGCCCTTAGTGGGTTCACTGCCCTGGGTGTGAGCCCGCTCCCTTCTGTCCCTGGGAAGGTCACAGGGTGTCAGCCACGCCCCGGGTGGTACCCACAGGGCAGCCTCCAAGCCGCTATCGTGTCTGTCGTGTAACCACACGCCCACTGGCTGGTCGCCTTCCCTGCAGCCGGAGAACCTGCTCCTGGCCAGCAAATGCAAAGGGGCTGCGGTGAAGCTGGCAGACTTTGGCCTGGCCATTGAGGTGCAGGGAGACCAGCAGGCATGGTTTGGTGAGTGCCCAGCTGGCGAGGTGGGGGGTGGGGCGGGGCGGGGGTCAGCGGTTGCCTGGGCCCTCACACTGCCTCTCGCGGTCTGCAGGGTTCGCTGGCACGCCAGGCTACCTGTCCCCAGAGGTCCTGCGCAAGGAGGCATATGGCAAGCCAGTGGACATCTGGGCATGTGGTGAGGCCTCCGTGCAGTGGGGGGTATTGGGGGCTCAGGGAGGGAGGCGTGCACTTGTGCCACTTGGGCTGTGCCAGACCCACCCCTGGGCTGCCCCCAGCCAGGAGCCCCTCCCAAGTCACGGAAGTCCACCTCCCCAGTGAGAAGTCTGGGCAGAAGCCACGCAGGGCTGCCAGAGGGTCCCCTGCAGAGCTGACCACTGGAGATGACACTTCAGGGTTGGGGGGATGCGAGGACCCCAGTGACCTCATGGGGCTCACTGGCTCTGGGCAGGGTCCCCGTCACAGCCAAGGCCAGGGACACCATAGCTGTTAAGTGCTGGAGGTGGGCCCCTGACCCCCCTGTCCCCTGGGTGGGGGGGAGCAGTGTGTCCTGACTGGTGTGTCACTGTACTTGTGTTCCAAGGGCACAGGGATGGGCTGTGCTGGGTGCGGGGCACGGTGGGAGCTGTGGGATCTGGGGAATGGGGGTGGGGCTGTGGGAGCAGAGGGGTCTAGAGAGTGGGGGTGGGTGCCGGTGGACACTGAGAGGTTCCAGGAGGCTGCAGGGGTGGGGACCTAGTGAGTAGGGGCCTGGAGGTGGGAGCTGCAGGGTGGGGACAGGGGCTGGAGGCTTCAGGGTAAGGGGTTGGGTGCTGGGGGCAGGGCTCCTGGGGGCTGGGGGTGGGGCTGTGTGGTGGGGGTGCAGGGGCTGCAGAGGTAGGGGCTGGGGGCTGGGGACGAGGCTGCATGGGGGTGGGGGTGGAGGCTGGAGGCAGCAGAATAGGGGCTGGGTGCTGGAGGGACTGTGGGTAGGGGCTGGGGGTAGGGCTGCATGGGGGTGGGGAAGGGGGAGAGGGCTGCAGGGGTAGGGGCAGCGGGCTGCGGGGGCAGGGGCTGCAGGCCAGGCAGTGTGAGGCTGGCACTCTGCTCTGCACAGGGGTGATCCTGTACATCCTGCTCGTGGGCTACCCGCCCTTCTGGGATGAAGACCAGCACAAGCTGTACCAGCAGATCAAGGCGGGAGCCTACGACGTGAGTGCTGGGACCCCGCCCTGTCTGGGGGGGCAGGGGACAGGTGGCACCACCTGCCCCCCAGAATCTTGACCCAGATGACACCTCTCGGAAATTTCGGGCTTCTGCCTGGGAAGGAGGCTTCAGACTCTGTCACGTGTTGCTTGCTTTCTAGTTTCCATCCCCTGAGTGGGACACAGTCACTCCTGAAGCCAAAAACCTCATCAATCAGATGCTGACCATCAACCCCGCCAAGCGCATTACCGCCCATGAGGCACTGAAGCACCCGTGGGTCTGTGTAAGTGCTCCTGGCGAGCTTACCCTGGGGTCCCCTCGCTCCTGCAGAGCCCCTGGTCTGTTGGGCACCGCACAGGCCTCTACCTCTGGGAGGACGAGGCTCCGGGGGCATAGAGGCCCTGTCCCAGGTGTGAGGGGATGGAGCACAGAGGCAGACCAGAACAAGCCAGCTGGGCTGTGGCTCGAGGAGGGAAGGGCAGGCCGTGAGGGGTGAGGTGCGGGGGCCCAGGCAGCAGCAGGAACAGATGGCCCCCTGCTGTCCCTCTCCCTGACCCTCCTCTCGAGATGCCTCAGGTGCAAAGCTGACTGCCCTCTTCCCACAGCAACGGTCCACCGTGGCCTCCATGATGCACAGGCAGGAGACCGTGGAGTGCCTGAAAAAGTTCAATGCCCGGAGGAAGCTCAAGGTGAGGCACGGACCCAGCCCCCAGCCCCCTGCCCGCTTGCCCCACCGCACCCAGGGGTGTGCCCTTGAGGGCCCCATGCTCAGAGAGGCCAGAGAGTCCTGACAGGCTTGGCGAGGAGAGGCACAGGGGTTCAGTGACCTTGGCACCACCCCACACCAGACATGCCAGGTGGACTCAGCCCCGATGTGGCAGTGACACCAGAGGTGCACAGAGCAGGCCCGTGGGCCAAGTGCTCTCCGAGGCCACTTGCTCCATGTAAGTGAGTGGACAGCCGTGGACCCCGGTGGACTCGGTGAGGAGAGCACCCTAGCTGGCACTTGCGGGTGGGGGACAGCTGGCAGGGGGCCGGCCCCTCGTGGGCCTCCCCAAAGCACTGCTGCAGGAAGGGAGGCTTTGGGCAGTGGGCAGCCACTGTCTTGGCTCTGTAGGAAGGGGTCCTGGCGCCTTTGAGGACTCTCACGCCTGCAAGGCCGTGACCCTGGTCCTGCCCAGGCACCCAGGGGCTGAGGTCGGGGCCAGGGTTTCCTGGCCTCAGATGTATGTCTCTCTCCAGGGGGCCATCCTCACCACCATGCTGGCCACGAGAAATTTCTCAGGTGAGAACAGTCTTCGCCAGGAAGAGAAGGCTCACGACTGACCCGTGGCCAGCGGCCTGCCCCTCTTACCCTGTTGGCCCTTCTCCTCCACTGCTCAGCAGCCCAGCCTTCTGCCCTCTGAGGGCAGGGAGGCCTGGACTTCACAGGCTACACCCTGGGGGCCAGCCCCCTCCCACCCGGCCCCGCCCCTTCGTGTTGGGTCTGTGTCCTCGCCTGATGCCCCAGTGTCTGAGCTGCCTGCCGCCAGGGCTGCGGCTCTGTGTGTCTGTCCGGGTGTTGGTCGGCACCTCTGTGGCCTCGTTGTTGTCCTGAGCCCTCTGAGCACCGTTCTGTGTGTGGGAGTGGAGGGGAGAGGATGGCCCAGGACCTTCCTGCTGAGCTCCGGACGTGCTGGCGGCCACCCGCCTGGGGTACCGAGGGCGGGCAGGGCTGGGGGCGTGCGGCTTCTCTAGGGGGTCTGAAGGCGACCCCAAGGCCAGGGGCCCCTGGCAGGCCTATTGGGCACAGCGTCTCCCCCAGGGGCAGGTCGCCTTCTGACTGTCCTGTGGTGTCTGTCGCCCGCGTCATCAGGTGCGGGAGCGTCTGGGGTCCGTTCTTGTCCGTGTGCATTCAGCACCCCATCCTGTTACTTTCGCTGCAGGGGAGAGGGGGCCGTGCTGTCACACCAATGCTAATAGGACCTGTCCTATGCGCACGCCTGCCCAGCAGACTCAAGAAGCCCCTGAGGGGCTTTTCTAGGGAGAAAGGAGGCAGGCGCTCCCCAGCCGGCTCCGTCCTGTCCCCACTCTCCTGTGAACGGGACTCTGGAACCATTCACCACCCAAATGTGGACTCTAATCTTCTTCTGCTTCCTTTGTCTCTCCCCCCTTCCCCTGCCCACCCCGTCTGTGTCCGCCCCTCCCTCGTCTCTAACCCGGTGCTAACAGTGGGCAGACAGACCACCGCTCCGGCCACAATGTCCACCGCGGCCTCCGGCACCACCATGGGGCTGGTGGAACAAGGTAGATGTTCTTGACCAGGGTCCCCCCTGTCAGCATGCAGCCCCCTCGCTGCACGCAGCTGCCGCCCCAGAGGCCCCGGGAGCCCCCGCTCCCGCCGTGCACAGGTCGTACTCAGAGGGCCTTGGACCCCACCTGCTAAAGGAGGGGCCAGGCTAGGTGACCCCTAAGCTATGCCTCCACCCACATGCATTTCACTGAACTTTGGTCCTGGTCCCTGAGTCTGGGGGTCAGGTGACCCTTCTGGTCAGAGCCCTTTGCACTCTGATCTCTCTCCCCACTTGTCCGTCAGGAACCCCTCATTCATGGTGTCCTTGACCACCCATAGGAAGCCTCCAGGCTGCTGCTGAGTTCAAACCCCAGATGGAGGGCCCCAGGGAATAAAAGCACAGAGACAGAGACCCTGCCCCTTGAGAGACCTCTCGCTGGCTTCGGCCAGCCCTGGCCATCCAGCTGTAACCTTAGGCAGAACCCCGAGGGCTAGCAGACCCCAGGACTTGTTGCTGGAGCAGCATGAACTGGGGATGGGCAGGGTTAGGGTGCACGGAGCCAGCTGATGACCGATCCCAGGGCTCCCCAATTGGAGCCGTGGGCCCTAGGTACTGCCATTCGTCGCCTTGTGCTTTGGCTTGGGGTGGGGTGGAGGGCTCACCCCCACCCCGTCCACCCCAGCTCTTGCCTCAACATCCCCGCCTGGTGTGCAGCCCCGCCTGCCCAGCCAGAGGGCCCCTCTCTTCCCGGCCACATCCCCATGGGGTGCTCAGGGGAAGACTGCCCTCAGGAAGGAGAGTCCTTCCCTTCCTGTGAGCTCAGTGGACGTGTCAAACAGGCGAGACTCCCAGAGGGCTGTCCTTGGCTTCACCTCCAGAGCCCTCGTAGAGCGTGCGAGGAGAGGAGAACATAGCAGGAACAGGGAGCTCCGGGGAAAGGAAGGGCTGCTGTCCAGCCGCAGCAAGCGGGACCTCTGGCTGCTCTCTGCCGCGGGCCCCTGCCTGCAGCCGCCTGCCCAGCAGTGGCTGAGCACTGCATGAGGCCATGTGCATGTGCAGCCCCAGCCGCCAAGGGCCGCTGTGTCCCCGGGCGGTCAGTGCATGAGGACGGAGCCCAGCATGGCTGTCCCGGGTGACCGGTGTGCGGAAGGGGCAGAGGCTGGGCCCGCCCTGTGGGCTGAGGGCCCCCCTGCTAGGTCAGCCCAGCTCAGCCAGAGGCACTAGGTGGGGTCTCAGTTTCAAGGCCATTGCTCCTGCACAGAGACGGCCCCCTGGTGACATAGCACCTGGGCCAGAGGAGCCCGGGGGTCTTTGTAGACAAATGCTGAGGTTCAGGGGAGGGTCTTGGCCTTCCTCAAGGAGAGGGCGACCACAGCCTGGCCAGAGGACCCCTGGTGGGTAGGCCAAGGGTCTCTGCGTATCTGCCACGGCTCTGGGGTGCCTCTGCAGGCCCCCTGGCTCCTGCTGTGATATAGCGCACCTGACTTGAGAAAACACGGAGGGAACAGCTTGTGCTCTTGACTGCCAGTGTAGAGGGGGTTCAACAAGGCCCTGGAGCCAGTCTGGGGTGGAGATGTGAACTTCTAGAAGCTGCTTTCAGGGAGGGCCACAACTCTGTGTCCACGCTGCGCCCAGACTCGCAGATGCTGCTTGAAGTGGCTCCTGGGGGACAGTGTTTGGGAATTGGGTGAGAGGATTGGTGTCTGCTGTTGGGCTTTCCGGAGCTTGGGCCCTGATGGAGCCGTCCGAGTCCCCAGATGGGTGTTGCCATCCTGAGTAGCACAGTCTGGGTTTTAACAAGAGTCAGGGACTGAGGGGGTTACCCTCGTGAGACCCAGGTCTGTCCCAGGGTCTCCATCTGCCTCCGCCCAGGCCCTGGATTGGGGGTGGGGGTGGAGGCCAGCCAGTGCCGACCGCATCTCCTCCGGGGCGCTGGGCCAGCCCCAGCCTGCACCGCTCTGAGGCCGAGGCCGCAAGGTGCCTGCCGCGGGGCCCGGCTTCAGTTCGGGTGTGGGGTCAGCTTGCCTGCCTGCTCAGCTGCCTTGATGCGTGTGTGTGCCTTGGGGGTGAGGGGGCTTTCTCTTCCTGTCCCTGGAGGATCTCCACCCCCAGCTGTTCAGCCAACAAGGAGGGGTCCCCGCATGACTCCCACTTCAGAGGAGATGGGGTCTGCCTGTGCACTGGACGCTGGGGTAGGGGTAGGGGTATGAGGGAGGGGAGTGCTGAGGTCAGGGTGGGTCAAGGGGGCTGTACTGACACTGCTCAGGAACAAGAGCTCCTGTGTGCAGGGCTGGCCTGCCCCTCCCCTGTTCCTGCAGCCAGAGGTGCCTCCAAGAAGGTGGCAGTTTTGGTGCGGGGACGTTCTTGGGTCTTGGCTGCCGGGCCTCAGGACACAGTTCTGATCCAGCTTCCCTAGGGAGGCTGAGACACAGAGCGGGTGGGCCTGGGAGGCGATGAAAGGGGTAGCCTTTTGTCCCTTCGCTTACTGGGACCCCGCGACACCTCTCATGGGGTGAGGCCCACCAGACGCGGGGCTGGGGCAAGAGGTAGGCTCTGTGGTGCAACGCTGCCCCCTGGATCCTGGGGGAGGAGAGGACGGGTTGTGGGGGGAGGTCTGGGAACAGAAATTGTGCCCACGGTGGCTCTCAGAAGGCCCCACAGGGCTCTCCAGCCGAGCACAGTCACCTGTGTCCCTGCACAGAGCCCAGGCAGGGCGGTGGAAAGAGGAAGGCGGTCCGGAGGCAGCAGCCCAGAGGCCTGGGCCCCCGCCTGGCTACTGCACTGGGGACTCAACAGTGGTTCTCAAGGTGAAGCAGCGTTAGGACCCTCTACGACAGATGAACAGTTGAACAGATACCACACCCACCTCCCCCGACCCCGGAGGTCTGGGGTGGACCTGGGTGGTCCTGACGCTGCTGGCATGGGGAACCCACTTTGAGAACTGCTGCATTTCTCTGGGTCCAAGTGTGCACAGGGGTCTGATGTCACAGCCCTGAGTGGGCGTCCCTCCAGGGACATTGCCTGCAGTGAGGGGGTCCTGGGCCAGGCTCCCTGGGGACCACCCTGGTCCTGCTGAGCGGGGGACTCTGCTCAGGGATGGCTGGCTAGAGCTGTAGAGCAGGGGGCTGGGAAGGGCAGCAGGCTAGACCACCCTGGGCCCCACCCCTCCACGTCTGCCCCCAGGGCTGCTTCTCTAACCTGCACCCGCTGGGAGCGTGGGTGGAGCGGGCAGGACCAGGCTGAGTCCTGGGCCACACACCAGACCCCGACCTGACCACACGAATCTTGTTTTCTCTCTTTCCTTCACTACTCTGTCCTCACCCTTCCCTTCCTGCGAGGTAAGCTGACTTCTTTCGTGCCGTGGCTCCACCATTAAAACTAACCGCTTGGGAGAGAGCAGATGCAGGGAGGGTGGGCTCAGGTGGGAGAGGGGGAGATGAGGGCCAGGCTGCCCCGACCTCTGTGGGGTCATGTTGGGGTGACACAGGCCATCTGCCGGGCATCTGTCAGGGGGTGGGAGCCTGGAACCCTCCCCCGAGAGTATCATCCTCAGAGCCCAGGGTCCTCGGAGGGACAGAGAGGCCCATGTTGGGGCTGGTGTCTCCAGAGCAGGGCCAGGACTCCAGGACTGGTTCACGAAAAACGAGGCAGCCCCTTGGGTGCCCTGAGCTGGAGGGGCACGGGGGGCAGGGTACAGCCAGGGACCTGAGTCCTGTTGGCTGAGGAAGGGACCAGGAGGCTGAGAGCAGTCAGGCCCCTGGGGATGAGCTCCTCCCTGCTTGGGTGGCCAGCTCCAGCCCATCCCCCCTGCCCAAGAATGTGGAGAATGACAGACAGATGTCCCCACCCCACCCTGGTGCCCTGTCCAGTGTTCTTATCTGGGGCAGAACCGGGTGGGAGGGGAGACCTCGGTGTCCTATAGGGTCATAGCGCATGGCCAGGGGAAAGGCCCTGTCCTGGAGATGATGGTGTTGGGCAGCCCTTTCCAGGATGGCCCTGCTCAGAACTGGCTACCAGCCCACTTTGGCCCCAGCTGGCCACAGAAGCCACTCTGCCTGGGGAGGCTCTCCTTCCCACTTGCTCTTGGGGGCCCCCAGAGCCTGGCTGGTCCCTGAGGCCCCTGAGGGATGGGCAATGTTAGCCCCAGGTCCTTTCCTCATGCTGTGTGTATCCTTCTCATGCAGCAGCCAAGAGTTTACTCAACAAGAAAGCGGATGCAGTGAAGGTGAGTGCTTTAGGCCCTGGGGTTTGGGGGGAAACCCTGCCAGTTGGCTCCACCCCACTGTCCTGCAGGGCCTCCCTCCTGGTCAGGCTGGTCCCCCTTGTCCCTCTAACCTCCTCTCTCTCTCCACAGCCCCAGACGAACAGCACCAAAAACAGTGCAGCTGTGACCAGCCCTAAGGGGACGCTCCCTCCGGCCGCCCTGGTATTGAGCCTCTCAGCCCCCTGCTTCTGGGCCCTCCTGCACCCTGGGTGTGTGGTGGCCACCCGTCAGGAGGCCTGGGGTGAAGGTGGGGTCCAGCCCCAGCCTGTCTCTGGTGGACGCTCTGTTCTCCAGCCCCCTTTGCCTCTCGGGTGTGGAATGAGGGCTAAGCCCTATCCGGGCAGTCCGGGGGCTGTGCTAGGGAGCCGCCCTCAGGTGCCGGGGACTGGCAGCCTCCTGCCCAGGTAGACTGTGGGTCAGCAGTGAGAGGCCTTCACGTGGCCAGCAGGGCACATCTGCTCCTCTGCTCTTGGCAGGCCCATCCAGAGTGGCCAGACCAGGCACTATGCAGGGGTGTGGCCTGTCAGGAAGACACCTCCCAGGTGCTGCAGGGATTCAGTGTCCAGGAGGTGAGGGCTTTGGTTTCTCCCAGGAAGAATGGGTGAGGCTGGTCTTAGCTTTGGAGCCCACCCAGTGATCTGGAGGGAAACAAGAGCCCTTGGTGTTGTCCCTCGTGATGACCCAGCCCAGGCGGCTTCCCATCAGAGGCCATGGCCTGCAGGCCCCTGAACGGCTGGAGAGAGATGCATCCATGGCTATGCAGGCTGTGGCCCAGAGGGAAAGATCCAGGGATTCCTGGCTGGGAAGGGGCAGGTAGACACAAGTTTAGAGGAACCTGCTGGCTCTGGCCCTCACCGGGGGGACCCTGTCCAAGGGATTCCCCATTTGGTGGTGCAGGGGTGCTCTGGGCCCATGGTGGCCTGTTGGGGTTTGCTGGTCACAGGTTGTGAGTTTTCTCAGAGGCTGTGTGGTGTTTCTGTGGGCCCTAGGCCCACTCCCGGGAGCCAGCCCCACGTGCCCATGGGAAGGCTGGGTTTGCCAGATGGCCATCTCGCATGTGGGGGCGGCCTCAGTCCAGGAGGGGAGGGTCTCACACAGCCAGCCCCCTCTCGGACCCCGTCCATCCCATGTGCCACTCCACCCCCATGACATCTTCAAAACCATGCCCCCCACCATGCTGGGGCAGAGGGTCAGGCAGCAAAGGGAGGGGAGGTTCTGTTACAGGGCCCCCACATTCTCCCCATGCTCCGTGGGCACACACGCTTGCTCTCTGCCCACCTCTGGGCCCACCTCGGCCTCCGCGGCCCGCTCCACCTCCTGCCATCCCGCTCAGCTGCCCTTTACCCTCCCCTCTCTTGCCCCGCTCACTTCCCTCTTTCCTCCCTCTGCTTCCTTCTTCTGTAGGAGCCTCAAACCACCGTCATTCATAACCCTGTGGATGGGATCAAGGTATTGCTGCACCACCTCCCACCCCCCTTAGAAGCCTGTGCTCTGGCAGGAGGCAGTCAAGCAGGGGTGGGGCAGGTCTGGGACTGTGACCCCTGGGGGGGGGGCACTTGTGCTGAGAGTAAGGGGACAGGTGTACAGTGAGAGCCACAATTTTGTGACTGCCAAGGCCCCAGAACAGGGTCCATGCGTCACGTTGCTTGCCTGGCAGCCAGGGGCCAGGAGCACAGGGCAGCCTCAGACGGTCCCAAGGGAGAAGGGCTGGTGTGGGGGCGAGGAAGGAGTAGCTCAGATGTCCCTGGCTTCCCCCATTGCTCACCTCTGCCCTCCTTGCTTCCTGCTGAGCCAGCCTGCCTCCTCTCTGCTCCCGCTCTGACATCATCTCTGCTGCATAGGCCTCTCTCCTGCCTGGGCCAGAGAAGGGGCTGGCTCTCGGGTGTCGAGAGGGATGTGGCTGGCCAAGCTGCGTTTCTAGGACCAGCACCCACCCGCCCCCCCACCACACACACACCCAGGCCTGGGTTCCCCAAAGGGCCCCCCACACACTGGCTGTGGGCCAGGACCAGGGGCACCAAGCCAGACTCCAGGTGCTGGGAAAGGCCTGGTTGTGCTCCTGCCTTGTGGCTTCAGACAAGTGTTCCATGGGCCCTGGGGCTGGGGTGAGAGGCTCCTGTTTTCCCTGCAGGAGGCCTCTAGACCTCTAGACCGTAGGATGAGCCCTGGTCCTCCAGCCTGCAGACCCCCTACTTCTGGGCAGGGCCCAAAGCAGTGTGTTCAGTCAGGGTCTCCAGGACTCCGTTTACATGTTCTTTCTGATGAGCAAGGAGCCTCTTGGGAACCATGTGACAGGTGGTCAGCACCCGGTTTGTTATCTGAAGAGAAGCAAGCTGGGAGGTGTGGGGCTACGTGTCTGCCCTCTAAGGCCACCTGGGGGGTGACGCTCAGCTTGGCTGGACGGTCAAGGCCTAAGGGGCAGGCATCCCCCTCCTAGGAAAGGAGGTGTGGATGCAGCTCCATTCTGCCTGGGTTAGGCCAAGGCTCTTGACCTTCTGGAAGCTTCCCTCCCTGTCTCCCAAAATGCACAGGTTGTGGGTACCTTTGTTCTTCACCAGGGGTCATGGAATCTCAAAGAACCCATCTTCCTGGCTTATTAAAGAGAGTCATTTGAGCACAGGGTCTTTCCACTGGGCGTGTTGTTGGGAGAAGGTGCAGTCAGGGCCCTGGGCTGTTGGGGACCTGAGCGGCTGAGCCCTGGGGATCAGTAACCTCTGGGGGCCAGCAAGAAGCTCCTGCCCTGACCTGGGGATTCTGGGGTTGGGGCCCGCAGCCTTGGGAGGGCACCTCCACCGTCCGTGGAGGCCACGTCCTGACCTGCTTTGTCCCTGTGTGTCCCCAGGAGTCATCGGACAGCACCCACACCACCATAGAGGATGAAGACACAAAAGGTACTTGTGCCACTCTGCTGGAGTGATGGGTGGGCCATAGGGGGCAGAATGTCTGCGAGGATGTGGCTGGTGGGTGGGCAGTGGGGGCAGGGCGTCTGCGAGGCAGTGGCTGGGTGCTGGGAGGCGGCTGGTGGGTGGGCCGTGGGGGGGAGGGGACGCCAGCAAGGGGCGGGACGCCTTTGAGGTGGTAGCTGGTGGGTTGGCTGTGGGGGCGGGGTGCTGTCAAGGGGGCGGGGCGTCTTTGAGGAGGTGTCTGGTGGGTGGGCCATCGGAGCAGGGCACCAGCGAGGGCACGGGGTGTCTGCGAGGTAGAGGCAGGTGGGTGGGCTGTGAGGGTCGGGACATCTGCGAGGAGGGTGTGTCTGCGGGGACCTGTCCAGCATGTGCTGGCAGATAGGCCAGCACCAGGCAGTCTCCAGTGCTGGCGCCCTGACAAGCACGGGAACTCCCACCCTGTGGTGGACCAGTTCCTGTGAGGGAACAAGTTCATGGTTGAATTTACTGAACTTCTGTTAAATTTCCTTGTGTTTGTGATCTTGCCTATCTGGCAGTTAATAAGTAGATAGCTAGCAAGGCGGCTTTTCCTGGGTTTTGGGTGTTTTCACCGCTTGTGTGGGTGGGTGGGGCTTCCAGTCTGTGTAGTGGGCATGCCTGTGCCTCAGAGGGTGACAGAGCACCTGCCCCACGTGCCCGCCCAGGCACGCCTCTTCTGCTCTCCACCTTGTCAGCCTCTCCAGGGAAGGGATGTGGCATCCCAGCCAGGCCAGGCCAGCTGACCTTCTCAGCCACATGCTCACACACCCCTCAGGGATGCCCCAGGGCCTGATGGCCAGCCATTCTGTCAGTTTGGGGGATGCAGTGGCACCCCAAAAGGTAAGCATAGGCCCTTGGATGAAGGGAGAGTGGCTGTTCATGTGTTTTCTCCAGACAGACACAGACCTGAACTGTCAGCATGGAGGCCTCCCTGAAACTCTGTCCCTGCCGTTCTGTCTGGCCAGGTGGGGGCCTGGATGGCCCAAGCCTGCGGGAGGGTCCGGGAGAGCCCGGCCCAGCCAGCCTCCTCCCAGCCCAGAGCTCCACAGCCCCCAGAGACATCCCTGAAGACAGTGCTTACTCACACACACTGAGGGTTACAGGTCTGGATGTCTCCCAGCACTCCTGCCTCCCGCATCCCCACTGCCTCTGGACCCCACCACCTGGTCTTAGGGCAGCTGTGAGCGGTGTCTGGGGCTTCTCAGGATGACCCCACTGGGGTCCTGGTCCCGTCCCTTGTCCTTTCTCTCCTGTGTGTCCTCACCTGTTTCCAGTTTCATCTCCCTGGTCTGCCCCAGCCCCCAGGGTCCCTGACAGTGAGGAAGGGCTCCCTGAGGAGAGGCTCGGGGAGCTCAGAAGCCACCCCCCCTAGTCATTTACACACACACACACACACACACACACACACACACACACACCATTAGGGACACCCCGCCCCCTGCTTTCTCTGCATCAGGAGGCGGGGCCCTGCTGTAGGTCCTGTTACTCTGGAGGGATGCTCCACCCAGGTCCCCTCTAGCCACCTCTGCCCCTCTGACCGGCCCTCCATGTGAGCTAAGGCCCCACTCTGGTCTCTGCCCAGCGGCTTCTTGCTGCTGAGACCTGTCCTTGGGCAGGAGACAGCAGGGCCCTACTTTCTCCACCCCACCTCATGCTCTGCCTCCTGTCCACACCAGCCCTCAGAGTCCCAGACATCCTGAGCTCCACAAGGAAGGGCTCGGGGGCCTTGGAAGCTGAAGGCCCCCTGCCCACTCTGTGTAAGTAGTGGTCCCAGGCCTGCTGCCCCTGCTGCTCAGTGGCTCCTGCATCCACCATGCATGGCCTCAACTGCTCCAGCCAGGTTGCCAGAGACTAACTGATCGGGCTTGGCTGGGCATCTGGCACTAACTCCTCAGGACAACTCCGAGCCTTCCTCCCTCCTGCACTGTGGTCTAGCCCCCCAGGGTCTCCTGAGCTTGGGGCAGGACAGGGCCCTCTGGGGTCGCCCACTGTGCTTCCTGCCTTCCTCAGACCACCTGCCTGACCTTCCCAGTCACTGTGGCCTCATGGTGCCCCCTGCCCTGAGCACCCAGCGGGCTCCAGTGAGCCTAGGGTCAAGGAGCTATTACAGAAGCCCCTCTCAACCACAGGCCTGTGGGCTGAGAAGGGAAAGGCCTGGCTTTCCTGCCCTCCTGGGTTCTCCACATGCTGGATTGCCTCCTATCCTCCCTGGAGTGCTCCCTTCTCCGCCCACAGCAACTGCCCTGTCGCAGGCAGACAAGTGCATCTGCCAGGCATTACTGGAGCCTCTCCCTGTCCACCTTTACCTCCCTGTCCCCCCACATCCCCCACATACCCCCGTGTGTCCCCCTATGTCCCCTACTTCCTCATCCACCTTCACCCTCCATGTCCCCCCATGTCTTCCAGTGTTCCCCACATCTACCTTCACCCTCCATATCCTTCTACATCCTCCACATTCCCCCTTCTGTCCCCCTACATCCCCATGCCTCCTCTATGTCCCACTCTGCCCCCCTACTCTCTCTGGTTTGGCTCATCAGCCCAGTTTTCTGTCCTGCCTGCTCCCTGCTTGCTCTCTGTTCACATCTGGTCTGTTCCACCCCAGCCCCCAGGCTCTCTGACATCCTGAACACAGTGAGGAGGGGCTCAGGGGCCCCGGAAGCCCAGGGGCCCCCACCCTGCCCATCTTCAGCTCTCCCAGCCCCCCCACCCACCCCATGTAAGTAGCACTTTTGAGTGGCCCCCTGGCTGCTCCTGGGGGCTCACAGGGATGTCGAGACCCCTCGTTGTGGTGTGCTGCCCCCTCACTCTGGGAAAGAGCCAGCTTGTGGGGCAGAAAGTGGGGCACAGGGAGTTTCACGCAAAGGTGGCATTTGGTCTCAGAAGCTGAGTTTGTGGCTGCAGATGGGCGTTCGTGTAGGAAAGATCAGGGTGATCTAGAGGCTCAGGAATGATCAGGGTGAACTAGAGGCCTGTGTGACGCAGTGTCGGTTACCAGGGGGCACTGGGCTGCCCCCCTCCCAGGCAGGAAGGGAGGAGCCAGCTGTTCCAGCCTGTCCGCGGACTGCCACAAGGATCGCTTACAGGGATGGATGACAGCCCAGGGCCACAGCCCCCCCAACCTGCCTGGAGACACAGACCGGCAGGGAGGTGCTGTCAGATGAGAGGCTGCGGGCCAGGGGCCGGGCATGGCCGGGGAGTGTCTGGGTGAGTGCCGGCAGGCTCTGTGCCCCCACACCCCCAGACTTGGCCTGAGGGCCAGGGCAGGGAGGAAGGGGAGCCAAGCAAGGCAGTGGCGGGGGGTTGGGGTGGGCACAGGGGCAGCCTTCAGGCAGCAGTGGCTTTCCCAGGGAGCGTACTTGGCCAGAGGGACGAGGGCAGTTGCAGGTCTCTGGGCACCCCCCCACCCCTGCTGGCTTGGCTAGGGGTCTCGTGAGGGAGGGGGCAGGGCTGTGGTAGGTGTGCATCAGAGCCTGGGGAGGGGTCAGTACTCCCCATTGTGCAGCATCCATGCCCCACCACCCTGGACCTGCCTGGCCTTGCTTCATAGCAAGGGGACTTGGGTTCATGGAGAAGTGTACTCGGGGTGGAAGGGGGTACCTGCCACAGTACCCCGGCCCAGGTCTGCCACCTGTCCTCAGAGTCTGCACAGCAGGATAGGTTGGGGACTCTGAGAACAGGGCATGCTATGGGGCTGAGTACACTGGGCTGATCTTGGGGGTCCACCTTGAACCAAACTATGGAGGTGGGGACCACAGAAAGGGGCCAGGAGCAGAGCTGAAGGGAGGGGTGCCAGGGGCCTGTGGCTACAGGTGTGGCAGGACTGGTGGGGGAGGGGTGAGCACTAGGGACATTGAGGGCAGATGCACTGCCTCCTCCTCCCAGGTTCCTAGCTCCTGGATGTGCCCTGCCTCCCATTCCCAGCACCCCGGCTCCTTTGAGTGTTGGGTGGGCCACACGTGAAGGCCAGGAGTCAGGTCAGCCTAGAGAAAGGACTGTTTGGGCTGAGACCTGGCTCTCAAGGCTCTGAGCAGTGAAGCCCTGGTGCCCCCATCTTCAATGCTGGGACTAGGGTCCGCCTCTCCCAGCACAGAGGCCTAGGCTGTAGGGGCCGTCTGGCTGTGGGTCTTGGGTCCCCTGCTTCCTAGGAATGTGCCTGCCAGCTGTGTTCCTGTGTAAATGGGGTCGGTGCCCACTGGCCCAGGACACATTCTCCATAATCAGGGATTACACCCAATCCAGGCTGATCCTCTGCAGCTGCCTGCCTGATGTGGCTGGGCACACCTGGTGCCTCTGCAGATGCCAAGGTACCCATATTAGGGCCAGTCTGGGGCCACCAGTGTCCCCCCCACCCCAGACCCTTTTCCAGCAGCCTGGCCTCCCTGGCCTGTGAGCTCACCCCAGGAGAGCCAGAGGGAGTGTGAGGGGCTCCTGTTCACCTCTGGAACCCCTCCCAAGCCAGACCCTTGCCCCGTCTCCGGAGTCGCCTGTTGATGGTCAGATTGTGCTTAGCTCAGAGGCTTCGCCTCCAGGGAGCCCCTCATGCAGCATGCCCCACAGGCCAGGGTTGGGTCCAGGGAGTAGCCTCTCTGAGGTCTTGCCTTCTATGTCTGCAGAATGGGTGCAGTGGCTGTTTCCCATACACAAGGCTCTGCGATTTGTGTCATGACCCTGACTCTCTCCTCCTGTTTACTTAATACTTCCTTCTTGTGGATTCTCATTTTTTATTATAGTTTAAAAACACTCAATACTCCTTAAGTGGAAGATGAGGTTGATTTGCTGTAGTCTGGGGTGACCATAAAATCAGAGTGTCCCGGAAACCAGACAGAAGAAATGTCGCTCAGCCCCAGTGGCAGGGCTGTTGGGTGCGGGCTCCTGTGGGGTGCTGTGAGGAAGGGAGGCTAATGAGTGTCGGGTGTCCGGACACATAGGCGCCGCCACCCTCACACAGGTAGAGGGTGCCCGGCTCTGGTGCTGCCATGGGAAGCCATCTCCATTAAGGAGACAGGGACCTGGGAGGGTGGATGAGTGTCCCCACAGCAGAGGGCAGGGCGGTGGCAGATTGCTGGGAAGGCAGGTGATGCAGAGGGACCCTGAATGTCCAATGTTGCCCTGCCCAGGGAGCCCAAGACTAAGAACAGAGAACGGCGTGTGCAGGGACAGAGCTCTGCAGGCGGACACGGGGGACGTGAGGCCTTAGTGTAACAAGCCTGCAGCCCACCTTCCTGGAGCCCGGCTGTGCAGCAACAGCCTTGAGCCCAAAGCCTAACATGGTCCAGACAAGAGTTTGGGGGAAACGGGACCTTAGCAGAAGTCAGCTGGGCCTGGAGAGAGGGTTTTTCAAAGTAGGAAAAACTTGCAAGTCAGCACACACACGAATCTACACATGCAAACAAGCACATATGTGCACATGTGCCCACCCTCTCCTGGGACACAAGTCCACGTGTGCACCCAACACCTTGAGTGTCATGAGGGCCTCGTGCCCTCGCGGTTCAAACCTGTGCAGCATTCAAGGCCTGCCTAGGCTCGTCCACCCTCCAGGTGAGCATCTGTGGGTGCTTGTGGCAGGGAGAAGGGGCCAGCCCCCACTCCAGGGCTATGGGCACATGCTTCAGGATACCACGTGCACCTTCTAGACCCTGCAGTCTATGCACTGGGACCCTGCCCTGCGGGTCAGCTCACCTGTGTGCTGTTCCCAGGGGTACTGCTCGCTGAAGAGTGGAGACCTGCAGACAAACGCCCACCCCCAGGGGCAGAGAGCCAAGGGCCATGCAGGGGTGCTGGGAATGCTCAGACACACGGATCTGGTGTGGCTGAGACCCAGGAAGAAGCCTGTGGAGAGGTGGTTCTGCCTTCAGTGCATTTGCTGCGTCCAAGGTTTAGCACCAGCATGCTGTTGCTTTAATGGATCACTGTGATAACGTGTGCACATGTGCTCGTGCCGTGTGCATTCTGGTGTGTACCTGCAGGGAGGGCAGTAAGCACCTCTGTCAGGACAGGAGTTCTCTGGGGAGGGAGGTGAAGCACAAGATTTAGGGGGACACAGGCACTAACAAGCATACCTGTGAGGTTTTATTTCCTAGCAGTCCTGAGTTGTGCTGGTTTGAATCAGCAGGGTGGGGGGCTGTAGTAGTCTCCACTCTTCCATGTGTTTGATAGTTTGCATGAAAATAAATTGTAGTTAAAGAGGTGGAGGGGACCCTGGGGACCAGGCCTGACTGGGTCCAGAGGCTGAGCCAGCAGAGCCCTGGCTGGATTGGCAATGGGGGTGGGGGCACCTACGCCAGAACCGTACAAGTGGAGGCTGGCGGCAGTCAGGGAGAGCCCACGGACTTGGCTTCCCGACTGGACCCCGGTGGCCCTACCCCCTGACTTCTGCTCACATCCTTGCCCTGCAGCCCCCATTCCCTCCTGGCCTTATCTCTTAGTGGACGATCCCAAAAATGTGATGGGTGGGGGCAGGGCTGCTGAGCCCCATCCAGGTGGCAGGAGCTGGGACACTGGACCCAGTGCCACAGCTGCTAAAGGCCTGGTGGATGCGGCCCAGGGATGGGGGAGCATGCAGAGCGGGTCACGGCGGGCTCTGCTTCCCGGCCTCCAGACATATGGTCCTTCCGAGGGAGTGTTTCTATTCCATGGAGATGCTTTATGTGGACTTGGAAACACGGGGGCCGCTGGTGGCCTCAGAGGGTGCAGTCCGGGCTGGACAGGTTGGGTCCCTCTGGGGGAGGAGAGGCAGGCGGGGCCTGGGGGCACCCTGCCCTAGGCCCGCAGCAGGGTTGCTTGGGGTGGCCTCCCATCACTAGGTGGCTGTGTCCCTGCAGCACGGAAGCAGGAGGTCATCAAGATCACGGAGCAGCTCATCGAGGCAGTCAACAACGGGGACTTTGAAGCCTATGCGTGAGCCGGGCGTCTGGGCTGGGCTGCGGGGTGGGGGTGGGGGGCTGCTTCCCCACTGCCAGAGGGAGGAGCAGGGTGCGGCCAGGGCTCCTCCTCACCTGGGTCTGCTCCCCAGGAAAATCTGTGACCCAGGCCTGACCTCCTTTGAGCCTGAAGCCCTGGGCAATCTGGTGGAAGGGATGGACTTTCACAGATTCTACTTTGAGAACCGTGAGTATGGGTTGAATAGTGGGTGGGGCACAGGGCAGTGGATAGGTGGTGGGCGCAGGGTGGTGGTAAGGGTGCGGGTGAGGCAGGTACAGGAGAGAGGCAGAGACCAGCGGTGGGTGGGGTTGGGGACGGGCAGTGGGGCGCATAGGGCACCCGTGGAGCCCAGCTCCCTGGCCCCGCCCCCTCCCATAGTGCTCGCCAAGAACAGCAAGCCTATCCACACGACCATCCTGAACCCGCACGTGCACGTCATCGGGGAGGACGCTGCGTGCATCGCCTACATCCGCCTCACGCAGTACATCGACGGGCAGGGCCGGCCCCGCACCAGCCAGTCCGAGGAGACGCGCGTGTGGCATCGCCGTGATGGCAAGTGGCAGAACGTACACTTCCACTGCTCGGGCGCACCCGTGGCCCCGCTGCAGTGAAGGTGGGTGTCCCTGGTGGAGGCCTTGCGAGGGGCTGGGGGCGGGTTGCCAGGGGCGCGGGCCACACCCCTGGGGGCGGGGCTGATCGCCCGCCCTCACCCCCTTTCAGAGCCGCGGCCCCAGTCGCGGGACAGACTCAAGTGTTTGGAGCCCGGCCGCCCCACGGTGGCCTGCCTGTCGCATGTTTGTGTCTGCCTCGTTCCTCCCCTGGTGCCTGTGTCTGCAGAAAACCAAGACCGGACGTGATTTCTTTTTAACAACAAGACAACAACCACAGAAACAATTGATGTTGGATGAAATGAAAAAAAAACAAAAACAAAACAAAAAAAGGAAAAAGCTGTAAAAATCACTGGCATTTGTGGGGATTCGGACCGACGGGCACCCCCCACCCACGCTCCATGTGTCTGTCCACTCCTGGCCCCTGGGGACCGTGGGGCAGTGAACGTGTCCACAGGGGCCGGGCCGAGGACCGGTGTGTGTTAGGTGACGCCCGTCCCCAGGCGTCTGCATTCCCTGCCGTGCATGGCTGCTGTCAGGAGTGTCGGCCACCTGGGGCCCAGGGGACCTGAGCACGGCTGTCCCCCTCCTTTCCTCTCATGCCCCCAACATGGATGAGCAGTGCAGAGGCTGGGCCGGCCCCTGGGCACCGGGCAAGCTATTCAAGAGGCCCCCTTGGTCCCAGGGCTCCAGTTCTGATCCCTCCAGGGCCAGGGAGGTGTGGTGGGGGCACCCCTTAGTTTCAGACCTCACGCCTGGCAGACCTGTGGAGAGGACGCTGTTGGCTGCAGCCTGGTTGGGAGGGGAGCCCCTGGGCCAGCCTCCCTCCCCTTCAGGGTCACCTCCCCCTCTGCCCACCTTCCTCCTGCTGGCACGGCGATGAGGGGCTCCGGCCTTGGTCAAGAGGCAGGAAGCGAAGAGGGGTCAGGGTCAGAAGGTGGGCATGTGGCTCCCTGGGCTCCCAGCAGAGGCTGGTCCAGGCAGGTGTTTGCAGACAGTGCTTTTGAAGTCTGGGTCTGGAGCCAAGGGAGGGAAGGAAGGTGGGCCGCCCTGGGCTCAAGGGGCAGTGCACGGCGGAACCCCGGCCAGGCTTCTTGAGGGAGGCTGCTGTGTGTGACGGGGACCCTGGGATGGGAAGAAGGCCGACTGGGCCCATCCTGAGGTGTCCCTCATGCTGGTGGGCAGGGAGGTGCACCTCAGACTTGGGCCTTGTGGTGAGATGGCAGCACAAGGGTCCCAGGGCAGCCGGCCAGGTTGGGGTGGTCAGAGGCTGTGATAGAAGAGATGCGGGACCCACTGCCCCAACACCTGCCCCCTTAATTCACATTTTCAACAAGGATTTTCTTTATCTTCCCCCACAAATCAAGCCAAGGGAGCCATCCACGGCTGTGCTCAGGACAGCTGTCCCCACCCATGGACACAGGGTAAACATCTGCCAGGCTCCCTGGGCCTCGGGTATTGGCAGTGCTCACCGTGGACCCCGTGTGGCCCGGCCACCCTCCCCTCTGGGGGCCTACCCCCCTCCCCTCTTCACCTGTTATCTCCACAGAGCTGCCTGTCTGGGATAATATGGGAATTTTTTCTGGGGGATAGTTCTTTTGCATGACCCCTCTCGACAAGCCGCACCTGCTCCTCTAGCTAGACGTCCGAGGTGTGGTGGCGTCGGCCGGCCGGCTCTGCGGAGGGCCGGCTGCCTGCAGTGCTGGCCGGCCCTTCCTCTTCTCTCATTTTGCTGAGTTTCATTGTCTTTTCTTTCTAAGCCTTGTAAGTGTAAAAAAATCATTATTTTGTTGTCTCGGGAAACTGCAAATAAAAGAAAAACAGGACAAACAGCCTCATGTGCAGCTGGGGGCTCTATCCCAGGGCCCTCCTTCCCTTTCCCTGTGACCATCCCCCATCCCCACCCTCCTGGTGGGCAGGTCTACACCATCATCTGTGGCCCTGGCCTGTCGCTCAGGATGGACACATCACCAGCTGACCACTGTACCCCCGCAGCGTGGGGAGGCACAGTCATCCGGGGCCTCCCCCAAGAGCACCCTCCCTGGGACTGTGCCTGCTGCATGAGCACTGAGCACAAGGAGGCCCCGGGGCTGTCTGAATGCACGGCCCCACGGCCACCTGGCCTGAGGACATCTCACGCACATGGGTGCACGTGCTCACGCCCAGCCAGGCTGGGGCTTCTGGGGCCTGTGCTCTGCCGGTTTTGCTGCGGGCGCCCTGGCCCTCTGTGCTCCCGGACAGACCTAGCGCAGCCCTGCTAGAACCCACATGCTCCCTCATACAAATGTGGGAGCCTCCCCTCCACACCATGTCCCCAGGCCCTGCCAATGCCTGCCTGTACTTTACGTCTCATGCTTTTCTGGGACAGAAACATGGGCCTCAAAACAATCCTAAACACCAAACATTCCTGACTCAGGTATCTAAGTGATTTCTGGTAAGAAGGGCACGCTGGGCGGAGGGTCTTCTCTGGCCACCCTAGTCCTGCCCACTAGAACTGGAGGTTCTTGACTTCAGCTCCTTGGTGCCCAGCAGGTGTTCTCAGGAGGAAAGGCTGTACCAGAAAGCACACGGAGACTCCGAGAGTAGGGCTCAGGGAATCTAGGACACAACCCTGGAGTGAGCAGCTCTGTATCTAGGGCTCCACTCACCTATCAGCCGTAATCCGAGGAGGCTCTCCAGGCCAGGCATCCCTGCAGGCACTCACCACAGCCCGGCCCGCCCCCGAGGACCTGGAGTCCTGGGGTGTGGAGCAGGACCTGCAGGCTGGGTGCCCTGTGCAGGGTGGCTGGGGAACTACAGAGCGAGGTCAGTGAGACAGTCTTTGGTTCATCACTTAAATGGTACCTGCTTTGGGCAAGGCTCCTTGGGCCTCGGGGAGACCCCGTGCCCCAGCAGGTCCTCCAAGCAGAAGCTAATGCCCTCAGTCCAGCCACAAATCCCAAAGCTATTTCTCAGTTCCACAGTCACAGTAAGACCAAAGACAAGGCCCGGTGCCAGCAATGAAACAGGCTGCAAAGTCTTCAGAACCTCTAACCACCAGCCACTGAGGTTATTCACTAACCTGATATCAGACTCGAGGCTCCTCGGCCTATAAGCACCCAAGGAGGCACCAGGCACCCCACATGCCTGTAGAGCCCGCCCCCAGCTCCTGAGGACTTTCCATCTGTGTGGCCCCAGCTGTGGCTGCAAAGCAGCTTCCCAGGCCGGTCCCCCTAGCCCAGGGGTCACAGCAGGACTAGCCTTTGCACCAGGACCCTGTACCTCACAAGTGCACAATGGGGAGGCATCCCTGAGGCTTGAACAAAGCAGAGGACTATTGTGGAATTTAAAAAGACAACTTTATCCAGAAAAAAAATCTTCCAAACAGAACAGTTAGGCAGCAGTTACTATAAAATACACTCTTTGCCAAGTGCTGTGTGCCTACACAGGCGTGAGCCAGCCCCACCCACCTCACCCCAATCCACACTTCCCCATACCCCCACCCCCGCTCCTCCTCAGCCACCTCCAAGACTGGAGGACTCACATACCACGCTGTCCTTTAGGGGAAGTAGGAGTCCCCTGGGTACCAGCAAGCAGGTGGGTTGGCACCTTGCCCAGAGTCCCGCAGTCTAGGCTACATTAGGAGCTGGCACAGTGCCCAGAGCCAAAAGGGCAGCCGCCAGGTACACCCATTTGGGCAGGGTCCTCAGCAGCCACGAAGTCCCACCTTCTGGTCCACACAACAGACTTCAAGGCCTGGCATTTGCTGCCAGGGTGGTGGGACCTCCTGGGTAGGGCAAGAACCAGCTCAGGGAAGGGTGCCCCCACGATGGGACCGTTTGACACCACTCCAGGAGGGGTTTCGGGGCGAGCAGGTCCCAAGGACGCGTTGCGAGCTTGTGTCCTCAGTAAGCACTACAGATCAGGAGGAGGCAGCAGGGCCTGGGCTGCTGGATGGGGGGGGGGGCCTCGAGCAGTGCCCCTGCAGGGGTCGGGCTAGGGAGGCGCTGGCTCAGACCACACCCGTGGGGCGTCAGGAGGCTCAGGATGGCTGGTACCTGGTGTTGGTGACCAGGAATGGCAGCCACAGGAAAGGCCACTTGCAAAGGTGCACAGATCCCAGGTGGTTGCTAGGACAGTCTTGTTACCAACGACACAAAGGGAACACAGGCTGAGAGCACACACTGCTGTGACCTGGCGGTCAGAGCCCAACTGCAAGTCAGGTAAGAGGCCCCCCCACCCCTCCACCCCTGCAGGCATTTCTGTGGAACCTGACGGACAAGTAGTGCCCTCAGCAAGAGGTCAATTCAGAAGCGCAAAGGTGCCCCAGAATCTGTGAAGCTGGGTAACCATCGCCTCCCACCACAGACGTTGGCCTGAAGCGCTTACACCCTGCTGGCCCCCGACGCCTCAGGCCTGCCCACAGTGGGTTTCCCAAGACCCAAGCCCCAGCTCTGTGTCCCCAGCCCTGCAGTCCAGCCTCCCCTCGGCTTATTGCAGCGTTAACGCAGTCCATGCACAGACACAACCCAAAGGCAGATTAAGGCCCAACAATGCAGGATCCGACCTGCTGAGGGCCCTGCCCAGGTCTGGGGCCCCCGGGTCTTCCCAGGAGTGAGAGATGAGCCTATCAGCATCGGTGTGAGTCACTCAGAGTTTATAGTTTCATCTGGCCTAATGATACACCCTTGGGTGCCTGAAACCATCTTTTCAAAAATC
Source organism: Proteles cristata cristata (assembly GCA_017311185.1). Lineage (NCBI taxonomy): Eukaryota > Metazoa > Chordata > Mammalia > Carnivora > Hyaenidae > Proteles > Proteles cristata. The sequence continues at coordinate 908,266 of JAESUZ010003757.1, read as the reverse complement.
ACCAGGCATGTAAATTTGAATGTTCCCCACCCCCAGGCTCTTCCACGACCCCTCGGTCCCTGCCAAGGGCTCCAGGGGTGCAGAGACTTCCCGTGGTGGCTCTGCTGCTCGAGGGGCGGTGGTTCTGATGCGAATGATGGGGCGTTTCAGCCCAGGGGCCTCTGCGCGCTGCTGTCACATGACTGCACAACAAGAGTTCTGCTTCCGGGCCTTGAAAGAAACAAACAGGAGCTGGAGGGGACAGAGGTGGCCGGCGGCAGCTCCATCAGGGCACACGCGGCAAGGGCCCTATGAGGCTCCAGGAACCGGACCGCTGAGCCGGTGCAGGACCTGGGGGCACCCCAGGGAGGCGGGCCCCCGTCAGTGCTGGGGGTTGGGGGGCAAGGCCACGTGGGGGGGACCGAGTGTCTGACTTTGGCCCAGTTCAGGTCCCCATGTGCTATAGGACAGCACACGGGGAGGCGATACCGAGAAGGACTTCAGAGAACTGGGTAGACCCCCCTCCCGCCCCCGACTCACAGATACGCCCAGGCCCCTTCCAAGCACACAGGACAGCAGATGTGCATGGACAAATAAACTCAGCCCCAGCACCGTCCAGATAGTGAGGCCTCTCTGTTGCAGGGAGACAAGTAGAGACGAAAGGGCCTCTTTGGGAAGACTGAGCACCTATCTGCTCCATGAGTAGTGGGAACCAGGAGCTGAGCAGACCCACCCTCCTGGGGTCCTGGGGCCCGAGGCCACAAGCAGGCCGGAAGAGGCCTCTGCCCACTTCCACTATGGCGGCACCCGAGGACCCTGCGGCCGCTGCTGGACCTGGGCCACCCCCTCCGCTCTCTCCACAGGTCACTGAACGTCCTGAAGGCTCGAGCAGTGCGGAGAGCCCTAGGGAACAGTGCCCAGAGCAACCAGCGCCAGAGCTCACCGTTTTATAGAAGGCTTTAGACTGTGTCCCCAGCACTTCGGATTTGGACACCAGGTCGTCTAGCTTCTCCCCTCGCTCCAGCAGAGACTCCATGGTGTTGTGCTGCAGGGACACAAAAGGAAGGAACATTCTTCTGTTCACAAAGCTAGTTGACATGAGTCCCTCCTGAAGTTCAGCCACGAGAAGCACATCTCCTTTGGGTTCCTTCCTGCCATGCGTCAAGATGCAAGCGTCCCAGGCTTGCGGATGAAACAGGACAGGACCTAGTGACTATCCCTTGGGGTGCCCACAGTGCAGGCTGAGACAAGCACACTCTACAAATCACTGATATCTGCCCTCACACACACACACGCATTCCCACCAGACAGCTGCGCCTCACCTCCCTGAAGGGGACTGTGTTAGCACGCTAGCACCCAGGGAATGGCCGCACCCAGACCCCATCTCAGGGGTGAAGGGACAGGGCCCTCAGAAGAGCTCCCGGCCCCAGTGCCACTGGGAAGTGGCTGGCTCGCTTCCAGCCTGGACAGCCACTGCTGGAGCAGCCACAGGACTCCCCGAGGCCTCTTTGGAGTGAGTGGCAGAAACGTGGGCACACAAGCATGAAATGTGCAGACCTAAGAATAAGCAATCTTTTCATCTCCACGTGCAGCTACACAGCTCAGGTTCTCACCACAGCAGTCAGCCACAGGAAGACATAGAAGGAAGACCGGCTGCAGGACCAGCAACCGGTTTTCTGCAGCCAGAACAGGGCCAGGACGCGTCTGCCCTCTGCAGTCAGGTGGCAGGAGCAGCAGAATGGGGCACGAGATGAAGGGCGCAGGACAAGAGGATGGGGCTCGATCAGAAGATGTAGGGAAGCAGACGGTGAAAGATGCAGACACCTCAAGACTGTCATGTCTCACTTTCCTTCCCAAGCCCCAGAACCACGTGACTCAAAGCGTGGTCCAGAGCACCTGGGTCCTGTTCCCCAAAACACGTGTGTGCACCAAAGATGAGCCAGCGGTGGCAGGAGTTTTATGTCTGGGCAGGGTTTTCCTGGGCGCCTTTTCTGGGCTCTGTATCCACTCAGTCAGGGTCCATGAGCCACTGGGCACTGGTGGCCTAAGCATGGCACCGTACTGGGGACAGGGACGTAGGAATAAGGACAAACTCCCAGTCCTGATGGCTCACACACTAGTTAGGGAGACGCACAAACAAGTAAAGACCATGTGGTGGCGTCCTGGAGGCCTGTGCACGAAGGCACTTGCAGGGATGCCAGGGAGGAAAGGGAGACACGAGACCATGGGGCCATGCCAGGGAGCCTGCACGTGGCCCCACAGCTGTCCTGAGAGCCGCTGAGAGGGACATATTGATGGTCACCGACTACTGGACAGACTGGTGGCAGGCATGAGGCAGGGACCACAGGACCAAACTTGAGATGAAAACAAAAATGCCTCAAGTACCAAAAATAGATCAAAGTTAAGGGGAAAAAAAGGGTGCATGAAAAGCTGAAGCAGTGGTTACAAACCAGGAGATTTCAATAAGATGCAGGTTCCTGGTCTACTGACCAGGACCTAACAACCCTAGATCTGTGTTTACTCCATACTGGCAGCTGTTGGCTGCCCCCACAGCCCACATCCTGCAAAGGGACACACCTACTGGGCTTGGAGACAAACTACAAAAGGCATCAGCACAGGATAGCGGAGCCAAAGAACTCAGACCTTCACAACCAGCAACTGCCCAGAGGGGAGCACCAGGGGGATGGAGGACCACATGGGGCAGGGGGGAATGGAGGACCACAGGGCAGGTGGATGCAGGACCGCACAGGGTGGGTGGATGGAGGACCTCACGGGGCAGGGGATGGAGGACCACAGGGGAGGATGGAGGACCACAGGGGGAGGGATGGAGGACCACAGGGCGGGTGGAGGCAGGACCACACAGGGTGGATGGATGGAGGACCGCACAGGGGTGGATGAAGGACTGCACCGGCAGGGGAGTGGTGGATGCAGGACCGCATGGGGTGGGGGATGGAGGACCACACAGTGGATAAAGGATCCTGTGGGGGAAGGAGGGAGGACTACAGGGCAGGTGGATGCACGCTGCACGGGGGTGGGATGGAGGACCACATGGGGGGGCAGATGGAGGACCTCACGGGGGAGCGATGGAGGACTACAGGGCGGGTGGATGCAGGACTGCATGGGGCAGGTGATAGAGGGCCACACACGGTGGTGGGGCAGATGGAAGACCTCATGGGGGAGGGATAGAGGACCACAGGGCAGGTGGATGCAGGACTGCATGGGGTGGGGGATAGAGAACTGAATGGGTGGGGGATGGAGGACCACACAGTGGGGGCAGATGGAGGATCTCATGGGGGAGGCATAGAGGACCACAAGGTGGGTAGATGCAGGACCACAAAGGACGGGGGATGGAAGACTGCACGGGGGAGGGGGAAGGACCTCAAAGGGGTGGGATGGAGGACTGCATGGGGGTGGTGAAGAACCACATGAGGCGGATGGAAGACTGCATGTGGGGGCAGATGGACGACTGCACAGGGGTGGGTGGAGGACAAGGGGGGGTTGGAAGGCGGACCTCACGGGAGGAATAGAGGACCACACTGGAGGGGAGATACAGGATCACACAGGGAGGGGGTGGAGGATCACACCAGGGTAGAATGGAGGACCACACTGGCAGGAGAATGTCGGACCTCACTGGCAGGGGGGAAGGTGGGAGGGTAGGATGGAGGTCCACACTGGTTCTCTGTGCGGACCCCTACAACTGGCAGGAAAGATAGATATAGCGTTGCCTAAGCAAGTCTGGCTTTGAGGCCTTGGACGCATAGGAAGAAGCAGGCAAATACCTCCTTCAGAACAGTGCTTAGGGGGCACCTGGGTAGCTCAGTAAGTCAGCCACCAGACTCTGGCTCAGGTCATGATCTCACAGTTTGTGGGTTCGAGCTGCACGTTAGGCTCTATGCTGACAGCTTGGAACCTGGAGGCTGCTTCAGATTCTGTCTCCCTTTCTCTCTTCCCCTCCCCAACTTGTGCTCTGCCCTCTTCCCCCCGTAAATAAACATTAGGAAAAAAGAAAAAAGAAAAGTGTTTGGATGAGAACTCCCAATAAGCCTTGATGGCAGCGTGGTGGCTGCCAGGCTTTCTGCCCCCAGCTCTGGGACATGCTGGCCCCCACCCTGCTTACCAGAATGATTTTGGTCTCATCCAGCTCAGCCTGCACCTTAGTCATGGGGTCAGCTTCTCGAGGATTCTAGGGGAAGAGCCAAAAGTAATATCAGGACCATTTGGAAACAAAGCTCAAACCAAGTGAGCTGGACACACTTTCCCAAGTTAAAACCTGCAGCTGCTTCCACACAGGACAGGGAGGTGGAAGCTGCCGCGGGGCTCTGGTTTCAGGTCTTAGATCCAGTTCGTAACGTGGGCCCCTGCATGGTTCAAAGAGATGTCGACACCAAGGCTGCCCGGAGTCACCCAGGGCCACAGCAGTCAGGGGTGCTGGCTTTCCTGTGTCACACGGCCTCTCCCTGGGGTGACTAGACAGCCTACCTGGTAGCGACTGAGGTGGCCGTCTAGGGCCGTGTAGTGAATTGTAGCAGGGGATCCAACTGGCCACTCTATCCTGTCCACCTGCTTGGAGAATTCGTCTAGTACCTGCAAGACAAAGAAGCATGTCAGTACCGCCCACAGCTATGGGCTTCAGCAGATGGCCTTACCTGAGAGAGGCAGGCAGGCCCCAGGAGGAGGGAAGGGGAGGACAGCTAGTGGCCAAGGGCACGTTGAGGCTCAAGTTTTAAGTACTCTGGTAATTAAAAGCTTACCCAGCCTAAGATGAATCTCATCTGGAGAACAATAAAAGTATTCAAATTTTAAACTATTTCTGCTTTTATGTGGTCATAAAGTTCTAGGAGAAAGAGTGCTGGCCCTCTTGTTTTCCAAAACAGTTCTTCAAAAGGGAATTAGATCCTTTGGATTTAAGTGACCACCAGATTTCATTGGCTTGTAAGTGCAGCTGTGCTCCAGGAGGCCAGGGGCTGGCACCCTCAAGGGTTTATGACAAGTGCTGCTCAAAGGACCAAAGCGCACACAGGCAATGGACCAGAGTGGGGAAGGAGTGCCCATCACTGCGGGACAGGCAGAAGCACATAGGTGGGAGGGCCCACTGTTTGTAGGGACAGCTTGATGGAGAGAGGCGGCCGCAGGGCAGGGCACGGAGCCACAGTCACCACTGCTGAGGGCAGAGGCAGGAGGAGACTGGCCAGAGGAATGGCCGGGAAAGAGCACAGATAGAGATGGACCCAGGGCCCATCCCAGAAGGAGGCTGTGACACTGAGGCAGATATGGTGAGTCAAGGTGGCACTTGGGGACATGAGCCCAGACATGGGAGCGAGGACAGGCAGAAATCAATGCCAGGGAAAGAAACTGGGAAGGGATGCCAGACTGTCTCTTGGTTTAGGGCCAAGAAAAAAATGGGTTGATTTCGGACATATTACTTCATCCTCTGTCCCTTGGGCACTGACCACACTTGTCCATCCAAATCCAGTCTGGCCACACTGCAAACTCACCTTCTCCAACAAGGTAAAGGCCACCCGGGACGGATATTCACTGTCAGCAATGACCACTCCTGCAAGGCTGTCGTTTCGCACGTAGACGTGACACAGATATTCTGAGAAGAGGTCAGACATGTAGATGGTAACCTAAGGCCATTAGACGTTTTCACCCCTGATCATCAAAGCATCGCAAGGCTGAGCCCTTGCCTTCTGGGTCAATGAAGTTCACACAGGACAGTGCATAATGAATCTCTGCCACTAGCATGGCACGGCCCAACACCTGCTTTAGGATGAGCGAATGCTCAGGGGCCTGGCGTGCAAAGCCAGGAGAGCAGAAAACGTCTCAGGCAACACAGCCCCAGATGCATTTCCAAGTTACACCCTGAGCTCTAGACCAGGCCTGGCTGCAGTTCAGGGGCTGCACCTCTCAGGCTCCACTCTGTCCCAAGCTAAGGAGACCCTGTATGAGACAAGCAGCCTCCAATTTCTGAAAAATCCCTATAGGGGCGCCCAGGTGGCTCAGTCAGCTGAGCGCCAGACTCTGGCTCAGGTCACGATCTCCCAGCTCATGGGTTTGAGCCCAGAGTCAGGCTCTGTGCTGACAGCTCAGAGCCTGGAGCCTGCTTCAGGTTCTGTGTTTCCCTCTGTTCTCCCCTGCTCTCTCTCTCTCTCAAAATAAATAAACTTAAAAAAAAAAAAAAGAGAGAGGCACCTGGGTGGCTCAGTCAGTTAAACGTCCAATTTCAGCTCAGGTCATGATCTCACAGTTTGTGGGTTCAACCCCTGTGTTGGGCTTTGTGCTGATGGCTTGGAGCCTGCTTCGGATCCTGTGTCCCCCTCTCTCTCTGCCCCTCCCCCACTTGTGCACGCATGCATGTGCCCCCCGTCAAATAAATAAACAAAAAATAATTTTAAAATCCCTATAAGAGTGGACCCAAATCAAGACATCACCTCTCGGGGCCCCAGATTTCATCATTACAGGAAACCTGGCCTGTTTTGTTCTGTGCTGGAGGGTGTAAGGGAGGGAGAGGAGAGGGGAGGGGAGGACAGCTGAGAGAAGGTCCATTTACAATAAAATTAGTCACTGCTGGCTACGGATGCCTGTGCTAAAATCATCAAATTATCCAAAAGTACAGTCTGTACAAAGGCTACTACAAAACAGTCATTATTCAGGACACGAAGCTTTGTCATTTTATTATTTTAAATTTTTTTCAAGTTTGTTTTTGAGAGAGACAGACAGACAGAGCATGAGCAGGGAAGGGGCAGAGAAAGAGGGAGACAATGAATCCGAAGCAGGCTCCAGGCTCTGAGCTGTCAGTACACAGCCCGATGCGGGGCTCGAAGCCACAAACCATGAGATCATGACCTAAGCTGAAGTCGGACAATCAACTGACTGAGCCATCCAGGCACCCCAGGGCTTTGTCATTTTAAAAAGGATTAAAAATTACACCACAGTAAAAGGGATGTGAGGTTGACAGCTGACAAACAAGAACCTTCTTGTCTTTAAGATGTTCAAGCACCAGACCCTGACGCAAAACGAAAACAAGGAAAGGGGAGAGGGAGAGATGAAGAGCTCCAGAGTCAAGAAAGGGCAGTAAAGGAGAGCAGGGTGGGGGATAGGACTGTCACCAACACTCTCCAGGCTCTGTCTGCACTCCTGAATAAGAAGGATCACACGCGAGTGGAGGTGCATCCACAGAACCGGAGACGCTGGATTGGTGCGGATGGAACCAATCTCAGGAAGAAAACTGGGGAAGCAGACACAGCCGGTGGGAACCAGAGTGTTTCCACGCTCACGGCCCAATTTCACTTCTGCGACATGATCAGTACTGGGATCTCACACAGAACAGAAGCACCCCGGGGATGGTGACCAGGGTGGCACTGTGTGCGATGGGCCATCTCTGCCCAATGAAATTCACATGATGTGTCGGTACGACACATCTGTCTCTCCTGATCGGTCTGTACAACATATGCCTCTCCGATAAAAGCCTGAAGATTCTCACAGGAAACCTGAATTATGAACAAGGAAAAAAACAACAGCCAAGAGAAAATGTGGTGAGTTTTCGGATTCCTGGTCCAAACTCTAAGGAGCACAGGCTGTAGAATTACCTTAACAGGGCTGGTTGGAAATCCTTTTTTGAGGTGTGCCCAGCTCTGGATGAAAAGAGCATTCAGGAAGGCCGCTTACAGCCCCAAGAGTCAGACCCTCATCTGAAGCAGGTCTGAGCCGCGGGGGCACGTTTACTTGGGCCACTCAGGTGCCAGCAGTGGGCTCAGCATCGAGTGCAGACAGAAGGAAGAGGAGGGAGGAACAGGCCAGAGGTGTGCCAGGAGCCATAGGCTGCCCAGGAGGGATGACGCGCACCCACGAGGGGGCGGTCCTCTTACCTTGTTCTTTGACGGAAGCTCTGCTGCCCTTGGCCGAGCGCTCCACAATCAGCTGACTTGTGAAGGTCATGAACTCCTGAACACTAAGAAACATAACGCGGATTACCTACTCTGGTCACCTTGTCCCCAGCACAACGGAAGGTGACCTCTGAACTCGGACACTAAGGAACTAGTGCTTCTTGGCTTCATTCACTGCCTTCCCGGCCCTGGCGACAAGGGATAAACGCTGTTTTGTTACCAACCGCCCCGACCGTACACCCCACGCCTGCTGCTCCCACCGCGCCAGACAACCCACTTTCTGACCTCCAGGCACCTTCTGCAGGCTATGGGGAGCTGACACTGCAGTCAGCGGAGGCCCCAGGACACACACAGGAGCAGAAGCTGGCAGATATGCAACCGGGGGGCTGCCGCACATGCCAGACGCTGCAGCAGGGTGTGCGTGTGCCATGGACGTAGCTGAGGGCACGGAACTCGGCCTCGGGTTCCCTGGCTCAACCGTGGTGCGTCAGCCAGGCCGCTCTGGGAGTCAATGGCTCAGCTGAGACCAGGAAATGACTTGTACCAGGGCCACCCGACAGTCAGATGCAGCCGGAACACAACAGTCACAGGTGGCAACAGTGCAGCCAGAGGGACAGGGGCCAACAGAAAGCCCGTGACTGGGACTGCCATGCAAGGGGCTACGTGGAATGAGGACCTTTGACCCTGTGGTGGACGTCCTTGTCTGGACCCCAGCTCCACCACATGCGAGACGTGTGACCTCCAAGCAAGTTACTTGCGGCGCTGTGTCTGTGCACGCGATGTGATGGCCACACAAATGCATGGTAGCACTTGCTATGTCGCTTTGGGAGAGTGATGTGATGATAATAATCCCAGAGAAAAGTCTCTGCATAAGGAAGTCCTTGCAATAAAACTAACCAGAGACAGAGCTCACAGAAGGACAGTCGTTAGGCAAAGGAGGAATTACACTCTCGCAGAGTCTGCACACAAGAGCCAGAAAAGCCAGGGAACCATCTGAAGGTTTCACAGCCTGGGGTTTGGTCACATGAGGCAGGAAGGACTGAAGAAGAAAACAGCTGGATGGTGTGCTGCCCTAAGAGGGTGTCCCTGGAGTGCTGCAGCTGTTTTCACCGCCAGAAATGGTCTGGGAACCCTTGCCAGTGATGTCAGGGTCCTACCCTGAAATCCCTGAGAACCTCGGTATACACGGGACGGGACAAAGAAAGGGAATCACCTGGCCAAGCTGGTACCAAACGTCCCATCACAGACAAGCAGAGAATGGAGCCCAGCTAAAGGAAACAGTATCACGAAGGTGCTTCACTAAGGACCCAAAAGAAGCAGAACGTTTCACAAAATAACAACAGAAACTGTTTTAGATTCTGCCAGCAAAGCCCGCTCATCAGGAACAGGAAGTGCATGCTTAGAGTACAGACGGACGGTGTGGCCACAGACATGGACCCTGGAGGGTCCTTCCCCTTTTGCACCTGAGTCAGCCCAGCCCTCCCACGACGGGCTGCCGGATCTCCAATATACAGGTTCTTGATACTGAAGCATCCAGAAACACGGGGAAGCCTGTAGGCCCTACACATTCCGCGCTTCCTTCCAAATCTTCAGCGCAGACCCTTCTGCACCACCAGGGCTCCCCCAGAAGCAGCACACAGTTTGGTTGTGGGTCCTGGCTGGTTTCTCGCGGCCTCGGTGATTCCGCCCGCAAAGCGGAGCACCCCTCCCATTGAATTGTTGGGAAAACCCATCCGATAACCTAAACGGCTCCCAAGGGGTGGCGCCCAACCTGCCTAGGTTAAAATACAGATTTCTGGGCCCCAACTCTCTAGTTCGGAAAGTCGGGGTATCAACCTGGGAATCGGCATTTTTTTCCCAAGTCCACTGATAATTTTATAACGACAGATATATGGAACACACTGAGCACAGGGATAATATCCTAGAAAAGTATAAACCTTTCCAGCGAAACAAAGAGGATTCCTCGGAGGTACAGTCCCCAAACCGAGGAGGAGACCACCGCCGCGCTCCGCCGCGGGAGGCCACGGCCCCGCCGCCCACCCCCGACTAGCTTCGACCCCCACCCCTCCCCCGCCCCGCCTGGACCTCCCTCCCCCGCCCTCCGGGCCTCCTCCACCCCTCCCTCCCCCTCTCTTCCCCGCCCTCCCCCTCTTCCCCACCGTCCCTCTCCCACCCCCCGGGCCTCCCCGCCTGGGCCCGCTCACCTGGACCTCTGGAAGAAGCTGAAGGAGGACACGTCGTACGCGGCTTTGAGCAGCACTGCCTTGGGCTCGCCTTTGTACAGGACGCTGAGGCTGTACAGCTTCATGGTGCCGCGCCCTCGGGCCGGCCGCCCCGCCGCGGGACTGGCTCGCACCGAGCAGCGCGGCCGCCGCCCCTGGGGACCGCCACAGTCGGCTGACTGGTCGGACGCCGGCTTCCCCGCCTGGCGCGGGTCCCGCTTCCGGTTCCGGTCAGGGGCCGCCGCCCGAGGCCAGCGGAGGACTATCGTGCCCTGGAAGCAAATAGGAAATGCCGGAAATACGAAGACGGTGGGACGAGGACACAGGGAGGCAGCTCAGCGCATGCGCGTAAGCCCGGCCCCGCCCTTCCGGCCAGTCTAGGGTCGCTCCCTCCCTCCTGGGGTGTCGCGCCCTCTCCCGGGGTATCCCGTTCCCTCCTGGGCCTTCCCCTGTCCGTCCTGGGATGTTCTGTCCCCTCCTGGGGTGTCCCATCCCTACCTGTATTGTCCTGTCCCCTCCTTGCCTCCCCCCTCTCTCATGAGGCGTTCTGTCCGCTCCCAGGTTGCCTTTCTCCCTACCAGATTGTCCTGAGCCTTCCTGGGCAGCTCCTGGGAGCAGCACCCGCAGCCAGTGCCCTGTGGACCCTAGACAGGACTGTGGTTTCAGGAGGGCTGCCTTCCTGTAAAGCAGTGTGTAAATCCAGCCTCCTTCAGAGTGACGGGCAGGCTCCTGCAGGGATGTGAAGGCATGCCTCTCATTTCAGAGGTTTGATTCCGAAGAACACGTCCTTGCCACGCCTTCCTCCTGCCCCTGGTCACACAGGCCCTGTCACCACAAACCTGCAGGGGTAAGGGCTCCTTGGGCCTGCCCTCCCTGTCTGGGCACTGTTGTAGGAGGCAGACCTCTGACAAAGAGAGGAACAGAGCGACATCACCTCAAAACGGCAGAAAATCCGCCCCACGCTTAGGGAGCAGCTTGGTGTACAGTGACTTAGAAGACCTCGTTTTGCTCGAGATGTTGACATTAATGCTTTGGGGATGGGTGGGGCACAATTCCACGAAGGTACTGCATCTTGCCCGTTTCTTATTTATTTAATGGTATTTTGTTTTTGTTTTTGTTTTTTTTTAATATTTTTATTTATTTCTAGGAGAGAGAGAGAGACAGCGTGAGCAGGGGAGGGCCAGAGAGAGAGGGAGTCACAGACTGAAATAGGCTCCAGGCTCCAAGCTGGCAGCCAGCACAGAGCCCGACGCGGGGCTCGAACCCACGAACCGCGAGATCATGACCCAAGCGAAAGTCGGACGCTTAACCGACTAAGCCACCCAGGCTCCCCTATTAAATGGTATTTTGTAATCAGCATCTTGCAGGACACATAAAAGGCCCTTGGTTTTTGGAAGCTGACAGTAAGCTTACATAACCATTATGCTACAAGCAGCTGAATCTGAGATTTTGAGACAGAGATGGCACATGTGACAAAGCAACAGCATCACTGTACGCATGACTCTGAATCAGGGATTCTCAGCCTCAGCACTATTCATGTTGTGGTTGGAAGCTCGGGGCTTGTCCCAGTTGTTGGGGGCCATCCTGTGCAGCGTAGGTAGCATGTCGGGCCTTGGACCCACTAGAGATCAGTAGCACCCCTTCCTCTATTTGGTAACCCAGAATGTCTCCAGTCATCCGCAAAAGTGCTCTGTCGAGCAGTGGAGAAGGCTGTCTCTGTGTCTAAAGGAAGGTCCCACCACCTGCCAACTCAGCACCTTCCTCACTGGCTCTCTTCCGTCTGCAGATCGCGGAAGGTTCTTATACACACACACACACACACACACACACGTGTCTGGGTACAAAACGCTAAGGACAGACATTGGCCAATGCCAGGCCAGTCACTCATTGATGGGGGCGGGCTCACGAAAGTCTCAAGATGCTGTGCTGACACTGTCGTCCTCTAGGGGGCGGGCGACAGCCATTTCTGAACAGAACCCTTTTGCCCCTTTTCCTTTGACCCTGAAAGTTGTTTAAAGGGACCAGGAGGGCAATTCTTGGTTGCAACAGGTTTAAATGTATTCACCCGACATGTAACAGATTTCCTACAGCTGGCCTCACACCAAGTGCTCTCTGTGCGCTCCCTCGTTCTATCCTCAGGAAACAGAGGAAGACGTTACTATCACCTTACAGACAGAACAAGCTCAGGTTAAGGAAATCTCTAGGTACATGTCAACACTAAACACATAACGAACTCACAGCCCAGCCCCACTGCCAAGGAAGCCTCACTCCCAAATGCCTCAACCTCATCGTCCGTCTCGCTGAAAAGCAAGCCCACCTTCCATCCTATCACCCCAGCTGACACCCACCTTGGATTCAGACCTGGCTCTGCCCCCAAACCATTAACCTCTCTGAGTCTCTCTCTTGTTTTCATCTGTAAAACTGGAAACATAACCCTTTCTATAGGTATGTGCTGGGAATGGTGAGTTTATATCCCAAGCTCTAGCCACTGTAAATGTTTAACTAGTAACAACCTTGATGATTACATCTATTATTATCATTTATGACAAACAGGAGCAACTACCATGGGTTCAAGGCATCCTGCAGACTGTAGGACGCAGAGATTTGACGGGCTGAAATCCGAGTGAGGCCTACAGATTGAAGAATACTATTGTATCTGTTTTAATTCCCTCATTTTGATCATTGTGGTTATGTAAGAAAATTCTTGGGTTTTAGAAAATGCACACAGGTACACAGGTCCTTAGGGGGAAAGATACATCATATCTGCACCTTAGCCTTGAAGCATTCGATGTTCAGATGTATATATGAAGGGTAAAGCGCACATGGTAAATTTAAGGAGTCGGGATCAAGGTATCCAGGAATTCTTTGTATTGTTCTGTAAGTCTGAAATCATGGAGCTGGGTTACAGGGAAGGGACACTGGCGGTGTCCCTGCAACACCTGTGGGAGTAAAGTTCTCTGAAGTCCAGACTGTCCCTCACGCGCTGGGCCCAAGAGGAAGAGTGCCCCACAAACAGGACTGGAGTGATGTGCCCACGACAAGCGGCCCAGGGCTGAGTTCAGCCCTGCTGGGCAGGCAGGTGCCCACCCACCTTCCCATAAGGTGCCCATTTTAGCTGCACAGTGGAATCCCCACGAAGCTGGAGAAGAACCAGCCAGCTGCATGAACCTGGCCAGGCAGTGGCCTTGGCCTCCATACCCCGTTGTCTGGGCTATTTTCACTGTACATGGAAGGTGAGCCTCTGCAGCCTGCACAGGAAAGGAGCCCTGAAAGGGCCACAAGTGTGATCAGGCCTCCTATGGCCTTCAGGGCATGTCACTCCTAAATGTGCCAGCCGACACCATTTTAAGCTAGTGGCTCTTGAGAGACAGCAGATGAAAGAAGCCCACTGTCCCCCTCCTTTTAACTCCTCAAAGTGGGAGACTAGCCCAGGTGAAAAGGTGCACCCTCTGTGCCAGGAGGAAGACAGACTCTTCTTAGGAGCTCTACCTGGAGACACCCCCCACCCCCACCCCAGCTCAGGGGCCAGGGATGGATATGTAGCCTACGCTTGGACACATGGCCATTTGGGGAGGGGTGGGGCTCGACCTCCTGAGGATGGCGCCCTAACCACCGTGGAGCCTGCACAGAATGTAGGAGGAAGTCTGCAGAGAAGGAAAAGGGGAGGGGGAGGGGGAGCCCTGCAAGTGGGGAGTCTGGGACCCAGGGCAGCCTAGTCTCCGGGACTCCCAAGGGGGAGCAAAGAGCAGGATGGGAGGAAAAGTCATGAAGAAGAATCTGAAAGCTGGGGTGTGGTTGAGAAGATGCTGACCCCAGCCGGCTGAGGGGCCCTGAGGTCCTATCCTGGCCCACCGTCCCCACTGAGTCCCTCCTGAACCCCACCCCCACTGAAGCCTCATTCCATTTAGCCCTAGGGAGGCCCCATGCCAGTCCTTCACTGAGCCCCTAGAACCCCCTTCTGGGTGGTCCACCAAGCCCCGTCTCACAGTCCTCCTGAGCCCCCCAGAGTACTAGCCCCAACCCTCCCTCACCACTGAACACTCCCCAGCCTCCCCACTCCCACTGGACACTCCTGAGCACCCCCCCCCCCAGCTCACCTCCTTCTTGAACAACCCTCTAAGTGCCCCCCAGCCCTCCCCGGTCCCCATCCCCGTTGAGAACCCCCTCCCCGAGCCTCCCTCTGACTACCCCTCAGCCCTCCCCAACACTGAACAACCTCCTCCCCTTGAGCATCCCCCAGCTCCCCTCTGACTGCCCCTCAGCCCTCCCCATACGCTGAGCACCCCCCTAGCACCCCTCTGAGTGCCCCCCAGACCCTCCACTGCTGGCACGTGGGCACCCAACCAATCAATACAAGTTCATCCATGTTACCGCAGCAATTGTTTTACAGACGGGCACGTGATCCAGGCCTCAGCCAATCAATGCAGGCCCTCCAGGGGTAGGCCATCCAATCAGAACAGAGCCCATGACTGAGACCCTCAGGAGAAACTCCGGGGTTTGTAGAAAGTCCGAGAGCCCAGAGCAGTTTCTAAGCAACTTACGGTTGAACTTGGAAGATAAATGCGCGCGCGCGCGAGTGAGTGTGTGTGTGTGTGTGTGTGTGTGTGTGTGTGTGTGTGTGTGTGTGTGAGTGAGTGACAGAGAGCAGCAGGAGCACAGGAACAAGCGGGAGATGCTTCCCAAGGCGAGCAGGTCCCGCCCCTTTGCACCCCCATCCCTCAACCTCCCCATCCTCAGTGACCTCTTTTGAAAGTGGCAATGATGTCAGTCTTGCCTGCTGCCCCAAGATGGGCTGCTCAAATGACGGACTGAATACAGCAGTGCTTTGTGCATCACACATGCTTTAATCGGTAGTAGTTACAATAATCACCCTTTTAATAAATACATCGCTTTTCTTTGGCAATAAATCTAGCAAAAAGAGTGTAAGATCTAATGACAAAAAAATGAGTCCCTTGAAGGGTATGAAGTGGGCCTGACCAAACGGAGCAGCCCACTGTATTTCTGAATAAGAAGACTCACCTCGAGATAGAGAAAGATGTCTGCTCTCTAAAACGAATCCACAAATTCCCCGCATTCCAGTGAAATAATGAACAGCATTGTTTTCTGAGGTAGCATGAGTAGATTCGAAGATTTGTGTGAAATTTGAAAGGCTCATGGTAAAGAAAATGTAGGGGCAAAGGGATACCTGCCCTACCAGATATCAAGAAATCAAAACATTACACCAGCTAAGAGTGAAGCGTATTGACAACGCGATGAAATTTGTTGGGGAGAGTGAGAAGGAAAGGAAAGACGAGTGGGACAGCCAGAAAGGGAAGGAAAGCAGAGTGAGTTTTATTAAAGCACTTTCTCCCAAGATGGAGCGGCTGCCAAGAGAGCCAGAGGTCCTGGAAATTCCTGGGTGTGGCTTCTATCATTTTTTTCTTTTGGGCGGATCCTAGGGTCACAACACTTGAGTGCTAGGCCTGGATTGTATAATAATTAGCCAACTAAGCATGTCCTTTCTCAAGAAGTATTCAAAATGCTTGCTAGAGGTAGGAAGCTGCACCATTATTTCTGTCCTAGAGACACAGGTCGGGTAAGGACAAAGAGCTGCTCTCTGCCCAAGTGCAACTATCACCAGATACTGAACTCTTCCTCTGCCAGGATGTTGTGACCATGGACCACAGATGGACTGCTGGGTGGGCAGACTGGTAGAGCTGAGGCCATGTCAGGCAGGGTCCCCAGAGCCACTTTTACATGCAGACAATCTGTTACTGACACATCAAAGAGCACCCCATGGTGTCACTCCCCATTCTTGTCCTGTGCACTAGAAAGGACAACATGGAAACGAAAAAGGACAGGTGTCTGCACCTCAAGTAGTGGCATTGCCCCTGACTGTGGGCCATGCTAGCTACACAGCAGCTACACTCTGAGGGACATGGGCAGAAAGCTTCACGTCTCAGAAACAGAGAATGGGGGAAACCCTCCTGACCACCTCCCAGGCAGATGGGGAAGAGAGTGGGAAGTGGCCTCCCAGCAGGTCCTCCCTAGTCCATCCTCAGTTCCCAGAGGAGCACAGAGTTGATCTGCCGGGCTCAGGTTAGCTGTGGTTCACACCTGGCCTCATGGCCTTTGAGTGCACCTGCAAGGTGGCCAGAGCTAAGCCATTCCCTTACAGCAGAGAAATATAACAGCGTATGCGAGCTGTGTGTCATCAACATTACAGGTCAGTGGAAAAATGATCACCTTCCTAATAGATATTAGACACCTACCTCACACTGTGCATAAATTTCAGAAGGACCAAAGCACTAAACGTGGGGTGGGGGGTGGGGAGGAAAAATATTAGTAGGAAATGTGAGAAAACATTTTTCCAATTTTGGGTGGAAACACTTATTTTTTCGTGTGTGAACAGGTAAATTTTTTTTTGCTGTTTTAAGAAACAAGTTTGGGGATAGATAGATAGATAGATAGGCGATAGGTAACTGATACACTGCTTCACGATTTTGGAGATTTGACACCCTTTTAGCCTCTCCCCTGCGTCCAATTGCTCTTCTCTCTCGGGTCCTCAATGTCAGGTTTCACCCAGGAAAGTTCTGCATGATTCAGTTAATCACTATCTTCACTACTGGCCATTCTGTAGATAAACTGGCTTTCCCTGGGCAGCTTTCTGCCCCTGGCCCAGCTGTGGTCAGCTGGACAGGCCATTGGAAAAGAGACCTGTGGAAGAGAACTGTAGGAATGGCTGACCATTTAAGTCCTGCTTAAGATACAACTTTACTGAGGATTTCTTTCTCATTTAACCTTATTCCAAGCATTTACAATGTTATGAACCATGCACACAGTTTTTAAAAACTTCTTTGTAGATTACTTCAAAGTTATATCATGATCTACTGAATTGTTACCTTTAATGAACATTTTAGCTGTTTGTAGCAATTTTCTTTTCTTTTCCTATCCTAAGTAACGATGCAGTGAATATCTTTTGATATAAAGCTTTAAGGAGATGCTTTTTTTTTTTTTAACGAGACATGAACCTCAGAACAAGAAAGCAAAGGCTGAAATTCATAAAAAGGAAACACTTCTGTGTGATGGAAGACACCATTGACCAAGTCTAAACTTAGCAACACATTGTGGGAGACAGCACAGCATATCTAACAATGGTTTAATAGGTATTATAGATGGAACATAAAAATTCTTTATACAAATTGAAAGGTAAAAGATAATTCGATAACAAAATAGTTTAAAAATATAGGGGCGCCTGGGTGGCTTAGTTGGTTAAGCGTCCGACTTTCGCTTAGGTCACGATCTCACGGTTCGTGGGTTCGGAGACGCGTCGGAAGGGCTCTGTGCTGACTGCCAGCTCAGAGCCTGGAGCCTGGGCCTTCAGAGTCTGTGACTCCCTCTCTCTGACCCTCCCCTACTCATGCTGTCTCTCTCCTAGAAATAAATAAAACATTTAAAATATATATATATATAAACCAATCATCCTTAGAGAAAGAAATGCAAATAACCACTAATATGACAAAAATAGGGGCCAGCACTTTGTAGTTCAAATGACAAGGAGACAACAGATCAGCACAAAATTATCAAGGTTTATACTCTCGAGGATGGGCCAGCGTGTAGCCAAACTCCTAATGTCCATTGGAGGATTAAGAGATTGGTGAAGCCATTTGAGGGGGCAGTGTTGTCTCATCTACCCAAGTGTAAAGTGTGCACAGCATTGGATCTAGCAGTTCAGCCTCTAGGAAGCATCCTGAAGAAATATGTGCATGTGTCAACTCTGGTGGAGTACACGTACGCACATCGGGTAAAACCGAAACTGCCCAGATGATCGTCAATAGGAGGCTGGTTTAAAATGTTACAGCTGAACATCCATCTGGAGACCATCACTGGCCACCCCAATCACTCCCTCTGCTGGACTCAAATGCCAGCAGCCCAGTGCTCAGTCCTGGCCCCTCTTTGCTCTGTTCCCACACTGTCCCACCCCACAGCCACCAGCCACGTGCACCCTGGCAGTGTGCCAGTCCTAATGGAGGAGCACTGCGAGTGTAAAACACACTGAACCTCGGAGGCTGAGGCCAGAAACGCCAGCTGGATGGTCCCTGGTGTCGCACAGTTCACCCTGGTGGTTAGGGGAGCATTCTGAGCCAGCAAGAGGGGCAGCTCTGGCACCCTGGCCCCCTGCTCCGATCCCAGGGCCGTCTCCCTGCAGACGGAGAGATGTGGGTGCATCCCAGCTGAGCCCAGGGTCTGAGGGCTTCTGGCTGGCTGGGCCCACTGCTCCGGCTGTTTCAAGATGGTAGGCAGGGGAGGCAGCAACGGAGCTCACTGGCGGTCCAGGCAGGTGGAGATACCAATGGCCACACTACCTGCTCCCTGTCCCCTCTGCTCCTTAGGACATGGGCTTGAAGACCTCACGAACCTGCCCTGGGAACTGCACAGGTGGCGAAGTGTGGCTGGGCCGTCGCCATGGTAATGGGGATGGAGGCCTGTTGCCATCGGCCCCAGTTTTCTGCATGGCAGCTCTAATGACAGGACTGTCAGCCCTGTGGAGGCCGAGGGCGCAAGCTGCTCCTGGTTGCCATGGCAGCGCGGGCCCTCTCAGGAAGCACAGAAGGCCCCATGGGGGGACTCCCCACTCCACACCCAGTGGAGCAGGAAGCAGGTTGGAGTGTGAGGGGGACACGGTCACCTAGAGCCTAATTGCTGGAGGGCTGTCCCCTGGCCACACGAGGGGAACGGCCCCGGCTGCTGAGCGTGTCTGGAGGGCACCTCAGCCCAGCACAGCCTGGAGAGGCAGCTGCCTGGTGCTAGCATCAGCATCCACGATGGCCAGTCGGGCCTCCGTGGGGAAGGGTCCCGGCTGCAGCCCTGAAGGGAAGCCTTTCCAGGCGGCTGCACAACAATGAGAAGGAGGAAACTCTGTGCCTGATCCTCGAGCCAGAACCTGGCTGGAAGGTGGCCACACCCTCCCTGCGTATTCTTTCTTGTCTGGCAGAGACCTGGGGGTGTTTCTTCTCCGGAAGGTGTTGGTGGGCACTGGGGGTCCCAGGTCCCGCGGGCTGGCCACCGCACACATGCTGGATGACAGAGCCAGGATGGAGGCCACCAAGAAGGAGAAGGTAATGTGCACCTTGTCTGGTTCTGTTAGTGTTGTTGGTTGTGGTGTGTCTGACACAGGCAAGCTTTGCCCACCCCCTCCCCCAGGGAGCCCAGGATGCCCTCTACTTGATTTCCCAGCAGACCAGGTCCCTCCAGCCATGTCAGGCTCCAGCCCTGTGACTTGCAGGCTAGGCTGTCAGGAGGTCTGGAGGAGAGTGGGTCTGGGGACTTTAGAGCCCCAGCCGCGGGTGTGGGGTCTGGGGTCTCAGGGGGCAAAGCCAGTCCTCCACAGGCACCAAGACAGGCCCCAGATGCCGCACTTCTTCACAGGAACACCTCCAGGAGCACCTTGGCTCCTGGAAAGGAGCAAGGAACAGTTACTTTTTCCAAAACGTAGAGAAATGCAGCCGTCCTTTAGTCCAGCCCTGTGCCCAGGCGCGAGTGAGGAGATGGAGCTGGTGCCGGGGTGGAGGGAACACGCCTGCAGCCCCAAGCCAGGGGTCAAGCTGGAGCGGGGCTGTGGGGAGAGGCCTCCCCCTCACATGTCTTCAGTGCCATGCCATGACGAAGTCAGCACAAACACGGGCTGGTTCTGCCCCTGGCAGAGCTGACGCCATTAGGAGGAAAACAACCCGCTGAGCCAGGGAGCCGGCCGAGGCCCTGTCCAGGCCTGTGCACTGGGGTTCTGGCAGGACTTTGAATGCGAAATCCTGCCAGGAGGGGTGCCCCCGGAGGCTCCCTGGAGAGACGGGAGGAGGTGAGGAGGTGTCTTTGGCACAAGCAGAGAGACAGGGCCTGGGGCTCCACCTTGAAATCTGCAGGGATCCTGTCCTCAGACTGGGGGTGGGGGGACGGTCCTTGCCCTGCCCGTCAGGGGCTGCTGGTCCCTGAGCAGGAGACGGGGCTGACTCCAGAGCCCTAGACAGAGCACAGAGAGGGCACCAAAAACATGGATTGTCAAGATAAATAGTATTTTTGTGCAAATTCCAAAGAATCAAAATTAATGCAAAAAGATGTGAAGACCAGAATACCAACATTGTTAAGAAAGACGGCTCACATATCACAACTCCCCACCTGTCCCAGCATTCTTGTGGCATCAGTTAGCTGGGTGCCAGGGCCAGAGCAGGGGGGCAGGGGGCTGCAAGGTCCACGTCTCTCCCACGTGTCCTGACAGAGGACCCACATCTTGTGAGGTGGGAGGAGGCAGGCTCAGTTTCAGGGTCATCATAAAGGTCTGAGGTTTTGCTGCCGGGACCCTGGGAAGTGCCTCCCCCCAAGCCCACCCCTGTCCTGGGGCAGTGAGCCACACCCTGGGGTCCCCAGCTGTTCAGCTGTGGCTCTGCCCCACTTGGGCTCCCCGGAGGAGAGCTTTCTGCTCATAAGCAGCCCCCTTGCCTCTGTTGACCTTTAGAAATTTATCTGATGTCATTCTCTATAATCTGCATGAGTGTGTGGCCTCAGACCATTGCCAGTGGCTTCCCCTCACACATGCCAGCCCCAGCCCCAGCTTTTGGAGCTCCCGCGTGGCTCCAGGCAGGTGTCACTGCTCCCCCCACCCCATGGCCGCCTGGAGCCCCATCATGGCAGATGCATGCTTTTAGCTCCATCTCTTGGTGGTCACCACTTCTGTGGCCTGAAAGTGGGCCCTGGGAACCTGATCCCACACGCTGCACAGATAGCCCTTGGGCAGGACGGAGGGGCCCTGCAGCACGTGTGGTTTGCTCTGCGCAGCGGCTTTGGGGAGCACTTTTCGGGCATCGTAGTTGGGGCGTCCATAGCAAGATGCCGCACACTGAAGGGTTTCTCACTGTTCTGGGGACTCCAGTCCCGATCGGGGCACCAGCAGGGCTGGGTTCTGGTGAGGGCACCTTCCTCCACAGCCACCCAAGTGCTGGAGAGACAGAGAGCTCTGTGTCCTCCTGTCATGGGGCCCCACCCTTGGGACCCCATCCAGCCTTAATCACCTCCCTCTGAAAGGCCAGCCTCCTCATACCCTCGGCTCTAGGGGGTAGGAATTTCTGCATTGGAATTCAGGGAGGTGGGAGGGAGGGAAACAAAGCTCCTGACTTTGTAGAGTTGAGCTCCCTGCATTCAGGCCCTCCAGCTGCTAGGGTGCTTTGCCCCACTGAGAGCTCGGAAGTAGGACAAGGCTGGCCCACCCTGGCAGGCTCACCGGGCATCTCTGGCAGGAGCCCCAGGGATGCCCACCCCCGTGGTCTCTTGGAGGATGCAGACAGACCAGATGCTCAGAACAGAAAGCTCCAGGTGACCCCCAAGCAGGTGTGCTGGGCAGGGGGCCAGTGTGTGGAGGTGGCAAGACCCTGGGGTGGGGGGGAGATGAGGCTCCCTGTGGGCAGGAGGCCTGTGGCCTAGTCAGGTATGAAGGGAGCCAGTGTGGGGGCTAGGGGTGTGCCTGCTTGAAAGCGGGTCCCTCTCAGCCAGGAGCAGTCTGGATAGGCCACGATGGCACTGACTCCCAGCACGTCCACCTGCCTGACGAGGACTCACTTTTCTGTTTGCTTCTGCTCCGAGGAGCTTTTCCGTGTGGCCACTGTTGTCCCACGTGGCTCTGGCTGCCTCACCTTTTCGAGGGACTCAATGCTCAGCTTCATGAGAGGCACTGGCACTACTTTGCTGTGGGGAGAGGTGAACCTTTATTTTACCCTAGAATTTGGATGCATCCCCTCCCCTGGCTCAGATCTTCTTTCTCACCTTTTGGTAAAATGTTCACATTTTATTTCTTGGGAGCCTGGACTCTCCTTTCTACAAGAGTTGAGCTCCTGGCCCAGGTTTCTCTCTGACGATTGAGGAAGCCACTCTGGCTCTGCCTTCTCCAGCTGCCAATGCAGGAGAGTCCTGTAGGTCCCTTGGGATGGGCCAGTGAACTCAGGCCCTTGCCATGAGCAGCCTCCTTGGAGGGGCAGCTGTGGGCGCAGGCTCTGCTGGGTGCTGTGCGGGGGTCCCGCCAGCAGTGGGAACTCTCCAGGGGGTCTCGTGGTGCCCACAGCTGGACACCAGAGGGCAGTGCTTGGGTAGAGGGTACTAGAGGCACAGGGGCCTGAGGGCCTGCAGCAGGAAAAGGGCGGAGCGGCCCCTGTGCAGCGCTGTGATGGAGGAGCCCTCCACCTGGGTCTCCAGCTCTCCCTGGACCCCCACACCCCTCAGGGACCCCTGAAGTCCTCCTGGATCTTCTCTTGAGCACCAAGCTCTTCTCATCCACATCCTCACTCTTCATGCATCTCACTCAGCGCTGTTCTGCCCCCTGGCCGCCCCCGCACCAGGCTGCACCTGCCCGGCCAGGGTGGCTCCACGTTGGTTTCTCCCAACCTGAGCTCAGCCCCAGGCAGGAGGAGTGTCACTGGGTTAACAAGAAGGAAGAACCCAGCGATGGATCCTTGCTCCCAGGTCACTGTAGTCAGGATCTGCTGACCCACCCACCATGGTCGAAGGACGGTTCTCCAAGCAGGTCCTGCCCCTAACTGGGGCTCTGCAGACACAGGCTAGGTGTGTTGCTGAGCTCATACAGGATGAGTCTGGGGGGTCTGGCTGTGAGGGACCATTCCCTCTTAAGTGGTGGGCCCAGAGGTGGCCCAAGCACAGACATTGCCTGCAGAGGCTCCCTCAAGGCCTGGTGAGGCCTGAGTATCTCTGGGCCATGCCCACTGGGTCTGCATAAAGGGACAATGGTGGCACAGGCTGCATAGGGTGGGCATGGAGACTTCTCTGGGGTGTGGCCAGAGGTAAATCAGATGGGGAGCCCTTGTAGGAGGTGCAGTCTGTGTAGATGTGGGTGCTCCTGACACTGCTGTCTTCGAAGGGGGGGGCATGTGTCCCGCCGAGCTGTGGCCCTACCCAGACAGGTCACTGACTGCCCATGGGTCAGTGGCAACAGAACTGGGTTTACATGCTTTCTCCCTGAAGGGACACAGCAGGCCTGTACTTTGCCGCAGGGCTGGAGAAGGGTGGGCGACAATTAACCCCCCTTTGCTGCTCCAAAGGGCCGAGCTGACCTGGGCACGTGGGAATGAAGGGTCCCTTCTCCACATCCAAAATGGCCTCCTCCTTCCAGCCCTGGCCTCCTACTGAGGGGGCTCTAGGCTCTGGGGTCTGGCGTCCATCTCAAACCTGCTCTTCCCTGCCCAACAGGGTGTCCTTCCGCACTTAAATCCCTCTGGGCTTCAGATGTCCCCTCCGTAGAGTGCTAGGTAAAGTGGCTGCCTCATGGGGATGCGCTGGCCTGAGCAGGGCAGGCGCCTCAGGCGGGTGACCTCCAGCTGGCCTTTCCAGAATAGCTTTGCTTCCATGGTGCACTTGCCAGTGAACAGATGAGGAGAGGCATCGAAACCAGCCCATGACACAGTCTTTTCCAGGGGACATAGGATCCCCACCGTGTGTCCTGTCGCCCCTGCCCATGAATGACATAATTTGCCCACAGCCGGGCTCAGAGCAGACCCAGCACATGGTCCCTGCCTTCTGAGTGGCCTAAAGCAGCTTGTGCCAGCTGTGGGGCCCCAGGCCTCTTCGCAGAGCACAGGACGAGAAGCCGTCTCACCACATACATAAGGGCAGGCATGCCTGGGGGAGTACCAGCCCTCTCCCCTGTCTCTGGCCCCTGGGGGAGCACCAGCCCTCTCCCACCCCGTCTCTGGCCCGTGCGGCCTCCACACTCACCTGCAGGCCCAGTGCCACTGAGCCCGGTGTGAAAAACACAAATGTATGAAGTTGCAAATAAAAAGTTAATGAAAATGAATGATATTAACATCATGCACACCAGGCCCACTGCTGGGCGGGGACTTCACTTGGCTACAGAGAA
This sequence comes from Proteles cristata cristata, assembly GCA_017311185.1. Taxonomy (NCBI): domain Eukaryota; kingdom Metazoa; phylum Chordata; class Mammalia; order Carnivora; family Hyaenidae; genus Proteles; species Proteles cristata. The sequence goes on along the minus strand of JAESUZ010003757.1, from coordinate 884,288 downwards.
ATGCTGCGTGTTCTCCTAATGACCCCGACGTACACACAGAGAAAATCCCATAGTCAACCACTGATTGAAGCACCCCCTGGTAATTACTTAGAAACTGTAATAACAGCATGAGCAAATATCAGCAGGCAGGACTGTGGGTTTCCAATAACCAGCTTCTGGTGCTGCCCCATGCAGTGTGTTGAACATTCAGCCGCATTCTCTGGGATCTAGCCTCCTGTGTGGGTGAGGTCCAGGCAGCCTCTGTGCCCCGTTTGCTCCCCTCAAGTCCTGCCTCGTACATCCTGGGGGGCCAGCAGGGTGGCAGGCCCACCCAGGCCACTGCGAGGCCTTGGGCATGGAGGATGTGCTTGGGGACCCCCACGTGTGAGGACCTATGGCCCCGTGGTCCCAGGACCTGCACAATAAGATGGATGCTTCCCCAGGCAGAGGCGGCCATCACCTTTCCATGCCCATCCTTTCCCTGAAACCCCAGGGCACAGTAGGGTCCGTGTGCCAATGGGAAGCTTTGCAAATGGCCTCTGGGTCCACCTAGCTGTGTGTCAGCAACACTCAGACAAACTTGATCTTTTTAGGAAACCAGTCTAACAGACTTCAGATGATCAGGAGACTCGCCCTGGACTCCCTTCCTAACATCTGCTCCAGGCTCAGGCCCCGCGCCCTAGAAGGATTTCTTTACATTCCTCTTTACACTTGTCCGTATATTTTAAATTCCTACCCCCCCCCAAGGAAAATGTAAACATCATCAGCTCTCCCCAGACCCCACAGGTGCCCCCGGCCCCCCGTAGTGGGCCCAGAGGTCAGCTCGGGCTCTGGCTTCTCCCTGGTGTCTTGGGTCTGTGGTGTGTGCCCATGGGCTAGGACAGGAACCCATGACCTGCCCAAGTCCAGAACAGGAGGAGGTGGCTCCTGGCCCATGTCCCAGGGATCTGTGGCAGAGCCTATAGCTGGGTGATCTGACCCTGAACTTCCCAGTTCTCCAATCTCCGGTCTGACCTAAGTCTCCGCGGCCCTATTCTTGTCTCTATCTCCATAGGCTGCCCAGTGTCCAAGCTCCTCCTTACCTGTGGCCCCTCTTAGTGCCGTGGCACCTCCCAGGCCCTGCCAGATGGAGCCCACCATCCTGTCCACCCCTCTAGCCAGCTCCTGGTCATCACATCCCCTGAGGGAGGTGAGCTCTTGGCCTCAGAGGGGACAGACAAGCTGCTGTGAGTCCTGCTGCTGCTTCTCGGCCTCCCTGGGCTTGTCTACTTACAACCAGAGAGAAAGGAGAGCCCTCACCCCTGAGTTCCAGCTAGATATGGCCCTCCTCCAAGCCCCTGGCCTGCTGGGTCTCCCGGGGTCCTGGTGTCCTGAGTCTCCTGGTCTCCTGGTGTCCTGGGTCCTGGTCCTGGGTCCCCTGGGTTTCCTGGCCTCTTGGGTCTCCAGCTTCCTGATCTCCTAGCCCGAATCCTATGAGGTGTTTGCTCAATATGTGTTTCTCAAAGATGACTCTAGGTGTGAAGTGGAAAAGAGATTCTGTGGGGTGAGGATGGAAACAGAACTGCCAGAGGATTTGCCATGATCAAACTGAGAGAAGATGATGGCTCAGGACAGAGGTGTTGGGGTTGGGGAGAAACTGAGCCCACACTGGGAATCCCAAGCAAAAATGTTTTGCTTTAGGGAATTGAGTGTGTAAAGCATTGGAAGGGTGGAATAAGCAGAGCCAGGGCCCACAGTTGCCCCTGCATTACCATCCCAGGGCCCTGAACCTTCTGCCGCCACTGTGGCCCTCACACTCACGAGGCTGGGTCATGGGTCCAGGCCTGCAAACGTTCCTGTCTGTCAAAGCTGTGGTTGACTGCCACAGACCTTCCAAATATTACAGGACTGTGGCCTATGGTAGACTGCAAGTCACCTGGAGAAGCCTGGCTGCAAGGGAGTCTGGGAAATGTAGTTTTCAGCCATCTTGCCCTTGTGTCCAGGGGAGCAGGGGGCTTAGAGTGTGGAGAAGACAGTCCAGCACAGAGCAAAGCAAGGAGATGTCTGCCAGCCCCTAAACGAGGTTGTCAAGGTTTGGGGTTCAGGGAAGAGGTCAGGACTGGTGTCACCAACCTAACAGCCAGGACTCGGAATTAGGAAGAGCACCTAGGGAGAGGCCACAGCCATCAGAACCTCAGCCCCAAGGAGAACTGTCTGCCTCCTTCCCTGCTGCCAGGGCACTAGGCTGTGGCTTGAGCATCACCCACAGAGGCCAGTTCCCATGGGTGCCTGGCAGGTCCAAGTGTGTTCAGAGGAACAATGTCATGAGGTCCAGGGAATGCAGCAGCAAGCACAGGAGCTGTGGCCTGTGTTCTCACAGGGTGTTCAAGCCCTTGTTGAGGAGCTAGGTACACCAGCCAGTCTGGTGTTCCTGCACCCTACCTGTGGGAGAGAGTAGGTGAAAACCTGTGTAAAAATATGTGGCTGCCGAATGCTGGCGTTGTTGATGCTGGGTGATGGGTACATGTGGGGCTCACTACATTACTCTCTCTACCTTTGTGCATGTTTGCAACTTGAAATTCTCTATGACAAAAAGTTTTGAAGCACTATAACAGAAAAGAAAGAGAAAGAAAATGAGGCTCCCCATTTGTGAGCTCCAAGCGGCTCCGGAGTCCCCTTGCACAAGTGTGGATAAGCAGGAATGGAGGGAGCCTGGGCATCAGCCCCAGAGCGGGCCCTCTGCAGCAGCAGCGGACAATGACCCCAGCCCTTCTGGTGGACAGCTGGGGATGAGATGTGGAGGACAGCAGAGGTCTCTGCTGTCCAGACTCTGACCCAGAGGACACCCTGTCTCTGCCATCTGTCACTCACTCACTGTCTCGTACCTACTTTGGTGACTTGCAGAGCTGTTTGCCTAGAATTCACTACCCAGATGGAAACTGAGTATAACACATGTGCTGAGTTCTGAGCCAGGGTGTCTTGTCTCCACCCTTCTATCAAGAGGGTGTCATTCCTCATTCGCTGTCAGCCTGGCCATGAGTCACTACTGCCAGGCCTGGTGCTGTATGAAGGAACACCTTCTGTCTGTTTCTGCTCAGGCTCACTAGCTTCAGAGGCTGAGATGGGGGCTCTGGGGACAGCGGCTTAGAGGGGGTATGCCATCCTCAGAGTCTGTGTGGAAATAAGGCACAGAGCAGGAGCCGGGCAGTCCCCTGGGACCGCAGAGGGAAGGGGGCCAGCCTTTTGTACCCCTGGGGCAAGTCCCTGGATAATCTTCCGGGCATTTCCATCACTCACAACAGCGGGGGGCTGAGTGGGGCACTTTGGAGCTCACGAACTGCAGCCCCTTGCATGCTCAGATAGACTTACCCCTCATCACTGCTCCAGCCCAGTATGGGGTGCCGGGAGTCCAGCAGGTGGATGCTTGGTGAGTGGGCTACAGCCCCCACGTTGGCAGGTGGTCCTGAGATCACAAATGACACCACCTCCCTGACCCACATGGTCTCCGCCTCCAGGCTCCATGTGAGAGGACATCGTGGATAGGAGCTACCTCTTTTGTGCAGCCATCAGCCCCCCATATGTGCCCATGCCCGTAGATAGGTCTGTGTCCCTCTTTCCCACACCACTCGTGGCTCTCAGCCCTCCAGTCCTGCTCCTTCAGGCCGCACTCACCCCTGCCTGTGGGCCTATGCGCCCCTTTCCCTTGGGCTGCTTCTCTCCACACGAGGTGAATAACCAGGTGCGATGTCCAAATCACTGACCACTGAAGGGGTTCCCCTCATCACTGAATTTCGGGACTGCACCACCACCAGCTTGCACCAATACACCAAACCGACCCGTCCAGGAACCAAGCGTGGGGTGGGTTTCTGAGCTCCTCCAGTCCCTGCTGTAAGGCCGTTTGTGTGTGAGCAGAGGGAGAGGCACAGGGGCATCCGTGCAAGAGTGGGAGGTGATGGGCGGGTGCCCTCTGGGCCTGCGTGGGCCTGGTTCCACACGTACCGCTTCCATCTAAGGACAGACTGCTGCCGGGCTGGCCTGCTCCGGTGACTCAGCGGGTCCGATGGCACCCAACCCCTGATAGGTCATCTGGCCACATGGGAACCCCATGTCCCCTGGTTGGATGCTCCGTCTCCAGCAGGGCAGTGCTGGTGTCTGGTTCTCTGCCGCGGGGGGGGCGGGGGCTTGGCCCCGGGCCTAAGGCTTTGGTCTGTGACGCTGCCCCTGGGGGTTAGCACATTCTGCGTGTGTATCATCTGAGTTAAGCCTGCCGGGTCACGTGGCGTCAGGGTCCAGACCAGACGCAGAGCCCTCTCCTCCTCTGGCTCCCCCTGTACTGTCAGCCTTCTGTTTTAGCTGATTGATACAGTGGAACAGTGTTGCTAAGCGCAGGACACACTGCCTCAGAAGTCTTAAGTGGCCTCTATCAAACATGTGTCCTGTGCAGTGACGAGAGAAGCCACGATCACTTGTCACTTACTTTAAAGTGATTGTCTTGGCTTATCCCAGACCACTGGGCCCCCCACACTTCACTGACGCAGCAGGTCCCTGAATCATTCCCAGAGAGCATATGCCTCACCAAGACACTGTGATTCTTTTTTTTCTTTTTTAACATTTATTTATTTTTGAGAGACAGAGAGAGACAGAGAATGAGCAGAGGAGGGGCAAAGAGAGAGGGAGACACAGAATTCAAAGCAACCTCCAGGCTCTGAGCTGTCAGCACAGACCCCGACGCGGGGCTCCAACCCATGACCCATGAGATCGTGACCTGAGCCGAAGTCGGACGCTTAACCAACTGAGCCACCCAGGCACCCCAAGGACCCTGTGACTCTTGCTCTTTCCTGCTCTCGGTGTGTCACGCCCACTGTCCCCAATGCTGTGCATCCATAGGACATTATGTGGAGAGTCCAGACAGCCTGGGTCTCATAGGGCCACACTGATAGGGAAGGGAGAATTCACACCACTTTGGGGCAAGACTGCGAAAGGAGGCTTGCTGCCCCTACTCCTCGTTCCTGAGGGGTATTGAAACAGGTGTCTTAGTCAGCTCAGGCTGACTAATGAAATACCACAGACGCTCCTTCCTGCCGGTTCCAAGGGCTGGGAGTCCGACATGGAGGCCCCAGCAGGGCAGAGTCCTGGCCACCTCTTGGCGCAGATGGAGGAGCGTGAGCTCCCAGCTCTTCACAGGGCCCAGCTTCGTGACCACCTAACCCTCCTTACCCCCCAGCATCATCACATTGCGGGTCGGCTTCCATACATGAACTGGGGGTGGGGGTGGGGGACACAGGCCCTGACAGCACGTTTGCCAGGCCAGTGGCTGCCTGCTGTGAACTGCGCTGCTCGGCCCCAGAAGGAGCCCTGCCCGCAGCACACTGGCTGTGACCAGGCTCTCTTCTGAGTGTGTGCGGACCGCTGTCCTCTGCCCCAGTGCAGCCAGTCCTTGCGGGGGCCAGACTGGAGAATTTAACAGTGACTCCCCACCCTGAGCCTTCATGTCTCCAAGAATGGCAATGATTTCTGTCATTCTTCTCAGGATTGATGCTTTTTCTTTGGCTGATGTGTGTGTACGCATGCAGGTGTGTGAGCATGTGCGTGTGTGAGTGTGCACACATGTATGCATGTGTTGTGAGTGTGGGGCTGCGTGTGAGTGTGCACAGGTGCAGTGCACAGACATGTGCACTTGCGAGTATTGCATGTGCACGTGTGAGAGTGCATGGGTGCCAGTGTGTGCGTGAGTGTGCATGTTTCCACACACAAGTGTGTGCTGCACAAGTGCCTTGCTGGAGTGTGGACGCTGATGTGTGGGTGAGTGCACATGTGTGGGCCTGTGTGAGTGTGCATGCACGAGTGCATGTGCAGGAGTGCATGCACGAGTGTGCCGTGCGTGCACTCATGTGCACACACAAGTGTGCTTGTTAATGTGCACATATGTGTGTGTGCCAGTGTGGGTTGGTGTGCATGTGCAAGTGTGTACATGAATGTACGTGTGTGAATGTGTGTGTGTACGTGTGTATGTCCGTGGCTGTGTGTGTGCATGTGTGCACATGTGTGTGAGTGTGTGCACGTGGCAGTTTCAGAGGCTTGCACTTGGCCTTTCCTATTACAAATGTGCTTATTCTGCAGGTCAAGGAACCTCTGTGAGGGTCTGGCAGTAGCCACATAAATCCCTTCTAACTCTACATTCAGGATCCAGGGAAGGGAGCACTGGGTGGAGCTAGGGGATGGGGCAGATGAAGACCATCTCGCCCCAATGTGCCCCCAGGCTAACTGGGAAGCCATGATAGCACTTTGGGATCCTAGATATCACTGTGAACTGCCAGTCACTGACTGGTGACTCAGTCAGTTAAGCATCTGACTCTTGATCTCAGCTCAAGTCATAATATCATGGTTCATGGGTGTGAGCCCCACGTCAGACTCCGTGCTGACAATGCAGAGACTGCTTGGGATTGTCTGTCTCCTCTCTCTGCCCCTACCCTGCTAGCACGTGCTCACACACTCTCTCAAAATAAATAAATAAACCTAAACATAACAAAACAAAACAAAAAACAGAAAGGAGTCAGCCCAGCGAGAAAGGCATGTCCAAAGCTGAAACAGTCCAAGAGCCAGGCCTCTTGCACCAAACATTAGCCAAATTGCGAACACAAATGACAATGTCCTGAAGGACATTTGAGTGCCACTCCAGTGAACACACAGACAGTAAGAAGGGAAGCAGTTTTACTGCTGATGTGGAGACAGTTTTAAAGGCCTGGAGAGAAGATCAAACTGGCCCAAACATTCCCTTCAGCCAAAGCATAATCCAGAACAAGGCCCCGACTCTTCAATTCTATGAAGGCCAAGAAGTGGGGAAGCCGCAGAAGAAAAATCTGAAGCCAGCAGAGGTTAGGTGGTGTGGTTAAGGAGACAAGACATCTCCACAACTTCAAAGTGCAGGGCGAAGCAGCAGGTGCTGATGTAGGAGCTGCCGCCAGTGACCAGGAGGTCCAGCAAAGAGAACGCATGAAGGTGGCTCCACTGACCAACAGACTCTGTGTAGACAGAACAGCCACGTGCTGGAAGGTGCCATCGCGTACTCTCATAGCCAGAAAGGAGAAGTCAGTGCCTGTGTTCAAAGGACAGGCCGACCCCTGTGAGGAGCTAACGCACGTAGCTGGGGACTTGAAGTTGAAGCCAATGCTCACTGACCACTCTGAAAATCCCAGTGCCCTTAAGAATCATGTTAACTACCTTGCCAGGGCTCTTATCAGTGGAAAAACGAAGAAACCTGGATAACCTTCTCCCCCACCCCCGTCAGCCCTCAGTTTGTTCTCAGTATTCAAGAGTCTTTCATGGTTGGCTTCCCTCCCTCTCCCCAACTATTTTCCCCCTTCTTCTCTCCCATGGTACTTCATTAAGTTCCTCCTAATCCACCTATACGTGCAAACATATGGTAGCTGTCCTTCTCTGCCTGACTTATTTCACTCAGCATAACACCCTCAAGTTCCATCCATGTTGCTATACATGGCCAGATTTCATTCTTTCTCATTGCCATGTAGTATTCCATTGTGTAGATAAACCACATCTTCTTGATCCATTCATCCGTTGATGGACACTTAGGTTCTTTCCATGTTTTGGCTATTGTTAAGAGTGCTGCTATGAACATTGGGATACATGTGCTCCTATGCATCAGCACTCCTGTATCCCTTGGGTAAATTCCTAGCAGTGTTATTGCTGGGTCCTAGGGGAGTTCTATTGTTAATTTGTTGAGGAACCTCCACACTGTTCTCCAGAGCCGCTGCACCAGTTTACATTCCCACCAACAGCGTAGGAGGGTGTCCCTTTCTCCACATCCTCACCAGCATCTAAAGTCTCCAGATGTGTTCATTTTAGCTACTCTGACCGGCATGAGGTGGTATCTCAGTGTAGTTTTGATTTGTATTTCCCTGATGAGGAGGGACGCTGAGCATTGTTTCATGTGTCTGTTAGCCATCTGGATGTCCTCTTTGGAGAAGTGTCTGTTCATGTCTTCTGCCCATTTCTTCACTGGGTTGTTTTTCGGGTGTGGGTTTTGGTGATTTCCTTATAGATTTTGGATACTAGCCCTTTGTCTGATGTGTCATTTGCAACTATCTTTTCCCATTCTGAGAGTTGCCTATTAGTTTTATTGATTGTTTCCTTTGCAGCACAGAAGTTTTTTATCTTGATGAGGTCTCAACAGTTCATTTTTGCTCTTGATTCCTTTGCCTTTGGGGATGTTGGACACTTTGCTTTAAATCCAGAGTCCTGAGCCTGCTGCTTCCTGTTTGGTGATCACACTGCCTCCCAGCGGCCACTCAGGTGCACTGACCCCTTCCCCAGAGCCTTGGTCCCAGACCACATGGGTGGTGGCTCCCTTCAGGCAACAGGAGTGGATGATGCCGGCCCCACAGGCCAGCAGGTGCCAGCACCAGTCCTCACTGCAATGAAGTGCCCCTGTCTCCCCCATCTCCAGAACCCACCCATCTCTGGGACCATCCAGGACCAAGTGTCTCCGATCATGGAAGGGAGGCCCCAGGGCACCTTTGATGAGCCTTCTGAGAGTGCACTCAGAGGGTAAGACTGGGGTGGTGGATGCAGATTAGTCTGATCCCGCTAAGAGCTCTGGAGCATCAACAGAGTCCTGAGCTCCTCCATCATCCCTTGGGAGGGATAGATGCTGTACCCTGTAGCAGTCAGCCACTGGCCAGGGTCTCACATGCAGAGAGGCCGCCAGACTTCACAAACAAAAGTTTAAAATGCCCAGTTAAATTTGCATTTCAGATAAACCATGAACAAAATGTTAATAAACGTCCCCAATATTGCATGGCACTCTGTGTTGTCCCTGCCAGTCCCAGGCGTACGCAGTGTCACAGGTATTACCAGGAGGGGTGGTGGGTGGCTTCGCAGGTAGATGGAGACCTTGCAGGCCCCACACTGCATGGTACAGGACAGGACAGGGCTGCGGCATGCTCCACACAACTCCACTGGTGTGTGCTGTGGGTTAAGTAAGTAGGTACTTGGGGGTTCACATGCTTGCTACCGTGCAGAAATCCTATGTGGATTGCTATACAGAGAGAGTTTTAGTGACATTGGAGATCTATTTTTTTTTAATGTTTTATTTATTTCTAGAAGAGAGAGAGAGAGTGTGAGCAGGGAAGAGTCAGAGAGAGAGGGAGTCACAGACTGAAACAGGCTCCAGGCTCTGAGCTGGCAGTCAGCACAGAGCCCGATGCGGGGCCCAAACCCACGAACCACGAGATCATGACCTAAGCAAAAGTCGGACACTTAACCGACTAAGCCACCCAGGCGCCCCGTGACATTGAAGATTTAAATGGAGTTTTTTCCACTTAAAACAAGTGGTGTAGGGGCACCTGGGTGGCTCAGTCGGCTAAGTGTCCGACTTCGGCTCAGGTCATGATCTCATGATTTGTTGGGTTCGAGCCCCGCGTCGGACTCTGTGCTGACAGATTCTCTCTTCAGATTCTGTGTGTGTGTCTCTCTCTGACCCTCCCCTGCTCACTCTCTCTCTCTCTCTCAAAAATAAATTTTAAAACATTAAAACAAAACAAAACAAAACAAGTGATGTAGCCTCCTGGTGCTGTGAGTCAGTCCCCAACATGTTCCCAAGGCGGCTGCACAGGTCACGAGCGCACCATAACCAGGACACTGGTGTGATAGGCAGGGTCCCCCCCGGGTTTGGCCAGTGGAGCAGTCACTCCCAGAGCCAGTCAGAGGGGCCAAGACACAGTTTCCCTTGGCCTTTCCAGACACAGCGCACCCCACCATGTCTGCATCTGGTGGGGCCAGAGCAAGGGGGCAGTGTGGCAGGAGCCCCAGCCACAACCATGGTCTGTTAGATGTGGCCCAGGCGGGTCAGAGGATCAGGTCCCAGGAAGGCCGCTGTGCTCACCCTCTACTCAGGTCAGTTTTCCCGGAGAGCCATAACCTGGAAGGGAGTCCAGCCCAGCTCCTGCCTCGACTCCCCAGGGCTTTCGTGAGCCTGACATGTTGAAAGGAACTATCGGTTTGTGCCCCACATCTTGCTTCCCACCTGTGGCTGGGAATGACTTGTTAGCCGGTGTTGTAAACACTGAGGGTCTGTTAGGCTGCACCAGACGCGCAGCCAACACTGAGCTTATCTGAAGTTCAGAATCTCGCATAATAAACAGTCCAGAGAATGTGGTTCCCAGCCCAGCACAGTGCCAGCCAGACGCCAGGCTCTGGGTCAGCTCCACTGATTCTCATGGCCTCACCCACGTGGCTGCATGTCACGGCGCCATGGTCTCATGGTCCCAACATGCCCAGCGATGCTCCAAAAGCCAGAAGGAAGGGACTTCTGCCCTCGTGTATTCCCCCGAGGCCTCTCTCTGAACAACCTGCAAGAGGTGTATAACAGCCTGCAAGAGGTGTATAACAGTGAGCGACAGGTACCAGCAACATCTGAGGTTCCCATTGCTATGTGGGGGGGGTGGGGGTCGTACGTGTGAGTATGCCATTGTGGTTTGAATTTACATTTCACGGACTGACATACATAATTTCATATGCTTATTGGGTATGCTTTGGTGACGTTTTAAAAATTGGGTTGTTGTCTTCTTACTGAGTGGCCAGAGTTCTTTATATATTGTGGATACAAAGCATTGAATCAGATGTGGCTTTGCCACGAGGTCAGAGTAACTCTAGTAAGGTCCTACTAGGAAACCGGAAGCACGTTTTTACAAACTGGGTTTATAGTCCTCTGCTCCCACTGCCTACACCCTCAGCTCTCCTGGCTTTCCCAGATGAATGCCCCAGCCGGCCCGGCCCTCCCCAGCTCCTCCAGAGCCGGACAGCGCGCGAGTAGGAGAGACTGTGGTGACAGAACCTTGTGTCTGCAGGCTGTGGGAGGCGTGGCTGGCCTCTCTGAGCCCTGAGGTCTGTGCCGGCGCCTGCATGGCTATGACGATAGTGACAACTCCCCCAGCTCTGTCCGTCTCAGGCTCTGCCTCGTGACCTCCTTGCCTCCCGGCACACTGATGAACACTCCACTGTGTCCCAGTGCCGGATGCCTCATGCACAGTCTCTGTTGGCGAGTTTCATCTACTTGTCATCTCATTAGACAAGCAAGACTCATCATGGGGGGTGCCTGGGTGGTTCAGTCCATTAAGCATTCTACCTCGGCTCAGGTCCTGATCTCGCCGTCTGTGGGTTTGAGCCCCATGTCAGGCTTTGTGCTGACAGCTCAGAGCCTGGAGTCTCCTTTGGATTCTGTGTCCTCCTCTCTCTCTGCCCCTCACCTGTTCATGCTCCGTCTCTCTGTCTCAAAAATAAACATTAAAAATGTAAAAAAAAAGTAAAAATAAATAAAAGACTCATCATGGGCCAGACCTTGCATTGGACACATCTGTATCCCTAGTTTCTGAAAACTATCTGGGCCTAGACCCCTGCTAGGGGAAGGGATCTGACATGGGTTAAGGTTTCTTCTTCTCTAATCCATCTGCTCAGTTTTCCTATGTCTTTCTGAGTCAGTTCTGCTAATTCATGTTATTTTAAAAGTCATCTCTTTTCTCTAGGTTTTAAAAAATTTTTTAAGCAAGTCTTTTTTTTTTTTTTTTATTCTAGAGAGAGCAAGTGAGCACAAGTGAGGGAGGGGAAGAGAGAAAAAGAGAGAGAATCCCAAGCAGGCTCTGTGCTGACTCGGGGCTCCATCCCACACTGTGAGATTGTGACCTGAGCCCAGATCAAGGGTCAGATGCTTAGCCTAATGAGCCCCCCAGGCACCCCTGAAGGAATCCTTATACACAACGAAAACTTTCAAGCTCCCTTTCTCATCTCAAAGTTCCTTGTTGATGCCTTTCTTTTATCCTTGATCAGATTACCAAGACTTTGCTGTTTTATTGTGCTTCTCCAAGAATTGGGTTTGGGGTTTGCCGATCAACTTTACCGTTGGTTTTGTTTGTATGTTTCCTGTATCATTCATTTCTGTTTTTACCATTATTGAATTTTTAATTCTAATTTTCTTTAGGCTTCCTTTGTTTTCTTCGTATCAAGGTTTTTAGCATCCTGAGAAGCAAGCTTAGCTCACTGACTTTCACAAGGGTATTAAATGTCCCTTTGAGCACTGCTTTGGCTCTTAGACATATGTTTTGTGTTCAGCGCACTCATGGTTATTCATTTATGAAGGGTCAGTAGCCAAACTCAAACTTCCTGTTCAACCCAAATGCCATTTACAACAGCCCCACTTGCTGGGTGTGTGTTAAGTTCAAGCCACCGTGAGTGTCTGTTTCTCAAAATGTTTTTGGCATTGTCCTGCTGGCCCCTGTGTGGGGAATGTCACTATCTACCTGCCACTTTTCACCCACACTCAAGGGCCATGGGAAGGAACCCTGAGAGGCCCCATCCAGAACCCCATTAGTCCCCTCCACGTCCCCGAAAGATGCCATGCTACACCAGCGTCAGCTTGTGTATTTGCTTATTTCTTCTGCCAGATTGTTCGCTCCTACAGAACTGAACATGAGTCACTTCCGTAACCTCAGACCGAGCACAAATGAGGTACTCAGTTTAGCTACACAAGTGATCCAAGGCCCTTTCAGACCTCTGTTTTTCTTCACTCATGCTATCATTCTGGGTATTAATTAGGGCATGCTTAATTGCTGTAGCCAATTCACCAAAACAGGAAATGTGTCTACTCCATGGACTTGTATTTCTCGCTCCCATAATAGCCAGGTGCAGGTGTTAGCCAGCTGCTGGGTCCTCATCCTCGTCTTCCTGCCTGTGTAGCCCACAGAGAGGTTAGAAAGACCCTGAAAGAGCCATTCTCTTCTGAAAAGCCTGGCCCCAGAAATGGTATGCACCATTTCTTCTCAAATTTCATGGATACAAGTCACTGCAAGGGAGGCTGGGAATATAGAACAAGGCCAGGCACACACCTTGCACTGTTACCGCGGTGCATTCTGGCCCACACCTGGCACTCTCTGCCACGGTCCACTAACCTGGCCACCATGTTTCCACGTGTGCCTGTCTTCTTACACCTGGGGATGCACACTCATCCCCCTTAAAAGCAATGACCCCAAATCCCATACGGCCCCTGTAGCAGGGGCCAGTGCAGATGTTGTGCCCGATTCACGAGTCCCCAGAGACCACCAAGGAGACAACACCGATGCAAGTACAAAAGAGTCTTTATTACAAGCTTGAGCAGGGGTTCACCCACCTACCGGTGTAGTGGAAGCAAGGTGAAGCGAAGAACAATAACGAACAGGGTTTTTATGGGGTAAGGGACAGGGGTGTTACGGTGCACACGTTGTATGTATAGCATCATCACATAAGCACCAATTACAATTGTACAGTACCTGTGGTAACAGCTTTGACCATTCAGTATCTGTGAGGTGTTCATTACTTTCTGTGGGACCCAATCATGACTTTTGAGAATCCTTTGAAAATGACCAATTATGAGGTGAGTTCAAAGGGCCCACGTGGGGTTCAGGCAAGTGGGGAGAAATTGGCTAGTTTTGTACAGAATAACTGTCTACAGTTCCCAGCCTTGACTCAGACCACAGGAATGTTTTTTGATTAGCTGATCTGAGGGCTGACCAAGGATAGCGTTAGCCTTGAGCAGTCTGAGGAACTGGGGCTACGTGCAGCCCGAGGTTGCTCTTAATGGAAGCCTTAATTTCAAAATGACGTTACTTAGGCTCTTCACAGGCATCTCCACTGGGTGCACGTACCACTGAGTGTGATTACATGATCTGGGAGCTACGGATGCGTCCGTTCTTCCCCACTCAGGGGTGACGGGAGTGCAGGCAGGTGTCCTCAACAAACATGCCCCCTGGGAGAGAAAAGGATGGAGAACAGAGAAGACTTGCTTGGGGGGACATGTGTCTACACGGGGCTCTGGTTGTCCCCGGGGGAAGGCTCGGTGGGCCAGGCCCCAGCCTTGGGGAGATCCTTCCATGGCTCCAACCCTCCACGAGGGTAAAAACCCTTCGCAGGCTACTTCTTTCCAACATAGTCTGGGAGCCCGCGAGTTATTCTGTGGCTTCAGACCGCAAAGACTTTTTCAGGCCACACTCACGGGGCTTCTGTAATACAGTTCCTCAAACACTTGGTAGACGTATCACTTAGGTAGGTGCTCACAGGCAGTAACGGTAACCAGAGCGCTCTCCTGGACACGGTTTTCACGTCTATTTTCTTCCTTCTTCCTTAACCCCTACCCCTACCCCTACCCCTACCCCTAACCCTAACCCCTAACCCAAACCCCTAACCCCAGCCTCTAACCCTAACCCTTACCCTAACCCTCCCCTGGTGGCTTAGTGGCATCCAGAACAATAGGTCATGGTGACAAGGTCTTACCATCAAATGAGTCCTCACCACAGGACCAAGACCTTTTGTTAATGAGACAGCTGGAGCGGCCCTTTCAAAACACTCCTTGGGCTTACCTCCAGTCTGGGGGTCCAGACATCACTGACTTCCTGCCCTGCTCATGTCCCCCGTGCAAGACACCTGCGGAGTGAATGCACAGGCATGCTTGAGTGCCGACCCCATCTGGGGAAAGAAAGGACGTGTTTTTACTGTAAAATAACCAGTGTGGTAGTCAGCCTCTCTCTTTTTAAGTAGGCTCCACATCCAACGTGGGGCTTGAACTCAAGCCCCTGAGATCAAGAGTCACATGCTCTACTGACTAAGCCAGCCAGGTACCCCCCATTCTTTCTTTTTTATTGTGGTAAAATATAAAATTCGCCACTTGAACCTCCTTTTACGTGTACAACTCAGTGGAGCTAATTACAATCAGTGCATGTGTCAGGACCGGATCACATCTCATGATTGAACAGTGTGTGTGCCACTGTGTTCTGTTTGCTCATTCACCTGCTCACCGAGAGTGAGTCTGCTTCTGCCTTCCGGCCGTTGTAATAGCGTGATGATGGGCACCGATACTCGGGCGTCTGGGTCCCTGGTTTGGGTTCTGCTGGGAGTGTACCCAGAACCGTGATCACTGGGTGACCTGGTGTTTTCCACAGCTGCTGGACCAGTTCACACACCTGCCAGCAGTGTGTGCGGTCTCACTTTCCCCACAATCCCGCCAACATGTACTTTTGTTCTTTAATCTAGCCTCCCTCGAAGGCTTGAAGTGGTATCTTGCTGTGGTTGGGTCTGCATTTCCTAAAGGGCTGTGATGTTGAGTATTTTCTCATGTCTGTTCACATCCTTTTAAATTGGGTTGTTTGTCTCTTTGTCAGAGTTGTGAGAGTTCTTTGTATTAAACCCTGCATGTCAGACCCTTATCAAATAGATGATTCGCATGGGTTTTCCCCCATCCTGTGGGGGTTGCCTCACTGTCCTGACAGTGGGCTTTCATGTACAACTTTTTAACTCTGATGAAGTCAAATTTACCTATTTTTGGTGTCATATTTAAGAAAAATCATTGCCAAACACAGAGTCATGAATTTGCATGTATCTTTTCCTCTAAGAATTTCATAGTTTGAGTTTCTTGAATGTATATATTCATGTATTTCATCATGTTTGGGAAGCTGTTTCCTTATGTTTTTTTCAAATACTTTTCCTGCCCCTTTCTGTCTCTCTGGGACTCCCATAATACTCACGCTAATGTACTTCATGGTGCCCTGAAGTTTCCTTGGGCTCTGTTCATTTTCTGTCATTCTTTTTCCTTTCTGTCGAGAACAACTGATAGACTCTGCCTTACCTTTGGGGTCCCTGGCTCTTTCTCCTGCCTGCTCAAATCTGCTGTTGAATCCCTGTAGCATTTTTTTTTTCATATCAACGATTGTACTTTTCAGCTCCAGAATTTCTGTGTGGTTCCTTTATATAACTTCTACTTTTTATTGTCTGTTCATACATCGTTTTCCTAATTCCTATTAGTTCTTTATCTGTGATTTCCTTTAGCTCGTTGAATGCGTTTAATTTAATGTCTTTGACTAGTAATTTCAATGTTTCCTCAGGGATAATGTCTATTAAATTCTTTTTCTTCTGTGAATGCACCATATTTTCCTGTTTCTTTGTAATTTGTTGTTGTTGAGATTTGTCATTAAATATTTTTTAATGTTTATTTATTTGTGTGTGAGAGAGAGAGAGACAGAGCATGAGCCAGGGAGAAGCAGAGAGAGAGGGAGACACAGAATCCGAAGCAGGCTCCAAGCTCTGAGCTATCAGAACAGAGCCTGACGTGGGGTTCAAACCCATGAACCATGAGATCATGACCTGAGCTGAAGTCAGATGCTTAACTGACTGAGATCCCCAGGTGCCCTGAGAGCTTGGCATTTTGAGTAGTATAATGTGGCAGCTCTGGACACTAGATTCTCCTCCATAAGGATTGGCCTATTGAGGACTGTAGTTGTCCATTTGTACAATGACTTTTCCAAACTATTTCCTGCAAAGTCTGTATTTTTTAAAATGTTTTTCAAATCTTTTTTTTTTTTTTAAATGTTTTCCTTATTTCTGAGAGAGAGAGAAACAGCATGAGCAGGGGAGGGTCAGAGAGAGACGGAGACACAGAATCCGAAACAGGTCCCAGGCTCTGAGCTGGATGTCAGCACAGAGCCCAATGCGGGGCTTGAACCCACGAACCATGAGATCATGATCTGAGCTGAAGTTGGATACTTAACCGACTGAGCCACCCAGGCGCCCCTAAAATGTTTTTCAAAGTTTGTATTTATATGTTATCCCTGGACAAGTTTCTGTTCTAATGTTTCTACATCAGAGAAACCTGACCTGACAAAGAATTCCTTAAATACCTGGATTTAAAACAAACAAACAAGTAAAAACACACACACAAAAAAACAAGAAACAAGAACAAAAATGCTGATCTGGCACTGTGTACCTCTTCAAACCCTCCAATACATGTGACCAGGGGCTGTAGCTGAAATACAGACAAGGTGTGCACCAAGCCTCAGGAAACCCAGAGCAAGCAAAGTGCACACACAGCCTCACTCAGGCCAGCTGCTCTCTGGGCCCGGGCGCTGTCCCCATGGCCTTGTCAGGGATTAGGGCTGGCGGCTGGTTTGTGCTCACTGCTCTCTCACAAGCCATCAGCAGCCTCCCCTTTCTCTAGCACTCCTCTGGCTGCTGTAACTGTCTGATCAGGACCCCCAGTTCCAAACCACAGTAAAACCTTGGATTGCAAGTAACTTGTTCTGCGAGTGCTCCGCAAGACGAGCAGACATTTCTAACAATTTTAATTTGGTAAAGGAGCAATGTCTTGCAATACAAGTTGTAGGTGATGCCGACAATCACATGATCACAATTGAGCCAATGGTTCTTCTCTCTCTCTCTCTCTCTCTCTCTCTCCCCCCACCATTATTCGTCCTACTCCACCATCATCTGTGGTGGGCTAAGGCATCCTCTGGTAGCAAAAATAGCTACAAGTTGGAGCGCCTGGGTGGCTCAGTCTGTTAAGCGTCTGACTTCAGCTCAGGTCATGATCTCACAGTTCGCGGGTGCAAGCCCTGTGTCCGGCTCTGTGCTGACAGCCAGCTCAGAGCCTGGAATCTGTTTCAGATTCTGTATCTCTGTCTCTCTCTGACCCTCCCCTGCTCATGCTGTCTCTCTCTCTCTCTCTCTTTTTCAGAAATAAATAAAACATTAAAAAAAATTTTTTTAAATAGCTACAAGTTATCAAATGGTGTGGATCACCAGGAATCTTATCTGCACTGTCCTGTCCTCTTAATAGCCCTGTTAGGGAAGGAAACTGTTATCTCCACTTTACTGATAGGGAAAATGAAGCTCAGAAAATTAAGTGACTTGCCCAAGTCCTACAGGTAGTGAATGATGGTCAGTCTTCAGGCTGGGGGCTTTACAGGCCCATTCTACCCCTGCATTACCCTGCCTCCCCATCCCCAGCCAATGTGCAAGACCTTCTCTCTCCTTCACTCTTACTCTGCCTCTTTCAGCCCATGGCTTCAGCCCTGACTGTGGCCCCAGGTCTCCAGCCCCCCCTGCTGTCAGACGAGAGCACTGGGCAATGCAGACCTTGGTGGCTGTGTGGGCCCCACCCCACCAGCCAAAGCTGAAGGCTCCGAACATTCCCAGCCTGAAAACAGCTCCAGAGGCTATTTCCTGATCCCTGCTGTGTGCTTGGCCTTGAAGAGCCTCCCACCTGGTCAGGAAGACTCACTGTTGGCACACCTGGAGTCAAGCTGACCTAGGGTCAAGCCCTGGCCACATCACGGACAGCTGTGGGATCCTTCAAGTCCCTTAGCTCCCACGGGTCTCGGTTTCTCCACATAAAAAATGCCAGCCCTGAGCTCACAGGTCAGTTGCGGTCCACATAAGGCAAGTTGCACAGCAGGCAGTGTGTGGAGGCCTCCAGGGGCTCGGTATCATGGTCCCTAATGTCCTGCCGTGTCCAGGCTCAAGTCCCCCTTGCCTCTGTGCCTGACACCCTCCTCCCCATGGGCCCTGGCCGGCCCTTACAGGAGGGCACAGCCAGTCTACCATGTAGTAAGCAAACACTTGCAACACCCTGCTGCCCTCTAGACCCTGTTGCATCAGTGCAGAGAGTGCCTGCACATGTGTCCCTTGTGCTGAGGGTCTGTAGGCCGGCGGGGGAGGGGCTGGCACACTGGGCCCATTTTCTATTCCACTGGAATACGGGGTCTGCCAAGTTGAACAATTTAACTGTGAACCTGGGACTCAATTCTTCTCAGTAGACCTTCCCATAGGACCCTCCTGTCCTCACAGATTGGCACTGGCTTCCCTCAGAGTGAAGAATCCAAGAGAGAGAGGCGGAAGCTACCGTGTCTCTGATGGCCTTGCCTCAAAAGTTACACGGTCATTTCTGCAACATCCTAGTAGTTACATAGGCTAGGCCTACTCAGCATCAGTGGGGATCACATGGGGGGCACATTCTCTTTAGAGTGTGTGTCATGGGCATCTTCCCGTCAACAGAGGCAGAGCAGTCTTGTCGTCTTCGGCGACTCATGAATGTAGCACAACTTATTGAATGGATTCCCTGTACTTGGACATGTGGGTTACATGCCACTTTCGATTGTGGGATCTCCGTCACTGAGCTTGTCAGAGTGTTTCCTAGAGATAAATTAATAAGAAAGTGAAATTGTGGTGTTGTCCCAGCTTCCTGAGCAACCAAGGGAGGAGAATGGCTTCCTGGGACCCTGCTCTCTCACGTATCGTGCTCTAGCTCCCCGTTAAGGGGGAGCCCACCTTCTAATGAAACACCTGAGCCCACCATCAGGCAGCCCTGTACCATCATTTGCAAGAACTCTTAGGCAGAAACTATGTTTATCCACCCTGTTTGGGACCACCTTTGAGACACCAAGGGCTCTAAGTATGTCTCTCATAAGCTGTTGTCTCTGAGGTCCATCCTTTCCAGAACCACCTTCTCTGGAGAGGTCAGACCTCACTTGGAGCCCAGAGCTGAGCCACTTGAGGTCACCCCCCCCCCATTTAAAGAGGAAGCAATGACACAGGAAAGTGGTGGCACACAGGAGGGCTGGTAGTCGGCTCCGCAGGACTGCTTGGTGTGGGGACGTTGGGACCCCAGTCCTGCCACACTGGAGACCCGGAATGCCAGAGGTGGCCCCAGGAAAGGGCTCTGGGGAATGATGCTTGCTGGTCAAAGGGCAAGCTAGAGAGGGGAGTGCAAGTCCAATGGACCAGAAAGGTGGGGGGCCTTGTCTACTCCTGCCTCCTGGAGGAGAGAGCCAGAGGACCCTGAGCTTCATCCTAGGCACCAGGAGAAGGGCAGCTCCTTCCCCGATCCACTCCCAGAATGAGCGCCACTGCCTCGCACACGCAGAAAAAACCAGTGGCTCAGAGCCAGGGGCTGGTGGGTCAGGGACCTGTCACAGGTGAGTCTAGTGAAGGCACTTTAGCTCTATTTTAGGAAAAGGATCGATCTTGTCAAGGTTTTCTTCGGGTGACCGCACTGGCCATTGGCGGGAGAGCCTGGCATCTGTCCACCCACCATCCCTACCCTAGTTCCTCTCGAGCCCCTGCTAATTTTAGAAGGGCCTGGCAGGTGCCAGCGTGTCCGGGACATGACAAGTTCACTGGGGCGGGGGAAATGCTGCGCGCCGTCCAGCATCCAGAGCGAGTTCCGGCCTGGACCTCACTGGCCCCAAACCCAAGAATGATGACCTTTGGAGGGAAGTTTTGACAGTTTGGAGGCAGTTTATAGTCTACAGGCCCTGAAGAAAACAAGCATTTATCACCTGGGGGAATGACCCTGGGCTGGGGACAGCCAACAGGGGAGGGGGGTGAGGGGTGGGGGGAAGCCTCTGGTCCTCCACTCCGCAGATCGCCCCCCCTCCTTCCTACCCCTTCCTCCCCTCTCCCCCTTCCACTTCCTCCCCCTCCCTTACCTTCTCCCAGAGCTCGCCCCCTCCACCTCTCCCATCCTTGGGGTCAGCTCTCATTGGCCTGAATGAGGTCTTGCACGCACCCACAAACCAATCTTGTGGCCTGATTGGCCGAAAGTCAAGCCCACGCCCACGCCCCCAGGAGGGGAGGAGAGTTCTGCGCCTCCAGCTCCAGGGGTCTTCCTGGGCTGTCTTGGCCAGGCCTGGGTCTGGTCCCGCCTTCTTCCCCTCCCACCTCCTCCCACGCCCGCTTCCCGGAGCGTAGCACCGCCCCTGGGAGGTAGGAAACTCACGACGGACCCCTCCTTAGAAAGAAGTCTTCCAGCGATTCCGGGGCCCCACTGTGGCCTACGTGGGCCAGGCCCTCCCCAGCCCCTCCGTGCGTGCGGGGCTCTTCACTGCTTTCATGCCCCGGCAGCCGCAGCGTGGTGACCGCCAGCCCTGCCACATCTAAGGACTGGGGGGCACACGGACTAGTCCTGTCTCCTCCCCAGAACCTCTGGGCAGCTAATCCCCACACCATTATGCAGAGAGCGTGGGCACTGCCCCATGGCCTTGTCCCCACGCCCGTTGTCAGCCCTGACCCCAGGCAGGCCCCTTTTGCCCTCTGCCCTGCCTGACCCGGTGGCAGCGAGCAGAGTATTTCAGCAGCTGCTTGCTGAGTGCTGTCAGGGCAGAAGGCCGGGGTGGCCTGCCGTAGGCAGCTCTCTGGCAAGGTGGCCCTCACCTGCCCAGGAGGGCCTCAGTCTCCCCGGCTTCAGCTCCCCCTGCCCCTCAGCAGGCAAGAGCATCTCCACCTCCCCAAAATCCTACCTCTTGGGCCCTCAGAGAGATGGCAATGGATGCTGCGAGGAGCCAGACCCAGACTGCCTTGAATCTGGTAAGGGTCACCCCAGAGCCATGGGAGTGATTCTTCTGGGGCACGCAGGGCAGTGGATGCAGCAGAGTAGATGTCGGGTGTACTGGGCCCCTGGAAGGAGGCATGTCACTGCCCGTCCTGACACCGATGGTCTCTAGGGAACTTCCTCCTGTGCCAACAGGCTGAGACGGCTGGCAGCCCCTGACAGCCAGGGACTCAGGTCCCTCAGGTCCCCTGTGGGCTCTGGAGTGCGGTGTGAGCCTGTCATGTGTCCAGCTGCACCCTGACCCCCATGCTTGTGGGACCTTGGTGGCTGCACACACAGTGGGTGACGCTGGGCCAGTTGCCCACATATTAATAGGGGGGAAGGATCCCCGGTGCAGCAGCCCCAGGCCTGCCATGAGGACCAGGAGAACCAGTCGGGAATGCCCTTGAGTCAGAGAGTACTGGGCAGTCTGCCTCCCTGCAGAGCCCAGGCCGGGGCACCTGAAACACTGCCTGGAGTGTGGGGGAAACAATTAGGCAAGAGACCCCCCTCCTCTGTGTTTGGAAGCAGACATGAGTCCCAGTGATGCCCTGGGACCTCCCGGCAAGAAGACGGCAGTGGTAGTTGTGGGAGGAAAGGGGCACGAGCTCTGGCTGAGCTTCATTCTCCTGAGTCCTGGCCTGGAGAAGCAGGTGCTTCCCTGAGCTTCTCAGGCAGCACCGTGAATTTCCCAGGCTATGCGGGCAAGTCCTTTAAGCCAACATGACTGACGGCAGCATGACACTCATAGAAGACTTTTGTAGCTGGGGCTGGGCCCTGAAATTGGGCAGGAGGCAGCCCAGTGGGGTGGGGAGGTGGGCCCAGGGCTGACGCCGTGGGCTGGGGTAGTTTCCTTGTTTGTAAGAATGGGGGGCCCTCCGGTACTGGTGTCCTGGGGTAATTCTGCAGGATAAGGGAGAACTGGGCTTGCTCCCGGGGATGTTCCCAAGGGTCTGTGAGGCAGACTCCAATGACTTGAACCCCACCCATGTCCCCCAGACACTCAGCCTTGAGAGCCAAGGGGGCTGAGCAGGTCAGAGGCCCTCTGTCAGGGTTGTGGGCTAATGTGTGCAGCGTCTGTGGGCCCTGATGTGTCTGAGGGGCTTGCACCTCCCATGGTGAAAGGTAAGGTCAGCTGGAGGCCAGTGTCAAGCCTGTGGCCAGCTAGAGTATTGGACTGTCACCACAGGCCTCCCAGCACCCCTACCTCCCTGTACCCCCAAGAATGGGGAATGCACACAGCAGCGTGGGCAGGGGGTGTGGCGAGGACAGTGCCAGACCCCGCAGTGCCTCGTTTGGGCAGGGCAGCTGAGAGGGCCGGTGACCCGGTGTCCCCTGCATGCCCCACGCTGCCAGACACAGGCTCCCCCACACCACACGCCCTGCCCAAGCAGTGGCCTCCCCAAGATCTACTGTTACAGAAATGCTGTCAGAAATGCAGATTTGCCTGTGAAAGTGCCTCTATTTAAATGTGGGCAGCAAATTTAGGTTTTTGAGAATATTCTACAGGACAAACGAGATCCACATTGATGCAACTTTATTTACAGAATGGAATCAGGTTCTAGTGAACAAACATCACCTCATGGGTTCACTACCCCTCAGAGAAGGGGCCTCCTTGCCTTGCACTGTCCCTTCCTTGCTCTGTGCTGTCCCCTCCCTGCTGTGTACTGTCCTCCCCTCTCCCCCACTCCTTGCAGTGTCCTCCCCCACTGGATATGAGACATCCCCTCCCCTTCCTGCTGTGTGGTGTCCCCTCCCTGCTGTGTAGTGTCCTCCCCTCTCCCCCCTCCGTGCAGTGTCTCCCCCCCACCTGCCATGCGACATCCCCTCCCCTCCCTGCTATGTGGTGTCCCCTCCCTGCTGTGTGGTGTCTGGGAAGGGATGGCAGGGCCGGGAAGGCCCAGGTGATGTGGGTCTTCTAGAGTCCCAGCTGGCCCAGCACCATGTATGCTGCAGAATGAGATCTTGGACAGAAGCTGATGGGTGGAATGAAATGTTGTTAGCAAGTCCAGGTTGCCCTTTGACCAGGTGTGTGACTTCCAGTGATTTCCACAGAAAGGTCTTTCTGGTCTAGAAGCTGGCCAGCCGAGCTGGAGTTTCACCTGCCGTCAGTGGCAGGGAGCCATGTGGGCCTGGACACCAAGGGTGAAAATCCCCTCCTGACCTGGGCTCCAGCCACACCAGGCAGTGGGGGGTGGGGCTGTCACAGCAAAGGGGCTGGGATGTGGCCCAGAAGGGCCTGAGGCTGGACCTTTGCAGGGTCTGCCTCAGTTTCACTAAGAGCCTGCGATGTCTTACAGTCAGTCCCTCTGACAATTCTGTGTCAGAATGGTCTCTCAAGGACCTCAGAGAGCAGTCCTCTAGCATGTGGCCTGGGATGTTGGCTGGGAACGTGCCAGCTGCATGCACCTGCACTTGAGATTTTTTGAGCCTTTGCTCATCTGGAAGATGAGCAGCTGCTGGCGGCTCCTCCTGGCACTCTGTGACGCTGTGACACTGTGACGGGATGGGAGGCCTCCTGCATGGTGCACTCAGCTCCGGGCGTGGCGTGTTGGTAGAATTCTGTGAAAGTCAGTGCTTCTACTCTTTGCTGGCACTTTATGTTTGCAGGGGTGTAAAAGAAGGGCAGGGGGGCAAGGTTGCAGCCACCAGCCTCTGAGAACAGCCTGGATCACTTCCCAAAGGATGAGTGCGTCTGGTGCTGTGCCCTGGAGGGACAGCCTCAAGGAGGGGCAGGGACAGTCTGGAGCCACAAATGGCCTGGCAAACACTGATGTGTGATTCTGCGTCTCTTCACAGACTTTCCCAGCCTCGTCCCTTTGTGACTTTCCCTGGGCTCAAACTTTAAGTGCAGGGACTCCATGAGAGAGGTGGTCCTTAAGGAAGGGCCTGTGTCACTCAGAAATGCCATTGGCTGCAGACAGTGAAAATGCTGGTTTCATTGCGGCTTTCAGGGATCAGTATTCGCTCCCACATTAGCGCCTGGAGGTGGGTGGGTGCAGAGCTGACCAAGATCTGTGAGATCTGTGACGGCTTCGGGCCAGGTGGCCCTGCCTCTCTTCCTGCCCTGGGTGGGCTGCCCTTCCCTCTGCCTCGTCTCCGCCTTGCTACAGGACAGCTGCTAAGCACCGGTCATCACACCCTTACAAACCTGCATTCACAGAATAGAGGGGCGCTGACCCTCCAGGAAGGGACGGTCCTGCTAAAGCCGGACTTCTCTTTCCCTGTCACTGGCCAGAACTGGGCCACCTGCCCTACGATCAACCAGATCCCCAGGAAAAGGGCACAGGAGAGCTGTGCATGGCTTAGCCCGGTCACAGGCTGTCCCTGGGGCCTGGAGAGGGGCTGCCTTCCCCTAATGTGCTATGCCCATGCCTCTGTGCACACTGCTCCAGCCAGTCCCTGGGCCTGGATTCCTAGAGGTAGGGCGACTGGTAATGCCAGCTGCCCACTGGCCATGCCCAGACAGGCTCCTGCAGTATGTCCTACCCACTGTCCTGGGCGTCACCTTCCTCCTCCTCACGGCAGGCATCTGCGGTACTGAGGGAGGCTGCCTTTGTCTGCCGTTTGCCCCCCACCCTTCAGCATCCCTTGAGCCACATGTGTTGAGG
The DNA here is from genome assembly GCA_017311185.1 of Proteles cristata cristata. Taxonomy (NCBI): domain Eukaryota; kingdom Metazoa; phylum Chordata; class Mammalia; order Carnivora; family Hyaenidae; genus Proteles; species Proteles cristata. The sequence continues at coordinate 859,541 of JAESUZ010003757.1, read as the reverse complement.
GGCCACTCTCAGAACTCTGCTGTTCTCCTTGGACCCAGGGCCAGAGGGCGAGGGAGGCCCTCCATGTGTGTGGGACTCCCACCCCCTAGCTGCTCTCACAGCCACTCCCAGCTGCTCTCATCTCCTCCAGCTGCTCTTACCCCCCCAGCTGCTCTCACCTCCTTCAGCTGCTCCCACCCCCAGTTGCTCTAAATTCCCCCAGCTGTTCTCCTCATCTCCTCCAGCTGCTCTCACTCCTAGCTGCTTTCACCCTCTCCTCCCCCAGCTGCTCTCACCCTCTCAGGTACTCTCAGTCCCCCAGCTGCTCTTACCCCCACACCCCCAGCTGCTCACCCGTCAGCCACTCTCACTCTCACCTGCACCCCGAGCTGCCCCTTCAGCTGCTCTCACTCCCCAGATGCTCTTACCCCCAGCTGCTCTCCACAGCTGCTCTCACCACCACCACCCTCCCCACTCCACCCCAGATGCTCCACTCCAGCTGCTCTCACCACCACCACCACCAACCCCGCTGCTCCTCCCCAGCTGCTCACTCCCCTCAGCTGTTCTCACCACTCCCCACTGCCCCCCACGACCCCTGCAGGCAGAGCAGATCCTGGCAGACTTCCAGCTGCAGGAAGCTGACCTGAAGAAGGTGATGTGGCGGATGCAGAAGGAGATGGCACGAGGCCTGCGGCTGGAGACCCACGAGGAGGCCAGTGTGAAGATGCTGCCCACCTATGTGCGCTCCACCCCAGAAGGCTCTGGTACTGAGGCCCAGGGCGGGCAGAGGAGGGACCCACGCAGGAGACAACAGCTCCTCACCTGGAGGCAGCTGTCCCCCAGTCCCAGAGGGCAGAGGCGGCCCGGGTCTGCACTGAAGACTCAGACTGTCCCTGGAGGCCCAGGACAGCTCCACCGGCCCAGCCCTGGGTCTTCAGGCTAACCTTCCCCCCACCTCCCCTGAGGAAAACTGGCTCACAATGAGAAACCGGTTCTCCGTGGTCAGTGGTGGGGGGGCACCCCCAGCCCAATCCTGAGTCAGGGCCATTTCACTAGGTCTTCACTTGGGACCTGGGTTTGGGGTGACTTCAGTCAGAGGCACAGGACTCGCACTGACTTCCCAGTTCACCTTTGACCCTAGTGATCCCCTAGATGCCTGGTACCAGCAGCCCCTTGTCCAGTTCCTCTGATCCCCACGCTGCCCTCCTCTCCTCCCTTCCCTGGTCTTGGGGTCCTGCCAGGTGGCTCCCCGAAGCTGATGCGCTTCTCCCTGTGGCTGCAGAAGTCGGGGACTTCCTCTCCCTGGACCTGGGCGGCACCAACTTCAGGGTGATGCTGGTGAAGGTGGGGGAGGGCGAAGAGGGGCAGTGGAGTGTGAAGACCAAGCACCAGATGTATTCCATCCCCGAGGATGCCATGACCGGTACTGCTGAAATGGTGAGCAGTGGGGGGTGGAGGCTGGGGAACCCAGGCGACCACGGGCCTGGAAGACCAGGGGACTGAAGGGTTGGGGGCCAGGGGTGGGGGCTGGGAGACCAGGGGGCTGGGGGACTGGGAGACCAAGGAGCTGGAGGGCCAGGGGACCAGGGCACTGGGGGCCAGAGGCCAGGGACCCATGGGGCTAGGGGCTGAGGGGCCAGGGCTGGGAGCCAGGGGACAAGGGGACTGGAGACCAGGGGACTCAGGTCTGAGGGGTTGGGGGAACAGAGGTCCAGGGGCCGGGATCAAGTCTGCCTGGGATCTCAGCATGGACACCAAGTGGGGTGACTGCAGTCATCATGTCCACCCAGGCCACAGGGCCACCCTGCCATGGGGAAGACTCAGGAGATGGTACAGAAGTACAGTGAGTCCTTGGGAGAGGCGGGCAGAGGCAGAGGGTTTCATGGTAGGAGTCCTGCGGCAACCTGGGCCTTGTCACACCCCTGCATGCTGTGAGACTGGACATGAAACAAGGTGGCAGAGGTGGTACAGGCACCTCACAGGGCCCCAGCCGCCAGCAAGGAGCAGTACCCAGCACTGTGGACAGGCCCACATGGGCAGGCTGGGGCCAGCAGCAGGGCAGCCAGGACACTCCGGGTGGTAGAGACAGAAATCAGCATTACACCAGGGCTGTGCCTCTGTGCAGAGTCTGCAGCTGCATGTCAATGGGTCAGGGAAGGACAGGTCTACAGTGCTCAGACCTCTGGCAGGAGTCTTGCTGCAGGGTCCCTCAGCCAGCCCCCCACCACACCCGACGGCCAGCTTGCTGTGTGTCTTCCAGCTCTTTGACTACATCTCTGAGTGCATCTCTGACTTCCTGGACAAGCATCAGATGAAGCATAAGAAGCTTCCCTTGGGCTTCACATTCTCCTTTCCCGTGAGGCATGAAGACATTGACAAGGTGGGGCCAGGTGCAGGGGCACAGGGAGGCTGATGGGGCCAGGTGCAGGGGCACAGGGAGGCTGATGGGGCCAGGTGCAGGGGCACAGGGAGGCTGATGGGGCCAGGTGCAGGACGCAGGGAGGCTGATGGGGCCAGGTGCAGGACGCAGGGAGGCTGATGGGGCCAGGTGCAGGATGCAGGGAGGCAGAAGGCCCCCCCACACACCCCTGTGGTGCCTTCACATGCAGCTCCTGCTTCAGGGAAGAGCCATGGTTCAACCTGTGGCTCTGTCACTTACCTTTTGGGAGACTTTGGGAAATGGTTATGTGGCTGATGCTGTTTGCCTTAGTCCCTGCTGCCCTACAGGCCCACGTTACTATCACCCCCATCAGAGATGGGGAAATGGGCTGATGAAGTGGCCCACAGCAGGAGGACATGGTGCTGGAGTTCAAACACAGCCGCCAGACACCAGCACAGTGTGTCACCACAACAGCTGAGGCTTCACCTGCCTGTGAGCTGGCAAATCAGCCTGCCAGCCATGCACACACGTGACACACACACACATGCATTATACACGCATATGTACACACACGCGTGTCAACCACACACACACACACAGGTCAGTTACATATACATACCCATGCACATCGGTTATACACTTGGATACACACATGTGTACATCATACATACGTATACCCATCAACGGGGTGCACTGTACAGGTGCACACACACCAGTTACACACGTACACATGTAAGTTACACACATCAACTATAAACACATTCCACACACATACGGCCTCTCAGAGACAAGCCAGTTCAGCACTCCCGGCAGGAACAGTGTCTGATGCTGGCCTCCGAAGCCCCTTCCACACAGCGCACCAAGGGCCAGGTGGTACCTTCTCATGCCGGGGCATCCTATGGGACAAGAACCCCAGCTCCATGTGTGGCTGCTCTCCTCATGACCTCATCCCTACCCTGGGAGGATGCCTCTGGGCTTGACATATTAACACTATCACAGTGGCTGGAGCCCAGCCCTGTGGAAATAGGAAATACAGAGAACTGTCTCCAACACCTCTCAAACTTGTGGGACCACTTGGAGCCTGTCTCCTGTGCTGCACAGGGGGAGGCCCACACCCTGCCCCCAGCATCCATCAGCAGCCACAGGGCCCTGCCTCTTCCCTCAGGGCATCCTCCTCAATTGGACCAAGGGCTTCAAGGCCTCGGGAGCAGAAGGGAACAACATCGTGGGGCTCCTACGTGACGCCATCAAACGGCGAGGGGTGAGGTGGCCCCCGTGACTGCCCTGGGACCCCTCTCCCCCCAACCCCACTCAGGCCAGGATGCCAGGGAGGGCCTTCTGGGCATCCCTCACCTGGCTGGATCCCAGCCCCATCACTCCTGCCTCTGTGCCTCCTGGCAGGACTTTGAAATGGACGTGGTGGCGATGGTGAATGACACCGTGGCCACGATGATCTCCTGCTACTATGAAGACCGCCGCTGTGAGGTCGGCATGATTGTGGGTAAGGATCTGGGCCCTGCCCTGTCCGGGGACCTTGGCTGCCATGAGAGACAGAGAAAGGCTGTGCTCCTCTGCAGGTCTTGGTCTCCAGCCCTGAGAACTGAGCCATTGGCGACGGTCAGAGCAGTCACCCAGAGGCGACGGTCTGGGGTGGTATGGGGGAGACGCAGGGGTGTCCTGAGTACAGCCAGTGTTTACTAGGAGGAAACATTTCAGCACTCACCAGTCACTGCATCAGACGGTACAGCAGCCACACGTCCACCTGGCTCATCAGGATTTAATTAAATCACCTTGTCTGGTATATCGACCAAACCGGACAGATTTGTCCAAGTGGAAGAGGGTAAGCAAAAGTGACGTCATCGCTTCCTGGACAGTCTTCCTGTGGCCCAGAGCTGCCGGCCTGTCCCCGCCTAAAGTGAAGGCCAGTGCCAGGAATGGAGGCAGCTCTGGCCCTAGTGGGCCTTCCGCACTTGCCTCAGGACTAACCAGAAGTTCCTGAGGCCTCCGGAGTGTTTGCTGAGGATGAGTCCCACTTGAGTACTTATCTGCTGGACCCACAGGCACACGAGTGTTTTTCTGCAGCCTCCAGGCTCTGGGTCCCTAGAGAGGAACACAGAGGGGCCTGTGCTCACATGTGCCCTGCAAACTTTCTGCCCAGGGCTTGAAAACATGTTTGTGGGGGCACTTTGGGAGCTCAGGTGGTTGAGCCTCGACTCTTGATTTCTGCTCAGGTCATGATTCCAGGGTCGTAGAATCGAGTTCCACATCAGGCTCTGAGCTGGGCATGGGGCCTGCTTGGGATTCTCTCTCTCTCTCTCTCTCTTTCTCTCTCTCTCTCTCCCCCCCTCCGCCCCTCCCCCACTCAGGTGCAAATACTCTCTCAAAACCAAACCAAAAAAACCCACATTTATGATAATTACCAGGGTCCAAAAATTGGGACAATGCACATCAAAGTCTGGGTTTCTGGGTTTTTTCTTTAAAAAAATGGAAAGGCCTGCGACACTGGGCTCCCATTCCTCCTGGGTAGCTCCACTGACTAGCATTGGAGATGATGCCCCTAATGGCTTTAGGGACGTGCCACACATGCAGGCACACTCAAACCATTTTGAAACTTGATAACATCACCAGATAACCACGTTTTCACATTGCGAGGGACCCTGCAAATTACAAATTCCAGACAAATTCCAGAGCCACGGCCACGTGCTGCTCCCAGGGACCCATGCTGTGCCTTGCTCACCTCTGAGTACCCCCAAAAACAGGGCCCAGGACAGAGAAGCTCCAGCACATGCAAGGAAAATGCCCAAAAACAAGGGTGGATACACAAACAAGGTAACCCCTAACCCTACACACAGCTCCGGTTGGCAAAGTGGACACAATTCACACAGTCCTCCCAGCACCCAGGTCATAGGAGGAGAAGGTGTTACCATCCCTTCCTGGGGAAGTGGAACAGCCCAGAGAGGTGGGCTCATCAATACTGGGTCACACAGCAAACCCAGGTCTTCTAGTGCCTGGGAGAGCCTCCAGGAGCCATTCAGGGAGGCCCTCCCCACAGTGGTGGGTGTGGAAGGCTCAAGGAAGACTGCCACAGGAGGCTTCCTGCAGGGTGGGGAGTGGGGGTGGAGAGGCGGGCTCTGGACTGCAGCCCCTGCTGGGCTCTGGGGACCTGACCCCGCCATCCCCACAGGCACAGGCTGCAATGCCTGCTACATGGAGGAGATGCAGAACGTGGAACTGGTGGAAGGGGATGAGGGCCGCATGTGTGTCAACACCGAGTGGGGCGCCTTCGGGGACTCCGGGGAGCTGGACGAGTTCCTGCTGGAGTACGACCGCGTGGTGGATGAGAACTCCCTGAACCCCGGGCAGCAGCTGTAAGGACAACCCCTGGCCCTCGCCCTGCCGTTGCAGACAGATAATGGCCTGGAGGGGGAGGGGGGCAGCACACTGACCAGTCCTTCCCGAGCTGGCTCCTCCCTCCTTCAGCTAACAGGCGCCCTGTGAACCCAGAACAGTAGAGATGTGTGTGAAGGTCTAGTCCTCAGAAAGAGCGTCTGCGGATAAGATGAGCCGGGATCTCCCCCCTCCCGCAGGTGACCACTGACAGAAGGTGCCTCTGAGACCCCCAAGCAACGGGCTCAGCCCAGAGTTCCCCAGAGTAAACTTCTGTCCGCGTTCACAGAATGTACAGTAGTGTTTCCCAGAAGGCTGCGGTATGGCCTACACAGAGCTTGTCTGAGTCATGGCTCTCGCAATTAACCGCCTGCCTGCCGGGCACGTGCTAATTTCTTCCTGAGCTTTGTCTCTGGCCCTCATAACCTCTGCTCGGTCAGTCGCACTCGGTGAAAATACACAGGCTGCCAAATGCGAAGCACGAACGCGCCAGCTCGGTGCACACCAGGGGCGCAAGCCCAGGGGCGCGAGCGGTGGCGGAGGCCCTAGGCGGGTCGCTAGTCCCTCCGCGCCCGAGTTTCCGCAACCTCAGCCGCATTGGGCAGTGAGCGCAGCAACCATCACACGGCAGTGGGATGATGCCGGGGTCTCAGAGGGGCTGGACTGAGGGACAGGGTGCCAAGGCCCCAAACACAGGTTGATAAATGAGGGAACAGGTATGAATCCGGGTTTGCATGCAAAGTGTCAAGTGCCCTTCCTGGCCTTCCTCGTGGCCGCGCTTGGGGACCTCCCTGGGGTGGCCGAGCACTGCTCTCCGCCCCCCTCTTCAAGAGATGACCGGCCGCCCTCGTGCAGGTACGAGAAGCTCATCGGTGGCAAGTACATGGGCGAGCTGGTGCGGCTCGTGCTGCTGAAGCTCGTGGACGAGAACCTGCTCTTCCGCGGGGAGGCCTCGGAGCAGCTGCGCACGCGCGGCGCCTTTGAGACGCGCTTCGTGTCGCAGGTGGAGAGGTGCGCGGGGCGCGAGGGTCTCCAGGCGGCGTCAAGGGGGCAGTGCGCAGGAGGCTGGGGCGGGGTTCCAGGTGCGAGCGGGCCCGGGCAGGACACAAGGGAAGAGGTCCTGGGTCGACCGCCAGCAGTGTAACCCACCCCTGGGCAGCTGAGGCGGCCCGCGCGGCCCTCCCGTGGCTCCGCACAGCCGTGGACAGCGTCTCACTTGATCCACGCAACATTCCCGAGGTGCGCCAGTGTTGCCCACGTTAGAGCGGAGACCCTGGGCTTAGAGAGAGGCTCAGTGACTAGCTTACTGCTGGTCCCTGGCAGAATCCGACGCGCTTCCTTCCGAGGCCCGAACCCAAGCGCTTTGCCTGGGTGAGGTGGGCAGGGGGAGGGGTAGAGGCTGCCGCCGTAGGGGTCGTGGTCGGGCCTGGGCCTGCCCAGGACCGAGCGACCCTCCAGCGACGCCCTCCCTCCCGCCCCCACTCCCGGTCACCCCTGCCCTGCAGCGACTCTGGCGACCGCAAGCAGATCTACAACATCCTAAGCACGCTGGGGCTGAGGCCCACGGCCACCGACTGCGACATCGTGCGCCGCGCCTGTGAGAGCGTGTCCACGCGGGCGGCACACATGTGCGCCGCGGGGCTGGCAGGTGTCATCAACCGCATGCGCGAGAGCCGCAGCGAGGACGTGATGCGCATTACCGTGGGAGTGGATGGCTCAGTGTACAAGCTGCACCCCAGGTGAGCCCTAGCGGACGTCTGCCCTCCCCGTTGGGTCCCTAGTCCCTCGTGGGTGCGCGTCCCGAGGACTCAACGCAAGTGGAAACGAGCTCTCCGAGGACCCAAGGGCTATCCCCTAACCCCCCAGACAAGGAGGGAGGATCCCCTAGGCTTACCCCCACTCTGTTTACGTGCAACCAGGAGCTGAGCTGCTCTGGAGAGGTCTGGGGTGAGGGGGTCCGGGAGTGCAAAGACAGGGGCCGCAGCCCTGTTTCCCCTGCTCAGCTTCAAGGAGAGGTTCCATGCCATCGTGCGCAAGCTGACACCCAGCTGCGAGATCACCTTCATCGAGTCAGAGGAGGGCAGCGGCCGAGGCGCGGCCCTGGTGTCCGCAGTGGCCTGTAAGAAGGCCTGCATGCTGGGCCAGTGATGGCGAGGCCACGAGGCAAGGAGGAGGCAGCGCTTGCTGGATCTGGGCTCGTGGGCACTCGCTCCCCACAGGTGCTCCCAGCCTGGCCCAGTGAAGGGGTCTTTAGTTGTAAGGACCCTGGACGCCTCCCATCCCGAGGCCACCCGGGAAGATGCAGAAAGGCCCTCAGAGAGGAAGGGGATGGTAGTACCTGGGGCAGGCCACTTCTCTCAGAGGCAATGGGTGGGATAGCCCAAGGCCCTGACTGGGTTGGGGGCTGAGATGAGCAGGAATGGAGACCCCCAAAGTCCCCCACCTGTGCTGCTGGAATCAAGGACCCACCCAGAGGGAAGCCGCTCACTCAGGACTTTGCTGTGTTTCTGCACTGCCTGCCTCTTGGAGCCTCAGCCAAGTCAGCCTCACGCGGGCCCTGCTCTGGGCCCTGCTCTGGACCCTGCGGTGGCCTGGGGACTCAGCCCACCGGGAATGCAGCCTTGCTTACCTGGATGGACCTAGACCCGGTTTCCACAGGGTCCTAGGCTGCCAGCCACCCAGGCCTGGCTGTTTTCCTGCCTGGTGGGGGTTGGGAAGTGGGAGAGGACGGGCTCCACAGTGGAGGCTGCTTGTTTCCGAGGCCTGGAGGTGGTGGCCTTTTTGCTGTCCTACCACCATCCACGAGTGGTTTGTGGTTCTGGGATGCACCCTCCCAGGGGGTACAAGACACAGAGCCCCCACAGCTCCTGCCCAGAGGGACCCAGGGTGAAGAGAAGCCCCCCACACTCCCACCCACAGGCAGGGCTGGGAGCACCTCCGTGATGGAGTCCTCAGCTCCCACAGGGCTGGCATGGAAAGGAACCTCAGGCAGCATTCAGCACCCAGGGGACCCCAAGCCTCCCTCTTCCCACCAGACCTTCATGTGCCACACCAATCTTTCATGTCCAACCTGGGACCGCATGTTTTTTAAATAAAAGTTGTAAAAGTTTAGAACATGGTTTTGACCAGTGTTCTCTGATGTCTGTGCGTATGGGCTGTGGGACGATACGGAGACCTGGTCACATGCACACAGACACCCTGGAAGCCTACATGTGTCTTAGAATTTGCCCCCGTCCCCCAGCCATGGTGGAGAGTGTGCAGTGACACCGCAGGCTGAAGGGATAGAAATGAGGGGTGGGGTGGGAGTACTGCATTGCCCTGGCCCCCAGCTGGCTGCCTGTGGGGACGTGTCTGTGGACCCACAGTCTGTGCTCACTGAGCAGCTTTGTGGTGTCTGAGATCCCCAAGGAGAGGCTGGGAGGGGCTGCTCCTAGAGATGGGCAGGGCTGCTCCTGCTTCAGGGTGGTCTCTGCAGGAATGCCATTGGAGCCACTTGGGTTGTGACAGTGATGGGGGGAGGGGACTGCTGAGGTCCCTCCAAATGCTCCTGGGTGACAATGCCTACCTTGAGTCAGCCAAGCCCAGGGCCTAACACAGCCGTCTCTCACCTTTGCCCAGTTACCTACAAACACATTTACATGATCATAACATATGCTCACTTTTCAGTGAGAGCAAATCTGGAAAGCCTGTATTATGTCACTCAGAATGCAACCCTCACTTGTGGTTTTGAGCTGTCACATCCCTGTCCAGCTGTTCCTTTGTGTTCCTAGATGTCTCGTGTGGGACTGCGTCAGATCCTTTGAGTTCTCTTTTATTTAAAAAAAATTTTTTAACTTTATTTTGAGAGAGAGAGAGAGAGAGCAAGCATGCACATGAGTGGGGGGGTAGAGAGATTCCCAAGCAGACTCCACATTGTCAGCACAGAGCCTGATGTGGGGCTTGATCTGAGGAACTACAGGATCATGACAGGAGCCGAAGTGAAGAGTCAGACACTTAACTGACCGAGCCCTCCTGATGCCCGAGATCCTTTCTGTTCTCTTGAATCCAAGTCATTTGTTAGACTTTGTGGGAACATCATCCAGTCACCTCGTCATCACTACCACTTGCTCCTCTCCCTGCATTCCCGTGTGAGATCCCATGTTGATGTAAATGACCTCCTACTTGTTCTTTACCTTACAGTTCAGGGGGATCCTATTGATTTTTAAAGTTCTCTTTGCAGGTCGGTTATATATTTTATGACTTTAATTACAGGAGAGTCCAGGAGGAATTATAAAATAGTTATTGTAGGGGCGCCTGGGTGGCTTAGTCGGTTAAGCGTCCGACTTTCGCTTGGGTCATGATCTCGCGGTTCGTGGGTTCGAGCCCCGCGTCGGGCTCTGTGCTGACTGCCAGCTCGGAGCCTGGAGCCTGTTTCAGTCTGTGACTCCCCTCTCTCTCTGACCCTCCCCTGCTCACGCTGTCTCTCTCTCTCCTAGAAATAAATAAAAAAACATTAAAAAAAAAATTAAAAAAAAAATAGTTATTGTACCATGCGAGGGGCATTGGGTCTGGCAGACTGACACGGGTCCCTGCGAAACCAGCTGGCCTCTCTGCATCTGTCACCCCAGGGGCAGAGCCAGGTTCTGGGGGAGAGGTGGCAGGCAGCCAGTATGCCCCCAACTTATGTTCTAGACGGGACCCAGCCCCCAGCCCTTCTCTCCCTGGGCCCAGAAGCAGCCAGTGAGGCTGTGCTCTGGCAGAGCAGAGGGTGACAGGGCCCCCAGCTCCACAGTGGGGCCTCACACAAAGGGCTCATGATCACTTTCATGGGGGTCCAGGGGATACTTGGGGTCCAGGTACGGCACCATGCTCCAAAAGCATCCCACGTATGTGCTGTTTGGGGCCACAGCCAGCTCAGGGCTGCTTTCTGCCCCTTCGTCAGGAAGCCAGAAGCCAGGGCCTGCCATCTCCACCCAGACCTCTGGGAATCCCTGGGCTCCATCCAGAGACCATCCTCAGAACTATGCACTGCTCTCCCCAAGCCCAGTAGATGCCCAGGCCAGCGATCCCAAAGCTGTCCTCCTAGCCTGGCAGGTCTGGGCTGGACCTGCAGGAGAGATAACAGCAGAGCCTTCTCATGGTAGGGGGAAGGGAGACACCTCATTCAACATCCAGAGTGGTGATGGCCAGGAGCCTATAAGCTCTGCCCTTGAGAGACATCGCTGCTGATGGGTGGATGCCCGGATGTTACACATAGGGGGCCTGAAGGTCACCAGGAACGTGGCTGGAATCTGCCTGGGGCCCTGTCCTCCCCCCGGCCCAGGCAGGGCTACCAAGTTTGGGCCTGTCCTCTCCTCCTGTCCTTATATGGTGCTTCAGGTGATAAGGCTGAGACATAAAAGGGGCTGTGAACCCCTTGCAGCAACCAGGCTGTCACAGAGAGAGGATGGTGAGTGTCAGGTGGGGTTGCCAGAGGCTAGCACACTCCCACACTGCCAGGTGCTGTCCTTGGGCTGGTGGGAGGTGGGAGGGTCAAGGTGCTGGCATTGGGCCTAGAGAGGTGGTGTCCGAGGACAGGAAGAGGGCCCTGGCCCGGGTTCTCCTAGGAGCGCTCTGAGGGAGCACATGGGAAGGGGGGCCTCTCCCCACCCGCGTGTTGCAGGCCAGCAGGAAGGCGGGAACTCGGAGCAAGGCCGCGGCCACGAAGCAGGCCCATCGGGGGTCTTCCAACGTCTTTTCCATGTTTGAGCAAGCCCAGATCCAGGAGTTCAAGGAGGTGAGTGCCATCTCCCCAGCGGCCTGGGACCCGTCCTGGCCCCTGTCCTTGCTACCCCTCCCTGGGGTAGGGGCTGTTCCCGCCTGGACACTCTGCCCCCCACCCCACCTGACAGGCCTTCAGCTGCATTGACCAGAACCGTGACGGCATCATCTGCAAGTCTGACCTTCGGGAGACCTACTCCCAGCTCGGTGAGCGCCTCCACCTTCTGCCCCAGCTGGGCCTGTGGGAGCCCACCGCCCACTGAGAAAGAACAGGCCCCTCACTCTGCACTGTTCTCACATCCCCTCCCCCACCCATTCAGCCCAGATTCCTTCCAGGGCACCCCCCTCCACCCACTGACTCTCCACCTCTGTGGCTGGCACCCCCCAGGGAAGGTAAGCGTCCCGGAAGAAGAGCTGGACGCCATGCTTCAGGAGGGGAAGGGTCCCATCAACTTCACCGTCTTCCTCACGCTCTTTGGGGAGAAGCTCAATGGTGAGCCCGCCTGGAATCTTCCTGAACCCCGCCCAGACCTCGTTTGGACCCCACCCAGTCCTTGCCCACCCAGAGAATATGGAGTCCTCCCCTGCACTCCACACCCATGGGCACTGCTCACCCCACTCCCAACCTGGAATTGGGAAATGTGCCTTCACCCCCATTCCCACATCCCAGATCCCAGTCTCCCGCCAGGCCTGTCCACAAAGCCCCTTCAGCATCCCTGAGCCCCAAGGGATGCTCTGTGTCAGGGAGCACACTCCCACTTCTTCTGGGACGTGACAGCCCCCCTGCACCCGGGTTCCTCCTGGGTGGGGCCAGGAAGGCTGGGGGCGTCGGTGCTCACCTGCTCCCTCGGGCTCCCAGGGACAGACCCCGAGGAAGCCATCCTGAGCGCCTTCCGCATGTTTGACCCCAGTGGCAAGGGCGTGGTGAACAAGGACGAGTAAGTGTGAGCGATGGGGTGAATGCCTTTACTGTGGGGCCCTCTCTGCTTTGGGGGTGGCCAACTGGGTCATGGGGGCCTTCACCCCCCTCATCAGGCCCCCCTTGGCTCTCCCCCACCAGGTTCAAGCAGCTTCTCCTGACCCAGGCAGACAAGTTCTCTCTGGCTGAGGTGAGGATTCCTGGATCCTTGGACACCACTCTCCTGCCCACCCCTTCACAGGGTCCTCAACCCACAGGGCGCTGGGGAAGCCTTGCTGCCCCTCCACCCCTGTGGGCCTAGAGCAGGGCTCCGTGGAGGAGGGACTGTCTCAGCCGAGGGTGATGTGCATGGAGTCAGACGGGAGGAGGGTGTGCCGGGCCGGGGGAGCCATGCATGCAAAAGCCCAGGCATAAGACAGTGGCACCAGCATCTGGAAAAGCCTCTGTCCATGCAGGGCTGGGCAGCAGAGAAGACAGGGGAGGCATCCCCACGGCCCCCTCAGGCCCTCACCTGCCACCCCCATGCCCCTAGTCTGGCCACTGTCGGGTAACTGAGCATTAACTCAGAGTCTGGGGCTCAGAGTCAGAAAGGCTTAGGGCGAAAGTGCAGCCCTGGGAATGGGGAGTGGGGTGAAGGGTCGGCCCCTCCCCCCGGGCCTTGCTGCCTGGGCTGTCTCTCACCAGTGCCCGCCCCCCCCACCCACCCAGGTGGAGCAGATGTTCGCCCTGACACCCATGGACTTGGCGGGGGACATTGACTACAAGTCTCTGTGCTACATCATCACCCACGGGGACGAGAAAGAGGAGTGACGGGAGCAGCCCCTGGGGTCACCACAATAAATGTTGTTTTTAGTCAGACCTGCCATGGTGGCCTCTTGGTGACAGAGGGGGTGGAGAGTGGTGGGGGGAGGGCTGTGAGATGAACCAGGCCCCACACAGCTCTGCAACTGTGAGCCGTCATCTGCCCAGTTCACAGAGGGGACACAAAGGTCACACTTCTAGGGGAGGAACCCGTGGGCCTGTCACGGTTTCTCAGGACTGAACCAGCCACACGGCAGGCCCTGCACTCGGCAACCTGAGGCTACTCAGCCATGTTCTGGGAGGGCCCCACTGGTGGGCGGCCCCTGTCTCTGCATGCCGGGTGTGTGTGTGCACATGTGTGCTGGGCATGTGTGTATGTGCATGTGTGCTAGGCTCTGTGTGCAAGGCACTGAGGAATCTATCTGGAAACACAGGCTAACTTCATTTCGGAAACACAGACAAGGTGCGATGACAGGAAGCAAGGCCTAGAACAGGCTTCACGTCTCCCTGGGGGGAAGGGTCAGGTGGCCGGAGAGAGGGAGAGCTTTCCTCTGGAAGGGATTGTTAGTGTCTTGTCCCCATCTCATGTGTAGAAAGAAGGGGCTATGGGGGGGAACACGCCTCCATCTGGGAACTGGAAGGCAGCAGAGGACCTGGGGAGGAGAGGAATGAGGAGGGAGGGAGAGAGAGACAGCCTGTCTCACAAAGTCCAGTTCTGGACAGGAAGAGCCAAGTAAGGGCTTCCCCTGAAACCCACCTCTGGCAAGCCAGGCCCCGCAGCCCCCAGCCCGGCCGCAGCCCGCAGCCACCCCCGGCCACAGTGCTGGAAGAGCTGACCACACTCCCTTAAGGCAACAAGCCGGGGAAGGAAAGCCATTTTCCCCTGGAGAGGTGTTCAGTTTTTATTTTTATTTGGGAGGTGGCACTTTACATTACGACATTGAGACCTGAGATTTAAAGTCAGCATAGCACTTTCCATGGCTGATTAGTGATCACAGGAGTGGCGGAATAGAACGGCAGAGTCCCCAGGCAGAGTGAGCCTGCAGGGATGGTGGGCACACGGCCCAGCAGGTGTTATGATGCTCGAACAAGTCCTGCTTGTTCAGCAAACTGACTTCAAAAATTAAGGGGTAATTTTACAATTCAAGCTTCTGCAGAGAAAAGTTGTGAAAGACGCAAGGGACCAAAAAATCATCAGCATCTTCAAAAAGGTGCGTTCAACATCCCCTCCAGCTGGTCAGCAGGGCTCCTGCGCCCCCCCTCCCCCCATTGTCTTCTGTAAGGTGTAGATGACCCAGAGCAAGGCCAAGGGTTCTGGTCCCTAGACACAGTGAAGCACATGACCCAGCGGAAGGACAATCGATCCCCCTCCTCCTCTGTGGAAGAAGCCAGCATTGAAACTATTACAATAGCAAGTTCTGGCGGTGCCTGGGGGGCTCAGTCGGTTAAGCGTCCGACTCTTGATTTCAGTTCAAGTCATGATCTCATGGTTTCGTGCTTTCAACCCCCAAGTTGGACTCTGTGCTGACAGTGTGGAGCCTGCTTGGGATTCTCTCTCTCTCTCTCTCTCTCTCTGTGCCACCCTCCCCTCCTAAAATACATACATAAAACATTTTTTTAAAGCTTAAGGGGCGCCTGGGTGGCTTAGTCGGTTAAGCGTCTGACTTTCGCTTGGGTCATGATCTCGCGGTTCGTGGGTTCGAGCCCCGTGTCGGGCTCTGTGCTGACTGCCAGCTCAGAGCCTGGAGCCTATTTCAGAGTCTGTGACTCTCTCTCTGACCCTCCCCTGCTCACGCTGTCTCTCTCTCTCTCTCTCCTAGAAATAAATAAAACATTAAAAAAATTTTTTTTTAATTTTAAAGCTTAATAAAAAATAAAATAGCAAGTTCCTGCCAGCATCCCCTGAATTGCACCCTCAACCCTGAACAGTGTGGGTTCGAATTGCATAGGTCAACTTACACAGAGTTTTCCTGACAAATGCAAGACCATACTACATACCCACTTCTTTATGATTTTCTGAATTTTATGTTCTCAGGCTCACTGTACTGCAAGAACACGGCGTATAGTAGATAAAACATGTGCTACATGACAGTTCACGTTATCAGGAAGACTTCCAGTCAACAGCAGGCAGTCAGTAGTTAAGTTTTAGAGGCATCAAAAGTCACACACGCATTTTTGGCTGGGGGGGGGTACCCCTCACCCTGCAATGTTCCAGGTCAGGTGTATGTGCATCTGCTCCTCAGTTCTTCCTCCGAACTGGCTGTCACATGCTAGTGACTCCCACGCAGAGGAACCAGCACAACACCTCTGACGGGTGTTCGTTTTCTATCCGTATGTGAGCCACAGTCCTGCTCCCACCCAGGATAAGTTGTCAAGTAAGGGTCTGTCCTTTATGCCCCGAAATGGCCTGCAAAAACCAGCCCGGGGTAACCTGACAGCAGAGTGTGTGTGTGTGTGTGTGTGTGTGTGTGAGAGAGAGAGAGAGAGAGAGAGAGAGAGAGAGAGAGAGAGAGAGACGAAAGCCAGAGACACGGAGAACAGAGAAGATGCGGCGACGCGGGTACTGCCACAGCCATCAGTGCCTGTTGACGTGGGGTGTGACTTGAGATGTGATAATGTCCTGAAGATTTAGTTCAAAAAAGGACATAAAATATCTCACTCACAATGATTTGCACATTACTTATTGAGATATTTTTGATATATTGGGTTGAATACAAATGTTACTAAAATCAATCTCACCTTTTGTTTTATGCTTCCTTAATGTGGCTATGAGGAAATTTTATAAATTTTTAAAAATGTTTTATTTATTTATGAGAGAGACAGAGCACAAGTAAGGGAGGGACAGAGAGAGGGAGACAGAATCTGAAACAGGCGCCAGGCACAGAGCCTCATGTGGGGCTGGAAACCACGAACTGTGAGATCATGACCTGAGCTGAAGGCAGATGCTCAACTGACTGAGCCACCCAGGTGGCTTAATGATGTGTGTGGTACCCATCTCTGGCTCAGGCCCCCTTTCTACTGGATGGTGCTGAGCCAGCTGTGCGATGTGCCTGTGGTCTCTGGGGCACCAGGGTTCTGACCCAGTACACAGAGGTACGCCAGTGCTCTCTGTGAACCGAGCCCAAACGAAGCCCATTTCATTTGGGCAGAGCCAAATCTGCGTGTTCTGGCAGAAAGGAGAGAGGGTTTTGTTTGCAGAGAGCAAAGCCCACACTAACATGTTCTGAGTCTGGTGGAACAAAGGAGATGCGTCTGAGGAGGGCCTGGCCTGAATCCTGCCTGCCCCTGTCAGGCAGCCTGCCCAGTTGGACATGGACGTGGGACACGCACACCCCACTCTGAGTCTGTAGCCACCTGTCCCAGTGCTCTCCCCAAGGGGAGCCTTGTGAAACGGGGGTCATCAGAACCCCCTGACTTCCTGTTTTCCTACAAGCCCTTAAGCCAGGCAAGGCCTTGTCTGCAGATGTCCTGGGCTCCAGGTTCTTCTGGTCCCTCCCCACACTTCGCCCACAGCCCACTCGGCTGGACATGAGGAGGTCTTCCAGCCCCTTGTCCTCACGGGGACTGTGTCTTCTCTGGGAGAACTTTCCTCAGCTCCGGCCCCTTCCTCCTCCTCCAGGAGCTCACATTAGGAGGGGTGCACAGAGGAATACTGCGCTTCTGCCCCAACACCCTGCAGACCCTAGATCCAAAGCCTGGGGTCCCCAGCAGCAGCCCAGGACTCATGGAGCAGGCGAGGGTGGTGGTCGTTAGAAATGAAGAATTTCAAGAGACCACAGTAAACACTTTTGTTCAGGAGGGCCCTGGAGCCCGTCTGCTGGGCCTGAGTAGTGGCAGGCAGGGACCCTGTGAAGGCAAATGCAAATTAAAACTAAGCCAAAGGGAACACTTTATGGTGCAAAAAAAGGAAACAGGTTTTCTCCTCCCTTTTCTTAGAGGCTTTTCTTTAGAGAACTTGAAACTTCTTCCTCTACATCTTTTTGTGCCCATCTATTTGAAAGCTAAGAAGCCTCTCGCCAGTTTCAGAACCCGGAAGCCGCCTCCCCAGTGTCCTGGGAGGGCAGGAGTCTCACCCCCAAGGACTTCAGCAAGTCCACCAAGAGGGAGAGGAGATGAAGGTGATTGGCAGAGCCTGGTCCCTGAGCTTCCTGGCCTCCCTGGGGAAGGCGAAGGGTGCCCGTCTGCGGGATCGCTCAGCATGGGCGAGGCGAGCTCTGGCTTGGTGATGATTCAGTAGGAAATCCATTCCTTCTTCCTCGTGACTTTGGTGGCAATCGCTCTGTTGCCCCAGCAGGGTCTGCAGCTCCGTCCGCACCCACCTGGTGCAGCGCACTGTCTGTGTGGACCTGGCTTGTTTGCTTCCCGTTTTATCCCGGGGTCCCTTCAGCGCCCCCAGCCTGGGCCCCATCCCCTGCCCGGCGCCCTCCCACCAGAGCTGTTCACGCATTCTTTCCTCACAGTGCTAACACCATAGAGTAAAGACGATAAAGACAGACCTAAAGACAGACCGTGCAGCTGCTCCCCACCCCTACCGCCAGGTTCTCAGGTTTCTGGGCTGTCGGCTGGGCCCTCCTCACCCCACCTCCAGCCCAGACCCTCTCCATTCTCCAGTTTGGGTGGAGAGGCCTGGTGCTTTGCTCTGGTTTTGCTGTAGCAGAGAGCAGACATGTCCAGTAAGGTGGAGAGACAAGTAAATAATAGGTGTAAGTACACTGGCCTCTTCTCTGCCCTGAGTCTTCTAGACTTTTGTGGCCTGAGAGGCTGGGGGTGTGGAGACACAGGGACCCTGCCCTGGAGAAGCCCCCCTGGGAGTCAGCTGGCAGCCTCCAGCCTCCCTCCCTGTGCACGTGAGCAACTCTGAACCAGTCCTGAGCCCCCTCAGGGACTCAGTTTCCCCATCTGTGCGGGAGGGGCTGGACTGGCTCTCTCCCAGCACTTCGGGGTCGGGCATGTGTGATGAGCCTCTGTGAGCTTCTGGCCCCAGAGCAAAGAGCACATTTCTCAGGCTCACTTGCTGGGAGATACAACCCGGCAGATGTCAGAACACATATCATGCGGCAGATTTGTCCTCAAGAGACAGATGTGTGTCCTCCTCCACCTCCCTCCCTGGAACACAGCTGGGACGTAACTGCCAGGGCTGGGGGGCTCATGTGCTAGACTGAGCCGGGCCCCCGACACAACCCAGAAGCCCTCTTCATATCCTGTGTGACTGAAGCCCTGGTATTAGGAGTTTCTTACCCTTACAGCAAAACCTGGTCCCAACCAGTACAGTCTGACCATTATCCCCACCTCCCAGATAAACTGAGGCACCACATGGCCGAGCAACCTATCTAAGACCGCACAGAGCCAGGAGATGGCCGAGCCAGGTCTGAACCTGCTTTGATCTTTGTGCAGATGGAGCCCAGAGCCGATCAGGTGGCTCCCTCTCCAGGAGCATAACCGGTCCCCAGGAGGCCCTGCACAGCCGCCCACACACTGGGTCTGCGAGCCCCCAGGCTTCCAGGCTCCACACACACCCAGGGGTTGAAAATGAGGACACCGTCCTGACAGCGCCCACCACGCTCTCCCAGCCTCCTTTTCTGAGGCGAAGCCCTGAGTAAGTCCCTGAGACACCAGCTATATAGTTTGGGACCCCAGGGCATATCCACAGGGTCAGGCGCCACCAGCACTTGATTTCATTTTCCTGACTACCTGTGCAGATGGAGGAATGTGTGGACAGAGTGGGGAATGGGCTGGTACTCAGACAGCTTTCATGCCATCTGTTTGGGCGACCTGACAATTTCCCAGCACAACAGGGAGCAGTGGCATGACCACAGAAGGCTGTGGCCTCGAGGTGGCAGGGAGGCCACATGGTGGTTATGGTGTCCCCCCATGTCCAGTGTCTTTGTGGCTGCTCCTATCGGAAGGCCTGGCCTGTTTCTTGGCGGGGAGTCTAGGCTGGTAACTTCAGGGAAGCCGGAGGCCACCAGGTTGACAAAGCCCGAGATGCAATCTCAGGGAGGGAGAGGCTTGGACCCTCCCACCTCATGCTGGACTCTCGGGCCCCAGCCCCAGTCCCATGGCCATGTCCAAGTTCAGATGGGAAGAGACGGCAAGCTGCCTGGCACCACGAGAAATGAGAAGTTGCTGCTTTAAGTCAGCCAGACTCAGGACAGCTTGCTATGTGGCAGCAGATGAGTGACATAGGGCCTATGCTCTTTCCTGGTGAGGACAAATAGCAGCCCTTCAGTGCCCCGTGTCCCCCACCGCAGGGGTCCGGAACGCCCCTCACCTCCCGCCTGCAGCCAGCCCTCTCGCCATCTGGGGATCGTCCCCACAGGGACGTGCTGCTGATGCGCAGACACACATAGCACCAAAATAGAACTCTGTCACCCCAGCCTGCCCTGCTTTGCATCACCATCACCTCCACCACCCCTCTGCCTGGGCCCCTCCTGACTCCCTGCTTCCTCCTCTTCCTCTTCCCCTCTTGCACCCCTCTCCCCAGCTTCTCTCTGGCCCCCACAGCCCCCTCCCATGACCAACTGGGCTGGACCACCTCCAGTTCCCGCCAGGCTCCATCCTGGCCCCCCTTGCTGTGGTCTCCTCGGGAAATGAGACCCTGCCTTGGGCCACAGGTGACTGGACTGTGATTGCTCCAGAGGGACACAGAGTGGAGGCAGCATGTTGTGGGGGATAGAGAGAGGCAGGGGGTGGGGAGCACAGGTCAGGTGACAGATGGAGGGGAGTGCCCTGCCAGCTCATCGTCCACAGAGCTATACCCATGTGATGACACCCACATTGTGCTTAGTTGCCTCCAGCTGGTTCCTATGACCTGTGATCAGGACCCAGGTCCCTACCTCAGGCCTGCTCTGGGGAGTGGATGCTCTCGGCCACCTGGCCCAGGCACACCTGCTATGTGCCTCGGGTCCCTACCTCCAAGTCTCACCTTCCTCTCCTCTGTGCCTCCTGCACAGAGGCCTCCACAGCCTGGGCTCCTGTTGCTGGCCTTGCCCAGCCCCTGGAACCCTCCGCACATGGGTCTCACTCAGAAGGAGGGGCCTTGCCGTGGACAGGGGTCAGTATTTAGAATTTCAGTTACAGGAACCTGTAATCTTACCAAACTTGTTTTCCTCAAAGTTAAATTAGAAAGCCACAGCTTCTTAAAGTACAAAAAGGGGTGTGTGTGTGTGCCTGGGTGGCTCAGTCGGTTGGGAATCCGACTTTGGCTCAGTCATGATCTCGTGGTCCATGACTTTGAGCCCCGCGTTGGGCTCTGTGCTGACAGCTCAGAGCCTGGAGCCTGCTTCAGATTCTGTGTTTCCCCCTCTCTCTGCCCCTCTTCCACTTGCACTCTGTCTCTCTCTCTCTCAAAAATAAATAAACAAAACAAAACAAAAAAGCTGAACAGGATGCCTATTTTTTTAATGTTTATTTTTCAGAGGAGGCAGGGACAAAAAGAGAGGGAGACACATAATCCGAAGCAGGCTCCAGGCTCCAAGCTGTCAGTGCAGAGCCCGACGCAGGGCTTGAACTCATGAACTGCAAGATCACGACCTGAGCTTGACCTGCGGAGCCATCCAGGAGCCTCGTGGGATGCCTATTTTAATGTTTTTTTTTTTTTTTTTTTTAATTTATTTCTAGGAGAGAGAGAGAGAGACAGCGGGAGCAGGGGAGGGTCAGAGAGAGAGGGAGTCACAGACTGAAACAGGCTCCAGGCTCTGAGCTGGCAGTCAGCACAGAGCCCGACGCGGGGCTCAAACCCACAAACTGCGAGATCATGACCCAAGCGAAAGTCGGACGCTTAACCGACTAAGCCACCCAGGCGCCCCTGTGGGATGCCTATTTTAATTGATGATACCTTGAGGCTTCTAAATATTTTCAGGATTTATGTTTGCCTCTTTGCAAAATACTATTTAGAAAGTAACTGAGGCAAGCAAGTGAAAGAAATCAGAAAGGCTTCTGAGGCCTCTGTGCCTCCAGGGCCATTGTGCTCTGTTCTTCCTGCCAAGCCTCCCTTTTCCTCAGAATCTCTCCCTACTCCTTCCCCTCCCGAACCTATTGAAACCTGCCCCTCTAAAGTTAAGCCTTCTGGGGCACCTGGGAGGCTCAGTTGGTTAAGCACCCAACTTTTGATTTTGGCTCAGGTCGCAATCTCACGGTTTGTGAGTTCAAGCCCCATGTCGGGCTCTGTGCTGACAATGTGGAAGCTGCTTGGGGTTCTCTTTCTCTCTTTCTCCCTCTGCCCTTCCCCCACTCTGTCTCATTCTCAAAATAAATAAATAACCTTAAGAAAATAAAGTCTTCTGAGGATCCAAATAAACACCAACTTTCTTACGTCCCTGGACTAAAGCCATAGTGCAAGCCGCACATAAAGAGTTTCCTAGTAACACAAGACCCTATAGGTTTGCTGAAGGCCTTAACATACTTATTGCAATTGACCAACCCGGTTTCTCAGATTTAGATCAATTAGTCCTCATGTTACTGGTGGGGACCAGGCCAAACATGGGATGCAATGGGAACATCCTGAGGGATCCAGAGAAGCAAACTCCTAACTTTGGGCAAGATGCTAGAACACATTCTGGAAATGTCCACAGAGCAATGACAGCAGCTTTTCCCAAGCCTGGTGATTGGAACAAAATTCAGTCTTGCACACAAAGGCCTGATGAACCTGTTTATGACTATTACAATGGACTCCAAATTGTCATTTAAGAACATTCTGCTTTAGACGTTGCTTAAGACGTTGAATCCACCCAGGGGCCATTTAGCCCCATGTTTGGTGGTGGGCGGAACTCCATCTTTCACCTTTAGTTAAAGAGAGCAGGATGGAATGGGAAACTATGTTTCCCCTCCTGATTTAGCTAATCTGACAAACCAGCTCACTTCTCTCCTAGATGAGTCACCTGATAGAAAATACACTAAAGTTCTCCATTTTCAGGGTGCTTGGGTAGCTCAGTTAAGCGTCCGACTTCAGCTCAGGTCATGATCTCATGGTCTGTGGGTTCGAGCCCCGCATCAGACTCTGTGTTGACAGCTCAAAGCCTGGAGCCTGTTTCAGATTCTGTGTCTCCCACTCTCTCTCTCTGCCCCTCCCCAGCTCGTGCTCTATCTCTCTCTGTCTCAAAAATAAACATCAAAAAATAATAATAATAAAGTTCTCAATTTTCAACTACAGCAAATGAAGACCCCTAAACAAAGCCAAAACCCTCCTCATTTTGACTGCGATTGCAAACAGCCAGGCTACTGGGGAATAGATTGTTACCAAGTAAGCGCCCAGGACCTTTAGCGTCATGGCCAGCCTGTCCAATGTTCTTCTACTCCCCGGTGATGGGCTCTGAGGAACTATAGGGGCTTTTCCAGTCCTTCCTGGTAATCAGCTTGGGGAACCCACCCTCCAGACTGGGAATGAACCTCTGTCCTTACTGACACAGGACCTCGACTCTCAGTGCCCAGCCCCACTG
Organism: Proteles cristata cristata; assembly: GCA_017311185.1. Classification (NCBI taxonomy): domain Eukaryota; kingdom Metazoa; phylum Chordata; class Mammalia; order Carnivora; family Hyaenidae; genus Proteles; species Proteles cristata. Next base: position 836,899 of record JAESUZ010003757.1, on the reverse strand, counting down.
CCACCTAGCAGCCTCTGCCCGGAGCCCTGCAACAGTACATTTAGTGAGTAGGGGTCTCTCATAACCTCAAAAGGCTCCCATCTCTGAACCTACTCCCTCTGAGAGATACTGACTCTTCTTAGTCCCTCTCCCCCTGCTTGTTTACTGAGCTGAGATTTCACAGGGAAGTATCATGCCAGAATTTCTTTCTCCCCAAAGGGGAAAATAATTCTAGAATTTGACAGTAGTCATCAAAGTAACCAACCAGGGGATTTAAGTGACCCTTTAACATCTTCTGGTTGCTCTTGTCTCTGGTGGAAGCCTAGCTGAGTCTGGGGACACTGATCATTTGTCCCGACTGGATTAGCTACCATCCTCTTTAGGGGCAAAATCCTCAGCTGATACCAGCACAGTCCACAGCACACCTGCCAGTAAGATTCAAATAGATCCCAGGGCGCCTGGGTGTCACAGTCAGTTAAGTGTTGGACTCTTGGTCTCAGCTCTAGGCAGTTCGTGAGTTCGAGCCCCGCGTCAGGCTCTGCGTTGATAGTGCGGAGGCTGCTTGGGATTCTGTCTCTCCTTCTCTCTTCCCCTCCCTCACTTGTACTCTCTCTCTCTCAAAATAAATAAATAAACTCAAAAAAAAATTCAAATAGATGCCTCAAAACCTGTCCTTAGAATTAGTAAATACCCTATAAATAAAGGAGCCCTTCAAGGCAGTAAGTCCACAATAGAGAATTACAGGCTCAGGGCCTCATTATCCCCCGTACTGTACCAGTCCCTGTAATAACGCTACTTTACTTGTGAAAAATCCCAATGGCCAAAGATAGAGGTGTGTTCCCTGACCTCTGAGCAGATCACACTGCTATCCCTCAGCGCCCATATTTTTCTAACGCTCATATGCTGCTGACATCCATTCCCGCTGAAGCAAATTGCTCACTGTCATATACCCATGCAGTGCTATTTCTTAGTTTTCCAGTTGATAAGGTTAGCCAGTATGTTCCTGCCTTCACTTGGGAAGAATGGAAATACACCTGGCCAGTCATGCCCAGGTTTATGCAGGATCCTTTTTTTCTTCACAAAAGGAAAAGGCTGATTGGATGAAACAGAGTTTTCTGCAGGATTTGCTTTGTTACAATACATATTTGATTGGCGTCTCAGCTCCTGTTCACAGGAAGACAGCACCCATCTTTAGAACTTGTGGCCTGGGGCGTCTGCGTGGCTCAGCAGGTTAAGTGCCTGACTTCAGTTCAGGTCATGATCTCACAGTCTGTGAGTTTTCAGCCCCGTGTTGGACTCTGTGCTATCAGCTGACAGAGGAACACTGAGAAGCGTGTCTTTCCAACTCAGCTAGTATTATGGTAACCTTGGTTTGTAACTCCATCAAATGGCTCATAAATGCACCAAGTGGGATTTATTTCTGAAATGTAAGAATGGCTAGACATACCACAATCATTCACTGTAACAGACCACATTAACAGAAATTTCCTTAATTGATACAGAAAAAGTACTTGACAAAATTCAACATCCTTTTGTGATAAGATAAAAACCCCACTCAACAAACTTAGGAGGAAAGTACTTAGATAATAAAATGTAGATATGAAAACACCACAGCTAAAATCAAACTCAATTATAAAAGACTTAAAGTTTTTCCTCTACAATCAAGAAGAGGTGTGCCTGGGTGGCTCAGTCGGTTAAGTGTCTGACTTGGGCTCAGGTCATGATCTCCCGGTTCATGAGTTCAAGCTCTGAATCAGGCTCTGAGCTGTCAGCACAGAGCTCGGAGCCTGCTTCGGATTCTATGTCTCCCTCACTCTCTGCCCCTTCCATGTTTGTGCTCTGTCTCTGTCTCTCTAAAAAATAAATAAACATTAAAAATTTTTTTATTTTTTATTATTTTTTTTTCTTTTCAATGTTTTATTTATTTCTAGGAGAGAGAGAGACAGCATGAGCAGGAGAGGGTCAGAGAGAGAGGGAGACACAGACTCTGAAACAGGCTCCAGGCTCTGAGCTGGCAGTCAGCACAGAGTCCGACGCGGGGCTCGAACCCACGAACCGCGAGATCATGAACTAAGCGAAAGTCGGACGCTTAACCGACTAAGCCACCCAGGCGCCCCCAAAATTTTTTTAAATCAAGAGGAAGATGAGGATGTCCACTTTCACCATTTCTATTCAACATAGTACTAGAACTTCTAGCCAGAGCAAGTAGGCAAGAAAAGAAAATAAGAGGCTTCCAAGTTGGAAAGGAAGAAGTAAAGTGATCTCTGTTTGCATATTACATGATCTTATATGTAGAAAACTAATAATTCCACTAAACACACATATGCATTAGAATAAATGAATTCAGCTTAGTACTAGTACATTGCAGGATATATACAAAATCAACACACAAGAATCAGTTTCATTTCTATACACTAAAGTAAACAATATGAAAATGAAATTTTAAAAATCCATTTGTGGGGCGCCTGGGTGGCTCAGTTGGTTAAGCATCTAACTTCAGCTCAGGTCATGATCCTGTGGTTTATGAGTTTGAGCTTCGTGTCGGGCTCCATGCTGACAGCTCAGAGCCTATTTGGGATTTTCTCTCTCTCTCCCTCTCCCTGCCCTTCCCTCACTCGTGTTTCTCTCACAAAATAAACAAACTTTAAACAGTAATAATAATAAAAAAGATTAAAATAAAAAAAACATTTACATAGCATCACAAAGAACAAAACACTTGGACTTCAAAACACAAGGACTTCAAAACCTACATTAGGGGTGCCCGGGGGCTCAGTTGGTTATGTGTCCAACTTCAGCTCAGGTCATGATCTCGCAGTTTGTGGTTTAAATCCCACTTCAGGCTCTGTCTGTGTCTCCCTCTCTCTATGCCCCTCCCATGCATGCACTCTGTCTCTCTCTGTCTCAAAAATAAATAAACATTAAAGAAAACCAACCCTATGACAAGAAAAAGCGACAATAATCAAAACAGTGTGGTACTGGCATAAAGACAGACAGATAGACCAGTGAAACAGAGCCCAGAAATAAACCTTTGCATGTGTGGTCAAATGATTTTTGACAAAGATGCCAAGACCATTCAATGAGAAAAGGACAGTCTTTTCAACACATGGCATTGGGAAAACTGGATATGTATGTGCAAAAAAATGAAGCTGAACCCTTACCTAACACCGTACATAAAAATTAATCCTACATGGATCAAAGATGTAAACCTAAGAGCTACGACTATAAAATTCATAGAAGAAACCATAGAGGGAAAGCTTCATGACACTGGATTTGGCAATGACTTCTTGGCATCACCAAAGGCACAGGTGATGAAAGAAAGAACAGAGTGCATATATTCAGTGTCACTAATAATTAGGGAAATGAAGATAAAAAGCACAGAGACACCACCTCACACCCATTATGATGGCTACTAAAAAAAAAAAAAAAACAACAAAACAGAGGGGCACCTGTGTGGCTCAGTCAGTTAAGCGTCCCACTTCGGCTCAGGTCATGATCTCACATTCACGGGTTGGAATGCCGCATCGGGCTCTGTGCTGACAGCTTAGAGCCTAGAGGCTGCTTCGGATGCTGTGTCTCCTTCTTTCTCTGACCCTCCCCTGCTCACACTGTGTGTGTCTCTCTCTCAGAAATAAATAAAACATTTAAAAAACTTAAAAAAAATAAACATTAAAAATTTTTTGACTAAAAAAAGAGTTCATGTTAAAAAAAAAAAACAAACAGAAAAGAACAAGTGTTGTACAGGATGTGGAGAAACTGAAAAACCCTGTACACTGTGGGTAGGAATGCACAGTGGTGCAACAGCTGTGAAAAACAGTGTGTGTGTGGTGGGGGGGGGGTCCTCAAAAAATTAAACATGGAATTACCATTTGATCCAGCAATTCCACTTCTAGGTAAGCAGCATTATTCGTGGTAGTCACAAGATGAAAATGTCCACTGACAGACGGATCGGATGAACAAAAGGTGGTTTGTACCCACAAAGAAGTATTATTAGCCCATAAAAAAGAATGAAATTCTGACACATGCTACAATATGGATGTACCTTGAAGATATTCAGTAAAACAAGCCAGATACAAATACTTATGATTCCACTTGTATGAGGTACCCTAGCAGAGGCCCATTCATAGAGAATGAATTGGAATAATTCATAGAGAATAAATTGGAATTAACAGGGGGGTGGGGGGAAAGTGCGGAGCTACTGAGTCACAGGGACAGAGATTGTTTGGGATAATGAAAGGGATCCAGAGAAGGGTGGTGGTGACAGTTGCATAACACTGAATATATTTAATGCTCCTGAACTGTACGCTTCACAGCGGGTGAAATGGTATTTTTCCAGAATAAAAAACTGCACATAACACGGAGCGAACGTCACAGAAGGCCCCTTCCCTGCACCGCACACACACCCACCGAGCCCTGGCTTTCCGGGGAAACCCTCTCAGGCTCTGAGGGGCCCATACCCAAAGGCACCGCTCCTGTTGAGCCTTCGGCTCCCTGAGCTTTTTTATGTATCTATGCATTTAAGAACCCCTTTGGTTTCACGTTCAAAGAGCCCGAAGTGGAGATAACAAATCGGGGTTCGCTTTCTGTCACAAAGTAAGAACTTAGCAATTGCTGGCTGTAGTCCAGCTGCCACGTGGCAACTGGTGGGGCCGCAGGACAGCGCCCGAGCTGGCGGCAGCAAGCAGCACAATTCTTGGAACGCTGCACGGATGCTGCAAAAACGCGTCCCCACCGTCGGGGGCCCGCCCCACTCCCCACGACCAACGGGATCGGCCTGGGCTTCCCCGTCTTCCGCGGGTTGTTGACAGCATGCGCTGCAGCAGCAAGTGTGAGGCACCCCAGGCAGCCGGGGCTCTGTCACCCGCCCCAGTTGTCCTGGAGACCAAAGTGGCACCGGAAGCGGCGCGCAAGAAATGACGCACAAGCGCGTGCGACCGGCCCCGCGGCTGTGCGGGCGAGCAAGTTCCGCGGCCCGGGCGGCCCGGCCCCGGGCTTCGGTACCGTGCGGGAGACAGCCCCCCGCAACGGGCGCGGCGTGGAGAAAGCCGGGGGCGGGAGCAGGATGAAGGACGCTGGGCCACAGCTTGTCCGCTCCCCTAACACTAACCCTATCCCGAAGCGCTCTTCCGCTGTCCAGGAACGCAGTCCTGGGCTCTGCTCTCCGCCCGCGGACCTCAGGGACAGGCCTCACGACACGCGAACGCTCAGGTCTTATAGCATCAGTCGGCCCGCGTAGTCCGGGAAACACGGGGCACGACCAGAGGCGGGGCGCTCGCGGATTGGCGGGCCCCACGGTGATGGACGGAACGGGCAGCCTGGTGATTGGCGGAGGCGGCAGGGGCGGGGCGCGCGGGCTCGGGAGGTAGGCGGGCGGGCCCCCTAGGTGATGGACGGAGCGGGCACCTTGGTGATTGGCTGGAGGCAGCACGCGGAGAGGGGCGGAGTGGTGCGCGCGGATTGGCGGGAGGCGGCCGGCGGCGCGCGGCTCGGTGAGTGAGGTCCCGCGTCCCCGGTCCCGCGTCGCGGCGGTGGCGGGGCTGGGGTTCCGAGTCTGCGCGTGGTGACGGCTGGGTGGCTTCTCTTAGGGTCCCTGCTGCCCTCGACAAGCTGAGGTCGGAGCGCGGGCCGGAGCCCCTTCAGGGCTGCGGCCCCGCTCCGCCCGTTTGGGCCGGAAGTCAGTCCGGTTCCGCCCCGGCCCAGAGCCGTGCGGTAAAGCAGGGTACGGGCACCTGGCTGCCGCCCTGAAATCGTGCATGAAAAAGGAGAGACCTGTAGGCCGTCCCACGCGCAGTGTCCGACGGTTTGCATCGGGCTCGTGGTTCAGAGAGCGGCTGAGTGTAGTTCGGGTGGCCGCCAGGAGGCGGGGTCGGGGCTCTGTGCCTTTTGGGCGGCCGTGGGGAGGCGGGATCCGTGCTGTGCCTCTGCCAGGAGGCGGGGACGGAGCTCAGTAAACAGTAAAATGGAAGAAATAGAAGTGCCAGGGGACGGTTTCAGTTGGAGAAGGTGAGACGTGAGCAAAGACGGAGAACAGGGAATGGGGAGCCAGCGAGTCTGCACCTGTAGGCAGTGGAGAGAGAAGAGGTGGGGCAGATGTCAGTGAGGGCTTGGGGTTTTAGTCTCTGATATGGGGAGCCTTTTGAGCAGAGGAGTGACAGATTTATATTTGGTTTTATTTAAAATAGGCTTATTATTTTATGACAGACTTATGTGATAATAGGCTGCCCTCATGCCCTGAGATAGAGCAGGTGCAGGGGAGCAAAATGGGGACAGAAGGCCTGGAATCTGGGACCCTGGTTAGTTGTGCAGGTGGAGATGTGAGGCAGACAGTGGTTGCCTGGGTGGGTTTGGAGAGCTCTGGATGGGAGAAACATTTCCTACCTCCCCTTTCTGGATGAGGATTACGAGGTGCACTTTGGTTTCCAGCACAGCTGACTTCCGAGATGCCGTCCTGAGCCATGTATGGTGTGGGTGGCAGCTCTTCCCTCTGCTCCCAGTGCCTGTGGGTGCAGTGGAGACACATCAAGGTGGGCAGGGGTTGCAGGAACATGTCTGTGTTTTCGCAGTGACTGACTCCTTGGCGTGAGCACCCTGGTCTGGACGCATCTAGCACGGCCATGTTCTCTGAGCAGGCTGCCCAGAGGGCCCACACTCTGCTCTCCCCGCCATCAGCCAGCAATGCCACCTTTGCCCGCGTGCCTGTGTCCACATACACCAACTCCTCGCAGCCCTTCCGGCTGGGGGAGCGCAGCTTCAGCCGGCAGTATGCCCACATTTATGCCACCCGCCTCGTCCAAATGAGGCCCTTCCTGGTGAGCCGGGCCAAACAGTACTGGGGTAAGTGATGAATTCAGGGCATTGCTTCCTCCCCACCAGCCCAGAGGGTCCCTGGGGTTTTCAGGGACCTGGTAGGGCTGGGACCTTCTTTAGTTTATCCCACTTCCCAGTTATCTTGAGGGAAGTAAAGCTTTTTGTGCCTCAGTGTCTTCTTCAGGTAATCACGAGGATTAGATTAAGGAATTGCTAGGTTTAAAGTGAGGTTTTGTGCTGAGTCTGGGTGAGGTAGGGCTGAGCTCCAGGATAGCAGTGATGATTTCATTGGTGTAGGGATACGTTGTCCTTGTGTTGAGCTCAGGTTGTATGTCCACGTTGTGGCTAGCAAGGGTCTCAGTGTGGCAAGCCAGACACTAGGAGCCAGGGTCCGTGAAGACACTCACTGCCTCTCTAGGAGTTTTCTGTGTGCTCACTGATGTCTGCCTGTGGGTCTGCTTCTCCTTTGTACCTTCCTTGTTGGTTGGGCCTGAGTCGCCCGTCCCTTGGGCTCTTCTGTCTTTCCTAATCAAGGGGGCTGGACGAGGCACGTATTTTTCTTTTTTCCCCACTTCTTCTGTGCTCTCTTGCATCCCCACCTTCGACTTTTGCTGACTTGCTCCATTCTTACTGTTTATAAGAGGGGCCTTCCATGTAGTTTTCAACTTCTCTGTAATGTTTTTAAACTGGAATATTCATGGGGGGACCATGTCTTCCTCATTTTTCTTGCCCCCAGCACTGGACTTGGTGGTCCCAGCTCTGGGTGCACACTGGAAGCCCCAGGAAGGCTGTGGGGAACAGGCATTCAGGCCCACCCCGTCCCAGCCCAGCCCACTGAGCCGACGGCATCGACTCTGGTTTTATTATAGGCACAAGGAGAACTAGAACAGCACCTCTGTTCCCTCTGCTGCAGGCATGAGTGCTGTCTACCTTTCCTCTGTCACATGACTAGGGTCTCCTTCCTCTGGCTCCCAGTGGCCTTTTCCTTGCTTCCCTTGAAGCTTCCTCCACCCTCCTCAGTCCCTGTGTCATGGCCATTGTCCTGGTACCACACCCGTCTCTCAGTCACCGTTCCTGCTAACAAAGCTTCCCGGTGACAGAAAACAGCCACCTTACTCCACCTGCAGACGGGTCAGCAGTTCAGACAGTGGCTGTGGTGAATGGACCTTGGCTGGAGTTGACGCTGGCTTCTCTCAGAATGTCTGACCACCTGCACGTGCATTCCCCACGTGGCCAGGCTTTCCGACCAGACTTTAGCCTGTCCTGGGACTCGTCTGACTCTCTGGAACTCCTTGAACATGCCAAGCCCCTTCTCACTGTTGGCATCGCCTCCTCCTGGCATGCTCTTGCCCCGTCTTCTGTCGTAACCTCAGCTTATGTGTCCTGTGCTTCAAGAGGCCATAGCAGCCCTCAGGGCTTTCTCGCACCCTTCTGCCTCAGCTCCACTGGTTGGGAAGCTCGGGAAGGTAAAGAGTGGCCTGGGTGTTCACCCTCAGTATGGTGCCTGGCCTGATGCCCTCACGCCATGCAGCTGGACAGCTGTCCTGCCCTCAACACAAGGCTGTGTGGTTCCACCTGGTGCTTAGCTGCACAAGTTAGTACCCTTGGACGTGTCACTCGGTCTCCCTGTACCTCCGTTTCCTCAGCCATATGTCAGGGCAGTAATGTCTCCGCCGGCGTGTTGTCAGAGTGGAGGAGTTCCACATACCGCTGGGCATGGCCCCCCCCGGCACTGAGCGAGAGCTGTGCAGACAGGCTCTGGGGTCTCCTGTTTCTAGGGCATTTCTGGTCATCACTGGCGCACTCCTTATCTTGTTTTGAACTACTCACCTCCATGCCCTAGGATATAAATCTGTGGAATGTTCTTGGTTACTCAGGGCAGAAGGGGCTCAGGAAGAGGCTGGCCCTGCATGCACATGACCCCATCGGGTCGGAAAGCATTCTGCCCTGGGGCTGAGTCTTTCCTGATAAACCCTCAGGCCTCCTGGGACTTGCACTCCGACTCCTGCCCAGTGAGCCTGGCAGACGGCACCTCCCTGATGTTTTCGGGCAGGGCTACGCTGAGACTTGACATGCTTCCTCCTAAGAACCAGTGTCACAGTTAGGTATAAATGACGTAATACTGTTGGTTTCCTGTTTCTCTTTGCCGCAGCAGACGACAAAGCCACAAACTGAGCAGCTTAGGGCCGCAGAAATGTGATCTCAGTTCTGGAGGCCAGGAGTGTGATGTCAGGTGTTGGCAGGGCTGTGCCCTCTGGAGGCTGTCAGGGAGGACCCTTCCTTGCCTCATCCAGTCCCTGTGGCTGCCTGGGCCTCCCGGGCTCATGGCCGCAGCCCTCCAGTCTCTGTCTCCATCTTCATGGTGCCCTCTCTGCTCATCTGCCTTTTTTTAAGGACACCGGATCCAGGGACCCAACCACATCCCAGATCCTTCTGTCCTGGGGCCAAGTCTGCTAGTGGTGGGGGTCCTTGCTCCTGACGGTCTCTTTCTCCTCCAGAGCTCAGGCCCGTGGGCTCCATGGCACCATAAGCCTATTGCAGTGTCCCAGGGTGGGCTGGGAGGGTCGCCCGGTCTGAGCTCATACCTGTCACGCCCAGGTGCTGGAATCCAAATAAAGAAGCTGTGTGAGCTACAGCCTGGGGAGAAGTGCTGTGTGGTGGGGACCCTGTTCAAGGCCATGCCACTCCAGCCATCCATCCTACGGGAGATCAGCGAAGAGGTGAGCCAACCGCTCATGCAGGGCTCCCCTTGGACGCGTCCTGTGGGCACTGATGGGACCTCCTGCCTTGGACCCAGGGGGTCGGGGATTGGGAGCTGTGGTGCCATCTCACTCATGGGGTGCAGAGCCTTGGTGGCTTCCAGCTCCAAAACCACCTCCCCATCTCCAAATTCCAGCACAACCTGCTCCCCCAGCCCCCACGGAGCAAATACATCCATCCGGACGACGAGCTGATCTTGGAAGATGAGCTGCAGCGCATCAAACTGGAAGGCACCATTGACGTGTCCAAGCTGGTCACAGGTTGGGGGCAGGAGGGGTGGCATGGCCTGTGCACGCAGCTGCTGGCACACCCCTGCATCCCTAGAGCACTGGGTTCGGGTCAGGCAGCAGGTGAGGCCAGGGAGGGGGCCAGCGTTCCTGCCTCTACCCAGAGGCCGTGACCCCGGGAAGCAGACACTTGGTCCCAAGTTCTAGGTGAACTGGCACAAGGGAACTGCTGGTTTTGCAATGTGGGTGACTAGAAGGGGGTGGTACTTGGGCTTCCCTCCTGGTGCCTGACTGCACTACGCTGTGCTTCAGGGACAGTTCTGGCTGTGCTCGGCTCTGTGAGAGACACTGGGAAGTTTCTGGTGGAGGACCACTGCTTTGCAGAGCTTGCTCCGCAGGAGCCGCCACCCTCCCTTGACACAGACAGGTGAGAAGCAGGCGCACGGGGCCGGGCCAGTGGTCCTGGGAACCACAGGTGCCAGGCTCCATGTCCCCCGCTCCCCGTGATGGTGGCTGGGGGGTGCAGAGCAGGGACACCTGCCTCCTTGGCACCCAGGAGGACCCCCACTTCTCCCACAGGTTTGTGTTGCTGGTGTCTGGTCTAGGCCTGGGTGGAGGCGGGGGCGAGAGCCTGCTGGGCACCCAGCTGCTGGTGGATGTGGTGACCGGGCAGCTGGGGGATGAGGGGGAGCAGTGCAGTGCCGCGCATGTGTCTCGGGTCATCCTGGCCGGGAACCTCCTGAGCCACAACACCCAGAGCAGAGACTCCATCAACAAGGTACAGCGCCTGCCTGCCTGCATTCAAACTCCTCCTTCCCCCGGGAGAGTCGGGACCTGGGGCTTTGCGTGTCTGGTGGGACGTGCCCTGTGGCACCTCTGCTCCGGCCCCGCTCTGAGGGACCCTCACCACCCCCCCGCAGTGGGGCCTAACACCTGTGGACTCGTATCCCCAGGCCAAGTACTTAACCAAGAAAACGCAGGCAGCCAGCGTGGAGGCCGTCAAGATGCTGGATGAGATCCTCTTGCAGCTGAGCGTGAGCAAGCTGGGGGCCGGCCAGGCGATGACACTGGGGTTTCTGAGGCTGCAGCTGGGCACAGGAAGGCGGGCTGGGAGAGGGGTGTGTGGGATCTGGAAGGGCCGCATAGGGAGGGCACCTGGCCTTACAAGCTCCCCTGGCCCTCCCTGTGCCTTTAGGCCTCGGTACCCGTGGATGTGATGCCAGGTGAATTTGACCCAACCAACTACACGCTCCCCCAGCAGCCCCTGCACCCGTGCATGTTCCCACTGGCCACTGCCTACTCCACCCTCCAGCTGGTCACCAATCCCTACCAGGCCACCATTGACGGAGTCAGGTAGCCGCTTGCAGCCACTCCCCAGCTGAGCGCTGGCCTCTTATCTCAGAGACACTGGGAGGGGAGGGTTGGGTCCAGTGCTGCAGTGGGGCCAGCAGACCCAGTCTCTTAGTCAAAGCTGGCCTGGAACAGTGGCTGTGAAAGCCCAGGCCCTGTGGGGATACAGTTGGTGGCCCCCAGGGTGGGGATCAGCCAAGGTTTGCCTTGCAGATTCCTAGGGACATCAGGACAGAATGTGAGTGACATTTTCCGGTACAGCAGCATGGAGGACCACCTGGAGATCCTGGAGTGGACCCTGCGCGTCCGTCACATCAGCCCCACGGCCCCTGACACGCTAGGTAATGGGCTCTGGGCCAAGGGCGTCCTGACCGGGGCCTTCGTGCTTGGAGGGTGGGCATCATTTGCACCCAGCAGTTCTGCTGTGACTGGTCTAAGGGAAAGTCCAGACTCTTCGCCCTCATTCTGGAAGGTACTCTGGAGCCTTCCCTCATGGTTGAAGGCCACGGGGACTTAATCAGGAGCTAGGGCTGGTCAGAACCCCGCATGCAGCCACAGCCCCACCCAGAAGAGTGAAGGCGGCAGGCACACTCACCTGTCCCTAGGCTTGTGTGGCCATGTCTGGACACAATTTGGGTATCAAGGCTGGCAGGGCTGCTACCAGCATAGCCTGAGTGTGTGTGAGCCGGTGGGTGGTGCTCAGCTAGGAGGGCCCCACCCTGGCAGGGTGTGGTGTGGTGTCCAGAAGCCGCATCCACTGTGGGCCTTCCCCAGGTTGCTACCCCTTCTACAAGACCGACCCGTTCATCTTTCCCGAGTGTCCTCACGTCTACTTCTGTGGGAACACACCCAGCTTTGGCTCTAAAATCTTCCGAGGTAAGTCCTTTCTCCTGGGAGCCCCAGGCCCTGGCCATCATGAGGGGGCAGGGCTTGCAGCAAAGGCTGCACTGGAGTCCTTGGGTCCCGTGGGGTAGGCAGCCTGCCTGGGGGCCAGCTGGCTGAACAGGGACTGAAATGGCCCACACATATGCACCCATGTTTGTGCTCACCCTGGTCAGCATGGCTTTACCCCTGACCGTTGTGCTGGCCTGGGCCCTTCTGTCTGGCGTGATGGACCTTCCATGGCCAGCACTCCCATGTGCTGATAAGGAACTCCTGTTTGCTTCTGGTGACTTCCATCGGAGGCATGGACCACCCAGAACCTGAAGGGGCGCCCGTTTGGCTTCTCTGCAGGCCCGGAGGACCAGAGGGTGCTGCTGGTGGCTGTCCCAGACTTCAGCAGCACACAGACCGCCTGCCTTGTGAACCTGCGCAGCCTGGCTTGCCAGCCCATCAGCTTCTCAGGCTTCGGGGCTGAGGAGGAGGACCTGGGGAGCCTGGGTCTGGACCCCTGACCCAGAGTCCCAACCACCCATCCCCTACAGCATTGGCACCGCAGCAGTGTGTGCTTTGCAATAAAAGCCTGACTGTGCTGGCATTGAGCTCCTATAGACCTGGCACTGGGCCCCTGACCCTCCTGCCCAGGTGCTCAGCAACATGTGTGCCGTAAACTTGCTTTATTGGTGCGGCTGGGCAGGTGGCTGACAAGTGTGCCTGACCCGGCCCTGCCATGCCTCTCCTGAGGCTGGCAGGTGGAGCACCAGTGCCTCACAGACCTGGGCTCCTAGATCTTGTGACAGTTGGTGCAGCCTCCTGGCCAGGCCCACACTGCTGGCTGGGGCTTCTATGGCGACGGGGACTTGGATGTTGGCCGACCTGTGCTCAAAAGTCCCCAAAGTTCACTGTGTAGGTCTCGGCTGTGGTAAATGGGAAATCTGGACCCATGACCGTCTCCTCCTCCTCCAATTCTACCACTTCCATCACCTCCTCCTCCTCTTCCTCCTCCTCTTCCTCCTGGGGCCCCAGCTCTGTCCCAAACTCCGTCACCACTTCCGTGTAGGTCTCCGTCTCCAACTCCTCCCAGGCGGCTGTGGTGGTCTCAGGTGGAAAGTGCCAGGGCCCCGGGCTAGAGCTGGGGGCGGGCGAGGGGCTGAAGGTAGGGGAGGGGTTAGGGGGCAGCGTGGTGGCCGGTGCCGGCGCCGCGAGGGTAGTGGGGCCAGCAGTCGCGTTGAGGCGCCGGAGCCGCATCTGTTCACGCATGCGCAGCCGGTACTGCAGGCGGCGGCGCTGCATGCGCCGCTGCTGGGGTGTCATGGGGCGCGACGGGTCAATGTGCGGGATGGGCCGGTTCCCATTCATGGCCATGATCTCGCGGATGCGCTTCCAGTTGGAGCGGGCCAGTATGAAGTTGCACTGGGTGGCCCCGATGTCATAGTCCACGTTGCAGGTCTTGGCGCTTGGCGTGTAGCCCTCCGCGTGGGCTGTCACGCGGTACTCACCCGGATTCAGGATGCGCCAGTAATCGCCACCGCTCGCTACATAGGGAGGATGGGTTCTGCTGCCCAGGACTTCCCTATATTCCCAGCTTCCAGCCCTTCTCTCTGAGATGCCCCCCCCAAACTCCCAGCCCACCCTGTGCCCAGGGCAGACCCTCCGGTGGGAAGGCAGGGAATCAGGGATCTGCCGGGCAGGCCTGGGCTTGCCTCCCCTCGGCCATGCAGATCTCCTTGCCGGTAGCCGTATGCAGATAAGGTACCTGTCTTCACGCCGTGGTTGATGCCACTCACGGAGATGGTGGCATTGGCGATGGGGATGCCCTGCTCATCTGTTACAACCCCCTTGATGCCACGGTGAACCTGCAGAAGGAGGCAACGGAGGATCTCCACGTGGAGGCCCCACATGCAGCCCCACAGCTCCCCTGTCCTGTCCGGTCCCTCTGGGCAGGCATTCCCGGAGACCGCCAGCCCTAGTCCCACATGCTGCCCCGCCCCCACCTGCTCCATGAAGGTGAGCAGGGCCTCCTTGTTGTTCTCCCACTCCTGGGGCAGCTCACTCTCGTGAGGGAACTTGTCGCAGCCCAGGTAAATGGAGAGCTCCAGGCAGTTAGTGTGCAGGTAGCTGAAGTCATTGATAGCTGCACGGGGGGCAAACACAGAACTGCAGTCAAGCCTGCCCACACCCACACCCCCGACACACGCCTGGCCTCGGCCTCTCCCAGGCTGACTTACTCCCAGACCGGGGATTCCACTTGGCCCCGTTGACGATGCCCATGCCGCTGGTGTAGTCCTGTGCCTGGCAGCCTCCCCGGTAGGGCTCGGTCATGGTGAGGTGGGCAGAGGCATAGGAGATGGCCAGCCAGCGGAATATGGCGTGGTCTGGGGTCTCCTGGGCCTCAGACACCTCATCCTCATCTTCTCCCCTGGCAGCTGCCATGGCCGCAGCCAGCAGCTGCTCCTGAGTGGGTGTCCGGGCCATGTCATAGGGGTAGGACACAAGCCGTTCCCCACCGTTCAGGTTCGCCCCCAGCACGAAGGGGTTCTTCTCCATCCATGCAATGATGGCCCGGACCTCTGTGGACACCTGAGGGTGGCCGGGCATGATGTCTGAGCTGTAGCCTCCATACCCTCCTTGCAGAACCCCTGCCAGTATTCATGACCCTCTGTCCACCCCCACCCCCCCGGCCTGTACAGGCTGTCACCCATCAGCCCACAGCTCAGGACCCCAGGGTCCGGGCTGCTCCCCCTGGCCTCACCGTGGCGTCTGGGGAGAGGTAGCGTTCAGGAATGGGCAGGTTATTGTTGGGGACCCGGTACGGGACCCATTTTCTCTCCTCTGCTCCCCAGAGCACAGAGTTGAGATCTGGAAAGTCTTCATAGATGTCAAAGCCCTCCTCAGTCCACAGCCCCATCGCCCAGTTCCCAAACTCCGAGCCCTGGAAGAACCGGTGGGTGTGGTGTCATCCCGGCCCCGCCCTATCTCTCCTGCCCTGCTCCACCAGCCAGCCCAGCTTCTAGCCCCCACCGCCCCGCCCCCCACCCACCATCTGCGCTGCCACCTCGTAGCCATCTGGGTTCAGCGAGGGCACCAGGTGGATGCGTGTGTCCTGCACCAGGCTGCGCACGCGGGGATTCCCATCTCGGTACTCGCGGCAGAGGTACTGCATGAGAAGTAGCAGCAGCTCTCGGCCCAGCACCTCATTGCCGTGGATCCCGGCCGTGTATCGGAACTCGGGCTCCCCTGCAAGGGCAGGAGCCTCAGCAACCACAGGGCTTCCTGAGGCCCCGGGGGATCTGAGGAAGGACCCAGACCGGCTCACTCCCTGGGGGATGGGGGCAGATAGGGCTTATTGGCCCCAGCAAGGCACACTGGGACCCCAGAAATGTTCCAAAGACAGGCAGAGGACCAGGTGTAGTGCCAGGGCCTGGCCTCGAATACTTGCCAGGGAGGGCCAAGCCTCCAGGGGTCTACAGAGCCCTCACCCAGCTCGTGATCCCCAGGGTTGTCCGAGATCTCCATGGCATAGATCTTGAGCCCGCGTGAGCTCTTCCCCAAGCTGTATGTGCGGGTGATAGTGGGGCACTCCTCGTTCACCAACTTCATCAGCTGGGCTCAGGAGAGGACAGAGAGTTAGGAAGCGCCACCCCCCCACTCCCGCCACCATGCACAGTGGCGGTCCAGGATCCCAGGAGGGCCAGCCCTCTCCACTGCCCAGGTCAGCTCAAGGGGAAGGCATCTGTGATAGGAGTGGCCCCCGCAGGCAAGCCCAGGCCCTCTCCAGTCCTAGCATCAGAGGGAGGGGCCACCAGCTGATGGCCAGGCAGCATCAGTCTCAAGCAAGCCGTGTCTGGGATGGGAGCACTGGACACAAGCTCCCCCGTTAGCCCTGAGCCTGGGGACAAGCACCCCACCTGCCGCATGTCCTTATAGCTATGGTGCCGGAAATCCAGGTTGTCAGTGGTCACGACCTCGTTCTGTGTGTAGTAGCTGTGGACAGCTGCGGGGTGGGGGTGGGGGACAGGCAGGGCTCTGAGCTGTGCCGGCCGGCCCCCAGGTGGCCCAAGCCACCCCCTCTGAGCCCAGCTGGCCCCCTGCACTCACGGGACATGGGACACCCGAGCACCTCCAGGCGCATGCACAGGCTTCCGTTCCAGGTGAGCGGGTAGATGCGGATGAAGCGGGCCACCACCGGCTCCGGGAGCTCACTCAGCACTGGCGTGTCCTTGTCCACATTCCCATGGAAGGTCTGGGGAGAGGCCAGCCTCAGAGTAGCCCCCCACCCCTGCCAAGAGCGCACCCTCAGCCCAGAGGACACGGGCAGAGCCAAGAGCTTGAGAGCGCACCATTTCCTCATAGCCATTGGTGTACATCATCCACGTCTGGCTGTCATTGCTGAAGCCCACGAAGAAGGAGGTCACAAAGTCATCACTGGGGAGCAGATGGCAGTCAGGGCAAGGCTTCTCTCCCTGCCTCAGGTCCCAGGCACTCAGGATCCAAAGCCCCTTCTTTGGGACCCAAGAATTTGAGGGTTGCCTGGGTGGCTCAGTTGGTTAAGTGTCTGACTTTGGCTCAGGTCATGATCTCACAGTTCGTGGGTTCAAGCCCTGTGTAGGGCTCTGTGCTGACAGCCAGCTCAGAGCCTGGAGCCTGTTTCCAATTCTGTGTCTCCCTCTCTCTCTGACACCACCCCCCACCTCTCTCTCTCAGAAATAAATTTTTAAAAAACATTTAAATTTTTTTTAGAAAAAGAACTTAAGAGCTATCAGGGATGTATGATGCTTGAACATGGAGTTGAGGGTGGCTCCCGTGCCCGCTACATGCCATGGAGGGGTGATTGGGGACGGGGCCCCTAAATGGCCCCCTGGAATGTCCTGTACAGGATGCAGACCTGTGTCTGCCATCCACCCCTCACGTACTGGATGCTGGAGTCACGGCCCTGGGTGATGACACCTGTGAACTTGGTGGTCCTTCTGGTGTCTACTTCGATCCACTGGGTCTGAGCTTCATCCTCGGCACACCATGCCCCATCATAGTAGTCGTCCTCGGTGGCACCGGCCTGTTGGGGGCAGTGGGGAGAATGAGCTGGTACAAGAACACCCTGCCCAGCCGCAAGGCCGGCTCATCCCAATACCCACCTGAATGTTGAGCCGGCCGCGCTGTGGCCCCAGGCCATGGCGCAGCATGGAGGAGGCCCGGATCTGGTTGTCCTCAACGCGATGGGACTCCATCCCGATGGGGGGACACTCTAGGGACATGGCACCCGAAGGCTGGTGGCCCACTGGGTCCATCACTCCCTCCACCAAACCCAGAACAAGGAGCCCAGAGCCCACCCCCCCTTACATCAGGGGGCAACAGTCAGGTAGCTCCACTCCAACCTGTGCTTTCCCTGCCTGGGACTCAGCTTCCTCATCTGGAGAATGGGCAAATGATGCCTAGTCTGAAAGGCCATGCAGCTCACATGAAACCACAGGCGACAACCACCCCAGAGCTTAGCCACTCACAGGCATCATCTGTATCAGGGCCTTGTGCTGAGAGTTCTATCCTCTGGACTTAATCCCAGGGCAGAGATACTCCAGGACCTCTCCCTTCTGGGCCCCACGAATTTAAGAGCAAGAAAGAGTTCTGGAGGCCTGAAGCATCATCAGGAAACACATTGCGACCCACATGTGGCTTTGGGTCTTTTGCCCCACCACCTTTACCCTGCTGCTGCTGCAGGGACCCCAGCCCCCATACCCACCTCCCAGCACTCTCATACAACTCTAGCCCCCCAGTCTACCCTCCAGTCCACATACCCGTCCACAGCCCCCACAGCCTCCAGACCCCTTACTCACTGACTCTTTCTGTTGGAGCCCACTCCTCCTCCAGCTCCTCACCCTTCCGGGGCCCTGAAGGCAACACGGGGAGGAAGTGAGCCACTTGCTCTCCTACAGGGAGCCCAGCTGTGTGGGTCCAGTCCCCAGACACACACCTTTGTGGTCCTTGCCCTTCTCCACAGCCCATTTGTCATCTGTCTCCTCCTCCTTAGGGCCGCCTCCCTCCTTTTTGGGTTTCTCTGAATGGTGGAATGTGGAAGAAGCCTGTCATCTTAGCCCTGGGCTCCAGGGGGCAGGGATGCAGGGGTGAGGGGCTGGGGTGGGGTGAAGCCTGCACTGGGGGGTTGGGGGTGGAGATCAGGCCTGCATTGGGGGCTGAGGTAGGAGGATGAAGCTGCTACTGGAAGCTGGGCGGTGGGAGGTCAGGCCTGCACTGGGGCTGGGCTGGGGTGGGTTCAGGTCTGCACTGGGGCAGGAGCTGGGGGTGGAGGTCAGGCCTGCACTGAGGAGCAGGGGGCTGGGGCTGGAGTTAGGCCTGCCCTGGAGGCTGGGGGCTGGGGTGGGGGTTAGCCCTGCACTGGGGACTGGGGGCTGGGGCTGGGATCAGGCCTGCACTGGGGGCTGGGGGCTGGGGTGGTGGTCAGGCCTGCACTGGCGGCAGGGAGCTGAGGGTAGGGTGAGGCTTCACTGGATGCTGGGCTGAGATGGAGGTGAGGCCTGTACTGGGGGCAGGGCTGGGGGTGGGAATAGCTTGATTTCACTCACTCAGCTTCTCTTTCTCTTCATCTGTCTCCAGCTCAGTGTCAGGTTTTCTGGGTCTGGGAGGCCCAAAGTAATAGTCCACTGTGGGGAGGGAGAGCCTTGCTGAGGTGGCCCAGGTGCTGCCCCTGGGGCCCCCACTATGAGCCAGAGACTGGGCAGGAGGGAGAGTGAGATGAAGAAGTGGGGTCAGCATGGGCCTTTAGGCAGAGGTGAGAAGGGAGGGGCCCCTGAGGGGAGGCCAGCTAGTCACAGATAGAATGGGCAAGACCCTGGAAAGTCACCAGCCTGGCCTGGGGAAAGTGGGCCAAGGCTCAGCAGGGGGCGGGACACACACAGGACCTGCCTCAAGTTGACACCTGACACCTGTGGCCAGGAGGGGGCGGACTTGAGTGAAAGCCGAGTTGGAGTCAAGTGTCAGAGAGACTGTCGGGAACGTGGGGGCAAGGCAAGGGCAGGGACTGCTCAGGCCCCCACAGACATGGACCCCGGAGAGGGAGGAAGGGGCTGGAATCCTGAGAGGTGAGCGGCCTGCAGGGTGGGAGCAAGGGACAAAGAGCGAAGCCCCTGGGGCCCTGGAGGGACCAGCCCAAGGGAAGAGAGCAGATTGGGCTGGGGGGGTGGGGTGGGGCACGGAGGGGAAGAGTGGCAGGCCGTTGGGGGCTGGAACCAGGGGTGTGGAGGGCAGGGAACTCACTGTCATCATAGTGGGGGATCAAGTAGCCATCCCCGTAGTCGGGAGGCAGCGGGGGCGGCAGCGGCTTCAGAGGGGTCTCTGTGGAGATGGGAGGCAGGGGTGGGTCCAGAGCCCCCCAGCCCCGTGCCTGGCTCCCGTCTTGCCCACCCCCCTACCCCTGGCTGCCCCCATCCTACCGATCCTCTCCTCGGGGGTCTCGAGCCCCGGCCCAGCTGGCTCAGCCTTCTCCTCAGGGCGCTCAGGCCATGGCCGGTCGGGCCTCCTCCTGGGGGGTGGCCGGGGCTGCTTCTGCCGCCGGATGTACTCAACTGAGGGGTAGGGTGGGCTTTGAGCCAGTCCAAGACCCTCCCCCAACTCCAGACAGCAATGGGGCTGGGAGGGACCCTGGTGAACTGACCATCAGTGGGTACCCGGGCCAGGGATCACGGTCTGGATGAGGGCAGTGGGTAGCCTACTCACAATCCTCGTAGTCCTCCCTCTCTATCTGGTCATTGTAGTCCAGCGTGGGCGGCTCCGTCTCCTCCTCTGGAGGAGATGCTCGTGAGTGCCTTGTTGAGGACACTCACCAATGCCCCTACTTGGGGCCCACCCTGGAAACCCAGCCGGCTAAGGCAATCAGTCCCCCAAGCCCAAGTGGGTATCCCCCACTCACCAGACTGGCGCTCCATAACCATTTCTCCTCCCGGACGTGGCCAAGGACTTGGGAGGGCCCCATCTACAACACAAACCCCAGAAGGAGGTGGATGGGAAGCCTGCCCAGAGCCCTCGCTGTACATGGAGCAAGACACGGGCCCTGCTGATAGCTCCCGATGCCTGAGATGGCTCCCAGGAGCCCTGAGCTGCTCTGGCTTTTGCCACCCTGCTGGTACTGCCCCCAACCCATGACCAGAGAGCTGGATGGCTTTCCAGGGAGCCCAGGCCCTGCTGTTTGGCCCAATAACACTCAGGAGGATGGCTCTGGTGGGGTCCAGGGGACAGATCCCAAGACAGTAGATGGTAAAGCCCGTCCAAGAGCCCGGGGGGAGAGGGGAGGGAAACAGCTGCACTAAGGGAGCTCCCACCGAGCCCACCCTGTCCAAGCAGCCCTCGGGATCTCCAAGAAGCAGAGGCCCAGGGATGCCACTTCCCCAGTAGCCTGGCAGGTCAAAGCCCCACAATCCCAGGAGGGGCCCGTACACACCTCCCTCCTGGGGCAGCATCTCGGGGCCAGGGCTGGGAGGCAGGGGCAATGGCCACCATGGGGTTTCTGAGGGGGTCGGGGCAGGGGGCCTCTTCCCAGACAAGGGCTTCTTGGTGGCCTTGGGTGGCTTCTCCTTGGGCTTCTTAGTGGCCTTGGGTGGCTTCTCCTTGGGCTTCTTGGTGGCCTTGGGTGGCTTCTCCTTGGGCTTCTTGGTGGTCTTGGGTGGCTTCTCCTTGGGCTTCTTAGGTGGCCTGAGGGGCCCCTCCAGGGGCTGCTTGGTGGCCTTGGGGCCTTTGTCCTTCTTCCCTTTCTTCCCTTTGTCTTTGGCTTTTTCCGGAGGTGCTGTCGTAAATGCAGATTGAGATAAAATCAATGGAGACCTCACTCTATACCCCACGTGGCCGCCCCAAGGTGCCCACCACGCGCACAAAGGGGCTCCTGTTGGTCCTGTTTCTTGGACTGGGACACTGAGGGGTTAAGTTTCTTGTCCTCGTGGCAGAGCTGGGATTGGAACCCATGCCTTCCATCCACAAGTCTCTGCCGCCAACACCATATCTTGGCCCAGGGAGGCCCTCACCCTCCCACCTGCCAAACTCAACAGAGGACACTCATCATCCTCTTCTCCTCACCATGTCCACTCAGGGAGCGTTACACTGTGCCGGGCCTGAAAGGGGCAGAGATGTGACTCAGCCATCCAGGCCTGGGGGGTGGTCCAGCCTAAAGTGGGGAGGAGGTCTCATCCCCGCCAGCTGTCACACACGCTAAAAGGCCTAGGCCTGGGGCCTCCCTGAAGTTCCCTGCAGCGGCAAGAAAAGTTTCAGAAAAAAGGGCCACTCATGCCCCTTCGAGCTGAAGTAGGTAGGAAGCTATAACCAATAGGGGATCCTGGGGCCACGCAGAGGGCAGAGGAATAGGCAGGCCCTCCAGCTCTCTCAGAGCCCATGGAGGAAGTGGGAGCAGGGCAGGGGGCTGTCGGTGGGAATCCCCAGGCCCCCAGCAAATGCTGTGAAGGACTTAATGGGAGACAGTGGCCACAAGGCCTAAATGCAGAAACATTTACAAAACGCACACAGTCAGGAGAAACGGCTGCCACAGCGGATCCGAGAGGCCAGGACAGTGAGTCCGGAATGCGAAGTAGAGGTGGGGGGAGGCCATGTCCTAGGACCCGCCCCCCAAGGGGTGGGGTAGGAGCCAGGAAAGATCTAGAAGGAGACCCAGGGGAGGGGCGGCTAACCTCAGGAATCATGGATGGTGCCCCAGAGTCTCCTGGGAGAGGGAGATCAACAGGACCCTTGGCCCCTCGGGAAAACCACCACAAACAGCTGAGATTTACTGACAACTGATTACATAAGAGACCCAGAGCTGGCCGCCCTGGTGATGCACTACCTCATCTAAGTCACACGGCGGTGGAAACCACTCTGCCCGCTGCTCCTGGCTGCCTTGCCAGGAGGGGTCATCGCAGCCCCCTCACCTGCCTCTGTGTTCCTGGAATGTGGGAGGTCTCCCAAGGAAAGACTGGGACTCTGGCGGTGGCGCAGGCACAGCCAGGGTGTGCTACAAACAGGCCAGACTAGGGCATTAGGGCAGTTCACAGGACAGACTTGGGGAGGGGGCAGCAAGGTCCCCAGGTGGCTCAATCCTAATCCCTCTGGGGGCTGGGGGTGAGGGACCCGAGGACCCAAACCCCTAGGCAGCAGACTCGCGGGATGTGCCTCCATGCCCAGAGGGCTGCAAGCCAGCGCTGACCTCTGCCTGGCACCGTGTCGCGCCAGGCATCTGGGCTGTCTTGTGCCTTCCAGAGGCATTCCTCACGCTGGGCAGGCTGGACAGCAGCCAAAGCCCTGCCGGGGGCCTGCCATTCTCACCTGAGGGGCAGGGCGCCCCGAGGTCTCCCATCACTCTTGAGAGCCTCCCCTAGGCGCGACCCCGGGGGTCTTACCCTCTTTGGAGCGCTCCCCCGGCTTGCCCCCCGTCTGGGCTTTGCGGACACGCGGGGTGGGCTCCGGAGGCGGCGGGGCCTCCAAATCGTCCTCCCGGGTCTCTGCCTCCAGCTCCGACAGGAAGCCCTCGAGGAACTCCTCGATCTCGTCGTCGGTCAGCACCGTCTGCGGGCGCCCCCCGGGGCACAGCGCCAGCAGCGTGAGAAGGCAGCCGAGCAGGAGCGCCCCGCGCACGACCGCCATGGCGGGGGCTCGCGTGGGGGCCGGAGGCGCAGGGGTCTCCGGGGTGGGCCGGGCGGCGGATCAGAAGTGGTCGGGGGCCTCCGAGGAGCTGCTGGCGGCTGAGAGCTCCGGCCCCGCGTGGCGCGCTCCCGCGCGGACCTCCTCTCCAAAGCTCCAGTGGCGGCCGGGGCGGGGGCGCTGGGGCTTCCGGAGCCGGCTCCCCCCACCCATGGGGAAGGAGGAGGAGGAGGAGGAGGAGGAGGAGGAGGAGGAGGAGCCGGGCGTGGACTGAGGGGCTGCGGAGGCGGGCGGGGTGGGGGGAAGGCCGGCGGCGAGCTGTCCCGGCGCGCCGCGCGCTTGGCACTTTCCGAAGTGGTAACTGGGGCCGCCGTCCCGGGCCCGAGGCCTGCGCCTTGGAAGGAGGGCCTGGGGTGGGGGTGGGGGTGGGGGGGGTGGAGGGAGGGTCTGAGGGGATGGGAGGTCTCACGGGCGCGCAGGTCGGAGGGGTCAGATGCCACACCTCCGCGCCGGAACTGGCTGGGACCTGGAGGCGAGGAGCCGGCACCCGGCCCGCTGGAGGGGGTCCGGAACCCTGACGGCAGAGCCCAGCCATGGCCTCTGGCCCTCGGGACCCTCCCAATCTCAGAGCCAGCCCAGCCTTCCCTCTCTCTGGAGGCTGGGCCTGCAGCTCTGCCCACTGTCACAGCTTTCATTCAGACGGCTAACTTCCCGGGCTTACGGCCCTGTGCTGGTTCCCGGGAGGGGTGATGCTTCGGGGCCTCACTAGTGGGAGGCAGGTGCAGAACTGCCCTGGGTGCCGGCCAACTGCTCTGCTGGGGGTAGGGGGTCTCCAGGTAACACCCCCTCCCCCAGCTCCTGGCCCACAAGGGGGCAGAGATGCAGTAGGAAGGGAGCAGAGTCCTTTCAAATTTTATTAACTTATGTGTATAATTCCCAGGAATGGGGCTCTGCACTCCCACAGTGATTTCCATACAAGGTCAAGGGTCTCTTGCCCACTCCTACCTCCTGGAGGCCAAGGGGTTGCACAGGTCCCACAGCCCACTTATCTGGCCTCTCCTGAAAATGATGCAGCTGCAGGTTAAGCCAGATCAGATCAAGGGATGATTTTAGGGGCAGTCTCTGTGACCCAAACTGCATGTGGAAGATGTGGGGGCCATGAAGGTGAAATAAACCAGGTGCCACCGCCGAGGGGCCAGCTGGGAGAGAGGATGTGTGCCTTCAAGCAGTCACGGGGCACTGACAGGGGAGGCACTAATGGCTGTAGGCAGGTCCTCTCCCTGACAGTTTCTTTCACTGTTTCCTGCAGGGAACATTGCCTCCCCTCTGGACATACACTGCTTCCCCACCAGCTCAGATCCCAGTATGGACAAACAGCCATTTCCCTCGTTCTTCTCACCAGAACCTGCTTTTTAAAAACTGTTTACAGTAGCTCCAGCCACTGCATAGACCTGGGGGCACATATATCAGGGAGTCAGAGAATGTCAGGATCAGTCCATGATATCTGCATGGATGCCAGGAAAGATCAGAGAATCCCACAGTAGATTGTGTTTGTCACGGGTACAGGCATAGGAAGTTATCACGTGGCAGGCCTGGTGTTTCCATAGGCTTCTAGAAGGGCAAATGTTGGCTGGCCCAAATGGGCATCACACCTGTGGCCAGAGCTCCTAGAGCAGAAGACATGCAGAAGCACGAAGAGACTCCACAGTCAAGTGTAGCAGCAGTGAGCCCCGAGCCATGGTTGTCTGTGAGGGTTTGGCCCCATGAGGTCATTGGGAAAACCCAGGAGGCCCCCAGGTGATCAACGGGCAGTGTGGAGCTTGAACTAAAGGGAAAGAGTATGAGCCTGTCAGGAAGCCCTGGGCCTCCACAGACAGCTGTGGCCGGCCTGAGGGACACTGTGGGGGCTACTGGTTCAGCCTGGGGTGGGGCAGAAGCGCTGCATGTCTCCTTCTCAAGGCCTTTCCTTTGCTTCTCACAGGCCCACCCTGGTTCATGCTTAAAAGGGCAGTGGGACCGTGTCGGGAACTGGTCTCTTGGTCCAATCCCAGCTCTGCCCTCCCGGCCATCTGACGGCACCCACAGCTCCCCAGCTTCAAAGTTCAGATGGAGCAGGGCTGTGCACGTGCTGTGCCTGGCACCAATGTCAGCACTGACGACATGCCGGCTCCCAGCTCCTGTCATGTCCCTTCAGAGAGCAAGGCCACCCACCTGAGCCCCCAGCCAGGCCTCCTGTCCCTCCTGACCCTGCACAGACTTGCCCTGTCACATGTCCCAAGGCTGGTCCTGGTGGCAGAAGGGATGAAGCAAGCTCTTACCCGCAAATGTGCTCTGCGAGCCTCTGAATCACCATTCTTGAAACTTTGTCTTGGAATTTGCTCTGTCGGCCCCCAGTTGAGTGTGTCCAGCAGGGAGACTCAAGGCTGGGGTTGAGGGGGTGGAGGTCTGAGGAACGTCACTTCCCTGGGAATGTTCCTGAGTTTAGCTGGCTCACACATGGATCAGATTTGGGCCCGGCATTCTCTGCCAGGGAAAATAGAAACCATAAAAAAAATCAGAAAGGAATAGAAAGAAACTTTTCCTCAGCCACAGTGAGTCACCAACAGGAACATGAGCAAAAAGCCTCGTGGGGAGCTTGGCGGGGGGGGCAGGGAGTCAGGGGCTCCCTGCCCCCAAGCGTCTGTCCAGGTGGAAAGGAGGGGTGAGTGCCCTCCATGCCAGGCCAGTACCCTCCAACCTCGCTCAGTGGGCAGGGCTGGGACCCCACTTAGCTTTAAGACTCACACCCAGGAAATCCCTAGACCTGGGCCCAGGTTCCGCCTGGGGGCAGGAAGGCAGCCCCAGGGCCAGTTAGGATACCCCAGTCTGCTGAGGAACCACAACTAGGCCAAACTCCCCAAGGGCAGCACAAGGCAGGTCTGGAGGATGGGAAGCTCACGGCCTCCTGTGGCTGCCACCCACCCTTCCAAGGTCCAGTGCCCCTGCTACTGGGTGGGGCATCTGTATCCATGTCCAGGGGCTCTCATGAGCTAGCTTGGGGGTCTACTGGGCACCCTGGCTTCCGCACCCCCATGTCCAGCTTTCTACAAGAAACCCGAGCCTTCCCCTCATTCCCAGGGAGGGTCTGCCCAAGGGGCCACAGCAGGACTGGGCTTGACAGGGAGGAGAGTGACATGACCCTGGGGGAACTACCCTCACTGCCTCTGGAGAGAGAAAAAAGAGTTCTCAGGGGCCTATGGGCTGGGGGGGCGGGGCGTGGAGCTCCCCTGCAGACACGTGAGGGTGAGGCCAGGGATGCCCACGGATGCAGGTGTGGCCAGGCTGGAGCCAGTTCCGTGTGACCCATGGGCTGCAGCACTCCGCTGAGGGCCACTGAGAAAGAACCACACCTCAAGGGCTGCCAGCCAGGGTAGGTCCTCAGAAGAGAGAGCTGGCAAGATGCCCCAGCCCCAGGGTCGAGAACAGGGGCCCTCAGGTCAGCAGTGAGGCCCACCTGGGAGGAATGGGGCAGTGCAGACGCCCTACAGACTGCGGTAGAGGGCGAGGGGACGTGTGGGCACGGCTGCCAGGTGGGGATACCACAGCCACTCTGACCCCCTCCCCCCAGCAGGGTGCAGTGCAGGAGCCAGAAGCCCCTGCATTGGAGGGGCGAAGAGGTGGAGAAAAATGGAAAGAATGGAACCCTCTTTCCCGGCTGGTGAGGTCAGTCCCACAGGGGTGGGAGGGAAATGGAAGCTTTGATCTGGATTTGCCAGGATTGGCCTGGGGCAGGAGGGAGAGGGGATTCCCCAGGTGTCAGTCTTAGGACTGTGACCTTGAGCACTTGGGTTGACTAGCCTGTAAGAAGAGAGTGGCTCCAGGACCACCAGGGCCGCCTACCCCACAGGAAAGGAGTCCCATTGGGGACAGTCCCCGAGGATCAGGGTTAGCATCTGTGTTTGCAGCTCAGGCAGCTAGGGCCTCGAGGCAGGGCTATCCTGGGCCTTGGGAAGCATGGGGGTCAGTCCCATTTCTGAGTGACAGTGGCTCACCCCCCCACATACCTCAGGGTTCCTTCTTGCCAAATGTGGGTGGTCTACATAAGCACTAATTCTGCACATCTAGGTAATGCTGGGATGGTTGTGGTGTGGGGGTCTGGGACCTTGGCGGGGCGGGGGGTGGGGGCGGGACAGGAAGGAGGCCCTCTACTGGCCCTCTGGGGAAGAGCCAGCCTCTGGACCAAAAGCCAGCCCCAGGCCAGCCAGCCAGCTACCCCAGCCTACTGCCTCCCCCATTTTGCTGTTGCTGGAAAGTGCACCGTCTCACTGCCCTCTGCCCCTCAGTCTCCAGACCACAGCCCCCATCCCCTGGTGCCAGCACCATCACCTCCCCAGGCCTCTGTGGCTCAGGTCCCTGACCGTGGCTCCCTGGTTCCCTAAGCAGGTTCTTACGGAGCTCTCAGCCTCAGTGTGGCCTGGAAAGCCACGGACGGAGCCTTCCCCTGAGACAGCCTGGAGGGAAGGGCAAGTCAGTGACTGGACTCGCTGAGGACAAAGGGCAAGGGAGGGCAATGACCTGCTGGGAAGTAGGGTCCTGCCCTGTGGAAGGAAAGGCAGGTGGGGGACATCACGGTGGGGAAGACTCTATCCCTACCTTGGGACTCCCCCCTGAGTTACCCACGACTCCAGTGCTGGCACGTGGACGGCAGACCAGGCAGTGGTTCACGCACTTTCTCTCTGGGCTCCGGAGCCTCCGGCACGAGGCCACGGGGCTAGGCGGCACAGCTCCTTCTGCTGAGGCCCAAGGGTCACCAACAGACAGCCTGGTGCCCCAGCCTGGGCAGAGGTGGGAAATACATCAGCCAGCAGCACCGGCGTGCCCGGGGTGTAGCTGGGGCAGCATAGGACACAGGGGCCAGGGTGAGCCAGAGGGCCGAGCCTGGGAGACTCCTGGGCCTCTGAGGCAGCAGCTCAGATACAGAAGGCTGGGCCTCGGGGACAGCAGAGCCACACTTCAGAGATGGCCGAGCACAGCCTTCTGAGGGGACTTTCTCTGTGGCCCGGCTGGCCAACCCACCGCGGATGGCAGGAAGCCTGGGCTCTGGTCAGCAGGCCAGGGCATCAGACTCCGGCTTCTCTGTCTCCTGGAGCCCTGGGTCTGTCTCCTGGGACTGAGAGAGGAGGACGTGGGCCCACCAGGTCTTTCCACTCCTCCCTATCTGGAGAGGCGCCCAGAAGCGCACCCTTGTCTTCAGTCTAGATGTCACCGGGAAGTGGGGGTCAGGCTGGTCCGGCCCACGAGAAGAATGGTTCCCGGAGCCATAAGGCCTGGGGTCTTGCAGACGGAGTCTAACTGTCCGCACAACTGGAAGAACAATCTCCCGGGTTTCTGACAACGTGAAAACCACATGTGATTTTCCACCATCCCGTGTCCCCGCCCCACCTCCGGGCCTGTACTGCTGAGTGAGCGGAGTTCACTCGGATTCCTTCCACTTACCACAGGGCCTAGCCCCTGGGGAGACGGGGGTCACCACATTGCGGGGGTGCTGCTGACTGGCTCGGGGGCAGGCATCCAGAGCCCCGAGTCTGCATGCGCACTGGGCCGGCAGCCTGTAGCCGGGCAGGGTCACAACAGCCAGTGTTGTTCCCAGGGGAAGGGGGTGGTTCAGTTCCAAACTCCTTTTTAAAAATGTTTATTTATGTTTGAGACAGAGAGCGTGAGTGGGAGAGAGGTAGAGAGAGAGCTGGGGGTGGACAGAGGATCCGAAGCAGGCTCCAGGCTCTGTGCTGAGAGCGGACAGCCCGACTCGGAGCTTGAACTCACAAACCACGCGATCATGACGTGAGCCCAAGTCTGACGCTTAACCAACTGAGCCACCCAGGCACCCCCAAATTAACTCCTGATGGACTGAAGATGTAGATGTCACAGTATTCAAGGAAAACACAGAAATTTATGTTTATGTCCCTCTTGGGAGAAACCTCTCAGCAGAAACAGTAGAAGGAAACACTGAGAATGTCGCCTGGATAAAAGCTTTAGTCTTTTGTTCAAAATGTACTGAAAATTAAATTAAAAGACAAAACACTGCGGAAAGACCTACATCCCCAGACAGAGAGCATTTTCGAGGCCCATCATGACCCCAGAGGTGCTCTCTGACCCTCAGCACTCAGCTCTGGACAATGGGGTGATGACGGCATGGCTGCCTCGTGACAAGGGCACACGGACTCCCACTGTGACTCTAGAAAGCTCTGCCTGAAAAACAGTGTCTTTGGTAAAACAAACCTGTTAAAGAAAATTCTTTACATTTTAAACCAGTTTGGCTTTGTCTCCACTTTTTAAAGTCAGCGATGAGACACAATCAGGCATTTCCCGCAAGTAGCAAGGTAAGTGGCCAGTGAATAGACACAAAAATGTTGACCTCATGAAAAATCATGAAGATGCCAGCTAAAACGCACTCAGTACTGCCTTTCCTGTTATAAAATTCTTATTGACTTCACACCTCCTGGGAGCCTGCCGGGCTCTGTCACTCAGAATCATGTGGCTGCAAAGAGCAGAAACCCAACCGTGTCTGTCGCCAGTGGGGCCAGGTTTGCCCAGGGAGCTGGTCAGATGTCATCCTGGGTGTGTCTGTGTGGTGTCTCCGCAAGGCATGCATGCATCTGGATTCACGTATGAGGAAAGCAGACGGTGCTCCCCTGAGCGGGTAGACCCCTGTCTTTGCTTGAGCCGAGATGGAATCTTCTCCTTCCTGTCCTGTGACACCAGTTCCACAGCTTCTCAGGCCTGTGGGTTTGGACTGAACTGCAGCCCCCTCTTTCCTGGGCCTCCAGCTGGCAGATGGCCACACTTCTCAGCTCCCATGCCTGCATGTGCCAAACCTGCATGAAAGATCCGTCTCTATATAAGTTCTGTATCTACACAGGTATATTTTACCCATCTATCTACACATAAATTTATACGTGCACACACATGTATCTTATGGGTTCTGTGTCCCTGGGGAACCCTGGCCGATGCACCCTCTACAGCCGCTGAGCCCTGGCAGGCTATCCCACACACACCTGCTTCGTCAGCTTTCGCTGTCTCCCCAGGCCTCCTCCACACCCCAGAACTTGAGCTCAATAGATGTCCCAGAAAGGGCTGGGACCCTGTGACCAGACTCTAACGTACCCCTTGTTCCAACGAGTTGCAACCAGAGGGTCGTCCGTGTGCACAGCACACGTGGCTGCACCTGTCCACCTGCGCAAGGGCCACAAGAGGACCTGAGGGTTGGGCAGGCCCCTAGCTTGTCTTCTTGGGAAACTGGATGCCGGCCTCATAAATGAGTGTGTGTCCCAGCATCCCACACAGGTGCTTTCCTGCCCTGATGTATGCTATGGCCTCATCACCTGCGGCCCTGAAGGTGACAAGCCTGAGTGGCCCAGCCTGTCCACAGGGACTTCGGGGACCAAGGCATTGCATTAGCCCCCGAGAAACCCTCCCTTGATCCCACAGTCTAATTCAACATGTCCCTGATTTTAGTGGGAGAAAATGCTACCGGCATGAGGCGTGTCTTGTCCTGAGGACATATTTGCTGTTTCTTCTGTTTGCATACCTTTTCCTCAGACATCATTACTTTTACAAAGCCCACTGTCCTGCATGGAGCTTCAGCACCCCTACGTCTGCCGAGACAACCCACCTGGCCCCCCCACTTCATGTCTGACCTATAGACCCATTGGACTATCCCGACAGCATTGATGGCTCTGCCTAAGTGGCCTTCCTGTGCTGATGCCCTTTGCCCTGTAACTTTCTGGGACCCTCACAGACTGCACCCACACGTGGCTGTTCTGCCCAGTGGGACAGGGACAAATCTGGTTCAAGGAGAGGCTTGAGGAAGCACTTGCAATGCCTCCTGCCCTGTGCCCCCAACCTCCCAGAACTGTGGGGGCCCACTTGGGGGCCTGAGGCCCTGAGTGTATATCTGCTAAAAGTCTGAATACACCACAAGTATCTTCTCAGGATCCTGTGAGATGGGCAGCAGAGTGTGCTGGACCTGTGTGAAAACAGCAGTATGGTCAGGCTGGTGCCCCTCACGAGCACCCAGGGGTCCAGACAATCACCGTAAATCCTGTCTGTGAGTGTCATGATGAAGATTAGCCAAGAGTTCCCTTCGTCTTCTGGAAGGGTAACAAACCCATACTAAGCATAATGGAGCATTCCTAAGTAATATCCACGGGCTGGAGCCTCAGGCAGCCACATCATTTCTGGAAAAGATACAAAGTCTCCAAAATGTAAAATCTACTTGAATGGTAGGATTTAAGAGCTCTATAACATAGCAAGTAAAACTTTAGTAATAATAATAAACAACCCATTCGGTCTAATCCTTAGGTTTGAATATTCTCAGGAAGCACAGTGGGTCCTGTATCCCAGTGGATTGACACAGGGAATATTGATTGACCCTTTGTAACCTGCAACCTCCATTTATCCAAAACGGCTTTTCCATTAAGATAGGGTCATCTATGAGTGATAGAAAGTCCAACAATGGCTAACATAAGATAGAAAGCTATTCTCTCACATAAACAAGTCAGAGGTAAGCAGTCCAGAGCTGGCATAGCAGCCTAACAACCAGAGATTCTGGCTTCATTCCTCTCGTTACTCCCCCATTCTCAACTTATGGCTTCCATCTCTTGGTGCAAAATAGCTGCTTGGGATCCAGCCATCATTACCTCATCCCAGGCAGCAGAAATGAGGAAAGGAATAGTAAAGCACAACTTTTTCCTTTAAGAACATTTTCTAGAAGCTCACACAAAGCTCCAGGTTGATTACATTGGTCTTGGCCAGAACTGTCAAAAGCCATAGCCAGCTACAAGGGAAACTGAGAGTGTAGTCTTTTTCCGATAGCCTTGTAATAGCAAAATTTCAGGAGTTTTATTACTGAACAGGAAGGAGATAATAGATGTTGAGGAATAATTAACAGTCTTTGCTGCAGATGATATTCTGAGTCTGAAGAAATTAATAAACTCTTAGGAAGGTATGAAAATATACCCGATATTTGGTGGAGGAAGGTGTCAAAGCTGAAATCTGTGGGAGCCTGGGGGCTCAGTCAGTTGAGCATCTGACTTCCTCTCAGATGATGCAGTTCATGAGTTCAACCCTGTGTTGGGCTCTGTGCTGACAGCTCAGAGCCTGAAGCCTGCTTCGAATTCTGTGTCTCCTCCTCTCTCTGTCCCTCTCCAGATTGCACTCTGTCTCTGTCTCTCTCAAAAATAAATAAAACATTAAAACTAATTTTTTTTTAAGTTAAAATGAGGTTATGGGGCACCTGGGTGGCTCAGTCAGTTGAACATCCGACTTCAGCTTAGGTCATGATCTCTCAGTTTGTGGGTTCAATCCCTGTGTCGGGCTGTGTGCTGACAGCTCAGAGCCTGGAGCCTGCTTCAGATTCTGTGTCTCCCTGTCTCTCTCTGCCCCTCCCCTGCTTGTGCTCTGTCTCTCTCTGTCTCTCTCTCTTTCTCAAAAATAAATTTAAAAATTACATTAAAAAGACAAAAAACTGAAATCCCTGGACAGTATAAGATGAGAAACAAACTATAGCATTAGCAATTTTGTAACCAGCTTGTGGGTAAGGTATTCTAATTCTTGCCTGTGTGTCTGCAGACCTGTGCCAGACAAAGCCCAGCCAACAAAATCCAGAAGAGCAAACCAGCTTCGATGGAGAAGGGGGGTCCCCCATCAGGCGTGCACCCTCTTTCCACAGCTCCAGCTGTCCGAGGGGTTCCGGAACACCCCCAGGACCACTGTGGTGCCTGGAGTCCTGAGCGTTAGCACCTGCAGCTTCTCTACCTCTACCCTCCTCCCGACAGCCGACATTCTCGGGCTCTTTTTTCTCCTTCCCCAGTCCCAGGAAGCTGCACCTACACCTGGCACCAAACCTCAGGGACCACCAGGGCCACCAAGCCCTGGGGCCCGCCAAGGGCCATCACACTCCTTTCAGGACCTCCTCCTCCTGAAGGATCGCCTTGTCCAAGTCTGTTGGGGCAGAGACTTCTGGGCTGGCTCCTTCTGCTCCTCCTCTACTTCTGTCCTGGGGCCTTACCAACATGTCCCCCACCCAGTCCACACCACGTAGGTCCAGGCCCTCCCCCTTTCAAATCACCCACCCGTAGTTCTGTGTATATCACCATCGCCAAAGGAGTCAGTGTCTAGAACCTCGAAGACCTGGAGATCTGGGGGGACCATCACCCCAAGTCTATGCAAAACCAGCCCTCAGGGAACAGCACCTGAAGACCTGGGCTGAGCAGATGCTAAGGGAGGGGCCAGCGAGGCCATCGGCTGTAACTGGTGGGTAGAGGTCCAAGAGAGGCCCATAGGAAGAGTATGTACGGGGGAGTGAAGGGGTAGACCAGGGTTGGGGGCACGCCCTGTGGACATCTGGTCACACAGGCCTGAGCACAGGGGCATGAACGGGGCTGTGTGGATTTGGGGATGACTGATGGGTGAGGGGAAGGTCAGACACACCCAGTGAGTGTGTGAAGAGAAGTGACCTACCCCACCCAGGTTTGATGTGGGGATCACATGTGATGCAGAGGTGGCCACTTGTCCCTATTTCCCCTTGAGATGCCACTCCCAAGAATGACTGCTCGTGGGGGGCGGGGCCCCCAGCGCCGGTGACCTGCTGGACATCAGGCAGTCCGATCAACCTTGCTGCTGGGTCTGCAATTATGCCAGCTTGGGGTCATCAGAAACAAAGGTGGTGACTGTGACGTCTCAGAGTGGCCAGTGCCCCTGCCCACCTACCCCACCCCACCTCACCCCTGTACCCCAGCGGGCTCAGCACCCCTACCTGCCCAAGTTGGCAACTCACAGCTGCTGGCTGCAGATCTACTGAACACTCTTATTTCCAAGTTCCTTCTCATGCAAGTGGTGGGTGCTCATTGTAGAAAAATCAGAAAATACAAATAAGCAAAAATAACAGTGATTATGGCAAGGCTTACTGAATGTATACTACCTCCCAGATAGAACCAGTAACACTTGGTTTCATAACCGTCCAGGCTTCTGGGAAGCACCTAGACTGAGGGGGTCATGATGGAGCCAGGCTTCTCGAGGTCATACCTGTGAAACAATGGAAAATACATATATGGGTCTCTGCCCCCAGTTCCTGATACAGAGCTCCTGAAACCCGGGTAATTTCCTAAGTGACGAGAGCCCTGGGAACATCTTTTGTCCTAATAATCAGTCTTTGATCCCCTCCCAGACAGAGTCCCTAAATCTCTTGGAATTTGCTGGACGAAGGGAGTGTCTTTTGTTCTAACAAAGAGACTGTCTTTGGCTCCAGGATGGCTTCAGGGTCACCAGAAAGATGAAGCCATGATTAGGAGCCTGAAGCGTTCCACCTCATCCCATCCTCCAGGGAAGGGAGAGGGGCTGGTGATTTGTCTAACAATGGATCTGCCCCCAGAGGAGGCCTCTATGAAATCCCTAAAGTACAGGGTTCAGAGAGCGTGCTGAGGCGCACTCCATGTCTATGGGGCCAGAACCAGCTGTGCCCAGCACCTTTCTGGTCCTTGTCCCATGCGTCTCTTCATCCAGCCGTTCATTCCAATCCCTTAACACCCTTTGTAGAAAGTCATCTGCAGGTAAACTGTTCTTCTCAGTCCTGTGAGGACTAACACATGATTTGGGCTTCAGGGGAACCCCAGTTTGCAGCCAATCAGTCAAAGGCGCAGAAGCGCCGGGACTGCAGGTTAGCATCAGAAGTGCAGCAGTGGCTGAGCCTTTGACCTGCAGGGTCTGCACTGACTGCAATCGGTGTCAGAACCGAGCTAGATCTCAGGACACCAGCTGGTGTCAGAGAATTGCTTAATGTGGGTTCAGAAGTTGTGTGACAGTAAAGGAGACACAGGAGTATTATTCCGACACAACATCCCAACACTGCTGTTCACTAGCTGTGCAAGTTACTTGGCCTCTCTGTGTCTCTATTTCCTCCATGGCAAGATGGGAACATGGAGGTCATCCACAGACAGGAATGTCCTGGGTGTCAACGAGCTGACATGTGTAAAGAGCTTAGGACGGGGGCGCCTGGGGGGCCCAGCCGTTTGGGCGTCTGACTCTTGATCTCAGCTCAGATCATGATCTTATGATTTGTGAGATCAAGCCCCGTGTTGGGCTCTGTACAGACAATGTGGCTTGGGATTTTCTCTCTCTATCTCTCTCTCTCTCTCCTTGTCTCTCTGCCCCTCACCTGCTCTCTCCTTCTCTCTCTGCCCTCCTCTGCTTATACACTCTCTCTCAAAATAAACTTAAAAAAAAAAAAAAAAAAGCTTAAGACAGCACCTGGCAAAGATGTGCATATGCTTAAACAACATTTTATTATTAAAACTTCAAACATAAGGGGCGCCTGGGTGGCTTAGTCGGTTAAGCGTCCGACTTTTGCTTGGGTCATGATCTCGCAGTTCGTGGGTTCGAGCCCTGCGTCGGGCTCTGTGCTGACTGCCAGCTCAGAGCCTGGAGCCTGTTTCGGAGTCTGTGACTCCCTCTCTCTCTGACCCTCCCCTGCTCACGCTGTCTCTCTCTCTCTCCTAGAAATAAATAAAAATATTTTAAAAAAATAAAAAATAAAATAAAATTTCAAACATAAGCACCAATGGAGAGATGATACGCTAAACTTCCTACCCATCACTGGCATATAAGTTACCAACTCATAGAGCCATCTTGTTTCACTGTGTCCCACGCTTTCCTCTACCTCAGCATCATTTGAAGCAAATCCCAGACATCATATGATTTCAGCAAGAAATTATTTTATGGTGCGTTTCTAAAAGAAAGTGCTCCGTCTGCCTCTCTCTGTTCAACATAACCAAGATCACTCTTGACCACAGTTCCATTAGCATTTAAAGCTAGGATCAATCAGCACACACTTCCGCAACTGCCTCCCGCATTCTACTTTCTACACTTGTTTGTTTGAACTGGGGTCCCCTTAAGGTCCCCATGCTGTGATTGATTGAATCTGTCATTTCTCACTGAGTTTGCACATCACCCGATGGGGCAGAGCGCCTCATCGCTGCTGTGCACAAACCAGGAAACAGGCCAGTTAAGCAGCACAAATAACGGGTGAAAAGTCCAGCACCACCTTGAAGAGAGTGGAAGACGGAGGGCATCTGGAGGAGGTAAGGGCAGGCCTAGCTCCACTCCCCACAGGAGCTGCTGGGTCAGGCGGCCGGCCACACCCTTGATCCTCACCTCAGGTGAGGTGCGGGGAGTCCACTTGCTCCCCATCTGGACTTCTCTCCGTGCCTTCGGGACAGGCTTCTCCCTCCACTGTGGAGGACCCCACCCCCCAACACACACACACACACACACACACACACACACACACACACACGCAATCCGGCCAGACTGGCCAGCCCAGGGCTGGCTTAAAGCCAATACTCCGAAACTCCCCGTCTTCATATCTTTGTTTTACTCCAATGATAACAGTAGTAAATGAGAAAATATGTAAGTAAAAGACATTGGTTCTGTTAACCTCAATGATAAACACTGAAAGTTATTTATTTTACTAGGAACAGAAGGGTTACTCAAGAGTAACGGAGGATTACAACCAAGACAAACAGGTTGTGGCCAAAACAGGCAAGGTGGGAACAAAGGAGAAAAGGGGAAAGCTGGGAGGGGGTGTGTGGAGGAGACTTAGAGTGCCAAGTGTGGTGGCTTCTCGCTGAGGGAGCTGCTGGCAGGAGGTCGAAGTACTACACACTGCAGGGGTAGTTGGGTCACATCCAGGTAAGGTCAACTTCAGCTCTTCCTGTCAGTCTGCAGCTCAGTGCAGGGTGGGAGGGCTGTGAACACCCCCTGCCTGAACCTTCCACCCTGTTTCAATGAAGTTTCCCATTACTGATTTTCAGTCACGTTCATCCAAGAATGGAGTAATATCATATTCTGTCCTAATATAAATGGAATAGTCTGTAGTGGGAAGCGCAGATGATTTTATTAACTTGTGATGGAGTTTGGGTCGGCAAACACCCCTCTTCTCATAAGCCTTGGGACCCCCTAGCTCCCCGCTGTTGGCAACCAAGTCAAGCCAGGACTGGCTGGCCAGCTAAACCCAAAGAACTTCACTGAAGGACACACCTCTTCTCCATCATTCTCCGGCCATGTCCCCGTGGTGAGTGAGAGGAGTCAGGGGCCGTCCTCCTCCCTCTGGCCGCGTCTTCCGCTAGAGATCTTGACTCTCCAATCCCCCCACCTCTTTCTTATACTGAACCTGTCTGTGTCCCCTCACCCCCAAATTCACATGGTGGAACCCTGGGTTTAGGAGGTGGGCCTTGAGAGGGAATTAGGTCATGAAGTCACAGCCTCCTGGGTGGGATCAGTGCCCTTGTGAAAGAGCTGCCCTGTCTGACCCCTTCCATCCTGTGAGGCCACAGCAAGAAGTTGGCAACCCTCCCTAGCTTCCTGAACTGTGAGAAGTAAACATCTGTTGTTTATGAGCCATCTGGTGTGTGTATTTACTATAGTTGCCCAGATGGGCTAAGACACCATCCAATCAGCAACCCCTTCCTCCTGAAAAGGCAGTATGGCTTCTCAAAAATAAGGTATCTTTTTTTTTTAAGATTTTTTAAAATGTTTTATTTATTTCTAGGAGAGAGAGAGAGAGAGAGACAGCATGAGCAGGGGAGGGTCAGAGAGAGAGGAGTCACAGACTGAAACAGGCTCCAGACTCTGAGCTGGCAGTCAGCACAGAGCCCGACGTGGGGCTCGAACCCACGAACCACGAGATCATGACCCAAGCGAAAGTCGGACACTTAACCGACTAAGCCACCCAGGCGCCCCAAGGTATCTTTATTATATAACCTATCAGGTCCTTAGCAAGCCGCAGCCCCTAACACTAGCCCATCTATTCCTGTCAGAAACCAAATCCTGTGGCTCTGATAGATCTTTGCAGTTCAGGCAAGTTTGGCCACAGAGCCCGGCAGCAGAGTCCAGAGCTGACCTAGGTCAGAGCTGTGGACTCAGGGCAGCAGGGTGAATGGCACCCCCACTCCCACCCCCCCAGTTCATGTCCACCTGGAATCTCGGAATGTGACCTTATTTGGAACAAGGGTCTTTGCAGATGTAATTGAGATAAGACATTTCAAGATGAGGTCATCCTGAGTTAGGGTGGGCTTTAAATCCAATGACTGAGGGCTTTTTGAGAAAAAAGGAGAGAACCAGTAGGGTCGGGGGAGGCAGGCAGCCCCTGGAGGGACGCAGCCACCATCCCAGGCCTGCCAGGAGCCTCTGGAAGCCAGAGAGGCAGGAGCCTCTTCCTCTAGAGCCTCCAGGGAAAGCATGGCCCTGCCCATACCTCCATCTTAGAACTCTGGCCTCCAGAGCTGGGAGAGGAGAAAGTTCTGGTGTTTGAAGCCACTCAGTTTGTTGTGGTTTATTACAGCAGCCCCAGGATGGAAAAACACTGGGTGCTAGGAACAGAATTGTGTCCCCCTCCTCGCCTCACATTTCTATGTTGTAATCTAAACCCCCAATGTGACTGGATTTGGAGATAATAGGGCTTTTAGGAGGTAGTAATGTTAAATGGGGTCATGAGGATATGGTCTTGTTTTGATGGGATTAGCGGCAAGGGGTGAGGCAGAGATCTCTCTCTCACTGTCTCTCTCCACAGCACACGAAGAGGCCACAGGAGCCAAGAGAGGATGCCTCAGGAGGAAGTCTACCTGCCTGCACTTTGACCTTGGACTTCGGGCCTCCAGACTGTGAGGGTAAGTTGGTATTATTCAAGTCTCCGGTGTGGTATTTCGTTACATCAGCCTGGGCTGACTGCCATACCAGATACCCCAAACCCACAGTGATGTGCAGGGAGCAGAGGAAGGCCCCAGGCTAGCGCTAGCAGGCTGACCACATGCTCTCTGGAATGCTGCTGGCAGGCAGCCCCCAAAACACAGGAACCCGAAGGAGGGGTGGCCCCCGAGCCAGAGCAGAGTCCTAGCCACACAAGCCAAAGACAGGTGCAAATAGCATGGAAGCAAACTTTTGAAAAGGTCCACAGGGAGGTTGGGAAGATCCTCCCAGGGACCTCTATGAGCTGGAGGTGGAAACAGGAAATAGCTGGATGAGATTCATCTTGGAAAAATGCAAGTTCACATATCTGGGCAAAACTAATCCACACCACAGTGTGAGACAGTCACAGTACAGAGCAGGCAGGGGCACCACCCCCCAGGGCAGCCTCAGGGGCCCAGGCAAGAGGCCATCTGTGCAGCCTGACTTTTTGAAGGATGGTCTCGGTATGGGGGAAGTCCCTGAGGCTGGGACTTAGGGGCCTGGGAACTCTAAGGCACGCTTATTGGAAGTAGAGGGCTGAAGCTTCCATTTCCCAGTGGCCCAGATGGTGACCTGATGGTCCAGGGTATGGCGGAAAAGAGCACCCCACCCCACAGTGCTGTGGCCTCACCCACTCGTGCCCAGGCCTCCACTCAGTGGGCACAGAGGGTTCCCCTCCCCCTACCTGATCCTCCCCGGGTGTGGAAAGCCTCATGCTCCTCCGTTTTCCAAGTTGCCCCGTGTTTTAACCATTTAGGTATGATGGGTCATTAAGAGTTAGAGACACAGGACACAAGAGGAAAGGAAACTGTTTCGGAAGAGAAATGGCTGCTCCCAGAGGAGAAGCAGGACCTGCACATGGGGATGAGGTTCTGACCCCTTACACAGGCCCTGGGAGCTCCTTCTTTCCTGTTGGCCAGAGAAACGGACAGAGGGAAATGAGAGAGGGGCCAAAGCGCAGGCCTCCTGGCTGAGGAGTGAAGGTCCTGTGGCCCAGGAGGGCAAGTGGAGGCAGAAGAGGCCTCTCTCAGCCCTGTGCCTACTGCCCTTGTCAGGTGACCTCCAGGGAGAGGAGATGAAGGAGAGTGGTGGGAACAGGGTTACACCTGGCCTGTCCCACCTGTTAGTCTGAGCGTGGGCTAAACCTACTGCAACAAAGAGATTCCAACATATGGCACCTGAAAATAAGAGAGGAGCAACTCCATACTGTCAGGGTGTCAGCTCTCCCAGCCTGATCTAGACAATCAAAACAATCCCTATGTTGGAAAAGGCATCGCTGAGTGCGATTTTTGTTTTCATTTTGTTGGATATGGTTGCCAAATTGGCTTCCAAGAAATCCTTCCTACAAACTGCCAGTTCCCTCACACCTGACAAGTGCACAGGTCAGGCAATCTAGTGGAAGTTTGCCAAGTAGTGTTTCTTCTGTGGAATTCTTCCTGGAATTCGGTGTTCCTGCCGAGTTTTCCATTAGATCACTATCTTTTTCTTATTTATCTGTGGACAGTTTTATAATTACAGGAATTAGACAATTTCAAAACACATCGCAAACACTTCCCCAAGGTTTTGCCTTTTGATTATAATTTTTAACACATTTAAAATGTGAATGTGGTCAAGTTTATCGCTCTTTTCCCTTCGAGTCTCCAGGTTTATTGTGATAGACTGAAAACATTCGCAGGCTTTTCCAGACGTTTTCTTGGATTCTTTTTTAGATTTGGATATTTGATCCATCTGCATTGCATTTCGGTGTTAAGGACGGAAGGAGCCAACTTCTATTTTTCCAAATGGCCCGTCAGTCGTACCAACTCCACTGAATGGGAAAACCTTCCCGGGTTTGAAGCCCCTCCACTGGCACCTTCCACCCGGCTCCGCATCGCTAAGTGGCTAGATGCCAGGGACCCCGCCTGGCCCTGCCCCCTGCGGTCGCCGGCTCCGCCCCACCAGGCAGAGCCCAGCCGACCCCGCCCCCCATCCGCCTCCACATTCCCTGGCTCCGCCCACAAGCCCCGCTTTCCCTCGTTCAAGTCCCGCCCCCACATACCTGGACACGCCCCTCGATGCTCCCTGGACCTGCTCCCCCCCTCCACGTCCCGCCTCCGAGCTCTCTAGACCCGCCCCACCCAGGCCCGGCCCTGTCCCTCCCTCTACCCGACCCCGCCGCCCTAGCTTGGCTCCTCCGCGCTCCTCGGCCCCGCCCCAACGCCGGCGCACTTCCGGGTAGTCCCTGGGCCGCACCAAAAACGCCTCGAGTCGTTTAAATAAAAGGCGTGTCCTCTTGTGCTATTTGCATGGAGGAGGGGCCTCGCACGCACCCAGCACTTTGCGGGACCCCTGCTTCCACAGTGCTCCGGACTGCATAAGTTGGCTGGGGCGGGTCCGGCCACAGAAGACTGCCAGGTGCCGCTTCTCCTTTCACCCGGCCTCCGCCGCCTTCCGATCTTCTCGTGCCTTTTTTCCGGCGCCCGCCGGCGGCCACAGCCAGGATGCTCCCGAAGCGGCGGCGAGCGCCGGTCGGGTCCCCCGGCTGTCCTGCCTCCTCGGGGGCGCGCTTCCCTGGCGTTGCCATCTACCTGGCTGAGCCGCGCATGGGCCGCAGCC
This sequence comes from Proteles cristata cristata, assembly GCA_017311185.1. Classification (NCBI taxonomy): domain Eukaryota; kingdom Metazoa; phylum Chordata; class Mammalia; order Carnivora; family Hyaenidae; genus Proteles; species Proteles cristata. The sequence goes on along the minus strand of JAESUZ010003757.1, from coordinate 795,920 downwards.
GCCGGGCCTTCCTCACGCGCCTGGCTCTCTCCAAGGGCTTCCGGGTCCTGGACGCCTACAGGTACGCGGTAGTGGATGAGCTTGTGACCCGGGGGACAACTCTGAGGAGGGCTCCTGCCCGGGACGCCTTGCGGGGGTCACCTGCCCGAGGCTTCTGCCTGGGGCGCCTTCGGGGACACCTGCCCGGGGGGCCTTCGTTGGAGGCGTCGCTTGCAGGAGGAGCGCTGCGCCGGCCGGGTGTGGCGCTTACAGTGCAGTGTCGCTTGTGTATGTATTGCCTTGCTGTCGCGCCCAGAGGACCCTGCTGCGTGGTGTGAGGGCCTAAGCACAAAATGTCAGTGTTCAGAACTTTGCATGACCAGCCACTTTCACAAAAGGTGCTTTAAAAATTTTTTTTATTTCTGAGAGAGAGAGAGAGAGAGACAGCGTGAGCAGGGGAGGGTCAGAGAGAGAGGGAGACATAGAATCAGAAACAGGCTCCAGGCTCTGAGCCGGCTGTCAGCACAGAGCCCGACGCAGGGATCAAACCCACAGAACTGTGAGATCATGACCTGAGCCGAAGTCAGACGCTTATCACTGAGCCACCCAGGCGCCCCACACAAAAGGTGTTTCTTTACAGCTGAGGATATTGAGGTCTAAAACGAGTCACCTGGCAGCAGACCCCCAGGGAGAAGGGGCACCTGAGGTTTTTGGATTCCAAGTTAACCCTGGAACTTCGTCCTCATGTGGCTTTTCTCTCAATATCCTCTTCTATGAAAAGGTGCTGTAGTTGGGGTCAGGAGTGTTCTGAAGGACAAGGAGAAGAAGGTCTCTCAGAGACCTTGTAAAGAGCCATAGCAGTGTGGGGTAAGGGTATCACTGGCTAATAGCCTTCTGCCCTAGGTGTGTTCATCTCGCCCCATTAGCCAAAGTGATGTCTCTCCTTGGGGCTGAGAAAGTGACTTGAGGGAGGTCCAAGAGGGGCAATAATTACAGGCTCCAAAGGCCATGCTGAGGTTAAAGAACTGGGTTTCCCATAGGTTTGAAGTAGAAAAAGCCAGGCCCCCTGCAGCTTTTTTTTTTAAGTGAATTAACCATTCCCAGTGGTTAGACCCACTCAGGAGGGGTGTTTAGTGTGCTGGGTGTATACTAAGACCTTTTGCTTACTAGCTCCTCTTATCTTTGTAACAACCCTACACGGTAGGTAGATAAGTTATCTTTTTTTTTTTTAATATTTTTATTTATTTCTCGGAGAGAGACAGCGTGAACAGGGGAGGGTCAGAGAGAGAGGGAGATGCAGACTCTGGAATAGGCTCCAGGCTCTGAGCTGGCAGTCAGCACAGAGCCCGATGCGGGGCTCGAACCCACGAACCGCGAGATCATGACCTAAGCGAAAGTCGGATGCTTAACCGACTAAGCCACCCAGGCGCCCCAATAAGTTATCTTCTTTAAAGAGGAGGAAGTCAGGGTACAGAGAAGGGACGTGCCCAGGAGCATGAAGCAAGTATATGGCAGAACTGGGGTTCCAACCCAAGCAGTCTGGGTCCAGCACTTAGATGGAGACCCACTGGTCCCGCCCGCTAGGGAAGAACTTTCTTAGGGGTCAAAGGAGAGGAAGACAGACAAGTGAGCATGACCCTGGGCTGGGCTTGCGATCACAACTGGAGCAGAGAGGCACGCTCTGCGGGTCCTGGGGCACCAGAGGGGTTCACATGATGGAAGAGGCTTTCGAAGGACATGACATTTGAGGAATGGGTGCACACCAGGCAGTGGGGCCTGGGAGCAAAGGCCAGGAGGTGTGGAGTGAAGCAGGAAGGACCTCTGGGTGTCACCCCTCTCCCTTCTCTCTGCCCAGCTCCGAGGTGACACATGTGGTGATGGAAAAGACCTCAGCGGAGGAGGCCAGCTGCTGGCAGGAGCACAGGGTGGCATTAGGCTCTCTCCCTGGCCACACCAGCCCAACAATGCTGGACATAAGCTGGTTTACGGACAGCATGGCAGCTGGGGAGCCCGTGGCTGTGGAGCCCCGGCACCGTCTGGAGGTGAGCTGGGGGGAGGTGCCAAGCACAGGCCCCTCTGGCCAGTCAGGTGATGCGTCAGCGCCTTACTGCCATCAGAGGAGGTAGGCAGGAGGGCTCAGCGCAGGCCACGGGGGACCCAGAGGCCGTCCTGGCTTCTGCTCTCACCTGGTGTAAGCTCTTGAGGTCCACCTGTTGTTAGCACATTCAGGCCTTTCTTGCTCAAGTAGTGAGACAGCAGGAGGCTGCCCACAGGTGCTGTGGGTCTGTAGCCTCTGTCCGCCTCGGTGCTTCCTGGGTGAGCAGAGCTGGGGGTGCAGGGGTGGGCTCAGAGCCAGGCTTCCCATATTTGAGTCTCGCGTCTCTGTGAGGTGGGGTGACCAGTGCTCCGAGCCCACGCAACAGAGAGGGCTGGGGAAGCAGAGCATGGCAGCATGCGCAGTGACGGGAACCATCCTCCGTCCTCCGCTGCGGCGCTGGCCTGAGGAGCCCTCTGCGGCCTGCTCTGCACCTTCTGTCCCGGGCTACCTGGCCCTGCCAGCTCTGCAGCCTCCAGCCAGCCTCTGTATTGCCCATCCGCAGGTGGCCATGCCTGGGAAAGAGGTGCCAGGCCCGGTGTGGATGCCACAGTACGCCTGCCAGTGCCCCACACCCCTCACACACCACAACCCCAAACTCACGGTGAGCCTGGGCTCCCAGCTTCCCCGGGATGGGGCCAGGCCCATTCACCTGAGCACTTCCCCTCTGCCCTGTCCCAGCCTGGGGACAGGTGGTAGAAGGGATGAGTGGGAGGGTGGGCGTGGGGGTGGCCACCCTTCTCCTCCCCTCCCCACCCCTCCCCTCTCCTCCCCTCTCCATCCCTCCCCACACCTCACCCAGGGCCCCACCTTGCAGGAGCCTCTGGAGATGCTGGCGGAAGCTGCCGGCTTTGAAGGCAGTGAGGGCCGCTTCCTCTCCTTCCGCAGAGCGGCCTCAGTGCTCAAAGCCCTTCCGAGCCAGGTCACAGCCCCGAGCCAGCTGCAGGGGCTGCCCCACTTTGGAGAACATTCCTACAGGGTCGTCCAGGTAGGTGCTCACCACACTTAGCAGGGTGGGGTCATGAATGCAAGTGGGTGAGGAGAGACAGCAGTGCAGCAAGGCCAAGGCAGGCCACCCTCTGTGCTCAGATTCCTCATCTGTAACTTGGGGCTACACGGTGTGGCTGAAAGGGACCAGACGGGGCTGGTAGCTGCCATTGTTGGGATTGGTCAGGCTGCCCAGGACGGTAGAGAATCCATGACCAGGAGTGCCTCTTTTTAAAACCAAAGTATTTGGGGGGCGCCTGGGTGGCTTAGTCAGTTAAGCGTCCGACTTTCGCTTAGGTCATGATCTCGCGGTTCGTGGGTTCGAGCCCCGCGTCGGGCTCTGTGCTGACTGCCAGCTCAGAGCCTGGAGCCTGTTTCAGTCTGTGACTCCCTCTCTCTCTGACCCTCCCCTGCTCACGCTGTCTCTCTCTCTCTCTCCTAGAAATAATAAAATTAAAAAAAAAACAAAGTATCTGGGACGCCTGGGTGGCTCAGTCGGTTAGGTGTCTGACTTTGGCTCAGGTCATGATCTCACTGTTCGTGGGTTCGAACCCCGCTTTGGGCTCTGTGCTAACAGCTGAGAGCCTGGAGTCTGCTTTGGATTCTGTGTCTCCCACTCTCTCTGCCCCTCATTCACTCACACATTGTCTCTCTCTGTCTCTCTCTCAAAATATAAATAAACATTAAAATTTTTTAAAAAATAAAAGTGTTTAAGGACCCAAAATGTTAAAATGTCTTTTCATACACTTACCACTGAGAGAATATATTGTGACAAAAGGAGACTTTTGAATTCAGTTAAGCTTTTAAAGGCAGTCTCATTGAATACATCGCCTGTGTTTTGAAAAGCAGTGGTTGGGATGCCTGGGTGACCCAGTCAGTTGAGCATCCAACTCTTGGTTTCAGCTCAGGTTATGATCTCACGGTTTGTGAGTTCGAGTCCTGTGGACAATACAGAGCGTTTTGGGATCCTCTCCCTATTTCTCTGCCCCTCCCCTACTCGCACTCTCCCTCAAAATAAGTAAATAAACTTTAAAAAGAAAGAAAGAGAAAAGTAATGGTTTACCTGTCCTGGGACTTGTTACTCAGTAGACAGCTGGCCCATCTCTGGCCCGAGGGCCTTTGAGGTCGGGAGATTTGGTGGCTCCCTGTGCACAGTCTCTCTTTCCGGGTCCCCCAGGTCCTGACTAGATGAAACTGCCCTGCCAAGTGCTGGGGTTCTGCCTGCTCCCTGGGCTCCAGCTCTTGTCTCTGGTCAAGCTGACAGCTCTGCTTTGTCCCCCAGGAAGTGCTGGCTCGAGGAGTATGTGAGGAGGTAGAGAGAATCCGGTGCTCAGAGAGGTACCAGACCATGAAGGTACATGTGGGGCAGACCCCAGTGGGGACACGGAGACCATGGCCCTCCCCCAGGTGACAGCACAGCTCCAGATGCGGAAGGGAGGCCAGTAGGGGCACCCAGGGGTCAGAGAAGGTCTCCTTGAGGAAGTGGCAGCTAAGCTGACACCTGATGTGCACAAGGCAGCCAAGCAGAGAGGGGCCCACAGAAGCTTGTTTTTAGCACAGGAAATGTTCTGGATCACTCAGCACCATGTGCTCCGACTAGACCATCTGTGGGGTGTTCTCACGCATGTTGTATGCTCTGGCACCCTAACCAGAGCTAACTGTACAAAACATAAGCACCTCCTGGGTGTCCCGGGGCCACTCACTCTTGCACGAGCCCCTCATGTCCACAGTGCATCTTCCGCTGTTCCCACCTGACCTGCTGACACCTGTCGCATCAGCAACTTGTTGGGCAAGTACGTCATAGTGCTCTGGGAGGTGGCCCAGAATGTTGTGAGGGGCAGCAGGGGCTTTAGAGAGGGACGTGCCTCCAGGTACTTCTGCCATTTGGCACACTGGCTGCTCTCCCAGTGGAGACCTGGCCACAGAAGGTTCCCTTTCCTTGGGTTACAGCCTCCACCGCTGCCCAGACCAGACCTTCTGTTTCGGTTCCAGAAATCCCTGGGGAGGGGATTGGCCGGCATAGGGCAGGTGCCCATCTCTGACCAACAAGTTGTGGTCAGGGAGGAAAGAGGTGACTTGCTGGGGCTGGGGTCCGGGCCTACCCTACATGGGAGCCCCGTGTGTGTGGCAGGCAGTCCCCAGCAGGAGGTTGGCTCCCGTGGTGTATCCAGTGTATCTTCCGGGGGCGGAGTCCAGGCCCAGGCTTGTGTTTCTTCTAGCTCCTGCTACGACCACCCTCTGGTTGTTAACTGCCTGTTGTTTTCAGCGTTTGCTGAGGAGCAGGAACCGGGGGCATGAAGCTCTGGCTGCTTTTAGACAGGAGTGCCGAGGTGGGCAGCAGACGAGAGGCCGTGGGCAGTCTATCGTGTGATGTGGAGTCACAGGCTGGAGCTGTGGGCTCTGGGGAGACCAAGGCCCTCCCAGGGAGGTGCCCATGGGGTCTCTCCCTGCCGTACGCCGTGAGGCTGGGCTGCGTAGCCGGGCTCGGGGATTGGATCCTGCCTATGCTCTCGCTGTGTGGCCTTGGGCAGCTTGCTCACACTTAAGAACTGTGAGCAGGGACGGCACCTGGTAGGCTGCAGTGGGCTTAGTGAGGTCACTAGTGAGGTGCTGGCCTGAGACAACACCCCCTTCACAGATCTCTGTTGCCGTCTGCATCTTCTGGAAGGGCTCTGCTCCTGACCACACTGTGCTCATGCCCCAAACAGCTTTTCACCGGGATCTTCGGGGTCGGGGTAAAGACTGCTGACCGGTGGTACCGGGAAGGGCTGCGGACCCTCGACAGCCTCCAAGAGCAGTCTCAGAGGCTGACCCAGCAGCAGAAAGCAGGTGAGCCATCTGAGAAAGGACAGGGCTCTGGGCTCCCACACCATGGAGCCCTCAGCACAGACACAAGGCATGTGCTATGATGGCTGTGTTGATGGCCGAGAGTGGGGTCAGTGCAAAGGGCCTTGGTGGCAGGCAGGCATCTCTGGTAGGCTTCCTAGGTCTCCACCCAGTGGAGTCTGGATCCACTGTGGCCCTTTTGCAGCAAACAGTGATGGCCACAGTAGCTGCTGTGACGTTTAGGCTTCCTAGTAGGACTCAGACCTGGACCAGGCCCCTTACTACTTCTCCTTTTTTTTTTTTTTTTTTTTTAATTTAAATATGAGTTAGTTCACCTATAGTGTAATCATGATTTCAGGAATAGAATTGAGTGATTCATCACTTACATGTGACACCCAGTGCTCTTCCCCACAAGTGCCCTCCTTAATGCCCATAACTCTTCTAGTCCATCCCCCCGACCTCCCCTCCAGCAATCCTGTTTGTTCTCTGTATTTAAGAGTCTCTTATGGTTTGTCTGTCTCTCTGTTTTTATCTTATTTTGCTTCCCTTCTCCTATGTTCATCTGTTGTGTTTCTTAAATTTCACATGAGTGAAATCATGATATTTGTCTTTCTCTGACTTATTTTGCTTAGCATTATACACTCTAGTTCCATCCATGTTGTTGCAAATGGTAAGGTTTCATTCTTTTTGATGGCTGAGTAATACTCCATTGTGTGTGTGTGTGTGTGTATACATATATACCCCACATCTTCTTTATCCATTCATCCGTGGATTCAATGGACATTTGGGTTCTTTCCATGCTTCGGCTATTGTAGATAGCACTGCTATAAACATTGGGGTGCATGTGGCCCTTCGAATCAGCATTTTTGTATTCTTTGGATAAATTCCTAGTAGTACAATTGCTGGGTCATAGGGTAGTTCTATTTTTAATTATTTGAGGAACCTTCATGCTGTTTTCCAGAGTTGGCTGCACTAGTTTGCATTCCCACCAGCAGTGCAAAAGTGTCTCCCTTTCTCTGCATCCTCACCAGCATCTGTTGTTTCCTGAGTTGTTCATTTTAGCCTTTCTGACCAGTGTGAGGTGGTATCTCAGTGTGGTTTTGATTTGTGTTTCCCTGATGATGAGTAATGTTGAGCATCTTTTCATGTATCAGTTAGCCATCTGGATGTCTTCTTTGGAAAAGTGTCTATTCATGTCTTTTGCTCATTTCTTCACTGGATTAATTGTTTTTTGGGTAGAATTTAATAAATTCTCTATAGATTTTGGATCCTAACCTTCATCTTATATGTCATTTGCAAATATCTTCTCCCATTGTGTTGGTTGCCTTTTAGTTTTGCTGACTGTTTCCTTCGCCGTGCAGAAGCTTTTTATCTTGATGAGGTCCCCATAGTTCATTTTTGCTTTTATTCCCCTTGCCTTTGGAGATGTTTTGAGTAAGAAGTTGCTGTGGCTGAGGACAAGGAGGTTGCTGCCTGTTTTCTCCTGTAGGATTTTAATGGTTTCTTTTCTCACATTTAGGTCTTTCATCCATTTTGAATTTATTTTTATGTATGGTGTAAGAAAGTGGTCCAGGTTCATTCTTCTGCATGTACTGTCCAGTCTTCCCAACACCTTTCCTGAAGAGACTGTTTTTTCCCATTGGATATTCTTTCCTGCTTCATAGAGTGTGGGTCCATTTCTGGGTTCTCCATTGATCTGAGTGTCTGTTTTTGTGCCAGTACCATACCGTCTTGATGATTACAGCTTTGTAATATAGCTCGAAGTCCAGGATTATGATGCTTCCAGCTTTGGTTTTCTTTTTCAACATTACTTTGGCTATTTGGGGCCTTTTCTGGTTGCATACAAATTTTAGAATTGTTTGTTCTAGCTCTGAGAAGAATGCTAGTGCTACTTGATGGGGACTGCAGGCCCCTTCTGATTCTAAGAAAGGAAGGGTGTGTCTGAACAGCCTGTGCCCTGTGCACACCTTGCCAGCATGGGGCTGGTGCCCTGGCCCACTAGGTGATGGCATGGGGACCTGTGTGGCAGGAGAGGCTCAGTATGGGCCTGCTCATGGGAGGTGGTACCGTGTGGTAGAATGAACATGAACTTGAGAGTGTGTAGGCTTGGGTTGACTCCTGTCTCTGCCGCTTATGAGGTAGGTGACCATGGCCCTGAGACTTAACTTCTCTGAGACTTAACACTCTGAGAATGAGTGACATTCTCTGTGAAGCATGGGGCTCTATGAGCTCCTCTCTGTGAGGCCAGTGGGGAACAGGTGTTAATCAGAGCCTCTGTCCTCTCCGTGGGGCCCAGGGTGGGGGCCCCATTCAAGTTGTTCCTCAGCCCAGCACCCACAGCTTCTTTGAACATCTTCCCTTGGACTGGGGGAGGGGAAGCCATCTGGGGGTTGTGGGAGGGTTGCCTGGTTGGTCCACAGGAGATGAGACCCACAGAGTCATGTGCCCAGTGGAACATTAAGTGATACCATCACTGGCTGCGCCCAGTCCCCTCTCCCCATGACACCAGAGACAAAACTGCCAGCACTTACAGAGAGCCCATGTGGCCACGTGCTGTTACTCTCCCACTTAGATCTCTTCTCATTGTGTGGGAGGTACGGTGATCCTCCCACAGGGGAGAAGATGGGGCTACATATGGTGAGGGCTTCCTGAGTGGCAGAGCCACCTTCTTCACGTCTTTATCGGTTTCTGGGCCATCTTATGGATGGAGTAGACTGTGTCGTGAATGTACCTACATCAGCTTCCTGATAGGACTGAGTGGTTCTGCAAGATGCTGCTGTTGGGGAAAACTGGGCAGGGGGCTTCTGCCATTTCTTCCAACTACATGTGAATCTGCAGTTCCCTCTGAATAAAAGTTAACGATTTAAAAGGGAGAAATGGACAGTGGAGAGAGCAAGTTGGTGGGGCTGGGGAGGTCAGGAGAGCTGTGCTGTCCACAGGACTCCGGCACTATCAGGACCTGAGTGCCCCGGTCCAGTGGCCAGAGGTGGAGGCTCTGCAGCAGGTGGTGGAGGCAGCCGTGGGGCACATCCTTCCTGGGGCCACCGTCACGCTAGCCGGCGGCTTCCGGAGGTAAGGGGATCTGACGTGCCCCCCACCTTGCCCCAGGGAAGACAGCTGAGGGGGACCACAGAGGAGGGCCTTCCCACACTAGTGGGACCAGGGAGAACGTGGAGGGCATGTCCTGTGTCAGCCCTGGCCTCAGAGTGGGCCCCCTCAGGGGCAAGTTGCAGGGCCACGATGTGGACTTCCTCATCACCCACCCCCAGGAGGGCCGGGAGGCAGGGCTGCTGCCCAGAGTGATGCACAGCCTGGAGAGTCAGGTGAGGAGCAACCTGCTGCCTGTCCCGGGAGCACTGCTGGGCCCTGACAGGCACTGCAGACCCCCACCATGCCTGCTCCTCCCCCAGGGCCTTGTCCTGTACCACCAGCATCACCACGGCCACTGTGCAGATGCCACCCGCCCGTCCCGGCACAACCACGCCATGGACAGCTTTGAGATGACCTTCTGTGTCTTCTGCCTGCCTGCACCCCCAGGGGCTGCTGCGGGGGGCACTCAGAGGGCCGTGCGGGTGGACCTGGTGGTGGTCCCTGTCAGCCAGTTCCCCTATGCCCTGCTGGGCTGGACCGGCTCGAAGGTAAAGGGCATGCTGCTGGGGCCGGGCCAGGGCCTCTGGTCAGTGGCCCCAATACAGCCTTGCTTTCCGCAGCATTTCCAGCGGGAGCTGCGCCGCTTCAGCCGGAAGGAGAGAGGGCTGTGGCTGAACAGCCATGGGCTGTTTGACCCCCAGCAGGTGTGTTGCTTCCCCCTGCCCTCTGGCCTGCAGCCTGGAGTCCACAGGGCCCTGGAGACATCCCAGCATGAGTCCCCACCTGCCCCCTGCCACTAACACTCATGCTCCTGTTGCAGAAGAAACATTTCCATGCAGCTTCAGAGGAAGACATCTTCAGACACCTGGGCCTGGAGTACCTTCCCCCAGAGCAGAGGAATGCCTGACCCAGCCGCTGGCCCTGTCCGCTCTCTGGGGAGGCAAGCCCTGTAGATGTCCTCGGCCACCAAAAGTCTCCAGGGCAAAGATGCACTCTGGCCCCAGGTCCTAACCCCACACCCAGGCCTAGATAGAATGAAATGAGCACACATAACAAACCAAGTTCTGTTTTCTTATGCTGCTGTGGGGGCCCCTGAGGGGGTGTGGTGCCCGGTTCTGTGCAGAGGCCCATCCTGCTGGGTGTTGGTCGAGGGCAAGGGGGACCATGGCTGTGTGACCCTGGGTCAGCGAGGACCTGAAGGTGCCTTCTCTGTGGGCTTGCTGTAGAGCCTGAGGTGGCAGATGGCAAGTGTTTTGCTCGGTACCCTAGGCCTCAGACCTGGGGGGTGGTAGTCTGGAGCTCTTCCTACTGGGAGTCCACCTACTCTGTGACCAGCAGCTGGGGAGGACAGGTCCAGAGGCAGGGGCTGGGGGCAGGGGGAGAATTTCCAGTGCCCAGAATTCCCACCACCTCTCAGCCAGGCTTCCTGCCTCTGCCTCTGCTCTTCTAAGGTCTGTTCTCAGAAGGCCTTTGTCAGCAGATCACATAGCATCCCTCCTTGCTCTCAGCCCACACTCCTGCTCAGTGATTCCAGAACCTTACAGTGGCTCCCAGAGTCCTGGCCTCGCCCTGACCACTGGCCTCGTCTGCTGCTCTCCCACTGCTCTGAGCTAGGTGCCTTCCTGCCCCGGTGCCCACATGACCTGCCCCAGACACCCGTGAGGCCGGGGCAGGTCACAGCCTTTCCCAGAGGGACCCTGGCCATGCAGTGTCCTCTGTTCCTCAAATCCCCTGGTCTGCTCTGGCCTCAGTACCTTTGCCACTGGGCTGTCAACTAGAAGTCCTCTCCCGATTCAGGTCTCTGTCAGGTAAGGACTCCCCTGACCACTCGCTGCATTAACAACTATTTTGTAAAGAAACATGCAGGAAAATTGATTCTTTTGGTGTCCCTGTGGTAGACCCATTCCCTTCCACCATGCCAGCCTTGGAAATAAAACAGCCAGTTATTGCACCAGCAAAACGGGTTTACTTGGGAACGACTGAAGAATAGCAATCTAGGATAAGCAACCTAATAAAACCAAAGGACAGGAACAGGAAGAGGACCTTGGGAAGGGCTAATGTGCATGAAAGTCCAATGGAGGAAATCGGAATTCAGCGTGGTGGTTTCTTACAGGCTGGGCTGGTGCCAGGACAAGGACCCTCCTCCTGTGGGCAGCAGGGCATGGTTCCCAGCCTTCCCTTCCTCTGCGCCGTCAGTACAGAGCCTGACCCGGAGCTCGAACTCATAACCCAGGGATCCTGACCCGAGCTGAAATCAAGACAGGGGTACCTGGGTGGCTCAGTTGGTTAAGCATCCAACTCTGTTTCAGTTCAGATCATGATCTCATGGTCTGTGAGTTCAAGCCTTGCATCGGGCTCTGTGCTGATGGTGCAGAGCCTGCTTGGGATTCTCTCCCTCTCTTTGCTCCTCTCCTACTTGAGCTGTGTCTGTCTCTCTCAAAGCAAAATAAATAAATTAAAAAAAAAAAAGTCGGACGCTTAAAAGTCAGATGCCTAAGTGAGCCACCCAGGTGCCCCTAATTTTCATTTTAAGTAGGCTCTATACCCAATGTGGGGCTTGAACTCATAACCCTGAGATCAAGAGTCACATGTTTTACTGATTGAGCCAGCTGGGCACCCTTTTGTCTTTTTGATGATGGCTATTTTAATAAGTATGAGGTGGTATCTCATTGTGGTTTTGATTTGCATTTCCGTGATGACTAGTGAGGTAGAGCATCTTTCCATGTGTCTGTTGGCCATTTGTATGTCTTCTTTGGGAAAATGTCTATTTGGTTCTTCTGTACATTTTTAAATCAAATTGTTTGGCTTCTGAAATTGAGTGTATGAGTTCTTTATATAACTTCTATATTAACCCCTTATCAGATACAGGATTTGCAAATACTCCCTTCCATTTCATAGGCTGCACTTCCATTTTGTTGGTCACTTCCTTTGCTGTGCAGAAGCATTTCAGTGTGATGTGGTCCCCCTTGCTTAATTTTGCTTTTGTTGCGTTTTGATTTGGAATCCAAACAAAAGCATTGCTAAGACCTCCTTCCCTGCAGTCAGAACTGAGGTTTGCTTCCAGATACATGTAGCACCTTACAGCTTTTAGGCCCTTGACTCTGACACCCTTGGCATTTACCAGGCCCAAGCTGATCAGGCCTCAAGTTCAGGTCTAAATTAGTGATATAGGCGGCTCCTGAACTCACTTCCTTCTCTGGATATACCACACGTACTGCAACACAGAAGCAATTCTCTCTAAAAGGAAATCCAGAAACTAGCTGAACAATTCCTGCCTGTTGGAAAAACTGAGAATACCCACATTGAAACGGGTCACCAGTGTCTCCCTGGAAGGTGCTCCTGCACATATCTGGTGCATCCAAAGGACATGGCCCTTGATCACCTGTTCTGGTGGCCACTGGGGTTTGCATTTGCAGGGCCCACCGACTTGTTCAAAGAAACTGTTCTTTACCAGCTGTCCTTCCAGGGCCCAGCACAGAGTATGCAGACCACAACCTACCTCCCAGGCTTTCCAGGAAAGAGGCCTGTTTGTCTTACTTTGAAAGCTGCTGCCCGAGAGTCAGACTTATGATTTAGCACACATCTGTGGCTGAGCCTCCCTTGGGGATACCGCCAGGCCTCGGCACACAGTCAAGCACTGGAACCACGAGGAGCACAGAAGGTGCTTGGGCAATCATGACGGTCTGAGAGCACCAAGAGCTTGGCTTGTGCTGAACAATAAGGTTCATCCCCTTCACAAGACCCCCTCTCACCCCCCCATCAGGCCTTGGAGACGTGGCTGTTTTATCTAATACACAGAAACCAACAGAGTCAAGGAAAAGGAACAGAGGAATATATTCCAAACCAAAGAACAAAACTCTGGAAATAGCCCTTCATGATATGGAGATTAGTGACTTACCTGATAAAAAGTTCAAAATAATGGTCATAAAGATGCTCACTGAGCTCAGGAGAATAATGCATGAACACATGAGAATTTCAGCAAAGACATGAAAACTATCAGAAAATACCAAACATAAACCACAGAGCTGAAGAATACAGTAACAACACTGGGACACCGCCCCTCCCTTCCCCGAAAGGTTCGGCAATAGATTACATAAAGCTGACTTGGATAAATCACTGGATTCTCCTCCTGAAACCAATATTGCACTGTATGTTAATCAACTAGAATTTCAATTTAAAAAAAATTTTTTAAGCTGACTTGGGGGCACCTGAGTGGTTCAGTCAGTTGAGCATCTGATTCTTGTTTTCAGTTCAGGGTTATGGGACTGAACCCCATGTCAGGCTCTGCACTGAGCATGGAGACTGCTTAGGATTTTCCTTCTTCCTCTGACCCTCTCCCCAGCTTGTGTGCGCACTCTCTCTCTTAAAAAAACAAACAAAAAGCTGACTTAAAGACAGTACAATGGGATTCATCCCAGTTAGAGGAGCCAAAAGAAAAAAGTGAAAAGATAGCTTTAAGAGGCTTATAGGACACTATTCAAGTGGGCCAAAATGTACATTATGGGGTCCCAGAAAGAGGAGAGAGAGAAAGCTTATTCGAAGAAATAATGGCTGAAAACTTCCCTAACCTGGGAAAGAACTAGCTATCCTGGTCCAGGAAGCCCATAGAGTTCCCAATAAGATGAATTCAAAGAAACCCACATTAAGACACACTTTAATTAAGTTGTCAAAAGTTAAGGACAAGAGAGTATTAAAAGCAGTAAGAGAAAAACAACTTGTTACATACAAGGGAACCTCCACCTCCCATAAGACCATCAGCAGATTTCTCAGTAGAAACGTTTTAGGCCATAAGGGGGTGTCATGCTATTTTCAAAGTGCTGAAAAAAAGAAAAAAAAAAAAAACTGGCAGTCAAGAATACGATACCTGGCAAAGTCGTCCTTCAGAATTGAAGCAGAGATCAAGAATTTTCCAGAAAAACTGAATGAGTGCACCACCATTAGACCAACTTTACAAGAATACTAAAGGGACTTCAAGCTGAAACAAAAGGATGTTAATTAGTAACAGGAAAGCATATGAAAGTATAATTATCACTGGTAAATGTTAATACCTAGTTAAGTTCAGAATACTCTGATATTGTAATGGTGATAAGCAAATCATCTATCAACCTATAATTCACTTATAATAAAGATTAAAGACAAAGGTATGTTAATGGATACAGCACGTAAGGAGATGTAAATTGTGATATCAAAACCAAAATGTTGGGGGTGGGGGATAAAAGTGTAGAACTTTAGTATGTGTTCAAAGTTATTATGGACCTAAAATAGATCGTTAAAACTACGTAACCCTCATGGCAACCACAAAGTCAAACTCTGTAGTAGATACAGAAAAGATGAATCTAAACATAACACTGCAGCAAATTATCAAATCACAGACCAAAAGAGGAAGGAACGAAGGAATTGCAAATCAACAGAAACAATGAACAAACTAGCAATATTAAGACCGAATCTATAAGTAATTATTAAAAAATTTTTTTGTTAATTTATTTTTGAGAGAGATTGTGAGGAGGGGAGGGTCAGAGAGAGAGGGAGACTCAGAATGAGAAGCAGGCTCCAGGCTCCGAGCTGTCAGCACAGAGTGTGACACAGGGCTCGAATCCACGAATCTCAAGTTCATAACCTGAGCCAAAGTTGGACGCTTAACCGACTGAGCCCCACAGGTTTCCCAATAAACATTTTTAAAATAGGCAATCTACGGGCGCCTGGGTGGCTTAGTCGGTTAAGCGTCCGACTTTCGCTTAGGTCATGATCTCGCGGTTCGTGGGTTCGGGCCCCGCGTCGGGCTCTGTGCTGAGTGCCAGCTCGGAGCCTGGAGCCTGTTTCAGTCTGTGACTCCCTCTCTCTCTGACCCTCCCCTGCTCACACTGTGTCTCTCTCTCTCTCCTAGAAATAAATAAAAATATTTAAAAAAAAATAAAATAAAATAGGCAATCTACAGATTCAATGCAGCCCCTATCAAAATTCCAATGGCATTTCTCTCAAAATAGAAAAAATAGTCCTAAATTGTATATGGAATCACAAAAGAACATGAATAGCAAAGCAATGCTGAGAAAAAAGAACAAAGCTGGAGGCATCACACTCCATAAGTAATCAAAAACGCTATTATTGGGGCACCTGGGTGGCTCAATTGGTTAAGCGTCCCACTTCGGCTCAGGTCATGATCTCACGGTTCATGGGTTTGAGCCCCGCATCGGACTCTGTGCTGATAGCTCAGAGCCCAGAACCTGCTTCGGATTCTGTGTCTCCCTCTCTCTCTCTGCCCGTCCCCCGCTCGCTCTCTGTCTCTCAAAATAAAGACATTAAAAAAAAAAAAAACACCATTATTGGCATAAAAACAGACACATAGACCAATGGAACAGAACAGAGAACCCAGAGATAAACCCACACATCATGGTCAATTTGTTTATGACAAAGGACCAAGAATATACCATGGGGCAGGACTTTCTCTGCAACAAATGGTGTTGGGAAAACTGGACAGCCACATGCAAAGGTGTCCTAGATATTTGGAACAGTGATGATGAGAGTCTGGGCTTATTTAAATCCCAGGGAGAACGTTGATTGTATTGTCTGGGCAGGAGTTAGATCACTTGCCTTCTGCTGCTGTCTTGTGCCCATTCCCTGTGTGCAGTGTTACTAGTCAGGTCGGTCCTGTGTCTGTGCAGACAGTGGTCAGCGTAGGGCCTGTGGTGCACATCTGCAGTCAGATCCCACAGGTGCCAACGGCAGACAGCCCAGAACTACACTGGATCTCTCACCTAATCTCCTTCCTCTCCATGCTTGCCCTGCCACTTCAAAGCTCCCTGGGGCCTTCCTCCCAAGACCTCTGGCCAGAAATCTGGGGCCTCAGTTTCCCCACCCTGCTGCACAGTGCCTGCGGCTGCACCCAGGCCTCAGGGCTGAGTAGCTGTGGCACATGCCTCTGGTTGGAGGGCAGCCTGCGCTGCCATCACGATACCACCTGCACGTTCTTACGCAGGATCTGGGGTGGGGAGGAAGGGAACGTTGGGAGATAGTCCCACCCCTGACCTGCAGGGGCTTCATTTCTGCTCCTCAGACCAGAGGGATTCTCTGGAGTGCTTTCCCTGCACACTGGGGTGCACTGCCAGGTGCAGAGCTGGGCAATCCTGGAAATAAAAATGGTGAAGTCACCGCTGTTTCGTGGAACTTCGATTCCCACCTCCTTGCATCATCCATCTGCTGTTCCTTCTCTCTGCTCCCCGACATCTGCTCTCTGCGTCTGTCTAGGACTCACAGCTGCACCCAGGATGCTCCCTCCACCTCCCCAGGCCCACCCTGTGAATACAGCAGCCGCCTAGCTCCCTTCTCTGGCCTCGTCACCACCCAATGGCCAGGCCAGGCGTGGTGCCACCAGTGTCCGCTTACTGAGATGCAGACCCCCTCAGGCAGGGCCAAGCTTGCCCCCTGCAGCACCCTCAATGCTTGAGCTGCCCAGGCACAGCGGATGGACCAGCTTGCACAGCACATGCTTGTGGAGTGAGTCAGAGTCTGCAGCACAGAGGGCAGGACCCTCTGCTCCTAGCTCCTCCAGGCAGAAGCCTCCCTAGTCCTGCAGCCTCTCCGCGGGCGCCCCGTCTGCACCCCAGGCCAGGCTGTTTCCTTCAACAGGGTCCCTGCTGCCACCACTGCCTCCAGACAGCTTCTCACAGCTGCAATGACTTTAAAGTACGGCCATGCTTCAAACTCCTCTGTGACCTGTGTCAGGGTCCAGCCCCTCATGCCCCCCTGGCACACACCTGTCTGCTCTCCTGTGGTAACCTGCTCCTCTCTGGCCCCTCTACCTGGAACGCTGGCCCCCAGAACTCAGTCATGGCTGAGTTCTTTGCCTCCTGCTGCACCTGTAAGGGGCTGTCTCTACCCCTTTACTTCCCCTCCCATCTCCCTACACCCCTTCACTCATCCCTAGAAGCCTGGAGGAACTAGAACAGCTGCTTGTACCGGCCTTCTCGCCGACAGGAGTCTGAGCTTCCTGCCTGGGGCCTGGTCAGTGGTTAAGGGGACAAAAAGTTGGCCATATATAGGAGATGTGGCTTTAACGGGGGTAGAGCTGGAGCAGCAGAACCTATGTGTGGCACTGTCAGGAGGGGGAGGGGGACTGCCCATGGCAGGTGGGGTTGGGCAGCCTCCATGTTAGGAGCCCAGAGCTGGGAGGCTCTCCCCGAAGTGGACGGCAGGGATGGAGGGAAGCATGTCAGGGCCAAGTCTCAGTGTAATAGCTGACCTACTACTGCTAGTCTCCTGCTCACCCTTTTCCATTTTCAGAAGTGTGATTGGGTGAGGGTGTGGTCACCGGGGCAGGCTCCCTCATGAGGGCGCAGCCCTTGCCCGAGGCCTCCGTCTTCCAAAATTGGAATGCAGAAGTCGTATTGGGCAGGCCCCTGGCACCACCCTCGGCCCACTTCTGGGTGCTCTTGCTTAGCTGGGCATAAACCCGGCAACCAGTGCCTCTGGTCCTGGGATCCCTGGGGAGCATGACTCGCATTTCTCTTTCTGCTTAGAGGTGGTTTCAGCGGGGAGGGGTGAGCCTAGCTTTGGTGATGGCAGGTGGGGGGGAAGAGGGGATGGCAGACGTGCACCAGAGCTTGACCAAAGGACCCAAGAGGAAACAAGGGCACCCTCTTCTTTCTTCTGGCCCAGCCCTTCCACCTCCCCAGGTTATCTTGGAAATAGCTCTGCCCGCTTGGCCTTGACCTGTTGCCCACACTGCTGCCTGCTGCTCTCCCTGCAGGGCTGGACCTCTCTCCTCAGGGCTTCAGTTCCCACCAGCTCCCTGGCTCTGCCCACAGCAACTTGACCTTTCATTACTCCCCACCCCCTCCCGTCTGGGGACTTGTGGAGATGATGTCACAGCCATCAGCCACAGGCTCTCACAAGGCCTCATTCTGTGGGCAGGGCCTGTCAGAGCAGCGGGACGTGGGGAGAAAGTCCAGTACTCCTGAGAAAAGCCAGTATGCAGCCCCCACACCCAGGTGAGCAGTCGAGCCACTAGGGGAAGGAACTTCTGGCAGCTCACACACATGCACATGTGTACAGGCAACAAGCACCAGATATGGGCACGTGTGTACATGCAACACAGCAGGCATGCACATGTGTGCACACATTCATGTGCATGCGTGCACACGTCTCCTGGCTCCCCTTTACATGGGCCAGTTTCCTCACTGAGATGCAGGCACGTCCCCACTTGTGTTAACAAGGACCAGAGGATTGTGCCTCCATTTGAGTGTCAGCCCCCCTGGGACAGAGGAGTCCTCCTCTGGAGACCCCCTCTACTCCTGCCAGCCCTCCCCCGCTCAGGTTTGTTGGGTCCCTTGACTTGTGCCCTGCACGCCGGGTCCTGCTCAGCAGCCCCACCCAGCCCAGGCAACAGTGGCTGGTGGGGCTATTTTAAGTTCGGTTCTGTGCCTGCCCTCCCCCCAGGCTTTGCTACTGGCCACCTGCCGCCGCCTGTCCGGCCTGGAATGCTGACTGGCAGTTGGCCAGGGTGGGGGCTGGGGACAGACTGTTATAAAACTGGGTGCACCTAGGAGGCGGCTGTCCCTGTCTGGAGCCTGCCACGGTCGCCAACACCACCACCATGTCCACCCACCGCCTTGTGATGGTTCGGCACGGTGAGAGCACCTGGAACCAGGAGAACCGCTTTTGTGGCTGGTTCGATGCAGAGCTGAGTGAGAAGGGGGCCCAGGAGGCCAAGCGGGGTGCCGAAGCCATCAGGGACGCCAAGATGGAGTTTGACATCTGCTACACATCGGTGCTGAAAAGAGCCATCCGCACCCTCTGGACCATCCTGGACAGCACAGACCAGATGTGGCTGCCCGTGGTGCGCACCTGGCGCCTCAACGAGAGGCATTATGGGGGCCTCACAGGCCTCAACAAGGCAGAGACAGCCGCCAAACACGGGGAGGAGCAGGTGAAGATCTGGAGGCGCTCCTTTGACATCCCGCCACCCCCCATGGACGAGAAGCACCCCTACTACAGCTCCATCAGCAAGGTGGGCTTCTTGGGGCACCAGGGGCAGGTCTAGGGCAGGGGTCCCAGGGATGGCAGCTGGGGTGAGGGGTCTGGCTTTCTGGGGATAAAACAGCAGTGTGGACACCCCCAGGAGCGTCGGTATGCAGGCCTGAAGCCTGGAGAGCTGCCCACGTGCGAGAGCCTGAAGGACACCATCGCCCGGGCCCTCCCTTTCTGGAACGAGGAGATTGCTCCCCAGATCAAGGCTGGCAAGAGAGTGCTCATCGCTGCCCATGGGAACAGCCTGCGAGGCATCGTTAAGCACCTGGAAGGTGAGACCTAGCTTGTGGAGTGTGCACAGAGGTGGGGGGTACATGCCCTTGAATTAGTCAGGCCCCAACTTCTCAGGTCAGCCAAGTAGCCCGTGTGGTGGAGGCAGCTGTGCAGACGGGAGTCCCCAGGGTGGGGACTTCAAACTGAATTGAACTGAGAAGCCACTTTAAAAAAAAAAAAAAAAAAAGCTTTGTAAAATGTCTCACTTGTTTGTGTACAATGACTTTCCTTCTAAAGACTGTGGGTGAAGACATCTGGCACCACTGACCTAAGGCCCAGGCCCTGCACAGGGGCTTCCTGGACACAAGCCTGGGCAAGAGAAGGAAGGCCATGCCCAAGGACACCCAGTTGGGCAAAGGCAGGGCCATCTGACTCCACATTTACTGTGTGACCCTGGTCAAGTCACTTCACTTGTTGGATCTCACCCTCTCTGATTTTGGGGGGATGCTCATGGGGCTCCTCCCAGTACTGCTTGCCATTGGACATGAGGCCCAGAGCAGGGTCCCAGCTTACACCCATGCCAGGCAAAGGTTAAGACCAGTCCAAAGAAGGGTGCAGGGTTTGGAGCAGCCCTAGCCAGGTGTCTTATAGCTGGGTCCCCCCACCACTGCATGCATGCTTCTCCACCGAGGCCCCTCTGATACCACCTTAGACAGTTGCACAGACCCTCAGGAGAGTCTAAACATCCAAATGGCCTTCAAGCTTGTGGGGATTGTGGAAGGGACAGACGGCAGGCACAGTGTGAGGTTCCAAACCTCCTGCTTTGGGGGTCGATGGGCAGCTGGCCAGAGCACAGACAGGCCCCTGAGGACTGGCTAGCCCCAGCCCACCCTCCGCAGGATGCCGGGTCCTCACACTGAGTGTTAAGACCATCTTGTCCGCCTTCCAGGGGCCCCATCTGGGAGGGAAGCATGGAGGTCTCAGTCTCCCACTGCCTGGAGAACATTTCCTTAAGTCACGCTGAGGGGGTGGGGTGTCAGGCACAGCAAAGGTCGAGCTGCTATTCCAGGCCAGGGGCTGTGGAGGCAGGCAGGGTCAGGTTTCCCTGGGAAACCGTGCCCTTTATACCCAGCAGAGCCTCCCTCCACCTTGGCCACCAGAGCCCTTTCTCACGGTCCCTCCAGCACATTTGTCAGGAGCACCCCTGCTCCTGATGTCTACAATTTAGAATGCTTTAGAAGCCGAACATCCATCTGGCCAGAGGAGTCCAATGGCACTGCCCCAGGTCAACAGCAGCTCCAAGCTGGGGGTGCAAGGTCCCTGTTCACCCTGGCTACTTCTGCAGGGTGCTCCATCTCTCACTTCTGGCTTGACCTTCCCCAAGCACATTTTTGTGGCAGTAATGCTGGGGGTGTGAGGGCTGACGCCTGGCTGACCCAGCTCTGTGGCCCTTAAAGGTCATGGGGCCAGCTGAATGTGAGAGCAGGCAGCTGCCTGGCAGACAGGCCAGCAGGAACTAAGGACCCTGTTCCCCCGGTCCAGGCATGTCAGACCAGGCCATCATGGAGCTGAACCTGCCCACGGGGATCCCCATCGTGTACGAGCTGGACCAGGCACTGAAGCCCACCAAGCCCATGCGCTTCCTGGGTGATGAGGAAACCGTGCGCAAGGCCATGGAAGCCGTGGCTGCCCAGGGCAAGGCCAAGTGAGGAGTGGGCTTCTGGCAATAAAGGCACTTCCTCCCACCACCTGAGTCCAGTGTGGCTCCAGATGCCTGGCTCCCAAGGCCTTCAGCTGGGGGTTCAACAGCCCTGCCCCACCCACCCCCATTTAGGTGCAAGGGCCCCAGGAATCAGGGGCAGGAGGCTGGTCCCCAACCTGGTCTATCGGGTAACTTCTAACAAGCCCCATGGCGACCCTAAAACCCGAACAGCCACTTGGTGACCTTGCTCTACGATCTCGGTGCCTGGAGTGACTCAGGTGTCTCTACAATGAGCAGGGACTGCAGTCAAGACAGCATCACTTCATGGCCACCTTCCCGCAGACGGGGTGTCCTCTACTGTCCCTGCAGCCCCAGGGACCAAGCCTCACCTCCCAGGCATCCCCATGTCTGAGGACAAGCCCACAGCTGGTCTTGAAGTCTGTGACCCTGACTCATGGAGCCTCCAAAGCTGGATGGGCCTTGTTGTCTTCATGATGGAGAATCTGGGATGTGGTAAGGCCTGCCTACAACAGCCTGAGGGACAGATGAGAGGGCCCAGTGGTCCCCTCAGCTCGGCCTGTGCCCCACGCTGCTTCCACCCGGCACCCGCCTGAGCACAAGGAACCATAATCTGTGGTATTAGGGGGATGCCGGGCACCTCACTCCATGCACATGTGCACACAGGCTCAGCTCCCTGCAGGCACAGGGTCCCGAGAGCAGGGAGGGCAGCCCTTCGGCTCCTCCCAGAGAACTGAAATCCAAGAGGCTGACTGTGGTCACAGCTTCACGTTTATGCCTCTCCCAGGTGGCTGTCTGCCCAAGGTCTGAGGGTGCATGTGCACACACACACCTGCACACGCGCCCCCAGACACCCAGGAGGGGATCTGTTTCCACACGGGGGCATTCGGGCCACAGCAGGGCAGGTCACAACTGGGGCCTGTGCGGGGCAATTTTCATCTGAAAGCGACAGGCCAGGACAGCCAGGGCCCGACAGCAGGCACAGGCCGAGGCCAGTGTGAGGGGGTGTGGCACACAGAGGGACCTGTGTTTGCAGACAGTCCCATCCTTCCTTCATACTCTCAGAGCGGGGCATGCTCAGCCCCGGCAGAGGGACAGAACTGAGGCACAGGGCAGGTTCCAGAAGGATGATCTGACCTGCCCAAACTGTCACGGCCCCTGGGACTTTGGTCATGAACTCTAAGTTCACTGTTCCCAAGGGTCACTAACAGCTATAACCACCACTCTTCAGAGCCAAGAGGAAGAGGAGATAAAGGCAAATACCCCTGCTCAGACCACCCAGCTTGCTAGTGCACTCCTCAGGCAGAGGCCACTGAGGGACTGGACATGGGTAGGGCTTGGCTCAGTGTCCTCTGTGGGGTTCAAAGGCCAGGCTGGTGGGGTGGAGGTGGGGGGGGGGGCGCGGCGCGGGAGCTGCTGGAAGCAGGTTTGGGAATCAGCTGCACTGAGGCGTCTGCGAAGGCCCAAGGGCTCACTTCTTTGGGGGTCCCATTCCTGGAGGACTGCCAAGCGGCTCTCACGCCACGCACGCCATGTCCCCCGGCCAGAAGGAAAGCACGCCTGGGTGGGGAAGGGGAGGATGGCCTCGCAGCGGCCAGCGGTGGGGGGGTCCTCACTCAATGAGCTCCACGTAGTTGGCGGGAAACATGCCAAAGTGGCCGTCGGGCCCGTAGCCACGCCACCAGCCCTCATCGATCACCTCGATGCCCGTGATGAGATTCTCAGGGTCAAAGGAGATCTCAGTGTCGTCGGCTGCAGAAGGGTGAGCCGGAGGCCACGCTGGAGCTGGGGTGCCTGGGCCCCAGCCCCCCACCTGTTCCAACACCACACAACAGCTCCTCCCCCAACCCCGCACCCCCCCAGGGCCTCCACCCAGGCTCACTCGGGACCCAGCATCCACCATGCGCCCACCCCTCTGGTCACACCTTCAGCTTCAGTGGGGCACTGGCAGCCGGGATTCACACAACCAGACATCGGGCAGCTGCCCAGAGGGCACGTGAAGGCCCGGGCTGTGTGGGCATCCACCCCATTCTCCCCTCACCCTTCTGTCCCCCCCAAGCAAGCCCCCAAGGCCTGTATCCTGATGTGGGGCCCTGCAGTCTGAGCACATTACCTGCCTGGTAGTCATACAGGGCCCGGGCACAGAGCCCCTTCCCGCTCAGCCCTGGGTAGTGGTCCACGTGCTCAGAGCCAGCATCTTGCTGCTGCACCTGCCCAAGGACGGAGAGAAGAGGAATCTGGGGTCCTAGTTACCAGTTCTCGCACAGAGAGCAGGGGCTGCCATCGCCCCACCACCCCAGCGATGCTCCCCAACTTGGGGCCTCCCACATGGCAGAGTGTGCCAGACAACTTCTCGCCCGGGGCTGCTCCAAGATTAAACAAGATAACCCGCATGGGGCGCGCCATCAGAAAGTCAGGCATCCCACAAGTGGTATGGCTGAGGAGGGTGTTTCTGGTAACATGGCCTCCTCACAACCACACTCCACTGCAGGGGACCCACCATCGGGGGCTCCTCATAGAGGGTCTCCTGCTCTGGGGGCTCCTCGTACACAGCCTCCTCCTCTTCCGCTTGCACCAGACACGGTGGTGTGCTGGGTGCCAGCTCCTCACGGAGATCTGCATGGGAGGGTGCAGCTCACTCTGAGCCCAGGGAGGGGAGGACCCCGCAGTGTCTCTGCCACACCCAAACCCTCAGCCTCCCATGGGTGGCCAAGAGCCTTGCCTGGCCTGGGCCCTGAGGCGGCGTGGACGGGCTCCCTGCTGAGCTGGGTCTCTGGTTGGGTGAACTGCTTCTGCAGGAAGGGGCTCCGCAGTTTGCCTGCAGACCAAGGGCAAACACACGAGAGCTGACAAAGGGGAAGAAGGAACAGTCTCCACTGTTTCGGGCCCTGCACTGGTGGGCCTGTCCTGGGACAGTGGCCATCACACAGAGTGAATGGGGACATAGAACAGTTGCAGAAACACCACAGTGTGTGCGCACAGATGTGCACACACACGGCACAGTCCTGGGTCCTCAGGGGCCAGAGAGCGCCCTCAGAGGACAGAGGCTCCTGGGGCCAGCTATGAACCAACATGCAAGCTGTACCACGAGTTTATGGGGTCAGGCCGGAGGGTCTCCCCTCTGAAGCCACACATGGCCCTTCCCTTCTAGATCTCTGAGAGGCGAGGCTGAGGGCAGGGAAAAGACACCTGAGGCCCAGGCTCCCCTCTCAGAAACTGCTCTCAAGAGCACGGGCTGTCCCTGCTCACTGTGTCTGTCACACTCTGACACATCTGTTGCCACCTCGGGGGACCCTGCACTGGGACCCCAGGACCCCTTGGCTGGCCCCCACTGAAGGGCTAGGGCCAGAGAGGGAAGGCTTACCTGGCTGGGGGCTGGAGATGGATGTGGTGGACAGGGCCCTCTCCTTCTGCTTGAAAATGTCCCGTGGATGTGCTGGCTGCTGACTGCCAGGCTCCTGGGGGGACGGGAGGAGAGCATCCGGCAGTGAGCAGGGGCCCAGGAGCCATGAGAGGGGCTCCTTGGCTTCGTCTTGGACGCCTGCTTCTGCCCTTCAAGCTCATCTCCACCACCACCTCAGACGTGCCCATGTGCGCCCTCGGCTCCACTCTGCCCAGCTGGCCACAGGACCCTCCCAGGGACCGCCGCATTACTGGACAGACGAGTCTCACCTGCTCCTGTCTGCTTCCCGAAACAACTTCTGGCTGCTCACACGTCCTGCTGGGAGGGGCACAGGGGGAAGCTGCAGCCCAGTCGCCTGCTTGGGACCCTCCCTCCACTCAGCCTCTGGGCCCTCACCTCTGGGGCGCAGCTTCACTGCCCTGCTCCTCCTGATAGCGCTGCTCCCTGCGGGCGGCCTCACGTAGCTCCCGCTCTCGGCGCTCCTGCTCCAGCCGCTGCCGCTCCTCCTCCGCCCGCCGCTTCTCCTCCCGCCTGCGGTTCTCCTCCTCCTTCTGCAGGGAGAGCCATGCCCACAGCCCACTTAGCACCCATGCCGCAGGTGCACCTGCTCCATCTCCCCAAGTCCACCCTAGAGTTCTTGCGAGTGCCGCCTTGGGTGTATGCGGCCTGAGTGCAGGAGTGAGGGTAATTGCCCGCAAGCCCTGTCAGCCTCAGTCTGACAGCCTGTAAACGGGCACTAACAGAACACATGTCCTAGGGGCTCACTGTGAGAAAAACCGAGGAAGAGAGAGGAAGCACTCAATCTCTGCGAAGGGCACTCACCTCTGCTTTGGCCCAGAAGCTGTCTTTGCCAACCTTTTTGATCTCAGACATGGCGTTGGTCTTCTGGTACACGGAGCCCTGCAGAGGACAGAGGGTTCCCCACGGGACCACCCGCAGGACACTAGCGACAACCCTTAGGACGGCGCCTGGCAGGGGCACTGGCCCAGGGCCTCTCAAGACCAGAACCAAGCTGGCCCGATGGCCCTGGAAACTACCAGGCAATGAAGCTTTCAACCCCCCGGCAACACTGAGGGGGTCTCTGGCTGCACCAGGCCACTGTGGATGGAGGCCAAGCAGGTTCTGAGGCTGGCCTCTGGTCTGGGGCCATTTCTAAGAGGCTGGTCCACCAGCCACAGGTAGCCGACTGCACTGGACAGCACCCGGGAATCTCCAAAGACTCCAGCTGGGCATCAGGGGACTGGGCCCCTCAACCTGGCGCCAGGACTAGAGGCCAGCAGGTGTCTGCCCATCCACCACCTGAAGTTCCTCTGCGGTGGCCCCTATCCGGGGCTGTGCAGGACACACTGGTACTGTGGCCTCGGGGAGGACTGCACTGCCCCTGCAGAGAGCCTCCGAGCACAGAGCCAGTAGGAAGGTTCCAAACAGCCGGTGGACCAGACAGCGTCGAGGGCTGCTCCTCATGCCCACTAGCGCCTGCCCCACTAGGGGTAGCTCCCACTGCTGTCGGCCATGGGGACACCACCTGCACCTTGATCTGGCTCCGGGCCCGGAAGCCAGGTAGGCAGAAGCCCAGCCCCATGAAGGATAAACCATCCAGGGTGGGTGCAGCCAGTCTGGACAGGGCAATTGCAGGCCTCCCACCCCATTGCCCACCCAGGCAGCACTCACCACTGGGGCCTGGGGGCCCATGTCCTGGAAACGGCCGCTCTCCCTGTGGAAGGCATAGTTGGCACCCGAGGCTCTGGCCACCTTCTGCATGATGCACTCAGGCTCCACATCCTCCTCGGCCCTCGCATTGATCGTCACATGGGCCCCCTACAGCGGGAGAGCGCTCAGGAGGTGCAGCTCCAGGAGAGGACAGGACGCATACTGAGGTCCGCACGGCACAGACAACTGACGCCCAGGCTCAAGGGCGGGGGCCCTGCTGGGAATCTAGGCACACTCTGCTCACAGCTGACAAACCACCCTGAGGCAAACTTGTACCTGTCCCAGTGCGGGCACGAGGTCTTTGCCCACTGTGGCACTGGCTACGGCTTGTTTCATGTGGGGCACGCTCTCTGCCCAGGCGTTAAACAGCTTTTTTCTCATGAACGAAAGCAAACTTTAGAGTCTGGAAATTCATTTTCTACAAAAAGCAAGACGCTGACTTCTCCTTGAGAAGTGCAATCCATGACATCACATACTGTTAGTATACACTAATAAGCTTGGGATCCTCTTTCAGCTCCTAGAGGAGAAAGCGAGGCACATCTGGAGGAGCACTGGCAGAACCTGAAATCCAAATGCTGAGTCTCTTTGCCGGTAACCAAAGAGATGCATAAAGTTACCCGACAAGCAAACAACAAACACTTCTGGCACTGAAGGAGGTGCCTGGGCACACACACTGTTCTCCTCCAGATTCCAGCAACAGTCACAAACTAGCAGAACCCAAGCCCTGCCCTGCCCCAGGAGCAGCTCCAGTGTGTTTCTCTGTGCTCAAAAAGGACAGTCATTCATCCTTCCTCCCCACTGAGGCCAGCCTGCTGGTGGCTCTGGCCGCAGTGTGGCCTCCCCAGCACCTGCTGAACAACAGTGCAGCAGTACAAGAGTACTCAAGTCCAGACAGAGTACTAGGGCGTAGGACACACTTCCAACTCTGGCTGCCATTCCTGCTCACATACACCCAGGGGTCTGTGAGGCCCTCAGGGAGTAGCCCTCACCTTCAGAAAGCTGGCCATGGTGCTGACGTGGTTGGCACATGCTCCCTTCCGCACGTCGTTCACCCCCTCTCCAGTCTGCAACACAACACACCCAGCATGACTCACCAATCCCTCCCCCCGCCCTGCCCCCTGAAGCAGCTGCCTTCCCTGGGGACCCAGTGGCATCCCTGTGTCCCAGAAAAGACAAAGCTGGGACTCTAAAGCAGAGGACTGGGCAAGGCCCATACCTCCAAGTCAGGGAGGTTCTTGATGCAGGATGACTACCAGCTTTCATGGGCAGGGGTCAGCTGAGAACTTTCTACTCCCACCCACTGGTCCTGTGTTCTGAGACTTCTCCAGGGCCCCTGGTCCCTCAGGATGGCTACTCTGAAGGGGACAGAGGCCAGGGATCCCATGACTGTTTGTACTCCATTTTGCAGGAATAATTCTGGGCTTGGGGGAGAGGGACTGGGGATTCTGCGCTGGCCAGGCCCCCGTTATCCTTTGGGCCACAATGACTTAATCCACTGTTCTGTTCATTCACCACCTCTGTGCTGCCCTGAAGTCAAGTCCTTCTCTGCTCCAGAAGAGAAGGCAGAGGCAAGAAGGAAAGGGAGTTCTTCTGGGCCACACCTGGATGAGAACTGACAGCCCTCAGTTCCACATACCCAGTTGATGAGGACAAACTTGGGCAGGCCGGAGTTGGGGTCCTTCACCCTGCAGAAGCCGTACATCACCTTCCCGCTGTTGAGCTCCTCCACCATCTCCTCCAGGCCTCCCTCTGCAGCAGGTCACAAAGAGGTGAGGGGCCTCACACCTGCTGCCTGTCCTGGCGCACTGTCCACCAGGAGACAAAACTCACACTGACTCTAAACCAGGGGTTCTCAGTGTCACCTGGGTCAGAATTGGATTCCTGGGCCTGCCCCCACTGAGTTGACTTAAAGGAGCTGGGTGGGGCCCAAGATCTGCATTTGTGACAAGGACCTCAGGTGATTGTTTTTTTTAAAGATTTATTTTTGAGAGAAAGCGGAAGCGGGGAAGCAGCAGGGAAAGAGGGGGACAGAAGATCCTAGGAGGGCTCTGCACTGACAGCAGCGAGCTCATGCAGGGCTCAAACCCACGAGCCATGATGTCATGACCTGAGCCGAAGCTGGACACTCAACCGACTGAGCCACCCAGGTAGCCTGAGGACCTCAGGTGATGTTTTACATTACACCAGTCTAAAAACCATTCCTATACAAGCCCCAGTTAATTCTGTAAGTAAAACTATCATATCTGCTACAAATTGGGCATCAGGCTTCCAAATGGAGAGTCTGCAACGACCTTGCCATTGTCTGGACCTACCGAGGGCTCTGGAATAGGCCTGCTGGGAGTCACCTGCTCTAGCTACGAGTCTACTCAGACTCCAGGGCCACCAAGAGGGTCCTGAGGAGGTGGGAACGTCCCACAGTCACACTCAGGCTCAGTTCTTAGATCCTCCATGTGAGGCAAGGGAGAGATGGAGGCACAGGAGTGAGGCGTCCTCAGCCATTCTCCTGACACTTGAGGCTGTGGTCCTCATCAGCTGGCCAGGAGCCAGGTCGGGTACTTTAGCTATAGGGCCACAGAGACCTGGGGCAGCCCTGGGCCCCTTCTCAGGGTACACACAGCAGAGCCCTTTGAGCACCACTGGGGGTGGTGCTGGAAATGCAGGCTGCTGAACCCTGCACTTCTCTACTGCCTGAGGCATCACAGTGAGCAGGAGAGCATGGCCAGCAGCAGCCCTCATGAGGGAGGAGCTTTCTAGAACAGGTTGCCAGAACCACTCGTGTGGCAAGTAGAGAATGCACTGGTGAGCATTTGCTGGGTAACAAAACTATGTCCAACTCCCCAACAGTGATGCAACCGTGGAAAGGTGGCAGACTCCGATGGCTACCACTCACTCCCCCTGCCCCCCTTCCCCACTGGCCTCCTCACCCCCTCACTTAGTCATACTCACCTCCTGTGCCGGCCACGCGGATGTCATTGCTGTTCCCCTCATAGGTGAAGAGAGCCCTGAAACAAAACACAGGCGAGCTCTGTAGCCAGTGAGCCAGCCGCTATCTGCCCTGGCCACACCCACCAGAGCTCAGCATGACAGTAACACAAGCCCCACGCTGGCCCGTCTTCTTACCTCTCACCCACAGGGGCTTGCCCTGAGGGACAAACTTATAAAGGGGAGCCTATGTCTACTGTGAGGGAAACTAGACTGTAAAGTTTGTCTGACTTGATTTTATAGAAGTTCTATGCGCAACGTGGGACTTGAATTCACAATCCACAGAACAAGAGTCGCATGCTCCCCTAAGCCAGCCAGGCGCCAACGCCGTGTTGGAAAGGTTGTTTGATTTTTTTTTTAAGTTTTACTTATTAATTTTGAGATTAAGAGAGAATCCCAGGCAGGTTCTGCACTGTCAGCACACAGCCTGAAATAGGGCTTGAACCCACGAACCGTGAAATCATGACCTGAGCTGAAACCAAGAGTTGGACGCTTAACCGACTGAGCC
Source organism: Proteles cristata cristata (assembly GCA_017311185.1). Lineage (NCBI taxonomy): Eukaryota > Metazoa > Chordata > Mammalia > Carnivora > Hyaenidae > Proteles > Proteles cristata. The sequence goes on along the minus strand of JAESUZ010003757.1, from coordinate 766,384 downwards.
ACCCAGGTCCCTCGTTTGATTTGATTTCAACGAAGCTCTATGCCCAACGTGGGGCCTGAACTCATGACCCAGAGATCAAGAGTCACACGCTCTGCCAACTAAGCCATAGGAGGTGCCTCTAAGCTGGAAAGTTTTATGGTAACTGTCTACACATTCATGTGTGAAATACTCACTTGTCTACCAGGTTTTTAAATCTGAGAAAAGATACCTGCGTATTCCCAAACCCAGAGCCCCACGAGGAGAAGTACATGAGGCATTTCGGAACGTCGCCCAACATCCTTGTGCGTATCTGCTCCGCCTTCTGAAAGCCCGAAGAGTTCGTGGAGCAGGTCTCTCTGGGCTTCAAACTCATGAAAAACCCAGAAACCACACAGGCCATGACTCACCATGAAGTCATGCAAATTCCCTTTTTGGAGGAGCCTTAACTCTCCACAGGTAAACCCTAGGCCACCCCTGCATTTTCCTGTAAGAATAATTATTCATAAGAACCTTGGGAAAGATCTGTTCTCAAAAACTTGAGCCCCAGTGGTGTTGAGAAAATACAGATTTTATGACATGTGGGGCATAGAAAGTTCCTTGACCAGAACAAAGGTTACCCAAGGAGAACATTCTGGAACAGGTGGCTTCTCCATAGTCTGCACGCAGCCCAACCATCAACACCAACTCCGCAAGGAGCTCACCTCCAGGCTGGTGGAGCATGGGGTAGGGATGCTAACCCAGGAGACAGCAAGTCAAAGGCAAACTCTGGTCTCATGTGCCATCTCCCCCTGCTCTGAGCACGGCCCTTCTATGGCTGGCCAGACAGGGACTCTGGGGTAAAGAGTCCAAAAGGAAACAAACTGGCGTCCACTCAGCTTCCCCAGGGCCTTGCTAAGGCAATGGGCAGAGCTGCCCAGCCTGAGGAAGTTGGAAGAAAGAAAACCCAGGCCCAGAGGGTCTGGTTGGCACAGGGGACACGTCTCCTAGGAGAGAGACACTAAAGGGAACACGCAGATAAGTGGAAAGGTTGGGGGAGGAGGTGGACATACAGATTCTGGTGGCCAAGTCCCGGCCAGCCTTCTTCCTGGAAGAAGGTTGGATGTCTTGAAGCCACCAAACCCTGGCTGTGGAAGATGGAAACACTGGACAAGCAAAGAGGGAGCAGAGACTTCTCAGTGCAGCTCTTTCAAGAAGGGACCCAACAGTAGTAAGAACCAAGCTCCACAACTGCTGCCTGCCCTCCAACGTGACTCCCTCTACCTGGGCTCCAGCCTAAGCCACCTTTTTGAATGTTCCCAGATCAGAAGCTCATTCCCATGTTCAACTGACTTCCATCCTTCTTTCAAATCACCACAGAAAGGCAGTATGCTGGCCTGTGCACAGCACAAGGACTTGCAGCTCAAATCATCCCTTCCAAACACATGTACCAAGAACCTCCTGCTTGTGGTGATGGGCACGAAGCTTCGGATACATCCAAAGAGGTCCTGAGCACGGAATTCACTTTCTAATGGGAGACAAGAAAGAAACACACTGACAAGAATGTGCTGTCAGTCAGTGACATGGGTATAAGAGGTGAACATGACTCTGTCTAGGAGAATAACCTAGGGAAGCAAGAAAAAGATCTGAGATTGGGAGTTGACGTGCCTGCCCCCCACCCCACCCAGCTTCAGGTCCCAGCCCAATGCCACCCACTCTCCACGTGAAACCTTTCGTGACCCACCTCCTCTTGCTGATACCCTCTACGGCACTCTGTGCCCTTCCCAGTCCAGTCTCACCCGAGTATTGAACGCACACAGCAGCCCTGCACTGGGGACGGACCGGCCCCACCCTTTCTGGTGAAGAGAAAGGTGACAAGAAAACCATGTGTCTGGAGAAAGTCAAACCAGGAGACAGGAAAATGTGAGTGCATACAGGGATGGGGGAGTCAAGGAAGGACTCTCCAAGCTGAGAAGTCTGGGGAGACCCTCAGGGATGATAAGGAAGGGTGCTCTAGAATGGGGAAGCGGCAGGAGTGAGGACTCTCAGGAGGAACCAGCTCTCTTTGAGGAAGAGAAACTCCACAGTGGTGGCAAACAGGTGTGGCCTCAGTGTGGTAAGTGGGAGGGGCAGCTGGAGGGGTCAGGAGCTGGCTGCACATGGCCTGCTGGCCAAGGTGAGAGGTCTGGGCTTTATTTCACGTGAAACAGGAAGATGCTCAAGTTTACACAGAAATACCATGATCTAGAAATTTTTTCAGCTGAGTGGGGCCCTGCCACACATACCTGTTGAGATACTTAATGGCTGTGGCGATGGGAACAGAGGTCAGCTGGTCACATGGTTAAGGGGGAAAGAGGCCCAGCACCCTCATCAGGGACAGAGAGTAGGTGGGGAGGGGACGTTTCAGAGCAGGGTGGTGGCAGACAGCTCTGAGAAGAAGCCCAAAGAAAAGCTGGGAACATGGGAGGCCTGAACTGCCAGTTGGGCTGTGGGACATCATCCCCAAATCAGTGGAAACTGAGAATGAAGAGGACCTGGAAGGAAGCCAGAGGGACGGCCAGGAGTCCCTTAGGTAAGTCAGCAAGCACTACGGCACATCCTCAGGAGCACACAAGATAGCAAGATCCTAGCTGAGCAGGACTGGAGAGGGACAAAGACTCTCCCAGGTTCCAGAGTCAGGTGGGCTCATGCGGATGTGAAAGGGGGCACTCGGCAATACTGTCAGTAGGGTTTGGAGTAACAGCAAAGGGCTAAGGGCTCTCTGGAAACAGGAGAGAAGTGGAATGGGTGCTGACATCTAGGAACTCTTAGGAAAATAAGTGCCTGATTTGTGGGTGAACCTCCTAAGCATAATGAAGAAGCGAAAGCAGAGAAATCCCACGGGTTACCAGACACCCTTTCTCACTCATTAGATGTGCTGCAAACAGAGGAGCTGCTTGGCTCCCCTGCAAAAGTGTGCACCAGCCCCGCGCGGGACACCTACATCAACTCTGCCCCAGAGCCTCTGCTGACCCAGGCAGCTTATGTTCCCAAGCTCTCCCCAACAAGACAGAGGGCTGGAGAAAAGGCTAGAATGTTCGTCGTGTCACAACAGCCCACACAGTAAGAAAGCGCTGTGTTAGGCACCAGGGAGAGCAGAGAAGAGGAAGCAGTACCGGGGCGCGGAGACTAGCCCTTCACTGCAGCGCGGTCGCCCCCAGGGGGCCCTGACCCTGCCAGGGGCAAGGCTACCAAGGCCGGTCACCTTAGTTCGTCATACTCAGCATATTTCCTTAGTACCGGAAGTGCTCAAAACTGGTCAGCGAAAACAATTCAGGCAAAGGGGAAAGGGATGGAGAATGATCGCGCGGCACCCCGGAGTTGCCGCCCAGGGTTACCCTGGAGCCCTCGGACACAGGCTCCCGGTACCGTAAAGCCCCAGCAACTACATGATGGGTATTGGACAGTGACGGCCCACTGGAGGCTGTCACGGGGAGGTGGACGGATTATGGGGTCTCCTTCCAGAGAGCGTCGTTTCGTTCGTGTCCATGCGGCTCAAGCACGGGAAGGATTATTCTCGGAGAAAGGGAGGGTCTGAAATCCACACTCACAGAGCCCGGGGGACCCGAACCCTTGACTTCCTGGCAAGGCTCCTATTCTCAGGCGGGCTCCCGACGCCCAGGGCCCGTCCCTGCAGTGGGCGCTTGGGGAGATGCTCCCACCAACGGCTGCGGAGATCCCCTTTGTGTGCGGACGGTCGTCCGCCGCTGCCTGGCGCGGAAGCCAACATGGAGGCCGGCGAGGGGGAAGGGGGGCGCCGTGGGACCCCCACGCACCGCGGGACTGGCGGGACGGCGGGTGACGAGAGTACGGACGGCATCTCACGGAGCGCGGCGCAGGTGTAGGTGAGGAGGGTGCCCCGACGCACCCGCGTCCCCTGGCCTCCCGCCCCCGGCCCGGCTCGCTCCCGCCCGACTCCCACCAGTCAGTCGGGGACTTCTCGGTGACCACCCGCACGTAGGCGTCCTGCAGCGCCGGCCCGTTCCTGCTCAGGTTCGCAGCCATGGCCAGCCCTACTGTCCCCGCGCCGCCGCCGCCGCTGCTTCCGGGCCCTGCCCACCCCTGCGGCCTGGAAGCTGCGTCTTCGCGGCCGGAACCCCCGCCCCGGCTGCAGGAAGCCCCGCCCTCGGCCGGAAGCGGAAGCCAAGGGGAGAAGGTGCGGAGAGCTGATAGGAGGTAGGGCGTGTCTTTTGCGCGGCCGGGTGGCTGAGGCTGTTTCCTGGCTCCCATAGCTGTGCTCACGGAGGAACGTGCATTTCTCTCCTCTCTTGTCGCAGTCAGTGCCTTGTTTTGAGAATCAGGCTCACTTTTCCCATGAACCTGGTCTGTGAATGGGTGAAGCGTGTATGCATCGATGCGTGCGCGAGTAAACTCGCTGCTGAACCTCCTCCACCTCGCCTGCACTTTGCCCTCTCATCGGTAGAGGACGGGGTACGGAGGGAACCCCGCCGGCTTCCCTACACAGACAGGCTTCCAGGCTGCCCCACGGCCCTGCGCCGATGCACGCAGCCTCTCGGGTTTCGGGGCAGCAGCACCGCGTTGTGTCCTATGCGCTCGGGGAGCCCTCCCGCAGGGTCCTGAGCAGCCTCCCAGCGCGCTCCCGTTCCGCAGCCATTCTGTGAAACGTCATCCAAGCCGGCTACCAAAAGACTAAATAGCCTCGTGGTAGTTCGGATCAGGATTTGCTGCCGAATAAGCTACTAAAATTAAGGTGTGATTGTGCAGATAAAGCCTCGTGAACTTGGACACAAACGTTCATTGGTTATGTCCGCTTTTATTTCTGTACATTCTATTGCTGCTTTTCTTACAGGCAGAAGCTCTGGCATTTCTCTGATGGGCAAAGCAGCTACTTTCACCCACCCAGTCCTTCCTGGGTCTTCTCTCCTGCAAGGTGCAGCTCTCCCCATTTCTCCACTTTTTAAAAAAATTTTTTAAATGTTTTTATTTATTTTAGAGAGACAGAGTGTGAGAAGGGGAGGAGCAAAGAGAAAGGGAGACACAGAATCTGAAGCAGGCTCCAGGCTCCGAGCTGTCGGCACAGAGGCCGATCAGGGACTTGAACTCATGAACCCCGCGATCCTGACCTAAGCCAAAGTCAGACACTTAACCAAGGAGCCACCCAGGCGCCACCCGCCCCCATTTCTCCACTTTGAATTAACTATTGTATTTGCATCAGAAAAGTTAGCTCTAGTAACTGGAGGCCCCCAGGCTCTCCCAATTTCTAAGTCTTTTTTTTCTTCAGTAACCTCTCCACTGCCCTCATTTTTTCCCTCAGAACTTCTTCTTTTTTTTTTTTTTTATTTATTTATTTCTAGGAGAGAGAGAGAGAGACAGCGTGAGCAGGGGAGGGTCAGAGAGAGAGAGGGAGTCACAGACTGAAACAGGCTCCAGGCTCTGAGCTGGCAGTCAGCACAGAGCCCGACGCGGGGCTCGAACCCATGAACCGCGAGGTCATGACCCAAGCGAAAGTCGGACGCTTAACCGACTAAGCCACCCAGGTGCCCCTTCCCTCAGAACTTCTTAGGCGGCTTTCTGCTCCATCCCAGGCCCTTGGCCTCCATGTTCAGAGAAGTTCAGCCCTCAGTCTGACTATTCTGCCTTCTTCCTTTTTGGCCCCAATTTATCTTTTTTCCTTCTTTCTCTAGGAATGTTCTCTATTTAAACATGTCCTACTCCCCAGTTTCTTCACTCACCTAGCTGCTGGGCCCGCATAGGGTCCTTGGACCCTTAAGAGGTCTGGGAGCACTTTTCAACATTTTAGTCAACTTGGAGACAACCCACCAGCCTGAAAAGAGGCAGATCTCTTTGTTCTGGAAACAGATCACCTTAGTGTGGTAACCAGGTTCATCTACACTGACAGCGGAAAAGCAGGAAGACCTGGGCTCCTTTGAGAGAAGGCTATTAATTAGTGTTTCCTAGTGTGGGAAGGTGGGGGCATTAGGGTTCTGCTTTATGCTCTAGGGTATGGGAGCCTATTTCCACTTGAAAGGCCTGGATATGGGGTGGGGAGCGTCGCTGTGGAAGGTCTGGGAAGAAGTGCTCCAGGCAGAGGGAACAAGATGTGTCCCAGCTCCGAGGTGGGAGTCCAGCCTAATGATGGGCTGAGGAAACAGGCCCGGAGGACCCTGCAAGGATGGAGAGAGGATCTTGCCAGCAGACCCCTTCTGGAGCCCACTGTGTAAAAAAGAACTAACAGCAGTAAGAAAAGGAATTGTCTACTGCTCAGCCATAAAAAGGAATGAAACCTTGCCATTTGTGACAGCATAGATGGACCTACAGGGTATTCTGCTAAGTGAAGTCAGGCAGAGAAAGACAGATACTGTTAGAGGCCGGCTCCAGCAGGTCCAGGGGTCCCTGAAGGATGGACAGTGTCAGTGAGAGAGAGAGTGAGAGAGCCCCGAGATTCTTTCTGATCACCAGGCAGTCATCTCTGCTTTGTCGGTTTTGGTGTCTTTATTTAAAGTTTCAGCAACAACATGAAGTCAGAGAAAAGAATTTCTACATTGGGAGGCCTTTTGTGATAACAAGTTTTTGATATTCAGCAGAATTATCCCAGTCTTAGTGAATTTATAACCAAGGAATTAACAGGATGCTCTTAGTGAAAAACAGGAGTACATATAAATTAAATTGTATATAGATAAGCTAGGAGTCATTCTGTTTGGCTCTCAAGAGGATGGATGTTTCTGAATTGGTTTGTTTGTGGAAACTACCATGGGGGCCCTAAATGTGTCAGTCTTTGCATCTGGGTTTATGTTTTAGCTACTCTTATCTATCCTCATCCCAGCTGCCAGTGTAAGGGAGGGTGTTTGTGGAATGTAGGCTTTGAGGAAGGTACTGCTATGCTTCACCAATTAGCAAAGATATATGTAGTAACTGTTTTGCCCTTATCTGTACCTTAATTTCAAAATAGACTCTTTGTTTCAGGGCCAGGCTCAATTGTAACTCTTGTGTTCTTAACCCCCTTTATTGTCTAAGTCTTGGATCTGCAAGGCCCATAGGAAGAGCCTTTGGACAATCATCCACAGAGCTTTCATCTAAAATCTCTCTTGCAAAGACAGGAATATGCTTTTCCTTATGAGGTATCTGTGTTCAGAATATTGGTCTGATATGGAATATTGTGAGGCCTGGTCAATACCAGCAGCCTCATTTCCAACATGAGCCAGTAGTAGCAGAAAGAGATACCAGTTTTTGTTTCTCATGGCAGGAGCTGTGCAAACACTGCCATATCCTTGCTGTGATTGCCATCCAGAGAGGCCGGTGTGGCTCCCGGCAAAATACCATATTTTTTTGTTCATATGTGGAATCTAAAAGACAAAATGAACCCACCAGCAAAACCAGAAACAGAGTTGTAAACAGAGAATGAACTGGTGGCTGTCAGAGAGAAGGGGGTCCAAGGGCAGGCTAAATAGGTGAAGGGGACTAAGGGGTAGAGAGTTTTAGTTATAAAATAAATAAGTCATGGAGATGAGAAGTACAGCAAATGAATATAGTCCATAATATCATACATAGTCACTTTACGTGGAGACAGACGGGGACTTCTCATGGGGAATGCTGAATAATGCATGCATGGAATTGTTGAATCATGATGTTATACACTCAAAACTGATATCATACACTAGGTCAAATACACCTCAATTAAAGAACACACGTTATCTTCTTGCAAGACATCCCATAATACTGGGTATACACACTTTTAATAGAAACCATATATTGAATTAAAAAGGAAAGGCGAACAGGCTTCAGTCTATCTGGGCTTCTAATGTCTGGGTGGCTGATAAACAGCAGAAACTTATTTTTCAGTTCTGGAGGCCGGAAGTCCAAGATGAAGGGGCCAGTAGATTCGGTGTCTGGTGAGAGCCTGCTTTCTAGCTGAAGGACCCTGGTCTTTGTGACCTCACATGGTGGAGGGGCAAGGGAGCTCTGTGGGGTCTCTTTCATTAGGGCACTAATCCCATTCATGAGGCCTCCAACCTTATGACCTAAAGGTTATCAACTGGCCAGTTAGGATTTCAGTGCAGGAATTTGGGGGGAACACAATCATTCAGACCATAGTTATCATGAAGAGGGAGTCTTCATTAACAGAAGTGTCATTCAGCAGAAAAATCATTTACTTTTTTTTTAAAGTTTATTTTGAGAGAGAGGGAGGGAATGGGGAGAGACAGAGACAGAGGGAGAGAGAGAATCCCAATTAGGCTCTGTGCTGTCAGCCCAGAGTGTGACATGGGGCTCCATCTCGCAAACCCTCTTGGGTCCACAGTGTAATTCACCTCTTGCAAGCCTGAGTTGTTCTCTGTACCTGCCAGACAGCTTGGACAGGTCCCCGCAGTGTCTCTGGCATGTCCCCTAGACTCTCTCCACCCGGGGAACTTGACTGCCTGTCATGCCTTCCAGGGCTCCGGTCAGCCTAAAGAACAGGCTCCTCAGGCCAAAATCTTATTTTAAGACACACCATAGTGCACTCACGTCCAAATGCCATGTTTCCAGGGTGAGTCCCTGGTCAGCAACTGGGGATCCAGAACCCACCTTTGGGGGATGCACTGTTTTCTATGGACCAGAGAAATCAGGAAGATGCATCATCTTAGGCAACCAATCCACCACAAATGGAACACTACTAACTCTGGGTAGAAGCATCTGGGTTTATGGATGGTGCTGAGATCCTGGTCCTTTGTCAAGCTTCAGGAAGACCCAGCAGTTCTAAGAAAACGGCACAAGGTCGAAATTTTCTGACGGGATTAAAACGCTTGGACCCAAATGTCCAACAGGCCTCATACTGGGCACTATGTCAATGCCGTGGGACTCCATACCACCTCACTGCAGGTGCTTGTACATCTCACGAATCCGAGAGAGTTGACTTTACTCTCTCTGCTAGATTTCTCCAGAAGATAGAGCAGGCTGGGGAAACTGACTGGACTCAGAAAGGTCACTAGATTCCTAGGTCTTAAGCTATCATGCTTGACCTTGACTGTGGCACCCAGGGACTCAACACCAACTTGAGCCTAGATTTTTCCCTCTCTGAGCCTCTGATTTGTCTGCTAAGGAAGCAGAGTTCTCACAGCAGCAATGAACGTGGGGTACTAAGGTCATGCATGGGGACCAGAGGACACCGAAGTGCAGTATGGTCCCAGACGTCCGCGGGGCAGTTTTTTTCCTGCTCACTTCTGCTCCCAGGGCATTGCTTATCTCCTGTGCATGAGCAAGTGGGCTTCTTGAGGTAAGGGCAAGTCCTAGGAAGACCATAGGAGCTGTGGGGACAGGAAAAGCTGGCGGTCCCAGCTGGTTCCCCCTGACTCACCGGATTTCTACACAGCATGGGCTGTTCCCTGCCCAGAGAATGCACCTCCCTCTTTGGCAGTGTGGTGAACGTATACTAAGACTTAACCATTCCTAAAAGGCCAGGAGTGGTCTCCATTGATAGACTCCAACCAACATTGAGGAGTTTCGAGTGCTAACTGGCATTTCAAAGAACAGTGTGATTTGAAAAAAACTAGTCCCCATGTAAGGCATTTCTGTGCTTATCTAATATGGCTGGAAGACCCAGGTCTGAGTCCCAGCTCTACCACTGGGAAAATCACTGTGACTTCCTTGGGCCTCGGTATAATTAATTATCCATTTAGTTGTAATTATAACACTTGCTGGCCAAGCAGCCAGCACTTTCCAATGGCTATATGTGTGTAGAAGGTATCTGGTACTGTAGGAAGAAACCAGTAGCATGGGCTGCCCCCAGTGAGAAGTGGATGGCTGGGGGCAGGAGTGGAGGTGAGGTTTTCTCTGCACAACTTTTTGTACCTTTTGAATTTTCAACCATGGGAACTTATTACCTATTCAATACATAATATAAATAAAATATTTGATTATTTGTAAAGAACTCCATAGGTTATGACTGTATAGAAATTGTTATAGATAACAAAGATAATAAACACGAGCCCTGAAACAGGGAAAGGCTAAAAGCATGGAGTATCACCTGGGGCAAATAGTTGATCAGACCTTCAGATGCGCTCAATTCTTTTACTGTGGTTCATCGAATCCAAGATGTCATCCAATGTAAGATACAATTTTATTTTATGTATAACTAAGCAAGAAAGCATACTGGCAATTAAGATTGAATGCTTTCTTTATACACGAGCATTTAATTTACTGTAATTTTGGGACACCTGGGTGGCTCAGTCGGTTAAGCGTCTGACTTTGGCTCAGGTCATGATCTTGCAGTTCGTGAGTTTGAGCCCTGCCTCAGGCTCTGTGCTGATGCCTCAGAGCCTAGAGCCTGCTTCAGATTCTGTCTGTCTCTCTTTCTCTCTCAAAAATAAAATAAAACAGAGGCGCCTGGGTGACTGAGTCGGTTAAGCGACCAACTTTGGCTCAGGTCATGATCTCATAGTTCGTGGGTTCGAGCCCCATGTCGGGCTCTGTGCTGACAGCTGGCTCAGAGCCTGGAGCCTGCTTTGGATTCTGTATCTCCCTCTCTCTCTGACCCTCCCCTGCTCATGCTGTCTCTCTCAGAAATAAATAAAACATTAAAAAAAATTTTTAAGTAAAATAATTTTTTTAGGGTGAGCAGGGTAGGGGCAGAGGGAGAGGGAATCTTTGCAGGCTCCACACCCAGCATGGGGCTTGATCATGGGGCTCACTTTGAGATCATGACTTGAGCTAAAATCAGCAGTTGGAAGGTTAACCAACAGAGCTACCCCGTGCGTCCCACTTTTAATTTTATTTTAAAACTATTTTTTGAAAGAACAACTTTTAAACTCTTGGGCAAGGATTGTTAATATTATTTTTAAGATCAAGTATCACTTGGGGTGCCTGGGTGGCTTAGTCGGTTAAGCGTCCGACTTTCGCTCGGGTCATGATCTCGCGGTTCGTGGGTTCGAGCCCCGCGTTGGGCTCAGTGCTGACTGCCAGCTCAGAGCCTGGAGCCTGTTTCAGAGTCTGTGACTCCCTCTCTCTCTGACCCTCCCCTGCTCACGCTGTCTCTCTCTCTGTGTCTCCTAGAAATAAATAAAACATTTAAAAAATTTTAAAAAAAAGATCAAGTATCACTTTGCATGCGAAAAAAGAAAAAAAAGGAACAAGAAGTGAAATACATAAATCAGTTATATCCATTTAGAGTCCAAAACTCACCCTGGGTCATGGGTGTCCTGTCAATCATCTTCTGTGACTTCCAGGCAATGCCATATAGAAATTCTTACAGAGTCCTTCACTATTATTTCCCAAGTTTCCTTCCATGCCATAGAGACCCATTCTGCAAAGCCTTGTGATACTCAATCTCTCTCCACAAACCTCAGCAAGTACAGGGGACCCAGCCTCCCTGACCTGAGGGTTGGTGGTACCTCTCTTTCGGGGGGCCTGGGGGGCATTTGGTTGGCATGGCATGGAAACAGGTGATTGCAGTCCTTCCTCCAACAACAAATATCTGTTCTACTAACATAAAATGTATTCCCTACTGTTCTGTTTCTGTGCCTGTGTTTACAAAAGTTTTTCTTTTTAGTATTAAATCACATCTTTTTGAAGACATTTTTAAAGCAATTAAACTCAACACACCAACTATGAACTTATCTCAGTCAACTGCCGTGACCAGCTCATGCATACAGATGGTGACAACTAAGTCACCACTGCTGCCTGACTGGCAGTGATTGTAAGAACATCGCAATTTCAGGGATATGAAATGTGAAAAAAACACTCACTGTAGAGTAGATGAAATATGGTATTATCTAAACTGTTTCTCCAAAGAAGAATTCAATCAGAAAAAAGTTAACGAAACTCTTTGGAAAATATAAATCAAGGATTATGCAGTCACTGAAAATTATAGTTTCTAAATACTACAGAGAAACAGGAGAAAATGTCATGACGTTAAGGAAAAAAGAGAGGGGAATGGGCCAAATACAAAATTTGGTGTACCATGTGACTACAACAATCAGAAACACATGCATGGCAAAGAGACTAGAATGGAATCCATCGAAATGTTAACCACAGTTACCTCATGGGACTATACATGAGTTTTTAAAAAACCATTTTGGGGAATTTTCTAAATTTTCTCTAAAGGACATGTATCGCTTTTAAAAAGCAAAAAGTATTCTCATTAGCTTTCAATTGTCATATAAACATAAACCTAATTCTGCCACATAAATCAGTGTCCTGATTAAAGACATTTAGAAATGTTACATGGACACACATTCAGATTTTTATTTTTATTTATTTTTTAAAATGTTTTATTTATTTCTAGGAGACAGAGAGAGAGACAGCGTGAGCAGGGGAGGGTCAGAGAGAGAGGGAGTCACAGACTGAAACAGGCTCCAGGCTCTGAGCTGGCAGTCAGCACTGAGCCCAACGCGGGGCTCAAACCCACGAACCGCGAGATCATGACCCGAGCAAAAGTCGGACACTTAACCGACTAAGCCACCCAGGCGCCCCAACACACATTCAGATTTTTAAAATGTGCATTCTTGTTTGCACTTAAAATAACTGAAGTAATATTTTTTCAATAATGTGAAATGTCATCTGCAAATATTTAGACATTTCTAAAAAAGGGATGATGTTGGTTGGCAAAGGCTGTGGGTTGGGAGGTGAGGTGGCAGCCAGTACAGGCCCCTCTCTTGATCCTGGCTTCATAGTGCTGCTGGCGTCCACTCCCCTTTCTCCTTCCTGAAGAGCTCCTGTTCAGTTTGGCCCCTCAGGAGAGGTAAATTCACCCTCAGCTCCAGGTCTAAGCATAGCCAGACCCCTTGATGTTCAGTGATTCAAAAAGGAGCAGAAGACTTAATTCATAACAAGGAGGCAAAGGAAAAAATTTATTTGCTGAGCTTCCCAAGAATTTCTGGAAACCATGTGTCTCTTTATTCACAGGGAATGAATGTCCAGTGGGCTGTGACGCCCAGAATTGTTCAGTCCAGAGAATCTCTTGGAAACAGCAGGAGCCCCAGAGTTGCTCCCAAAGCCCTGTGGATTTCCAGTTCTGCGAACAACGGTGGCTGGGTCTCTGTCACTAGCCAGCCATGGCTTCCTGTCTCGTGTCAGGGGTGACTTTTCAACACACTTTTTCAGTTAATCCTTCCTACAGCCATATTGTTTCTTCCAGGACTTGCTACATAATATGTGACATGAAAATGCAGGGTCTCTTGTTCAATAATTATTAAGAATTTCAAGCTGGTGACTGCAGACCATTAAGCCAAAGGCAGGACCCTTCATCATGAGGGCCCTGTGACCCCATACAGGTCACATCCCTACAAAGCCAGCACTGGTTCCTTCCTTCAATGATTCCTTGCAAGGAAGTTCTCCTTCACCTTGTGACTTCAGTTACCGGTATCTGTGGTTGCTGCCTCATCCTCACATGCCCCAAACTAGTTCCTACCAGTTTCCCTCTTGCAGATCATATCAGCCTCCAAGTTCCAACCTGTAGGGTCAGATGACGCTGCTCATCTCCCCCACCCTGTTCTCTGCCTTCAAGACTCTGGGCTTCGCACTTACGCAAGGACACACCATCCACCCAGGGGCCCATCTGGGGCCTCCCCCTCTTCCGTCACACTCTTCAAGTCCAGTCCACTCCATCTCTGCCATGCCATCCAAGCCTGCTCTGGCCTCAGTGTCCGTTCCCTACTCAGTAACGAGCAGGGGGGGTTTTCACCTCTATGCCCCCTCCCACTCCAGCCCACAATGCAGCCACCAGTGTCTTTTTATAACACAGATCTCAACCAGTTATTCACCTGCCTCCAAGTCAGTCCTAGGATGGCAGATGATCCTTTTTAGAGAATAATTGCTAAAAACACTCCTTTTTGGAGAACTAGTTACAAAAAATGAATCATACCCTTAGAGACTGTGTAATTCCATATCGAGCAAAGAAACTTAAGCTCAGTGCACAAGATGCCCGCCAAGGCATTATTTACTTTATGAGGAATTCAGAATATCAGTGGCAGTTAAGTCACATTGAGTGCTTGGTGTGTGCCACATACTTGCTAAATGTGTATCATCTCATTTAACTTTCTATATAAACACGTGGGACGCGGAGGCTGGGAATGATTGGTGCCTTGACTGAGGTCCCACTGGAAGTGACCTCATGCCCTATCCCACCTCCAGCGGACACCCACACCCATGCATTTAGTTACTATAGGTAATGGTAAAATAAGTTACTGGAATGTTAACTCAAAGAATTTTTAGAAAATAGTATGAATACTATTTCACAACATGGAAAATAGTCACTTTAAAGACTGAGAGAAAAAGTGGAATACAAAATATGCTACAATGATGTATTTTTTAAAAAGTTTATTTAAGAGAGAAAGAGAGAGAAAGAACGAATCAGTGGGGGAGAGGGAGACAGAATCTTAAGTACGCTCCAGGCTCTGAGCTGTGAGCATAGAGCCCAGTGCGGGGCTTGAACCCACTAACCAGAGATCATGACCTGAGTCAAAGGTGGACCCTTAACGGACTGAGCCACCCAGGTTTCCCTACAATTATTTTTTTAAAAAGTGTAGAAAAGACTGCTAGCCTGTCAACAAATGGTAAGATAGTGAAATCAGAAATACTTTTTCTTTCTGTTGTTGTACCAGATTCTTATCTACTTAATGACTACAGGGACTCCCAGTAACCTGCAGGAGAAAAACCAGTTATCTCAGCACTGCCCCTAAGGCCAGTCCCGCCAAGCCACTCCCTTCCTGTCCCAAGCCACGCCACGCGAGATCCCAGTGGCCGAGAGCGTCCGTGTCCCTTTTCTCCACCTGCAGAATCCCTACTTACCCTGCGGACCTGGCTCCAATCTCGACTCCCCAGCCAGCCCTCCAGACACCCCCACAAGGGCAAACCCTCATTGCTCAGGGAACTCGCCACCTAGCGGTCCAGACGACCTGGGGACTGCGAAGCCGGTTCCACAAGGTCGCAGCAAGGGCCCCTGGCGAGACAGAGAGAGAGAGAGAGAGAGAGAGAGAGAGCGTGAGCAAGGGAGGGCCAGAGAAAGAGGGAGACCCAGAGAGAGAGAGAGAGAGAGCGTGAGCAGGGAGGGCCAGAGAGAGGGAGACCCAGAGAGAGAGAGAGAGAGAGAGAGAGAGACAGCGTGAGCAGGGGAGGGCCAGAGAAAGAGGGAGACCCAGAGAGAGAAAGAGAGAGAGAGAGAGAGAGAGAGAGAGAGAGAGTGAGCAGGGGAGGGCCAGAGAAAGAGGGAGACCCAGAATCAGGCTCTAAGCTCTGAATTGGCTGTCAACACAGAGCCCGACGCGGAGCTCGAACCCGCGACACGTGAGATCATGACCTGAGCCTAAGTCAGACGCTTAACCGACTGAGCCATCCAGGGGCCCTGCTCCGTGCTCTTTTAAGGCCGAGCGGCGGTGATCAGGCTCGGAGCCCCAGGGAGCGCTAGTCTCTTCCTTTTCAACGGCTTGCGCGTGCGCGCCGCGGTGCACTGTGGGGCCGGCGTCTCCGAGCGAGACGCGCCTGAGCTTCTGGCGAGGGGGTGTCTGCTATGCGGCCTGTAGCCACCCGCCTGCCGGGGCCCTGAGCCATACCGGGTGGCCATACCATCTGTCCGCCTGCTGGGCTCCCTCCCGGGCCGTGGTTCTCAGCAGTGCTCTGGACTGTGGCCTGTAAGTACCGCCGCCCGCGGGCGCCCTGTGTGAGGTACCTGCCGCGGAGATCCGCGCGGCCCTCTCTTCACTCACACTCTTCAAGTCCAGACCCATAAGTGTATAAAATGTATGTATTTGTGTACGAATAGAAACCTCAGTGACAATGATGGTTATCTCTGGATGGTGCGTTTGCTAATGATGTAAATTCTGAAATTTCCATAGAGAATTTGCATCAGTTGTATAATAGGAAAGAAGAAACAATTGTGTTGAATAGTAAATGAAAAAAATTAATTTGCATCTCCTGTTTGGAATTTAGTGCAGAGTATTTTAAACTTTTTACATAAAATTTTATACGTAGTTTTTTGTGTTTTTTAAAAACTTTTTTTTAATGTTTGAGTTTTGAGAGAGAGAGAGCACGAGCAAGGGAGGGGCAGAGAGGGAGGCACAGAATCTGAAGCAGCTCCAGGCACTCAGCTGTCACCCCAGAGCCTGACGCGGGGCTTGAACTCATGAGCTGTGAGATCATGACCTGTTGTTCAACTGACTGAGCCACCCAGGCGTCCCTACGTACTTTTATCTTTCTCTATTTTGTACACCATCCTCCATATAATTTTATACGTACAGAAGTGTTGTGAATGTAGTAAGATTTAAAATTGATAAATTGGACTTCGTAAAAATCTAAAACTTTAAAAAAAATTTTTTTTAACTGTTTTTTATTTATTTCTGAGAGAGTGAGACAGTGTAAGCAGGAGAGGGGCAGAGAGAGAAGGAGACACAATCAGAAACAGGCTCCAGGCTCTGAGCTGTCAGCACAGAGCCCCACGCAGGGCTTGAACCCACGAATAATAAGATCATTACCTGAGCCGAAGTCGGACACTTAACTGACTAAACCACCCAGGCGTCCCAAAATCTAAAACTTTTTTGTTGCAATTAGCACCGTCAGGAAGCAAAAAGACAACCCACAGAATGGGAGAAAATATTTGCAAATCATATATTTGGTAAGGGCCTGGTATTCAGAATATATAAGAACTCTTAGAACCCAATAGAAAAGACAAACTAGGGGCACATGGGTGGCTCATTTATTAACAGGCTGACTCCTGATTTGGGCTCAGGTTATGATCTCATAGTTGGGTTTGTGAATTCGAGCCCCACGTTGAGCTCTGCAACTGTCAGCATGGAGCCTGCTTAGGATCCCCTCTCTCCCTCTCTTGCACACGCACTCTCTCTCTCAAAATAAAGAAATTTTTAAAAAGACAAACTAATTAAAAACTGGGCAAACAATGTGAATAATCATTTCCTCAAAGAAGATGAAGGAATGGCCAATAAGCATGGAGAGCAGAGAGGCTCAGTATCCTGAGTCATTAGAGAAATGCAGATAAGCTGCACAAGGAGATAGCACTTCAGAGCCTCTGGGAGGATTATAATCGAGAGGATAGGTAATAACACCTGTTGGGGAGTGTGTCGAGAAGTTGGAACACTCATACCTTTCTGGAGGGAACTTCAGTTGGTGCTGCTGCTTTGGAAAGCAGTTTGACAGTTCCTTAAGGAGATAAAGACAGAATTATATGACCTAGCATTTCCATCCTTGGGTATATATCCAAGAGGAATTAAAGCATGTCTACATAGAAATTTGTACATCAGTGTTTATAGTAACATTATTCAGACTAGCCCAAACAGTCCAAATGTTGAAGGGTTAAACAAAATGTGAACTATCCACTCAGTGGAATATTTTTGTCAATAAAAAGGCATGAAGTACTGATATATGCTACAGTGTGGATATAGTAGATTGCTGTAACAAAATACTGCAAACTGGGTGGCTGAACAGAAGTTTATTGTCTCACAGTTTTGGAGGCTAGAAGTTTAATGTTTGTTTATTTTTGAGAGACAGACAGAGTGGATGTGGGGAAGGGGCAGAGAGAGAGACAGACAGAATCTGATGCAACTCTAGGTTTCAAGCTGTCGGCACAGAGCCCGACACAGGGCTCAAACCCACCGTGAGATCATGACTTGAGCTGAAGTCAGACATTCAACCGACTGAGCCAACCACATGCCCCTGGATGCTACAAGTTTAAAATCAAGGTATTGGCAGTATTGTTTTCTTCTTAGGGCTGTGAGGGAGAACCTCCTCCCTGCCTCTCATCTAGCTTCTGGTAGCCTTAGGGGTTCTTGGCCTGTAGATGGTGTTCTTCTCCCTGTGTCCTGACATTGTCTTCCTTCTGTGTAGGTCTGTCTGTGTCCAAATTTCTCCTTGTTATAAGGAGTCAATTAGTTTAGAACCCATCCTAATGACTTTATTATACTTTGACATCTGCAGAGACCCAGTTTTCAAATAAATCTCATTCACAGGGTCTGGGGGTTAGGACTTCAACATCTTTTGGAGAGGGACACAGTCTAAGACATGACAGTGGATGAATGTTGGAAACATGGTAAATGAAAGAGGTCATTCACAAGAGGCTACATACCGTATGATGTCACTTATGTCAAGTGTCCAAAATAGTCAACTCTGTAGAGATAGAAAGTAGGTGAGTTGGTTGCCTAGGGCTAAGGGAGTGACGAATGTGTGTAAATTATGTGTCCGTGAAGCTGTTGAAAATATACTAACAACAGCAATACACAGTTCTTCTATATTCATCCAGCTTCCCCTGGGTGAATAATATAATAGAACATTATATAACTAACACAGTTGGCTAGTCCAGAAAATTAATGTCTATACAGTTGTATTAGCTAATTTACAGACTTTTACTCAAGTTTCATTAGTTGTCCAATTACTGTCTGCTTTCTGGTCCAGGACCTGGTTTAGGATCCCATATTGTATTTGTTTATTCTAGCTCTTAGCCTTCTGCAGAAATTCTAGTCTTTTTTTGTTTTTCTTTGATGACCTTGTCATTTTTGAAGAGTATGGGAAAATTATTTTATAGAATGTCCTTCAGTTTGGATTTTCTGATTGATGAGATTAAGGTTGTGCTTTTTTGGCAAAACTTTTACAGGAGTGATGTGTGCATCATATCAGAAGGTACATAACACTGATAAGTTTTATTACCAATTAAGTCCAATCACTTTGTTAAGTAGATATTTGTCAGATTTCTCTTTTAACTGTAAAGTTAAATTTCTGTCTTTTTAAATTAACAAATGTCTTGTCAGAAGCAGTGTTGAGGTATGTTAAAGTTTATTTAGCATGTTCGTCTACTAATTTCAGATTATATTATTGTCTGAATCAGTTATTACTGTGGTGTTTACCTATTTCTAGTTCTTTCTACATTTATTAATTGTTGAATTCTACTGTGAGGAGAAACTATCTTTTCTCCCCCATTTTTAGTATTTGTTTATTTATAGCACTCTTTTTTAAAAGTAATTTCTACGCCCAATGTGGGGCTCAAACTCACGAACCCGAGATCTAGAGTCTTGTGCTCTACTGACTGAAACAGCTAGATATCCCTTCTCTCCCCAATTTTTAAATTTATTTATTCAGTTATTTTGTTGATATCCACAGACTCTTGGCTATTTATTCTATTGATTTTAACCAATTAGTATCATTATTTATTATGTTGCTCAAATTGTCCTCGATTTGGTCATTGAGAGCTTGTTGTAGGGAGCCTCTAAAATGTCCCCCAGCAAGTCCCACCTCCTGGTATTCAGGCCCCTTTCCTTGATTGTGAGCTGTATTTAGTGATGTTTCTAATTAATAGAAAAGGTGATGAGATGTCATTTCTGAGATTAGGATAAAAAAAGACTGGCTTCTATGTTGGGCAACCTCTCTTGCTGTCTTATTCTCTTGCTTCCTTATTCTATCACTCCCTTGCTGTGATGGAAGTCAGCTGCCATATTGTGAACTGCCCTTATGGACAGCTCTCTGTGCCAAGGAACTAAGGGAGGCCTTCTAGCCACAGCTAGTGTAAAACTAAGGCCCTCAGATAGTACCCCATCAGATCACCCCACAACCTTACTAGTTTCCAGTATACTGGATGTTCTAGCCATTATTAGAAGGCAAGGAAAAGAAATAATGACAGTGGGAGAAGTAAAAAATGTTTTTATTCACAGATAACATGATTGTCTACACATAAGATCTGAGGGAGATTACAAAAAGCTTCTGGAACTATTAATACTTTAGCTGTTATAGTTGCAAGATCATCAATTGTATTTCTATGCGCTAGCGACAATCAGAAATTGAGAAAACATTTTAATGCCATATACAGCACTCTAAAAATATGGAATGCTTGTGAATAATCTTGAGAAGAGATTTGGAAGACCTTTACACTGAAAACTACCAAACATTGCTCAGAGAAATTAAAGATCAAAGTAATGGCAAGATATAGTGTTCATGGGTTGGAAGACTCAATGTTGTTAAGATAACAGTTCTTCCTGAATTTGTATATTCAGTGCAATCCAAATTTACAAACTGATTCTGACATTTATATGAATATGCTGAGGATTCAGAAAGGGCAATACTCAGGCTATATGATTACAAGATATAAAGCTATGTAATAAAAGGTGTGCATAAAGATAGCCAAGTTGTCTTGAAACAATGAAAGAATGGAAAATGAAATATGAAAATGAAAGTGAGGATGTAAATCAACCCACATGTTGATTTTCAAAAAGGTGCTGCTATAGACTGAATGTGTTCCCCTAAATGTCATATGTTAAATCCTAATCTCGTATTAAAAGTGGGGCACTTTCCAAAGGATTAGGTCATGAGAGCAGAGCCCGCATGAATAGCATTAGTACCCTTATAAAAAAGAGACCCTAGAGAGTTCCCTAGTCCCTTCTGTCATGTGAGGACACAGCAAAAAAAACAGCCATTTATAAAGTAGAAAGTGGACCCTACCAGATACTGAATCTTCTGGTGCCTTAATTTTGGAATTCCCAGCCTCTAGAGCTGTGAGAAATAAACTTCTGTTATTTATAAAAAGCACCCAGTCTATCGTTTTCTGTTACAGCAACCCCAGTGGACTAAGGGGGTACCAGAGCAATTCAGTGGAGAATGGCTCTGGAACAATTAGATAGCTGTATACCAAAAAATAACCTCAACTTTACCTCACATTAGATACCACAATTAAATAAAAATGGGTCACAGACCTAATTGTTAAATTAGAATTATAAAACTTCTAGGAAAAAAACATGGAAAAATCATTGTGACCTTGCGTTCAACAATTTTGACTATAACATAAGCATGGTTTTAAAAGAAAAAAAAAATCAATAAATTGGACTTTATTAAAACATAAGCAAATTCTGAAGTGTGGAGAGAAGATGGCAGACTTGGAAAGGGATCTTGAAATCTGAAATGACATGACAATGAGTTCTTGTTTTGCTTAACATATCCTGGATTGGGTGCTGGAGGAGCCAGCAACCAGGAAATACCAATGGGAGCTTGAGGGAATAGAAAGCCCCAAGAGTAGCCTGCTCTGTCTCAC
Organism: Proteles cristata cristata; assembly: GCA_017311185.1. Lineage (NCBI taxonomy): Eukaryota > Metazoa > Chordata > Mammalia > Carnivora > Hyaenidae > Proteles > Proteles cristata. The sequence continues at coordinate 745,440 of JAESUZ010003757.1, read as the reverse complement.
CAAAGGGCTAGGAAAGAAGCAACTTAGCAAGACAGAAAACCTAAAGCAACAATTGCTTTACGAAGGCCAAACACCATGGAACAAAATGGGGCCCTATCCCTATCAGCAAAGGTTAAGTGGGGAGCCTAGATTTTGATGATAGCCATGTTGTAAAGAGGCAGTCATCCTCCCTTAAAGGGGTGATGTCAGAGAAGGCCCAGAGGAACTGGTATTGTCCTGCCCACCCAGTGATGAGACCTTTTCTCTCTATGTCTGTGAAGGCCACATGGAGGGCAGTTACAAGGCATTCCTCACCCTCTGTATTAGTGTTCTCTAGAGAAACTGGGGAGGGGTGGTGGGAAAAAGGAGATACATTTATTATAAGATATTAGTTCATTGGATTATGGAAATCCCATGATTGGCTCTGTACAAACTGGATACTCAGGAAAGCTGGTGGTGCAGTTTGAAGATTTGAGAGCTGGAAGACTGATGCTGTGGATTTCAGTCTGTGTCTGAAGGCTTGAGAACCAGAAGTACTAAGTACAGAAGATTGATTTCTTAGTTCAGCCATTTAGGCAGAGAGCCAATTTAACTTTCCTCTACTTTTTTGTTCTGTTCAGGCCCTCAACAGATTGGATATAACCATCCACATTGGAGAGGATCATCTGCTTTATTCAGTCCACCAATTCAAAGCCTTATCTCTTCTGGAAACACCCTTACAGAAGAAATAATCTTTAACCAGCTACATGGGCATTTTGTAGCCCAGTCAAGTTGACACATACAATTAACCATTACACCCTTGCAGCTAGGGTGGTGGACTTTCATCTTCACTTGGCTGTAATAAGGTGGGGTCTTCATTCTTCATTCTTGTTTGTGTGATGTCAGAGGAGGCCTTAAAAAATTTTTTTTTTTTAAATAAGATCCAGAGTCTCCTAACACGATACTCAGAATGTCCAGGGTACATTTGAAAATCACTCATCAGACCAAGAACCAAGACTATCTCAATGAGTAAGGTAAGACAGTTGTCAGATTCCAAACCAGAAATGACACAAAGGTGAGAATTATCTGACAGATTTTAAAGCAGGTATCATAAAAATACTTTGATGAACAGCTAGGAAGATGCTTGAAACAAACAAACAGAAAACTAGAAAGTCTTAGCAAAGAAATACAAAATATAGAGAGGAACCAAATGGAAATTTTAGAACTGAAAAATACAATAAAGGAAATAATAAACTCACTAGATGAAATCAATAGCAGAGATAGAGGAAAGGATCAGTAAAATTAAAGATAAAATATAGAAATTAACCAACAGGGAGCAATAGTGAAAAAAAGATTGGGGGTGAAAAAAGAAAATTGAGCCTCAGGGACCCGTGGTAGCATAACAGATGATCTAACATTTCATTTCATCTGAATCCCCAAGGAAGATGAGAAAGAGGTTGGAGCTGGAAAAGTACTTGAATAAATAATGGCTGAAAAAACTCCCAAATTTTGCAAAACACATAAACCTAAAGATTCAAGAAACCGAGTTAAGCCCAACAGGATACACCCCAAGAAAGATAATGCCAAAGTCATCCAGTCAAAATTCTGAAAGTTAAAGACAAGTATCTTGAAAAAAATAAATAATACATGAAAACCAATCCAAATTACAGCAAAATTCTTACCACAAACCAGAGGCCAGAAGGAAATGGCATGGCATTTTAAAGTGCTAAAAATGAACTGTAACTCAGAATTCTGTCTTTAGTGAAAACATTATTCTGGAATAAAGTGAAAAGATATTCTCCGGTGAGAGAAAAGTAAGGATTTGTCACCAGAGGATCGACCTATTAAAAAAAAAGGCTAAAGGAGTTTCTTGAGTTGAAAAGGAAATGATAAAGGAATCTTGAAACGTCAAGAAGGGTGTAGAACAATAGAATGAGTATGTAATTTAATACAGTGGAATTTTTGGGGTGCTTGGGTGGCTCAGTCAGTTAAGCGTCCAACTTCGGCTCAGGTCATGATCTCATGGTTCGTGGGTTTGAGTCCCGCGTTGGGCTCTGTGCTGACAGCTCAGAGCCTGGGGGCTGCTTCAGATTCTGTGTCTCCCTCTCTGACCCTCCCCTGCTCACGCTGTTTCTCTCTCTTTCTCAGAAGTAAGTAAAACATTTTTAAAAGTGTGTTTAAATACAATGGAATTTTTCTCTTGAATTTTATAAAATATATTTCATAGTTGAAGCAAAAATTGTGATGTCTGATAAGGATCTCAGAGCATGCAGGGGGAATCTTTAGGACAACTGTATTATAAATGACGGAGGGTAAAGGAACCTAAATGATTATAATGTTTTTACATTTCACTTGAACTGGTAACATGTTTACACCAGAGTGTCAAGTTATATATGGATATCTGTGGAAAGTTATGTATGTGTAATATAGAACCCAGAGCAATCACCAAGTGTCTATTCAAAGAGGTAAGTTCAAAAGCACTATTGATAGAACAAAATGGAATTCTAACAAAAGGCACAAGTAAGGCAGAAAAAGAAAGCAGACAAATGAAGAACAGGAAAGAAACAAAAATAAAACCCCACTGAAGTCCTAGCATATCAATAATTACATTAAATGTAAATGTCAGCATATACCAATTAAAAGAAAGGGGCAGAGTGTTTAAAAATATATGCTCCTCACAAGAAAACTCAGTTCAAAAGTAATGGCATAGGTAGATTGAAAATGAAAAGATGGAAGAAGATATGCAATATGGACTGTAATCAAAAGAAAGCAGTAGTATTAATGTCAGGTAGCCTCTAGAGCTAAGAAAATAAGAGGGACAGAGAGGAGTTTTTCATAGTGATGAAAAGGGTCAGGCTATCAAGATATGGCAATCCTAAATTTGTATGCATTAAACAACAGAGCTACAAAATATGTAAAACAAAAATAGACCTGAGAGGAGAAATATACAAACCATGATTATATTGGAGACTTCCACACCCCTCTTCTAACAGTTGATTAAAATATCCAGAAAATCAGCCAGAATATATAATAATCAACAGGCTACAACACACACATGTACCCCACACGCCACAGCAACAGCAGAATAGGTATTTACATGTTCTCATGGACAGTTTACCAAGATAGGCCATTTACCACAATAGGGTCATAAAACAAACTTCACCATATTTAAAACAATTGAAATTCTATTGTGTGTGTTCTCACCACAATGGAATCAAACTAGAAGTCAGTAACAAAGGTAACAGGAAAATCTTGGAACAGTTGGAAACTGTACAATTTTGCTAAATAATCTATGGATGAAAGAAGTCTCAAAGGATAATAAAAACATCATACTGAACTAAATGAAAATGAAAGTAAAACATACCAAAATAAGTGGGATGTAGCTAATGTAGTGCTAACAGGAAATTTTATAGCACCAGATTCTTACATTAGAAAAGAGGGAAAGTCAAGAAAATAATCTAACCTTTCAACTTATCCTATAAAAAGAAGAGCAAGATAAATGCAGAGGTGCAGAAGGAAGGAGACACTAACAGGAGAAATCAAATTGAAAAGAAAAACAGTGGAGAAAATAAAAGATGGTTCTTAGAAAAAATTTACAAATCTTTGGTAAGACAAAGAATGATACAAATTACCAATATCAGGGATGAAATGGGGTATCACTACAGACCTTACAGGCATCAAAAGTATAATAAGGATATAGAACTATACATATATAAATTTGACAACTTAAATGGACTAATTTCTCAAGTCATCCAATATAAAAGATGATTTGTATAGGTTTGTAAATCTTAAAGAAATTGGAAAGAAATCTAACAAAAGGATCAGATTTTCAGTAGAGAATTCCTCCAAACATCTACAGAACAAATTCTACGCATTACTTCCAGAAAACAGTAAAGGAGAGATTTCCTAACTTATTTTATGAGGCCAGTATTATACCCAAACCAAAGACTGTCCAAAAAAGGAAAACAAGTTAATATATCTCAGGAATACAGATGCAAAAATCCTCAGTGAAACATTAATAAGTGGAATTCAATATATAAAAAGAGGAATGGGATATGGGTAAGATGACAGTAGAAAGCACCAGAAATCTGTCTTCCTACTTAGACAATTGTCCTGGCAGAATGTTCTTGACTTAATTATGTTGGAACTCTGTCGTTTATTCAAAGACTTGGAACTTCCTGAAGAAGGCTTGAATGGGAGAGTGTAGTTAATTTTGGTTAGTTTCACCAGTGGATACCCACCACCCACCTTCCACTCAGTGACAGTCAGTCATGCATTTGTTCCAGGAGCAGCTTACATCTAGGTGAGCCAGGGTGAGCAATATGGGCCCTGTCCTCCAAATTTCAGGAATCTGTTATCTGCTTGCTGCTTCTGATCATGGAAGTATAGACACAGGAACGAGCAGCCATTGCTGCATGTTCCTTACCATGTTTCAAGTCCCTTGCCCTATAGCTGAAGTGACTTCTGGGAGATTTAAAGAGCTGGCACCTTCCCCCCACCTTTATCTCTTTTCTTCATTTTGGGAGCCAGGCATTTAAGGACTAGGTCATTCAAAAGTGACCACATATACAGGAGAATTTAGAAAGTTTGTGTATGCCTAGGGAAAAGTTCAGGCTCAGAAAGACCTGAGAAGACCTTAAGTTTATACCTCAGGCTGATCTCTGGCACAGAGAACCTACAACAATAAAACAAAAGCAAAAACAATGCCCTGAAACCCCAAATAAAATCCTGAGGAGATAGAAAAGGAAGAATCTGATTTTCAGGCTTCATACATAATTAGATTCAAACATCAAATTTTCAGGGGGAAAAAATCACAAGACATACAAGGAAAGAGGAAAGTATGACCCATTTAAAGAAAAATACAACTACAATAGAAAATGTCCAGTGAGAAAGGCCTGATAGCAAATCTACTAGAGAAAGACTTTGAAACAAGCGTGTTAAATATGCTCAAAAAACTAAAGGCGGACAATGGAGAGAGTTGAGAAAATGAAGTATGAGCAAAATGGAAATATCAGCAAATTACAAAGAAATTCTAGATCTAAGGAGAAGAACGTGAGTGAAAATTCACCAGAGAGATTCAAAGTCTGATTTGAGCAGGCAGAAGAAAGAATCAGTGTAAGAATTATTAGGTAAGGTAATTCAAATGATCATGTCTAAGGGAAGAATAAAGATTGAAGAAAAATGAACAAAGCCAAGGGGACCCGCGGGACACCTTATAGAGGTTTAACACGCATTATAGTAGTCCCGAGAGAGAGGGGCAGAGAGGTTATTTGAAGAAATCATTCCTGAAAACTTCCCAAATTTGAAGAAATACATGAATATAAACATCCAAGAACTTAAATCCAAAAAGATGAATTCAAAGAGACCCACACAGAGACACAAAAATTGTTGGCATCAAAAACAAAGAGAATCTTGAAAGCAGCAAGAGAGAAGCAAATCATCACATAAAAAGAATCTTCAGGGGCGCCTGGGTGGCTTAGTTGGTTAAGCGTCCGACTTTCGCTTAGGTCATGATCTCGTGGTTCGTGGGTTCGAGCCCCGTGTCAGGCTCTATGCTGACTGTCAGCTCAGAGCCTGGAGCCTGTTTCAGTCTGTGACTCCCTCTCTCTCTGACCCTCCCCTGCTCACGCTGTCTCTCTCTCTCCTAGAAATAAATAAAAATATTAAAAAAAAAAAAAGAATCTTCAATAAGACTGTCACCAGATTCCTCATTTGAAACTTTGGAGGCCAGAAGTCAGTGGGCTAGCATATTCAAAGTAGTGAAAGAGGAAAAAAAAAATGTCAGCCAACAATCCTGTATCCACCAAACTGTCCTTCAGAAGCTGTGAAGAAATTAAGCCCAAAGCTAGCAGAAAGTAATAAAGATCAGAAATGAACAACACATAGAATAGAAAAACCAAACAAATAAGGATTCTCAGAGATGAACACACATAGAATACAAAAACAAATAAGAAGGATTCTAGGAAGATGGAGTCAGAAGCATCAGGAATGCTTCCTCCTTACACAACAATTGTACTGGCAAAATCATCTGATGTAACTATTTTGGAACTCAGTCTGTTGAAGGCTTGCAACTTTCAGGGAAAGGCTTGGGTGGTAAATTTTACTATATTTCAGTTCTTAGCATGGTAATTGCTGCACAACCCCACCCCCAGCCACTTGACAGGCAGCTGTGTTCTTGGACCAGCTTGCACAGAGCTTGTAGCGGCCAAGCAGGCAAGAAGGACCTTGTCCTCCAAATATCAGGGATCTTCCCTGATTGCTGCTGCTTCTGATTATAGAGGTACAGAGGCAGGGAGCTATTGCTTTTGCACCTCACCCATCTGTTGCAAGTGTCTTATAATATATTTAAAGGGCCAGTGCCCTTTTCTCCCTTTCATCCCTTAATTTTTTGTTTTTGAGGGGTTAGGAACCAGATGTTAAAGACTAAGGTATTCAAACACTCCTGCATATACAGGAAAAGTTAGAAAGTGATTGTGCATACCCAAGGAAAAGAGATGAGAAGATGTTAAATCTGCACCTCAGGCCGACTCTGAGCACAGAAATGGTATGATAATCAAAAAGAAAAGTAACAAAAAAACAACAAACCCTGAGGGAAAGGGAAGAAAATGATTTTCAGAGTTATCAGATTATTAGATTCAAATGTCTAATATATAACAAAATTTCACAAGTCAAAGAGACAAAAAAATATGACTTATTCAAAGTGAAAAATAATACAACAGAATCTGTTCCTGAAAAAGACTTACTAGAAGATATATTAGGTAAAGACTTTATGTTAAAGATACTCAAAGTCAATGGGGTGCCTGAATGGTTCATTTGGTTAAGTATTCAACTTCGGCTCAGGTCATGATCTCGCAGTCTATGAATTCGAGCCCCATATTGGACTCTGTGCTGACAACTCAGAGCCTGGAGCTTGCTTCAGATTCTGTGTCTCCATCTCTCTCTGCCCCTCCCCTGCTCACACACTGTCTCACTCAAATAAACATTAAAAAAATTTTTTTTAAAGATACTGAAAGAAAACAATGTGAGAACAAAATGCAAGTATCTATTAAGAGAGGGAAAATCCAGAAAGAAACCAAAATTTCTTTTGGAGCTGAAAGGTACAATAACTGAAGTAAATCACAAGGAGTCAAAGGCAGATTTGAGCTGGCAGAACATAAATCGGTACTTAAAGATAAGACAGTGAAAATTATTGAGGTTCAGGAACAGAAAAAGATGAAAACTAGCAAACAGCATGGATGCCTATGGGAAACCATCAAAAGCACCAACATAGGCATTGTGGGAGTCTCAAAGAAAAATGAGAAAGAGGCAGAGAGAATATTTGATGAAATGATGACTGAGAATTTCCCAGATTTGAAGAAAGACATGAATATAAATATCCAAGAAGCTCAACAGACTGCCAAGTAAGATGAGCTCAAAAAGACCCACTCCTTGGATCCTCCTTCAACCTCCAGGAACTAGTGGAGGGATGTGTAACCTCTCCCTCTTGTCCACTTTATTCCCAGGATGAGAGGAGCCTCTCTCCTTCCCCATCAGACTGGATGTGCCTTTATCCTCCAATGACCTGGTCTCTCTGAACACCCCCCATTCTCCACCTGCTGTTGCAGGGTACTTCTTGACCCACCCAGATTTCACAGTTCAGGAGGCTCTCCTGATATCTCTGTTCATATCCTGTACCCCCATTTCTGGGGCCTCATCACTGTGGAAGATAGGTATAGTAAGGGTATAAGTGGGTGGGAGGCATGGGGAAGGTTTTGGAGTAGAACTGGGAGGATGTGTATGAAGGGCGGATGACAAAGTCCCCCAGAGGAGAGGGGACCAACTTTGGTGGATGAGAAGGCATACTTATTTTTTGCCTCTTGTACAGTATTTGAAAAGAGAATTAAAAAATCCCAAAACCCAACATATTATAATCAAACTTTCAAAAGCCAAAGAAAAAGGGCAAATCTTGAAAGCAGTGAGAGAAGGCAGTTGTCACATACAAGTTGTCCTCAGAGATTTGCAGATATCTTTTTTTATAAGAAACTTTGGAAGGTAGAAGACAGTGGGCAGATAACATTCTAAGTGCTCAAAAAAAAAAAAAAATCTATCAACCAAGAACCCTATGTCCAGCAAAACTGTCCTTCAATAGTGAGGAAGAAATCAAGATATTACTTGATAAAAGCTGAAGGAGTTTGTGACCACTAGACGTGTCTGCAAAGTGAAAGGACACTAGACATTAACCTGAAGCCATGAGAAGTAAAGATCTCAGTAAAAATAAATACATGGACAATTATAAAAGTTAGGATTATTGTAATAGCTTGTAACTGTGCTTTTTCTATTTTACACGATTTATGATCCTAATGCATTTAAGTGAAAAAAATTGCTAATGTAATTATTACTGTAACTTTGGTTTGTAACTCCAAATTTTATTTTCTACATAATCTAAGAAACTAATGCATTTAATATACAAATTTATGTTTTGGAGCATATAATGTATAAAGATGTGATTTTGTGACATCAGCAACCAAAAAGGTTAGGGACAGCGTAATGGAGCAGCTATTTTTGGTGTATTATTGAAGTTAGGCTCTTATATATTCAATTTAGAATATTACAGCTTTAGGATATTGGGTATTAATCCCCATGGCACCCACAAAGAAACTAGCTATAGAATATACACAAAAGGAAAGTAAGAAGGAGCTTAAACATTTTGCTACAAAAAATCAATACAGAAGAAGACAGGGCTGTAGGAAATGAGGGGCAAAAAAAGCACTAGGGCATATAGAAAACAAATAGCACAACGACAGAAGTAAGTCCCTCCATGTCAGTAATTTTTAAAAATATTTTTGAAAGAGAGAAATAGAGCACAAGTAGGGGAGGGACAGGGAGGGAGACATAAAATTTGAAGCAGGCTCCAGACTCTGAGCTGTCAGCCCAAAGCCCTAAGCAGGGCATGAATCCACAAACCATGAGACCATGATCTGAGCCAAAGTTAGACACTTAACCAACTGAGGCACCCAGGCATCCCAGAAATTACTTTAAATGTAAATGGATTCTGGGGCATCTGGATGGCTCACTTATATAAGCATCTGACTCTTGATTTCTGCTCAGGTCATGATCTCATGGTTTGTGAGATCGAGCCCAGTGTTGGGCTCTGCACTGACAATGAAGAGCTTGCTTGGGATTCTCTCCCTCTCTCTCTGCCACTTCCTTGCTTGTGTACACTCTTTCTCTCTCTCTCTCTCCAATATAAATAAACCTTAAAAATGTAAATGGAGAGGCACCTGGCTGGCTGGTAAGTGTATGACTTTGGCTTAGGTTACGATCTCACAGTTTATGAGTTCAGGCCCCATGTTGGGCTCTGTGCTGACAGCCCAGAGCCTGCTTTGGATTCCATGTCTCCCTCTCTGTCTGTTCTTCCCCTGCTCGCACTCTTTTTCTCTGTCTGAAATAAAGATTTTTTTAAAATGTAAATGGATTAAACAATCCAATTAAAAAAGAGATTGGCAAAATGGACAAAAATACGTGATCCAACTCTATGTCTGTTTACAGGAGACTCACTTGAGATTGAAAGATACAGACTTTTTAAAAAAATAGTTTATTGTCAAGTTGGTTTCCATATAACACCCAGTGCTTATCCCCACAAGTGCCCTCCTCCATACCCATCACCCTCCTTCCCCTCCCCCCCCACCCCCACCAGTCCTCAGTTTTTTCTCAGCATTCAAGAGTCTCTCATGGTTTGCCTCCTTCCCTCTCCTCCACTATTTCCCCCCCTTCTCCCCTGTGGTCTTCCATTAAGTTCCTCCTAATTCTCCTATACGTGTAAACATATGGAAAAGATACAGACTTCTTGAAAGTGAAATGATGGAGAGGGATATTCCAGGCAAATAAGTAAAAATAAGAGCACAAAAGACTATAAATTTCAGACAAAATAGACTTTAAATCAAAAAAGCTTACAAGAGACAAAGATGTTACATGTTAACAAAATGTTTTGACAGCAAGAAGATACTGTATTTATAAACATTTATGTACCTAATGACAGACCATAAAAATACATGATGCAAAAAGTGACAGAATTGAAGGGAGAAATAGTTTTGCGATAATAATTGGAGACTTTTAATACCTCATTCAAGTAATAGAACAACCAGACAGAACATAACAAAGTAAGGACTTAAGCAATACAATAAGTCAACTAGTTCTAGACAACACATATAGAGTATTGTCATTTACCCATAACGGCATACACATTCTTCTCAAGTGCACATGGGAGTTTTTCTAGGATAGACCTTATGGAGGGCCACAAATTAACTCAATAGATTTTAAAAGATAGTTAGAATACAAAGTGTCTTCTTTGACCACAATAGGTAAAGTTGGAAGTAGTAAAACACTAAAATACACAAAAGTTTGGACACTAAACAACACAATTGTAAACAACCAACAGATGAAAGAAGAAATTATAAGGGAAATTTGAAAATACTTAGAGACAAAACAAACACAACAAAACTCATGAGATGCATTGAAAGTGGTGCTAAGGGGGAAATTTATTGCTATAAATGTCTACATTAGAAACAAGAAACTTGGGGCGCCTGGGTGGTTCAGTCAGTTAAGCGTCTGACTTCGGCTCAGGTCATGATCTCACGGTTCATGGGTTCGAGCCCTGCGTCAGGCTCTGTGCTGACAGCTAGCTCAGATCCTGGAGACTGCTTCAGATTTTGTGCCTCCCTCTCTCTCTGACCCTCCCCTGCTCACACTGCCTCACTCTCTCTCTCAGAAATGAATAAAAGCATTTAAAAAAAAAAAAGTTTCCCAAACAGCAACCAAACTTTACAACTTGAGAAACTAGAAAAAGAATACACTAAAACCGCAGCTAGCAGAAGGAACAAGTAAAGATTATAGCAGAGAGCAATGAACCAGAGAGTAGAAAAAATGGAACAGAAAATCAACGAAACCAAAAGTTGGTTCTCTGAAATCAACAAAATTGACAAACCTTTAGCTAGATGACTAAGAGAAAAACAAGTCTCAAACTACTAAAATCAGAAATGAAAGTGTGGACATTACTGTTGATTCTACAGAAATTAAAAAGAGAGTACTGTGAACAATTGTATGCTGAAAAATTGGATAATCTGGATGAAATGGACAAATTTCTAGAAACACAAAAACCTACCAAGACTAAGTCATGAAGAAATAGTCTGTGTAGACCTATTATTAGTAAGGAGATGGAATCAGCAATTTTAAAATCTCCCAACAGAGAAAAGTGTTGGTCCTGATGGCTTCACTGGTGAATTCTACCAAACATTTAAAGAAGAATACCTTTTCAAAAATTTCCAAGATATTGAAGAGAACACTTTGAAGCTCATTGTATGAGGCTAGCATTACTCTGATGACCAGACAAAGCCAAAGACTACAAGCAAAGAAAACTACAATATCCCTTATGAACATTGTTGCAATAATCATCAACAAAATACTAGTAAACAATTCAGCATTTTAAGAGGATTTCACATCATGACCAAGTGGGATTTATCCCTGGTATGCAAAGATGATTCAAGCAAATCAATCAATATGATGCACCACATCAATAAAATGAAGGGGAAAAACACATGATCATCTCATTTGATGCAGAGAAGTCATTTGTCAAATTCAACATCCTTTTATGATAAACACAACAAACTAGGAATAGAAGGAAACTGCTTCCATGTAATAAAAGCTATACATAAAAGCACAGCAGACTTAACACTCAATGGTGAAAGACTGAAAGTTTTTTCTCTAAGGTCAGGAATAAGGCAAGGATGCTTTCACTTCTTCTCTACAACATAGTACTAGAAGTTCTAGCCAGAGCAATTAAGCAAGGAAAAGAAATAAAAGGCCTCCAAAGTGGAAAGGAAAAAGTAAAATGACCTCTATTGGAAGATGATATGATCTTATATGTATAAGATCCTAAAGATGCTACAAAACTTTTAACTAATAAATGGATTCAGCAAAGTGGCAGAATGTGTTTTTACTGTGATTATTTGTTTCTTTTCATTCTTCTATTAATATTTGCTTTATATAGTTTGGGGCAATGCTGTTAGTCACATGCAAATTAGAAATTGTTATATTTTCCTGGTGAAGTTAACATCTCACTTTTATGATTTCTTTATCACTACCTAAAAATAAGTATTTTGAATGAAAGAAGCCAGACCCAAGGGATATAAGTTATATGATTCCATATATATGACATACTGGAAAGGGCCAATCCATAGGAATAGTATAAATATCAGTGGTTGCCATGGGTGGGGGGCTAGGAGGAGAGGCTGACTACAGACTACAAGGGAAATTTTTGGATGGACTATGGTGGACACACAACTCTATTAATTTTTCAGAACTCATGAAACAGTATACCACAATGAATGTGTTTTAAGTTACAATGGGAACCTTTATGTTATTATATTTTACCAACAATTTAAAAATTGCATATAAAGAGTTCATACTGGTACCTCAGAATCTACTCTAGCAGCACAGGGTAGCATTCTTCCTTTGTGGATCTATAACTTCTTTCCCTGATGTTGGGAAACATTACTCTCATTACATTTCCACATTTGTTATGCATATAAAATAATTTCAGGATTGCTAACCCATATGCTGTGGGTTACAGGATGTGAGAAACGGATTTACCAACCAGAGTCTGTATATGTATGGTTCTTTTTGTCATTACCCTTATAGTATCCAATGAAAATACTATTTTCCAAAGTTATGTAGGTTTTAGTTCCCTCATTCCCACCCTTTTCAGTGTGGTATGCTGTATATACTACAATTAGGTTCATTTGTTACCATCTGCTTTCCACGTTGGGTTTCACCAACAGCATGGTACGATTTTTAAGTGTACAGTTCAGTGGCATTAAGTACATTCACACTGGTATGTAACCAACACCATTTCCATTTCCAGAACTTTTTTGTTATCCCAAACTGAAACTCTGAACCCATTAAACAGTAATTCCCCATTCTTCCTCCCCACAGCCCTGGTAATCTCTATTCTACTTTCTGTATTTGTATTCAAGTATCCTTATATAAGTGGACCCATGCCATATTTGTGCACTAATACCAGACTTTTTTTCTTTGGCTTATTTCATTTAACATAATGTCTTCAAGGGACATCCTTACTGTGGTATATGTCAGAATTACATTCCTTTTTTCAAGGCTGAATAATATTTTATCATATGTATATACCACTTTAATATATCCATCAGTGGACCTTTGGGTTGTTTCTACTTTTTGACTGTTGTGAATAATGTTTCTGTGAACATTGATGAACAGATAATTGCTGGAGTCCATCTTTTCAATTATTTTAGTATATACCCAGAAGAAAAATTGCTGGGTCAAGTGTTAATTCTGTGATTAATATTTAAAAAAATTAATGTTTATTTATTTTTGACAGAGAGAATGACAGAATGTGAGCAGGGAGACAGAATCTGAAGCAGGCCCCAGGCTCTGAGCTGTCTGCATAGAGCCTGACATGGGATTTGAACCCACAAACTGTGAGATCATGACCTGAACTGAAGTCTGACACTTAACTGACTGAGCCACCCAGGTGCCCCTTTATGTTTAACATTGTGAGGATCACCATACTTTTTCCACAATGACCACCATTTTAGAATGCCACCACCAATGCATAAAGGTCCCAGTTTCTCCACATTCTTGCCAACATTTCTAATTTTCTGCTGAATACACACACACAAACACACTCACACTCACTCATATATATTTGTAAGTAGATCAATAGATACATATAGTATAACTTGGTATATATACACAGGTTTTCCTGCTCTGTCAGCTGAGGAACCAAAAACAATGACATACTGATAGTGATGAGCACACCTAACTCCTAGATCTTTTTTTTTTTTTTTTAATGTTTTTTAATTTATTTCTGAGAGAGAGAACAACAGCGTGAGCAGGGGAGGGTCAGAGAGGGAGATACAGAATCTGAAGCTGGCTCCAGGCTCTGAGCTAGCCATCAGCATAGAGCCCAACACGAGGCTCAAACCCACGAACCATGAGATCATGACCGGACCCGAGGCCGGTTGCTTAACCGACTGAGCTACCCAGGCAACCCCCAGATCTTGGTTTCTAAATACTATTCTCTAGTCCAAGGGGCCGGGACACCCTTGGAGAAGTACTTGGTTCCAGGACTGAAGCAAGGAAAATACAAGGTAATCCTGGAGTTTCTTTGGAGGCAGACAGTAAGGAAGTGCTAGATAAAAAGAGGAAAGGATGGGGGCACACAGACACAAGAGCCAACCTGAAAAAGCTCCCATTGGCCACAACTGGAACAATTTGGAAAACATTTCTGTAGTATATTTCTCCAAAATCTATAACCTCAGTCTACTTATGAGATAACATCAAACCCAAATTGAAGGACATTCTTCAAAATACTTGACCTGTACTCTTCAAAAGTGTCAAGGTCATAAAAGACAAGGAAAAACAGGATCTGTCACAGATTAGAAGAGAATAAGGAAACATGACAGCTAAATTTGGAATGGAACCCTGGATTGGGTTTTGGGACCAAAAAAACCATTATTGGGATAACTGGTGAAATCTGAGTGAAGTCTGTAGTTTATTTAGTGGCATTGAAACAATGTTAATTTCTTACTTTTGATAATAGTACTGTGGTTATATAAAATGTTAACATTTGGCTATACTGGATGAAGAGGATAGGGGAATGTTATACAATCATTGTGACTTTTCCTTACATCAAAAATGTCCCTTAAGTCAGGTTTATGTTTGTATATCCCATGTGCTTATTTGATTTTGTGCGTATTTCTGAATGATGCTAAAATCTCCTGCCATGATGACAGATTAGTGTATTTCCTTTGTTAAAAACAAGACAACAGGCCCAAAATGGAATCACTTATGCTAAACCCCACAAACTGAGACTTAATTACAGGGTTGACGAGACCTAGATGCATCAATCAGAAACCACCTGGTCAACACTAGTGAGGTCATCTGCCTGCTACACCCTTGCCATCCCCTAAAGGACTAACCTTGCTAGAACCAATCCACTTCCCGTTCTTGCTCCCTTCTGTCTGTCAAAGTCTTTCATGTATCCAGCTCTTCAGAGCTCCTTTCCATCTGCCACATGAGATGCTGCCCATTTCATGAATCACTGAATAAAACAATAAGACCTTTAAAATGTATTCAGTTGAATTTTTTAAATACTCCTCATCATTTTATCAATGTTTACTTTATGCCTTTAAGGTTATATTACTAGGCACATGCAAATGTAAAATTGCTGTATCTGCTAGGTGAAATAACATTTAATCTTATTAAATGTTTTCCTCTTTATCCTAAATTTATAGGGATTTTTGCCTTGAAATCTGTTTGGTCTGGTATTAGAGTAGCTATAGCAACTTTCTTTTGGTTAGAATTTACCTAAGTATCTTTTGTATCCTTTGACTTTCAACCTCTCAGCATACTTATGCTTGAAAAGTGTCTCCTTAACAGCAGCATGACAAACTGCCTTTTAACTTGAACATTTAGCGTATTTACATGCATGGTTGGAATTACTGACATTGTTTCAGTTTATAACTATCATCTTATTTTATACTTTTTCTTGTATCACCAGTTTCATGTTTCTCTCTTGTCCTCTTTTGTATATATTTGGTATTTTTCTCCTCTCCCACTGTTAACCCCTCCTCCCACGTACTTTGAAAGTTAAGTTAGGGTGTAGTACTTTCATTGTTTACTCCAAGAATTCCAATGGTGCTCTTTCTCTTAAAAAATAATACATTCATGGGGCGCCTGGGTGGCTTAGTCGGTTAAGCGTCCGACTTTCGCTTAGGTCATGATCTTGCGGTTCGTGGGTTCGAGCCCCGCGTCGGGCTCTGTGCTGACTGCCAGCTCAGAGCCTGGAGCCTGTTTCAGTCTGTGACTCCCTCTCTCTCTGACCCTCCCCTGCTCACGCTGTCTCTCTCTCTCTCTCTTTCTCTCCTAGAAATAAATAAAAATATTTAAAAAAAAGTAATACATTCAATAAATAAAAGTTCAATTTGTAACACTTGCCTATTTCTGTGATGTAAATACTTCCATCTGATTTCAGGCTACCTTCAGTGAGTGTGCACTTGGAAACTGAGGTGCAGAAATTGCTTGTAAGAAGCTGCTTCACTTGTGGGGATGAGCACTGAGTGTTATGTGGAAACTAATTTGACAATAAACTATTTGTAAAAAAACAAAAAACAAAAAACAAAAGAAGCTGCTTCCAGCTAGTTTCATACCACTTACACCCTCGATAAAGAGTCTTAAAATACTTTAACTCTATTTTCCAACTCTGAAGTAATTGTGGATGTGTATTGTAACTTTATATTAGTTTTCTATTGCTCTATAACAAATTACCGCCAGTTTAGTGGCTTGGTAAAGCACCAATTCATCATCTTCCAGTTCTGTAGGTTAGAGGTGCTGGCAAGGCTGCTGAGAATTCTGTTTCCTTAACTTTCCCAGTGCCTGTCGGTCTCATCTCATGGCCCTTTGGTCATTCTTCAGATCCAGCAACAGCAGACTGAGCAGTCATTGCATCTCCTCATCTCCCTTCCTGGACCCTGGTAATGGCATTGTCCCTTTCCCCAATCCAGATAAGCGCTCCACATTAAAGTCAGCTGATTACCACCCGTAATTCCATCTGTACTCTTAATTTTCTTTTGCTATGTGACATGAAATATTCATAGGGTATGGGGATAAGTATATGGGCATCTTTGGAAGACCATTACTTTGCCTCCAACTCTTGCTATAAAATTTTTTAAAGTTAATCCACAATACGTTATTATTGTTTTTAAGGCCAATGTTTGTTTAAATTACTATTTTCTGTGCTCTTTATTACTTCTTGAAGCCCAGATCCATCTGCTAATTTCCTCTTGCCTAATGTACATTCTCCTGTTTTATGCATTTCACTCTTATGTAACCTGGTATGGATTTCTTTTTATTTGTTCCACTTGAGATTTGTCTGGCCCTTTGAAGCTGTGAGGCAGTATCTTTCATCAGTTCTGAAATTCTTAGTAGCTGTCTTTTCAGATACTGCTTCTCCATTTTCTCTTGTCTCCCATCTGGGTCCATAGGTATACATAGTTAGACCTTCTGACTTTATCTTCTGTGTTTCTTAACCCTTCTTCATATTTTCCTTCTCTTTGACTTGTGTTCCATTACTGGTGACCTTTTCAGTTCTATTTTCCATTTCACTAATCTCAGTGCATTTAATTTGCTATTAAACACATCCATTACACTTGTAATTTCAAACCTATTGTATTTAAATTCTGATTGTTTTTCAAATCTCATCCTTTTGGTATATATTTCAAGGTTATCTTTTATCTATTTCAAAGTATTAAACAGTTATTGTAAGGTCTGTGTCTAATAATTCCATTTATCTGAAATTCTTAAAGGTCTGTTCCAGTGGGGTTTTTTTCCTTTCTAATTCATGGTGCTATGTTTCTGTTTGTGTTATTTTTGACTATTAAAATTTTATTTGGAATTTGATTTTTCTTGGAATCTTATTTCATATATTCTCTGATGCCCAGAATAAATGTGGATTCTTTCAGAAGGGATTTGTGTTTGCATCTGCCAGCCTCCAGAAGCACTCTCAACCCAGGATCACTCTTCTCAATTTTCAGGTTACCCAGGTGGTAGCAGTTCAGGCTGCACAGCCATGTAAGGGCTGCTCCTGGTTTTCCTATCCTCAGAGGGAATCCTCTCCCAAACCAAATTGAAGACACTTAACTCTCCTCTGGGGTGGAGGCCAGTTATTTCTTTTTCTTGGGTATTACCCTTTGGAATCCCATCCTGAGGGATAGAGGCTGCTCTTTCACAGCCCCTGCCTTGGATAGGTCCTAAGTGTTGTTTTCTGTTCCTCAAATGCCAGAAGCTGTGAAATCTCGAATGCAGGTTCCCTGGTGTGACGAGGGTCCCCAGAAGGAAGCTGCTGTCACTCTCTAGGCTCACCTCTTTGCTTCTGTTACCTAACCAGAGAAAGTTCAGCTTTCTTATCAAATCATTAGATAATTCTGATATTAAAATAATTTTTCAGGGCTTTTAACTGTTTTTAGGATTAGGTCAAATTAGGTATATAACCTGCCTTTTCTGATAATTAAAATCCACTCTTTCAGACCTTTTATTTCAACAATATATTTTTTAAATTTCTGAGATTTCTAAATAGATTCTCTTCATTTTTTTTTGTTTTGGCAAAAACAAAAATTTTGCATCATAAAATTTACCATTGTAATAATTTGAAGTGTACAGTTCTGTGCCATTCACTGCATTCCCAGTGTTGTATAACCATGACATCAGTATTTCTAAAATGACCATTCCACAGAGACTCTGTAACGACTAAGCAGTACCTCCCCATTCTCCCACCCCTGGCCCCTGGTAACCCCTAATCCACTTATCTGTATCTGTTAGTTTGCCTGTTCTAGCTTCCTGGTATAAGTGGAGTGCCACAATATCCTTTTGCGTCTGGCTTATTTCACATAGCGTGTTTTGAAGTTTGATCTGTGTTATGCGAATCAAAATTCCACAACTTCTTATGAATAAATAATGTTTATACTATCTTTTGTTATCCATTCAGTTGTTGATGGGCATTTGGGTTTCCACCTTCTTGCTATGGTAAATACCTGCTACTGTGAACTTTGGTGTACAAGTATTTGTTTGAGTTCCTGCTTTAACTCCTTTGGGACATATACCCCAGAAGCAGAATTGCTAGATCACATGGTATTTCTGTGTTTAGCATTTTTAGCAACTGCCAAACTGTTTTCCACAGTGGTCGAGCCACTTACATTCCCACCAACACTGTACTAAAGTCCCAGTTTCTCCACATCCTCATCAACACTTGATATTTTCTGGCTTTTGGTGGTAGCCATTTTATATGTGGGAAGTGGTATTTCACATACTTTAATGCATTTCTTTAATGACTAATGATGTTGAGTATATTTTCATGTGGTCATTTGCTATGAGTATATCTTCCTTGGAGAAATATCTATTCAAGCCCTTTGCACATTTTTTAATTGTGTTTGGATTTCTGTGTGTGTGTGTGTGTGTGTGTGTATGTGTGTGGTTGAGTTGTAGGGTTCCTTATGTATGTTGGGTATGAATCCATTATCAGATATATGATTTGTAAATATCTTCTTCCATTCTGTGGGTTGTCTTTACTTTTGATAATGTCCCTTGATACAGTTTTTTTTTTTAATTTTGATGAAATCCAATTGATAAAGATTTTTCTTTTGTTGCCTGTGGTTTTGGTGTCATATCCAAAAGAATCAGTGTCAAATACAGTGTCATGAAGCTTTTCCCCTATGTTTTTTCCAAGACTTTTATTGTTTTAACTTGTATGTTTAGACCTCTGACCAATTTTGAGTCATTTTTGTATATGATGTAAGGTATGTGTCCAACTTCATTCTTATTGAAAAGACTATCCTTTCCACATTGAACGGTCTTAACACTGGAGTCAAAAATATGTTGGACCATGTATGTGAGACTTTATTTCTGGGCTCCTTTTTTTATTCCATTGTCTATATGTCTATGTTTATGTACTGTACTATTTTGATTACTATAGTTTTTATTGTTAGTTTTGAGATTGGGATGTGTGAGTCTTCCAACTTTGTCCTTTATTTTTAAGAGTATTTTGGTTATTCAGTGTTCTTGAGATTCCGTATGAATTTTAGGATGACTTATCCTATTCTGTAAAAAATGTCTTGAGATTTTGATTGGGACTCCACTGAATCTGTAAATTGCATTGGGGTAGCATTGACATCTTAATGGTATTAAGATTTTCAGTCTTAGGGCCTGGGTGGCTCAGTCGGTTGAGCGTCCGACTTTGGCCCAGGTCACGATCTCACAATTCATGGGTTCGATCCCTGCATTGGGCTCTGTGCTGACAGCTAGCTCAGAGCCTGGAGCCTGCTTCAGATTCTGTGTCTCCCTCTCTCTCTGCCCCTACCCTGCTCATGCTGTCTCTATCTCTGTCTCAGAAATAAATAAAAATTTAGAAAAAAGATTTTCAATCTGTGAGCATGGGGCAGCTTTCCACTTATTTATATCTGCATTAATATTTTCAACATTGTTTTGTAGTTTTCAGTATCACATTTTTGTCATTTTGAATAAATATTTCTAAATATTGTTTTCTTTTTGATGCTAATGTAAATAGAATTGGTTCCTTAGTTTCTTTTTCGTATTGCTCATTGTTAATGAGTGGAAGTTCAACTGACTTTTCTTAATCTCTTTATTGAGTATGACTGAAATTCAAAAAGCTGTACATATCTAATGTATACAATTTGATGAGCCTGGAGATCATAATATCCCTGTGAAAACATCACCACGATGAAAGCCATAAACCTATCCATCACTGCCAAAAGCTTTCCTCTCATTCCCTTTATGTATTATTATTTATGTTTCTTTGTTTATTTACTCATATACATTTTTTTCTTTTGTGGTTAACAGCACTTAAGATCTACCTTCTTAGCATATTATTAAGTATACCATACAGTGTTGTCAATATAGACCCTGTATTGTACATTTGATCTCCAGAACTTACTCATTTTGCATAACTGAAACTTTGTACCCTTTGACTAACCAACATCTCGTTTTTCACTCTTCCCAGCCCTGGTAACCATTATCCTATGCAGTGGTTTTAAATTTTACTATTTAAATTTCTCTTAAGAGTGGGATCATGCATTATTTGTCCTTTGTCTGGTTTATTTCACTTAGCATAATGTTCTTCAGGTACATCCATGTCATTGTAAATGTCAGGATTTTCTCTGTTTTAAAGGCTCACTGATATTCTATTGTATTTATACACCACATTTTTTAATTCATTCATTCTTTGATGGACAATTAGGTTATTTCTCTATCTTGATTATTGTGAATAATGCTGCAATGAATATCAGAGTATAGATATCTTTTTGAGATCTTCAGTACTTTTGGATATATACTAAATGTGTGATTTGGGGTCATATAGTATTGTTTTCTTTTAATTTTTCTTTTCTATTTTATTTTTATTTGAGAAAGAGAGCCTGCAAGTGGGGGAGAGGGGCAGAGGGACAAAGAGACAGAGAGAGAAAAAGAGAGAGAATTCCAAGCCAACTCCATGCTCAGTGCAGAGCCCAACATGAGGCTTGATCCCATGACCCTGGGGTCATCATCTGAGCCGAAATCAAGAGTTGAATGCCCAACCACTAAGCCGTCTGAGTACTCCGGATCATATAGTATTTCTGTGTTTAGCTTTTTGAGGAATCTCTATACTGTTTTCCACAGTGGCTGTACCAGTTTGCATTTCTACCAACAGTGTAGAAATGTGTACATTTTGTGTACAAGGTGCCCCATTTCTCAACATCCTTACCAATGTGTATGTTTTATTTTTTTTGTAATGGCCATTCTAACAGGTGTGAGGTGATATCTTACTGTGATTTTTATTTGCATTTCCCTGATGATGTTATGTTGAACTCCTTTTTATATACCTGTGGCCATTTGTATGTCTTCTTTTGAGAAATGTCTCAAGGTCCTTTGCCTATTTTTAAATAAGTTTTGTTTAAGTTTATTTATTTATTTTTGAAAGAAAGAGCACAGGGCAGAGAGGGGCGGGAGGTGAGGGGGACAGAGGATCTGAAGCAGACTCTGTGTTGACAGCAGAGAGCCCTATGTGAGGCTCGAATCCACAAATCGTAAGATCATGACCTGAGTCAGTCAGAAGATTAACTGACTGAGCCACCCAGGTACCCCTAAATCAGTTTTTTTTTTTTAATTATTATTGAGTTGTAGGAGTTCTATAATTTGAATATTAACCTCTTATTAGATTTATGGTTTGTAAATAGTTTCTTCCATTCCATAGGTTGCCTTTTCATTTTGCTGATTGTTTCCTCTGCCAGGCATTCGTTTTTTAGTTTGATATAATCCCATTTGTCTATTTTTTCCTTTTGTTGTCTGTGCTTTTGGTGTCTTATCCAAGAATTCATTGTAAAATGCAACATTTCACTTTTCCCCTAGGTTTTCTTCTAAGAGTTTTATGATTTCAGGTTTTAGAGTTATGTCTCTTATCCATAGCATCCTGTCATTTCATTCTGAAGGACTCCCTCCCTTTACCATTCGTTCTAAGGTAGTTTGCGAATAAGGCCTGTTGAAGGCAATGAGTCTGTGCGGACTGGGAAACCGGATACTACCTGTTCAAGGCCAAGGCCACTGCTACTGTGGGGAAAAGGAGGGACAATGCAAATAAAAATGCCACTGAGCTTTCCTGCAATTTTAAATATGGCTTTTTCTCACTTGAATGTTTGCTTGGTTGCTATAAATCTTGGGTGTTCAGAGCCCCTACACAATTCGTTCAGATAGTTTCAGGTTTTCTTCACGTTTTTGTGGAGAAATGAGAGCTTGGAACTTACACTGTTTTTTTAACCTATCAAATTGGCAATAAAAGAAATTGTGAAATTTATAGAGTTTTGGGAAACTGGTGTTGATGACTATGCTGGGAGAGTAGTCTGTAGTTGTGTGTGTGTGTGTACATTTATATGTATAAGTGTGTGTATACATGTTATCAGTATGTATGTTTTCATGTGTATATATGTGTGTGTATATACATGTGTACTGGTATATATATATATATATGTATGTATTTGCTTGCATGTATGTATATTATATATTTATCTGAAAAGACTTAAAATACTAATATCATCTGACCCAGAAGTACAACTCCTAGAAATTGGGCTTAAGGAAATAATCATGGATGATTACTGGATGAAGTAATCATGGATGGGGAGTTTTGACTACAAGGATATGTACTGTCCATATTCCTTATAGTAATGAATACTGGCAGCAATATTTATGTCCAACAGTAGGGGCTGGTTAAAACATAATCATCCACCAGGCAGTGAAATGGCACACAGCCACTAAAAGTTATGTTAAGGAAGAATAATATGTCAGTGAACTTATAGTTATTAAAGTATTATTCTTTAGTTTTTGAGGTGAGGGAGGGGCAGAGAGAGAGAGAGAGAGAGAGAATCTTAAGCAGGCTCCACACCCAGCACAGAGCCAGAGGAGATGTGGGACTCTATCTCACTACTGTGAGATCCTGACCTAAGCCAAATCCAGAGTTGGACTTTTAACCAGCTGAGCCACCCAGGTGCCCCTTAAAATATATTTTTAAATCAACTAAGTTTATTTTAAAAAATTATCTGACCTCCCTCACTCTAGTAGCAATCATTACTGCCTTGAGTCAGGCTATTTAAGAGTTGCCCCCTCCCCAAACTCTTCTAACCTTGGTCCTCTTGGATTTCTTCCTATTTTGGGTCTCACAGCCCTTGTGGATTTACTTAACTCACTTTACAGAGCATTAATTACCGCTGAACTTAAGGCAGCAATTCCTTGAGCTTCCATTTTATGGAAGGGTACAAAGATGCTCAAAATGGCATATGGATTTTCAGGCAGAGAAAGAGACCATGCACCAGCCAATGTATTAATCACTTTACAAATATTACTCATTCAACCCTCAGAGAAAGAAAGGGACCTATTCTCACCCGATTTTTCAAATGAAGAAACAATTGCACTGAGAAGGTTCTATCTTGCCCATGTTTCCAGAGCTGGTAATTGGTGGATCACAGATTTCAACTCAGATATTCTGGCTCCAGAGGCAAGGTTTTCAGTCATTGCTTTGCTTATCTCTCATTCTTATTAGCAGTAAAAACAAAATATTGATTATTAATAATATCTAATATAACACAGAAATGTGATCAACTGTGGTTTATATTTTCCAGAGCTTTATGTTAAGCGTTTTCACTTAACAAGAGTTCATTTATTTTTGAAACATTTTGCTGAAACAGGCACTGAGGCTCAAGCACTCACAAGCAGTATCTGTGAAAAGCACCATAGGAACCCCAGACTCATTACTATTGCTTAATAACGCAATGTAAAGAATAATAAAAGTGCTCCACGGTACTTAAGAGCTGAACAGTGTAATTTTATACACATTTTACAAGGGGTAACTGGCTCAGAGAGGCCAGCAATTCGTGCAAGACAGCACATCAAGTAAGAAATAACAAAGTTACCATTTGCTTAATAGTGCTGACAACGCCTTGCTCTCCTGGACTAAAGAAACGCTTTCCTTACAGAAATTAAACTCCGATCGAAGGGAGGTGTCGACTTCACCCAGTCCTGCAGCTGCTTCATGGCCCCGGGACAGGTGTTCGGTTGGTTTCGCAACCTAGTCACTTGTCCGAGAGTCCTGGCCCGCGGGCACCTGGGCAGGTGGGCCGATGGGCGGTTCGGGGCGGTGGGTCGCCACAGCTGCCCCTCCTCTGGTCCAACCCAGTGATGCTTGTCGCCCCCCACCCCCGACCCAAGGTCTCTGGGAAATGATACTGGGCCCTCTCCGAACACTTCCCCAAGCTCCGCGACCCCCGCGTTCCTCCCCGAGCGCCCCCATCCGCTGCCCCGGGCCCCCTCCCTGAGCGTCTCCCTCTGCTGCCCCGCGCCTCCTTCCGGAGCGTCCCCCGTCGCCCACGGCCCAGTCCCCGAACGACCTCCGCCCCTTCTTCCAGTGCCACCCGCTGTCCTGGACTCCCCTCGCCCAGCGCCCTCCGCCGTCCCAGCGCCCCCCGGAACTCCTCCCCGCCGCCCCGGGACCGCTCCCCGAGCCCCCTCCCATCGCTCCGGGCCCCCTCCCCGAGGGTCCCAGTCTCCCTCCCCGAGTGCCCCCACCGCCCCGGGTCCTTACCTCGCCGCCCCGGGGACCCTCCCCCGGCGCCCCCACTTCCCCGGGTTCCCCCACCAAGTGCCCCCGGGCTCCCTCCCCGCGTGCCCCCACCACCCCGGGAACCCTCCTCGCCGCCCCGGGGCCCCTGCCGGAGCGTTACGGGCCCCCTCCCCGAGCGTCCCACCACCACCACTCGGAGCCCCGCCGCCCCGAGCCTCCTCCCGGGCCCCTGTCCGAGCGTCCCGGGCCCCATCCCCGAGCGCGGCCCCCTCCCTGCACCCCCGCTGCCCGGAGCGGCCCGGGCGGGCGGCCGTGGCCGGCGCTAGGCCCCTCCCCGGCGGAGGCGCTCGGCGCGGAGGAAGCGGAGGCGGCGGCAGCGCCGAGACCTCGCCGCGCTGATGGCGTCGCCGGGGTGAGTGAGGCGCTCAAGGCCGCGCCGGGGAGGGGGCTGCGGGCCGCGAGGTGGGAGCCCCCGGGTGCAGGTGAGGGCGCGGGCCGCCTTCACTGTCTCTGGCCCGCGCCTCCCGCCCGGACCCCCGCCCTCCGGGCCCCGCGGCCCTCCCGCAGACCTTGGGCGGGCGCAGCCGGGCGAGGGGCGAGGGGGGCGGGGGCGGCCTGTCGGGGGCCTGGGGGCAGGGAGGGCGCGGCCCAGAGTCCCGGAGCCGCTGGGCCCGCAGGACCCGGTGCCTGGCCGGCCGGCGCCCCCGCCCTGCCCTGCGCAGCTGTTTTCCACTTGCTTGCGGAGGAGCGGATGCCGGCCCTCCCAGCAGCGGGGCGCAGCCTGTGGATCTCAGAGGGTCTCCCGGGATGGGGGAGGCCCCTCGCCCGCCCGCGGGGCTTCGGGTCGGGACCTGGGTCAGGCCCGGGCCGCGGGCCCCGCCAGGGTGGCGGCCTCTGTTCTGACATAACCGCCTTCCCCTGCCTCGGTGCTAAAATGTTCTTTCTTGAGGAAAATATGGTGACACACCGAGTTTGTGATTTTTTAAAAAATTCCTTACTTTAAAAACAAAACCTCAGCAATTAACTATAATTAGTTTTTGTTTCCATAATCTAACTAGTCATGAAAGCTGAGAATGACAGTTAATCCAATACCTTCAGTTCACAGAGGAGGAATATTACCCTCAAGGTCATTGCTTTAGTTGGTAAAATTCTTCATTTGACTACTGTCCACATTCAGAGGGTCTTAGACCTGGCAGCTGAGGTAGCAGCTCCTGTGGGGTAGAGAGGAGGATGTCAGGCCTCTTACAGGTGGGGGCTGGCTCTGTCCTCAGCCACCACTGAGCAGTGGGTTTGTGATAACCAAGTGGTGGGTCTTTTACATCCACCTGCAGGCTTTCTGGGCCTGGGATCTCTGGTTATAAAGTACCCAGGATTCTGAGCTCATAAATAGAATAAACACTGGCCCATCCCTCAAAAGGCCAGACTGATTCCAGCGGGTTCAAGGTCCTACCATGTTCCGGGCTCTCTTGTCGGGAGTGGTTGAAGCAGGGTGATGTCTGCGCCTGTGATGCAGCTGCTACCCGGTCTTCCAAACGTGATGGTGCATTTAGACCTGGGTCAGAGGTGGAGTTAATGGTGGCCTAGTAAGCCGTTCTGTGAGCAAACAGGCCCTACCTAAGTGGTGTCCCTGTGGCAGGTGGCATTAGTGTAGATTTGATATTGCATCATAGCGGGTGACCCCATGAGTCTGCAGTTACTACTAAACTGTAATGTTCTGACATGTGCTCACTGCAAAGCTGAGGTCACAAAACTTTCATTTTCCTTTATTTCATTTTGTAGAGAAAATGATCACTCACTGTGGCATGTATGCATCTGGGGACAGTGCGTACCTCCAGATGTAACCCCTGGATGCCTAATGTGCAGGTTTCACTGGTAGGGCAGAGTCCAGCCAGCAAGACCTGCCTTCCTGGGACTTTCTGGCCTGTCTCAGTCAGCTGACCAGCAGACATCCAGCCCACTGGACTCGGTGCCATGGAAACTAGTCCTGAGTCTCAGGCCAGGGATGGGAAGGGGTCAGTGATTTCTGCTGGGCTGTTCATGGAGGAGCTCTGAAACTGCAAGAGAGCTGGGAGAGAAGGAAGAGACCCTTACTGGTGTGCTGGGCATTTAGCAGAAGGGAATGGTGAGAAGGAAGTCACCGAAGGGAAAGATACATTTGAGGTGACCCACAGCCCCATGAGTTTGGAGCTCCGTAGAGACCAGGGTGCCAGGCCAGACTGTGGGCCTGGCTCACTGCCCACCACTCACTGAGGGGGAGTCCACATGACGGCAGCATGGCAGGGTCAGGAGGGACGAGACTTCTCACCCTGCTACCGTCAGCCCCGTCCTTGCTGCCCTGTGGCTGATCTTCTGTGCTCTGCCAGTGCCTTTGCTGTCGGGAGTCCTGGGGGTTCTGTAGTCCCTTTCTGCTAATCCCAATGTGTTCTCTGCCAGATTGCATCCTTTTCTGTGGTGGTTTTTTTTTTTTAAGTTCATTTTTGAGAGAGAGAAAGAGAGAGAGAGAGAGAGAGAATGAATGGGGGAGGGGCAGAGAGAGAGGGAGACAGAGAATCCCAAGCAGGCTTCATGCTGTCAGTGCAGAGCCCAACACGGGGCTCAGTCACACAGACTGTGAGATCATGACCTGAGCCGTTGTGGAGAATCAGATACTTAACCAGTTGAGCCACCCAGGCACCCCCATTTCTGTGGCTTTTAATGTTGTCTAGATCAGAGGTTCTTAACCTGGGGTCCATGATTCATTGGTGGGCTTTTAGGGTTCCTGTGCAGTGTTGGGGGTCAGTGTGTATGTTGGTGGGACCAGAGTCTGTAGCCTTTGTTGTCCACAGCCCAACCTGAAGGGGCTCTCACCTCAGCAGGCTTACAGCCACCCATCTATACCTACCTAGAGGGACAGCAAGTCTGGATTACCTGGGCTAAATATATTTATATTTCAGATTGTTAATGGCAGGTAATTTAAAAAACAAATTAAGTATAAAATGAAATAAAAAATGTAATCCAAACTTCCATAAACCACTACTTTTAAAACTTTGGTGTATTTTTAAATTTGTTAATGTTTATTTTTGAGAGACAGAGTGCAGGTGGGAGAGGGGCAGAGAGAGAGGGAGACACAGAATGTGAAGCAGGCTCCAGGCTCCAAGCTGTCAGCACAGAGCCTGACATGGGGCTCAAACTCATGAACTGTAAGATCACGACCTGAGCTGAAGTCAGACGCTCAACTGACTGAGCCACCCAGGTGCCCTTATTTTGGGGTATTTTTAATTAGGCTGTTCTTTTTTTTTTTTTTTAATTTATTTCTAGGAGAGAGAGAGAGAGAGACAGCGTGAGCAGGGGAGGGTCAGAGAGAGAGAGGGAGATACAGACTCCAAAATTGGCTCCAGGCTCTGAGCTG
This sequence comes from Proteles cristata cristata, assembly GCA_017311185.1. NCBI lineage: Eukaryota > Metazoa > Chordata > Mammalia > Carnivora > Hyaenidae > Proteles > Proteles cristata. The sequence continues at coordinate 717,433 of JAESUZ010003757.1, read as the reverse complement.
GCAGTCAGCACAGAGCCCAACGCGGGGCTTGAATCCATGAACCGCGAGATCATGACCTAAGTGAAAGTTGGACGCTTAACGGACTAAGCCACCCAGGTGCCCCTATTAGGCTGTTCTTATCAGAGAGGCAGACTTCCAGATACATCTGTAGTTCCCTCCAGCCACCCTCACCCCCACCCTCTGCCTCACCCTCCCCATGTCTTAGCTAGGCAACTATCCTGACATTTTCCTTTGCATTTACACATTATGTTTGTTCTTTGCTTTGCCCCTCCCCCCATTTTTTTATATTGTAGTAAAATATACATGACACAATTTTCTCTCTGGAGCATATATTTGTTCTGTTTTTACTTAAATGCTCTCAAATTGTTCTGCAGCTTGCTTTCTTCACCCAACAGTATGGTTTGCAGTTCTTTCCATGTCAGAACCAGGATCAGGTCTATGTAAATCTTGACATTTATATCATATCGTGTGGCATGGTCACATTACGTAGTTAAGGAGGTTTCCAGTTTTCTCTGTAAGATGATGCCACACATCACATCTCCCCCCCCGGACGTGCACAGTATTTTTCTAGAGTAGGTTCAAAGAACTGGATGTTGTAGTCAGGGGGCCTGATACTACCAAAGTGTCCTCATGAGTGGTCATACCACCATCCTCTCTCTGCACCTCCCAACACATGACATCAGACTTTAAAAGTCTTGCCTGTCTGATGGAATTACTGAGTTAAGAACTAGGAAGCTGGGGCACCTGCGTGGCTCAGTCAGTTGAGCGTCTGACTTCGGCTCAGGTCATGATGTCACAGTTCATGAGTTCAAGCCCTGTGTCCGGGTCTGTGCTGACAGCTCAGAGTCTAGAGCCCGTTTCAGATTCTGTGCCTCCCTCTCTCTCTGCCCCTGCCCCACTCACACTCTGTCTCTCTCTCTCTTTCTCTCATAAATAAGAAAACCATTTTAAAAAATTGAAAAAACAAGAACTAGGAAGCTAATGGCATCTTCATTCACCGAGTCTTTAAAGATAGAAACTTCCATGGCACCTGGGTGGCTCAGTTGGTTAAGCGTCCGACTTCGGCTCAGGTCATGATCTCACGGTTTGTGGGTTTGAGCCCCACGTTGGGCTCTGTGCTGAGAGCTCAGAGCCTGGAGGCCTGTTTCAGATTCTGTGTCTCCCTCTCTCTCTCTGACCCTCCCCTGCTCATGCTGTTTCTCTCTCTCTCTCTCTCAGAAATAAATAAAACATTTTAAAAAACAATAATAAATACTTTTAATTCTGAAAAAAATAAATAAAGATAGAAACTTCCTACCTGACCACTTGTATTTGCTCAGAAATAGTCCCAATGTCTTTGATCCCATTGTTGACATAGGGTTCTAGCCACACACTCCCCACAAGTGAGACCTAACACAGTGAGGCCTGTCCCAGAACAGCATGTCCGCTGGGGCAGGTGATCCCCATCATCCACCAGACAGTTAAAAGTATCTGAGACTGTATTTTACCCGTTTGTCATTCCTATCCGGGAGGATCCTCTCTTAATACCATCATTCTATGGGGAGGGAAACGATCTGGGGCTTTGGGGCTTCACCTTCTGGGAAGAGTTCAGCTTTCTTGCCAGAGTCTGGCCTGGTCTAGATAGGCTCCTCCCACCAGGGGGCGGGGGGAGGAGAGGACCCACAAATACACTGTGGGGTGGGGACACTGAGGAACTCAGACAAGGTGTGTGTCTGCTCCAGGAGAAGTCTGTCAGGAGACCTTTGCTGCTCAGTGGCTCCTGTAGCTTCTAGGGAAGGGACGCGGTCTTGCCAGCAGCATGCAGACTTTGCCACCCCCTCCCCCTGCCCATTTCCAGATGAGCTACAGCAGCCACCAGCCACCTGGTGTGTCCCTGCTGGAGAAGAAGGGAGAGCTGCAGAGGGGTGTTGTAGGCAAAGCGTCCCTGGCTCTGCAGAGCAACTCAGTAAACCTCATCTAGGTGCGGTGCGGGGGCCAGCGCTTGATCAGCTCAGGGGAGGGTCTCCTACCCAGCACCATGAGTGTCAGGGGCTTTCCAGTCAGGGAGTTTTCTGTTTTAAAACTTTTTTAAAAGTTTATTTGTTTATTTTGAGAGAGAAGGAGCATGAGCAGGGGAGGGGCAGAGAGAGAGAATCCCAGGCTGGCTCCACACTGGCAGACCCTGACACAGGGCTTGATCCCATGAACCCATGACCTGAGCCAAATCAAGAGTCAGGTGCTTCACCGACTGAGCCCCCCAGGCCCCTTTAGTTGCCTTATGGTTCACAACAAGTAATGCACACAGGGTACACATCTCAAAAAGTATTAAAGGACTTTTGTGGAAATGCAAGCATGAGACACCCAGGTCCCCGGAGGCATCCTTACCCCACCCCCCAACCCCGCGCCAGGGCACAGCCAGTCTCTGGGTCCTCCTTGCTGTGTTTTAAACCTGACATGCATTTTGGAGGTGCCCTTTCTCACTTTGGTTTTCTCATTGGATTCTTGCCTCTTTTTCATGAATTTGTAGCTTTTTGTACATGGAGAAAACCAGCCTTTTGCCACTTGTGTTGCAAATACTTTTCCTCAGTCTTGGTTGTTTGTCCTGTGACTTTAGGAAGCCTTCCCAATTCTGAGTTTTAAGTCTTTAATATTTCTTTTCAGTGCAATTTTTGTTTCATTTTCTAATTTAAATCTTAGATGCAGCTGATAGTCACTTTGGTGAAAGGAGTGGCCACGGTTCGCCTTGACTTTTTCCAGATTGTTTTTAACCCCCAGGCCCTGTGAGCTCCCAGGGTCGGAGACCAGATTCCCTGCGGATTTGGGACCTGCCTGTGGCCTCCTGTCACCCAGCGGCCTGTCTGCTCTCCCGCCAGGCCTGCAGCCTTTATTTCTGGTGGGCAGTCCTGTGTCCTACTCTCTGGCAGGTTTTGTCCTCCCTCTCTCATTGGTGTTCTTTTTCAGAATTTTCCTGATAGATACTGTACAAATATTTCTCTATAGAATCAGCTTATCTGTTTTTCAGCCTCGATGCACAGACAGGTTAATTCAGGGAGCATTGACTTAGAAAATCGTGTTAAGCCTTCTTTTCTCAAACAGGACCCACCTTTTCATTTTGTTCAAGTCTTTCAGAGTCTTTAGTATCTAGAAGTTCTCATACAGACGCTGCTTGTTTGATATGTGGATTCTTCATCTCTCGTTGTTGACAATGTATATGGGGTTTTCCTCTCACATTTGTAAACTGCTTGTGGGTTTTGATTTCTTTATTTGCAAACAGATCTGGAAAACTGCCCACCCCACTGAGAGAATTTGGGAAGCTGAGGACACACAAATAGTTTCTTTACAATCGGTCTCTTGAGATGCGGGCAGCCCAGACCTCCCACCGCCACCTGTGCCACCCCCCTGTCAGTCAGGCTGTCCGGGCGCCTGCACTGTCTATTTCACACACTCTGACCCATCTGCTGAACCCTTCACAGAGACTATGAACCCAGCCCTGTGTCAATGTCTCTGGTGCTGCCACCACCCAGGTCTGACCTTTGTCACTGGACAGGTGTGCCACCTACACTCAACACACCCCCCACCACAGAGTAAAGTAGAGTCTTGTCTATGGCCTGTAGAGCTCAGCCTCACCTGTCCTGCTTCCTGCTGCCTCCCTCTGCTCGCTCTGCCCTTCTGCTCATCCTGGGCCTCCCTCCTCCAGGAGCCCCCTGCCCTGCCTGTGCTCTCCTGTGCCCCCCCTCCTCTGGGAGCCCCCACCTCCCTTTTACCCACAGCAGCCCCAGCCCAGGCCTCGGGCATCTTCCAGTGTGCCCTCTACTTAAAAGTTGTTACTTGTCCATCTCCCCCAGCTGAGAGCAAGGACGTTTGTGTCCTTCACTGAACAATCCCAAACTCCTAGGGAAGTCCCTGGCACGGAATAAATGTGAGGGTAAGCCCAGGAAAACATTGACTGCCTTACATGAACTTGCTTCCCACATGTAATCCTCCCCAGACCCTCACAACATCCTGATGAGCTGTGAGGGGCAGGGACGGCCAGCCTTGTGGGGTGTGACATGGAGGATTCTGAGCCACTTCCTCTTGTTCAGTGAACCCAGGACACAGCCTTGTTGCACACAGCCCCATTTCTTTCCCTGCAACTTGCTCAGCTTGGGATGTTGCGATGATTATGGCCCCTGGGGGCTGCTGAGGGAGCAGCAGTACACCACTGTTTGACATGCAAGGTTCAGCCTCCCATGCTTTGGGGAAGTTCTGCTGGGGGACGGGAGTCCATCTCACTCCCTGCACCTGCCGCTTGTGGGGGGGGGGTGTGTGTGGACTCTCGCTTGTGGACTACACTCCAGGCTGCACATGCTAGCATCTTGCTTGTGCTGTGACATCCAACTCTGCTTGTGTCCCCGCCCTCACACCATGCCATGGACCCGTCTCCTCTTTTTTTTTCAGCCAGTCCCGCCCTTGCACACAATGAGATAGATTTAAGCTCTTCAATGTGGGTGGTCCCCTGCGGAGCTGGGATGTCCTCTCCGTGTGGCTTGGATGTTGTTAGAGGTTGAATCGTGTCCCTCCAAAACATGTTGAAGTCTAACCCCTCATACCTGTGAATGTGACCGTTTTTGGAAATTGGCTCCTGGCAGATGTGATTAGTTAAAATGAGGTCATGCTGGGCTCGGTGGGCTGTCATCCAATGACTGGTGTCCTTGCAAGAAGCAGAGAAGGCCCATACCGGGGAAAATGTCACATCCAGCTGTCGGGGAAAATGTCACATCTCTATTACTCTGCTGGGGATGCTGTCACAGGTGCCACAAACTGAGTGGCCTAAAGAAAAGAGAAGCATATTCTGCCACCATTCTGGATGCCAGGAGTCTGGAACAAGGGTGTGGGCCTGGTTAGTGCCTCCCTGTCCCCTGGCTTCTGGTAGCCGCTGGTGATCCGTGGATTATATATAGACACAGCACTGCAGTCTCTGCCTGCCCTGCCCGATGTCTTCCTCCCTGTGGACCAACCACACTTTGATAATAAGAGGACCTGCCCTACCCTGTGTGATTTAACTAATCACATCTACAAACATCATATTTCTAAATAAGGCCACACTCACAGTACTGGAGTTAGGGCTTGAACATATCTTTTTTGGGGGACACATTTCAACCCCAAACACACACCAGAATGGTTTAACTCACTAATTTAGTGAGGCTTTCTGGGCAGAACAACTGGGTTCGGGGTTTATTTCATTTCAAGAGAGGTAATGGGATGAGGGGCCGCCGCCAGGGCCAAAGGAAGGAGTCCCCAGTCATTCCCATCCACTGGCCCAGATGCAGGGCAGGAGGGTGAGTGTCAGGTCTTTAGAAGGTGTCAGCATCAAACCACAAAAATTGAGCAGATTCTTTATTATCCAGGGCAGCAGATAGTAAGCTGCTGGCTGCATTATGGGAAGCAGCTGCATCTGTATTTATCTAGGATCCTGCTTGGAATGGTTTTATGCCATCTTGTTTTATTGGCACCACCTGGTGAAGGAATGGGGTTGGTTGCTAGGAATTAGCCCTGCTCGCCAGGTTTGGACAGTTCATTCTGGGCATTGAAGAACACTGCCCAACAAGTGCTCAACTCTGAGGTACAGGTGTGTCTGTTGTCAGAGGTGGGTCAGCATGCATTGAACACCTGGTCTTCAGAATCAGATTCTCCAGGTGGACGTAGAAAACCTCTGCAGGTAAATCTGCTGGGCAGTTGGAAAAAGAAGGACGAGGAAAGTGTGGCATGCCTCATCACCCAGGAGACACGGCCAGGGAGTTGTCAGGGCCCTCAATTTTCCTGCCAGACTCGAAGGGAGCTGTTGGAGGGTGCAGACCACAATGTCTGCCCACTGACTTAGTGAGGAAGTACTGCTAGATGCGCTGGGCCCTCAGGGTGTCAGTCAGATCACTCCTTGTGTGAGGAGATGGCCCATGTCTGGTCCACATGGAGGCTGGGAGCCCACACCCACCCCAGACGTCTGCACAGGGCCTGAGCTGGCTTCCGTGTTTGGCTCTGCACTCTGGCCCCTAATGGGGAGGTGAACTGGCCTCACAGAACATCGTCCCCTGGAAGCAGGTGCTAGAATGAGCTGTAGCAATGAAATAAACTAACAAGGGGAGGGGATTGGTTCATCTATTGAGTAAGTTTCAGAAGAGCAAAGGCATTTTCTTGGTATTCTTCCAGTATTTTATATTTTTGTCTTTTATTTGGGGAAGCAGAAAAAGATAGTAGTGATGTTAGTAGTTTTCCACACCTGCTCAGCAGAAAGCCCCCTGGGCTGCTCATGGAGCCGCATGAGCATGCCTGTGGACGGGCCATATTTGGACCTGGCAGATGGGCTGAGTTTTTGGATTTCTGGGAAAAGTTTTCAATTAGCACTAATCGCACCTCGGATAAACATCATTGGCTATGATACTGCCACTGCACAAAGTTTGATTTTTTTGATTTCTGAAATTACTAGCTGTAATTATAAGTTACCTAAAACCTTCCTGAATCTTAAAAGTGACTAGCCCGGAGGGAGCCAGAGGACTGTGGCTTGGGTCTGACCATGTTTGCTCGCACGGTGGTGGTGGGCAGGCCTGTGCACCATTTCCGCCTCATGGCACCTTTTGGGTATGGTGTTGCTGTGCTCATGGTACCGTAATCAATAGACTCGTGGCACATGGTCTTGGAGGCCGGGTGCCCTGACTGCCACTTGGCCACATGTGGTTTCTCCTGAGGCCTCTCTCCCTGGCTTGTGAACGACCACCTTCTCACCATGCCCTCACGTGACCTTTTCTGTGAAGTGCAGAGAGAGAGCCAGCCTTCCATACGCCCCAGGCTTGTGACCTCGTTTAACTGTATTTACTCCAAAAATGTTATTCTTGACTCAATTCTAATGTTGAGGGGAGGTTCTGTCAACACCAACAAACAATTCTGAGCCATCAGCAGGGTGTCTGAAATTGAGCTCATTGCTAACCCTGTCTACCTGGAGACAGCATGAGATACCCCAGGTTCAGGGTTCCAACCTACAAGACCACCCTCCCTCCAACCCCCACCCCCAGCTCCACTTCCACGCTGCAGGCCCCAGGCCACTGCTGTGCTCGTGACCGATGGACTACAGATCGGGGCTCCCGTGAACCCCTGCCTAGGATACCCCTGTGAGAGTCTGGGTTGCCTCCTGTGCTTCTGGCTGACCTGGTGTGAATCTGGTTCCCATGACTCCTCCTTGGGGTCAGCTAATTGCTGCAGTGACTCACAGAACTCTGGAAAACGTTTTACTTACTAGATTACCCATTTGTTGTAAAAGACGTAATTTAGGAATAGCCAAATGGAGGATATGCACCAGCGAGGTGTGGAGGAAGGGGCACGGAGTTTCCCTCCCCTCTCAGATCGTCAGATCATGTGCTCACCAACCTGGAAGCTCTCACAACCCTGTCCTTTTGGGGTTTTGTGGAGGCTTCAGTACACAGGCATGATTGATGAACTCATGGGCCATTGGTAATTGATTCAACCTCCAGCCCCTCCCACCCACAGACTTCAGGTTCCAATCCTGTAACCATGTAGTTAGTCAGGTCCCCAGACCACCTGCCCCCCCACCCCCGTGCTTTCCCAAACTCACTCATTAACATTACAAGAGGCACCTTTACCCACCCCACCCCCCCCCAAAAAAAATCCCAAGGGTTTTTAGGAGCTGTGTGCCAGGAATGGAGATGAACCAAATAAATTGTTATAAATCAGAGTATCACACTCCCCAAAGACCCCGTCTCCAAATGTAGTCATACTGGGGGTGACAGTTTCAGCAAAGGAGTTTGAGCACAATTAAGGCTGTGAAAGGGTTGAAAGTAGATCATAAGGTAAAAATTGCAGGACAGAGCAGAGCTTCTGATCCCCTGCCAGGCTGGGCCTTTTGTTCCGTTCATAACACAGAGGCTGCATCAGATGTGCAGTTTGTGGACAGCGGTACAGGATGGGATCCCTGTGATAATACCACTTTCATTGCCTGCTTTCTTGTGTGGGAAGGAAAGGGTTGAAGTTCAGCTCCTGTCCTGGGAGGAGCCCCGGCCCTAAACACCTGTCCCCTGTTTCCCATCTCCCCCTGCTGGGACCTCAGGTGGCCTGTGTGAGGCCAGACCACGCCTTCTTCTACTCTGGGAGCTAGTTTTTACCTGTCCTGTTCTCTACTTTTACGGTTAGTTTGTTTCCTTATTACAAAGGCAATGAAAACTCATTTTTTTATCAGCATCGGGGGCAGAGCTTAGCGCTCTGCACCATACAGTGACTAAAACAACCACAAACACAGTGATCGTTGTGCTTCCAGGTCTCTCCTCACAGCAGGCAGAGGACCAGACGCCCAGAGACTCATCCGGCAGAGCAGCCAAGGGTTCTAGAATTTCCTCTGGGACTGCGGATGTGACTTGTTTGCTGGGGAATTATCCGGGCTAGGTAGCCTGAGGGCCCCTTCCACAGAGTTGAGTGTACAAGCACTCCTGGAATAGGTGGCAGAGCCTCAGGTGTCCTTGGAGCACCTGCACATCATATTCTGGCCTAGACCCCGCTTACTGCATCATTTTAAAGCTCTTTTGGTTTTATTAAGTCAATACATGCTTCTTCCACTTAAAGAATGCAAATAAGACAAAATAAACTTTGATTATTTTTATTAAAATAATTTATACGTATAGGTAAATGATAAAAAATGAAAAGACCCCTTATCCAGAGTCTGCTATTTTTTAATATTTTAGCTCACCATTTTCATATCTCATCCTCCATCTCTTGCTGCATGTGTGTTTATGTACACACACGAGTACACTCATGCATAATCTTTCTTCACCATTAGAGAGTCAGTTGCGTATAGCATCTTGCTTTCTCCCCAGATCCTTTGGGGTCTGTTTCTTGAGAGCAGAGATATTCTCTTACAGATGCAGTACAGTCATCAGTGTCCACACGTTCAACACTCAGAGCGCCCACATTTCAGTCCTGTCTTTTGATCCCAAAGCCTCTCCCTCCAGTTCAGGATCTAGTGTGGGGTCAGGTCCTGCATTTTGTTTTCACGTCTCTCCAGCACCTTGAATCTGAAACGTCTCCTCCACCTTTGTTGTGACCTCTGTGACCTTGGGATAATATAGTTCTCTGCTCCAGGTGACTTTCCATTTTGGATTTGTCCCCACATTAGACCAGGACTTTTCATTCTTAGCCGGATCACTGCCTGGTGATGAGTCCTTTCTCAAGGTGCCATGGCTGGGATACACAGTGGCCTTCTGTCACATTGTCACTAATTTGATCACCAGTCAGGTATTGCCCAAGTGCCCATTGTTGTAATTACTAGGTTTTTTTTTTTCTCCCTGGCCCCTAAGTAGCAGTCTGTGATGAGACATTTTGAGAGAGAGAGAGAGAGAGAGAGAGAAATAGTACATGTGCACTCAAATGAGGGACAGGTAGCAAGGGAGAGAGAGAATCCCAAGTAGCTTCTGAGTTGTCAGCCCAGAGCCCAACATGGGGCTCAAACTCACAAACCATGTGATCATGTCCTGAGCTGAAGTTGGACGCTCACTGACTGAGCCACCCAGGCGTCCCTGGCTTGAACTTCTCCACTGATATCGAGATGGTTGCCAAGTGATGCTACTCCAGGTGCAGCACTCGGACATCAGATGGTTGTAAGCAAGAGCCTTCTCCCCTCCCCCAGTTTGTTTTATTCATTGCCTCTCTGGACTCATTCATTCCTGTTTTTCAGTGGTTTTTCATTAGTTAAGGTATTTATTATGCTTACACTCAAATTGCCCCAGACTTGGCAGTGGGAGCCTCTTCAAGATGGCACCTGTGTTCTGTGACATACCCTAGCATTTTTTTGAGCACTTCTTTATTTTCTGGAGTAAGATGCTCAGACTCTTCTTCTTCTCTCCCGGCCCCGGGGTCAGCCAGCTCTCCCAGGAGACCCACTGTCTTTTAGTGTGGAATGGTGCACTTTGGTGCACTCCCTGCTATGATAGAATATCTTTGCTGTTTGGCCCTTTCTGTGGATGGAGCTAGGAGAGATATGCATGTAAATACAAACGTGTACATGCGAGCGTGTAGAAATCATACATTCACACTGGCTCCACCGGTTCAGTGCGCCCCTGGGAGTTCTTGTTCTAGCTTCTTCTTTCCGTATTTGTGCATCCCTTCTTCACTAGTGGAACCCTGGATCCTGACAAAATCAGCACAATTACTCATTCCTCTAGTATATCCAAAATAGTTTATTCTTCAATGGACTACACTTACCAAACCTACTTGAAAGAATTCAGGACCACCCCTCCCTGCCCACACTGTTAACTCTTGATGAACATCCTTCTAGATCTTCTTATTACACCTGTAGAGAAATATGCAAATACGCACAATTTTATTGAAACGTTGTCAGGCTATGCATGTTGTTCTGAAACTTGGCTTTTCCTCCACTAATGAATATATCATTAATGTCAGGGCGCCTGGATGGCTCAGTCAGTTGAACATTTGACTCCTGATTTCGGCTCAGGTCATGACCTCATAGTTTGTGAGTTTGAGTCCCATGTTAGGCTCTGTGCTGACAGTGTGGGTCCTGCTTGGGATTTTCTCCCTGCATCTCTCTCTTCTGTCCCTCCTCGACTTTCTCTCTCTCTCTCAATCTCAATCTTAATCTCAAAATAAACAAACATTAAAAAAAAAAGAATATATCATTAATGTCATTCCATAACATCGTCCAACATCTTTGTATCCACAGAGTGCGATCCATACAGTATTTTCTAATGACTACATAATAGGACTGTACTGCACTTCTCTGTAATTGGACTTTGATTTTATTTTTTTTAATTTTTTAATGTTTTTTTAAAATTTATTTCTGAGAGAGAGAGAGACATCATGAGCAGGGGAGGGTCAGAGAGAGAGGGAGACACAGAATCTGAAGCAGGCTCCAGGCTCCGAGCTGTCAGCACAGAGCCCGATGTGGGACTCGAAGCCACAAACCGTGACATCATGACCTGAGCCAAAGTCGGACGCTTAACTAACTGAGCCACCCAGGCGCCTCTGGACTTTGATTTTAAAAGGCATCCAATTTTTCGCTATTATATGTAAAGCTGGCATCAACACCTTTGTAACTAAATCTTAATTTTTTCCTTAGCCTAGAAGTGGTCAAAGAGTATGCATGTTTTTCTGTCTTTTTTTTTTTTTTAATATCTTTATTTATTTCTAGGAGAGAGAGAGAGACAGCGTGAGCAGGGGAGGGTCAGAGAGAGAGGGAGATACAGACTCTGAAACAGGCTCCAGGCTCTGAGCTGGCAGTCAGCACAGAGCCCAACGCGGGGCTCGAACCCACGAACCGCGAGATCACGACCTAAGCAAAAGTCGGAGGCTTAACCGACTATGCCACCCAGGCGCCCCTGTTTTTCTGTCTTTTTGAATGACGAAGTGAGCTCTGGCCTGTGGTTGCAGAGGGCTGGGTCTTCTCCAGCAGCGCTTCTCCGCGGTGGCTGCACGTTGGGATTGCCAAGGGTGTTCTTCAAAGCCGTGCTGTCCAGGCCCAGACCCAGGTCTGGTTTCGACGAGCTGGGGTGCAGCCAGGATTTATAGTTTTCAAGTCCTCCCAAGAGGTTCGTTCTGACGTGCAGCCAACTTGATAGGTAGAATCAAGTTGTGGTATTACTTCATTATTGTCATTACACTTTTCCTTTGGAATTGTTTCAGACGCTCGGATTTGGAAGAAGTGGCCCCAGAAATAAAAACATCCGAGAGACAGACCGCTGTGGCCATTGCAGGTAATGGGGGCCAGCACCTGTGCAGAAGCTAGTTGTGGCAGAGTCCTGGGCAGGGGTGGGGCACAGGCCTCAGAAATAAATAAGCCTAAGCCTTTTGTTTTTCCTTTTGTGAAAAGATTCCATCTAAGGGCCTTTTAAACTTCATATATTCAAAGTAGGATTCAGTTTCCAACAGGAATGTATGGTCCAATTCAAGCATGTCATCCCTGCCACCCTGAGTCTTGCTTAGGGTGACTGTCTAGTTTGTGACTGGGGCACTTGTGAGTGCTGTGTTGGGACAACAGGGATAAAGCTGTCCCAAGCAGGCTGTGGCTCGTGATCTTCCTGGCCATGGTTCACATAGGCTGCGTCTCTTTCTCAGGGGGTTTGGGGGCTGTGGCTTGGACTCCCTCTCACGACTTCAGCTTTGAGGTATGGTGGCCACACATCTGACACCTTTTCTCTTAGAAATTTGTGTTGGATCTATCACTAATTCAGTGGTTCTCAAAATAAGTATCTCCTATTGGACTTCATAGTGGCATGCAAAGATAACCCCACAAAAATATCCAAAGAAGTCTGGATTAATCAAATTGTGTTTTATTTCATTCATTCAAACAAGTATTTGTTGACCACTCACCATGTGTGGGCACTGGAGTAGGCACTGTGAATATAGTAAATAGTGAAAGCAGTGACCCACATCCCTTGTCTTTGTGGAGCTTCTGTTCTAGAAGGTAGGCACTGGGGGAAGTAATGGCTAGGTTAAGCCTCACAGCAAAATTGGGGTCAGGTAGAAATTGGCCAAAGCCTTACAGCTTCTCAAGATCTAGAATGTGCTGTTCAGTACAGTAGGCACTTAGGTACACAATATGTCCCTTGATTACACCATGTATATTTCATGTGCTTGTTGAACATCCAGACACAGAACATTCCTTGACCACAGGGATTTCTGTTGGAACACAAGTTTGCTCTAGAGAGACTGGGGAGGCAGCAGGGGGTGGCTGGGGGAGGGAATCCCCTCACTGGCTGCCTATTGTGAGCTGGGTGGTTAGTTACTATTGGTCCTTTGTTTCATTTGAGGAAACTGAGGCTCAGAGACACTCTGCTACCTCTGCAGAGTCCCATATTTATCTCTCCAGTGAATAAGCCTCCCATAATTATTAAAAAAATTTTCTTCTGGAGGTATGTGATTTCCTCTTCAGCCTGTTTCATTAATAAGATTTAAAGCAAACTCTTCAACCTATAGGATTATGAAAGAAGTTGTATGGAAGTGTGATGTACACCCAAAGAAGTGCCTACACCCAGTGTGTAACTGGAGAAATTTTCACAAACATGAACGGACCGATCTTAAGCAGCATCGGACAAAGAAAGCCAAACACATCATTCCCCCAGTAGCCGCCCCCCGCCCCCCGCCCCCCCGCCTTTGCCAGGGATATCCACACTCCTGATTTTTACAAGTATGGATTAGTTCTATATATAATCCCCCTACAGAGTGTATTTACCTCACCTCCATCTGAGGATGCTAATTACTTCATAGCTCATTCCTTATCTTCTAAATTTATTTTTGTAAAAAATGTTTATTTATTTTAAGAGAAGAAGCAGGAGAGGGGCAGGGAGAGAGAGGGAGAGAGAGAATGCCAAGCAGGCTCCATGCTGTCAGCACAGAGCCCAAGATGGGGCTTGAACTCCTGAACTGTAAGATCATGACTAGAGCCGAAATCAAAAGTCAGATGTTCAACCAACTGAGCCACCCAGGTGCCCCTTTAGTTCATTCTTTAAAAGAAATTTAAGAAATCTAAGAGGATTCTGGAAAGGTAGCAGAACAGGAAGCACCAGGAATCTGTCTCCCAGCCTGCACAGCACGTGACTGGTGGATCTTTCCGTTAACTGCCCTGTAACTCTGGAGTTGGGTGGAGGTTTGCAACTTCCAGGGGAAGGCTTGGAGAGTAAATTTGCAGTTAACTTGGTAAGTTATGTCTCCTAGCGCAGTATCAGCTCCCTGCCTCCCATTCCCTGACAAGTGGCAGGCTAATGTGCACACGGTCCTACAGCAGCTTGTGCATGGCTGGTGGGAGCTAGCTGGAGTGGGTAGGAAGAACCCTGCCCAAGTACCGGGAACCTCTGCGCTGCTGCTTATTGCCTCTGATCACAGAGGTGCAGACACCCAGGGTGGCCGTGGCTGTTGCTGCCCCTTCCTCATTGTCACAAGCCCATCCCCCTCCAGCTGAAGTGACTTCCAGGGGATTTTAAGACCAACATCCTTCCTCCCATTAACTTTTTGCTCTTTCCCCTTTGGGAGTCAGACATTAGAGACTAGAACATTCAAAATCAAATGCATCTTTGGGAAATTAGACAGTGAGTGTACACACCTAAAGAGGGTTTCAGAAAAGACCTCAGAGGACCTAAATTTCACACCTCTGTTTGCTCCTGAGCACAGAGATTGCCTACAAAACCCAACAAATAAAAACAATAATAAAGAACAGCAAACCCTGGGGAAGGTGGATGTATTTGATTTCCAGAGTTACCACATTATTAGATTCAAATGTCCAGTACACAGTAAAGCAATCACAAGGCACACAAAGAAACAGAGAAATATCCCCATTCAAAGAAAAAATAAATTGAACAAAAGTGGTTTCTGAAAAGATTTAGGACAGATGTATTAGGCAAAGACTTTAAGACAGTGGTCCTAAAGATGCTCAGAAATCTGTAGGAAAATGTGGAGAAAATCGAGAACATGATATATGAAGTAAACAATAATATCAATAAAGAGCCAGAAAGCCTAAGAAACTAAAGGAAATTCTGGAGTCAAAAACTACAGTAACCGGAATGAAGACCTCACTTGTGGATTTGAGAGGCAGATTGAGCAGATGGAGGAAAGAATCAATTCGCTTGAAGACAGAAAAATGGAACTTATGGAGGTTGAAAACCAGAAAGAGAAAAGATTGAAGAAAAGCACATAGAGCTTCAGATGCCCATGGGACACCATCAGTAGGTACTCATTGTGAGCATCCTAGAAGGAGGGGAGAGAGAGAAGGGCAGAAAGAATATTTAAAGAAGTAATGGTTGAGAACCTCCTAAAAAGACATGTGTATAAAATCCAAGAAACTCAACAAAGTCCAGATAAGATGAATTTTAAGGGACCCACACTGAGACATGTTACAATTAAACTTAGAGAAGAGAAAGACTGAATCTTGATGGCAGCAGCAGAGAGGCAGATCATCGCATACACAGGACACTCTAAGATCATCTCTAGATTTCTCATCTTTGGAAACCAGAAGACAGGGGGAATATATATTTAAAGTGCTAAAAAAATAAAAATAAAGTGCTAAACAAACAAAATTGTGAGCCAAGAATCCTATACTCAGCAAATCTGTCCTTCAAAAGGAGTGGCTCATTCAGTTAAGCTTTTGACTCTTGATCTCAACTCAGGTCTTGACCTCAAGGTCATGAGTTCAAGCCCCATATTGGGCTCCATGATGGGCATGAAGCCTACTTTAAAAAAATGTGAAGCAGAAACAGATATTCCCAGGTAAAGAGAAGCTGAGGAAGTTGGTGACCTTGCAGTTGCCCTGCAGAAAATGCTCCAAGGAATTCTGCAGGTGAAAAGAAAGGACATTAAACAGTGACTGTATTATTAATGTATTGAGATGTAAAGATCTCAATAAAGGTAAAGACATGGGTAATATAATAACTAATGTAACAATTCTAATAATGGTTTGTAATTGTATTTCTTGTTTTCTATATGACATGAGACTAATACATTTTAAAGAAAAAAATGTAATAGTAATATCACTATAACTTTGGTTTTTAACTCCAAATCTTGTTTTCTGCATAATTTATGAGACTAATGCATTTGAAAGAATTAGTAGTTTAAGTTCTGGGGCATTCAGTTTATGTTCTGGGGCATCAAGATCTGATTTTGTGATATCAACAACCAAAAGAGGTGGGGATAGAATGTAAAGGGACAGAGTTTTGGGGTGTATATAGGGCATATAGAAAACAAATAGCAAAATGACAGAAGTAAGTGGCTCCTTGTCGGTGATTACTTTAAATATAAAGGGATTAAACTCTCCAATGAAAAGACAGATTGGGAGAATGTATAAAAACCTGATCCAACTATATGCTGTCTACAGGAGACTCAACTTGAGATCGAAAGACACAAACAAGTTGAAAGTGACAGGATGGAGAAAGGTATTCCATGCAGATAATAACCAGTGAATAGTAGGAGTGGCTATACTAATATCAGACAAAATAGATTCCACATAAAAAAGGTTACAAGAGACAAACAAGGACATTGTATATTAGTAGAAGATTCAATACAGTGAGAAGATATGATAATTATAAACATTCACACACCTGATGACAGCCCATCAAAATATTTGAAAAAATTTTATAGAAAAGAGAAATAGCTCTACAGTATTAGTTGGGAGCATTAATACCCCACTCACAATGATGGATAGAACAACCAACCAGAAGACGGGAAAGGAAGAAGAGGATTTAAACAACACAGTAAACTGTCTGCATCTAACAGACATAGAGAACACTTCACCCAGCAGCATGACACACCTGTTCTTGTAAAGTGTACATGGGACATTTTGCAGGATATATCTATATAGTTCCACAAGTCAAGTGTACAGAGACTTTACAAGACAAATATCATACAAAGTGTTTGAGCACTGTGAGGTGTAGTTAGAAATCAATGAAACCTAAAACTGAATAATTGTAAAAGTTGTGGACACTAAACAACACACTTTAAACCAGGATTTCCAAGGAGAAATCTCAAGGAAGTTAGGAAATACTTAGAGGCAAATGAAACCAAAAACACACAATA
Organism: Proteles cristata cristata; assembly: GCA_017311185.1. Lineage (NCBI taxonomy): Eukaryota > Metazoa > Chordata > Mammalia > Carnivora > Hyaenidae > Proteles > Proteles cristata. The sequence continues at coordinate 700,903 of JAESUZ010003757.1, read as the reverse complement.
CCCAAACATGTAGGATGCAGCAAAAACAGTGTTAAGGGGGAAAATTTAGAGCTATAAGCATTTACATTAGAAATAAACATGTGGGCACCTGGGTGGCTCAGTTGGTTAAGCGTCCAACTCTTGGTTTCAACTCAGGTTATGATCTCACGGCTTGTGAGTTTGAGCCCCATGTCGAGCTCTGCACTGAAAATTCAGAGCCTGCTTGGGGTTCTTTCTCCCTCTCTCTGTCCCTCCACTGCACACTCTGTCTCTGTCTCTCTCAAAATAAATAAACTTAAAAAAAAAAATAAACATCTGGGGCGTCTGGGTGGCCTAGTCAGTTAAGTGTCTGACTTCTGCTCAGGTCATGATCTTGTGGTTCGTGGGGTTTGAGCCCTGCATTGGGCTCTGTGCTGACAGAGCCTGTAGCCTGCTTTGGATTCTGTGTCTTCCTCTCTCTCTGCTCCTCCCCAACTCGTGCTTGCTTGCTTGCTTGCTTGCTGTCTCAAAAAATAAACATTATTTTAAAAATTTTAAATAAGGAATATCTCAAATCAACAACATAATTTTACAACTTATTGGAACTAGAAAAAGAAGAACAAATGAAACCTGTAGCTAGCAGGAGGAAGGAAGATTAGAGCACGGATCAATAAAACAGAGAGTAGAAAAATGGTGCAGAGAATCAATGAAACTGGAAGTGAGTTCTTGGACAAGATCAACAACACTGACAAACTTTTAGCTACATTGACTAAGAAAAAAGGAGAGAAGACTCAAATCACTAAAATCAATCAGAAATGTACATGGAGGGGCACCTGGGTGGCTTAGTCGGTTGAGCGTCCGACTTTCGCTTAGGTCATGATCTCGCGGTTCGTGGGTTCGAGCCCCGCGTCGGGCTCTGTGCTGACTGCCAGCTCTGAGCCTGGAGCCTGTTTCAGAGTCTGTGTCTCCCTCTCTCTGACCCTCCCCTGTTCACGCTGTCTCTCTCTATTCTAGAAATAAAAAAATAAAAATATTAAAAAAAAAAGAAACGTACATGGGACATTACTACTGATTCTACAGAAATAAAAAGGATTATGAGAGAGTACTGTGAACCATTGTATGCCAAAAAATTGTTTAACCTATATGAAACAGACAAATTCCTAGAAGCGTAAAACCCACTAAGACTGAATCAAAAAGAAATGAGCAATCTGAATAAACCTATAAGAAGTAAGGGGGTTGAATTTGTAATAAAAAATCTCCTGACAGTGGGTACCTGGTGGCTGCCGGTTAAGCATCTGACTTTGGCTTAGGTTGTAATCTTGCAGTTCGTGGGCTTGAGCCCCACATCGGGCTCTGTGCTGATAGCTCAGAGCCTGAAGACTGCTTCAGATTCCGTGACTCCCTCTCTCTCTGCTCCAACCCAGATCATGCTCTGTCTCTCTCTCAAAAATAAACATAAAAAAAAAAATCTCCTGACAAGGAAGAACTCTGGTCCTGATAACTTCACTGGTGAACTCTACAAATATTTAAAGAACTACTTCCAGTCCTTCTCAAACTTTAAAAAAAAAATTAAATTTATTTTTGAGAGAGAGAGAGAGAGAGCAAGTGAGCATGCATAGGGGCAGGGCAGAAAGAGAAGGAGACATACTATCTGAAGCAGACTCCAGGCTTTGAGCTGTCAGCACAGAGCCCGATGTGGAGCTCAAACTCATGAACTGCGAGATCATGACTAAGCCAAAGCCCGATAGCTAACTGACTGAGCCACCCAGGTGCCCCTATTCTCCAACTTTTTTAAACAGTTGAAGGAAGGGAAAACTTCCTAACTCATTCTTGAGGCCAGCATAACCTTGAAGCAAAGCCAGATAGCGATCCTACAAGAAAAGGAAACTATAGACCAGTATCCCTTATGATCACTGATGTGAATATATTCAGCAAAACACCAAACAAAATTCACTAGCATATTAAAAAGGTGTTATACCATGACCAGGTAGGATTTATTCTTGGAATGCAAGGGTAGTGTCAACCACATCAACAAAATGAAGGGAAAAAGTGATCATCTTAAATGATGCAGAAAAAACGTTTGATGAAATTCCCTACCATTTCTTGATGAAAAGACTTTACAAAATAGGAGTAGATGGAATCTATCTCCATGTGGACAACCCACAGCAAACAGCAGAATCGGGGGTGAGAGACAGAGCTTTTCCTCTAAGATCAGGAAGAAGATAGAGACATCCACGTCACCACTCATGCCCAACCTCGTACTGGAAATCCCGGCCAGAGCAGTGAGGGGAGAAAAAGAAATAAACAGCATCCAAATGGGAATGGAAGAGGTAAAATTATCCCTGTTTGGAGATGATATTATCTTATATGTAGAAAATCATACAGATTCCACAAAAAGAGCTGTTAGAACTAATAAATTCAGTCAACACACAAAAACCAGTTACATTTGTAAACACTAACAGTGAACACACTGAAGAGGAAATTACAAAAACAGTCCATTTACAGTAGCATCAAAAAGAATAAAGTACTTAGGAGTTAACCAGGGAGGGAAGAGAATTGTACAATAAAATAAAACATTGCTGCAGAAATTAAAGAAGATATAAATAAATGGAAACACATCCCATGTTAATGGATTGGTAGACTTAATATTGTTAAGTTGTCAGTATTACCCAAAGTGATCTGCAGATTAATTCCAAACCCTATCAAAAAGCCAATTACAGGGGCGCCTGGGTGGCTTAGTCAGTTAAGCGTCCAACTTTCACTTGGGTCATGATCTCGCGGTTCGTGGGTTCGAGCCCCGCATTGGGCTCTGTGCTGACTGCCAGCTCAGAGCCTGGAGCCTGTTTCAGAGTCTGTGACTCCCTCTCTCTCTGACCCTCCCCTTCTCACGCTGTCTCTCTCTCTCTCCTAGAAATACATAAAACATTAAAAAAATTTTAAAAAAAAAGCAAATTACATATTTTGCAGAAAAAGGGAAAGCCCATCCTAAACTTCATATGGAATCTTAAGGGACAGTGAATAGCCAAGATAATCTTGAGAAAGAAGGACAGAACTGGAAGACTCAGTTCCTGATTTCAAAACCTACTACAAAGCTGTAATAATCAAAACAGTGTGGTACTGGCATAAAGACAGATACATAGGAATAGCCATGTTCTATAATGGAATAGCCCAGAAGTAAACCCTTATGTGTGCAGTCAAGTGATTTTTGACGAGGGTGCTGAGAACATTCACTGGGTACAGGATCGTGTGTCCAACAAACAGTGCTGGGAAAACTGGATGTTCACATGCAAAATAATGAAGTCAGTCCTTTACCCAATACTATATACAAAAGTTAACTCAAAACGGATCATGTAATCTATGTATAGGACTTAAAACAACAAATATTTGGAAGAAAACACTGAACAAAAGCTTCACACATTTGGATGTGGCAGTGATTTCCTAGATGTGACCCCAAAGGCACAGGCAACAAAAGAAAAATAGACAAATTGCACTGCATGAAACTTTAAACATTTTGTGTGTCAGATAACACCATCCATGGGGTAAAAAAGGAATGCATAGAATGGGAGAGAATTTCCAAACCATGTATTTGACACGGGATTAATAACTAGAACATCTGGAGAACTAAAACTCAACAATTAAAAAAAATACCACAGTTTACAAATGGGCAAAAGACTCGAACAGACATTTCTCCAAAGAAAATACAGGAATGGGCAGTGAACTCAACATCATTAGTCACTAGTGACATGCAAATAAAAACCACAGTGCTATAGGGGCACCTGGGTGGCTTAGTCGGTTAAGCGTCCGACTTTCGCTTAGGTCATGATCTCGCGGTTCGTGGGTTCGAGCCCCGCGTCGGGCTCTGTGCTGACTGCCAGCTCAGAGCCTGGAGCCTGTTTCAGTCTGTAACTCCTCTCTCTCTGACCTCCCCTGCTCATGCTGTCTCTCTCTCTCTCCTAGAAATAAATAAAACATTAAAAAAAAAAAAACCACAGTGCTATACCGCTCACACCCACCATGGCCACTGTCACAATAAAGAGCAAGAGAGACAAGAATAAGTCCAGGTGAGGATGTAGTAGAGCTGGAGCCTTGTGCACCGCCAGTGGGAGCATGAATGGGTTTGGCAGCTGGGGAAAACCAGGTGGAGCTTCCACAAAAAATTAAATATAGAAATGCCATACGGTCCAGCAGTTCCATTTCTGGGTATGGGGCCCAAAGAATTGAAAGCAAGGTCTGAAGGAGATCTTTGTACACCTATATTGATAGTGTCATCACGAGAGCTAAAACATGAAAGCAACCCAAGTGTCCACAACCTCCTGGAGAGATTACCCAAATGTGATCCATCCACACAATGGAATAAGATTCAGCCTTAAAAAGGAAGGAAACACCACCATACACTACGGCATGAATGGACCATGAGGACGTCACGCCAAGGGAAATAAGCTAGTTACGAAAAGACAAATGCTGTGTGATTCTATGTATGTGAGGCACTGAGAGTCACAAAGTTTCCGGTGACTGAGTTGGGAGGAGAACAGGAGTTACTCTCTAGTACAATTAGGACTCCATATTCACAGTGTGGATGGTGGATAACGGCACAACAGTGAATGAACGGATTCAACACCACTCAGCTGTACACCCATAAATGTGCAAGGTAGAAAATTTTCTGTAATGTGCATTCTTTAAATACTTATTTTTGAGAGAGAGAGAGAGAGAGAATGGGTGGAGGAGGGGCAGAGAGAGGGGAAGAAACAGAATCTGAAGCAGGCTCCAGCTCTGAGCTGCCAGCACAGAGCCCAACATGGAGCTTGAACCCACTAACTGTGAGATCACAACCTGAGCTGAAGTCAGATGCTTAACCAACTGAGCCACCCAAAAGCCCCTGTTATGTATATATTTTTTTAATGTTTTTAAAATTAGTTTTGAAAAAGAGAGCATGAGCTGGGGAGGGGCAGTGAGGGGGACAGATGATCTGAGGTAGGCCCCGTGCTGACAGCAGAGAGCTGGATATGGGGCTTGAACTCATGAACCATGAGATCATGACCTGAGCCGAAGTCTGACACTCAACCAACTGAGCCACCCAGGTTCCCCATGTTATATATATTTTAACACAATAAGAAAGGAAAACTTTTTTTGAGAGCAGGGGTGGGTGGAGGAGGAGGCAGAGAGAGAGGGAGAGAGAGAGAATCCCAAGCAGGCTCCACACTGTCAGTGCAGAGTGCCATGCGGGGCTAGAACTCACAAACCGTGTGATCAGGATCTGAGCCACAGTCATGAGTCATTTAACCAACTGAGCCATCCAGGCACCTCATCTTTTGCCCATTTTAACTGTTTTTTTTTTCTTTTTTGTTTGAATTTGTGAGAGTTGTTTACGTATCCTAGAAACTAGACCCAAATCACATATGATTTGAATGTATTTCCTCCTATTCTGTAGGTTGTTTTCCACTTTGTTCACAGTGCTGTTTGATGCACATGAAATTTTTATCTTCATGCCATCCCATCTGTCTTTTTTTTTTTTTTTTTTGTTGTTACCTGTGCTTTGGACGTGACAGCTAAGAATCCTTTGCCAGATCCAAGGTTATGAAGATTTACTCCTTTCACTCTTATATTTAGGCCTTTAATACAACTGAGTTCATCTTTATACAGGGTGTGAGGTGGGAGTTCAACTTCATTCTCTTTCATATACACTAATAGGCCCAAGGTTGTCAAACGGTGTCTTCAATGTCCACGGACTTCCATTAGCAAGCATTCCAAAACTCAGTGAAAGCTCTTTGGAGTGAGTATTGGGTGCCATAATAACTGGGGAAAAGTAATTCAGATTCATGAGTGAGAGTGGTTTTAGTTGCCCCACTGACAGATCATTTCAGTGGGAGAGCCTGGCCGGAGCTGTCCCTCTCAGCCTGCTGCTCCCGGGGGTTGGAGCCCAGCCTGTCCAGCAGGAACTGTAGCGAAGAGCTTGGCCCCCAAGAGCAAACCCTTGCTGGTCCCTGTGTCTGCTGCTGACCGGTACTTATCTGGGCTCCTGGTGATCTCGGCCTGCGGAGTGTAAGCTCTCCTGCCCCACTGTGGTTCCTACAGTTTGATAAGCTGACCCTCTGGCCACTTTGTGCCTCCTTGCCATCACCTACCTGTAATCTGTCCTTTGCGCATGAGAGCTGTGTCCCATCCCTAACAAAACAAGGCCCTGGCTTCTGTGAGTCTGAGATTTATCCTGTGATTCCTGCTCACAACTGCTCACAGAGCTACCTGGAGCCAGTTTCAGGCTCCTCTCTGTCCCATCATATCCTGTAATTGCCATATTTTCTCGGAGGACATTTTGGATTCCTTGGGAAAAAATCTTCTAGTGCCCTTTCTCCACTTCGAATAAACTGATCTTTTGATTGCTCAACACTGTGGTTTGATGTGTGTGAATCATCTGTCCTCTATGCTCTCATGATTTATCCAACCCCTTTCCTGTTTCTGTTCCATGCTCTTCATGTCTGTCTCCAGAGATGCCATCAAAGAAGACTGAAAGGTCCTGTTTATCTGCCTCATGACATGGAAATCATGAGAGGAGTTAATAAATCTGAAAATACCAGAATCTTTTCTTGATTCATAAGCTTTAAAAAAATATAAATTTAATTTTGGATTAGATGGTACTTGTACTTGAATCAAAAGTCAGAACAATAAAAAAAAGTACACACTGAAGTCTTGCTCCCACTGTCCCATGTTTGAAGGCATGGCAGTAGGGTTTTAAGGTCTTTGTACATCTAAATGGCACTAACTTAAATGTACCCTGTAGTAAAATGTTAGTGTTGATGGACATATCCTGATGCTAGACTTTGGACAGATAACTGTGGACATGGAAGTTGTAGCCCTTCCCCAGCAGAGGTGCCTCATTTCAAGGATTTCAAAAACTCTTTATGAGCGAATAAAAATGATGTTTGTAGGAGGTGATCTTGAAATTGAGCCAAAGAATTTGCACTAATTTATGTTTTAAATAGTTTCTAACACCAAAGCTTAATCTATGTAAGTTTCATGAACTTATTTATATTTTATTTTTGGAAACTTGAAACAAATTCTTCAAGATATATACTCTAGAGCAAATCTTTCATATGTAGCTGTTACTACTTTGTGTCATATTTGGGACTGGAGAAAAGAAATGTACATAGGAAAAACTGAAGTGAATAGCACTATTAATAAACAGTAGCCCTCATATCTCACTGAGACTTTTTGGTAGAAAGGTCCTAACTCGCTGATGAAAGTCACCATGTGTGTGTTTTCTTCCAGATCTGGAATGGAGAGAAATGGAAGCAGATGACTGTGAGTTTCATTGTGTAGGGAGAGACAGCAGGGTTTGAAGCGGACCAGTCTGGGGAAAGGGGGCGGGTAGGCAGAGTGAGAAATCACCAGGACTTTATGTTGTGATCACTGGGGAGAATTTGCTGTCTTAGAAGAAGGTGGGTTCTAGGTTTAGCCTAAATTAATGTGTGTCAATCTAAGATGCTGATTTGATTGACACCTCATTTTCCTTTGCTTTTTTAGATGGTACAAATGAGGCTCAGGACAGTGACTTCCCAACAGGTATGCATTTCTCTGCTCTCACCCCTGTCCTGACGAGGGAGGACAGCACCTGTGTCAGGGTCTCCACTGGCCCCTTAACCCTCAATGCCACCACACCTGGGACCATGACGGACACTAGCATCTTGGCAGGCAAAGCTACAAACACAGGAATCTTACTTGTGTTGAGTCCCCACAGTGATTCTAAATTTTTGTTTTCAACGTTTGTTTTTTTTTGAAAGAGAGAGACAGAGTGTGAGTGGGGGAGGGGCAGAGAGAGAGGGAGACACAGAATCAGAAGCAAGCTCCAGGCTCTGAGCTGTCAGCACAGAGCCCAATATGGCGCTTGAACCCATGAGCCTCAAGATCATGACCTGAGCCCAAGTCAGACACTCAACTGACTGACCCCCCCGCTCCCCCCACCAGGCACCCCTGACAGTGGTTCTAAAGCACAGTGGGATCTGGGGACCCTCTGGCTGTTCCAGTGATTTCTGTGACACTCCCACCAAGGGCTACACACTAGGCATGGATGTCTATGAGGTTTCTTTTCTGGATTTTCCCCCACTGACCCTCCCTACCATGCTACTTAAAAGACAAAAACAGTTGTTCCATGCCTGGATCAGAAAAGCCAGGTCCCTGGTTTCATTCAGGCAAAACTCAGGAGACCTGAGCAGCACCCTTTCGATCCCCATGTGACCCCATGCAGCTCTTTTGTTTATGCAACAGGTTTGCCAGCCCTGTGGTACTGCAGCCACATTGCACCACCTCCCCCTCTCCATCCCCCCAGTGCAGAGCAGGTTCTGAAGAGAGGCAGCAGGTGGGCCCTGCAGGGGAAGAGACACCTGTGTCCCAGGGCTGAGTCCTGCTGGTCACCCAGGAAGGCCCCGGACCAGGGCTGTGCCTTCTGGCAGGGTTTCTATAAACATCTGGGTAACTTCATAAGCTTTCTCTTTTGAGAAAGGAGTGGAAAAAAAGCCTATAGCTTAGTAGGATTTGCATTTCTAAATTTGTTCACTTATTTGGCCATGAAAGCATATTAATTCTGTGCAGTATGGAAATTGGTAAGATGCCACACCCAGGAACAGGGACAGTGGATGAAACCTTTTGAGGAGTTACTGTGTCCAGCATCTAGTGCCCCTAAGTATTCTTACTGTGTTGGGTGGTATTTGAAGATCTGAACAAGAGCAGACTTATGATCACCTCTACCAAATATTTTACCCCCGTGACATTAAAATGACATTTCTGGCTTCAGATTCACAAAATTGTTGCTAGCTGTGATTTCTGTGACTCTGTATCTAATGTTAACTTCCTGTTCCCTTTAAAATTTCTCCAAGTTGTTTGTAAAAAGAAAAGAACATAACCTGAAAATTCCTGGTGACAGTGTGCAGGGACCCACTGCTGGCCCAGAGTGTGGGGAAAGGCTGTAGGGTCACTTGGCAGGGTTGGGGGTGTGGTTAGAGAAGGGAGTCTGCGTCCCATGTGTGGGTGCATGGCTGTGCACTCTACATGGTTAAACTGGGGCCCAGTGTGGCTATGTGTTGTGGGTTTCAGGAGAAACCTGAGTCGTAGACGTTTTCATGGACTCTCCCAGTTCTTGAACGTGGCACCTGGGTGTCTTCTCTCTAGCGTCCAATGTACCTGGTGTGTTTGGGTCTGGGAGTGGTGTGGCCGTCCCCCTCCCACCTGTAATCGGGCCCCTGATGGGTGGGGTGAGCACTAACGTCTTCCTCCCACACACCCCCTCCGCCCCCCGCAGTGGAGAGGAGCAGGCTGCAAGAGATGCTATCATTGCTGGGGCTGGAGACCTACCAGGCCCAGAAGCTCAGCCTCCAGGACGCCCTGCAGATCAGCAGCGACAGCATGAGGAGCTGGGCTCCTCAGGCTCCCAAAGACTTGCCCTGGAACTTCCTCAGGAAGCTACAGGCACTCAATGCCGAGGCCAGGAGCACCACCATGGTGCTGGACATGCCCACGGATGCCAGGCCTGCGGAGAAGGAGAGCCAGATGGAAGAGGAAATCATCTACTGGGACGCCTCCGAGGACATCTCTGCAGACATCTATTCCTTCTCAGAGCTGCCGACGCCCGACACGCCTGTGAACCCCTTGGACCTTCTCTGTGCCCTTCTGCTCTCCTCAGATGGTTTCCTACAGCAGGAAATTGTACTGAAAATGTCCCTGTGCCAGTTTGCACTCCCTCTCATCTTGCCCGACTCAGAGAATCACTACCACACGTTTCTGCTGTGGGCCCTGAGGGCTGTGGTGCGGACATGGTGGGCACAGCCCCCACGGGGGGTGGGCGGCCTCCGAGAGGACAGTGCGGTGCTGTCCCGAGCCCCTGCCTTTGCCTTCGTGCGCATGGAAGTCAGCAGCAACTCCAAGTCACAGCTGCTCAACGCTGTGCTCAGCCCCGGCCACCGGCCGCGGGACTGCTTCTGGCACCGCGACCTGAGCATAGGCACCAACCCCCGGGAGATCGCAGATGGGCTGGTGGAAGTGTCCTGGTTCCTCCCCAGTGGCAAGGAGGACCTGGATGTTTTCCCGGAGCCCGTGGCCTTTCTGAACCTGCGGGGCGACATCGGGTCTCACTGGCTGCAGTTCAAGCTCTTGACCGAGATCTCATCTGCCGTGTTCATCCTGACTGACAACATCAGCAGGAAGGACTACAAGCTGCTGTACTCTATGCGGGGCTCAGCCACCAAGTACTACTTCATCCTGAGCCCCTACCGTGGCAAGCGGAACACAAACCTCAGGTTCCTGAACAAGCTCATCCCAGTGCTGAAGATGGACCACTCTCATGTGCTGGTGAAGGTCAGCAGCACTGACAGTGTGGGCTTCGTGCGCCGGGTCCGCTCCATCGTGGCGCATGTGGCCCGGTCCCCTTGCAGGAGGCTGTCTGTGGAGGAGATGGCACATGCGGCCCGCAAGCTGGGGCTCAGGGTGGATGAGGACTGTGACGAGTGTCAGCGAGCGAAGCAGCGCATGGAGCGGATCACCAGAAGGATCAAGGACTGTGACACCTACCGCAGGGACGAGCTGCGGCTGCAGGGGGACCCTTGGCGGAAGGCAGCCCAGGTGGAGAAGGAGCTGTGCCAGGCCCAGCGGGCGGGGGACCCTCCTGACAAGGGCAGGGTGGAGCTGGGGCACCGGCTGCTGGAACTTCGCACACAGCAGAACTGCCAGGACCCAGCCTGGGGGCTGCAGGAGTTCATCGCGGGCATCAGCAGCACTTCGCTGGCCGAGAAGCAGTACTTCCTGAGGTGGATGGAATGGGGACTGGCGCACGTGGCCCAGCCAAGGCTGCGGCAGCCTCCTGAGACCATTCTTACCCTGAGACCCAAACACTGTGGCATGGTGGACTTCAGTGAGTTGCTCTGGCCCGAGCCCCTGGGGGTAGAACACTTCCTGCGGGAGATGGGACAGTTTTATGAGGCAGAAAGCTGCCTGGTGGAGGCAGGGAAGCTGCCGACAGGCCAGCGGCGGTTTGCCCACTTCCCAGGCCTGGCCCTGGAGCTGCTGCTGAAGGGGCTTCCTTTGGAGCTGATCGATGGCAGCACACTAAGCACGCCCCTGCGCTGGGTCACAGGGCTCCTGAAGGAGCTGCACGTCCGCCTGGAGAGGAGGTCGCGCCTGGTGGTCCTGTCGGCACTGGGTGCACCAGGCACCGGGAAGTCCACGCTTCTCAACACCATGTTTGGGCTGCGCTTTGCCACGGGGCGGGGCTGTGGCCCTCGAGGGGCCTTCATGCAGCTGGTCACCGTGGCCGAGAGCTTCAGCCAGGATCTGGGCTGTGACCACATCTTGGTGATAGACTCGGGGGGCCTGATCGGCGGGGCCCTGGCCACGGCCGGAGAGAGGTTTGAGCTGGAGGCCTCCCTGGCCACTCTGCTCATGGGGCTGAGCAATGTCACCGTGGTCAGCCTGGCCGAGACAAGGGACATACCACCGGCTATTCTGCATGCGTTTCTGAGGTTGGAGAAAACAGGGCACATGCCCAACTATCAGTTTGTGTACCAGAATCTCCAGGACGCTTGTGGCCCTGGCCCCAGGCCACGGGAGTGGAGGCCACTCCTGGAGCCCCCTGGAGATGTGAACAGAGCCACAGCACAGATGGAGAAGCAGGGTGACGGCATCCGGACGCTGGCTGACTTGGCCTTTTGTGACCCTGAGAAGCAGCACGTTTGGCATATCCCTGGCCTGTGGCATGGGGTGCCTCCCATGGCCACGGTGAGCTTGGGGTACAGTGAGGCCATTTTTGAGTTAAAGAGGTGTCTGCTGGAAAACATCAGGAACGGCCTGTCCAACCAAAACAAAAACATCCAGCAGCTTATTGAGCTGGTGAGAAGGCTCTGAGCGCTAGGAAGGGGCCTGGGCTGTGCCTGGTGCCTGACCCCGTAGAAGGGAGAAGGGCGAGAGCCTGGGGGCAGGGGGCTGGGGTTCCCTAAACAGTGTTGAAAAAGGAAGTGACCGAGCAGACCTGCCCAGAGATGCTCCCGGGAGCCTTGTGGGCCTGGGACTGAGTGTGGGCACGCAGCAGGAATTTGTTCTGTGTGCAGCTCCTTTCCAGGCCTCTGGGCTCTGGCTCCCTTTTCTTCACTCCTAGGGTGGGGGGTGGTACCCCTGCAGCCCATCCGGTACCTGGGGAGAGGCCTGAACTCCGTCCTGAGGAAGCAGAGGCAGGCCCTTCCTCCATGACCTGCTGGTCCCGACTGACCCCCACCAAGAGTCCCCCCGGGCCCCCTCCGCCTCCTGCAGCCATGTCTGCCCCACCCCAGACTGTGAACTCCTTGGGGATGGGGCTGTGTGCGACCTGACTGTACCCCCAGGGCCTGGCACACTGTAGGCGCTTAATAAATGTTTGTTAAAAGAGTGGAGTGAATGAATGTGCATCTGATAGTGATGGGCAGGTTCCTCTCTGCCTTAAGTTTTTTGTTTCCTCAAAGAGGATCACAGTGTCTGAGGAGGGTGCGGACAGAGCATCTGCAGTGGGAGGCGCCCGAGAGAAGCGTCCTCCACCTGCCCTCCTGTCCCCCGTCTTTATGGAGAGGTCTCCTCTCAGACTCTTATGGAGAGCATGGGAATAAAAGTCTTTACCTCCACGCTGGGTGTGGCCATAGAGGTCCCACTTGCTAGACGAAGAAGGGAGGCCTAGAGCAGTGAAGCCCTGGCCCACGCACCTGGGTGGGGAGAGGGGCTGACAGGACCCTGCCCATGGTCGTCCTCAGACTCCCACAGCTGCCAGGTGGACCTGAGTCAGTCCCTGGCATCCGCCCTTCGTCTCACTTCCTGCATGTGGGGCCAGGCTCCCTCCTGGACGTCACCTCAAGCACCTCTACTGTGGATGCTTCAGCCAGAGCCTTGCCAGTGCTGGCCCTCCCTGAGGCCAGGGCACCTCAGGACCCCTGGAACCCAGCCCCATCTCCCTCACCAGCTCTGGGGGTCTTCCGCCCAGGCCCTGGGGCCAATCTGTCCCTCCATATTTTGTGACTTTGGGGAAGAGCTGGGCCCCTAGTGGTGACCATGAGCTCCTCTGTGTTCCTTGTTCTCCTTTTGCCAGACTCCACAAGGGGGCCCCCTCTGGACCAGAACACTTTCTTGAAGCCCTTCTCTGGAGTCCCAGAATGCCCAGCCTGCTACTTTCCTGATGTTCAGTGCTGCTCTGGGTCCTGGGAGCCTGGCTCTGGACTTCCAGACAGAAGCTGAAAACCTGACCTCTTGCTAATAAATTTAGGAAAACTGTGGTGCCTGGGTGACTCAGTCGGTTAAGTGTCTGACTTTCAGCTCAGGTCATGACCTCAAGGTTCGTGAGTTCAAGCCCAGCATCAGGCTCTGTGCTGACAGCTCAGAGCCTGGAGCCTGCTTCAGATTCTGTGTCTCCCTCTGTCTCTGCCCCTCTCCCTCTTGTGCTCTGGCACGCACACTCTCTGTCTTTCTCAAAAGTAAATAAAAACATTAAAAAATATATCATCATAAATTTAGGAAAACCTTTTCCCTTCTGAAACTTGGAACCTCTAACCTTCAGGCACTAGAAACTCATCTCTTTGGGATCATTAACACAAATTTTAAGGAAGGGGTTGGGTTGGTTCACCTGGAAATACTAAAACATCTTCTTACTTTCTTCCTGCAGAGCCGGGGAGCTACCCAGTAGCTTCTCCAGCATAGTAAGAATGTCACCCAGGATCATCATGTGTCCAAAGTTAGGCACTGGAAACCTTGCTTAGAATTTTTGAATATCAACTGTTTCCCTTAATTAATTCAAGCTCTTCCTGACATCTGAAACAGGGAAGTTATCTGTAGTGGCTCCTACTAAACAAAGATTCTTGACCTTGTTGGGTTAATAACTGCTTAGTAATCAGGAAAATTATATCTCCCTGTCCTAAGATGCTGTGAAATTACATCCAGCATTTGCCAAAAGTATTTTTATTTCTCTATTTTTACTTATTTTTTATTTATCTCTGAGAGAGATAGAGAGCGTGAGCAGGGGAGGGTCAGAGAGAGGGAGACACAGAATCTGAAGCAGGCTCCAGGCTCTGAGCTGTCAGCACAGAGCCCGACACAGGGCTCAAACCCATGAACCATGAGATATGACCTGAGCCGAAGTTGGTTGCTTAACTGACTGAGCCACCCAGGCACCCCATTATTTTTCTATTTTTAGAAGGGGGAGGCGCAAGCAGGAGAGGAGCAGAGAGAGAGAGAAGTGGAGAGAGAGAATCCCAAGCAGGCTCCTCTGTCAGCACGAAGCCCAATGTGGGGACTCAAGCCCACGAACCATGAGGTCGTGACCTGAGCCGAAATTAAGAGTCGCCCCACTGAGTCACCCAGGCGCCCTTTGCTAAAAGTATTTAAACTTTTGAAAACAAACCAGTCTGAAGACAGGGTGTAACAGAATCTTAGCTCAAGGTTGTCTTGGGCAGGACCCTACGGGTGGAGTGTACTCCCCATCTAACCAAAACCCCCAGCTACCTGGACAGTGTCAGAAGACTGTCACCTCTCAGGTGCAGGGACAGGAGAAGTTCCACTGGAGCTGAGTGATTTTCCCAGAAATTTCCCCTCATCCTTTTTTAGGTGGTGATGTTCAATTCCACAAGGGTATTCCCCTTCATACCCTGAAGTCAGAGCTGCTCTCATGATTCCAGTTTTCACAATACTTAGGTCTTGCCTAACAACTTGGGGCTCGGAACGCTAAGTATAAGTTTGCCCTCCCCGGTCCTGGAGACATTAGGGTCTGAGGGACCCTGGGACTTGCCACAGGGCTACTGGGCACTGATATCCTTGGAGCCAAGCTTGGTGAGGTGGAGAGCCACTCAGAGAAGGTAGACAGACAGCTCCCGGGGGACTTGGTTAGTCAGTGATGGAGTAAATGTGCCTGGGAGTCTGTAACCAGGCACAAGAGAGCCTGCCCCTCTCCCAGGAGAGTGGAAGTAGTTCTCAGCCTGTGGGACACCTGGGCCATTGCTTCCAGATGATTCTGTTGCCCTTGAGCAAAGTTACTCAACTTCCCTAGGCCTTACCCCTCCCACCCCACCCCCACCCCCAGCACCTGCTCTGTGGTGGGTGCACAAACCTGGTGTTTGAGGAGCCAATCTGTGCTCATAGCAAGCAAGGCACTGTGTCTGCACAAGTCTGCATACCCACAAGGTTTGTGCAGAGGAAAGTGCCTATCTTCTGTAATCGGTCTTAAACATTTTCATACGGCAAATAGGACATCTTGTAATCAGTGGTATCTCAAAATTTGCAGCTCTTTCTCTTTCTTAATGGTACCTAAAGCAGTATCTTCTAATCAATGTTATCTTAGATTTATTGAAACACAGGAGGGCTGGTGTTGAGAAATCTTCACCAATGTAAAATTGATACGGCTGCTCTCCCCAGCTCCTCAGATGTAATTAGCCCAGTTTGAAAAAAAAAAAAAACTTTATTTTTTTCTAAGTCAATAAAAAAATGATTTTGGCTATAAACTTATCCTGAGTTCCTAAGACTTAACCAAATTACACCAGAGTTCAGCTTTATTGGCCCAGGTGAATCAGGACCACAGAAAAGAGCCAGGTGACCTTGATCGTAGCTTTGGTGGCCTCCCACACTCTGTCCCCCATGGCTTCGTTCATGCTGTTGTCTGCCTGGGGCTCCTACCATCCCTTTCCTGGCAGACTCTGGCTGTCACCTCTCGCAGGATGGGCTCTGGTGGCAGCTCCCCCTCCATTCCACCCTCTGAGGGGTGCCTTGTCCTCATCCTTGTCTTTCCTCCTTTTACTTGTCTGCTTTCTGCCCTCCCTGCCTGAGGTCCCTGTGGAAGGCAGAGCCTCTTGCTCATTTTTGTGTCCAGATCTAGCATGGTGTGTGAGAACCAGGGACCAAAACTCCAGCTGCTTGCACACAGGAGGCTCATCCACCCTCTTCACGCCCGCAGCAGCCCTGCTATCAGTAGACTGTGCCTCCTCCCTCAGTGCCCCGAAGCAGAAGCATCATTTAACCCATGGAACCTGCGCCTTCCTCCTGGGTGCCAGCAGAGGAAGAGCTGGGGTGGGGGAATGTGAGATCAGAGCTCCTCCGGCTATCTATGCAAGAAGCAGGACAATTCAAGACTCTGCTATAACTGGATGTCAGTGGTGGTTCGGCTTAGTTCTCACAATAGAGCTGAGAGCCTCTGGTGAATGTTTGGTCATCAGGAGAAAATGAATTACCAGGAGTATGAAGTACCAGGTTTAGCAGAGGTTTACAAAATGGAAAACGTCAGCAGTTCTGAGTTAGGATAAGTCCAAATGAATGGGGCTGTCTAGGCTAATCCTGCATCCGACAGGAAAGGATCCCTCCCTGAGGCTAGATTCTGGTGACTTCCAGGAAATAAAACCACGTTCCAGGCTGGACTGCCTTCTGCAAGTCCAGCTGGGCCCAGAGTCTCTCTCTCTCAACCAATGTCATCCTGCAACCTGAATGGGCACTCTATTCTATGATACAGGTGCACCTGTGAGCAGTGTTGGAACACACTGGGCCATCTCAGAGACGTGCTGGCCAGCCAGCAGGCCTCCTCCCCTGCCTTGTGGCCAAAGAGTGATAGGACTGGACTAAGGCCAGGACCCTCAGAGTGACAGCTGCCATTGTCTTGTAGGACCAGGGGTAGAAAAGGAGTGTGAGAAGCACCCAACAGCCCTCTCCTAGAGAAGGATCTCTACAGGTTCTGGGAGACTCCCACATAAACTTGAAGTTTAGGACTGAACCCTGGCTGCACATCAGGATCATCTAAGCAACACTGGGAAAGCCTGGGTTTTCCCCCAGTCCTGTACCTGTGCTGTGGGGCCCAGTGGACTCAAACAAGCAGATACTACCACTTTGAAAGCATACAGTGATTCTAGCTCTTCCTGGTTATCATGAGGAGAGCAAAGAGGCTCATGTCTGAGAAGAAACAGGTGTACACCCTCATCTTCCCAGGATTCTGGTCTGGGGACCCAGGTGGGCCCTTTGTGTGGGTCCCTTGTTCCTAAATGTGTCTACTCCACTTCCGGGAAGCCCCGCAGGGCCAGCCCTGAGCCTTCTGCACCCACCTCCAGAAACCCAGACCATTCCCCTGTCCTATGTGGTTCTGAATGTTCATGCCCACCCAAAATGTAGGGGAACCCCTGATAAGGAATAATCACACGCTTCGGAACAAGAAGGCTTGCTACCATTGGCTGGCAGAAGCCTCCATCTTCTTTTCTGCAAAACCTGGACAATACTGCCTCCTTTACAGGGTTCAGGGGAGAAGCAACGTACATGAAAACCCTAACGAACGGCAATTACAGAAAAATAAAACAGTCATTAAACTTTTTCCACTGGTGATTTAACTTTTTTTATGTCTTTATTTTGACAGAGAGTGAGCGGGAGAGGGGCAGAGAGAGAGGGAGACACAGACTCTAAAGCAGGCTCTGGTCTCTGAGCTGTCAGCACAGAGCCCTGACCGATGCGGGGCTCGAACCCATGGACTGTGAGATCAGGACCTGAGGCGAAGTCGGAAGCTTAACCGACTCAACCACCCAGGCATCCCTTCATTGGTGATTTAAAACAATGTAACAATCAATACTAATGTTTAAGTAAAAATTTTTTCGGTTATTTTAATCATGCAAATACACAAGACCCACCCTCAAACAAGGCATAAGGGAGAGTGACATGACTGAAGACAAACACATATTTGAGGGTGTAACTGCCTGATGCCTTGAGGGTGAGATGAGCCAGAGCAGCCCCCGCTCAGCAGCCCCGCACTGCCGCCTGCTGCTCCAAAAGAATTCTGAAATCTCCTTCGCTGCAACACCAGCCTGCCTTCCTCCGGGGGTTTGGTGTTCCTGTGAGTCCTCATGAATCCATATCAAGTTCGTCTCCCCAAGCAGATGTACACGTCAGAGACTCTACCCCCACCAGGGGGCTCGAACTCCCAATCCTGAGATCCAGAGTGGCATGCTCCACAGGCTGAGCCAGTTGGGCATCCTGACTTTATTCTGTGTTTAATTTTTTTTCATGTTTATTTATTTTTGAGAGGCAGAGAGACAGAGCATGAGCAGGGGAAGGACAGAGAGAGGAGACACAGAATCTGAAACAGGATCCAAGCTCTGAGCTGTCAGCACAAAGCCCAACAGCTTGAACTCGCGGACTGCGAGATCACGACCTGAGCCAAAGTCGGCCGCTTAACCGACTGAGCCACCCAGGCGCCCATATTCTGTTTAAAAAAAACATTTATTAGTTGCTCACTCTGTTAGGCATTTTACAATGTAATTTTCACAACTGTCAGTGTTCCCATTTTACAGATGACAGAAACTAAAGCTCAGGAAGGGTCAAGTCACTTGCCTAAGTTGCATAGCCAGGAGCCTGTATTTCATATACCAGATCCCATATTCCTCACCATGTTGGGCAGATTTAAAACTTTTCAAATTATGAAATTTATCAAACTTTATGGAAACTTTAAAAGGAAAAAAAATATTGTCAAAGGGTCCTTTGAGGGGGTACCTGGCTGGCTCAGTCCATTAAGCAACTGACTCTTAAAAAAAATTTTTTTAATGTTTACTTATTTTTGAGAGAGAGACAGCATGAGCAGGGTAGGGGCAGAGAGAGAGTGAGACACAGAATCTGAAGCAGGCTCCAGGCTGTCAGCACAGAGCTGGACATGGGGCTCAAACCCTCAAACTGAGAGATCTTGACCTGAGCCGAAGTCAAATGCCCAACTGACTGTGCCACCCAGGTGCCCCTAATTATCTGACTCTTGATCTCAGCTCAGGTCTTGATCTGAGGGGCATAGGTTCAGGCCTAACATTGGGCCCAACGCTGGGCATGGAGGCTACTTTAAAAAACAAACAAACAAACAAAAAAAGGTCCTTTGGGAAAAGTTGAAAGTTTTCCTATTTGGAAAGTATTGTGATTGGAGAACAGGTCATTCTTCTGTCCCCTTGTCCAGTATGCGGAGCCGTTGAAGGGCATAGTTTAAAACATTAGAAATAAAATATTTCTAGTGAGGTGGACGTGAAAAATGCTATCCCTTGACGAAGATTTTTTTGAGCTTCTAACCATCACAGAAATCTTGATTATGGAAAATATAGTGCCTGTGAGCCAGGAGACATGTCTTGGTCCCTCTGCGCCTCCCCAGTGGGATCTTGGGCAACTCACCATCCACTTTTACCTCTGTTTCCCCTCCACGTAGATGATAACCCAGTCCTCCCTACCACAGGAAACCACAGGAGTATGCAAGTAGCATTAGGGCCAATGATGTAGGTAAAAATGGCCAAACGTTGGCAATTCCATATCTTTTAGCCTATCAATAATAACCATTTATCCTAACTGCTCTATGAGCTAGTACTGCTAATAAAACACATTTTATAGATTGTGGAGCTGAGGCTCAATTCCACAAAGACTGTCATACCTGGGAGGCCTCCAGTCTCTGTTTTTCCATTTCTGTGAAGAGTTCTGAAACAAGATACCCAGTATTACAATTTTCCCCGACAATAATACTGGATACCAATTACAACGACAAAGCTCTAGTTTGAGTATGAATTTCCTTACCATCCAATCTTTTTTAACTTACACATTTCCTTCCCCAAGAACCAGACACTAGGGTTTTGGCCCACGTGAAACCCTACATATTCCCCCGAAGAACAGGGTAAAATTTTTGTTTTTGTTTTTGTTTATTTTTTTATTTTACAAATAGTTTATTGTCAAATTGGTTTCCATATAACACCCAGTGCTCATCCCCACAAGTGCCCTCCTCCATGCCCATCTCCCCCCTCCTCCCCACATCCATCAGTCCTCAGTTTGTTTCTTAGCATTCAAAAGTCTCTCATGGTTTGCCTCTCTTCCTCTCCCCCACCATTTCCCCCCTTCTTCTCCCCCATGGTCCTCAGCTAAGTTCCTCCTAATCCTCCTATACGTGCAAACATGTGATATTTGTCCTTCTCTGCCTGACTTATTTCGCTCAGCATAACACCCTCAAGGTCCATCCATGTTGCTACACATGGCCAGATTTCATTGTTTCTCATTGCCATGTAGTATTCCATGGTATAGATAAACCACATCTTCTTGATCCATTCATCTGTTGATGGACACTTAGGCTCTTTCCATGTTTTAGCTATTGTGGAGAGTGCTGCTATGAACATTGGGGTACATGTGCTCCTATGCATCAGCATTTCTGTATCCCTTGGGTAAATTCCTAGCAGTGCTATTGCTGGGTCATAGGGGAGTTCTATTGTTAGTTTCCTTAGGAACCTCCACACTGTTTTCCAGAGGGGCTGTACCAGTTTACATTCCCACCAACAGTGTAGGAGGGTGCCCGTTTCTCCACATCCTCGCCAGCATCTAGAGTTCTCTGATTTGCTCATTTTAGCCACTATGACTGGCGTGAGGTGGTATCTCAGTGTGGTTTTGATTTGTATTTGAACGGGGTAAAATTTTAACCAAAATATATTTCTTCTTTTTGTAGATAAAAGCCAGAAGGTTTTTTAAAATTTAATTTTTTATTTTTTATTTAAAAACTTTAAATGTTTATTTTTGAGAGAGACAGACTGTGAGCAGGGGAGGGGCAGAGAGAGAGAGACAGAATCTGAAGCAGCTCCAGGTTCTGAGCTGTCAGACCCCAGGGCTCGAAACCACGAGATCATGACCTAAGCTCAAGCCGGACGCTTAACTGACTGAGTCACCCAGGCGGCCTTTTCCTTTTGAAAAAATATTATTTGGAGGCAGAACTCAGCAGCCCGATTTCTAGAATCTGGGGACGAGCTCCGCTCACATCCTAGCCCCAGGGCTCCAGGCAGGGCGCAGAAGGCCTGGCAAACTCCAAGCTGTCCCGGAGGCCCCGTCCCTGCGGATGCGAGCTCCTGGAGGGCGACACCTCACCTCTGCACCATCCATGTTTCGCACCTGAACCACTACGCACACTCCGACCGTGGCAGGACAAAGAGGAGGTGCACGGCTAAGCGTTCCTGGGCTGCTGGGTGCAGGATAGTCCAGCTCCCAGCACCAGTCCCAGAGGACAAGCCCACCGCCTGTCAGCGCAGACAGGCAGCTCCGGGGCCGAGAGACTCCGCCTACCTGCAGAGCCTCCAGAGCCAGAAGACCCGGACCTTCCGCAGCCCCGCCAAGAGCAAACGGCAAGCACCTGAGCAGACCGGGTCCACCTCTGCGGCCTCTCGGGGGCCGGCCGCCGGGCGGCGGGAAGGCCCCGCCCCGACCTAAAGACACCGCCCATCAGAGGACCCGCTCCAGCAGGTAGGGCCTCCATCTTAAGAGACTCCTCCCACCAGCGGGCCTGCTCTTAAGGAAAGCCCCGCCCCAGCCGGGTGACAAGGCCCAGCTCCCGCAGAGAGGTCCCCGCCCCGATCGGGAGACCCCGCGTCTCCGCGGTCCGGCCCTCGGCCAATCGCAGGTTCCGGTTTGGTCTTGTCTGCAAGCGTGGCCTCCCGAGGGTTGACCTTTGCCCTGAGCTCTCCCCGCCCTGTCTGCCCTCTCGGCGGCGTGGTACGTCCGGCACATTGCGCTCAGCCCAAGATGGCGGCGCCTATGTGCTTGCGGGGCCTCAGGCCGCGGGTGAGTGGGCTACGCTGGCTGGGTACCGCGATGCGTGGTTGGGGGCCTTAGTCTCCGTGTCACGTGCTCCTTATCTCACAGGTGCTGTCTTGGAGCCAAGAGCTGCCGTGCTCCTGGTGCGCCCTCCACACGTCCGTAGTTTGCGCTAAGGTGAGCACGGCCGGGCAAGGGGGCGCGGGGGCCGGGGTTGGAGGGGCCGATGGCGTGTGGGTAGGACACCAGAGGGCGCGCGGTCCGGGGCTGGAGGGGCGCGGGGGCGGGTGTGGCCGCGACTTGGATCCATGGGCGCTCAGAGTCACTGCCCCTCCCTGCTTCTAGAACCGGGCGGCCCGAGTCAGAGTGGGCAAGGGGGACAAGCCGGTGACGTACGAGGAGGCGCACGCTCCGCACTACATTGCCCACCGCAAGGGCTGGCTGTCGTTGCACACAGGTGAGGGGGCAGCAGGGGCCGCGGTGCTGGGGGCTGGCGGAAGAAGTTCTCGGCAGCGGCCTGTGACAGCATGAGATAAATACGTGCACGAGGCTTCTTTCAGCTCCTTCTTTTTCACAGGTTTTATTCCCAGATTTCACATTTGCGGGTTGCGCGCGGTGTTTGCTGTCACCTTCATTCTCACACGGCAGAGCAGCGACCGCGCATACACCTTTCCCGCTGAGGTTGGGCTAGGCGCTCCCTTCTTGTTTTGGCTTTCATGCTGTAAACGAGAGTTCTTTCGGATATCTGTTAGTGCCCCAGCTTTACGGTTTTGTGCTTTTGCCGGTGATTATTCCGCCTTAAAATAGCCCAAGTGCTGAAATGTGAAACACAAGAAGGGTGTGCCTCACATTGCAGAGAAAATCTGCATGTCAGGTAAGCTTTCTTCAGGCATAAGCTACAAGGCTGCTGGCAGAGAGGTCAGTGTTAATCGGCCGTTTGTATTAAACAAGGTGTCTCAAGATGTCTTTAAACGGAAACACGTGAAACAAAGTTACATATTGATGTGTTTATCAAAATAACATGCAGAAACGGAACCCTGTATTTCTCCTAGGGGCGGTGTGGTTCAGTGTTCCCTACGTTGTCCATGGTGACTTGATAGAATATAACCACTGTGCATTAGGATCAGCTGTATTTTCTTCAGTATGACGGTTCTCAACTTGGATGTGTTGAGATCCATCTGTCTAGAAAACCTATTTAAAAAAGAGATGCCTGTCCCCACCCTGTTCAGGTTCTGGTCCTAAGGTCTGGGGCTGAAAGTGGATACTCTAAGAGGTGCAGGAGTGTCAGGATCTATACTGAGAATCTACTGGTTGAGTCTGTGTCCCCAGCTGCTGAGACGGCTCATGTCCCCAATCTCAGGAGTAGCTGGTGGCTTCATCTCTTGGAACGACAGGGGAGGGGGGGGGCAGTGGTTCTATAAGGAGTCCAGAAAGATTGTGAAAGGGCTAGACAAAAAGGATCATCCGGGTTTTATGCCCTGTTAAGGCCTCAGTCTTCCCTATTGTAAAACAAGGATAACCAATAATACCCATGTCACAGGATTTGTTAGGGAATCGAATCAAATAATGTACTTTGAACTTGAAAAAAATTTTTTTATTTATAATTTATTGTCAAATTGGCTTAAATACAACACCGAGTGCCCATCCCCACCAGTGTCCTCCTCCATGCCCATTACCCCCTTTCACCTCTCCCCAATACCCATCAGTCCTCACATTGTTCTCAGCATTGAAGAGTCTCTCATGGTTTGTCTCCCTCCCTCTTCCCAACTAGTTTTCCCCTTCTCTTCCCCCATGGACCTCCTCTAAGTTTCTCCTAATCCACCTATATGTGCAAACATATGGTATCTGTCTTCTAACTGACATTTCACTCAGCATAACACCCTTAAGTTTCATACATGTTGCTAAACATGGACAGATTTCATTCTTTCTCATTGCCATGTAGTATTCCATTGTATAGATAAACCGCATCGTCTTGATCCATTCGTCAGTTGATGGACACTTAGGCTCTTTCCATGTTTTGGCTATTGTTGAGAGTGCTCCTATGAACATTGGGGTACATGTGCTCCTATGCATCAGCACTCCTGTATCCCTTGGGTAAATTCCTAGCAGTGCTATTGCTGGGTCATAGGGGGGTTCTGTTGTTAGTTTCCTGAGAAACCTCCACACTGTTCTCCAGAGGGGCTGCACCAGTTTACATTCCCACCAACAGTGTAGGAGGGTGCCCGTTTCTCCACATCCTCGCCAGCATCTAGAGTGCTCTGATTTGCTCATTTTAGCCACTCTGACCGGTGTGAGGTGGTATCTCAGTGTGGTTTTGATTTGTATTTCCCTGATGAGGAGGGATGCTGAGCATTTTTTCATGTGTCTGTTGGCCATCTGGATGTCTTCTCTGGAGAAGTGTCTGTTCATGTCTTCTGCCCGTTTCTTCACTGGATTATTTGTTTTTTGAGTGTGGAGTTTGGAGAGTTCCTTATAGATTTTGGATATTAATCCTTTATCTGATATGTCATTTGCAACTATCTTTTTCCATTCCGTTGGTTGCCTCTTAGTTTTATGGACTGTTTCCTTTGCCGTGCAGAAGCTTTTTGTCTTGATGAGGTCCCAATAGTTCATTTTTACTCATTTCCCTTGCCTTTGGGGATGTGTCAAGTAAGAAATTGCGGTGGAGGTCAAGGAGGTTGTTTCCTGCTTTCTCCTCTAGGGTTTTCATGGTTTCCTGTCTCCATTCAGGTCCTTCATCCATTTTGAGTTTATTTTTGTGTATGGTGTAAGAAAGTGGTCTAGTTTCATTCTTCTGCATGTTGCTGTCCAGGTCTCCCAGCACCATCTGTTAAGGAGGTTGTCATTTTTCCATTGGATACTCTTTCCTGCGTTGTCAAAGATTAGTTGGCTTTGGTTTTCTTCTTCAGTTGTACTTTGGCTATTCGGGGTCTTTTGTGGTTCCATAGAAATTTTAGGATTGTTTGTTTTAGTTTTGAGAGGAGTGCTGGTGAAATTTTGATTGGGATTGCATTGAATGTGTAGATTGCTTTGGGTAGTAATGACATTTTAACAATATTATTCTTCCGACCTGTTGCGGACGAAATGACACAAAGGACAAGACACACCCAAAAGACAACTCTAGCCGGAGGAACAATTCTATGCAAGCCCCTCTTGAGGTTTATTTTATACCCCGGTAACTGGATACAAACTGAAATCTACAAGATGCATTCCTTTACCAATTAAGGGCAAGTTAGCCAAACACATTTCAAGGACAGGGGGGAGCAAAGGGAGGAAGCGACCACAACGTGTTTACTAAGAGGCCTGCCCACAATTCCAGCCTTCTCCTTACTTTTTAAGGAGGTCACGTTCCCTCTTTTGCGAGCGGACCATTAAACTTGGATATTGTGTGCAGGCCTCCTGGCAGATCATCCTGTTTGCAGGCATGCTTTGCCCAGGCAGGGAGCCCCGTGTGCAGGCACATCCCCACGTCCCTAACCACAGTCGGTCACAGTTGGGCTCCCACACCAACCCATGAGTATAGAATGTTTTTCCATTTCTTTATGTCTTCACTTTCCTTCATATGCTTTCTATAGTTTTCAGCATACAGATCACCTTTGGTTAGGTTTATTCCTAAATATTTTATGGTTTTGGTGCAGTTGTAAATGGAACCAGTTTCTTTATTTCTCTTTCTGTTGTTTCATTATTGGTGTATAAAAATGCAACTGATTTCTTGTAATCAGTGGTTACATTGATTTTGTACCCTTGACTTTGCTGAATTTATGTATCAGTTCCAGCAGGTTTTTTTGGTGGAATCTCTTAGGTTTTCCATGTAGAATATCATGTCTTCTGCGAAAAGTGAAAGTTTGATTTCTTCTTTGCCAGTTTGGATGCCTTTTATTTCCTTTTGTTGTCTGATTGTTGAGTCTAGGATTTCCAATACTATGTTAAATAACAGTGGTGAGAGTTGACATTCCTGCCGTGTTCTGATCTCAGGGGGAAAGCTCTGTTTCTCCCCAATGAAGATTTTATTAGCTGTGGGCTTTTCATTTATTACTTTTATGATGTTTAAGTATGTTCCTTCTATCCTGACTTTGTTGAGGGTTTTTATTAAGAAAGGATGTTGTATTTTGTCAAATGCTTTTTCTCCATCTGTTGACAGGATCATGTGCTTCTTATCCTTTCTTTTATTAATGTGATGTATCACCTTGATTGATTTGAGAATATTGAACCAGCCGTGCAGCCCAGAAATGAATCCCTCTTGATCATGGTGAATAATTCTTTTTATATGCTGTTGAATTCAATTTGCAAGTATCTTATTGACAATTTTTGTATCCATATTCATCAGGGATATTGGCTTGTAATTCTTTTTTTTTATCGGTTCTCTGGTTTGGGAATCAAAGTAATGCTGGCTTCATAGAATGAGTCTGGAAGTTTTCCTTCCATTTCTGATTTTTTAGAACATCTTGAGAAGGGTAGATATTAAATCTGCTTCAAATGACTGGTAGAATTCCCCAGGGAAGCCATCTGGTCCAGGACCAGATTGGCAGGTTTTTGATAATTGATTCAATTTCTTCACTAGTTATGGGTCTATTCGAATTGTGTTTCTTCCCGTTTGATTTTGGTAGTACATGGGTGACTAGGAATTTGTCCATTTTGTCCAGGTTGTTAGCATATAATTTTTCATAATATTCTCTGATAATTGCTTGTATTTCAGAGAGATTAGTTGTGATAAATCCATTTTCAATCGTGATTTTATCTCTTTGAGTCCTCTCATCATTTTGAGAAATCTGGTTCGGGATTTATCAGTTTTGTTTATTTTTTAAAAAACCAACTGTTAGTGGGGACAGGACCAGAGACACGGAGGGAGGGGGTAGAACCCGGCTTGCTGCGGTAAGTGATAAACCGGCAATTGGTGGCGAGCTCCGCGAGTCCAGGGGAAAGGAAAGTAAAGCTGAGATTGCTCATAGAACCGTCCCTGGAGAAGAGAAAAACAAACAAACAAACCTCGGCTTGGAGAGACTGTTTTTTTTAGCTCTGGCTGGGATGCTGACTTTAAACTAGGTGCCCTGGTCCCAGAAGGCACCAGGAAAAACTAACTGTTGTGTGTCGGCACTATCCATGGTGGTGGCGGCCCGCTGAACTGGCAGCAATGCCTGCAGCGGCGGTCTCGGCGCCGGGTGAAGTGGCAGTGGTGTGCGCGACATCGGCCCACTGAAGCAGCAGTGGCGGCAACCCGGTGAAGTGCCACCGGCGCCTGGTGAAACGGCGGCTGTGTGAGCAAAAAGTTGCCTGCTGAAGTGGCGGCGGCCGGTAAAGCGATTGCGGCAGGGTGAGGCGACGCGGACTCTGTGGACCTAAAGTTGCTTGGGTGCACTTGGGTTGTATTGCTGCTTGACCCTGGCGGATCTGAGGCTGCGGCACTTCTGCTACCCTCCACTCAACCCCCGGCAATAGGGAAGCAGCGACCAGCAGAACTGTTAATGGCACTATAACAAAGCCTCTTAGGAGTAATCAGACTAGATAGTTTCTCTAGATAACACCACCTTCTTTCTTTCACCTCTCCAACCATATTCCAACCTTTAGCTCTTTGAAAAAAGGTTCTTATCCCTTCTGCCTGTTCATTCTATCTCCAATTTTGCCTCATCTCTGCTCTATCATCTCTCTCTTTCTCTAGCTCTTCAACAAGCAGTGCATACACCCAGCTATTTAATTGTAGCTGATAAATCTGGTTATATGCTTTAAACCAATCTTTGTCTATCGGCTTTCTTCATTCTTCCTTTTCTTTCCTTCTTTTTGACTTTTTTATGTATTTTTATTTTCTATCATTCACCTTCCCTCCTCCGTCTTTTCTCATTACTTTTTAGTTTTCCCTCTTGGTTAGCATGATTGCTGGATTTGTTTGTACATTTGTGTCCCTCTGTTCCCTGTATGTCTGTCTGTCTGTTTTCTTCTCCAGGGCTACCTCAAGAAACAAGCCAAAGTACACACGGTGGACAGTCCCAAATACCACCACAAGTAGGAAAATAAAATAACCAAGGTCTCAACAAGAGAGACCAAGTGATACCATTCAAAGAACACTTCCTGTAAGGATAGGCCCTGGACAGTTAAAGAGTCTTCTTGGGTACAGCAGTGCTCACAGGTGCAGAGTACATAACAAGTCTTTAAAACTAACAAGAGACAGAAAACTAACCAAAATGACGAAACGAAAAAGCTCCCCTCCAAAGAAACTCCAGAAGAATTGACAGCTAATGAACTGCACAAAACAGATTTAAGCAGCATAACTGAACAAAATTTTAGAACAATAATCATAATATTAATCGCTGGGCTTGCAAAAAGCATAGAGGACCTCAAATAAGCTATGGCTACAACCAACATGGAGGACAAAAATAGGCATGATGAATTTAAAAATGCGATAAATGAAAAACATAATAATCTGGAGGTGTCCGATGCACGGATTGAAGAGGCAGAAAAGAGAATAAGTGATTTAGAAGACACCATTGTAGAAAAACAAGAGGTTGACAAAAAAAGAGACAAACTGATCCCGGAACATGAAAGAAGAGTTTGAGAGCTCAGCAATACAGTGAAATGCAACAGTATCCATATCATAGGAATCCCAGAAGAGGAAGAGAGAGGGAAAGGTGCGGAAGGAGTCCTGGAACAAATTATAGAGGAGAACTTCCCCAACCTGGGGAAGGAAGTAAAAGTTGAAATACAAGAGGCACAGAGAACTCCGCTTAGATGTAATTTGAATCGATCTTCTGCACGACATATCATAGTGAAAATGGCAAAATATAAAGACAGAGAATTTTGAAAGCAGCTAGGGAGAAAAGGGCCCTAACATAAAAAGACAATTCTATCAGAGTGGTGACCGACCAATCTACTGAAACTTGGCAGGCCAGAAAGGAATGGGAGGAGATCTTCAATGTGATGAACAGAAAAAGTATGCAGCCAAGAATCCTCTATCCAGCAAGCCTGTCATTCAAAATAGGAGAGATAAAAGTCTTTCCAAATGAACAAAAACTGAAAGAATTTGTCACCACTAAGCCAGCCCTACAAGAAATCCTGAGGGGGACTCTCTGAGAGAATTATGGCAAGGAACAAAGACACCAGAGACACCACAACAAGCATGAACCCCACAAAGGACAAAATGACTCTAAACCCAAATATTTCAATAATAACACTGAATGTAAATGGGCTGAATGCTCCAATCAAAAGACAGGGTAGCAGAATGGATAAAAACACAAAATCCATCTATTTGCTGTCTACAAGAAACGCATTTTAGATTGGAAGATACCTTCAGATTAAAAGTAAGGGGATGGAGAAATATCTATCATGCTACAGGAAGTCAAAAGAAAGGTGGAGTAGCTATACTTATATTGGACAAACAGGACTTTAAATTAGAGACAATAACGGGACGAAGAAGGGTGTTGTATAATAATTACAGGGTCCATCCATCAGGAAGAACTAACAATCATAAATGTCTACACACTGAATATGGGAGCACCTAAATATTTAAAACCATTAATCACAAACAGAAACAAGCTTATAGATAAGAATGTGCTAATAGCAGGGGATTGTAATATTCCGCTTACAACAATGGATAGATCAACCAGACAGAAAATCACTAAAGAAACAATGGACTTGAATGACACAATGGACCAGATGGATCTGACAGATATATTTAGAAGTCTGCATCCTGAGGCCAAGGAATTCACTTTCTTCTCAAGTGCGCATGGCACATTCTCCAAGATAGATCACATACTGGGACATAAAGCAGCCCTCAATAAATATAAAAGAATTGAGATCATACCATGCGCACTTTCAGATCATAGTGCTTTGAAACATGAAATCAATCACAGGAAGAAGTCTGGAAAACCTCCAAAAACATGGAAGTTAAAGAACACCCTACTAAAGAATGAATGGGCCAATCAGGCAATTAGAGAAGAAATTTTAAAAAATATATGGAAACAAATGAAAATGAAAATACGACAATCCAAACTCTGGGATGCGACAAAGGCAGTCCTAAGAGGAAAATACATTGCACTCCAGGCCTGTTTCAAGAAATTAGAGAAAGTGCAAGTGCAAAATCTAACAACTCGCCTAAATGAACTAGAGGCAGAGCAACAAGAGCACCCCATCCCAGTAGAAGAAGAGAAATAGTAAAAATTAGGTCGGAAATAAACAATATAGAGACCAAAGAAACAATTGAACAGATCAATGAAACTAAGAGTTGGTTCTTTGAAAAAATAAACAAAATTGACAAATCTCTAGTCAGGTTTCTCAAAAAGAAAAGAGAGAGCACCCAAATAGACAAAGTCATGAATGAAAATGGACTTACTACAACCAACCCCTCAGAAATACAAGCAATTATCAGGGAATACTATGAAAAATTATATGCCAACAAATTGTACAACTTAGAAGAAATGGACAAATTCCTAAACACACACTCACTACCAAAATTCAAACGGGAAGAAAGAAAATCTGAACAGACCCATAACGAGTGAAGAAATAGAATCAGTGAACAAAAATCTCCCAATAAATAGAAGCCCTGGACCTGATGGTTTCCCAGGGGAGTTCTACCAGACATTTAAAACTGAATTAATACCAATTCTTCTCAAGCTATTCCAAAAAATAGAAATTGAAGGAAAACTTCCAGCATCGTTTTATGAAGCCAGCATCACTCTGATTCCCAAGCCAGACAGAGATCCAGCAGAAAAAGAGAGCTACAGGCCAATATCCTTGATGAATACGGATGCAAAAATCCTCAACAAGATACTTGCAAATAGAATCCAACAGCACATAAAAAGAAACATCCACCAAGATCAAGTGGGATTTATTCCTGGGTTACAGGGCTGGTTCAACATTCACAAATCAATCAATGTGATACATCACATCAACAAAAGAAAAGATAAAAACCATATGATCCTGTCAATAGATGCAGAAAAAGCATTTGACAAAATACAACATCTCTTAATAAAGACTCTAGAGAAAGTCAGCATAGAAGGAACCTACTTAATCATCATAAAAGTCATCTATGAGAAGCCTTAAGCTAGCACCATCCTCAACGGGGAAAAACAGATCTTTCGCCCTAAGATCAGGAACACGACAGGGATGTCCACTCTCACCACTGCT
The DNA here is from genome assembly GCA_017311185.1 of Proteles cristata cristata. NCBI lineage: Eukaryota > Metazoa > Chordata > Mammalia > Carnivora > Hyaenidae > Proteles > Proteles cristata. The sequence continues at coordinate 670,297 of JAESUZ010003757.1, read as the reverse complement.
GTTTAACATAGCGCTGAAAGTCCTAGCATCAGCCATCAGACAACAAAAGGAAATCAAAGGCATCAAAATCGGCAAAGAAGAAGTCAAACTCTCAATTTTCGCCGATGACATGATACTCTACATAGTAAACCTGACAGACTCCACCAGAAGCCTACTAGAACTGATCCAAGAATTCAGCAAAGTTGCAGGGTACAAAATCAACATACAGAAATCAGTTGTATTTTTATTTTATTTTATTTTATTTTTTCAATATTTTTATTTATTTCTAGGAGAGAGAGAGACAACGTGAGCAGGGGAGGGTCAGAGAGAGAGGGAGATACAGACTCTGAAATAGACTCCAGGCTCTGAGCTGGCAGTCAGCACAGAGCCCAACATGGGGCTCGAACCCACGAACCACGAGATCATGACCTAAGCGAAAGTCGGACGCTTAACCGAGTAAGCCACCCTGGTGCCCCTCAGTTGCATTTTTATACACTAACAATGAAGTAACAGAAAGAGAAATCAAGAAACTGATCCCGTTCACAATTGCACAAAAAACCATAAAGTACCTAGGAATAAACCTAACCAAGGGTATAAGAGATCTGTATGATGAAAACTATAGAAAACTTATGAGGGAAATTGAAGAAGACACAAAGAAATGGAAAAACATTCCATGCTTATGGATTGGAAGAATAAGTAAAGTTAAAATGTCATTACTACCCAAAGCAATCTACACATTCGATGCAATCCCAATCAAAATTGCACCAGCATACTTCTCAAAACTAGAACAAACTATCCTCCGAATAGCCAAAGTAATATTGAAGAAGGAAACCAAAACGGGAGGCATCAACATCCCAGACTTTAGCCCCTACTACAAAGTTGTCATCATGAAGCCACTATGGTATTGGCACAAAAACAGACACATAGATCAATGGAATGAAATTGAGAACTCAGAATTGGACCCAAAAGTATACAGCCAACTAATCTTTGAAAAAGTGTGAAAGATTATCCAATGGAAAAATGACAGCCTCTTTACCAGATGGTGCCGGGAGAACTGGGCAGCAACATGCAGAAGAATGAAACTAGATCATTTTCTCAAACCATACAGAAAAATAAACTCAAAATGAATAAAGGACGTGAACGTGAGACAGGAAACCATCAAAACCCTAGAGGAGAAAGCAGGAAACAACCTCCTTGACCTCCACTGCAGCAATTTCTTACTTGACACATCCCCAAAAGCAAAAGAATCAAGAGCAAAAATAAACTGTTGGGACCTCATCAAGATTAAAGGCTTCTGCATGGCAAAGGAAACAATCCATAAAACTAATAGGCAACCAACGGAATGGGAAAAGATAGTTGCAAATGACATATCAGATAAAGGGTTAATATCCAAAATCTATAAGGAACTCACCAGTCTCCATACCCGAAAAACAAACAAACCAGCGAAGAAATGGGCAGAAGATATGAACAGACACTTCTCCAGAGAGGCCATCCAGATGGCCAACAGACACGAAATATGCTCAGCCTCCCTCCTCCTCAGGGAAATACAAATCAAAACCACACTGAGATACCACCTCAGGACAGTCAGAGTAGCTAAAATGAGCAAATCAGAGAACTCTAGATGCTGGCGAGGATGTGGAGAAACGGCACCCTCCTACAGTGTTGGTGGGAATGTAACCTGTACAGCTCCTCTGGAAAACAGTGTGGAAGTTCCTCAAAAAGTTAACAATAGAACTCTCCTATGACCAAGCAGTAGCACTGCTAGGAATTTACCCGAGGGATACAGGAGTGCTGATGCATAAGAGCACATGTACCCCAATGTTCATAGCAGCACTCTCAACAATAGCCAAAACATGGAAAGAGCCTAAGTGTCCATCAACAGACGATTGGATCAAGACGATGTGGTTTCGCTATATGATGGAATACTACATGGCAGTGAGAAAAAATGACATCTGGCCATGTGTAGCAACATGCATGGACCTTGAGGGTGTTATGCTGAGCAAAATAAGTCAGGCAGAGAAGGACAAATACCATATGATTGCACGTATAGGAGGATTAGGAGGAACTTAACGGAGGACCAAGGGGGAGAAGAAAGAGGGAAATAGTGGACGAGAGACAGAGAAGCAAACCATGAGAGACTCTTGAATACTGAGAACAAACTGAGGACTGATGTGGGGTGGGGAGGGGAGAGATGTGCATGGAGGAGGGTACTTGTGGGGATGAGCACTGGGTGTTATATAGAAACCAACTTGACAATAAACTATTTGTGAAAAAAACAAAACAAAACAAAACAAAAAACAACCCAACTGTTAGTTTCTGTGATCTAGTGTGGTTTTTTTCTTTTTGTTTTTATTCTATATTTATTTCTTCTCTGATCATTATTATTTATCTTTTGCTGGGTTTGGGGTTTCTTTGTTGTTCTCCTAGTTCCTTCAGGTGTGCTGTTAGATTTTGTATGTGGGATTTTCCTTGTTTCTTAAGATAGGCCTGGATTGCAGTGTATTTTCCTCTTAGGACTGCCTTTGCTCCGTTCCAAAGGGTTGGATTGTTGTATTTTCATTTTCATTTGTTTCCAGTTATTTTTAAATTTCTTCTCTCATTGCCTGGTTGACCCATTCGTTCTTTAGTAGGATGTTCTTTAACCTCCATGTATTTGGAGGTTTTCCAAACTTTTTCCTCTGGTCGATTTCAAGTTTCATAGCAATGTGATCTGAAAGTGTACATGGTTTGATCTCAATTCTTTTATATTTATTGAGGGTTGTTTTGTGACTCAGTATGTGATTTATCTTGGAGAATGTTCCAGGTGCATTCAAATAATGTGTATTCTGCTACTTTAGTACGCAAACTTCTGAATATATTTGTCAAGTCCATCTGGTCCAGCTTATCATTTAGGGCTATTATTTCTTTATTGATTTTTCTGTCTAGATTATATCTCTTCCATTGCTGTAAGTAGAGTATTAAAGTCCCATGCAATTACCACATTTTATCCAATAAGATTGCTTATGTTTGTGATTGTTTTTTATATTTCGGTGCTTCTGAAATCAGCTCATAAATATTTGTAATTGTTAGCTCTTCTTGATGGATAGACTCCATAATTATGATATAATGTCCTTTTATCTCTTGTTACAGCCTGTAATTTAAAATCTAATTTGTCTGATATAAGTATAGCTACTCATGCTTTCTTCCAGTAACATGATAGATAAGATATTTTTCCATCCCCTCACCTTCAATCTGAAGGTGTCTTCAGGTCTAAAATGAATCTCTTGTAGACAGCAAATAGATGGGTCTTGTTTTTTTTCTTTTTCTTTTTTTTTTTTTTTATCCATTCTGATAACCTGTGTCTTTTGATTGGAGCATTTGGTGCATTTACATTCAGTGTTATTATTGAAAGATATGGTTTTATGTTATTGTGTTATCTGTAGATTTTATGTTTTGTGTGATGTCTCTGGTCTTTTGTATTTCTTGCAACTTTCCCTCAGAATTCCCTTAGGATCTCTTGTAGGGCTGGTTTAGTGGTGATGAATTCCTTTAGGTTTTGTTTATTTGGGAAAACCTTTCTGTCTTTTGCATTCTGAATGACAGGCTTGCTGGATAAAGGATTCTTGACTGCATACTTTTCCTATTCAGCACATTGAAAATTTCCTGCCACTCCTTTCTGGCCTGCCAAGTTTCAGTAGATAGGTCTGCCACTACCCTTATGTGTTACCCTTGTAGTTAAGCCGTTTTTCCCTAGCTGCCTTCAGAATTCTCTCTTGATCTTTGTAGTTTGCCAGTTTTACTATGATATGTTGTACAGAAGATCAGTTCCTGTTTGAAGAGAGTTCTCTATACCTCCTCTCAGCTGTGATTTGTTCAAGTACACCTTCGACCCCTTTCTCTCTTTTTCTTCTTATGGAACTCTTGTGTTACAGCTATTCTTCCGTTTAATTGAATCACTTAGTTCTCTGATTCTTCCCTTGTGGTACAGAATTTTTTAATCTCTTTTTCAGCTTCATCTTTTTTCATAATTTTCTCTTCTATTTCACTTAATCTTTTCTCTGCCTCTTCAATCTTTGCTGTCACTGCCTCCATTTTATTTTGCACCTCATTTACAGCATTTTTTAATTCATCATGACTATTTTTTTAGTTTCTGGATCTCTGCAACAATAGATTCTCTGCTGTATTCTATGCTTTTTCGAGACCAGTGATTAATCTTATGGCTATTCTGTCTTGTTCAGTTACATTGTTTATATCTGTTTTCATCAATTCTTTAGTTGTCATTTCTTCCTGAAATTTCTTTTGAGGAGGATTCTTCCATTTCATCATTTTGGCTAGTGGTCTGTCCCTTATGTGTTTTAAAAGCTTGAAAATGAGCAAATCAGAGGACTTTAGATGCTGGCGAGGATGTGGAGAAACGGGCACCCTCCTACACTGTTGGTGGGAATGTAAACTGGTGCAGCCCCTCTGGAAAACAGTGTGGAGGTTCCTCAGGAAACTAACAATAGAACTCCCCTATGACCCAGCAATAGCACTGCTAGGAATTTACCCAAGGGATATAGGAGTGCTGATGCATAGGAGCACATGTACCCCAATGTTCATAGCAGCACTCTCCACAATAGCTAAAACATGGAAAGAGCCTAAGAGTCCATCAATGGACGAATGGATCAAGAAGATGTGGTTTATCTATACCATGGAATACTACATGGCAATGAGAAAGAATGAGATCTGGCCATGTGTAGCAACATGGATGGACCATGAGGGTGTTACGCTGAGCGAAATAAGTCAGGCAGAGAAGGACAGCTACCATATGTTTGCAGGTATAGGAGGATTAGGAGGAACTTAACAGAGGACCGTGGGGGAGAAGAAGGGGGGAAATAGTGGGGGAGAGGGAGGGAGGCAAACCATGAGAGACTCTTGAATGCTGAGAACAAACAGGGCTGATGGGGGAGGGGGGAGGAGAAGGGGGGTGATGGGCATGGAGGAGGGCACTTGTGGGGATGAGCACTGGTGTTATATGGAAACCAACCTGACAGGTTGTTATGTCAATAACAAATAAAAGCTTGTTATGTGTCCTGCACCTGCAAGCAGTACTATATTAAAGAGGAGTCATAGACTGTCCAGGGCCTGGCCCTTCAGGAGTTGTTTTTTAGAGTGTGTTACTTGCTCTCTGCTGTTGTGACTTTGGTTATTATCTCCCTACTCTATTGATGTTTTGGACCCTCCACTAGGTATGCTTTGATTTGTTTGTTGAAGTAGCCCAGGATAGGAAACGAACAAACAAACAGAAACCAGAAGACAAAAAGCATGCAAACACACAAACAAAAAAAACCAACCCCAAACCAAAAAACCAGAAACACCAGCTACAAATAAACAACAGGGTGGAGGCTGGTGCTGATGGAAGAGGCCTTATTCCATACAAAGAGAGAAATGACAAGGGCGGGAGGTGGGGAAATGAAAAAATAAAATTGACCAGAGAAACTATACGGCTTAATCCAGAGAGAGAGAAAGGAAAATAAAGAAGGACGTGTAGAACATGTATCAAGAGAATAGATTAAACATGTCTGCTTCAACAAACCAACAACCAGAGTAACCCAACTAGAGGAGGGTAGAGATAAGAAGAAGGAAAGTAAGGAAGAATATATCCATACAATAAGAATTGTCCGAGAATTAAATCCGGTAGTTCAACAGCTCTGGTCTGGAGGAGGAGCTGTCTGGTTCATCAGCATCAATTCCGTTCCAGTATATATGCGATTACCAGGCTTGGAGGGGAGTAATTTGGTGTAGGCGGGTCCCACCTCCACTGTGGGCCCTGCTATCTGATCCCTAAGGTTCAACCTTGGTGGTGATGGGGAGAAAAATGGCGACCCCCCCCCCAGTCTTTCCTCCATGGACCAGGTGTCCCAAACCACTCTATTCTAGCCGTTCTCACTGTGTTGCGGGTGCAGACAAGGTGGCGTGTCCCGCTGTGCAGACTCCCATGCCTCCCTGGTCCTTGGCTAGGATTCAAACTCGTGCTCCATGCATCCGGGTACTGGGGGAGTGCCCTCAGCATTGCCCGATATATGGTCTCCGGCTGGCAGGTGCAGGCAGTCTTTGTCTTTTGAGCAGATATATACCTTCTTTCCACAGCACTCCAGGGAGGGGATCACTTTGTCCTAGTGTGGACTGTGCCTCTGACCTAGTTACCGAGCCTAGGGCTGACGCTCCTCCACTCCAAGTGCGCAGTTAGGGCAGCCAGCCCCAGTCTGGAGAAAGCCCCTCAGTTAGAGATTGGATCTTTCTCCATCCCTGTCTGTGGTTTTGTTCTTGTCCAGATACAGTCCTGTGCTTCCCCAGTTTTTCTTCGTCTTCCCTTGGTCTCTCTGTAGAAGGGGAACCCTCTCCTCCGTTCATTTTCTCTCTCCCAGTTTGCAGTCATACAGCTATGGCCCATCAGGTTGTCCCAGTGGGTCCCTGGAAGGGACTGTATCACTTTGCTTCCCGGACTCTTGGAGTTCAAAGTCCTTTGGCCTCAACACTGCTTTGTTTGAGAGATGAGGAAACTTTGGATCCCCCTATTTCTCCAATATGTCCCCCCCCCCACACCAACCCGGTACTTTGAACTTTAAGGTGTTACTCTTTTTATTTCACTTATAGAAGAAAAGAGAATAAGCCAGGGTGGGGGATGGAATTGAGTGCTTAGTGTTCTTGGATGTTACTTCCAGAGTTGTTTGCTAATTTTTCTTGGTTCCCTTCTCTCTTCAGGTAACCTGGATGGGGAGGACCATGCTGCAGAGCGAACAGTGGAGGATGTTTTCCTTCGAAAGTTCATGCTGGGCACTTTCCCAGGGTGTCTGGCTGACCAGGTTATCCTTAAGCGCCGGGCTAATCAGGTCGAGATCTGTGCCCTGGTCCTGAGGCAGCTGCCTGCGCACAAGTTCTACTTCCTGGTGGGTTACAGTGAAACACTGCTCTCCCACTTTTACAAATGTCCTGTCCGTCTGCACCTCCAGACTGTGCCCTCCAAGGTCGTGTACAAGTACATCTAGGGCAGTCTCTTTTTTTGCTTCAGGCTCGAGCCTGCCAAGGACAGAAATGTGTGGGGAAGGGGTGAAGTGGGAATGGGGAAAATGCATCCCCTCAGTGTACTGAGGATTCATTTTCAAAGCTGCTGTTGAATAAATAGACTTTCCATGTTGTCTTGTCTCTTGTCTCTTGTTTCTTTACTCTTTAAAGAACTGGAATAGGGTCTTCTTGAGGGTGCTCCAAGGCTCCCAGACAGGCGAGGCCTCCACTTGTTCAAGGTTTGGGTAAAAGCTGCAATGCCATCATTATCTTGCGCCAGTAACTTTATCAGGAACTTGACTGAAAATTCTTTGTTTTCCCTCAAAATGGAAAGATCCATTTTTGGTGATTATAAAATAATGTCGACTTTAATAATTTTTAAACAATGTGTACATGTGTCAACCATGAAACTTTCTACAATAGTTTATTGTCAAGTTGTTTCCATATAACCCCCAGTGCTTATCCCCACAAGTACTCTCATCCTTGCCCATCACCCGCCTTCCCCTCCCCCCACCCCCATCAGCTTGTTCTCAGTTTGTTCTCAGCATTCAAGAATCTCTCCTGGTTTGCCTCCCTCCCTCTCCCCTACTATTTTTCCCCTTCTCCCCCACGGTCCTCTGTTAAGTTCCTCCTCATCCTCCTATACGTGCAAACATATGGTAGCTCTCCTTCTCTGTCTGACTTACTTCACTCAGCATAACACCCTCAGGTTCCATCCATGTTGCTACACATGGCCAGATTTCATTCTTTCTCATTGCCATGTAGTATTCCATTGTATAGGTAAACCACATCGTTTCGATCCATTCATCAGTTCAGTTGATGGACACTTAGGCACTTTCCATGTTTTGGCTATTGTTGAGAGTGCTGTTATGAACATTGGGGTACATGTGCCCCTATGCATCAGCACTCCTGTATCCCTTGGGTAAATTCCTAACAGTGCTATTGTTGAGATCTGACCCTTTTCTTAATGAACCCTGATCATAACCCTGATTCTAACAGACAACAAACTTCTGTTGGTAAGACTGATTGTCATTCATGTCCTGAGATAACTTCGCCCCCTGCTGACAAAACTCACCCTTAACCTTATTCTAACACTCACCCTGACCTTTCTGACCTCCACTCTTGACACTGATCCTGACCCTGGTTTTCATGTGAATTTGAGCCTCACCATCTTCCTGATTCTCACCGTAACACTGAATTTGACCCTTACCCTAATGTGATCTGGCTGAACCTCAGCTGGATTTGATCATGTCTCTGACCCTCATGACCCTGATCAACCCACAAACTAACCCTGATCGTGACCCTGAACCTTAATCAAATCTGTAACTGACACAGGTCCAGAAAGTGACCCTGATGTGCACCCTTGCTTTGATATTCACTCATTACCCAGATTTGACCCTGATCCATTCTTTAATTGAAATATATTTGACATATAGTGTAAATTTATGGTGTATCAACTTAACATGTACACTTTAAATGTATTATATGTATCTTGATACATATCATATGATTGCAACAATTAGCACTTCTATCATATTACAGAATTATCCTGTCTTTTGAGTCATTGGAATAATGAAGTTCTAGGTTCCTAGCAAGTTTGTTGCTTATAATAGAACATTGTCTATATTCACTGTAGTGTGCCTTATAACTCTAGGGCTCATTTATTCTTCATTATAAATTTGTACCCTTAGACAAAAACTGCCCAGTCCCTTCCCCACCCCAGCCCCTGGGAACCATTTCACTGTTTTTGTGAGTTTGGCTTTTTCAGATTTCACATATTAGTGATATCCTACAGTATTTGTCTTTTTCCATCTGAATTCTTTCACTTAGCATAATTTCCACAAGTCCACCCATGTTGTTGCAAATGGCAGGATGTCCATTTTCTCATGGCTGAATAATATTCCATTGTGTACCACATCTTCTTTATCCATTCATTTGTTGATGGGCTGGTGGTTGTTTCCATATTGGCTATTGTGAACAATACTGCAGTAAATATGAGAGTGCATCTCCCTCTTCAAAATCCCGTTTTTATTTCCTTTGTGTATATACCCAGACATGGAATCAATGGATCATTGGTAGGTCTATTTTTAATTTTTTTACATTTCAGGCCCTTACATTTAAGTCTTTAATCTCTCAGCTGTAAGACAGGGGTCCAATTTCATTGCTCTGAATGTGCTCATCTAGTTTCCCCCCACCTTATTTGTTGACAGAACTGCCCTTTTCCCATTGTGTGTTCTTGGCTTTTTTGTTGAATATTTTTTTTTAAAAAAATTTAATATTTATGTCTGAGAGAGAGAGAGAAAGAGAGAGGGAGGGAGAAAGAGAGCGTGAGCAGGGGAGGGTCAGAGAGAGGGAGGCACAGAATCTGAAGCAGGCTCCAGGCTCTGAGATAGCTGTCAGCACAGAGTCTGACTCGGGGCTCGAATCCGTGAACTGTGAGATCATGACCTGGGCCAAAGTTGGATGCTTAACAGACTAAGCCAGTCAGGCACCCCGAGGAACAGCTTTCGATTTTCACCACTGAGTGTACGGTTATATGTGAGCTCATAACATATGGCTTTCAATATATTAAGGTGTATTCCTTCTATATTCGATCTACTGAGGGTTTTTATGAAATGATGTATTTTGTCAAATGCTTTTTCTGCATCTATTAAGGTGATCATATGATTTTTCCTTTTCTTTGTAATTTTAAAAAAAAATTATTCTGAGACAGAATACAAGCTGAGGAGCGGCAGACAGAGAGAGAACCCCAAGAAAGCTCTATAGGGTCAGCACAGAGCCTGATGTGGGACTCAAACCCATGACTGAGATCATGAACCAAAATCAAGAGTTAGATGCCCAACCAACTGAGCCACCCAGGTGTCTTTTATTTTTTTTAAATTAGATGTATCATATTTATTGAATTGTGTATGTTGAACTTTGAATTCCAGGAATAAATCCTACTCATGGTCTGTAATTATTTTCATGTGTTCTTTTTTTTTCAATGTTTGTTTGTTTGCTTATTGACAGAGAGAGAGAATCCCAAGCAGGCTCTGCACTGTCAGAGCAGAGCCTGATGCAGAGCTTGAACCCAGGAACCATGAGATCATGACCTGGCTGAGCCACCAGGTGCCCCCTTTATATGTGTTCTTGAATTCAGTTTGATAATGTGTTGTTGAGCTTTTGCATCTATATTCATCAGAGATAATGATCTATAGTTTTCTTTTCTCTGGCTTTGGTAATAGGGCAGTGCTGGCCTTGCAGGATGAGTTTGGAAGTGCTTCTCAATTTTTTGAAAGAGTTCGAGAAGAATTGGCATTAATTCTTCTTTTAATGTCTGGCAGAATCACCAGTGAAGCCATTTGGTCCTGGGAGAGGTTTCTGTGTTGGAAGGTTTTGGATCACCGATTCAATCTCTGTATTCATTATGGTTCTGTTCATATTTTTTATTTCTTTCTGATTCACTTTTGATAAGTTGTTTCTAGGAACGTATCCATTTCTTCTAAGGTATCTAAGTTTTTGGCTTATAATTGTTCATAACAGTTTCACAGTCCTGTTTTTCTGCAGTCTCAGTTGTAATGTCTCCGTATTATGGGAGTCCTCCACAAGGTGGACAAGGCTAGCAAAGGAATTCTCCCCTTGAGCCTCTAGAAGGAACACAGCCCTGCCAACCCACACTAGACTTCTGAGCTGCACAGCTGTAAGATACTAAATTTCTGTTGTTTCAGGTCACTAAGTTTGTGGAAACTTGTTCAAGCTTCAATATAAAACTAATGCAGTGCTCAAACTCTAGGTGTCAAAAGTCTCTCTTCTGCATTTGTAAAACAAATGTGGACTGAGTCCCACTCAGTAGGAACATTGGCTTATGCCAGCATATTCGTTTTTTAAAATTTTTTATGTTTATTTCTTATTGAGATAGATGAGAGCATGAGCTGGGGAGGGGCAGAGAGAGGGAGACAGACTCCAAAGCAGGCTTCAGGCTCCGAGCTGTCAGCACAGAGCCGGATGTGGGGCTCGAACCCACAAACCTTAAGACCATGACCTGAACCTAGGTCAGACGCCTAACCGACTGAGCCTCTAGCCACCCCTATGCCAGCATATTCTGACCCTCACTGTATATATGGCCCCCTCTGTAGACTCTTCTATAGCATTTATCACACACTCTAATGGAGGAGTGACTTGCTGACTTTTAAGCTCTGACTCTCTGTGTCCCCAGATGGCAGGCTCTGTGAGGACAGTATGTGGCATGGTGCACACGAGCACAAAGCAGGTCTTGGAGACCCCCTTTGCAGGGCTCCATCTGGGCCTGTGGTCCTCAGCTTTCCTCCCAATCCTAAGTGTAGCTGTCCTGTGTGGCTCTTCCAGAGCTGATCTCTGCTAATGCCCTCCCTGGAGAAGGTGTGGCCCAGCTTTCCTGTCAGGAGGTCTGAGGAAGGGAATAAATGAAAGCATGTGGGGTCCTGGGCCAGCACAGAGATGGTTGTGTGTAACAGGTGGTGTGTATTCTCCTTTGCCCAGGCTCTGCCCTGAAAGGAGCAGAGAGGAGGGGGCATGGGAAAACCTGCCAAGGTCCCTATCCCCACTGGGCTTATGCAATGGTTCATTGATAAATGTGTTATAACTTGCTGTCCCGGAGGAGGGTGGGGGAGGCCTCTGCTGAGTGCTGTGGTGTAAATATTCTGACATGGTTGATTTCAAGACATTTTCATGTCCCTGAAAGTGGAGTTGGAAGTCTGGGATGTCTTCTCCAACATCAATCAATTCTCCAATTCTCTGATTCTCCAACAACAACTGGGAGAATTCAATTATCTTGTGACATTAACTGCTCATGGTTATCATCAGACCCCAAAAGTTGAAGAAGGGTTCAAGGACTGCCATGTCCAGTAGGCAGTGGGGGCAGGGTGGGTCAGCAGGTTATGAGTTTCGAAGTCCAATTGACTCGGGCTGGGATCTTGGCCCCACCAAGCCATTCCCCTCACATGAGCTGCTGCGATGACAAGTAAGAAAGCTGAGTTTCTGGCAGCCACTGTGTTGGCAGAAACGGTGATGGGGAGGAGGAGAAATTGAACCCATCCTTCTGGGCAACACCACAAAGGCATGGGCTACCCTCACAGGATACTCTCACTTTCTAGAGTTTAGTATTCTGAAGCCCCAAACTCCAGGACCTTCTTCCTGGGGTTGAGCTTAGCTCTTTTACCTGTGGGTCATTATGGCCTTCTATCTCACCCTGTCTATTGACTCACTTCAAACAGAAATCTGTAGCAGAATGCTGATGGTTGGAGGACCTTTCCCATGACCTAACAGACTACCACTGTCAGTAATATAATTTTCTTGTAACAGCAGTTGAAGCCACAGCATCCCTGGGGTGTTGCATAGTGCATGTGAGCACAGAGCATATCTCAGAGAACCCCAGTGCAGGGTTCCGCCTGGGCTACACTGATTGTCAAGACCATTGTTCACTCAGCGGACAAAGGTTAACTGAGTGATGCACCATGATCTATCCTGAGCTCTGAGGACACTAAGAGGATCGTTCTTGGTGGTGGCCATTGAGGAGTTCCACTGCACCATGATGTGGGAAATTGTCAGCCTGGTACTAAGGGAAGGATTGCAACTAGACCTGGACTATCCAGGAAAGACTAAGCTGAGATTTGAGAGGATGGGTTTCTCACAGTGTTCTTTCACAGAGCTAAGTATATAACACTTACCTTATACCTCCATGCATGTGTTTTCAAACATTACTAACTTAGTGAAACAAGATGGTAACTGATTGATGTTTCCACATAGTATTGTTTCACAAAATTGAATATCCTCATTGGTCTCTGCATCTGTTTTCAAACATTACTAACATAGTGAAACAAGATGTTAGTTGAATGATGGGTTCGCCACAGTGTTTAGTTGAATGATGGGTTCGCCACAGTGTTCTTTCACAGAGTTGAGTATATAACACTTATCTTATACTTCCATACATGTATTTTCCAATATTACTAACTTAGTGAAACAAGATGGTAACTGATTGATGATGGTAACATTATCGAGGGAAAATCCTTCAACAAATTCCTTGTTTCACTAAGAAGTGTTTGAAAACCTTGGCAGGGAACTATGAGGGCAGTGACGTAAACTCAACTCTGTGAAACAACGCAGTGGGGAAACCACCTTTCAACTAACACCTTGCTTCACTAAGTTAGAAGGGTTTGAAAAAGTAAGTGGCAAACTCTAAGGCAAGTGCCACATACTCAACTCTGTTTTACAAACACTGTGGAGAAAAAGCTTTTAAACTAAAATCGTATTTCATTGAGTGAAAAATGTTTGAAAACCTCAGCAGGGAACATTAAGTTCCCCATACTCAACTTTGTGGGGGGAAAACATTTTGGAAAATGCATTTGTCAATTAACTTCTTGCTCACTAGGTTTGAAGTGCTTGAAAAACTATGTGGGAAATAATAACAGTGTCAAAGACTCAACTCTGAAATAATTCACTTGGGAAAGCTGCTTTCACGGAACATCTTCTTTCACAAAGTTAGAAGTGTTTGAAAATAATCTAGTCTTTCAACTGTCTTGTCTTAGAGTTAGAAGTTTCTCAAAACGTTTACAGGGAACTATAAGGAAAGGGCCATATACTCAGTTCTGTAAAATGACCTAAGTGTCAGAAAACCTATGTGGGCAACTCTGAAGAAAGTGACAGATACCTAGCTCTGTGAAAAAACAAAACAAAACAAAACCCAAACACTGTGGAAAAACGACTTTTCATCTAACATTTTGTTTTATTACCATAGAAGTGGTTGATATGGAAGTGGCGAACTCTAAGCCAAATGCTCAGAGTTGTGCCATATCCAACACTGAAGAAACAGTGTGGAGAAACCATTTTTATTTTTATTTATTTTTAATTTTTTAATGTTTACTTATTTGTGAAAGAGAGAGAGACAGAGTACGAGTGGGGAAAGGGCAGAGAGAGGGAGAGAGAGAATCTGAAATGGGCTTCAGGCTCTGAGCTTGATTGCACAAAGCCCAGTGTGGGGCTCACAGTCACATTCCATGAGATCATGACCTGAGTTGAGGTCGGGTGCCTAACTGACCGAGCCACCCAAGCGCCCCGAGAAACCATTTTAGGACTAACATAGTGTTTCATTGAGTGAAAATTGTTTGAACACCTATGCAGGGAAGAATAAGGAAAGTTCCATATACTCAACTGTGTGAAAGAACACTGTGGAGAAAGCATCTTTCAACTGACCTCTTCTTTCCCCAACTGAAAAGTGTTTGAAAATCTAGGTGTAAATGTATAATGACAATACCTGACACTCAACTCCTTGAAATAAAACCCTGGAGAAACCATCTTTCTTTCTTTCTTTTTAAATTGACTTTATTTATTTATTTTAATAGTTTATTGTCATGTTGGTTTCCATACAACACCCAGTGCTCATCCCCGCAAGTGCCCTCCTCCATGCCTATCACCCCCCTTCCCCTCTCCCCCTTACCCATCAGTCTTCAGTTTGTTCTCAACATTCAAGAGTCTCTCATAGTTTGCCTCCCTCCCTCTCCCCCCGTTTCCCCCCTTCTTCTCTCCCACGGTCCTCCTAATCCTCCTATAAGTACAAACATATGGTAGCTGTCCTTCTCTGCCTGATTTATTTTGCTCAGCATAACACCCTCAGGTTCCATCCATGTTGCTACACATGGCCAGATTTCATTCTTTCTCATTGGCATGTAGTATTCCATTGTATAGATAAACCACATCGTTTTGATCTATTCATCAGTTGATGACACTTAGGCTCTTTCCATGTTTTGGCTATTGTTGACAGTGCTGCTATGAACATCGGGGTACATGTGCCACTACACATCAGCGCTCCTGTATCCCTCGGGTAAATTCCTAGCAGCGTTGCGGGGTCATAGGGGAGTTCTATTGTTAGTTTCCTGAGGAACCTCCACACTGTTTTCCAGATGGGCTGCACCAGTCTACATTCCCACCAACAGTGTAGGAGGGTGCCCGTGTCTCCACATCCTCGCCAGCATCTAGAGTCCTCTGATTGGCTCATTTTAGCCACTCTGACCAGCGTGAGGTGCTATCTCAGTGTGGTTTTGATTTGTATTTCCCTGATGAGGAGGGATGCTGCGCATCGTTTCATGTGTCTGTTGGCCATCTGGATGTCCTCTTTGGAGAAATGTCTGTTCATATCTTCTGCCCATTTCTTCACTGGATTGATTGTTTTTCGGGTGTGGAGTTTGATGAGTTCCTTATAGATTTTGGATACTAGCGCTTTATCTGATATGTCATTTGCAACTATCTTCTCCCATTCTGTCGGTTGCCTATTAGTTTTATGGATTGTTTCCCTTGTGATGCATAAGCTTTTAATCTTGACGAGGTCCCAATAGTTCATTTTTGCTCTTGATTCCCTTGCCTTTGGGGATATGTCAAGTGAGAAATTGCTGCGGTGGAGGTCAAGGAAGTTGTTTCCTGCTTTCTCCTCTAGGGTTTTGATGGTTTCCTGTCTCATGTTGGGGTCCTTTATCTATTTTGAGTTTATTTTTGTGTATGGTGTGAGAAAATGATCTACTTTCATTCTTCTGCATGTTGCTGCCCAGTTCTCCCAGCACCATGTTAAAGAAGTTGTCTTTTTTCCATTGGATACTCTTTTATGCTTGGTCATAGGTTAGTTGGCTGGACATTTTTGGGTCCAATTCTGAGTTCTCAATTCTATTTCATTGGTCTATGTGTCTGTTTTTGTGCCAATACCATACTTGTTTGATGATGACAGCTAGTAGTATAGCTAAAGTCTGGGATGTTGATGCCTCCCATTTGGGTTTTCTTCTTCAATATTACTTTGTCTATTCGGGGTCTTTTGTGGTTCCATACAAATTTGAGGATAGTTCTAGTTTTGAGAAGTATGCTGGTGCAATTTTGATTGGGATTGCATTGAATGTGTAGATTGCTTTGGGTAGTAATGACATTTTGACTATATTTATTCTTCGGATCCATGAGCATGGAATGTTTTTCCATTTCTTTGTGTCTTCTTCAATTTGCTTCATAAGTTTTCCATAGTTTTCATCATACAGATCTCATATCTTTGGTTAAGTTTACTCCTAAGTATTTTATGTTTTTTTTGTGCAATCTTGTGAACGGGATCAGTCTCTTGATTTCTCTTTCTGTTGCTCTATTCTTGGTGTATAAAAATGAAACCAATTTCTGTACGTTGATTTTGTACCCTGCAACTTGGCTGAATTCTTGGATCAGTTCTAGTAGGCTTCTGGTGGAGTCTGTCAGGTTTTCTATGTAGAGTATCATGTCATTAGCGAAAATTGAGAGTTTGACTTCTTCTTTGCCGATTTTGATGCCTTTGATTTCCTTTTGTTGTCTAATGGCTGATGCTAGGATTTCCAGCACTATGTTAAAACAACAGTGGTGAGAGTGGACATCCCTGTTGTGTTCCTGATCTCAGGGGGGAAAGCTCTCAGTTTTTCCTCGTTGAAGATGATGTTAGCTGAGGGCTTCTCATAGATGGCTTTTATGATGTTTAAAAAGTTGCTTCTATACCGACTTTTTGAGGGTCTTATTTAAGAAGGGACGCTGTATTTTGTCAAAAGTTTTTTCTACATCTATTGACAAGATCATATGATTTTTCTTTTTTCTTTTGCTGATGTAATGTATCACATTGATTGATTTGCGAATATTAGACCAGCCCTGTGACCCAAGAATGAATCCCACTTTATCTTGGTGGACAATTCTTTTTATGTGTTGTTGGATTCTATTTTGCACGTATCTTGTTGAGGATTTTTGAGTCCGTATTCACCAAAGATATTGGCCTGTAGTTCTCATCTTTTGCTGGATCTCTGTCTGGCTTGGGAATCAAAGTGATGCTGGCTTCATAAAATGAGTGTGGGAGTTTTCCTTCGATTTCTATTTTTTTAATAGTTTGAGAAGAATTGGTATTAATTCTGTTTCAAATGTCTGGTAGAATTCCACAGGGAAGCCATCAGCCCAGGGCTCTTATTTGTTTGGAGATTTTTGATAACTGATCGATTTCCTCAGTAGTTATGGGTCTGCTCAGGTTTTCTATCTCCTCCTCCCTGTGAATTTTGGTTGTGAGTGTGTGTTTAGGAATTTGTACATTTCTTCTAAGTTGTCCAGCTTGTTCACATATAATTTTTTATAGTATTCCCTGGTAATTGCTTGTATTTCTGGGGGGTTGTTTTTTTATTTTTTTATTTTTTTATTTTTTTATTTTTACAAATAGTTTATTGTCAAATTAGTTTCCACATAACACCCAGTGCTCATCCCCACAAGTGCCCTCCTCCATGTCCACCCCTCCTCCCCCCCACATCCACCAGTCCTCAGTTTTTGTCAGCATTCAAGAGTCTCTCATGGTTTGCCTCTCCCCCTTTCCCCCACCATTTCTGCCCTTCTTCTCCCCCTTGGTCCTCTGTTAAGCTCCTCCTAATCCTCCTATACGTGCACACATATGATATTTGTCTTTCTCTGCCTGACTTGTTTCGCTCAGCATAACACCCTCAAGGTCCATCCATGTTGCTACACATGGCCAGATTTCATTGTTTCTCATTGCCATGTAGTATTCCATGGTATAGATAAACCACATCTTCTTGATCCATTCATCTGGGGGGTTGGTTTTAATCAGTCCATTTTCATTTGTGATTGTCTCTTTGAGTGCTCTCTCTTTGGTTTTTGAGAAGCGTGGCTACAGGTTTGTCAATTTTGTTTATTTTTTTAAAAAACGAACTCTTGGTTTCATTGATCTGTTCAACTCTTTGGTTTGGTTTCTATGTTATTTATTTCTGCTCTGATTTTTACTATTTCTTGTTTTCTACTGGGTTTAGGGTCCTTTGTTGCTCTCCCTGTAGTTTCTGTAGGTGAGCTGTTAGATTTTACACTTGTGCTTTTTCTAATTTCTTGAAATAGGCCTGGAGTGCAATGTACTTTCCTCTTAGGACTTCCTTTGCTGCATCCTTATAGAGTTTGGATTGTTGTGTTTTCATTTTCATTTGTTTCCATATTTTTAAAATTTCTTCTCCAATTGCCTGATTGGACCATTCATTCTTTAGTAGGTATTCTTTTTTTTTTAAAATAGTTTATTTAAAAATAAACTACTATCTATTCAAGTTGGTAGTAGTGTGTTCTTTAACCTCCATGTTTTTGGAAGTTTTCAGATTTCTTCCTGTGATTGATTTCAAGTTTCAAAGCATTGTGATCTGAAGTTGTGCATGGTATGATATCAATTCTTTTATACTTATTCGGGGCTGCTTTATGTCCCAGTATGTGATCTATCTTGGAGAATGTGCCATGCGCAGTTGAGAAAAAGTGAATTCCATGGCCTCAGGATGTAGAGATCTAAATATATCTGTCAAAACCATCTGGTCCAATGTGTCTTTCAAGTCCATTGTTTCTTTAGTGATTTTCTGTCTAGTTGACGTATCCATTGCTGTAAGTGGAGTATTAAAGTCTCTGCTATTAACACATTCTTTTTTTTTTTTTTTTTTTTTTACTGTTTTTTTATTTCTGGAGAGAGAGAGAGACAGCGTGAGCAGGGGAGGGTCAGAGAGAGAGGGAGTCACAGACTGAAACAGGCTCCAGGCTCTGAGCTGGCAGTCAGCACAGAGCCCAACGCGGGACTCGAACCCACGAACCACGAGATCATGACCTAAGCGAAAGTCGGACGCTTAACCGACTAAGCCACCCAGGCGCCCCTAGCACATTCTTATCTAAAACATAGTTTCTGTTTGTGATTAATTGTTTTAAATATATAGGTGTTCCCATATTCAGTGCATAGACATTTATAATAGTTCTTGATGGATAGTTGCTGAAATTACTATATAATGTCGTTCTTCATCCCTTGTTATTGTTTACTTTAAAGACCTTATATCAGTTTGTCTGATATAAGTATAACTACTCCAGCTTTGTTTTGACTTCCAGTAGCATGAGACATATTTCTCCATCCCCTTACTTTTAATCTGAAGGTATCTTCCAGTCTAAAATGTGTTTCTTGTAGAGAGCAAATAGATGGATTTTGTTTTTTTTTAATCCATTCTGCTACCCCATGTCTTTTGATTGGAGCATTCAGTCCATGTACATTCAGTGTTATTATTGAAATATACGGGGTTTAGGGTCATTATGTCATTTGTGGGATTCATGCTTGTGGTGGTATCTCTGGGATCTTGTGTTTCTTGAAACATTTCCCTCAGAGAATCCCTCTCAGGATTGCTTGTAGGGCTGGTTTAGTGGTGACAAATTCTTTCAAGTTTTGTTTATTGGGAAAGACCTTTATCTCTCCTTTTATTCTGAATGACAGGCTTGCTGTTTAGAGGATTTTTGGCTCATATTTTTTTCTGTTCATCACATTGAAGATCTCCTGCCCTTCATTTCTGGCCTGCCAAGTTTCAGTAGATAGGTCTGTCACCACTCTGATTGGTTTCCCTTTGTATGTTAGGGCCCTTTTCTTCCTAGCTGCTTTCAGAACTCTCTTTGTCCTTATATTTAGCCAGTTTCACTATGGTATGTCGTGCAGATGATCGATTCAAATTACGTCTGAGGCAAGTTCTCTGTGCCTCTTGAATTTCAACATCTACTTCCCTCCCCAGGTTGAGGAAGTTCTCTGCTATAATTTGTTCCAGGTCTCTTTCAGCACCTTTCTCTCTCTCTTCCTCTTCTGATATTCCTGTGATATGGATATTGTTCCGTTTGATTGTTTTGCTGAGCTTTCGAAACTTTCTTTCATGTTCCTTGATCAGTTTATCTCTTTTTTTCTCGGTTTCTTCTTTTTCTAAAATAGTGTCTTCTAAATCACTTACTCTCCTTTATGTCTCTTCAATCCGTGCTTTTGATGCCTCTAGTTTATGTATCACATTTTTAAATTTATCATAACTATTTTTAAGCTCCATTGTATTTGTAGCCATAGTTTCTCTGATGTCCTCCATGCTTTTTTAAAACCCCATGATGAATTTTATCATTATTATTCTAAATTCTTGTTCAGTTATGTTGCTTATATCTGTTTTGAACAGTTCTTTAGCTATCATTTCTTCCTGGAATTTCTTTGGAAGAGAGTTCTTCCGTTTCGTCATTTTGTTTAGCTTTCCATCTATCTCTTGTTAATTTTAAAAGCTTGTTGTACACTCTGCCCCTGTACTGTTGTATTAGAGAGGGCTCTTTGTTCAGGGCCTGTCTGTTCAGGAAGTGTTCTTTGGATGGTGTCTCTTGGTTTCTCTTGTTGAGAGTTTAGTTATTTTATTTCCCTACCGGTAGTGGTATTTGGGACTCTCCACCATGTGTAGTTTGACTTGTTTCTTGAGGCAGCCCTGGAAAAAGAAAACACAACCACAGAGGGAACAAAGGTACACAGATGCACAGACAAAACCAATAAGCACCCAAACCCAGGCTCTGGTTAAAACAGCAACAACAGGGGCGCCTGGGTGGCTTAGTCGGTTAAGCGTCCGACTTTCGCTTAGGTCATGATCTCGCGGTTCGTGGGTTCGAGCCCCGTGTCGGGCTCTGTGCTGATGCCAGCTCAGAGCCTGGAGCCTGTTTCAGTCTGTGACTCCCTCTCTCTCTGACCCTCCCCTGCTCATGCTGTCTCTCTCTCTCCTAGAAATAAATAAAAATATATAAAAAAAACAGCAACAACAAAAGAGCTATCTGGCGGGGATGGGCGTGGTTTGGTGTAGGCAGGTCTTGCCTCCACTGTGTCCATTGGAGCTCCCTGAGGCCCCATCTTGTTGGTTGTGGGGAGAATGGCGTCACTCCAGTCCCTTCTCAATCAAGCACTGCAAATCACTCTTCGGGTCCAATGTGCTGAGGATGTAGCCTAGGTGGGCTGAGTTCTATGCCCACCTTGTTTCCAGGTTCCAGTCCGTGGGCTTTGTTTTTACCGCCCTAAACAGTCCTACAGATGGCTGCTTCCCTGCTGCTTGGGGTTGAGTGGGGGGTGGGGGAAGTATCGCAGCCTCAGATCCACCGGGGTCAAGCAGCACTACAATCCGAGTGCATTCGGGGAACTTAGCAACTTCAGGTCTGCAGAGTCGGCACAGCTGCTGCTTCACACGGCCGCCGCCACTTCACCGGGCTGCCACCGCCATGGATGGTACCAGGAGCTCTGCAGTGCAGTTTTTTCTGACATCTTCTGGAACTGGGGGCAATTAGTTCAACGTCAGCACCCCAGCCAGAACTAAAAAACACTGTCTTTCCAAGCCGAGGCGCTGCCAGGGATGGTGCTGGGCATGTTGTCGTACCTTTCTTCCTGGCGCCTTCTGGGACCGGGAGCTCCTAGTTTAAAGTCAGCGCCCCAGCCAGAGCTAAAAAACACTCTTTCCAAGCCGAGGTTTTTGTTTTTTTTTCCCTCTTTTGCAGGGATGGTTCTATGACCAATCTCAGCTTCTCTTTCCTTTCCCATGGACTTGGGGCATCTCACCACTGCTTGCCAGTGTATCACTCACAGCAGCTGCATGCAAGCCAGGTTCCCTCCTCTCCCTCTGTATCTCTGGGTCCTGTGCCGCTTTTCAGCTTCCCTCTATTTTTTTAAGGATAATGTGGGTCTCTTACTCACTGGGCTCCAGGGGCATCCTTTGAGATACCCCTTTAGCCAAGTTGACAAAGGGTTCTTCTGATGCCTGAGCAAGTCAGCATGCTGATAGATTGTGCTGGTCAGACTCTTGTAAACATTACCCAAATCTCATCCTTAATGAAGACCCTTGGCCCTCAGTGTATCAAGTTTCATGACATTGCTTTATTCTCCACCACAGCTCCTCTTGTGATCCCCACAAATTCAGTCACTCAGAGTCATAGTACTGGCTTGCAAATGTCCAAGGTGGACCAGCCTTTGTGACTTGTGGGACAGGATGAGCCAGAGGGGCCCTGCCATTTTTTCATGGACATCCAGAGCCCTGGGCCTTTTGAAGGTATCCAGCTGAGAACTCTTTGTGTGGAGGCTGGGCCAGATGGATTACGGGAGACTGGCTAAAGTTTAATATGTCCCTCCCAGATTGATCACATTCACATTGGATGAAAATATTGACCCACTTTGGTCGAGGCTGGAGCCATTCCCTTTCTTTTCCTGCCATCCTGATTGAGTCTTTGTTCACCCTTAGGAGCCATGGAGCTGGCACTCAGTGGGCACCAAGGAGTGGGCATCTGCCAACCACTCAGTCCCCTGCTCAGTGAAAGGCATGAGCATCGGCTATCCCAAAAGAAAATAGCCTTCCAATCCCTTGAGCTTGGTGTTTGACTGTAGCAATTGGCGGGGCAGGGAGCGGGGGGGAGGTGTGTGACAGCTTGGCTCATTTCTCTGCCTGAAGGAGGGAACTTTCTTCTGAAAGGCAGACAGTTCACCCAGGAGCAGGAGGCTCTAGAAGCTGGTCAGCAAAGAAAGAGCACTTTACAAAAAGAGGTTACCAGGGCCCCTTTCCACACTTTGGAGGAAGACCTGGGGGCACCTAAAGGCTACAGCACCATCACTCCTCAGTCCATTCAATGATGGGAAAAGCAAGAAAAGCAGACAAAGTCCAGGGCTCTCTAGATCCTCGTGAAGGAAGGAGACAGGCTTGCTGCTTCCAGGACTCCAAGGTGCGGAAGCTAGATGGGGCTGTTGCCTAAGTCTTCTGGTGTTTCTTCTTCTTCCCATAGCCAGGTTGCCAGGAGCTGGTGCTGGGCCCTTCCTTCTCCACATCATCTCCTTTTCAATCTCCGAAGAGCTCTGACCCTCCTTAACCACCCTTACACATCTCTGCTCTCTTGTAGAAACAAGATTCTTCCCACAATCTGTTCAGAGTCTCCCTGTTTCACAGTCATATCCTCCGCCTTCCACCTGGGAATCTGATGCAGTCCTGGAGATGGGGAGAGAGTTTGGCTACAGGGCTCCATCTTTATTACTTCACTGGGCTCCAAGAAGTATGTGGTCATTCAGAGATCCAGCCCAATAGAAGAGACCCAGCAGAGAATGTTTCTATGTAGCTTGGGCAAAAGATTTGGGCACAGAGCCCTTCTTCTCCTGGGCCAAGGGCAAAAGAAGTAAGACACCTTCTTTCCAAGTGGACGCATCCCAATTCCCACTGGATGTGTCGAGCTTTCGCCCTACTTGTACCCATTTCCTTCACCTTCTTGCATTTCTGACGATTTTTTTTCTCCCTTAGGAGCTATGGAGCTATCAGAAACTCAGGTAGCTCACCCGGGTAGGCCACAAACTCCCACTCTGCTCCCATGCTCAGTGAGTGCTCTCAGGCTCCGACCTGACAGAGGAAAGATGGCCTGTATTCCCTGGAAGATGGGTGATTGGCCTGCGGAGGTATGGAAGGGGAAGGGGAGCCATCTGGCCTCTCTGTCTTGGATGACTGTGTAGCTTCATTCTGAGAAGCAGACAGTTTGCACATAGTATGGACAAGGAAAGGATTGACACAGGGGAAGCCCTTTCCAGGCACAAGGAATGATTCCCTTGTTCTGCCCACGAAGAGCCAGCAGATCTGAATAACTAAAGCTCAAACCTGGGGCTGACGTCAGCTGCTAGAACATGTGGGAGGGACACACATAGCCAGAAATCTCTGTCTCCTAAAGTCAGAATGCAGGGCTCCCAGGTGTATTCCTTCAGAGGGCTCCCTTTGCCTAAGCCCACAGGGCTTGCTTATTCAGATACACCCAGGTTGGTAGGAGCCTGTGCTGTGTACTTATTCCCAAAATTCTCCACATCTCATGTGTGAGAAAGAACTCTGGCACTCTGTGTCTCAATGTCCACCACTTACCGTTTTCTTGAAAAAACCGTGCTGCATGGAATTGACCAGAGCCAGTGTCTTTGAATGATAGTCTCTTCTCTCAGCACGAGTCCGATGGTGTGCTTCTGGTTATGATATAGGTCTTGCAACGGGCCCCTCTCGATCTGGTTTCAGAATTATGGGACGGTCTCCAAACCTAAGGTGTTTCAACGTTCCCCGGCAAAATGCTTATGGGTAGGTTCAGCCTGCTTCGTGTATGCTTACTACTTATTACTACTCACTGGGTGGTAATTCTTATCCCATTTCGACTTTTCTTACTTGACCTCACTTCACACACCAAAACCTTGGGGCTGTCCTGTAATGAGCAAGGATGGACATGTAGGTTCCAGAACATTCCTGAGTCGAGGCAGAGCCCTCAGAGTCTGATATTGTTGAAAAGAACTAGGGCTTGTGTCCTTGATCCCTCACTTCATAGCAGGCTACTGTATCATGGGAATGGGTATCCACTTGGACCCCCGACAGTTACTGATGGACATACCCTCATGTGTAAGAAGAGACAGTATGTACACTTTTGAATATTTCCTGCACCAATCCTTGTTCCCACCACTTGATGCTCCCATGGAAGCACACTCTTCATAGTTTAGGGTCACTAAGGCCCCTACGTTCTGATATGATGGGCAGAAGCACACAAAAAGCCACTGTTTCTCTCTCCTTCTTAAAGGAGGGTATGGTTCTCTCGCTCACAGGGCTGCAAGTGGTTCCCTTTGGACAACTCGTGTAGCCATATCCCACAAGTAGAATAGTCTGATTTCTGAGCAAGCCAGCTTCCTCATATATTGTGCTAGTCAGTTTATTCTAAACAATATCCAGTTCCCATCGTTAAAGAAGAACTCTTGCTTATCGAGTCTCACAACATTGCTTTTTATCCATCAAGGTTTGTCTTGGGGTCCAAACAAATTCAGCCTTACAGATTCATGGATCCACCTTGCAAATACAGGCTGAGGTAAGGGGAGGACCAGCATATTAGTTTCAGGACTACAACATGGACATCTAGAGACTTAGGACATGGAAAGGGGTCCGATTGAGATCTGTTTGCATGGAGGCTGGACCAGAGGTATTAAGCGTGATCCAGCCTTCATGCTTGGGCCTAGGGGAAATGATGTTTACCGTGACCCATCCACAGTGATCACATTCCCACTGAATGGAAGTATTGCACACTTAGGTCTTGGCTGCAGCCATTCACATTCCCTTAATGTCTTTCTGATTCAGCCTTTGTTCACACTTATGAAGCATGGAGCTGGCACTCAGTGGGCACCAAGGCATGGGTGTCGGCCACCCACTCGATCCTGTGCTCAGTGACAGCCCTGAGCTTTGGCTACTCCAAAGGAGAAAAGTCGCCCTATTTCTGAGTTTGGTGCTTGACTGTTTGTAGCGAGAGTTGGGGGCAGAGGAACCAGCTTGCTTCATTTAATGGAGGATTTTCCTTCTGAAAAGCAGACAGTTCAAACAGGAGCAGGAGGCATTTGGGAGTCCTGAAAGCAGCAAGCCTGTGTGTTTTACTTCCTTCACATGGACCTAAAGAGCCCTGGACTTTGCTTACTTTTCCCATCATTGAATGGAGTGAGCAGTGAGAGTGCTGTAGCCTTCATGTGTCCCCAGTTCTTTCTCCAAAGTGTGGAAAAGGACTCTGAGGCCCTCTTTTCATCCCTCATTGAGGGTGAAATGCTCATTCATAACAGCGATCATGTGTAGTTTGCTGTATGATTTAATCAGTGCACAAAACACTTTTTGAAAAAAACAGTGCACTAAGGCCCCTTTCCTACTTCTTTTTTTCCAGTAACTTTTTATTTAAATAGTTATTGTCAAGTTGGTTTCCATATAACACTGAGTGCTCATCCCCACAAGTGCCCTCTACTATGCCCAACTCCCCCCTTTCCCTCTCCCCCCATACGCATTAGTTCTCAGTTTGTTCTCAGGATACAAGTGTCAAATGATCTAGTTTCACTTTTCTGCATGTTGCTGTCCAGGTCTCCCAGAACCATTTGTTAAAGAGGCTGCCGTTTCAGCAACATGCAGAAGAATGAAACTAGATAATCTTCTCACACAATATACAAAAATAAACTCAAAATACATAAAGGATCTGAATGTGAGAGAGAAAACGATCAAAACCCAAGAGGAGAAAGCAGGAAACAACCTCCTTGACCTCAACCACAACGACTCCTTACTTGACATATCCCCAAAAGTAAGGGAATCTAGAGCAAAAATGAACTATTTTGACCTCATCAAGATTAAAAGCTTCTGCATGGTGAAAGAAACAATCAATAAAACTAATAGGCAACCGATGAAATGGGAGAAGATAGTTGCAATTGACATATCAGATAAAGGGCTAGGGTCTAAAATCTATAAGGAAATCAGCAAACTCCACACGCGAGAAACAAACAACCCAGTAAAGAAAGGGAGGAAAAAAGACATGAACAGACACTTCTCCAAAGAGGACATCCAGATGGCCAACAGACACATGAAATGATGCTCAGCATCCCTCCTCATCAGGGAGATACAAATCAAAACCTCACGCTGGTCAGAATGGCTAAAATGAACAAATCAGAGGACACTAGATGCTGGCGAGGATGTGGAGAAAGTGGCACCCTCCTACACTGTTGGTGGGAATATAAACTGGTACAGGTCTTCTGAAAGACAGTGTGGAAATTCCTCAGAAAATTAACAATAGAACTCCCCTATGACCTAGCAATAGCACTACTAGCAATATACCCAAAGGACACAGGAGTGCTGATACATAGGAGAACTAGTACCCCAATGTTCATAGCACTCTCAATGATAGCAAAAACATGGAAAGATCAGTGCACTTTAAAAATTCCATTCCTCTCTTTAAAAAACCAACTCTTTGTTTCATTTATCTGTTCAATTGTTTCTTTGGTCTCTATGTTGTTTATTTCTGCTCTGACATTTACTATTTCTCTTCTTCTGCTGGGCTTGGGGTATTCTGTTGCTCTGCTTCTAGTTCCTTTGGGTGAGCTGTTAGATTTTGGACTTGTGCTTTATCTAATTTCTTGAAATAGGCCTGGAGTACAATGCAATTTCTTTTTAGACAAACCTCTAGCCAAGCTTCTGAAAAAGAAAAGAGAGAGCACCCAAACAGACAAAATCATGAATGAAAATAGACATTACAACCAACCTCCCCAGAAATAAAAGCAATTATCAGGGAATACTATGAAAAATTATATCCCAACAAACAAGACAACTTAGAAGAAATGGAAAAATTCCTAAACACACATTCACTACCAAAATTCACACGGGAAGAGATAGAAAATCTGAACAGATCCAAAGTAGTGAAGAAATCGAGTCACTTATCCAAACTCTCCCAACAAATAAAAGCCCTGGACCAGATGGTTTACATGAGGAATTCTACCAGACGTTTAAAACAGAATTAACACCCATTGTCCTCAAGCTATTCCGAAAAATAGAAATCAAAGGAAAACAGCACTCATTTTATGCAGCCAGCATCACTCTGATTCCCAAGGCAGACAGAGATCCAGCTAAAAAAGAGAACTACAGGCCAATATCCTTGATGAATATGGATGCAAAAACCCTCAACAATATCCTTGAAAATACAATCCAGCAGCACATAAAAAGAATCATCCGCCAGTAGGATTCATTCCTGGGTTACAGGGCTGGTTCAACCATCGCAAATCAATCACTGTGATACATCACATCAACAAAGAAAAGATAAAAACCATATGATCCTGTAGATAGATGAAGAAAAAGCATTTGACAAAATACAGCATCCCGTCTTAAAAAAGACACTAGAAAAAGTCGGGATAGAAGGAACCTACTTAAACATCATAAAAGCCATCTATGAGAAGTCTTCAGCTAACATCATCCTCAACGGGGAAAAACAGAGAGCTTTCCCCCTGAGATCAGGAACACGAAAAGGATGCCCCCTTTCACCACTGTTGTTTAACATAGTGCTGGAAGTCTTAGCATCAGCCATCAGACAAAAAAGGAAATCAAAAGCATCGGAATTGGCAAAGAGGAAGTCAAATTTTCTTTTTTTTTAAATTTTATTTATTTCTAGGAGAGAGAGCATGAGCAGGGGAGGGTCAGAGAGAGAGGGAGTCACAGAGTGAAACAGGCTTCAGGCTCTGAGCTAGCAGTCAGCACAGAGCCCGACGCGGGGCTCGAAACCACGAACCTCGAGATCATGACCTGAGCGAAAGTCGGACGCTTAACCGACTGAGCCACCCAGGCGCCCCGAGGAAGTCAAATTTTCACTCGTCGTACATGATACTCTACATAGAAAACCTGACAGACTCCACCAGAAGCCTACTAGAACTGATCCAAGAATTCAGCCAAGTTGCAGGGTACAAAATCAACGTACAGAAATCGGTTGCATTTGTATACACCAATGAAGCAAGAGAAAGAGAAATCAAGAAGCTGATCCCATTCACCATTGCACAAAAAACCATAAAATACCTCCGAATAAACCTAACCAAGGCTGCAAGAGATCTGTATGATGAAAACTATAGAAAAACTTATGAAGGAAACTGAAGACACAAAGAAATGGAAAAATATTCCATGTTCATGGATAGGAAGAATAAATATAGTTAAGATGTCATTACTACCCAAAGGTCTCTACACATTCAATGCAATTCCAATCAAAATTGCACCAGCATAATTCTCAAAAAAAAGAACACACTATCCTCAAATTTGTATGGAACTACAAAAGACCCCAAATAGTCAAAGCAATATTGAAGAAGAAAACCAAAGTAGGAGGCATCAACATCCCAGACTTTAGCCTCTACTCCTAGCTGCCATCATCAAGACAGTATGGTATTGGCGCAAAAACAGACACATAGACCAATGGAGTAGAATTGAGAACTCAGAATTGGACCCACATATGTCCAACCAACTAACCTATTACAAAGCATAAAAGAGTATGCTTCAGAATCGGCAAAGAGGAAGTCAAACTTTCACTTTTCGTAGACGACATGATACTCTACATAGAAAACCCGACAGACTCCACCAGAGCCTACTAGAACTCATCAATGAATTCAGTAAAACTTCAGGGTACAAAATCAATGTACAGAAATAGGTTGCCTTCTTATACACCAATAATGAAGCAACAGAAAGAGAAATCAAGAAGCTGATCCCATTCACAGCTGCTCAAAAAACCATACCTCGAAATAAATCTAACCAAGTATACAAAAGATCTGTATGATGGAAAGATGAAAGAAATTGAAGAAGACACAAAGAATTGGAAAAACATTCCATGCTCATAGATTGGAAGAATAAATATAGATAAAATGTCATTACTACCCAAGGCAATCTACACATTCAATGCAATCCCAATCAAAATCACACCAGCATCCTTCTCAAAACTAGAACATACTCTCTTCAAATTTGTATGTAACCACAAAGACCCCGAATAGCCGAAGTAATAGTGAAGAAGAAAACCAAAATGGGAGGTACCACAATCCATGACTTTAGCCTCTACTACAGAGGGGTCATTATCAAGCCAGGGTGGTATTGGCACAAAAACAGACACATAGACCAATGGAATAGAATTGAGTACTCAGAGCTAAGCCCAAAGGTATACAGCCAACTAAACCTTGACAAAGCAGGAAAGAACATCCAATGGGAAAAAAAAGTCAGCCTCTTTAACAGGTGGTGTTGGGAGACCATGCAGAAGATTGAAACGAGATCATTTTCTCACACCGTACACAAAAATAAACTCAAAATAGATAAAGAACCTGAATGTGAGACAGGAAACCCTCAAAACCCTAGAAGAGAAAGCAGGAAACAACCTCCTTGACCCCCACCACAGCAATTTCTCACTTGGCCTATCCCTAAAGGCAAAGGAATCAAGAGCACAAATAAATGGTTGGGACCTCATCAAGATTAAAAGCTTCTGCACGGCATTGGGGCGCCTGAGTGGCTTAGTCGGTTAAGCATCCGACTTTCGCTTAGGTCATGATCTCGCGGTTCGTGGGTTCGAGCCTCGCGTCGGGCTCTGTGCTGACTGCCAGCTCAGAGCCTGGTGACTGTTTCAGTCTGATTCCCTCTCTCTCTGACCCTTCGCTGTTCACGCTGTCTCTCTCTCTCTCTCTCTCTCTCTCTCTCTCTCTCTCCTAGAAATAAATAAAACATTAAAAAAAAAAAGCTTCTGCACGGCAAACAACCCATAAAACTAATAAGCAACAAAGGGAATGGGAAAAGACAAGTTGCCAATGACATATCAGATAAAGGATTACTACTCAGAATCTATAAGGAACTCACCAAACTCCACACCCGAGAAACAACCCAGTAAAGAAATGGGCAGAAGATATGAACATCATTTCTCCAAAGAGGACATCCAGATGGCCAACAGACGATGCTCAGCATCCCTCCTCATCAGGGAGATACAAATCAAAACCACACTGAGATAGCACCTCACGCTGGTCAGAGTGGCTAAAATGAGCAAATCAGAGAACTCTAGATGCTGGCGAGGATGTGGAGACACCGGCACCCTCCTACACTGTTGGTGGAAATGTAAACTGGTGCAGCCCCTCTGGAAAACAGTGTGGAAGGTCCTCAAAACATTAACAATAGAACTCCCTTAATACCCAGCAAAGGCACTGTTAGGAATTTACCCAAGGAATACAGGAGTGCTGATGCGTAGGAGCACATGCTCCCCAATGTTCATAGCAGCACTCTCCACCACAGCCAAAACATGGAAAGAGTCTAAGTGTCCATTAAAGGACGAAAGGACAAGAAGATGTGGTTAGTCTATACCATGGAATACTACATGGCAATGAAAAAGAATGAAATCTGGCCATGTGTAGCAACAAGGATGGACATTGAGGGTGTTATGCTGAGCGAAACAAGTCAGGCAGAGAAGGACAAATATCATATGCCTACACGTATAGGAAGATTAGGAGGAACTTAACGGAGGACCATGTTGAGAACAAGGAGGGAAAAGGTGGGGGGGAAATGAGACAAGCAAGCCATGAGAGACTCTTGAATGCTGGGAACAAAATGAGGACGGATGGATGTGTGGGGGGCAGGGGGGAGATGGGCATGGAGGGGGTCACTTGTGGGGATGAGCACTGGATGTTATATGGAAACCAACTTGACAATAAACTATTTGTAAAAAAAAAGAAAATCCATTCCTCTCTACCTCAGTAGAATAAAGTTTTATGATTTCAAAGACATGTCTAACTTTTTTTTAAATGTTTTATTTATTTCTAGGAGAGAGAGACAGGGTGAGCGGGGGAGGATCAGAGAGAGAGGGAGACAGACTCTGAAACAGGCTCCAGGCTCTGAGCTGGCAGTCAGCGCAGAGCCCAACGTGGGGCTCGAACCCACGAACCTTGAGATCATGACCTAAGCGAAAGTCGGACGCTTTACTGACTAAGCCACCCAGGCCCCCCAAGTCTAACTTAATAATGTATCCCTGTCCTCTTAAAAGTTTACCAGTGTTAGTATTTTTCCCATGAAAGCCGTGAGGAAATTTAAAGTTAAAAGAGGTGTTTGTTTTTTTTACCTTTTGACAAAGTGGGGAGGAGGAGAGGCTTGCTCCCTGAGGCACTGAAGAGCCAGGTACTCAGGCAGAACCCAAGGCTCTGCGGAAACAGAAAGGGGAGCAAGGGGAGGGAAAGCAGAAAAGGTGTAGTGCCTGTGTGGCCCAGAAGCTTGAAGGCAGACATAGGCTCCGGGGCCATGAAAAAGTGTTCACCTGGTCGTAAAGCCTGTCAGCTCAGCTACAAGAGTAGATAACCGATTTTGTTTTATTTGGTATTTGTTGTTTTGTTTTGTTCTCAGGCCAGAGAAGACGGAGAAGTTCCATGAAACAAAAGGAATTTTGGCAGCTGCTTTGTGAATATTCCTTAAATCTCTATCGTGAGACAGACTAGCCAGAGACAATCAACTCTAAACATCACATTCTACATCCAGAGAATGAATGAGGTAGAAGCTCTCACATATAGTTAGAGCACCCAGAGTGTATAGACAAAAACAGAGAGAGAGAGAGAGGGGGGGGGGGGGAGAGAGAGAGAGAGAGAGAGAGAGAGAGAGATCCCTGTATTAGGGATGCCTGTGTAACATACACTGCACTCTTCTACTGAACTGTTTTAGTGACAATGATTGGACGCTGGGCTCCCTGCCTCCGCTGGAATATTGTTCCATGTCAGACAGTCATTCAAAAGACACCTGAATCAAGGCAACAAAGTTCTGCATAACAGGAGGACACCTTCCGTAGAAATTGTTTACCAACATTAGTAACCTGGTGAAACAAGGTGGTAACTGAATACTGCTTTCCGCACTGTATCTTTCACAAGGTTGAGTATATAACCTTCCCTTGTACACCAAGGCATATGTTTTCCAATATTAATCTTAGTAAACGAACATATTAATGCAATGGTTTGTTCTGCACAGCGTTCTTTCCCTGAGTTCACTGTATAACAATACACTTTTATTTTTAAACCAGTGATTGGGTGAGAATTCAAACGTTACTCACATAGGGAAACAAGATAGTAAAAATGATAAATAGTGCGCAGTTCTTATACGGAATTAAGTATATTCCCCTTACGTTATCCTTCTACGACTGTATTTTCAAAACATATAAACAGTGAAATAGGATGAGATCTGAAAATTTCTTTCCACTCTGTGTTCTGTCACAGCGCTGAGTATATAACCCTTACTTTGACTTGTAAGCATGTGTTTCCAGACCTTACTAACTGAATGGAACAAGGTTGTCCCTGAATGCTGCTGTCATCACCGTGTTCTTTCACTGAATTGAGGATAGACCACTTCCTATATACCTCTAGACGAGTTTTCTTGTGTTTGAAACGGTACTCAGTGCCACAGGATTGTAACAGAATGCTGTTCAGAATCGCAGTGTTCTTGGGGCGCCTGGGTAGCTTAGTGGGTTAAGCGTCCGACTTTCGCTTAGGTCATGATCTCGCGGTTCGTGGGTTCGAGCCCCACGTCGGGCTCTGTGCTGACTGCTAGCTCAGAGCCTGGAGCCTCTTTCAGAGTCTGTGACTCCTTCTCTCTGACCCTCTCCTGCTCTCTCTCTCTCTCTCTGTCTCTCCCCTAGAAATGAATAAAACATTGAAAAAAAAAAGAAAAAAAAGAACGGCACAGTGTTCTTTCACGGAGCAGAGGTTCCCGCACTTCTCTCCTCAGTCTCCACCTCTGTTTTCTTACCCTACTAACATAGTGAAACAAGACGGTCATGGAATGATGCCTTCCCCCACTGTGGTCTTTCAAAGAGTTCACTTCCCTTAGACGTCCAGGCACATGTTTTCAAATATGACTCACCCAGGGAAAAAGAAAATAGGATGTGTGAATTGTGCTTTCAACACAGGGTTATTTCCCAGACTGGGGCATAATGGACTTCCATCATTGGTCTCCACACTCGTTTCTCAACCCTACCAGCATAGTGAAACAAGTTCTTTGAATGATGGGCTCTCCACGGTGTTGCCTCACAGAGTTGATGCTATATCATTTACCTCCCACCTCCGTGCATGTGTCTTCTAACGTGACTAACCCTGTGAAACAAGACGGCAAACAAGTGCTGCGTTCCTCACACTGTTTAGTGTTTCCCAGAGTGGCGCAGACTGCACTTCCATCATTGGTCTCCACATCTGTTTTCAAAAACTACTGACACAGTAAAACGAGATGTGTTAGTTCAATGTTGGCTTCCCCACAGCGTTTTTTCACAGAAGTGAGTGTATATAACATATACACATCTTATATGCTTTCACATCTTACTAATTTTGGGAAACCAGATGGTAACTGAATGCTCCCTTCCTTGCTCTTTTCTTTCTCAGAGTTGAGCATACAAAACGTCGACCAGTTGTCCTCGCATCTTTATCCAAATACTACCAACACGGTGAGATATGATTTTTGATGACTTGGTGGGTTCCGCACAGTGGTCTTTCACTCTACTGAGTCAGGAACACTTAACACACTTCCATGCACAAGGTTTAGAACATGGCTAGCCTAGTGATATGAGCCACTGACTGAATACTGCATCGAGTTCAGTGCTGATTCCCAGATGTGACCTTACTGCACTTCCGTCATTGGTTTCCACGTCTCTTTTCAACAGTACTAACACGGTGGAACAGGTTTTAGAGGAATGACGGGTTCTCCACAGTGTTGTCTCACAGAGTGGATGGTATAACACTGAGCGTATACTTCCATGCAGATTTGTATTCAACCGTGACCGATTGTGTGAAACCAGTGGGTAAGTCAATGTTGCATTCCGCACGCTGTGGTTTCTGAGAGTTGAGCATATTGCACTGAGTGACGAAAGTAACACTTAAGCGTCCATGCGTGTGTTTTCAAAAAAAGTACTAATGTCTTGGAACAACCGATAACTGAATGCTGCCGTCCGCAGAGTGTTGTCTCACAGAATTTAACTTTCTGCACCTCCCTCATACGTCTCCGTATGTGTATACTACCACTGGTAGCATAGTGAAACCAGACCTTAGTGAATGAGGCATGCCTATAGCGGTCACGCACTGAGTGGGGTATGTTACACTTACAGCAATCTTCCCTGCATGAGTTTTCAAAGAGCCCCAACGTGGTGAAACCACCTGACAATTGAATGCTGCATTCCGCATTTCTCAGATTGAGCACAGTGCACTACCCACATGGGTCTCCACAACATATTCTAACACGACGACAAAGTGAATCATGAAATTAGTTGAATGATTTCTGCCCCACAGTATTCCTTCACAGAGTTGAGTATAAAGCACTGAGATTATTCTTCCACGCACGGGTCTTCCAACATCGCTAACTTAGTGAAAGAACCCGGTAAATGAATGCTGCATTCTAGAAAGTTTTTTTTTCAGAGATGAGCCTTCTGCGTTTCTTCATAGGTCTCTGCGTGTGTGTTCTCACACTGCTTACATAGTGAAAATGAGAAAGACTTTAGTTGAATGAGCCTTCCCCCCAGAGGGTTCATTCACAGAGTTGACTACACAACACTAACCTTATACATCCATGCGTGTGTTTTCAAACATTATTAAGTGAAGCAAGACTGTACCTGATTGATGCTTTCTTCTGCAGTGTTGTGTCACAGAGTTGAGGGTACTGCACTTCCATCAAAGTTGTCCGTTGTGATTCTGAGACTTCTAATCTAACATAAACGGAATGATGCCTTACCCACTGTTGTCTTGCACAGAATAAGTAACACTGTATGCACAGAGTAAGCATAAATCACTTACTTTATCCTTCCATGTTTGTGTTTTCTTTCTTTCTTTTTAAAATGTTTTATTTATTTCTAGGAGAGAGAGAGAGAGAGAGAGAGAGAGAGACAGCGTTAGCAGGGGAGGGTCAGAGAGAGAGAGGGAGTCACAGACTCTGAAACAGGCTCCAGGCTCTGAGCTGGCAGTCAGCACAGAGCCCGACGCGGGACCCGAACCCACGAACCGCGAGATCATGACCTAAGGGAAAGCGGACGCTTAACCAGCTAAACCACCCAGACGCCCCTCCATGTTTGTGTTTTCAAAGAAGACTCACTAAGTGAAACATCGCAACTGAATGCTCCATTCTGTACACTGTTGTTTTTCAGAGTTTAGCACAGCGCACTTCCGTCGCTGGTCTCCTCAAAAGTATTCTAGCAATACTAGCGTAGTGAATCATGATGTTAGTTGACTGATGTGTTCCCTACAGTGTTCATGCACTTTGTCGAGTATATACTACTTAGTTTATTCATCCACGCATGTGTTTTTAAACATTACCAACTTATTGAAACAACCTGGTAGCTCAGTGACGAAGCATTCCACAGTGTTGTTTCATAGATGAGCCAAATTGTCCTTCCTCCATTAATCTCTACCTGTCTTCTAATACACTACGAACATAGAGAGACAAGACACTACTAGGGTGATGCATTCCCCACAATGTTCATTCAGAGTCGAGCACCCTGCTCTTCCTTCATGGTCTCAGCAGCTGTTATCAATCACTACCAACCAAGGAGATCATGGTGGTAGTTGAATGTTGCATTCCACACAATGTTCTTTCAGAGTTGAGTGTACAACACTAGTACTTCCAGGCCTGTGTTTTCAGTCATTATTAACTCAGTGTAACAAGAATGCAACTGAGTCATTTGTTCCGTACAGTTTTGTTTCACAGAGTTGAGACAGTGCACGTCCTTCATTTGTATCCACATCCGTGTTAATCCTACTAACCTGTGAAACATGATGTTTGTTGAATGATGCATTCTCCACAGTGTTCTTTCACAGGGTTAAGTATATACCACTTACTTTATACTTCCATGTATGTTATTTGGAGCATTACTAACATAGTGACACGACAACGTAACTGAAAGCTGCCTTTGGCACACTGTTCTTTCTCAGTATTGAGCATTCTGCGTTTCACTAATCAATCATAAAATTAATCGCCGGACATGAAAGAAGCATAGAAGACATATGAGACATAGAAGGCATAGAAGACACTATGAGAAACTATTGCTACCAGACTATGGAGCTTAAAAATAGTTGCGATGAATTTTAAAATGCTATAAACCTGATGCAAAATAAAATTGAAGTTTCCCGTGCACGGATTGAAGAGGCAGAAAGGAGAATGAGTGATTTTGAAGGCAAAATGATAGGAAAAGAAGCCGAGAAAAAGAGAGAGAAACCGATTCAGGAACACGAAAAAAGAGCTCACTGATACAAACAGAATAATATCTGTATCATAGGAATTCCAGAAGAGGAAAAGAGAGGGAAAGGCGCTGAAGGAGTCATTGAACAAATAATAGCAGAGAACTTCCCCAAACTGGGGAAGGAAACAGATGTGGAAATCCAAGAGGCACAGAGACCTCCCCTCGGACGTAAATTGAATCGATCTCCTGCACAACATATCAGAGTCAAAATGGCAAAATATTAGGACAGAGAGAATTCTGGAAGCAGCTCCGGAAGAAAGGGCCATAACATACAAAGGGAAATCTTTTGAGTGTTGACAGGCCTATCAACTGAAACATGGCAGGCCAGGAAGAAATATGCAGCCAAGAACCCTCTATCCAGCAAGCATGTCATTCAAAATTGAAGAAGAGATAAAAGTATTTCCAAATAAACCAAAATTGGAAGAAATTGTCACCACTAAACCAGCCTTACCAGAAATCCTGAGGGGCACCTTCAGAGGGAAAGGTCGCAAGGAACGCAGGATACCAGAGACAAAACCAAATGCATAAACCTCACAAAACCTCAAAGACTCTAAACCCACATTTTTCAATAATAACACTGAATGTAGCCAGACTAATGCCCCAATCAAAAGACATAGGGTAGCAGAATGAATAAAAAAAAAATCAAAATTCATCTCTTTGCTGGTTACTAGAAACTCATTTTAAACAGGAAGACACCTTCAGATTGAAAATAAGGGGTGAAGAAATATCCTTCATGTTACTGGAAGTGAAAAAAAATTGGAATAACTATACTTATATCAGACACTCTGAACCTTAAAGAGAGTAACAAGGATGAAGAAGGGCATTCTATAATAATTAAAGGGTCTCTCCGCAGAGAGAGCTAACAATTATCACTGTCTACTCACCAACTACGGTGACACCTAAATGCATAAAACAATCAGATACAGAAACAGTCTTTTCGTAAGAACGTGCTCATAGCAGGGGACTTTAATACTCCACTTACAGTAATGGACACATCAATGAGACAGAAAAAAATAAAGACCCAACGGACTTAAATGACACATTGGACCAGATGTATTGACAGGTATATTTAGAACTTTATATCCTGAAGCTATGGAATTCACATTCTTCTCACGGGTACATGGCACATTCTCCAAGACAGATCACACACTGGGACATAAAGCAGCCCTCAATAAATATGAAAGACTTGGATTCATACCATGCGCACTTTCAGATCACAATGCTATGAAACTAGAAATCAATCACAGAATGAAGTCTGGAAAGCCGCCAAAAACACGGAGGTTGAAGAACGAATGGGCCAATCAGCAATTAGAGAAAAAATATAAAAATAAATGGGGAAAGAGACGCGCAGACACCGGGCATCCGCGCTCCTGGCTGGCTGGAACTCGAGAGGGAAGGCAAAAAGCTAAAAACTGGAAATTTGCCTGTGAGTTCGTGTTTCGGGTGACGAGCCATAGAAAGACCCGGTTTTCCTCACTGCAGCGGCGGCGCGCCTGCCGCCATTGTAGCTCCAGGGCGGCTGGGACCCCTGAAGGAGACGCGCAGACCCCGGGCGTCCGCGCTCCTGGCTGGCTGGAACTCGAGAGGGAAGGCAAAGAGCTAAAAACTAGGAAATTTGCCTGTGAGTTCGTGTTTCGGGTGACGAGCCATAGAGAGACCCGGTTTTCCTCACTCCAGCGGGCTCAGGCTACGCGGACGCTGCAGGCAAGCCCCCGCGCATGCGCACCAGAGCCAACCAGAGAAGAAAGCAGCGATCCTGACTCCGCCCCCAGAGCTCAGCAGGGAGCCTGGAATAGCCCGAGGGTTGTCTGGGAAGCTGTGTCTAAGGCAACTTCAGCGGGGCGCGGACTGGGATTTGGAGATTGGAACTGGCCTGGGTTGAAGAGTGCAACCAACTTCGGCTGCGTCCCGGGAACGGGGAGTTGACACGCCAAAAAAAAAAAAAAAAGCGAGCTGCAGCGCGGGGTTCAAGAAGGGACTGGAGCACCGTCACTCTCCTTCCCACAATCGCCAAGGCAGAACCCCCGCCTGAGGCATCGGATCACGCCACGCCCATCCCTGCCTGAGAGGTGCCCTCCTCCCTTTTTTTTTTCTTTTTTTCCCTTTTTTTTCTTCTTTCTTTTTTTTCCCTTTCTTTTCTCTTTTTTTCTTCTTCTTTCTCTTTTCTTGCTTTTTTCCCCAAAACACTGACCTGATTAACTCTGGTCGCCAGCTTGCTTAAACAATCACAACAAGTCCATTCTGTAAATGTAAATTCTACACCTACCGACTTTTCAGCTATTTCTCTCGGGAGTAATTAGACTATATAGTTTCTCTGGATAATTCCAGCATCCTTCTCTCACCTATCCAACCACATTCTACCCTTTACCTCTTTGAAAAAAGTTTCTTATCCCTTCTGCCTGTTCATTCTATTTCCAAATCTGCCTTGTCTCACCCTGCCTTCTCTCTTTTCTCTATGCTCTTCAACCAGCACTGCATACACACGGCTATTTAACTGTAGCTGGGAAATCCAGGTATATGCTTTAAACCGTTCTTTGTCCATCGGTTTCTTCTTTTTTCCTTTTCTTTTCCCCTTTTTGACCCTTTTATGTATTTTATGCTCCCTATTCGCCCTCCCTCCTCCGTCTTTTCTATTAACTTTTTCGTTTTCCCTCTCACTTTGCATGTTAGTTGAATCAGCCTGTGCGTTTGTGTGCTCCTGCTCCCTGTGTGTCTGTCTGTCTGTTTTCTTTCCCAGGGCTACCTCAAGAAACAAGCTAGAGTACACAAGGTGAAGAGTCCCAAATATCACTACGAATAGGAAAATAAAATAACTAAGGTCCCAACAAAAGTGACCGAGGGATACCATTCAAAAAACAATCTCTGAAAGGATAGGCCCTGGAAAGTCAAAGAGTTTCTCGGATATAGCAGTGCTCATAGAAACAGAGAGCATAACAGGTCTTTAAAACCAACAAGAGCCGGAAAGCTAACTAAAATGATGAAACGAAAGAACTCTCCTCCAAAGAAACTCCAAGAAGAAATGACAGCTAATGAACTACTCAAAACAGATATCAGCAGCATAAGTGAACAAGATTTTAGAATAATAATGGTGAAATTAATAGCAGGGCTGAAAAAAACATAGGGGACATCAAAGAAACTATGGCTACAGACAGAATGGAAAATAAAAATAGGCATGAAGAATTAAAAAATGCGATAAATGAGATCCATAATAAATTAGAGGCCTCCAATGCACGGCTTGAAGAGGCAGAAAGGAGAATAAGTGATTTAGAAGACACCATTCTAGAAAAACAAGAAGCTGACAAAAAAAAGAGACAAACTGATCCAGGAACAGGAAAGAAGAATTCGAGAGCTCAGCGACACAGTCAAACACAACAATATCCGTATCTTAGGAATCCCAGAAGAGGAAGAGAGAGGGAAAGGTGCTGAAGGAGTCCTGGAAAAAATTATAGCAGAGAACTTCCCCGACCTGGGGAAGGAAGTCAATGTGGAAATACAAGAGGCTCAGAGGACTCCTCTCAGACGTAACTTGAATCGATCTTCTGCACGACATATCATCGTAAAAATGGCAAAATACAAGGACAAAGAGAGAATTTTGAAAGCAGCTAGGGAAAAGGGCCCTAACATACAGAGGGAAACCTATCAGAGTGGTGACAGACCTATCTACTGAAACGTGGCAGGCCAGAAAGGAATGGCAGGAGATCTTCAATGTGATGAACAGAAAAAATATGCAGCCAAGAATCCTCTACCCAGCAAGCCTGTCATTCAAAATAGAATGAGAGATAAAAACCTTTCCAAATAAACAGAAATTGAAAGAATTTGTCACCACTAAGCCAGCACTACAAGAAATCCTGAAGGGGATGCTCTGAAGGAAGGTTGCAAGGAACAAAGATACCAGAGACACCACCACAAACATGAACCCTACAAAAGATACAAAGACTCTTAACCCACATATTTCAATAATAACACTGAATGTAAATGGGCTGAATGCTCCAATCAAAAGATATAGGGTAGCAGAATGGATTAAAAAACAAAATCCATCTATATGCTGTCTACAAGAAACTCATTTTAGACGGGAAGATACCTTCAGATTAAAAGTAAGGGGATGGAGAAATATATCATGCTACAGGAAATCAAAAGAAAGCCGGAGTAGCGATACTTATATCAGACAAACTGGACTTTAAATTAAAGACAATCACAAGAGATGAAGAAGGGCACTACATAATAATTACAGGGTCCATCCATCAGGAAAAACTAACAATCATAAATGTCTACGCACCGAATATGGGAGCACCTAAATATATAAAACAATTAATCACAAACAGAAACAAGCTTCTAGATAAGAATGTGCTAATAGCAGGGGACTTTAATACTCCGCTTACAGCAATGGATAGGTCAACCAGACAGAAAATCACTAGAGAAATAATGGACTTGAAAGATACATTGGACCAGATGGACCTGACGGATATATTTAGAACTTTACATCCTGAGGCCAGGGAATTTACTTTCTTCTCAAGTGCGCATGGCACATTCTCCAAGATAGATCACATACTGGTACATAAAGCAGCCCTCAAGAAATATAAAAGAATAGAGATCATACCATGCACACTGTCAGATCACAATGCTCTGAAACTTGAAATCAATTACAGGAAGAAGTCTGGAAAACTTCCAAAAACATGGAGGTTAAAGAACACCCTTCTAAAGAATGAATGGGCCGATCAGGCAATTAGAGATGAAATTAAAAAATATATGGAAACAAATGAAAATGAAAACACAACAATTCAAAATCTATGGGATGCGGCAAAGGCAGTCCCAGGAGGAAAGTACATTGCTCTCCAGGCCTATTTCAAGAGATTAGAAAAAGCGCAAGTCCAAAATCTAACAGCTCACCTAAAGGAACTAGAGGCAGAGCAACAAGAACACCCTAAACCCAGTAGAAGAAGAGAAATAGTAAAAATTAGAGCAGAAATAAACAACATCGAGACCAAAGAAACAATTGAACAGATCCATGAAACCAAGAGTTGGTTTTTTGAAAAAGTAAACAAAATTGACAAACCTCTAGCCAGACTTATCCAAAAGAAAAGAGAGAGTACCCAAATAGACAAAATTATGAATGAAAATGGACTTATTACAAACAACCCCTCAGAAATACAAGCAATTATCAGGGAATACTATGAAAAATTATATGCCAATAAATTGGACAACTTAGAAGAAATGGACAAATTCCTAAACACACACTCACTACCAAAATTCACAAGGGAAAAAATAGAAAACCTGAACAGACCCATAACAAGTGAAGAAATTGAATCAGTGATCAAAAATCTCCCAACAAATAAGAGCCCTGGACCTGATGACTTCCCTGGGGAATTCTACCAGACATTTAAAACAGAATTAATCCCAATTCTTCTCAAGTTATTCCAAAAAATTGAAAGCGAAGGAAAACTCCCGGACTCATTTTATGAAGCCTGCATCACACTGATTCCCAAGCCAGACAGAGATCCAGCAAAAAAAGAGAACTACAGGCCAATATCCTTAATGAATACGGATGCAAAAATTCTCAACAAGATCCTTGCAAATCGAATCCAGCAGCATATCAAAAGAATCATCCATCAAGATCAAGTGGGATTCATTCCTGGGTTACAAGGCTGGTTCAACATTCACAAATCAATCAATGTGATACATCATATTAATAAAAGAAAAGATAAAAACCATATGATCCTGTCAATAGATGCAGAAAAAGCATTGACAAAATACAGCATCCCTTCTTAATAAAGACTCTCGAGAAAGTTGGGATAGAAGGAACCTACTTAAACATCATCAAAGCCATCTATGAGAAGCCTTCAGCTAACATCATCCTCAACGGAGAAAAACTCAGAGCTTTCCCCCTGAGATCAGGAACACGACAGGGATGCCCACTCTCATCACTGCTGTTTAACATAGTGCTGGAAGTCCTAGCATCAGCCATCAG
This sequence comes from Proteles cristata cristata, assembly GCA_017311185.1. Taxonomy (NCBI): domain Eukaryota; kingdom Metazoa; phylum Chordata; class Mammalia; order Carnivora; family Hyaenidae; genus Proteles; species Proteles cristata. The sequence continues at coordinate 627,987 of JAESUZ010003757.1, read as the reverse complement.
ACACCAAAAGGAAATCAAAGGCATCAGAATTGGCAAAGAGGAAGTCAAACTTTCACTCTTTGCAGATGACATGATACTCTACATAAAAAACCTGACAGACTCCACCAGAAGCCTACTAGAACTGATCCAAGAATTCAGCCAAGTTGCAGGGTACAAAATCAACGTACAGAAATCAGTTGCATTTTTATACACCAACAATGAAGCAACAGAAAGAGAAATCAAGAAACTGATCCATTCACAATTGCACAAAAAACCATAAAATACCTCGGAATAAACCTAACCAAGGATACAAGAGAACTGTATGATGAAAACTATAGAAAACTTATGAAGGAAATTGAAGAAGACACAAAGAAGTGGAAAAACATTCCATGCTCATGGATAGGAAGAATAAATATAGTTAAGATGTCATTACTACCTAAGGCACTCTACACATTCAATGCAATTCCAATCAAATTGCACCAGCATACTTCTCAAAACTAGAACAAACTATCCAAAAATTTGTATGGAACCACAAAAGACCCCGAATAGCCAAAGTAATCCTGAAAAATAAAACCAAAACGGGAGGGATCACCATCCAGACTTTAGCCTCTACTACAAAGCTGTCATCATCAAGACAGTATGGTATTGGCACAAAAACAGTCACATAGACCAATGGAACAGAATTGAGAACTCAGAAGTGGACCCAAAAGTATACAGCCAACTAATCTTTGACAAAGCAGGAAAGAATATCCGATGGAAAAAAGACAGCCTTTTTAACAGATGGTGTTGGGAGAACTGGACAGCAACATGCAGAAGAATGAAACTAGATCATTTTCTCACACCATGCACAAAAATAAACTCCAAATGGATAAAGGACCTGAACGTGAGACAGGAAACTATCAACACCCTAGAGGAGAAAGCAGGAAACAGCCTCCTTGACCTCCACCGCAGCAACTTCTTACCTGACACATCCCAAAAAGCCAGGGAATCAAGAGCAAAAATAAACTGTTGGGACCTCATCAAGATTAAAAGCTTCTGCACAGCAAAGGAAACAACCCAGAAAATTAATAGGCAACCAACGGAATGGGAAAAGATAGTTGCAAATGACATATCAGATAAAGGGTTGATATCCAGAATCTACAAGGAACTCACCAAACTACACGCCGAAAAACAAACAACCCAGTGAAGAAATGGGCAGAAGATATGAACAGACACTTCTCCAAAGAGGACATCCAGATGGCCAACAGACACATGAAAACGATGCTCAGCATCGCTCCTCATCAGGGAAATACAAATCAAAACCACACTGAGATACCACCTCACGCCAGTCAGAGTGGCTAAAATGAGCAAATCAGAGAACCCTAGATGCTGGCGAGGATGTGGAGAAACGGGCACCCTCCTACACTGTTGGTGGGAATGTAAACTGGTACAGCCCCTCTGGAAAACAGTGTGGAGGTTCCTAAAGAAACTAACAATAGAACTCCCCTATGACCCAGCAATAGCACTGCTAGGAATTTTCCCAAGGGATACAGAAATGTTGATGCATAGGAGCACATGTACCCCAATGTTCATAGCAGCACTCTCCACAATAGCTAAAACCTGGAAAGAGCCTAAGTGTCCATCAACAGATGAATGGATCAAGAAGATGTGGTTTATCTATACCATGGAATGCTACATGGCAATGAGAAACAATGAAATCTGGCCATGTGTAGCAACATGGATGGACCTTGAGGGTGTTATGGTGAGCGAAATAAGTCAGGCAGAGAAGGACAAATGCCATATGTTTGCACGTATAGGAGGATTAGGAGGAACTTGACGGAGGAACAAGGGGGAGAAGAAGGGGAGAAATGGTGGGGAAAGGGAGAGAGGCAAACCATGAGAGACTCTTGAATGCTGACAAAAACTGAGGGCTGGTGGATGTGGGGGGGAGGAGGGGTGGGCATGGAGGAGGGCACTTGTGGGGATGAGCACTGGGTGTTATGTGGAAACTAATTTGACAATAAACTATTTGTAAAAAATATAAAAATAAATAAATAAATAAATAAATAAATAAATAAATAAATAAATAAATAAATAAATAAATGGAAACAATGAAAATGAGACTACAACAATCCAAACCTTGTGCGATGCAACGAAAGCAGTCTTAGGGGGAAAGCACATTGCACTCCCGGCCTATTTCAAGAAATTGGAAAAAGTGCAAGAGCATAGTCTAACAGTGCACCTAAAAGCAATTAGAGGGAGAGAGACAAGAACACCCCAAGCCCAGTAGAAGAAGAGAAATGTTAGAAATTAAGGCAGAAATAAACAATATAAAAACCAAAGAAACAGCAGGACAGATCAATGAAACAAAGAGTTGGTTTTTTGAAAAAAAATAACAACATTGACAAACCCCTCGGCAGGCTTCCCATAAAGAGAGAGAACACTCAAATAGAGAAAATCATGAATGAAAACAGACATATTAGAAGCAACTCCTCGGAAATACAAGCAGTTATCAGGGAATACTGTGAAAAATCATATGCCAAAAAGTTGGACACCTTAGAAGAAATGGACAAATTGTTAAACACACACTTCCAAAATTCACATGGGAAGAGATAGAAGATCTGAACAAATCCAAAACGGGTGAGGAAATAGAATCAATGATCAAAAGACTCCTGACAAATAAGAGGCCTGGACCAGAGGGCTTCCCTGGGGAATTCGACGAGACATTTAAAACAGAATTATCACCCATTCTCCTAAACTATTTCCAAAAAATAAAAATCGAAGGAAAACTTCTGGACTCATTTTATGAAGCCAGCATCACTCTGACTCCCAAGCCAGACAGAGATCCAGCTAAAAAAGAGAACTACAGGCCAATATCCTTGATGAATACGGAGGCAAAAACCCTCAACAAGATCCTTGCAAATCGAGTCCTGCAGCACATAAAAAGAATCATCCGCCAAGATCAAGTGGGATTCATTTCTGGGTTGGAGGGCTGGTTCAACCTTCGCAAATCAATCACTGTGATACATAACATCAACAAAAGAAAAGATAAAAACGGTATGATCCGGTCAATAGATGCAGAAAAAGCTTTTGACAAAATACAATATCCCGACTTTAAAAGACTCTAGAAAAAGTCGGGATAGAAGGAACCTACTTAAAGATCATCAAAGCCATCTATGAGAAGTCTTCAGCTAACATCGTCCTCAACGGGGAAAACCGGAGAGGTTTCCCCCTGAGATCAGAAACACGACAGGGATGTTCCCTCTCACCACTGTTGTTTAACATAGTGCTGGAAGTCTTAGCATCAGCTATCAGACAATAAAAGGAAATCAAAGGCATCAGAATTGGCAAAGAGGAAGTCAAATTTTCACTCGTCGCACATGATACTCTACATAGAAAACCCGACAGACTCCACCAGAGCCTACTAGACATGATCCAAGAATTCAGCCAAGTTGCAGGGTACAAAATCAACGTACAGAAATCGGTTGCATTTGTATACACCAATGAAGCAAGAGAAAGAGAAATCAAGAAGATGATCCCATTCACCCTTGCACAAAAAACCATAAAATACCTCCGAATAAACATAACCAAGGAAACAAGAGACCTCTATGATGAAAACTATAGAAAAACTTATGAAGGAAATTGAAGACACAAAGAAATGGAAAAACATTCCATGCTCATGGATCCGAAGAATAAATATAGTCAAGATGTCATTACTACCCAAAGCAATCTACACATTCAAAGCAATTCCAATCAAAATTGCACCAGCATAATTCTCAAAAAAAGAACACACTATCCTCAAATTTGTATGTAAGCACAAAAGACCCGGAATAGCCAAAGTAATATTGAAGAAAAATACCAAATTGGAGGCATCAACATCCCAGACTTTAGCCTCTACTCCTAGCTGCCATCATCAAGACAGCATGGTATTGGCACAAAAACAGACACATAGACCAATGGAGTAGAATTGAGAACTCAGAATTGGACCCACATATGTCCAACCAACTAACCTATTACAAAGCATAAAAGAGTATGCTTCAGAATTGGCAAAGAGGAAGTCAAACTTTCACTTTTCGTAGACGACATGATACTCTACATAGAAAACCCGACAGACTCCACCAGAGCCTACTAGAACTCATCAATGAATTCAGTAAAACTTCAGGGTACAAAATCAATGTACAGAAATAGGTTGCCTTCTTATACACCAATAATGAAGCAACAGAAAGAGAAATCAAGAAGCTGATCCCATTCACAGCTGCTCAAGAAACCTTACCTCGAAATAAATCTAACCAAGTATACAAAAGATCTCTATGATGAAAACTATGGAAAACTTATGAAATTGTTTTGAAGAAGAAGAAATTGAAGAAGACACAAAGAATTGGAAAAAACATTCCATGATCATAGATTGGAAGAATAAATATAGTTAAGATGTCATTTCTCCCCAAGGAAATCTACACCTTCAATGCAATCCCAATCAAAATTGCACCAGCATGCTTCTCAAAACTAGAACAATCTTCAAATTTGTATGTAACCACAAAAGACCCCAAATAGCCGAAGTAATAGTGAAGAAGAAAACCAAAACGGGGGAGATCACAATCCATGACTTTAGCCTCTACTACAGAGGGGTCATTATCAAGCCAGGGTGGTATTGGCACGAAAACAGACACATAGAACAATGGAATAAAATTGGAAGCTGGGCTCCCTCCCTCCACTGGAATATTGTTCCATGTCATTCATTCAAAAGACACCTGAATCAAGGCAGCAAAGTTCTGCATAACAAGAGGACACCTTCCGTAGAAATTGTTTTCCAACTTTTGTAACCTGGTGAAACAAGATGGTAACTGAATACTGCTTTCCGCACTGTATCTTTCACAGAGTTCAGTATATAACCTTCACCAAGTATATATATATACTTGGAGTATATAACATACACCAAGGCATATGTTTTCCAATATTACTCTTAGTAAACGAAGATGTTAACGCAATGGTTTGTTCTGCACAGCGTTCTTTCCCTGAGTTGACTATAACAATTCACTTTTACTTGTAAACCAGTGTTTGGTTAAGAATTCAAACGTTACTCACATAGGGAAACAAGATAGTAAAAATGATAAATAGTGCGCAGTGTTCTTATACCGAATTAAGTATATTCCCCATACATTATACTTCTACGAATGTATTTTCAAAACATACAAACTTAGTGAAATGGGATGAGATCCCAAAATTGCTTTCCACTCTGTGTTCTGTCACAGCGCTGAGTATATAACCCTTACTTTGACTTGTAAGCATGTGTTTCCAGACCTTACTAACTGAATGGAACAAGGTTGTCCCTGAATGCTTCTATCAGCGCCGTGTTCTTTCACTGAGTTGAGGATAGACCACTTCCTATATCCCTCTAGACGAGTTTTCTTGTGTTTGAAACGGTACTCAGTGCCACAAGATGGTAACAGAATGCTGTTGAGAACCGCACAGTGTTCTTTCACGGAGCAGAGGTTCCCGCACTTCTCTCTTCAGTCTCCACCTCTGTTTTCTTACCCTACTAACATAGTGAAACAAGACGGTCATGGAATGATGCCTTCCCCCACTGTGGTCTTTCAAAGAGTTCACTTCCCTTAGACGTCCAGGCACATGTTTTCAAATATGACTCACCCAGGGAAAAAGAAAATAGGATGTGTGAATTGTGCTTTCAACACAGGGTTATTTCCCAGACTGGGGCATAATGGACTTCCATCATTGGTCTCCACACCCGTTTCTCAACCCTACCAGCATAGTGAAACAAGTTCTTTGAATGATGGGCTCTCCACGGTGTTGCCTCACAGAGTTGATGCTATATCATTTACCTCCCACCTCCGTGCATGTGTCTTCTAACGTGACTAACCCTGTGAAACAAGACGGCAACCAAGTGCTGCGTTTCCCAGAGTGGCGCAGACTGCACTTCCATCATTGGTCTCCACATCTGTTTTCAAAAACTACTGACACAGTAAAACGAGATGTGTTAGTTCAATGTTGGCTTCCCCACAGCGTTTTTTCACAGAAGTGAGTGTATATAACATATACACATCTTATATGCTTTCACATCTTACTAATTTTGGGAAACCAGATGGTAGCTGAATGCTCCCTTCCTTGCTCTTTTCTTTCTCAGAGTTGAGCATACAAAACGTCGACCAGAAAACTACCCAACGGTGAGATATGATTTTTGATGACTTGGTGGGTTCCGCACAGTGGTCTTTCACTCTACTGAGTCAGGAACACTTAACACACTTCCATGCACAAGGTTTAGAACATGGCTAGCCTAGTGATATGAGCCACTGACTGAATACTGCATCGAGTTCAGTGCTGATTCCCAGATGTGACCTTACTGCACTTCCGCCATTGGTTTCCACGTCTCTTTTCAACAGTACTAACACGGTGGAACAGGTTTTAGAGGAATGACGGGTTCTCCACAGTGTTGTCTCACAGAGTGGATGGTATAACACTGAGCGTATACTTCCATGCAGATTTGTATTCAACCGTGACCGATTGTGTGAAACCAGTGGGTAAGTCAATGTTGCATTCCGCACGCTGTGGTTTCTGAGAGTTGAGCATATTGCACTGAGTGACGAAAGTAACACTTAAGCGTCCATGCGTGTGTTTTCAAAAAAGTACTAATGTCTTGAAACAACCGATAACTGAATGCTGCTTTCCTCAGAGTGTTGTCTCACAGAATTTAACTTTCTGCACCTCCCTCATAGGTCTCCGTACGTGTAGCATAGTGAAACCAGACCTTAGTGAATGAGGCATGCCTATAGCGTTCACGCACCGAGTGGGGTATGTTACACTTACAGCAATCTTCCCTGCATGAGTTTTCAAAGAGCCCCAACGTGGTGAAACCACCTGACAATTGAATGCTGCATTCCGCATTTCTCAGATTGAGCACAGTGCACTACCCACATGGGTCTCCACAACATATTCTAACACGACGACAAAGTGAATCATGAAATTAGTTGAATGAGGTCTGCCCCACAGTATTCCTTCACAGAATTGAGTATAAAGCACTGAGATTATTCTTCCACGCACGGGTCTTCCAACATCGCTAACTTAGTGAAAGAACCCGGTAAATGAATGCTGCATTCTAGAAAGTTTTTTTTTCAGAGTTGAGCCTTCTGCGTTTCCTTCATAGGTCTCTGCGTGTGTGTTCTCACACTGCTTACATAGTGAAAATGAGAAAGACTTTAGTTGAATGAGCCTTCCCCCCAGAGGGTTCATTCACAGAGCTGACTTCACAACACTGACCCTTATACACCCATGCGCGTGTTTTGAAACATTATTAAGTGAAGCAAGACTGTACCTGATTGATGCTTTCTTCTGCCCAGTGTTGTGTCACAGAGTTGAGGGTGCAGCACTTCCATCAAAGTTGTCCGTTGTGATTCTGAGACTTCTAATCTAACATAAACGGAATGATGCCTTGCCCACTGTTGTCTTGATCAGACTAAGTAACAGTGTATGCACAGAGTAAGCATAAATCACTTACTTTATCCTTCCATGTTTGTGTTTTCTTTCTTTCTTTTTAAAATGTTTTATTTATTTCTAGGAGAGAGAGAGAGAGAGAGAGAGAGAGAGACAGCGTTAGCAGGGGAGGGTCAGAGAGAGAGAGGGAGTCACAGACTCTGAAACAGGCTCCAGGCTCTGAGCTGGCAGTCAGCACAGAGCCCGACGCGGGACCCGAACCCACGAACCGCGAGATCATGACCTAAGGGAAAGCGGACGCTTAACCAACTAAACCACCCAGACGCCCCTCCATGTTTGTGTTTTCAAAGAAGACTCACTAAGTGAAACATCGCAACTGAATGCTCCATTCTGTACACTGTTGTTTTTCAGAGTTTAGCACAGCGCACTTCCGTCGCTGGTCTCCTCAAAAGTATTCTAGCAATACTAGCGTAGTGAATCATGATGTTAGTTGACTGATGTGTTCCCTACAGTGTTCATGCACTTTGTCGAGTATATACTACTTAGTTTATTCATCCACGCATGTGTTTTTAAACATTACCAACTTATTGAAACAACCTGGTAGCTCAGTGACGAAGCATTCCACAGTGTTGTTTCATAGATGAGCCAAATTGTCCTTCCTCCATTAATCTCTACCTGTCTTCTAATACACTACGAACATAGAGAGACAAGACACTACTAGGGTGATGCATTCCCCACAATGTTCATTCAGAGTCGAGCACCCTGCTCTTCCTTCATGGTCTCAGCAGCTGTTATCAATCACTACCAACCAAGGAGATCATGGTGGTAGTTGAATGTTGCATTCCACACAATGTTCTTTCAGAGTTGAGTGTACAACACTAGTACTTCCAGGCCTGTGTTTTCAGTCATTATTAACTCAGTGTAACAAGAATGCAACTGAGTCATTTGTTCCGTACAGTTTTGTTTCACAGAGTTGAGACAGTGCACGTCCTTCATTTGTATCCACATCCGTGTTAATCCTACTAACCTGTGAAACATGATGTTTGTTGAATGATGCATTCTCCACAGTGTTCTTTCACAGGGTTAAGTATATACCACTTACTTTATACTTCCATGTATGTTATTTGGAGCATTACTAACATAGTGACACGACAACGTAACTGAAAGCTGCCTTTGGCACACTGTTCTTTCTCAGTATTGAGCATTCTGCGTTTCACTAATCAATCATAAAATTAATCGCCGGACATGAAAGAAGCATAGAAGACATATGAGACATAGAAGGCATAGAAGACACTATGAGAAACTATTGCTACCAGACTATGGAGCTTAAAAATAGTTGCGATGAATTTTAAAATGCTATAAACCTGATGCAAAATAAAATTGAAGTTTCCCGTGCACGGATTGAAGAGGCAGAAAGGAGAATGAGTGATTTTGAAGGCAAAATGATAGGAAAAGAAGCCGAGAAAAAGAGAGAGAAACCGATTCAGGAACACGAAAAAAGAGCTCACTGATACAAACAGAATAATATCTGTATCATAGGAATTCCAGAAGAGGAAAAGAGAGGGAAAGGCGCTGAAGGAGTCATTGAACAAATAATAGCAGAGAACTTCCCCAAACTGGGGAAGGAAACAGATGTGGAAATCCAAGAGGCACAGAGACCTCCCCTCGGACGTAAATTGAATCGATCTCCTGCACAACATATCAGAGTCAAAATGGCAAAATATTAGGACAGAGAGAATTCTGGAAGCAGCTCCGGAAGAAAGGGCCATAACATACAAAGGGAAATCTTTTGAGTGTTGACAGGCCTATCAACTGAAACATGGCAGGCCAGGAAGAAATATGCAGCCAAGAACCCTCTATCCAGCAAGCATGTCATTCAAAATTGAAGAAGAGATAAAAGTATTTCCAAATAAACCAAAATTGGAAGAAATTGTCACCACTAAACCAGCCTTACCAGAAATCCTGAGGGGCACCTTCAGAGGGAAAGGTCGCAAGGAACGCAGGATACCAGAGACAAAACCAAATGCATAAACCTCACAAAACCTCAAAGACTCTAAACCCACATTTTTCAATAATAACACTGAATGTAGCCAGACTAATGCCCCAATCAAAAGACATAGGGTAGCAGAATGAATAAAAAAAAATCAAAATTCATCTCTTTGCTGGTTACTAGAAACTCATTTTAAACAGGAAGACACCTTCAGATTGAAAATAAGGGGTGAAGAAATATCCTTCATGTTACTGGAAGTGAAAAAAAATTGGAATAACTATACTTATATCAGACACTCTGAACCTTAAAGAGAGTAACAAGGATGAAGAAGGGCATTCTATAATAATTAAAGGGTCTCTCCGCAGAGAGAGCTAACAATTATCACTGTCTACTCACCAACTACGGTGACACCTAAATGCATAAAACAATCAGATACAGAAACAGTCTTTTCGTAAGAACGTGCTCATAGCAGGGGACTTTAATACTCCACTTACAGTAATGGACACATCAATGAGACAGAAAAAAATAAAGACCCAACGGACTTAAATGACACATTGGACCAGATGTATTGACAGGTATATTTAGAACTTTATATCCTGAAGCTATGGAATTCACATTCTTCTCACGGGTACATGGCACATTCTCCAAGACAGATCACACACTGGGACATAAAGCAGCCCTCAATAAATATGAAAGACTTGGATTCATACCATGCGCACTTTCAGATCACAATGCTATGAAACTAGAAATCAATCACAGAATGAAGTCTGGAAAGCCGCCAAAAACACGGAGGTTGAAGAACGAATGGGCCAATCAGCAATTAGAGAAAAAATATAAAAATAAATGGGGAAAGAGACGCGCAGACACCGGGCATCCGCGCTCCTGGCTGGCTGGAACTCGAGAGGGAAGGCAAAAAGCTAAAAACTGGAAATTTGCCTGTGAGTTCGTGTTTCGGGTGACGAGCCATAGAGAGACCTGGTTTTCCTCATTCCAGCGGCGGCGCGCCTGCAGCCATTGTAGCTCCAGGGCGGCTGGGACCCCTGAAGGAGACGCGCAGATACCGGGCGTCCGCGCTCCTGGCTGGCTGGAACTCGAGAGGGAGGGCAAAGAGCTAAAAACTGGGAAATTTGCCTGTGAGTTCGTGTTTCGGGTGACGAGCCATAGAGAGACCCGGTTTTCCTCACTCCAGCGGGCTCAGGCTACGCGGACCCGGCAGGCAAGCCCCCGCGCATGCGCACCAGAGCCGACCAGAGAAGAAAGCAGCGATCCTGACCCCGCCCCCAGAGCTCAGCAGGGAGCCTGGAATAGCCCGAGGGGGTTGTCTGGGAAGCTGTGACTAAGGCAATTTCAGCGGGGCGCGGACTGAGACTTGGAGATTGGAACTGGCCTGGGCTGAAGAGTGCAACCAACTTCGGCCGCGTCCCCGGAACGGGGAGTTGACACGCCAAAAAAAAAAAAAAGCGAGCTGCAGCGCGGGGTTCAAGAAGGGACTGGAGCACCGTCACTCTCCTTCCCACAATCGCCAAGGCAGAACCCCCGCCTGAGGCATCGGATCACGCCACGCCCATCCCTGCCTGAGAGGTGCCCTCCTCCCTTTTTTTTCTTCTTTTTTTTTCCCCTTTCTTTTCTCTTTTTTTCTTCTTCTTTCTCTTTTCTCGCTTTTTTCCCTAAAACACTGACCTGATTAACTCTGGTTGCCAGCTTGCTTAAACAATCACAAGTCCATTCTGTAAATGTAAATTCTACACCTACCGACATTTTCAGCTATTTCTCTCAGGAATAATTAGACTATATAGTTTCTCTGGATAATTCCAGCATCCTTCTCTCACCTATCCAACCACATTCTACCCTTTACCTCTTTGAAAAAAGTTTCTTATCCCTTCTGCCTGTTCATTCTATTTCCAAATCTGCCTTGTCTCACCCTGCCTTCTCTCTTTTATTCTATGCTCTTCAACCAGCACTGCATACACACGGCTATTTAACTGTAGCTGGGAAATCCAGGTATATGCTTTAAACCGTTCTTTGTCCATCGGTTTTCTTCTTTTTTCCTTTTCTTTTCCTCTTTTTGACCCTTTTATGTATTTTATGCTCCCTATTCGCCCTCCCTCCTCCGTCTTTTCTATTAACTTTTTCGTTTTCCCTCTCACTTTGCATGTTAGTTGAATCAGCCTGTGCGTTTGTGTGCTCCTGCTCCCTGTGTGTCTGTCTGTCTGTTTTATTTTCCAGGGCTACCTCAAGAAACAAGCTAGAGTACACAAGGTGAAGAGTCCCAAATATCACTATGAATAGGAAAATAAAATAACTAAGGTCCCAACAAGAGAGACAGAGGGATACCAATCAAAAAATGATCTCAGAAAGGATAGGCCCTGAAAGTCAAAGAGTCTTCTTGGATATAGCAGCGCTCATAGAAACAGAGAGCATAACAGGTCTTTAAAACCAACAAGAGCCGGAAAGCTAACTAAAATGACTAAATGAAAGAGCTCTTCTCCAAAGAAACTCCAAGAAGAAATGACAGCTAATGAACTGCTCAAAACAGATATCAGCAGCATAAGTGAACAAGATTTTAGAATAATAATGGTGAAATTAATAGCAGGGCTTGAAAAAAACGTAGGCGACATCAAGGAAACTATGGCTACAGACAGAATGGAAAATAAAAATAGGCATGAAGAATTAAAAAATGTGATAAATGAGATCCATAATAAATTAGAGGCCTCCAACGCACGGCTTGAAGAGGCAGAAAGGAGAATAAGTGATTTAGAAGACTCCATTATAGAAAAACAAGAAGCTGACAAAAAAGAGACAAACTGATCCAGAAACAGGAAAGAAGAATTCGAGAGCTCAGCGACACAGTCAAACGCAACAATATCCGTATCATAGGAATCCCAGAAGAGGAAGAGAGAGGGAAAGGTGCTGAAGGAGTCCTGGAACAAATTATAGCAGAGAACTTCCCTGACCTGGGGAAGGAAGTCAATGTGGAAATACAAGAGGCTCAGAGGACTCCTCTCAGACGTAACTTGAATCGATCTTCTGCACGACATATCATCGTAAAAATGGCAAAATACAAGGACAAAGAGAGAATTTTGAAGGCAGCTAGGGAGACAAGGGCCCTCACATACAAAGGAAACCCATCAGAGTGGTGACAGACCTATCTACTGAAACGTGGCAGGCCAGAAAGGAATGGCAAGAGATCTTCAATGTGATGAACAGTAAAAATATGCAGCCAAGAATCCTCTACCCAGCAAGCCTGTCATTCAAAATAGAAGGAGAGATAGAAACCTTTCCAAACAAACAGAAATTGAAAGAATTTGTCACCACGAAGCCAGCCCTACAAGAAATCCTGAGGGGGATGCTCTGAAGGAAAGGCTGCAAGGAACAAAGATTCCAGAGACACCACCACAAACATGAACCCTACAAAAGATACAAAGACTCTAAACCCACATATTTCAATAATAACACTGAATGTAAATGGGCTGAATGTTCCAATCAAAAGATATAGGGTAGCAGAATGGATTAAAAAACAAAATCCATCTATATGCTGTCTACAAGAAACTCATTTTAGACGGGAAGATAACTTCAGATTAAAAGTAAGGGGATGAAGAAATATATATCATGCTACAGGAAATCAAAAGAAAGCCGGAATAGCTATACTTATATCAGACAAACTGAACTTTAAATTAAAGACAATCACAAGAGATGAAGAAGGGCACTACATAATAATTACTGGGTCCATCCATCAGGAAGAACTAACAATCATAAATGTCTACGCACCGAATATGGGAGCACCTAAATATATAAAACAATTAATCACAAACAGAAACAAGCTTATAGATAAGAATGTGCTAACAGCAGGGGACTTTAATACTCCACTTACAGCAATGGATAGGTCAACCAGACAGAAAATCAATAAAGAAATAATGGACTTGAAAGACACATTGGACCAGATGGATCTGACGGATATATTTAGAACTTTACATCCTAAGGCCAGGGAATTTACTTTCTTCTCAAGTGTGCATCGCACATTCTCCAAGATAAATCACATACTGGGACATAAAGCAGCCCTCAAGAAATATAAAAGAATAGAGATCATACCATGCACACTGTCAGATCACAATGCTCTGAAACTTGAAATCAATTACAGGAAGAAGTCTGGAAAACTTCCAAAAACATGGAGGTTAAAGAACACCCTTCTAAAGAATGAATGGGCCGATCAGGCAATTAGAGATGAAATTAAAAAATATATGGAAACAAATGAAAATGAAAACACAACAATTCAAAATCTATGGGATGCGGCAAAGGCAGTCCCAGGAGGAAAGTACATTGCTCTCCAGGCCTATTTCAAGAGATTAGAAAAAGCGCAAGTCCAAAATCTAACAGCTCACCTAAAGGAACTAGAGGCAGAGCAACAAGAACGCCCTAAACCCAGTAGAAGAAGAGAAATAGTAAAAATTAGAGCAGAAATAAACAACATCGAGACCAAAGAAACAATTGAACAGATCAATGAAACCAAGAGTTGGTTTTTTGAAAAGGTAAACAAAATTGACAAACCTCTAGCCAGACTTATCCAAAAGAAAAGAGCACCCAAATAGACAAAATTATGAATGAAAATGGACTTATTACAACCAACCCCTCAGAAATACAAGCAATTATCAGGGAATACTATGAAAAATTATATGCCAATAAATTGGACAACTTAGAAGAAATGGACAAATTCCTAAACACAAACTCACTACCAAAATTCACACGGGAAGAAATAGAAAACCTGAACAGACCCATAACAAGTGAAGAAATTGAATCAGTGATCAAAAATCTCCCAACAAATAAGAGCCCTGGACCTGATGGTTTCCCTGGGGAATTCTACCAGACATTTAAAACAGAATTAATCCCAATTCTTCTCAAGCCATTCCAAAAAATAGAAAGTGAAGGAAAACTCCCGGACTCATTTTATAAAGCCAGCATCACTCGGATTCCCAAGCCAGACAGAGATCCAGCAAAAAAAGAGAACTACAGGCCAATATCCTTAATGAATACGGATGCAAAAATTCTCAACAAGATCCTTGCAAATCGAATCCAGCAGCATATCAAAAGAATCATCCACCAAGATCAAGTGGATTCATTCCTGGGTTACAGGGCTGGTTCAACATTCGCAAATCAATCAATGTGATACATCATATTAATAAAAGAAAACATAAAAACCATATGATCCTGTCAATAGATGCAGAAAAAGCATTTGAAAAAATACAGCATCCCTTCTTAATAAAGACTCTCGAGAAAGTTGGGATAGAAGGAACCTACCTAAACATCATCAAAGCCATCTATGAGAAGCCTTCAGCTAACATCATCCTCAACGGGGAAAAACTCAGAGCTTTCCCCCTGAGATCAGGAACACGACAGGATGCCCACTCTCACCACTGCTGTTTAACATAGTGCTGGAAGTCCTAGCATCAGCCATCAGACACCAAAAGGAAATCAAAGGCATCAGAATTGGCAAAGAGGAAGTCAAACTTTCACTCTTCGCAGATGACATGATACTTTACATAGAAAACCCGACAGACTCCACCAGAAGCCTACTAGAACTGATCCAAGAATTCAGCCAAGTTGCAGGGTACAAAATCACGTACAGAAATCGGTTGCATTTTTATACACCAACAATGAAGCAACAGAAAGAGAAATCAAGAAACTGCTCCTATTCACAATTGCACAAAAAAACCATAAAATACCTCGGAATAAACCTAACCAAGGATACAAGAGATCTGTATGATGAAAACTATGGAAAACTTATGAAGGAAATTGAAGAAGACACAAAGAAGTGGAAAAACATTCCATGCTCATGGATAGGAAGAATAAATATAGTTAAGATGTCATTACTACCTAAGGCACTCTACACATTCAATGCAATTCCAGTCAAAATTGCACTAGCATACTTCTCAAAACTAGAACAAACTATCCAAAATTTGTATGGAACCACAAAAGACCCCGAATAGCCAAAGTAATCCTGAAAAATAAAACCAAAACGGGAGGATCACCATCCCAGACTTTAGCCTCTACTACAAAGCTGTCATCATCAAGACAGTATGGTATTGGCACAAAAACAGACACATAGACCAATGGAACAGAATTGAGAACTCAGAAGTGGACCCAAAAGTATGCAACCAACCAATCTTCGACAAAGCAGGAAAGAATATCCAATGGAAAAAAGACAGCCTTTTAACAGATGGTGTTGGGAGAATTGGACAGCAACATGCAGAAGAATGAAACTAGATCATTTTCTCACACCATGCACAAAAATAAACTCAAAATGGATAAAGGACCTGAACGTGAGACAGGAAACCATCAAAACCCTAGAAGAGAAAGCAGGAAACAACCTCCTTGACCTCCACCGCAGCAACTTCTTACTTGACACATCCCAAAAGCAAGGGAATTAAGAGCAAAATTAAACTGTTGGGACCTCCTCAAGATTAAAAGCTTCTGCACAGCCAAGGAAACAACCCAGAAAAGTAATAGGCAACCAACGGAATGGGAAAAGATAGTTGCAAATGACATATCAGATAAAGGGTTGATATCCAGAATCTACAAGGAACTCACCAAACTACACGCCCGAAAACAAACAACCCAGTGAAGAAATGGGCAGAAGATATGAACAGACACTTCTCCAAAGAGGACATCCAGATGGCCAACACACACATGAAACGATGCTCAGCATCCCTCCTCATCAGGGAAATACAAATCAAAACCACACTGAGATACCACCTCACGCCAGTCAGAGTGGCTAAAATGAGCCAATCAGAGAACACGAGATGCTGGCGAGGATGTGGAGAAACGGGCACCCTCTTGCACTGTTGGTGGAATGTAAACGGGTACAGCCCCTCTGGAAAACAGTGTGGAGGTTCCTCAGGAAACTAACAATAGAACTCCCTATGACCCAGCAATAGCACTGCTAGGAATTTACCCAAGGGATACAGAAATGTTGATGCATAGGAGCACATGTACCCCAATGTTCATAGCAGCACTCTCCACACTAGCTAAAACCTGGAAAGAGCCTAAGTGTCCATCAACAGATGAATGGATCAAGAAGATGTGGTTTATCTATACCATGGAATACTACATGGCAATGAGAAACAATGAAATCTGGCCATGTGTAGCAACATGGATGGACCTTGAGGGTGCTATGCTGAGCGAAATAAGTCAGGCAGAGAAAGACAAATATCATATGTGTGCACGTATAGGAGGATTAGGAGGAGCTTAACAGAGGACCAAGGGGGAGAAGAAGGGCAGAAATGGTGGGGGAAAGGGGGAGAGGCAAACCATGAGAGACTCTTGAATGCTGACAAAAACTGAGGGCTGGTGGATGTGGGGGGGAGGAGGGGTGGGCATGGAGGAGGGCACTTGTGGGGATGAGCACTGGGTGTTATGTGGAAACTAATTTGACAATAAACTATTTGTAAAAAATATAAAAATAAATAAATAAATAAATAAATAAATAAATGGAAACAATGAAAATGAGACTACAACAATCCAAACCTTGTGCGATGCAACGAAAGCAGTCTTAGGGGGAAAGCACATTGCACTCCCGGCCTATTTCAAGAAATTGGAAAAAGTGCAAGAGCATAGTCTAACAGTGCACCTAAAAGCAATTAGAGGGAGAGAGACAAGAACACCCCAAGCCCAGTAGAAGAAGAGAAATGTTAGAAATTAAGGCAGAAATAAACAATATAAAAACCAAAGAAACAGCAGGACAGATCAATGAAACAAAGAGTTGGTTTTTTGAAAAAAAATAACAACATTGACAAACCCCTCGGCAGGCTTCCCATAAAGAGAGAGAACACTCAAATAGAGAAAATCATGAATGAAAACAGACATATTAGAAGCAACTCCTCGGAAATACAAGCAGTTATCAGGGAATACTGTGAAAAATCATATGCCAAAAAGTTGGACACCTTAGAAGAAATGGACAAATTGTTAAACACACACTTCCAAAATTCACATGGGAAGAGATAGAAGATCTGAACAAATCCAAAACGGGTGAGGAAATAGAATCAATGATCAAAAGACTCCTGACAAATAAGAGGCCTGGACCAGAGGGCTTCCCTGGGGAATTCGACGAGACATTTAAAACAGAATTATCACCCATTCTCCTAAACTATTTCCAAAAAATAAAAATCGAAGGAAAACTTCTGGACTCATTTTATGAAGCCAGCATCACTCTGACTCCCAAGCCAGACAGAGATCCAGCTAAAAAAGAGAACTACAGGCCAATATCCTTGATGAATACGGAGGCAAAAACCCTCAACAAGATCCTTGCAAATCGAGTCCTGCAGCACATAAAAAGAATCATCCGCCAAGATCAAGTGGGATTCATTTCTGGGTTGGAGGGCTGGTTCAACCTTCGCAAATCAATCACTGTGATACATAACATCAACAAAAGAAAAGATAAAAACGGTATGATCCGGTCAATAGATGCAGAAAAAGCTTTTGACAAAATACAATATCCCGACTTTAAAAGACTCTAGAAAAAGTCGGGATAGAAGGAACCTACTTAAAGATCATCAAAGCCATCTATGAGAAGTCTTCAGCTAACATCGTCCTCAACGGGGAAAACCGGAGAGGTTTCCCCCTGAGATCAGGAACACGACAGGGATGTTCCCTCTCACCACTGTTGTTTAACATAGTGCTGGAAGTCTTAGCATCAGCTATCAGACAATAAAAGGAAATCAAAGGCATCAGAATTGGCAAAGAGGAAGTCAAATTTTCACTCGTCGCACATGATACTCTACATAGAAAACCCGACAGACTCCACCAGAGCCTACTAGACATGATCCAAGAATTCAGCCAAGTTGCAGGGTACAAAATCAACGTACAGAAATCGGTTGCATTTGTATACACCAATGAAGCAAGAGAAAGAGAAATCAAGAAGATGATCCCATTCACCCTTGCACAAAAAACCATAAAATACCTCCGAATAAACATAACCAAGGAAACAAGAGACCTCTATGATGAAAACTATAGAAAAACTTATGAAGGAAATTGAAGACACAAAGAAATGGAAAAACATTCCATGCTCATGGATCCGAAGAATAAATATAGTCAAGATGTCATTACTACCCAAAGCAATCTACACATTCAAAGCAATTCCAATCAAAATTGCACCAGCATAATTCTCAAAAAAAGAACACACTATCCTCAAATTTGTATGTATGCACAAAAGACCCGGAATAGCCAAAGTAATATTGAAGAAAAATACCAAATTGGAGGCATCAACATCCCAGACTTTAGCCTCTACTCCTAGCTGCCATCATCAAGACAGCATGGTATTGGCACAAAAACAGACACATAGACCAATGGAGTAGAATTGAGAACTCAGAATTGGACCCACATATGTCCAACCAACTAACCTATTACAAAGCATAAAAGAGTATGCTTCAGAATTGGCAAAGAGGAAGTCAAACTTTCACTTTTCGTAGACGACATGATACTCTACATAGAAAACCCGACAGACTCCACCAGAGCCTACTAGAACTCATCAATGAATTCAGTAAAACTTCAGGGTACAAAATCAATGTACAGAAATAGGTTGCCTTCTTATACACCAATAATGAAGCAACAGAAAGAGAAATCAAGAAGCTGATCCCATTCACAGCTGCTCAAGAAACCTTACCTCGAAATAAATCTAACCAAGTATACAAAAGATCTCTATGATGAAAACTATGGAAAACTTATGAAATTGTTTTGAAGAAGAAGAAATTGAAGAAGACACAAAGAATTGGAAAAAACATTCCATGATCATAGATTGGAAGAATAAATATAGTTAAGATGTCATTTCTCCCCAAGGAAATCTACACCTTCAATGCAATCCCAATCAAAATTGCACCAGCATGCTTCTCAAAACTAGAACAATCTTCAAATTTGTATGTAACCACAAAAGACCCCAAATAGCCGAAGTAATAGTGAAGAAGAAAACCAAAACGGGGGGGATCACAATCCATGACTTTAGCCTCTACTACAGAGGGGTCATTATCAAGCCAGGGTGGTATTGGCACGAAAACAGACACATAGAACAATGGAATAAAATTGGAAGCTGGGCTCCCTCCCTCCACTGGAATATTGTTCCATGTCATTCATTCAAAAGACACCTGAATCAAGGCAGCAAAGTTCTGCATAACAAGAGGACACCTTCCGTAGAAATTGTTTTCCAACTTTTGTAACCTGGTGAAACAAGATGGTAACTGAATACTGCTTTCCGCACTGTATCTTTCACAGAGTTCAGTATATAACCTTCACCAAGTATATATATATACTTGGAGTATATAACATACACCAAGGCATATGTTTTCCAATATTACTCTTAGTAAACGAAGATGTTAACGCAATGGTTTGTTCTGCACAGCGTTCTTTCCCTGAGTTGACTATAACAATTCACTTTTACTTGTAAACCAGTGTTTGGTTAAGAATTCAAACGTTACTCACATAGGGAAACAAGATAGTAAAAATGATAAATAGTGCGCAGTGTTCTTATACCGAATTAAGTATATTCCCCATACATTATACTTCTACGAATGTATTTTCAAAACATACAAACTTAGTGAAATGGGATGAGATCCCAAAATTGCTTTCCACTCTGTGTTCTGTCACAGCGCTGAGTATATAACCCTTACTTTGACTTGTAAGCATGTGTTTCCAGACCTTACTAACTGAATGGAACAAGGTTGTCCCTGAATGCTTCTATCAGCGCCGTGTTCTTTCACTGAGTTGAGGATAGACCACTTCCTATATCCCTCTAGACGAGTTTTCTTGTGTTTGAAACGGTACTCAGTGCCACAAGATGGTAACAGAATGCTGTTCAGAACCGCACAGTGTTCTTTCACGGAGCAGAGGTTCCCGCACTTCTCTCCTCAGTCTCCACCTCTGTTTTCTTACCCTACTAACATAGTGAAACAAGACGGTCATGGAATGATGCCTTCCCCCACTGTGGTCTTTCAAAGAGTTCACTTCCCTTAGACGTCCAGGCACATGTTTTCAAATATGACTCACCCAGGGAAAAAGAAAATAGGATGTGTGAATTGTGCTTTCAACACAGGGTTATTTCCCAGACTGGGGCATAATGGACTTCCATCATTGGTCTCCACACCCGTTTCTCAACCCTACCAGCATAGTGAAACAAGTTCTTTGAATGATGGGCTCTCCACGGTGTTGCCTCACAGAGTTGATGCTATATCATTTACCTCCCACCTCCGTGCATGTGTCTTCTAACGTGACTAACCCTGTGAAACAAGACGGCAAACAAGTGCTGCGTTCCTCACACTGTTTAGTGTTTCCCAGAGTGGCGCAGACTGCACTTCCATCATTGGTCTCCACATCTGTTTTCAAAAACTACTGACACAGTAAAACGAGATGTGTTAGTTCAATGTTGGCTTCCCCACAGCGTTTTTTCACAGAAGTGAGTGTATATAACATATACACATCTTATATGCTTTCACATCTTACTAATTTTGGGAAACCAGATGGTAGCTGAATGCTCCCTTCCTTGCTCTTTTCTTTCTCAGAGTTGAGCATACAAAACGTCGACCAGAAAACTACCCAACGGTGAGATATGATTTTTGATGACTTGGTGGGTTCCGCACAGTGGTCTTTCACTCTACTGAGTCAGGAACACTTAACACACTTCCATGCACAAGGTTTAGAACATGGCTAGCCTAGTGATATGAGCCACTGACTGAATACTGCATCGAGTTCAGTGCTGATTCCCAGATGTGACCTTACTGCACTTCCGTCATTGGTTTCCACGTCTCTTTTCAACAGTACTAACACGGTGGAACAGGTTTTAGAGGAATGACGGGTTCTCCACAGTGTTGTCTCACAGAGTGGATGGTATAACACTGAGCGTATACTTCCATGCAGATTTGTATTCAACCGTGACCGATTGTGTGAAACCAGTGGGTAAGTCAATGTTGCATTCCGCACGCTGTGGTTTCTGAGAGTTGAGCATATTGCACTGAGTGACGAAAGTAACACTTAAGCGTCCATGCGTGTGTTTTCAAAAAAGTACTAATGTCTTGAAACAACCGATAACTGAATGCTGCTTTCCTCAGAGTGTTGTCTCACAGAATTTAACTTTCTGCACCTCCCTCATAGGTCTCCGTACGTGTAGCATAGTGAAACCAGACCTTAGTGAATGAGGCATGCCTATAGCGTTCACGCACCGAGTGGGGTATGTTACACTTACAGCAATCTTCCCTGCATGAGTTTTCAAAGAGCCCCAACGTGGTGAAACCACCTGACAATTGAATGCTGCATTCCGCATTTCTCAGATTGAACACAGTGCACTACCCACATGGGTCTCCACAACATATTCTAACACGACGACAAAGTGAATCATGAAATTAGTTGAATGAGGTCTGCCCCACAGTATTCCTTCACAGAATTGAGTATAAAGCACTGAGATTATTCTTCCACGCACGGGTCTTCCAACATCGCTAACTTAGTGAAAGAACCCGGTAAATGAATGCTGCATTCTAGAAAGTTTGTTTTTCAGAGTTGAGCCTTCTGCGTTTCCTTCATAGGTCTCTGCGTGTGTGTTCTCACACTGCTTACATAGTGAAAATGAGAAAGACTTTAGTTGAATGAGCCTTCCCCCCAGAGGGTTCATTCACAGAGCTGACTTCACAACACTGACCCTTATACACCCATGCGTGTGTTTTGAAACATTATTAAGTGAAGCAAGACTGTACCTGATTGATGCTTTCTTCTGCCCAGTGTTGTGTCACAGAGTTGAGGGTGCAGCACTTCCATCAAAGTTGTCCGTTGTGATTCTGAGACTTCTAATCTAACATAAACGGAATGATGCCTTGCCCACTGTTGTCTTGATCAGACTAAGTAACAGTGTATGCACAGAGTAAGCATAAATCACTTACTTTATCCTTCCATGTTTGTGTTTTCTTTCTTTTTTTTAAAATGTTTTATTTATTGCTAGGAGAGAGAGAGAGAGAGAGAGAGAGAGAGAGAGAGAGAGAGAGAGAGAGAGAGTGACAGCGTTAGCAGGGGAGGGTCAGAGAGAGAGAGGGAGTCACAGACTCTGAAACAGGCTCCAGGCTCTGAGCTGGCAGTCAGCACAGAGCCCGACGCGGGACCCGAACCCACGAACCGCGAGATCATGACCTAAGGGAAAGCGGACGCTTAACCGACTAAACGACCCAGACGCCCCTCCATTTTGTGTTTTTAAAGAAGACTCACTAAGTGAAACATCGCAACTGAATGCTCCATTCTGTACACTGTTGTTTTTCAGAGTTTAGCACAACGCACTTCCGTCGCTGGTCTCCTCAAAAGTATTCTAGCAATACTAGCATAGTGAAACATGATGTTAGTTGACTGATGCGTTCCCTACCGTGTTCATGCACTTTGTCGAGTATATACTACTTAGTTTAGGCATCCACACATGTGTTTTTAAACATTATCAACTTACTGAAACAACCTGGTAACCCAGTGATGAAGCTTTCCGCGGTGTCCTTTCATAGATGAGCCAAATTGTCCTTCCTCCATTAATCTCTACCAGTCTTCTTAAACACTACGAACATAGAGAGATAAGAAACTACTTGGGTGCTTCATTCCCCACAATGTTCATTCAGAGTCGAGCACCCTGCCCTTCCTTCATGGTCTCAGCATCTCTTATCAATCACTACC
The DNA here is from genome assembly GCA_017311185.1 of Proteles cristata cristata. Lineage (NCBI taxonomy): Eukaryota > Metazoa > Chordata > Mammalia > Carnivora > Hyaenidae > Proteles > Proteles cristata. The sequence continues at coordinate 604,925 of JAESUZ010003757.1, read as the reverse complement.
AACCAAGGAAATCATGATGGTAGTTGAATGATGCATTCCACACAATGTTCCTTCAGAGTAGAGTGTACAACACTAGTACTTCCAGGCCTCTGTTTTCAGTCATTGTTAACTCCGTATAACAAGAATGCAATTGAGTCTTTTGTTCCGTACAGTTTGTTTCACAGAGTTGAGCACAGTGCACGTCCCTCATTTGTATACACATCCGTGTTAATCCTACTAACCTAGTGAAACATGATGTTTGTTGAATGATGCATTCTCCACAGTGTTCTTTCACAGGGTTATGTGTATACCACTTTCTTTATACTTCCATGTATGTTATTTGGAACATTACTAACATAGTGACACGACAACGTAACTGAATGCTGTATTCTTCAGCGTTTTTTCACAGATTTGAGAACAGGACACTTTCCTCACCGGTCTACGTGTCTATAGTCTAACACTACGAACATAGTGAAAGATGGGGTTTGTTGGATGCTGCGTTTTGCAGAGTGTTCTTTCACAGTGATGAGAGACTCTAACTTTTTACTTATACTTCCAAGCCCGTGTTTTGACTTAATGAAACTAAACTGTAACTGAATGATTTATTCTGTACAGCTTTGTTTCACGGAGGAGGGCACACTGCACTTCACTCATTGTTCTCTGCATGTGTTTTATATCCTTAGTAGCCTAGTAGATATGAGGTGAGTAGTATGGTGTTACCAACAATGTGCTTTCACAGATTTGAGTATTCAAAACTTATATTTCCATGCAGTTTTCCCCAATATTACTAAATTAGTGAAAAAAGGGGTAATTAAATAATGTATTCCGCACAAATTTTTTCGCACTGGTGAGCTTACTAAGCATTTCCCTCATTGGTCTCTGCATCGTTTTCTAAGCCTACACATAGAGGGAAAATTGAAGATAGTAGAATGATGCATTTCCCACAGGGCTTTTTCACAGACCTGAGCCTATCACACTAGTTTCTTCTTCCATGCATGTGTATTCAAACATTGCTAACTAGTGCGACAACATGGTAACTGAATGCTGCATTCCACAAAGTGCTGTTTTTCAGTGTGGAGTATACTATATTTGACTTAACAGTCTCCACATCTGTTTTCGTACACGACAAAGAGTGAATACGGACGTTAGTTGAATGTTACGCACCTTAGAGTTAAATATGACACTTAGCTTATACTTCCATGCCTGTATTTTTTTTGAAATGTTTTATTTATTTCTGACAGACAGACAGACAGACAGACAGAGAGAGACATGAGTGGAGGGTCAGACAGAGCGGAGGAATGAGAATCCCCCAGGATTCATACATACAGCATGCTCCAGGCTCTGAGCTAGTCATCACCACAGAACCTGATGTGGGGAACGAACACACGAATTGTGAGATCATAACCTGAGCCAAAGACTGAGGTTTAACTGACTAAGCCAAACGGGTGCCCCAACTGTGTTTTCTAAGGTAACTAACTCAGGGAAGTCACACGGCAATTGAATGCTCCATTCCACACATTGTTGTTTTTCATTGTTGAGCAAAATTCAGTTCCTTCATTGTCTCAGCATCTTTTTTTCTAATACTACTAACATAGTGAAACATGACGTTAGTTGAATGATGCATGCCCCACTGTGCTCTTTCCCAGAGTTGAGAATAACGCTTACTTTATATTTCGGGGCATGTGTTTTCAAAGATTACAAAGCTCCCCCAAGATTATCAGTGACAGCTGCATTCCTGACAGTGTTGTTTCTCAACGTTGAACACAGTGCCCTTCCCTCATTATTCTCCACATCTGTTTTCAAACACACTATCGTATACTTCCAAGCCTTTATTTTCTAAGAGTACTAACCTAGTGAAATAACATGGTAAATGAATGCTGCAGTTCACACAGTGTTGTTTCACAGAGTTGAGAACACTGCGCTACCCACACTGGTCTCAGGATGTTTCGATTAGTATCAACCTAGTGAAACATGACTGCAGTGCTGTGTTGGGTGCACCCAACGTGCTCCCACAGAGTTGAGTATGTAACACTTAACTTATACTTCCAGGCACGTGTATTCAAACATTACTAACTTAGTAAAACAATATGGTAACTGATTTCTGCATTCGTCACAATATTTGTTCAAACAGTGTAGCACCCTGTATTTCCTTTGTTGGTCTCAGGATTTGTTCTTATTCACTACCAACCTAGGGGATCATGATGGTAGTTGAATGACGCCTTCCCCACAGTATTCCTTCACAGACTTGAGTACATGACACTCATACTTCCAGGTCTGTGTTTCACACATTACTAACTTAGTAAAATAAGATTGTAACTGAGTTACTTATGCTACACAGTGTTTGTTTTACAGAGTTGAGCACCCTGCACTTCCCTCATTGGTCTTTGCATCTGTTTCCAATCACTATCTATCCAGCGAAAGATGACGGGAGTTGAATGCTGAGCTCCCCACAGTGTTCTTTCAAGGAGTTGAGTGTATCATACTGAGCTTATACTTCCATGCATGTGTTTTCAAGCATTGCTAACATAGCGAAACAACCAGGTAAAAGAATGCTGCGTTCCGCAGAGTGTTGTGTCAGAGTTGAGCGTTCTGCCCTTCGCTGGAAGATCTCCACATATCTTCTAACACCGTATAACAAACATAGTGAAAACGAGACCTTAGCTGAACGAGTTGTGTCTCGGAGTGTTCATTCACAGAGTTAAATCCACAACGCTGAACGTCTACCTCCATGCGTTTGTTTTCAAACGGTACGGACTTAGTGAAGCGTGACTCTCCCTGAATGCTCTTTTGTGAAGAGTGTGGTGTCACAGAGTTTGGCACTCTGCATTTCTCTGAAAGTTCTTTGCTGTGATTCTGAAACTTTTCTAACAAGACTTTAGCTGAATAATGCATTCCCCACTGTTGTCATGCACAGAGAAAGTATATAACACTTTACGTACAGAGGAAGTAGATCACACTTTATCCTTCCATATTTGTGTTTTCAAAGACAACTTAAAGAAACATCATCTGAATTGAATGCTGCATTCTGTACCGTGTGGTTTCTCAGAGTTTAGCACAGCGCACTTCCCTCACTGGTGTCTGCAATCGTATTCTGACAATACTAGCATAGAGAAACGATGTTAGTTGAATGATGCCTTGCCTGCCTTGTTCATGCACTTGGTTGAGTATATACTACTATGCTTATGTATCCACGCATGTGTTTTCAAACATTACCCACTTAGGGAAACAACCTGGAAACTCAGTGACTACGCATTCCACAGAGTGTTGTTTACTGAAGAGGTCAGTTGTGCTTTGTCTATTGCTCTGTATATGTGTTTCAAACACTATGAACATAGGGACCCAAGAAATTAGAGTGACCCGTTCCCCACAGTGTTCATTCATAACTTAGTATATAACAGTTAGCTTGTACTTCCTTGCGTGTATTTACAGACAATGCCAACTTCGTGAACCAACATCGTAACAGAATGATGCGTTCCTCACAGTGGTCTTTCACAGAGCTGAGTATACAACTCTTCCATACGTGTGTTTACAAACATTACGGAGTGAAGCGGAGGCTGTAACAGAATGCTACATTCCACACAGTTGGGTTCGCGGAGTTGGGCATTCTCCACTGGCCTCGTTGGTTCCTGCCTCTGTATTCTAACATTAGTAATATAGAGAACATGACGTTATTTGAAAGATGGGTACACATGACTCAGATTCTACGTCTACGCATTTGTTTTCAAACCTTACAAATTTATTGACACAACAGAGTAACCGAATGCTGCTTTCACACAGTATTCTTCACAGCGTTGAGCATTCTACGCTTTCCTCGTAGGTCTCCGAAGCTGTATTCTTACACTATTAACATAGTGAATCATGAAGTTAGTTGAATCATGCGTTCACCACAATTTTATTCTCACAGCGAGCAACGGACACCTGGATTCTACTTCCGTGCATGAGTTATCAAACATTACCAAAGCAATGAAACAAACAGGTCACGGAATGCTACATCACGCTCAATGCTGTTTCACGGAGTTGAGCTTTCTGCACATCCCTCATATATATGTTTCTGCCTCTCTAGATTGACACTACCAAGAGAGTGAAACAAGACCTCAGTTGAATGAGGAGGTCCCCATCGTGCTCATGCAGCGAGTTGAGTATGTAACATTTAATTGAAGCTTCCATGCCTGTGTTTTCATACATACCGAAGTAGTGAGACAACTTGGTAAAATGAGTGCTGCATTCCAAATTGTGTGGTTTCTCAGACAGAGCAATGTGCACTTCCACATTTGTCTCCACAAGGGTATGCTAACACGAAGAACGCAGTGAATCATGACGTTGGTTGAAGGAGTTCTACACCACAGTGTTCCTTCAAAGACTTGAGTATATACGACTTACCTTATTCTTCCTACCATGACTCTTCAAAAATCGCAATGTAGTGAAACACACAGGTTACTGAATGCTACTATCCTCAAAGGGTTGTTTCACTGAGGTAAGGCCTCTGCACTTCACTCATTGGTCTCTGGCTGTATATCCTAACACTACTAGCATAACGAAACAAGACCTCCCGGCTGCGTTCACGCACCAAGGGGAGTATGAAACACTCACCTGAGGCTACCACGCATGTGTTTCCAAGAGGTCCAATGTAGTGAAAAGACATTGCAATCGAATACTGCCCTTCTGCCTAGTGTGGTTTCTCAGATAGAGCACAGTGCACTTCCCACCTTAGTCTCCACAACTGTATTTTAACGCTACAAACATGAGTTAGTTGACGGAGGTGGGCCCCACAGTGATCCGTCACAGTGTTGAGGATCTAAACAGTAACTTATTCTTCGAGGCAGAAGTCTTGAAACAACGCTAACAGTTAATCAACCGGACAACTCAATGTTACGTTCCTGACAGGTTGTTTCACAGAGTTCAGCTTTCTTCACTTCTCCACAGGTCTCCGTATGAATACTCTAACCCTACCAGAAGAGTGAAACAAGACCTTAGTTGCGAGAGGCGATCCCCACAATGTTCACGCCTCGATTTGAGTACGTAACACTTAACTTTAGAGGTTTCCCTGAACGTGTTACCCAAAAATACCAACGTCGTCAAACGACGTAGGACTTGAAAGCTGCATTCCCCATGCTGTGGTTTCTGAGATTGAGAGCAGTACACGTCCCACATTTGTCTCCAAACGGTATTCTACATGAGACGCACAGTGAATCATGACGCAAAGTGAATGAGCCCTGCCCCCACAGTGTTCCTTGACCGAGTTGAATAAATAACACTCAGCTTATTCCTCGATGAAGGAGTCTTCAAACATCCCTAACGAAGTGAAACAACGGGATAACTGAATGGTGCATTCGGCACAGTGTTACTTCACAGAGTGGAGCCATCTGCACTTCCCTCATCGGTCTCCGCATGGGTATTCTAACGCTACTAGCAGAGGGAAACAAGACCCGAGTTGACTAAGGCATTCCCCCAGAGTATTCACAAATGGAGTAGAGTACGTCACACAAACAAAACTCGGATTCATGTGTTTTCAAAGAGTACCAACGTGGTGAAGCCAAACGGTAATGATGCTGTGTTCCACAGAGTGTGGTTTCTCAGACTTAGCCCAGTGCTTTTCTCACTTTGGTCTCCTCGACTCTAGTCCAACACTATGAACACAAAGAAACGAGACGTTAGTTGAATGGGGCTGTCCCCACAGTCTTCCCTCACAGAATTGACTATAAGTCACGCAGCGTATTCCCCCACGCATGAGTCTTCAAACATTGTTAACTTAGTGAAAAAAAAAGATAATTTAATGCCATATTCCTCACATGTTGTTACAAAGAGTTGAGTCTTCTGAACTTCCCCCATAGGCCTCCCCATGTGGATTCTAACACTACTAACAGTGGGAAACAAGACCAGAGTAGAAAGAGGCTTACACAACAGTGTTCGCAGACAAGGTGAGTCTGAAACACTTAATTGATGCTTTCATGCATGTGTCTTCGAAGAGTCTCCACGTAGTGAAACGGCCTTCCAGTTGAATTGCGCATAGCGTGGTTTCTCAGACCGAGCAGAGTCACTAGGTGCATTGGTCTCCACAACAGTGTTCTAACACTACGAACACAGCGACTCATGTCGTTAGTTGAATGAGGCTGCCTCACAGACTTCTTTCACAGAGTTGAGTATATGACACGTAGTTTATTTTTCCACACATGAAGTTTCAAACATCGCTAACCTAGTGAAACAAAGAGGTAACCGAATGTTGCTTCCCGGACAGTGTTGTATCACAGACTTGAGCCTTCTGTACTTCTCTCATAGGTCTCCGTATGTGCACTCTACCACTGGTAGCATAGGGAAACAAGGCCTGAGTTGAATAAGGCATTCCCCAGAGAAGTCACAGATCGAGTGGAGTATGTAAGACAAATTAAACTCCGATTCATGTGTTTTCAAAGAGTACCAACGTGGTGAACCAAATGGTAATGATGCTGTATTCCACATAACACAGTCTTCCTTCACAGAATTGAGTATATATCACGCAGCGTATTCTTCCACGCAAGGGTCTTCAAACATTAATAACAGAGAGAAAAAGATAATTTAATGATACGTTCCACATATGTTGCTACGCAGAGTTTTGTCTTCTGCGCTTCCCTCATCGGTCTCCGCGTGTGTATTCTACTACCGCTTGCATAGAGAAACAAGACTTTAGTTGAATGAGGCATTCTCGCCTGCTGTGTTCGCGCACCAAGGTGAGAAACACACACCTGAAGCTTCTTCCACGCATGTATTTTCAAAGTCTCGCTGCAGTCAAACGAGCTTACAACTGAATGCTGCAGTCCTAATAGTGTGGTTTCGCAGATTTAGAACAGTGCGCTTCCCAAATTGGTCTCCACAACTGTATTCTAACACTACGAAAACAGTGAATCAAGCGCTAGCCGAATGAAGCCGGCCCCACTGTGTTCCTTCACAGAGCAGAGTGTATACCAATTATCTGATTGCTCCAGGGATCCGTCTTCTTACATGGATAACTTGGTGAAATAACCGGCTATGGAATGGCCCATTCCGCAAGATGTTGATTCACAGAGTTGAGGCTTCTGCCCGTCTCTCAGTGATCTCCACATGTGTATACTAACACTAGTAGCTCTAGAGTGACACAAGACCCTAGTAGAATGAACTGTTCCCCACACCGTTCGCGAACCAAGGAAAGTAAGTAACACTTAACTGAAGCCTCCATGGATGTGTTTTCGAAGGGCATAGACATCGTGAAAAGAGCTGGCCTTTGACTGCTGCACTGAGCGTGCATAGTCTGGTTTCTGAGAGAGAGCACAGAGCACCTCCCTCATTCGTCTCCACAACTGTATTTTTACACTCCGAAGACAGTGACTCAAGGGACAGTTGAATGAGGCCTCCGCCCCATGTTCCTTCACAGAATGGAATATGTAACACTCATCTGATTGTTCCAGGCATGTGTTCCAAAGACCGCTAACTTTGTGAAACAACCGGTAACTGAAGACTGCTTTCCGCACAATGTCTCCTTGGTCTCCTTGGTCTCCGCATGTGTATTCTAACACTACTACCAGAGTGAAACAAGACCTTAGTAGAGTGAGGCATTCCCCACAGTGTCCGTGAATCGCTTTGAGTATGTAACACTATCTGAAGCTTCCATGTTTATATTTTGCATTAGTACCAATGTGGGGAGACGACTTGGGAACTGAATGCTGCATTCCGAATACGGTGGCGTCTCAGATTGAGCAAGGCGCACTTCCGACGTTGGTCTCCACCACTGTATTCGAACAGTATGAACAGAGTGAATCATGACGTTCGTTGAATGAGGCCTGCCCCACAGACATCCTTCCCAGAGTTGCGCACGTAGCTTATTTTTCCACTCGTGAAAGTTTCAAACATCGCTAACCTAGTGAAACAAAGAGGTAACTGAATGCTCCTCTCGGCACAGTGTTGTTTGACAGAGATGAGCCTCCTGTACTTCTCTCACAGGTCTCCCTCCGTAAGGGTATCCCACCCCTGGTAGCATTGAGCACAGTGCACTTCCCACATTGGTCTCCGCAACGGTATCCTAACAGTACGAACACAGTGAATCATGACGTGAGTGGAATGAAACCTGCCCCACCGTGTTCCTTCACAGAGCTGAGTATATAACACATAGCTTACTCTTCTTCACAGGAGTCTCCCTGCATCGCTAACTGTATGAAACAACCAGGAAGTGAATCCTGCATTCCCCCCAGTGTGGGTTCACGGCGTTGAGCCTTGTGCACTTCACTCATAGGTCTCCGGATATGTATTCTAACACCACTAGCATAGTGAAACAAGACTTTAGTTGAATGGCGCGTTCCCCACATTGTTCACGCACCGAGTATGTAACAGTTAACGGAAGCTTCAGTGCATGGGTTTTTCAAAGAGTTCCAACGTAGTGAAATGACCTACTAAAGTATGTGGCATTCCGCATAGTGAGGTTTCTCGGATTACGAACGTGCACTTCCCACATTTTTCTCCACAGCTGCATTTTTACATTCTGAAGACAGTGATTCGCGTTAGCTGCATGATGACTGCGCCCTTGTTCCTTCACATAGTTGAGTACATAACACGCATCTTATCGTCTAGGCATGACGCTTCAAACATCGTTAACTTTGTGAAACGACCTGGTAACAGAATATTACATTCCAGACGATATTCTTTCACAAAGTGGAGGCTTCGGCACCTCTCACATAACTATACTAACACTACTAGCAGAGTGACTCGCGACTTTAGTTGAATGAGGCCTTCCCCACAGTGTTCCCCCACCAAGGTGAGTAAGAAACACTGAAGTGAATCTTCCATGGATGTGTGTTCAAAGGGTACAAACGTGGTGGAACAAATGCTGCATTCCCCAGAGTGTGTTTTCTCAGATTGAGCGCAGTGCATTTCCCACCTGGGTGTCCACAACTGTAATCGAATAGTATGAACACAGTGCGTCATGACAGTAGTTTGAATGAGTGAGATCTGCCCCCACAGACTTCCTTCACAGTGGGGAATATATAACATTACTTTTCCACGCCTACGTTTGAAAGAAACATCGCGAACGTACCGAAACAAACACATAACTGAAAAATGCTTTCCGTACAGTGTGGTTTCACAGCGTTGAACCTTGTGCACTTCACTCGTAGGACTCCGGATGTGTATTCTAAACTGCTAGCATAGTGATAAAGACTTAAGATGAATGGGGCGTTCCCACACAGTTCACGCACCGAGTTGAATAGGTAACGCTTAACGTAAGCTTCCCTGCATGCGTATTCAGAGTCCCAAAGTGGTGAAACGACCTGGGAATTGAATGCTGCATTCCAACATAGTGTGGTTTCCCAGATTGGGTCCAGTGCACTTCCCACATTGGTCTCCACCACGGTATTCGAACACGCCGAACACAGTGAATCATGGAGTTAGTTGAATGAAAACCGCCCACGATGTTCCTCCACAGAGTTGAGTATAGAACCCATAGCTTATGCTTCTTCGCATGAGTCTTCAAGGATCGTTAACTTAATGAAACAACCCGGTAACTGAATGTCGCATTCTGAACTGTTCCTCGCTCGCCAGTCCAACCTGGAAGAGACGGGAGCAGCGGCTTCTGGCTCCATCCGCAGGGGAAAAGCGAGAGGTTTGGAACTGCTCTGAGGGGCTGGCCTTTGAGTTCTTTCAGAGTTGAGTGTACAACACTAGTACTTCCAGGCCTGTGTTTTCAGTCATTACTAACTCAGTGTAACAAGAATGCAACTGAGTCATTTGTTCCGTACAGTTTTGTTTCACAGAGTTGAGACAGTGCACGTCCCCTCATTCGTATCCACATCTGTGTTAATCCTACTCACCTGTGAAACATGATGCTTGTTGAATGATGCATTCTCCACAGTGTTCTTTCACGGGGTTAAGTATATACCACTTACTTTTATACTTCCATGTATGTTATTTGGAACATTACTAACATAGTGACACGACAACGTAACTGAAAGCTGCCTTTGGCACACTGCTCTTCCTCAGTATTGAGCATCCTGCGTCTCACTAATCAATCTCTGAGTGAGTCTCTCTTCAAACACCACTAACGTAATGTTAGTTGAACGAGTTCTTCCCCACAGTTTTCTTTCGCAGAGTTGAGTATACAACGTTTACTTGATACTTTCCTGCATGTATTCTCGCACATTACCTTGTTTTACAACGTGGTAACTGAATGCTGCATTCCTCAGCGTTTTTTTCACAGATTTGAGCACAGGACACTTCCCTCACCGGTCTCCGTGAAGTGTTAGAAGTTTCTAACACTACTAACATAGTGAAAGATGGCGTTTGTTGAATGCTGCGTTCCGCAGTGTTCTTTCACAGTGATGAGAGACTCTAACTCTTTACTTATACTTCCAAGCCCGTGTTTTGACTTAGTGAAACTAAACTGTAACCGAAAGATTTATTCGGTACAGCTTTGTTTCACAGAGGAGGGCACACTGCACTTCACTCATCGTTCTCTGCATGTGTTTTTTATCCTTAGTAGCCTCGTAGACATGAAGTGAGTTGCATGGTGTTACCAACGATGTGCTTTCACAGATTTGAGTATTCAGAACTTATATTTCCACGCAATTTTCCCCAATATTACTAAATTAGTGAAACAAACGGGTATTCATTGAATACTTATTGCGCACAAATTTGTTTCTCACTGGTGAGCCTACTGCATTTCCCTCATTGGTATCTGCGTCGTTTTCTAAGACTACACATGGAGTGAAAATTGAAGATATTTGAATGATGCATTTCCCACAGGGTTCTTTCACAGACCTGAGTATATCACACTAGTTTCTTCTTCCATGCACGTGTTTTCAAACATTACTAACTAGTGCAACCACATGGTAACTGAATGCTGCATTCCACAAAGCGTTGTTTTTCAGTGTGGAGTATACTGTACTTGCCTTAACAGTCTCCACATCTGTTTTCGAACACTACTAAGAGTGAATATTGACGTTAGTTGAAAGTTACCCACCCTAGACTTCAATATGACACTTCGCTTATACCTCCATGCCTGTATTTTTTTCTCTTGGAAATGTTTTATTTATTTGTGACACACACACACACACACACACACAGAGAGAGAGAGAGAGAGAGAGAGAGCGCGGTGGAGGGTCAGAGAGAGCGGAGGATGCAGAATCTGAAGCATGCTCCAGGCTCTGAGCTAGTCATCAGCACAAAACCTGATGTGGGGCTCGAACACACGAATTGTGAGATCATGACCCGAACCAAAGTCTGAGGTTTAACTGACTAAGCCAACCGGGTGCCCCAACTGTGTTTTCTAACGTTATTAACAGGGAAATCACACGGCAGCTGAATGCTCCATTCCGCACATTGTTGTTTCTCACTGTTGAGCAAAATTCAGTTCCCTCATTGTCTCGGCATCTTTTTTCTAACACTACTCACACAGTGAAAACATGACGTTAGTTGAGTGATGCATTCCTCACGGTGCTCTTTCCCAAAATTGAGAATAACGCTTACTTTACATTTCGGGGCATGTGTTTTCAAAGATTGCTAAGCTACCCAAGATTGTCACAGACCGCTGCGTTCCTTACAGCGTTGTTTCTCAAAGTTGAACACAGTGCCCTTCCTTCATTCTTCTCCACATCTGTTTTCAAACACACTGACAGTGAGACATGATGGTCTTTGAGAATGATGTCTTCCCCACAGTGTGCTGTCACAGATTTGAGTATACAACCCTCGAATTATACTTCCATGCATGTATTTTTCAACATTACTAACTTTGCGATACAACATGGTAACTGAATGATGTATTCCACACCATCTTTCTTCAGAGTTGAGCAAACTGCTGGCATTCTTGGTTTCCGTGTCTGTATTCTAACACTACAAACATAGTGAAAGATGATGTTAGTGGAAGAATGGATTCAACGGGTTCCACAAGTGTTCCTTCACAGGGTAGGGTATATGACCACCACCTTAGACTTCCAGGACTGTGTTTTCTGACATTACAAAGTTAGTGAAACCTAATGGTAACTGAGTTATTTTATTTTATTTTGCAAAGTGTTGTTTCACTGAGATGAACACACTGCACTTCCTTCCTGGTTTCCAACTGTGCGTTCTAACTTTACTCACTGAAAGATGATGGTAGTTGAATGATGGGCTTCCAACACTGTCCTTTCACAGACTTGAGATATCACCCATCATATACTTCCAAGCGTCTATTTTCTCACACCACTAACCTAGCGAAATAACATGGTAAATGAATGCTGCAGTCCACACAGTGTTGTTTCACAGAGTTGAGCACACTGCGCTCCCCACACTGGTCTCAGGATGTTTCGATAAGTATCAACCTAGTGAAACATGACTCTAGTGGTGTGATGGGTGCACCCAATGTTCTCTCACAGAGTTGAGTATGTAACACTTAACATATACTTCCAGGCACGTGTTTTCAGACATTACTAACTTACTAAAACAATATGGTAACTGATTGCTGCATTCCTCACAATACTTGTTCACAGAGTGTGCCACCTTGTATTTCCTCTGTGGGTCTCAGGATTTGTTCTTATTCACTACCAACCTAGGGGATCATGATGGTAGTCGAAGGACGCATTCCCCACAGTATTCCTTCACAGACTTGAGTACATGACACTCATACTTCCAGATCTGTGTTTCACACATTACCGACTTAGTAAGACAAGATTGTAACTGAGTTACTTATGCTACACAGTGTTTGTTTTACAGAGTTGAGCACCCTGCACTTCCCTCATTGGTCTTTGCATCTGTTTCCAATCACTATCTATCCAGCGAAAGATGACGGGAGTTGAATGCTGAGCTCCCCACAGTGTTCTTTCAAGGAGTTGAGTGTATCATACTGAGCTTATACTTCCATGCATGTGTTTTCAAGCATTGCTAACATAGCGAAACAACCAGGTAAAAGAATGCTGCGTTCCGCAGAGTGTTGTGTCAGAGTTGAGCGTTCTGCCCTTCGCTGGAAGATCTCCACATATCTTCTAACACCGTATAACAAACATAGTGAAAACGAGACCTTAGCTGAACGAGTTGTGTCTCGGAGTGTTCATTCACAGAGTTAAATCCACAACGCTGAACGTCTACCTCCATGCGTTTGTTTTCAAACGGTACGGACTTAGTGAAGCGTGACTCTCCCTGAATGCTCTTTTGTGAAGAGTGTGGTGTCACAGAGTTTGGCACTCTGCATTTCTCTGAAAGTTCTTTGCTGTGATTCTGAAACTTTTCTAACAAGACTTTAGCTGAATAATGCATTCCCCACTGTTGTCATGCACAGAGAAAGTATATAACACTTTACGTACAGAGGAAGTAGATCACACTTTATCCTTCCATATTTGTGTTTTCAAAGACAACTTAAAGAAACATCATCTGAATTGAATGCTGCATTCTGTACCGTGTGGTTTCTCAGAGTTTAGCACAGCGCACTTCCCTCACTGGTGTCTGCAATCGTATTCTGACAATACTAGCATAGAGAAACGATGTTAGTTGAATGATGCCTTGCCTGCCTTGTTCATGCACTTGGTTGAGTATATACTACTATGCTTATGTATCCACGCATGTGTTTTCAAACATTACCCACTTAGGGAAACAACCTGGAAACTCAGTGACTACGCATTCCACAGAGTGTTGTTTACTGAAGAGGTCAGTTGTGCTTTGTCTATTGCTCTGTATATGTGTTTCAAACACTATGAACATAGGGACCCAAGAAATTAGAGTGACCCGTTCCCCACAGTGTTCATTCATAACTTAGTATATAACAGTTAGCTTGTACTTCCTTGCGTGTGTTTACAGACAATGCCAACTTCGTGAACCAACATCGTAACAGAATGATGCGTTCCTCACAGTGGTCTTTCACAGAGCTGAGTATACAACTCTTCCATACGTGTGTTTACAAACATTACGGAGTGAAGCGGAGGCTGTAACAGAATGCTACATTCCACACAGTTGGGTTCGCGGAGTTGGGCATTCTCCACTGGCCTCGTTGGTTCCTGCCTCTGTATTCTAACATTAGTAATATAGAGAACATGACGTTATTTGAAAGATGGGTACACATGACTCAGATTCTACGTCTACGCATTTGTTTTCAAACCTTACAAATTTATTGACACAACAGAGTAACCGAATGCTGCTTTCACACAGTATTCTTCACAGCGTTGAGCATTCTACGCTTTCCTCGTAGGTCTCCGAAGCTGTATTCTTACACTATTAACATAGTGAATCATGAAGTTAGTTGAATCATGCGTTCACCACAATTTTATTCTCACAGCGAGCAACGGACACCTGGATTCTACTTCCGTGCATGAGTTATCAAACATTACCAAAGCAATGAAACAAACAGGTCACGGAATGCTACATCACGCTCAATGCTGTTTCACGGAGTTGAGCTTTCTGCACATCCCTCATATATATGTTTCTGCCTCTCTAGATTGACACTACCAAGAGAGTGAAACAAGACCTCAGTTGAATGAGGAGGTCCCCATCGTGCTCATGCAGCGAGTTGAGTATGTAACATTTAATTGAAGCTTCCATGCCTGTGTTTTCATACATACCGAAGTAGTGAGACAACTTGGTAAAATGAGTGCTGCATTCCAAATTGTGTGGTTTCTCAGACAGAGCAATGTGCACTTCCACATTTGTCTCCACAAGGGTATGCTAACACGAAGAACGCAGTGAATCATGACGTTGGTTGAAGGAGTTCTACACCACAGTGTTCCTTCAAAGACTTGAGTATATACGACTTACCTTATTCTTCCTACCATGACTCTTCAAAAATCGCAATGTAGTGAAACACACAGGTTACTGAATGCTACTATCCTCAAAGGGTTGTTTCACTGAGGTAAGGCCTCTGCACTTCACTCATTGGTCTCTGGCTGTATATCCTAACACTACTAGCATAACGAAACAAGACCTCCCGGCTGCGTTCACGCACCAAGGGGAGTATGAAACACTCACCTGAGGCTACCACGCATGTGTTTCCAAGAGGTCCAATGTAGTGAAAAGACATTGCAATCGAATACTGCCCTTCTGCCTAGTGTGGTTTCTCAGATAGAGCACAGTGCACTTCCCACCTTAGTCTCCACAACTGTATTTTAACGCTACAAACATGAGTTAGTTGACGGAGGTGGGCCCCACAGTGATCCGTCACAGTGTTGAGGATCTAAACAGTAACTTATTCTTCGAGGCAGAAGTCTTGAAACAACGCTAACAGTTAATCAACCGGACAACTCAATGTTACGTTCCTGACAGGTTGTTTCACAGAGTTCAGCTTTCTTCACTTCTCCACAGGTCTCCGTATGAATACTCTAACCCTACCAGAAGAGTGAAACAAGACCTTAGTTGCGAGAGGCGATCCCCACAATGTTCACGCCTCGATTTGAGTACGTAACACTTAACTTTAGAGGTTTCCCTGAACGTGTTACCCAAAAATACCAACGTCGTCAAACGACGTAGGACTTGAAAGCTGCATTCCCCATGCTGTGGTTTCTGAGATTGAGAGCAGTACACGTCCCACATTTGTCTCCAAACGGTATTCTACATGAGACGCACAGTGAATCATGACGCAAAGTGAATGAGCCCTGCCCCCACAGTGTTCCTTGACCGAGTTGAATAAATAACACTCAGCTTATTCCTCGATGAAGGAGTCTTCAAACATCCCTAACGAAGTGAAACAACGGGATAACTGAATGGTGCATTCGGCACAGTGTTACTTCACAGAGTGGAGCCATCTGCACTTCCCTCATCGGTCTCCGCATGGGTATTCTAACGCTACTAGCAGAGGGAAACAAGACCCGAGTTGACTAAGGCATTCCCCCAGAGTATTCACAAATGGAGTAGAGTACGTCACACAAACAAAACTCGGATTCATGTGTTTTCAAAGAGTACCAACGTGGTGAAGCCAAACGGTAATGATGCTGTGTTCCACAGAGTGTGGTTTCTCAGACTTAGCCCAGTGCTTTTCTCACTTTGGTCTCCTCGACTCTAGTCCAACACTATGAACACAAAGAAACGAGACGTTAGTTGAATGGGGCTGTCCCCACAGTCTTCCCTCACAGAATTGACTATAAGTCACGCAGCGTATTCCCCCACGCATGAGTCTTCAAACATTGTTAACTTAGTGAAAAAAAAAGATAATTTAATGCCATATTCCTCACATGTTGTTACAAAGAGTTGAGTCTTCTGAACTTCCCCCATAGGCCTCCCCATGTGGATTCTAACACTACTAACAGTGGGAAACAAGACCAGAGTAGAAAGAGGCTTACACAACAGTGTTCGCAGACAAGGTGAGTCTGAAACACTTAATTGATGCTTTCATGCATGTGTCTTCGAAGAGTCTCCACGTAGTGAAACGGCCTTCCAGTTGAATTGCGCATAGCGTGGTTTCTCAGACCGAGCAGAGTCACTAGGTGCATTGGTCTCCACAACAGTGTTCTAACACTACGAACACAGCGACTCATGTCGTTAGTTGAATGAGGCTGCCTCACAGACTTCTTTCACAGAGTTGAGTATATGACACGTAGTTTATTTTTCCACACATGAAGTTTCAAACATCGCTAACCTAGTGAAACAAAGAGGTAACCGAATGTTGCTTCCCGGACAGTGTTGTATCACAGACTTGAGCCTTCTGTACTTCTCTCATAGGTCTCCGTATGTGCACTCTACCACTGGTAGCATAGGGAAACAAGGCCTGAGTTGAATAAGGCATTCCCCAGAGAAGTCACAGATCGAGTGGAGTATGTAAGACAAATTAAACTCCGATTCATGTGTTTTCAAAGAGTACCAACGTGGTGAACCAAATGGTAATGATGCTGTATTCCACATAACACAGTCTTCCTTCACAGAATTGAGTATATATCACGCAGCGTATTCTTCCACGCAAGGGTCTTCAAACATTAATAACAGAGAGAAAAAGATAATTTAATGATACGTTCCACATATGTTGCTACGCAGAGTTTTGTCTTCTGCGCTTCCCTCATCGGTCTCCGCGTGTGTATTCTACTACCGCTTGCATAGAGAAACAAGACTTTAGTTGAATGAGGCATTCTCGCCTGCTGTGTTCGCGCACCAAGGTGAGAAACACACACCTGAAGCTTCTTCCACGCATGTATTTTCAAAGTCTCGCTGCAGTCAAACGAGCTTACAACTGAATGCTGCAGTCCTAATAGTGTGGTTTCGCAGATTTAGAACAGTGCGCTTCCCAAATTGGTCTCCACAACTGTATTCTAACACTACGAAAACAGTGAATCAAGCGCTAGCCGAATGAAGCCGGCCCCACTGTGTTCCTTCACAGAGCAGAGTGTATACCAATTATCTGATTGCTCCAGGGATCCGTCTTCTTACATGGATAACTTGGTGAAATAACCGGCTATGGAATGGCCCATTCCGCAAGATGTTGATTCACAGAGTTGAGGCTTCTGCCCGTCTCTCAGTGATCTCCACATGTGTATACTAACACTAGTAGCTCTAGAGTGACACAAGACCCTAGTAGAATGAACTGTTCCCCACACCGTTCGCGAACCAAGGAAAGTAAGTAACACTTAACTGAAGCCTCCATGGATGTGTTTTCGAAGGGCATAGACATCGTGAAAAGAGCTGGCCTTTGACTGCTGCACTGAGCGTGCATAGTCTGGTTTCTGAGAGAGAGCACAGAGCACCTCCCTCATTCGTCTCCACAACTGTATTTTTACACTCCGAAGACAGTGACTCAAGGGACAGTTGAATGAGGCCTCCGCCCCATGTTCCTTCACAGAATGGAATATGTAACACTCATCTGATTGTTCCAGGCATGTGTTCCAAAGACCGCTAACTTTGTGAAACAACCGGTAACTGAAGACTGCTTTCCGCACAATGTCTCCTTGGTCTCCTTGGTCTCCGCATGTGTATTCTAACACTACTACCAGAGTGAAACAAGACCTTAGTAGAGTGAGGCATTCCCCACAGTGTCCGTGAATCGCTTTGAGTATGTAACACTATCTGAAGCTTCCATGTTTATATTTTGCATTAGTACCAATGTGGGGAGACGACTTGGGAACTGAATGCTGCATTCCGAATACGGTGGCGTCTCAGATTGAGCAAGGCGCACTTCCGACGTTGGTCTCCACCACTGTATTCGAACAGTATGAACAGAGTGAATCATGACGTTCGTTGAATGAGGCCTGCCCCACAGACATCCTTCCCAGAGTTGCGCACGTAGCTTATTTTTCCACTCGTGAAAGTTTCAAACATCGCTAACCTAGTGAAACAAAGAGGTAACTGAATGCTCCTCTCGGCACAGTGTTGTTTGACAGAGATGAGCCTCCTGTACTTCTCTCACAGGTCTCCCTCCGTAAGGGTATCCCACCCCTGGTAGCATTGAGCACAGTGCACTTCCCACATTGGTCTCCGCAACGGTATCCTAACAGTACGAACACAGTGAATCATGACGTGAGTGGAATGAAACCTGCCCCACCGTGTTCCTTCACAGAGCTGAGTATATAACACATAGCTTACTCTTCTTCACAGGAGTCTCCCTGCATCGCTAACTGTATGAAACAACCAGGAAGTGAATCCTGCATTCCCCCCAGTGTGGGTTCACGGCGTTGAGCCTTGTGCACTTCACTCATAGGTCTCCGGATATGTATTCTAACACCACTAGCATAGTGAAACAAGACTTTAGTTGAATGGCGCGTTCCCCACATTGTTCACGCACCGAGTATGTAACAGTTAACGGAAGCTTCAGTGCATGGGTTTTTCAAAGAGTTCCAACGTAGTGAAATGACCTACTAAAGTATGTGGCATTCCGCATAGTGAGGTTTCTCGGATTACGAACGTGCACTTCCCACATTTTTCTCCACAGCTGCATTTTTACATTCTGAAGACAGTGATTCGCGTTAGCTGCATGATGACTGCGCCCTTGTTCCTTCACATAGTTGAGTACATAACACGCATCTTATCGTCTAGGCATGACGCTTCAAACATCGTTAACTTTGTGAAACGACCTGGTAACAGAATATTACATTCCAGACGATATTCTTTCACAAAGTGGAGGCTTCGGCACCTCTCACATAACTATACTAACACTACTAGCAGAGTGACTCGCGACTTTAGTTGAATGAGGCCTTCCCCACAGTGTTCCCCCACCAAGGTGAGTAAGAAACACTGAAGTGAATCTTCCATGGATGTGTGTTCAAAGGGTACAAACGTGGTGGAACAAATGCTGCATTCCCCAGAGTGTGTTTTCTCAGATTGAGCGCAGTGCATTTCCCACCTGGGTGTCCACAACTGTAATCGAATAGTATGAACACAGTGCGTCATGACAGTAGTTTGAATGAGTGAGATCTGCCCCCACAGACTTCCTTCACAGTGGGGAATATATAACATTACTTTTCCACGCCTACGTTTGAAAGAAACATCGCGAACGTACCGAAACAAACACATAACTGAAAAATGCTTTCCGTACAGTGTGGTTTCACAGCGTTGAACCTTGTGCACTTCACTCGTAGGACTCCGGATGTGTATTCTAAACTGCTAGCATAGTGATAAAGACTTAAGATGAATGGGGCGTTCCCACACAGTTCACGCACCGAGTTGAATAGGTAACGCTTAACGTAAGCTTCCCTGCATGCGTATTCAGAGTCCCAAAGTGGTGAAACGACCTGGGAATTGAATGCTGCATTCCAACATAGTGTGGTTTCCCAGATTGGGTCCAGTGCACTTCCCACATTGGTCTCCACCACGGTATTCGAACACGCCGAACACAGTGAATCATGGAGTTAGTTGAATGAAAACCGCCCACGATGTTCCTCCACAGAGTTGAGTATAGAACCCATAGCTTATGCTTCTTCGCATGAGTCTTCAAGGATCGTTAACTTAATGAAACAACCCGGTAACTGAATGTCGCATTCTGAACTGTTCCTCGCTCGCCAGTCCAACCTGGAAGAGACGGGAGCAGCGGCTTCTGGCTCCATCCGCAGGGGAAAAGCGAGAGGTTTGGAACTGCTCTGAGGGGCTGGCCTTTGAGTTCTTTCAGAGTTGAGTGTACAACACTAGTACTTCCAGGCCTGTGTTTTCAGTCATTACTAACTCAGTGTAACAAGAATGCAACTGAGTCATTTGTTCCGTACAGTTTTGTTTCACAGAGTTGAGACAGTGCACGTCCCCTCATTCGTATCCACATCTGTGTTAATCCTACTCACCTGTGAAACATGATGCTTGTTGAATGATGCATTCTCCACAGTGTTCTTTCACGGGGTTAAGTATATACCACTTACTTTTATACTTCCATGTATGTTATTTGGAACATTACTAACATAGTGACACGACAACGTAACTGAAAGCTGCCTTTGGCACACTGCTCTTCCTCAGTATTGAGCATCCTGCGTCTCACTAATCAATCTCTGAGTGAGTCTCTCTTCAAACACCACTAACGTAATGTTAGTTGAACGAGTTCTTCCCCACAGTTTTCTTTCACAGAGTTGAGTATACAACGTTTACTTGATACTTTCCTGCATGTATTCTCGCACATTACCTTGTTTTACAACGTGGTAACTGAATGCTGCATTCCTCAGCGTTTTTTTCACAGATTTGAGCACAGGACACTTCCCTCACCGGTCTCCGTGAAGTGTTAGAAGTTTCTAACACTACTAACATAGTGAAAGATGGCGTTTGTTGAATGCTGCGTTCCGCAGTGTTCTTTCACAGTGATGAGAGACTCTAACTCTTTACTTATACTTCCAAGCCCGTGTTTTGACTTAGTGAAACTAAACTGTAACCGAAAGATTTATTCGGTACAGCTTTGTTTCACAGAGGAGGGCACACTGCACTTCACTCATCGTTCTCTGCATGTGTTTTTTATCCTTAGTAGCCTCGTAGACATGAAGTGAGTTGCATGGTGTTACCAACGATGTGCTTTCACAGATTTGAGTATTCAGAACTTATATTTCCACGCAATTTTCCCCAATATTACTAAATTAGTGAAACAAACGGGTATTCATTGAATACTTATTGCGCACAAATTTGTTTCTCACTGGTGAGCCTACTGCATTTCCCTCATTGGTATCTGCGTCGTTTTCTAAGACTACACATGGAGTGAAAATTGAAGATATTTGAATGATGCATTTCCCACAGGGTTCTTTCACAGACCTGAGTATATCACACTAGTTTCTTCTTCCATGCACGTGTTTTCAAACATTACTAACTAGTGCAACCACATGGTAACTGAATGCTGCATTCCACAAAGCGTTGTTTTTCAGTGTGGAGTATACTGTACTTGCCTTAACAGTCTCCACATCTGTTTTCGAACACTACTAAGAGTGAATATTGACGTTAGTTGAAAGTTACCCACCCTAGACTTCAATATGACACTTCGCTTATACCTCCATGCCTGTATTTTTTTCTCTTGGAAATGTTTTATTTATTTGTGACACACACACACACACACACACACAGAGAGAGAGAGAGAGAGAGAGAGAGCGGTGGAGGGTCAGAGAGAGCGGAGGATGCAGAATCTGAAGCATGCTCCAGGCTCTGAGCTAGTCATCAGCACAAAACCTGATGTGGGGCTCGAACACACGAATTGTGAGATCATGACCCGAACCAAAGTCTGAGGTTTAACTGACTAAGCCAACCGGGTGCCCCAACTGTGTTTTCTAACGTTATTAACAGGGAAATCACACGGCAGCTGAATGCTCCATTCCGCACATTGTTGTTTCTCACTGTTGAGCAAAATTCAGTTCCCTCATTGTCTCGGCATCTTTTTTCTAACACTACTCACACAGTGAAAACATGACGTTAGTTGAGTGATGCATTCCTCACGGTGCTCTTTCCCAAAATTGAGAATAACGCTTACTTTACATTTCGGGGCATGTGTTTTCAAAGATTGCTAAGCTACCCAAGATTGTCACAGACCGCTGCGTTCCTTACAGCGTTGTTTCTCAAAGTTGAACACAGTGCCCTTCCTTCATTCTTCTCCACATCTGTTTTCAAACACACTGACAGTGAGACATGATGGTCTTTGAGAATGATGTCTTCCCCACAGTGTGCTGTCACAGATTTGAGTATACAACCCTCGAATTATACTTCCATGCATGTATTTTTCAACATTACTAACTTTGCGATACAACATGGTAACTGAATGATGTATTCCACACCATCTTTCTTCAGAGTTGAGCAAACTGCTGGCATTCTTGGTTTCCGTGTCTGTATTCTAACACTACAAACATAGTGAAAGATGATGTTAGTGGAAGAATGGATTCAACGGGTTCCACAAGTGTTCCTTCACAGGGTAGGGTATATGACCACCACCTTAGACTTCCAGGACTGTGTTTTCTGACATTACAAAGTTAGTGAAACCTAATGGTAACTGAGTTATTTTATTTTATTTTGCAAAGTGTTGTTTCACTGAGATGAACACACTGCACTTCCTTCCTGGTTTCCAACTGTGCGTTCTAACTTTACTCACTGAAAGATGATGGTAGTTGAATGATGGGCTTCCAACACTGTCCTTTCACAGACTTGAGATATCACCCATCATATACTTCCAAGCCTCTATTTTCTCACACCACTAACCTAGCGAAATAACATGGTAAATGAATGCTGCAGTCCACACAGTGTTGTTTCACAGAGTTGAGCACACTGCGCTCCCCACACTGGTCTCAGGATGTTTCGATAAGTATCAACCTAGTGAAACATGACTCTAGTGGTGTGATGGGTGCACCCAATGTTCTCTCACAGAGTTGAGTATGTAACACTTAACATATACTTCCAGGCACGTGTTTTCAGACATTACTAACTTACTAAAACAATATGGTAACTGATTGCTGCATTCCTCACAATACTTGTTCACAGAGTGTGCCACCTTGTATTTCCTCTGTGGGTCTCAGGATTTGTTCTTATTCACTACCAGCCTAGGGGATCATGATGGTAGTCGAAGGACGCATTCCCCACAGTATTCCTTCACAGACTTGAGTACATGACACTCATACTTCCAGATCTGTGTTTCACACATTACCGACTTAGTAAGACAAGATTGTAACTGAGTTACTTATGCTACACAGTGTTTGTTTTACAGAGTTGAGCACCCTGCACTTCCCTCATTGGTCTTTGCATCTGTTTCCAATCACTATCTATCCAGCGAAAGATGACGGGAGTTGAATGCTGAGCTCCCCACAGTGTTCTTTCAAGGAGTTGAGTGTATCATACTGAGCTTATACTTCCATGCATGTGTTTTCAAGCATTGCTAACATAGCGAAACAACCAGGTAAAAGAATGCTGCGTTCCGCAGAGTGTTGTGTCAGAGTTGAGCGTTCTGCCCTTCGCTGGAAGATCTCCACATATCTTCTAACACCGTATAACAAACAGTGAAAACGAGACCTTAGCTGAACGAGTTGTGTCTCGGAGTGTTCATTCACAGAGTTAAATCCACAACGCTGAACGCCTACCTCCATGCGTTTGTTTTCAAACGGTACGGACTTAGTGAAGCGTGACTCTCCCTGAATGCTCTTTTGTGAAGAGTGTGGTGTCACAGAGTTTGGCACTCTGCATTTCTCTGAAAGTTCTTTGCTGTGATTCTGAAACTTTTCTAACAAGACTTTAGCTGAATAATGCATTCCCCACTGTTGTCATGCACAGAGAAAGTATATAACACTTTACGTACAGAGGAAGTAGATCACACTTTATCCTTCCATATTTGTGTTTTCAAAGACAACTTAAAGAAACATCATCTGAATTGAATGCTGCATTCTGTACCGTGTGGTTTCTCAGAGTTTAGCACAGCGCACTTCCCTCACTGGTGTCTGCAATCGTATTCTGACAATACTAGCATAGAGAAACGATGTTAGTTGAATGATGCCTTGCCTGCCTTGTTCATGCACTTGGTTGAGTATATACTACTATGCTTATGTATCCACGCATGTGTTTTCAAACATTACCCACTTAGGGAAACAACCTGGAAACTCAGTGACTACGCATTCCACAGAGTGTTGTTTACTGAAGAGGTCAGTTGTGCTTTGTCTATTGCTCTGTATATGTGTTTCAAACACTATGAACATAGGGACCCAAGAAATTAGAGTGACCCGTTCCCCACAGTGTTCATTCATAACTTAGTATATAACAGTTAGCTTGTACTTCCTTGCGTGTGTTTACAGACAATGCCAACTTCGTGAACCAACATCGTAACAGAATGATGCGTTCCTCACAGTGGTCTTTCACAGAGCTGAGTATACAACTCTTCCATACGTGTGTTTACAAACATTACGGAGTGAAGCGGAGGCTGTAACAGAATGCTACATTCCACACAGTTGGGTTCGCGGAGTTGGGCATTCTCCACTGGCCTCGTTGGTTCCTGCCTCTGTATTCTAACATTAGTAATATAGAGAACATGACGTTATTTGAAAGATGGGTACACATGACTCAGATTCTACGTCTACGCATTTGTTTTCAAACCTTACAAATTTATTGACACAACAGAGTAACCGAATGCTGCTTTCACACAGTATTCTTCACAGAGTTGAGCATTCTACGCTTTCCTCGTAGGTCTCCGAAGCTGTATTCTTACACTATTAACATAGTGAATCATGAAGTTAGTTGAATCATGCGTTCACCACAATTTTATTCTCACAGCGAGCAACGGACACCTGGATTCTACTTCCGTGCATGAGTTATCAAACATTACCAAAGCAATGAAACAAACAGGTCACGGAATGCTACATCACGCTCAATGCTGTTTCACGGAGTTGAGCTTTCTGCACATCCCTCATATATATGTTTCTGCCTCTCTAGATTGACACTACCAAGAGAGTGAAACAAGACCTCAGTTGAATGAGGAGGTCCCCATCGTGCTCATGCAGCGAGTTGAGTATGTAACATTTAATTGAAGCTTCCATGCCTGTGTTTTCATACATACCGAAGTAGTGAGACAACTTGGTAAAATGAGTGCTGCATTCCAAATTGTGTGGTTTCTCAGACAGAGCAATGTGCACTTCCACATTTGTCTCCACAAGGGTATGCTAACACGAAGAACGCAGTGAATCATGACGTTGGTTGAAGGAGTTCTACACCACAGTGTTCCTTCAAAGACTTGAGTATATACGACTTACCTTATTCTTCCTACCATGACTCTTCAAAAATCGCAATGTAGTGAAACACACAGGTTACTGAATGCTACTATCCTCAAAGGGTTGTTTCACTGAGGTAAGGCCTCTGCACTTCACTCATTGGTCTCTGGCTGTATATCCTAACACTACTAGCATAACGAAACAAGACCTCCCGGCTGCGTTCACGCACCAAGGGGAGTATGAAACACTCACCTGAGGCTACCACGCATGTGTTTCCAAGAGGTCCAATGTAGTGAAAAGACATTGCAATCGAATACTGCCCTTCTGCCTAGTGTGGTTTCTCAGATAGAGCACAGTGCACTTCCCACCTTAGTCTCCACAACTGTATTTTAACGCTACAAACATGAGTTAGTTGACGGAGGTGGGCCCCACAGTGATCCGTCACAGTGTTGAGGATCTAAACAGTAACTTATTCTTCGAGGCAGAAGTCTTGAAACAACGCTAACAGTTAATCAACCGGACAACTCAATGTTACGTTCCTGACAGGTTGTTTCACAGAGTTCAGCTTTCTTCACTTCTCCACAGGTCTCCGTATGAATACTCTAACCCTACCAGAAGAGTGAAACAAGACCTTAGTTGCGAGAGGCGATCCCCACAATGTTCACGCCTCGATTTGAGTACGTAACACTTAACTTTAGAGGTTTCCCTGAACGTGTTACCCAAAAATACCAACGTCGTCAAACGACGTAGGACTTGAAAGCTGCATTCCCCATGCTGTGGTTTCTGAGATTGAGAGCAGTACACGTCCCACATTTGTCTCCAAACGGTATTCTACATGAGACGCACAGTGAATCATGACGCAAAGTGAATGAGCCCTGCCCCCACAGTGTTCCTTGACCGAGTTGAATAAATAACACTCAGCTTATTCCTCGATGAAGGAGTCTTCAAACATCCCTAACGAAGTGAAACAACGGGATAACTGAATGGTGCATTCGGCACAGTGTTACTTCACAGAGTGGAGCCATCTGCACTTCCCTCATCGGTCTCCGCATGGGTATTCTAACGCTACTAGCAGAGGGAAACAAGACCCGAGTTGACTAAGGCATTCCCCCAGAGTATTCACAAATGGAGTAGAGTACGTCACACAAACAAAACTCGGATTCATGTGTTTTCAAAGAGTACCAACGTGGTGAAGCCAAACGGTAATGATGCTGTGTTCCACAGAGTGTGGTTTCTCAGACTTAGCCCAGTGCTTTTCTCACTTTGGTCTCCTCGACTCTAGTCCAACACTATGAACACAAAGAAACGAGACGTTAGTTGAATGGGGCTGTCCCCACAGTCTTCCCTCACAGAATTGACTATAAGTCACGCAGCGTATTCCCCCACGCATGAGTCTTCAAACATTGTTAACTTAGTGAAAAAAAAAGATAATTTAATGCCATATTCCTCACATGTTGTTACAAAGAGTTGAGTCTTCTGAACTTCCCCCATAGGCCTCCCCATGTGGATTCTAACACTACTAACAGTGGGAAACAAGACCAGAGTAGAAAGAGGCTTACACAACAGTGTTCGCAGACAAGGTGAGTCTGAAACACTTAATTGATGCTTTCATGCATGTGTCTTCGAAGAGTCTCCACGTAGTGAAACGGCCTTCCAGTTGAATTGCGCATAGCGTGGTTTCTCAGACCGAGCAGAGTCACTAGGTGCATTGGTCTCCACAACAGTGTTCTAACACTACGAACACAGCGACTCATGTCGTTAGTTGAATGAGGCTGCCTCACAGACTTCTTTCACAGAGTTGAGTATATGACACGTAGTTTATTTTTCCACACATGAAGTTTCAAACATCGCTAACCTAGTGAAACAAAGAGGTAACCGAATGTTGCTTCCCGGACAGTGTTGTATCACAGACTTGAGCCTTCTGTACTTCTCTCATAGGTCTCCGTATGTGCACTCTACCACTGGTAGCATAGGGAAACAAGGCCTGAGTTGAATAAGGCATTCCCCAGAGAAGTCACAGATCGAGTGGAGTATGTAAGACAAATTAAACTCCGATTCATGTGTTTTCAAAGAGTACCAACGTGGTGAACCAAATGGTAATGATGCTGTATTCCACATAACACAGTCTTCCTTCACAGAATTGAGTATATATCACGCAGCGTATTCTTCCACGCAAGGGTCTTCAAACATTAATAACAGAGAGAAAAAGATAATTTAATGATACGTTCCACATATGTTGCTACGCAGAGTTTTGTCTTCTGCGCTTCCCTCATCGGTCTCCGCGTGTGTATTCTACTACCGCTTGCATAGAGAAACAAGACTTTAGTTGAATGAGGCATTCTCGCCTGCTGTGTTCGCGCACCAAGGTGAGAAACACACACCTGAAGCTTCTTCCACGCATGTATTTTCAAAGTCTCGCTGCAGTCAAACGAGCTTACAACTGAATGCTGCAGTCCTAATAGTGTGGTTTCGCAGATTTAGAACAGTGCGCTTCCCAAATTGGTCTCCACAACTGTATTCTAACACTACGAAAACAGTGAATCAAGCGCTAGCCGAATGAAGCCGGCCCCACTGTGTTCCTTCACAGAGCAGAGTGTATACCAATTATCTGATTGCTCCAGGGATCCGTCTTCTTACATGGATAACTTGGTGAAATAACCGGCTATGGAATGGCCCATTCCGCAAGATGTTGATTCACAGAGTTGAGGCTTCTGCCCGTCTCTCAGTGATCTCCACATGTGTATACTAACACTAGTAGCTCTAGAGTGACACAAGACCCTAGTAGAATGAACTGTTCCCCACACCGTTCGCGAACCAAGGAAAGTAAGTAACACTTAACTGAAGCCTCCATGGATGTGTTTTCGAAGGGCATAGACATCGTGAAAAGAGCTGGCCTTTGACTGCTGCACTGAGCGTGCATAGTCTGGTTTCTGAGAGAGAGCACAGAGCACCTCCCTCATTCGTCTCCACAACTGTATTTTTACACTCCGAAGACAGTGACTCAAGGGACAGTTGAATGAGGCCTCCGCCCCATGTTCCTTCACAGAATGGAATATGTAACACTCATCTGATTGTTCCAGGCATGTGTTCCAAAGACCGCTAACTTTGTGAAACAACCGGTAACTGAAGACTGCTTTCCGCACAATGTCTCCTTGGTCTCCTTGGTCTCCGCATGTGTATTCTAACACTACTACCAGAGTGAAACAAGACCTTAGTAGAGTGAGGCATTCCCCACAGTGTCCGTGAATCGCTTTGAGTATGTAACACTATCTGAAGCTTCCATGTTTATATTTTGCATTAGTACCAATGTGGGGAGACGACTTGGGAACTGAATGCTGCATTCCGAATACGGTGGCGTCTCAGATTGAGCAAGGCGCACTTCCGACGTTGGTCTCCACCACTGTATTCGAACAGTATGAACAGAGTGAATCATGACGTTCGTTGAATGAGGCCTGCCCCACAGACATCCTTCCCAGAGTTGCGCACGTAGCTTATTTTTCCACTCGTGAAAGTTTCAAACATCGCTAACCTAGTGAAACAAAGAGGTAACTGAATGCTCCTCTCGGCACAGTGTTGTTTGACAGAGATGAGCCTCCTGTACTTCTCTCACAGGTCTCCCTCCGTAAGGGTATCCCACCCCTGGTAGCATTGAGCACAGTGCACTTCCCACATTGGTCTCCGCAACGGTATCCTAACAGTACGAACACAGTGAATCATGACGTGAGTGGAATGAAACCTGCCCCACCGTGTTCCTTCACAGAGCTGAGTATATAACACATAGCTTACTCTTCTTCACAGGAGTCTCCCTGCATCGCTAACTGTATGAAACAACCAGGAAGTGAATCCTGCATTCCCCCCAGTGTGGGTTCACGGCGTTGAGCCTTGTGCACTTCACTCATAGGTCTCCGGATATGTATTCTAACACCACTAGCATAGTGAAACAAGACTTTAGTTGAATGGCGCGTTCCCCACATTGTTCACGCACCGAGTATGTAACAGTTAACGGAAGCTTCAGTGCATGGGTTTTTCAAAGAGTTCCAACGTAGTGAAATGACCTACTAAAGTATGTGGCATTCCGCATAGTGAGGTTTCTCGGATTACGAACGTGCACTTCCCACATTTTTCTCCACAGCTGCATTTTTACATTCTGAAGACAGTGATTCGCGTTAGCTGCATGATGACTGCGCCCTTGTTCCTTCACATAGTTGAGTACATAACACGCATCTTATCGTCTAGGCATGACGCTTCAAACATCGTTAACTTTGTGAAACGACCTGGTAACAGAATATTACATTCCAGACGATATTCTTTCACAAAGTGGAGGCTTCGGCACCTCTCACATAACTATACTAACACTACTAGCAGAGTGACTCGCGACTTTAGTTGAATGAGGCCTTCCCCACAGTGTTCCCCCACCAAGGTGAGTAAGAAACACTGAAGTGAATCTTCCATGGATGTGTGTTCAAAGGGTACAAACGTGGTGGAACAAATGCTGCATTCCCCAGAGTGTGTTTTCTCAGATTGAGCGCAGTGCATTTCCCACCTGGGTGTCCACAACTGTAATCGAATAGTATGAACACAGTGCGTCATGACAGTAGTTTGAATGAGTGAGATCTGCCCCCACAGACTTCCTTCACAGTGGGGAATATATAACATTACTTTTCCACGCCTACGTTTGAAAGAAACATCGCGAACGTACCGAAACAAACACATAACTGAAAAATGCTTTCCGTACAGTGTGGTTTCACAGCGTTGAACCTTGTGCACTTCACTCGTAGGACTCCGGATGTGTATTCTAAACTGCTAGCATAGTGATAAAGACTTAAGATGAATGGGGCGTTCCCACACAGTTCACGCACCGAGTTGAATAGGTAACGCTTAACGTAAGCTTCCCTGCATGCGTATTCAGAGTCCCAAAGTGGTGAAACGACCTGGGAATTGAATGCTGCATTCCAACATAGTGTGGTTTCCCAGATTGGGTCCAGTGCACTTCCCACATTGGTCTCCACCACGGTATTCGAACACGCCGAACACAGTGAATCATGGAGTTAGTTGAATGAAAACCGCCCACGATGTTCCTCCACAGAGTTGAGTATAGAACCCATAGCTTATGCTTCTTCGCATGAGTCTTCAAGGATCGTTAACTTAATGAAACAACCCGGTAACTGAATGTCGCATTCTGAACTGTTCCTCGCTCGCCAGTCCAACCTGGAAGAGACGGGAGCAGCGGCTTCTGGCTCCATCCGCAGGGGAAAAGCGAGAGGTTTGGAACTGCTCTGAGGGGCTGGTCTTTGAGTTTATTTTTCGGGCTATTTCAATGGGACGTATGGATTGAGATGTGGAAATGAGGCTTGGCTTGGGATATACAGCAAGGTCCTCCTTGGCTACGCCCCAAGCACAGGGAAATTACACACTCAAAAGAGTGAGTTGCAACTCTTGGTTCAAGAAGGGACTGGAGTCGCCATTCTTCTCTGCACAATCGACAAGGCAGGACTCCTGGCCCACACTCTGGACAAAACCACACCCATCCCTGTTAGAGAGCTTCTTTCTTTACTTCCATGTATTTATTTGGAACTTTACTAACATAGTGACACGACAACGTAACTGAAAGCTGCCTTTGGCACACTGCTCTTCCTCAGTATTGAGCATCCTGCGTCTCACTAATCAATCTCTGAGTGAGTCTCTCTTCAAACACCACTAACGTAATGTTAGTTGAACGAGTTCTTCCCCACAGTTTTCTTTCACAGAGTTGAGTATACAACGTTTACTTGATACTTTCCTGCATGTATTCTCGCACATTACCTTGTTTTACAACGTGGTAACTGAATGCTGCATTCCTCAGCGTTTTTTTCACAGATTTGAGCACAGGACACTTCCCTCACCGGTCTCCGTGAAGTGTTAGAAGTTTCTAACACTACTAACATAGTGAAAGATGGCGTTTGTTGAATGCTGCGTTCCGCAGTGTTCTTTCACAGTGATGAGAGACTCTAACTCTTTACTTATACTTCCAAGCCCGTGTTTTGACTTAGTGAAACTAAACTGTAACCGAAAGATTTATTCGGTACAGCTTTGTTTCACAGAGGAGGGCACACTGCACTTCACTCATCGTTCTCTGCATGTGTTTTTTATCCTTAGTAGCCTCGTAGACATGAAGTGAGTTGCATGGTGTTACCAACGATGTGCTTTCACAGATTTGAGTATTCAGAACTTATATTTCCACGCAATTTTCCCCAATATTACTAAATTAGTGAAACAAACGGGTATTCATTGAATACTTATTGCGCACAAATTTGTTTCTCACTGGTGAGCCTACTGCATTTCCCTCATTGGTATCTGCGTCGTTTTCTAAGACTACACATGGAGTGAAAATTGAAGATATTTGAATGATGCATTTCCCACAGGGTTCTTTCACAGACCTGAGTATATCACACTAGTTTCTTCTTCCATGCACGTGTTTTCAAACATTACTAACTAGTGCAACCACATGGTAACTGAATGCTGCATTCCACAAAGCGTTGTTTTTCAGTGTGGAGTATACTGTACTTGCCTTAACAGTCTCCACATCTGTTTTCGAACACTACTAAGAGTGAATATTGACGTTAGTTGAAAGTTACCCACCCTAGACTTCAATATGACACTTCGCTTATACCTCCATGCCTGTATTTTTTTCTCTTGGAAATGTTTTATTTATTTGTGACACACACACACACACACACACAGAGAGAGAGAGAGAGAGAGAGAGAGCGCGGTGGAGGGTCAGAGAGAGCGGAGGATGCAGAATCTGAAGCATGCTCCAGGCTCTGAGCTAGTCATCAGCACAAAACCTGATGTGGGGCTCGAACACACGAATTGTGAGATCATGACCCGAACCAAAGTCTGAGGTTTAACTGACTAAGCCAACCGGGTGCCCCAACTGTGTTTTCTAACGTTATTAACAGGGAAATCACACGGCAGCTGAATGCTCCATTCCGCACATTGTTGTTTCTCACTGTTGAGCAAAATTCAGTTCCCTCATTGTCTCGGCATCTTTTTTCTAACACTACTCACACAGTGAAAACATGACGTTAGTTGAGTGATGCATTCCTCACGGTGCTCTTTCCCAAAATTGAGAATAACGCTTACTTTACATTTCGGGGCATGTGTTTTCAAAGATTGCTAAGCTACCCAAGATTGTCACAGACCGCTGCGTTCCTTACAGCGTTGTTTCTCAAAGTTGAACACAGTGCCCTTCCTTCATTCTTCTCCACATCTGTTTTCAAACACACTGACAGTGAGACATGATGGTCTTTGAGAATGATGTCTTCCCCACAGTGTGCTGTCACAGATTTGAGTATACAACCCTCGAATTATACTTCCATGCATGTATTTTTCAACATTACTAACTTTGCGATACAACATGGTAACTGAATGATGTATTCCACACCATCTTTCTTCAGAGTTGAGCAAACTGCTGGCATTCTTGGTTTCCGTGTCTGTATTCTAACACTACAAACATAGTGAAAGATGATGTTAGTGGAAGAATGGATTCAACGGGTTCCACAAGTGTTCCTTCACAGGGTAGGGTATATGACCACCACCTTAGACTTCCAGGACTGTGTTTTCTGACATTACAAAGTTAGTGAAACCTAATGGTAACTGAGTTATTTTATTTTATTTTGCAAAGTGTTGTTTCACTGAGATGAACACACTGCACTTCCTTCCTGGTTTCCAACTGTGCGTTCTAACTTTACTCACTGAAAGATGATGGTAGTTGAATGATGGGCTTCCAACACTGTCCTTTCACAGACTTGAGATATCACCCATCATATACTTCCAAGCCTCTATTTTCTCACACCACTAACCTAGCGAAATAACATGGTAAATGAATGCTGCAGTCCACACAGTGTTGTTTCACAGAGTTGAGCACACTGCGCTCCCCACACTGGTCTCAGGATGTTTCGATAAGTATCAACCTAGTGAAACATGACTCTAGTGGTGTGATGGGTGCACCCAATGTTCTCTCACAGAGTTGAGTATGTAACACTTAACATATACTTCCAGGCACGTGTTTTCAGACATTACTAACTTACTAAAACAATATGGTAACTGATTGCTGCATTCCTCACAATACTTGTTCACAGAGTGTGCCACCTTGTATTTCCTCTGTGGGTCTCAGGATTTGTTCTTATTCACTACCAGCCTAGGGGATCATGATGGTAGTCGAAGGACGCATTCCCCACAGTATTCCTTCACAGACTTGAGTACATGACACTCATACTTCCAGATCTGTGTTTCACACATTACCGACTTAGTAAGACAAGATTGTAACTGAGTTACTTATGCTACACAGTGTTTGTTTTACAGAGTTGAGCACCCTGCACTTCCCTCATTGGTCTTTGCATCTGTTTCCAATCACTATCTATCCAGCGAAAGATGACGGGAGTTGAATGCTGAGCTCCCCACAGTGTTCTTTCAAGGAGTTGAGTGTATCATACTGAGCTTATACTTCCATGCATGTGTTTTCAAGCATTGCTAACATAGCGAAACAACCAGGTAAAAGAATGCTGCGTTCCGCAGAGTGTTGTGTCAGAGTTGAGCGTTCTGCCCTTCGCTGGAAGATCTCCACATATCTTCTAACACCGTATAACAAACAGTGAAAACGAGACCTTAGCTGAACGAGTTGTGTCTCGGAGTGTTCATTCACAGAGTTAAATCCACAACGCTGAACGCCTACCTCCATGCGTTTGTTTTCAAACGGTACGGACTTAGTGAAGCGTGACTCTCCCTGAATGCTCTTTTGTGAAGAGTGTGGTGTCACAGAGTTTGGCACTCTGCATTTCTCTGAAAGTTCTTTGCTGTGATTCTGAAACTTTTCTAACAAGACTTTAGCTGAATAATGCATTCCCCACTGTTGTCATGCACAGAGAAAGTATATAACACTTTACGTACAGAGGAAGTAGATCACACTTTATCCTTCCATATTTGTGTTTTCAAAGACAACTTAAAGAAACATCATCTGAATTGAATGCTGCATTCTGTACCGTGTGGTTTCTCAGAGTTTAGCACAGCGCACTTCCCTCACTGGTGTCTGCAATCGTATTCTGACAATACTAGCATAGAGAAACGATGTTAGTTGAATGATGCCTTGCCTGCCTTGTTCATGCACTTGGTTGAGTATATACTACTATGCTTATGTATCCACGCATGTGTTTTCAAACATTACCCACTTAGGGAAACAACCTGGAAACTCAGTGACTACGCATTCCACAGAGTGTTGTTTACTGAAGAGGTCAGTTGTGCTTTGTCTATTGCTCTGTATATGTGTTTCAAACACTATGAACATAGGGACCCAAGAAATTAGAGTGACCCGTTCCCCACAGTGTTCATTCATAACTTAGTATATAACAGTTAGCTTGTACTTCCTTGCGTGTGTTTACAGACAATGCCAACTTCGTGAACCAACATCGTAACAGAATGATGCGTTCCTCACAGTGGTCTTTCACAGAGCTGAGTATACAACTCTTCCATACGTGTGTTTACAAACATTA
This sequence comes from Proteles cristata cristata, assembly GCA_017311185.1. NCBI lineage: Eukaryota > Metazoa > Chordata > Mammalia > Carnivora > Hyaenidae > Proteles > Proteles cristata. The sequence continues at coordinate 570,421 of JAESUZ010003757.1, read as the reverse complement.
CGGAGTGAAGCGGAGGCTGTAACAGAATGCTACATTCCACACAGTTGGGTTCGCGGAGTTGGGCATTCTCCACTGGCCTCGTTGGTTCCTGCCTCTGTATTCTAACATTAGTAATATAGAGAACATGACGTTATTTGAAAGATGGGTACACATGACTCAGATTCTACGTCTACGCATTTGTTTTCAAACCTTACAAATTTATTGACACAACAGAGTAACCGAATGCTGCTTTCACACAGTATTCTTCACAGAGTTGAGCATTCTACGCTTTCCTCGTAGGTCTCCGAAGCTGTATTCTTACACTATTAACATAGTGAATCATGAAGTTAGTTGAATCATGCGTTCACCACAATTTTATTCTCACAGCGAGCAACGGACACCTGGATTCTACTTCCGTGCATGAGTTATCAAACATTACCAAAGCAATGAAACAAACAGGTCACGGAATGCTACATCACGCTCAATGCTGTTTCACGGAGTTGAGCTTTCTGCACATCCCTCATATATATGTTTCTGCCTCTCTAGATTGACACTACCAAGAGAGTGAAACAAGACCTCAGTTGAATGAGGAGGTCCCCATCGTGCTCATGCAGCGAGTTGAGTATGTAACATTTAATTGAAGCTTCCATGCCTGTGTTTTCATACATACCGAAGTAGTGAGACAACTTGGTAAAATGAGTGCTGCATTCCAAATTGTGTGGTTTCTCAGACAGAGCAATGTGCACTTCCACATTTGTCTCCACAAGGGTATGCTAACACGAAGAACGCAGTGAATCATGACGTTGGTTGAAGGAGTTCTACACCACAGTGTTCCTTCAAAGACTTGAGTGTATACGACTTACCTTATTCTTCCTACCATGACTCTTCAAAAATCGCAATGTAGTGAAACACACAGGTTACTGAATGCTACTATCCTCAAAGGGTTGTTTCACTGAGGTAAGGCCTCTGCACTTCACTCATTGGTCTCTGGCTGTATATCCTAACACTACTAGCATAACGAAACAAGACCTCCCGGCTGCGTTCACGCACCAAGGGGAGTATGAAACACTCACCTGAGGCTACCACGCATGTGTTTCCAAGAGGTCCAATGTAGTGAAAAGACATTGCAATCGAATACTGCCCTTCTGCCTAGTGTGGTTTCTCAGATAGAGCACAGTGCACTTCCCACCTTAGTCTCCACAACTGTATTTTAACGCTACAAACATGAGTTAGTTGACGGAGGTGGGCCCCACAGTGATCCGTCACAGTGTTGAGGATCTAAACAGTAACTTATTCTTCGAGGCAGAAGTCTTGAAACAACGCTAACAGTTAATCAACCGGACAACTCAATGTTACGTTCCTGACAGGTTGTTTCACAGAGTTCAGCTTTCTTCACTTCTCCACAGGTCTCCGTATGAATACTCTAACCCTACCAGAAGAGTGAAACAAGACCTTAGTTGCGAGAGGCGATCCCCACAATGTTCACGCCTCGATTTGAGTACGTAACACTTAACTTTAGAGGTTTCCCTGAACGTGTTACCCAAAAATACCAACGTCGTCAAACGACGTAGGACTTGAAAGCTGCATTCCCCATGCTGTGGTTTCTGAGATTGAGAGCAGTACACGTCCCACATTTGTCTCCAAACGGTATTCTACATGAGACGCACAGTGAATCATGACGCAAAGTGAATGAGCCCTGCCCCCACAGTGTTCCTTGACCGAGTTGAATAAATAACACTCAGCTTATTCCTCGATGAAAGAGTCTTCAAACATCCCTAACGAAGTGATACAACGGGATAACTGAATGGTGCATTCGGCACAGTGTTACTTCACAGAGTGGAGCCATCTGCACTTCCCTCATCGGTCTCCGCATGGGTATTCTAACGCTACTAGCAGAGGGAAACAAGACCCGAGTTGACTAAGGCATTCCCCCAGAGTATTCACAAATGGAGTAGAGTACGTCACACAAACAAAACTCGGATTCATGTGTTTTCAAAGAGTACCAACGTGGTGAAGCCAAACGGTAATGATGCTGTGTTCCACAGAGTGTGGTTTCTCAGACTTAGCCCAGTGCTTTTCTCACTTTGGTCTCCTCGACTCTAGTCCAACACTATGAACACAAAGAAACGAGACGTTAGTTGAATGGGGCTGTCCCCACAGTCTTCCCTCACAGAATTGACTATAAGTCACGCAGCGTATTCCCCCACGCATGAGTCTTCAAACATTGTTAACTTAGTGAAAAAAAAAGATAATTTAATGCCATATTCCTCACATGTTGTTACAAAGAGTTGAGTCTTCTGAACTTCCCCCATAGGCCTCCCCATGTGGATTCTAACACTACTAACAGTGGGAAACAAGACCAGAGTAGAAAGAGGCTTACACAACAGTGTTCGCAGACAAGGTGAGTCTGAAACACTTAATTGATGCTTTCATGCATGTGTCTTCGAAGAGTCTCCACGTAGTGAAACGGCCTTCCAGTTGAATTGCGCATAGCGTGGTTTCTCAGACCGAGCAGAGTCACTAGGTGCATTGGTCTCCACAACAGTGTTCTAACACTACGAACACAGCGACTCATGTCGTTAGTTGAATGAGGCTGCCTCACAGACTTCTTTCACAGAGTTGAGTATATGACACGTAGTTTATTTTTCCACACATGAAGTTTCAAACATCGCTAACCTAGTGAAACAAAGAGGTAACCGAATGTTGCTTCCCGGACAGTGTTGTATCACAGACTTGAGCCTTCTGTACTTCTCTCATAGGTCTCCGTATGTGTACTCTACCACTGGTAGCATAGGGAAACAAGGCCTGAGTTGAATAAGGCATTCCCCAGAGAAGTCACAGATCGAGTGGAGTATGTAAGACAAATTAAACTCCGATTCATGTGTTTTCAAAGAGTACCAACGTGGTGAACCAAATGGTAATGATGCTGTATTCCACATAACACAGTCTTCCTTCACAGAATTGAGTATATATCACGCAGCGTATTCTTCCACGCAAGGGTCTTCAAACATTAATAACAGAGAGAAAAAGATAATTTAATGATACGTTCCACATATGTTGCTACGCAGAGTTTTGTCTTCTGCGCTTCCCTCATCGGTCTCCGCGTGTGTATTCTACTACCGCTTGCATAGAGAAACAAGACTTTAGTTGAATGAGGCATTCTCGCCTGCTGTGTTCGCGCACCAAGGTGAGAAACACACACCTGAAGCTTCTTCCACGCATGTATTTTCAAAGTCTCGCTGCAGTCAAACGAGCTTACAACTGAATGCTGCAGTCCTAATAGTGTGGTTTCGCAGATTTAGAACAGTGCGCTTCCCAAATTGGTCTCCACAACTGTATTCTAACACTACGAAAACAGTGAATCAAGCGCTAGCCGAATGAAGCCGGCCCCACTGTGTTCCTTCACAGAGCAGAGTGTATACCAATTATCTGATTGCTCCAGGGATCCGTCTTCTTACATGGATAACTTGGTGAAATAACCGGCTATGGAATGGCCCATTCCGCAAGATGTTGATTCACAGAGTTGAGGCTTCTGCCCGTCTCTCAGTGATCTCCACATGTGTATACTAACACTAGTAGCTCTAGAGTGACACAAGACCCTAGTAGAATGAACTGTTCCCCACACCGTTCGCGAACCAAGGAAAGTAAGTAACACTTAACTGAAGCCTCCATGGATGTGTTTTCGAAGGGCATAGACATCGTGAAAAGAGCTGGCCTTTGACTGCTGCACTGAGCGTGCATAGTCTGGTTTCTGAGAGAGAGCACAGAGCACCTCCCTCATTCGTCTCCACAACTGTATTTTTACACTCCGAAGACAGTGACTCAAGGGACAGTTGAATGAGGCCTCCGCCCCATGTTCCTTCACAGAATGGAATATGTAACACTCATCTGATTGTTCCAGGCATGTGTTCCAAAGACCGCTAACTTTGTGAAACAACCGGTAACTGAAGACTGCTTTCCGCACAATGTCTCCTTGGTCTCCTTGGTCTCCGCATGTGTATTCTAACACTACTACCAGAGTGAAACAAGACCTTAGTAGAGTGAGGCATTCCCCACAGTGTCCGTGAATCGCTTTGAGTATGTAACACTATCTGAAGCTTCCATGTTTATATTTTGCATTAGTACCAATGTGGGGAGACGACTTGGGAACTGAATGCTGCATTCCGAATACGGTGGCGTCTCAGATTGAGCAAGGCGCACTTCCGACGTTGGTCTCCACCACTGTATTCGAACAGTATGAACAGAGTGAATCATGACGTTCGTTGAATGAGGCCTGCCCCACAGACATCCTTCCCAGAGTTGCGCACGTAGCTTATTTTTCCACTCGTGAAAGTTTCAAACATCGCTAACCTAGTGAAACAAAGAGGTAACTGAATGCTCCTCTCGGCACAGTGTTGTTTGACAGAGATGAGCCTCCTGTACTTCTCTCACAGGTCTCCCTCCGTAAGGGTATCCCACCCCTGGTAGCATTGAGCACAGTGCACTTCCCACATTGGTCTCCGCAACGGTATCCTAACAGTACGAACACAGTGAATCATGACGTGAGTGGAATGAAACCTGCCCCACCGTGTTCCTTCACAGAGCTGAGTATATAACACATAGCTTACTCTTCTTCACAGGAGTCTCCCTGCATCGCTAACTGTATGAAACAACCAGGAAGTGAATCCTGCATTCCCCCCAGTGTGGGTTCACGGCGTTGAGCCTTGTGCACTTCACTCATAGGTCTCCGGATATGTATTCTAACACCACTAGCATAGTGAAACAAGACTTTAGTTGAATGGCGCGTTCCCCACATTGTTCACGCACCGAGTATGTAACAGTTAACGGAAGCTTCAGTGCATGGGTTTTTCAAAGAGTTCCAACGTAGTGAAATGACCTACTAAAGTATGTGGCATTCCGCATAGTGAGGTTTCTCGGATTACGAACGTGCACTTCCCACATTTTTCTCCACAGCTGCATTTTTACATTCTGAAGACAGTGATTCGCGTTAGCTGCATGATGACTGCGCCCTTGTTCCTTCACATAGTTGAGTACATAACACGCATCTTATCGTCTAGGCATGACGCTTCAAACATCGTTAACTTTGTGAAACGACCTGGTAACAGAATATTACATTCCAGACGATATTCTTTCACAAAGTGGAGGCTTCGGCACCTCTCACATAACTATACTAACACTACTAGCAGAGTGACTCGCGACTTTAGTTGAATGAGGCCTTCCCCACAGTGTTCCCCCACCAAGGTGAGTAAGAAACACTGAAGTGAATCTTCCATGGATGTGTGTTCAAAGGGTACAAACGTGGTGGAACAAATGCTGCATTCCCCAGAGTGTGTTTTCTCAGATTGAGCGCAGTGCATTTCCCACCTGGGTGTCCACAACTGTAATCGAATAGTATGAACACAGTGCGTCATGACAGTAGTTTGAATGAGTGAGATCTGCCCCCACAGACTTCCTTCACAGTGGGGAATATATAACATTACTTTTCCACGCCTACGTTTGAAAGAAACATCGCGAACGTACCGAAACAAACACATAACTGAAAAATGCTTTCCGTACAGTGTGGTTTCACAGCGTTGAACCTTGTGCACTTCACTCGTAGGACTCCGGATGTGTATTCTAAACTGCTAGCATAGTGATAAAGACTTAAGATGAATGGGGCGTTCCCACACAGTTCACGCACCGAGTTGAATAGGTAACGCTTAACGTAAGCTTCCCTGCATGTGTATTCAGAGTCCCAAAGTGGTGAAACGACCTGGGAATTGAATGCTGCATTCCAACATAGTGTGGTTTCCCAGATTGGGTCCAGTGCACTTCCCACATTGGTCTCCACCACGGTATTCGAACACGCCGAACACAGTGAATCATGGAGTTAGTTGAATGAAAACCGCCCACGATGTTCCTCCACAGAGTTGAGTATAGAACCCATAGCTTATGCTTCTTCGCATGAGTCTTCAAGGATCGTTAACTTAATGAAACAACCCGGTAACTGAATGTCGCATTCTGAACTGTTCCTCGCTCGCCAGTCCAACCTGGAAGAGACGGGAGCAGCGGCTTCTGGCTCCATCCGCAGGGGAAAAGCGAGAGGTTTGGAACTGCTCTGAGGGGCTGGTCTTTGAGTTCCTTCAGAATCGAGTGTACAACACTAGTACTTCCAGGCCTCTGTTTTCAGTCATTACTAACTCAGTGTAACAAGAATGCAACTGAGTAATTTTTTCTATACAGTTTTATTTCACAGAGTTGAGCACAGTGTACGTCCCTCAGTTGTATCCACACCTGTGTTAATCCTACTAACCTAGTGAAACATGATGTTTGTTGAATGATGCATTCTCCACAGTGTTCTTTCACAGGGTTAAGTGTATACCACTTACTTTATACTTCCATGTATGTTATTTGGAACATTACTAACATAGTGACACGACAATGTAACTGAATGCTGTATTCTTCAGCGTTTTTTCACAGATTTTAGAACAGGACACTTTCCTCACCGGTCTCCGTGTCTATATTCTAACACTACGAACATAGTGAAAGATGGGGTTGTTGAATGCTGCGTTTTGCAGAGTGTTCTTTCACAGTGATGAGAGACTCTAACTCTTTACTTATACTTTCCAAGCCCGTGTTTTGACTTAATGAAACTAAACTGTAACTGAATGATTTATTCTGTACAGCTTTGTTTCACGGAGGAGGGCACACTGCACTTCACTCATTGTTCTCTGCATGTGTTTTATATCCTTAGTAGCCTAGTAGATATGAGGTGAGTAGTATGGTGTTACCAACAATGTGCTTTCACAGATTTGAGTATTCAAAACTTATATTTCCATGCAGTTTTCCCCAAAATTACTAAATTAGTGAAACAAAGGGGTAATTGAATAATGTATTCCGCACAAATTTGTTTCGCACTGGTGAGCTTACTAAGCATTTTCCTCATTGGTCTCTACATCGTTTTCTAAGACTACACATAGAGGGAAAATTGAAGATAGTAGAATGATGCATTTCCCACAGGGCTTTTTCACAGACCTGAGCGTATCACACTAGTTTCTTCTTCCATGTGTGTGTGTCACTCAAATATTGCTAACTAGTGCAACAACATGGAACTGATTGCTGCATTCCACAAAGTGTTGTTTTTCAGTGTGGAGTATACTATATTTGACTTAACAGTCTCCACATCTGTTTTCGTACACGACAAAGAGTGAATACGGACGTTAGTTGAATGTTACGCACCTTAGAGTTGAATATGACACTTAGCTTATACTTCCATGCCTGTATTTTTTTGAAATGTTTTATTTATTTCTGACAGAGAGAGAAGAGAGAGAGAGAGAGAGAGAGAGAGAGCAGTGGAGGGTCAGACAGAGCAGTGGAATGAGAATCCTCCAGGATTCATACATACAGCATGCTCCAGGCTCTGAGCTAGTCATTAGCACAGAACCTGATGTGGGGCTCGAACACACGAATTGTGATATCATGACCTGAGCCAAAGTCTGAGGTGTAACTGACTAAGCCAAACGGGTGCCCCAACTGTGTTTTCTAACGTTACTAACTTAGGGAAGTCACAAGGCAACTGAATGCTCCATTCCACACGTTGTTGTTTTTCATTGTTCAGCAAAATTCAGTTCTTTCATTGTCTCAGCATATTTTTTCTAATACTACTAACATAGTGAAACATGACGTTAGTTGAACGATGCATTCCCCACTGTGCTCTTTACCAAAATTGAGAATAACGCTTACTTTACATTTCGGGGCATGTGTTTTCAAAGATTATTAAGCTACCAAAGATTGTCACTGACAGCTGCATTCCTTTATTGTTTCTCAACGTTGAACAGAGTGCCCTTCTCTCATTATTCTCCACATCTGTTTTCAAACACACTTCAAACTACTGTCATGACGCACTGTGTTCATACTATTCGATTACAGTTGTGGACACCCAGGTGGGAAATGCACTGCGCTCAATCTGAGAAAACACACTCTGGGGAATGCAGCATTTGTTCCACCACGTTTGTACCCTTTGAACACACATCCATGGAAGATTCACTTCAGTGTTTCTTACTCACCTTGGTGGGGGAACACTGTGGGGAAGGCCTCATTCAACTAAAGTCGCGAGTCACTCTGCTAGTAGTGTTAGTATAGTTATGTGAGAGGTGCCGAAGCCTCCACTTTGTGAAAGAATATCGTCTGGAATGTAATATTCTGTTACCAGGTCGTTTCACAAAGTTAACGATGTTTGAAGCGTCATGCCTAGACGATAAGATGCGTGTTATGTACTCAACTATGTGAAGGAACAAGGGCGCAGTCATCATGCAGCTAACGCGAATCACTGTCTTCAGAATGTAAAAATGCAGCTGTGGAGAAAAATGTGGGAAGTGCACGTTCGTAATCCGAGAAACCTCACTATGCGGAATGCCACATACTTTAGTAGGTCATTTCACTACGTTGGAACTCTTTGAAAAACCCATGCACTGAAGCTTCCGTTAACTGTTACATACTCGGTGCGTGAACAATGTGGGGAACGCGCCATTCAACTAAAGTCTTGTTTCACTATGCTAGTGGTGTTAGAATACATATCCGGAGACCTATGAGTGAAGTGCACAAGGCTCAACGCCGTGAACCCACACTGGGGGGAATGCAGGATTCACTTCCTGGTTGTTTCATACAGTTAGCGATGCAGGGAGACTCCTGTGAAGAAGAGTAAGCTATGTGTTATATACTCAGCTCTGTGAAGGAACACGGTGGGGCAGGTTTCATTCCACTCACGTCATGATTCACTGTGTTCGTACTGTTAGGATACCGTTGCGGAGACCAATGTGGGAAGTGCACTGTGCTCAATGCTACCAGGGGTGGGATACCCTTACGGAGGGAGACCTGTGAGAGAAGTACAGGAGGCTCATCTCTGTCAAACAACACTGTGCCGAGAGGAGCATTCAGTTACCTCTTTGTTTCACTAGGTTAGCGATGTTTGAAACTTTCACGAGTGGAAAAATAAGCTACGTGCGCAACTCTGGGAAGGATGTCTGTGGGGCAGGCCTCATTCAACGAACGTCATGATTCACTCTGTTCATACTGTTCGAATACAGTGGTGGAGACCAACGTCGGAAGTGCGCCTTGCTCAATCTGAGACGCCACCGTATTCGGAATGCAGCATTCAGTTCCCAAGTCGTCTCCCCACATTGGTACTAATGCAAAATATAAACATGGAAGCTTCAGATAGTGTTACATACTCAAAGCGATTCACGGACACTGTGGGGAATGCCTCACTCTACTAAGGTCTTGTTTCACTCTGGTAGTAGTGTTAGAATACACATGCGGAGACCAAGGAGACCAAGGAGACATTGTGCGGAAAGCAGTCTTCAGTTACCGGTTGTTTCACAAAGTTAGCGGTCTTTGGAACACATGCCTGGAACAATCAGATGAGTGTTACATATTCCATTCTGTGAAGGAACATGGGGCGGAGGCCTCATTCAACTGTCCCTTGAGTCACTGTCTTCGGAGTGTAAAAATACAGTTGTGGAGACGAATGAGGGAGGTGCTCTGTGCTCTCTCTCAGAAACCAGACTATGCACGCTCAGTGCAGCAGTCAAAGGCCAGCTCTTTTCACGATGTCTATGCCCTTCGAAAACACATCCATGGAGGCTTCAGTTAAGTGTTACTTACTTTCCTTGGTTCGCGAACGGTGTGGGGAACAGTTCATTCTACTAGGGTCTTGTGTCACTCTAGAGCTACTAGTGTTAGTATACACATGTGGAGATCACTGAGAGACGGGCAGAAGCCTCAACTCTGTGAATCAACATCTTGCGGAATGGGCCATTCCATAGCCGGTTATTTCACCAAGTTATCCATGTAAGAAGACGGATCCCTGGAGCAATCAGATAATTGGTATACACTCTGCTCTGTGAAGGAACACAGTGGGGCCGGCTTCATTCGGCTAGCGCTTGATTCACTGTTTTCGTAGTGTTAGAATACAGTTGTGGAGACCAATTTGGGAAGCGCACTGTTCTAAATCTGCGAAACCACACTATTAGGACTGCAGCATTCAGTTGTAAGCTCGTTTGACTGCAGCGAGACTTTGAAAATACATGCGTGGAAGAAGCTTCAGGTGTGTGTTTCTCACCTTGGTGCGCGAACACAGCAGGCGAGAATGCCTCATTCAACTAAAGTCTTGTTTCTCTATGCAAGCGGTAGTAGAATACACACGCGGAGACCGATGAGGGAAGCGCAGAAGACAAAACTCTGCGTAGCAACATATGTGGAACGTATCATTAAATTATCTTTTTCTCTCTGTTATTAATGTTTGAAGACCCTTGCGTGGAAGAATACGCTGCGTGATATATACTCAATTCTGTGAAGGAAGACTGTGTTATGTGGAATACAGCATCATTACCATTTGGTTCACCACGTTGGTACTCTTTGAAAACACATGAATCGGAGTTTAATTTGTCTTACATACTCCACTCGATCTGTGACTTCTCTGGGGAATGCCTTATTCAACTCAGGCCTTGTTTCCCTATGCTACCAGTGGTAGAGTGCACATACGGAGACCTATGAGAGAAGTACAGAAGGCTCAAGTCTGTGATACAACACTGTCCGGGAAGCAACATTCGGTTACCTCTTTGTTTCACTAGGTTAGCGATGTTTGAAACTTCATGTGTGGAAAAATAAACTACGTGTCATATACTCAACTCTGTGAAAGAAGTCTGTGAGGCAGCCTCATTCAACTAACGACATGAGTCGCTGTGTTCGTAGTGTTAGAACACTGTTGTGGAGACCAATGCACCTAGTGACTCTGCTCGGTCTGAGAAACCACGCTATGCGCAATTCAACTGGAAGGCCGTTTCACTACGTGGAGACTCTTCGAAGACACATGCATGAAAGCATCAATTAAGTGTTTCAGACTCACCTTGTCTGCGAACACTGTTGTGTAAGCCTCTTTCTACTCTGGTCTTGTTTCCCACTGTTAGTAGTGTTAGAATCCACATGGGGAGGCCTATGGGGGAAGTTCAGAAGACTCAACTCTTTGTAACAACATGTGAGGAATATGGCATTAAATTATCTTTTTTTTTCACTAAGTTAACAATGTTTGAAGACTCATGCGTGGGGGAATACGCTGCGTGACTTATAGTCAATTCTGTGAGGGAAGACTGTGGGGACAGCCCCATTCAACTAACGTCTCGTTTCTTTGTGTTCATAGTGTTGGACTAGAGTCGAGGAGACCAAAGTGAGAAAAGCACTGGGCTAAGTCTGAGAAACCACACTCTGTGGAACACAGCATCATTACCGTTTGGCTTCACCACGTTGGTACTCTTTGAAAACACATGAATCCGAGTTTTGTTTGTGTGACGTACTCTACTCCATTTGTGAATACTCTGGGGGAATGCCTTAGTCAACTCGGGTCTTGTTTCCCTCTGCTAGTAGCGTTAGAATACCCATGCGGAGACCGATGAGGGAAGTGCAGATGGCTCCACTCTGTGAAGTAACACTGTGCCGAATGCACCATTCAGTTATCCCGTTGTTTCACTTCGTTAGGGATGTTTGAAGACTCCTTCATCGAGGAATAAGCTGAGTGTTATTTATTCAACTCGGTCAAGGAACACTGTGGGGGCAGGGCTCATTCACTTTGCGTCATGATTCACTGTGCGTCTCATGTAGAATACCGTTTGGAGACAAATGTGGGACGTGTACTGCTCTCAATCTCAGAAACCACAGCATGGGGAATGCAGCTTTCAAGTCCTACGTCGTTTGACGACGTTGGTATTTTTGGGTAACACGTTCAGGGAAACCTCTAAAGTTAAGTGTTACGTACTCAAATCGAGGCGTGAACATTGTGGGGATCGCCTCTCGCAACTAAGGTCTTGTTTCACTCTTCTGGTAGGGTTAGAGTATTCATACGGAGACCTGTGGAGAAGTGAAGAAAGCTGAACTCTGTGAAACAACCTGTCAGGAACGTAACATTGAGTTGTCCGGTTGATTAACTGTTAGCGTTGTTTCAAGACTTCTGCCTCGAAGAATAAGTTACTGTTTAGATCCTCAACACTGTGACGGATCACTGTGGGGCCCACCTCCGTCAACTAACTCATGTTTGTAGCGTTAAAATACAGTTGTGGAGACTAAGGTGGGAAGTGCACTGTGCTCTATCTGAGAAACCACACTAGGCAGAAGGGCAGTATTCGATTGCAATGTCTTTTCACTACATTGGACCTCTTGGAAACACATGCGTGGTAGCCTCAGGTGAGTGTTTCATACTCCCCTTGGTGCGTGAACGCAGCCGGGAGGTCTTGTTTCGTTATGCTAGTAGTGTTAGGATATACAGCCAGAGACCAATGAGTGAAGTGCAGAGGCCTTACCTCAGTGAAACAACCCTTTGAGGATAGTAGCATTCAGTAACCTGTGTGTTTCACTACATTGCGATTTTTGAAGAGTCATGGTAGGAAGAATAAGGTAAGTCGTATATACTCAAGTCTTTGAAGGAACACTGTGGTGTAGAACTCCTTCAACCAACGTCATGATTCACTGCGTTCTTCGTGTTAGCATACCCTTGTGGAGACAAATGTGGAAGTGCACATTGCTCTGTCTGAGAAACCACACAATTTGGAATGCAGCACTCATTTTACCAAGTTGTCTCACTACTTCGGTATGTATGAAAACACAGGCATGGAAGCTTCAATTAAATGTTACATACTCAACTCGCTGCATGAGCACGATGGGGACCTCCTCATTCAACTGAGGTCTTGTTTCACTCTCTTGGTAGTGTCAATCTAGAGAGGCAGAAACATATATATGAGGGATGTGCAGAAAGCTCAACTCCGTGAAACAGCATTGAGCGTGATGTAGCATTCCGTGACCTGTTTGTTTCATTGCTTTGGTAATGTTTGATAACTCATGCACGGAAGTAGAATCCAGGTGTCCGTTGCTCGCTGTGAGAATAAAATTGTGGTGAACGCATGATTCAACTAACTTCATGATTCACTATGTTAATAGTGTAAGAATACAGCTTCGGAGACCTACGAGGAAAGCGTAGAATGCTCAACTCTGTGAAGAATACTGTGTGAAAGCAGCATTCGGTTACTCTGTTGTGTCAATAAATTTGTAAGGTTTGAAAACAAATGCGTAGACGTAGAATCTGAGTCATGTGTACCCATCTTTCAAATAACGTCATGTTCTCTATATTACTAATGTTAGAATACAGAGGCAGGAACCAACGAGGCCAGTGGAGAATGCCCAACTCCGCGAACCCAACTGTGTGGAATGTAGCATTCTGTTACAGCCTCCGCTTCACTCCGTAATGTTTGTAAACACACGTATGGAAGAGTTGTATACTCAGCTCTGTGAAAGACCACTGTGAGGAACGCATCATTCTGTTACGATGTTGGTTCACGAAGTTGGCATTGTCTGTAAACACACGCAAGGAAGTACAAGCTAACTGTTATATACTAAGTTATGAATGAACACTGTGGGGAACGGGTCACTCTAATTTCTTGGGTCCCTATGTTCATAGTGTTTGAAACACATATACAGAGCAATAGACAAAGCACAACTGACCTCTTCAGTAAACAACACTCTGTGGAATGCGTAGTCACTGAGTTTCCAGGTTGTTTCCCTAAGTGGGTAATGTTTGAAAACACATGCGTGGATACATAAGCATAGTAGTATATACTCAACCAAGTGCATGAACAAGGCAGGCAAGGCATCATTCAACTAACATCGTTTCTCTATGCTAGTATTGTCAGAATACGATTGCAGACACCAGTGAAGGAAGTGCGCTGTGCTAAACTCTGAGAAACCACACGGTACAGAATGCAGCATTCAATTCAGATGATGTTTCTTTAAGTTGTCTTTGAAAACACAAATATGGAAGGATAAAGTGTGATCTACTTCCTCTGTACGTAAAGTGTTATATACTTTCTCTGTGCATGACAACAGTGGGGAATGCATTATTCAGCTAAAGTCTTGTTAGAAAAGTTTCAGAATCACAGCAAAGAACTTTCAGAGAAATGCAGAGTGCCAAACTCTGTGACACCACACTCTTCACAAAAGAGCATTCAGGGAGAGTCACGCTTCACTAAGTCCGTACCGTTTGAAAACAAACGCATGGAGGTAGACGTTCAGCGTTGTGGATTTAACTCTGTGAATGAACACTCCGAGACACAACTCGTTCAGCTAAGGTCTCGTTTTCACTGTTTGTTATACGGTGTTAGAAGATATGTGGAGATCTTCCAGCGAAGGGCAGAACGCTCAACTCTGACACAACACTCTGCGGAACGCAGCATTCTTTTACCTGGTTGTTTCGCTATGTTAGCAATGCTTGAAAACACATGCATGGAAGTATAAGCTCAGTATGATACACTCAACTCCTTGAAAGAACACTGTGGGGAGCTCAGCATTCAACTCCCGTCATCTTTCGCTGGATAGATAGTGATTGGAAACAGATGCAAAGACCAATGAGGGAAGTGCAGGGTGCTCAACTCTGTAAAACAAACACTGTGTAGCATAAGTAACTCAGTTACAATCTTGTCTTACTAAGTCGGTAATGTGTGAAACACAGATCTGGAAGTATGAGTGTCATGTACTCAAGTCTGTGAAGGAATACTGTGGGGAATGCGTCCTTCGACTACCATCATGATCCCCTAGGCTGGTAGTGAATAAGAACAAATCCTGAGACCCACAGAGGAAATACAAGGTGGCACACTCTGTGAACAAGTATTGTGAGGAATGCAGCAATCAGTTACCATATTGTTTTAGTAAGTTAGTAATGTCTGAAAACACGTGCCTGGAAGTATATGTTAAGTGTTACATACTCAACTCTGTGAGAGAACATTGGGTGCACCCATCACACCACTAGAGTCATGTTTCACTAGGTTGATACTTATCGAAACATCCTGAGACCAGTGTGGGGAGCGCAGTGTGCTCAACTCTGTGAAACAACACTGTGTGGACTGCAGCATTCATTTACCATGTTATTTCGCTAGGTTAGTGGTGTGAGAAAATAGAGGCTTGGAAGTATATGATGGGTGATATCTCAAGTCTGTGAAAGGACAGTGTTGGAAGCCCATCATTCAACTACCATCATCTTTCAGTGAGTAAAGTTAGAACGCACAGTTGGAAACCAGGAAGGAAGTGCAGTGTGTTCATCTCAGTGAAACAACACTTTGCAAAATAAAATAAAATAACTCAGTTACCATTAGGTTTCACTAACTTTGTAATGTCAGAAAACACAGTCCTGGAAGTCTAAGGTGGTGGTCATATACCCTACCCTGTGAAGGAACACTTGTGGAACCCGTTGAATCCATTCTTCCACTAACATCATCTTTCACTATGTTTGTAGTGTTAGAATACAGACACGGAAACCAAGAATGCCAGCAGTTTGCTCAACTCTGAAGAAAGATGGTGTGGAATACATCATTCAGTTACCATGTTGTATCGCAAAGTTAGTAATGTTGAAAAATACATGCATGGAAGTATAATTCGAGGGTTGTATACTCAAATCTGTGACAGCACACTGTGGGGAAGACATCATTCTCAAAGACCATCATGTCTCACTGTCAGTGTGTTTGAAAACAGATGTGGAGAAGAATGAAGGAAGGGCACTGTGTTCAACTTTGAGAAACAACGCTGTAAGGAACGCAGCGGTCTGTGACAATCTTGGGTAGCTTAGCAATCTTTGAAAACACATGCCCCGAAATGTAAAGTAAGCGTTATTCTCAATTTTGGGAAAGAGCACCGTGAGGAATGCATCACTCAACTAACGTCATGTTTTCACTGTGTGAGTAGTGTTAGAAAAAAGATGCCGAGACAATGAGGGAACTGAATTTTGCTCAACAGTGAGAAACAACAATGTGCGGAATGGAGCATTCAGCTGCCGTGTGATTTCCCTGTTAATAACGTTAGAAAACACAGTTGGGGCACCCGGTTGGCTTAGTCAGTTAAACCTCAGACTTTGGTTCGGGTCATGATCTCACAATTCGTGTGTTCGAGCCCCACATCAGGTTTTGTGCTGATGACTAGCTCAGAGCCTGGAGCATGCTTCAGATTCTGCATCCTCCGCTCTCTCTGACCCTCCACCGCGCTCTCTCTCTCTCTCTCTCTCTCTCTCTGTGTGTGTGTGTGTGTGTGTGTGTCACAAATAAATAAAACATTTCCAAGAGAAAAAAATACAGGCATGGAGGTATAAGCGAAGTGTCATATTGAAGTCTAGGGTGGGTAACTTTCAACTAACGTCAATATTCACTCTTAGTAGTGTTCGAAAACAGATGTGGAGACTGTTAAGGCAAGTACAGTATACTCCACACTGAAAAACAACGCTTTGTGGAATGCAGCATTCAGTTACCATGTGGTTGCACTAGTTAGTAATGTTTGAAAACACGTGCATGGAAGAAGAAACTAGTGTGATATACTCAGGTCTGTGAAAGAACCCTGTGGGAAATGCATCATTCAAATATCTTCAATTTTCACTCCATGTGTAGTCTTAGAAAACGACGCAGATACCAATGAGGGAAATGCAGTAGGCTCACCAGTGAGAAACAAATTTGTGCGCAATAAGTATTCAATGAATACCCGTTTGTTTCACTAATTTAGTAATATTGGGGAAAATTGCGTGGAAATATAAGTTCTGAATACTCAAATCTGTGAAAGCACATCGTTGGTAACACCATGCAACTCACTTCATGTCTACGAGGCTACTAAGGATAAAAAACACATGCAGAGAACGATGAGTGAAGTGCAGTGTGCCCTCCTCTGTGAAACAAAGCTGTACCGAATAAATCTTTCGGTTACAGTTTAGTTTCACTAAGTCAAAACACGGGCTTGGAAGTATAAGTAAAGAGTTAGAGTCTCTCATCACTGTGAAAGAACACTGCGGAACGCAGCATTCAACAAACGCCATCTTTCACTATGTTAGTAGTGTTAGAAACTTCTAACACTTCACGGAGACCGGTGAGGGAAGTGTCCTGTGCTCAAATCTGTGAAAAAAACGCTGAGGAATGCAGCATTCAGTTACCACGTTGTAAAACAAGGTAATGTGCGAGAATACATGCAGGAAAGTATCAAGTAAACGTTGTATACTCAACTCTGTGAAAGAAAACTGTGGGGAAGAACTCGTTCAACTAACATTACGTTAGTGGTGTTTGAAGAGAGACTCACTCAGAGATTGATTAGTGAGACGCAGGATGCTCAATACTGAGGAAGAGCAGTGTGCCAAAGGCAGCTTTCAGTTACGTTGTCGTGTCACTATGTTAGTAATGTTCCAAATAACATACATGGAAGTATAAAAGTAAGTGGTATATACTTAACCCCGTGAAAGAACACTGTGGAGAATGCATCATTCAACAAGCATCATGTTTCACAGGTGAGTAGGATTAACACAGATGTGGATACGAATGAGGGGACGTGCACTGTCTCAACTCTGTGAAACAAAACTGTACGGAACAAATGACTCAGTTGCATTCTTGTTACACTGAGTTAGTAATGACTGAAAACACAGGCCTGGAAGTACTAGTGTTGTACACTCAACTCTGAAAGAACTCAAAGGCCAGCCCCTCAGAGCAGTTCCAAACCTCTCGCTTTTCCCCTGCGGATGGAGCCAGAAGCCGCTGCTCCCGTCTCTTCCAGGTTGGACTGGCGAGCGAGGAACAGTTCAGAATGCGACATTCAGTTACCGGGTTGTTTCATTAAGTTAACGATCCTTGAAGACTCATGCGAAGAAGCATAAGCTATGGGTTCTATACTCAACTCTGTGGAGGAACATCGTGGGCGGTTTTCATTCAACTAACTCCATGATTCACTGTGTTCGGCGTGTTCGAATACCGTGGTGGAGACCAATGTGGGAAGTGCACTGGACCCAATCTGGGAAACCACACTATGTTGGAATGCAGCATTCAATTCCCAGGTCGTTTCACCACTTTGGGACTCTGAATACACATGCAGGGAAGCTTACGTTAAGCGTTACCTATTCAACTCGGTGCGTGAACTGTGTGGGAACGCCCCATTCATCTTAAGTCTTTATCACTATGCTAGCAGTTTAGAATACACATCCGGAGTCCTACGAGTGAAGTGCACAAGGTTCAACGCTGTGAAACCACACTGTACGGAAAGCATTTTTCAGTTATGTGTTTGTTTCGGTACGTTCGCGATGTTTCTTTCAAACGTAGGCGTGGAAAAGTAATGTTATATATTCCCCACTGTGAAGGAAGTCTGTGGGGGCAGATCTCACTCATTCAAACTACTGTCATGACGCACTGTGTTCATACTATTCGATTACAGTTGTGGACACCCAGGTGGGAAATGCACTGCGCTCAATCTGAGAAAACACACTCTGGGGAATGCAGCATTTGTTCCACCACGTTTGTACCCTTTGAACACACATCCATGGAAGATTCACTTCAGTGTTTCTTACTCACCTTGGTGGGGGAACACTGTGGGGAAGGCCTCATTCAACTAAAGTCGCGAGTCACTCTGCTAGTAGTGTTAGTATAGTTATGTGAGAGGTGCCGAAGCCTCCACTTTGTGAAAGAATATCGTCTGGAATGTAATATTCTGTTACCAGGTCGTTTCACAAAGTTAACGATGTTTGAAGCGTCATGCCTAGACGATAAGATGCGTGTTATGTACTCAACTATGTGAAGGAACAAGGGCGCAGTCATCATGCAGCTAACGCGAATCACTGTCTTCAGAATGTAAAAATGCAGCTGTGGAGAAAAATGTGGGAAGTGCACGTTCGTAATCCGAGAAACCTCACTATGCGGAATGCCACATACTTTAGTAGGTCATTTCACTACGTTGGAACTCTTTGAAAAACCCATGCACTGAAGCTTCCGTTAACTGTTACATACTCGGTGCGTGAACAATGTGGGGAACGCGCCATTCAACTAAAGTCTTGTTTCACTATGCTAGTGGTGTTAGAATACATATCCGGAGACCTATGAGTGAAGTGCACAAGGCTCAACGCCGTGAACCCACACTGGGGGGAATGCAGGATTCACTTCCTGGTTGTTTCATACAGTTAGCGATGCAGGGAGACTCCTGTGAAGAAGAGTAAGCTATGTGTTATATACTCAGCTCTGTGAAGGAACACGGTGGGGCAGGTTTCATTCCACTCACGTCATGATTCACTGTGTTCGTACTGTTAGGATACCGTTGCGGAGACCAATGTGGGAAGTGCACTGTGCTCAATGCTACCAGGGGTGGGATACCCTTACGGAGGGAGACCTGTGAGAGAAGTACAGGAGGCTCATCTCTGTCAAACAACACTGTGCCGAGAGGAGCATTCAGTTACCTCTTTGTTTCACTAGGTTAGCGATGTTTGAAACTTTCACGAGTGGAAAAATAAGCTACGTGCGCAACTCTGGGAAGGATGTCTGTGGGGCAGGCCTCATTCAACGAACGTCATGATTCACTCTGTTCATACTGTTCGAATACAGTGGTGGAGACCAACGTCGGAAGTGCGCCTTGCTCAATCTGAGACGCCACCGTATTCGGAATGCAGCATTCAGTTCCCAAGTCGTCTCCCCACATTGGTACTAATGCAAAATATAAACATGGAAGCTTCAGATAGTGTTACATACTCAAAGCGATTCACGGACACTGTGGGGAATGCCTCACTCTACTAAGGTCTTGTTTCACTCTGGTAGTAGTGTTAGAATACACATGCGGAGACCAAGGAGACCAAGGAGACATTGTGCGGAAAGCAGTCTTCAGTTACCGGTTGTTTCACAAAGTTAGCGGTCTTTGGAACACATGCCTGGAACAATCAGATGAGTGTTACATATTCCATTCTGTGAAGGAACATGGGGCGGAGGCCTCATTCAACTGTCCCTTGAGTCACTGTCTTCGGAGTGTAAAAATACAGTTGTGGAGACGAATGAGGGAGGTGCTCTGTGCTCTCTCTCAGAAACCAGACTATGCACGCTCAGTGCAGCAGTCAAAGGCCAGCTCTTTTCACGATGTCTATGCCCTTCGAAAACACATCCATGGAGGCTTCAGTTAAGTGTTACTTACTTTCCTTGGTTCGCGAACGGTGTGGGGAACAGTTCATTCTACTAGGGTCTTGTGTCACTCTAGAGCTACTAGTGTTAGTATACACATGTGGAGATCACTGAGAGACGGGCAGAAGCCTCAACTCTGTGAATCAACATCTTGCGGAATGGGCCATTCCATAGCCGGTTATTTCACCAAGTTATCCATGTAAGAAGACGGATCCCTGGAGCAATCAGATAATTGGTATACACTCTGCTCTGTGAAGGAACACAGTGGGGCCGGCTTCATTCGGCTAGCGCTTGATTCACTGTTTTCGTAGTGTTAGAATACAGTTGTGGAGACCAATTTGGGAAGCGCACTGTTCTAAATCTGCGAAACCACACTATTAGGACTGCAGCATTCAGTTGTAAGCTCGTTTGACTGCAGCGAGACTTTGAAAATACATGCGTGGAAGAAGCTTCAGGTGTGTGTTTCTCACCTTGGTGCGCGAACACAGCAGGCGAGAATGCCTCATTCAACTAAAGTCTTGTTTCTCTATGCAAGCGGTAGTAGAATACACACGCGGAGACCGATGAGGGAAGCGCAGAAGACAAAACTCTGCGTAGCAACATATGTGGAACGTATCATTAAATTATCTTTTTCTCTCTGTTATTAATGTTTGAAGACCCTTGCGTGGAAGAATACGCTGCGTGATATATACTCAATTCTGTGAAGGAAGACTGTGTTATGTGGAATACAGCATCATTACCATTTGGTTCACCACGTTGGTACTCTTTGAAAACACATGAATCGGAGTTTAATTTGTCTTACATACTCCACTCGATCTGTGACTTCTCTGGGGAATGCCTTATTCAACTCAGGCCTTGTTTCCCTATGCTACCAGTGGTAGAGTACACATACGGAGACCTATGAGAGAAGTACAGAAGGCTCAAGTCTGTGATACAACACTGTCCGGGAAGCAACATTCGGTTACCTCTTTGTTTCACTAGGTTAGCGATGTTTGAAACTTCATGTGTGGAAAAATAAACTACGTGTCATATACTCAACTCTGTGAAAGAAGTCTGTGAGGCAGCCTCATTCAACTAACGACATGAGTCGCTGTGTTCGTAGTGTTAGAACACTGTTGTGGAGACCAATGCACCTAGTGACTCTGCTCGGTCTGAGAAACCACGCTATGCGCAATTCAACTGGAAGGCCGTTTCACTACGTGGAGACTCTTCGAAGACACATGCATGAAAGCATCAATTAAGTGTTTCAGACTCACCTTGTCTGCGAACACTGTTGTGTAAGCCTCTTTCTACTCTGGTCTTGTTTCCCACTGTTAGTAGTGTTAGAATCCACATGGGGAGGCCTATGGGGGAAGTTCAGAAGACTCAACTCTTTGTAACAACATGTGAGGAATATGGCATTAAATTATCTTTTTTTTCCACTAAGTTAACAATGTTTGAAGACTCATGCGTGGGGGAATACGCTGCGTGACTTATAGTCAATTCTGTGAGGGAAGACTGTGGGGACAGCCCCATTCAACTAACGTCTCGTTTCTTTGTGTTCATAGTGTTGGACTAGAGTCGAGGAGACCAAAGTGAGAAAAGCACTGGGCTAAGTCTGAGAAACCACACTCTGTGGAACACAGCATCATTACCGTTTGGCTTCACCACGTTGGTACTCTTTGAAAACACATGAATCCGAGTTTTGTTTGTGTGACGTACTCTACTCCATTTGTGAATACTCTGGGGGAATGCCTTAGTCAACTCGGGTCTTGTTTCCCTCTGCTAGTAGCGTTAGAATACCCATGCGGAGACCGATGAGGGAAGTGCAGATGGCTCCACTCTGTGAAGTAACACTGTGCCGAATGCACCATTCAGTTATCCCGTTGTTTCACTTCGTTAGGGATGTTTGAAGACTCCTTCATCGAGGAATAAGCTGAGTGTTATTTATTCAACTCGGTCAAGGAACACTGTGGGGGCAGGGCTCATTCACTTTGCGTCATGATTCACTGTGCGTCTCATGTAGAATACCGTTTGGAGACAAATGTGGGACGTGTACTGCTCTCAATCTCAGAAACCACAGCATGGGGAATGCAGCTTTCAAGTCCTACGTCGTTTGACGACGTTGGTATTTTTGGGTAACACGTTCAGGGAAACCTCTAAAGTTAAGTGTTACGTACTCAAATCGAGGCGTGAACATTGTGGGGATCGCCTCTCGCAACTAAGGTCTTGTTTCACTCTTCTGGTAGGGTTAGAGTATTCATACGGAGACCTGTGGAGAAGTGAAGAAAGCTGAACTCTGTGAAACAACCTGTCAGGAACGTAACATTGAGTTGTCCGGTTGATTAACTGTTAGCGTTGTTTCAAGACTTCTGCCTCGAAGAATAAGTTACTGTTTAGATCCTCAACACTGTGACGGATCACTGTGGGGCCCACCTCCGTCAACTAACTCATGTTTGTAGCGTTAAAATACAGTTGTGGAGACTAAGGTGGGAAGTGCACTGTGCTCTATCTGAGAAACCACACTAGGCAGAAGGGCAGTATTCGATTGCAATGTCTTTTCACTACATTGGACCTCTTGGAAACACATGCGTGGTAGCCTCAGGTGAGTGTTTCATACTCCCCTTGGTGCGTGAACGCAGCCGGGAGGTCTTGTTTCGTTATGCTAGTAGTGTTAGGATATACAGCCAGAGACCAATGAGTGAAGTGCAGAGGCCTTACCTCAGTGAAACAACCCTTTGAGGATAGTAGCATTCAGTAACCTGTGTGTTTCACTACATTGCGATTTTTGAAGAGTCATGGTAGGAAGAATAAGGTAAGTCGTATACACTCAAGTCTTTGAAGGAACACTGTGGTGTAGAACTCCTTCAACCAACGTCATGATTCACTGCGTTCTTCGTGTTAGCATACCCTTGTGGAGACAAATGTGGAAGTGCACATTGCTCTGTCTGAGAAACCACACAATTTGGAATGCAGCACTCATTTTACCAAGTTGTCTCACTACTTCGGTATGTATGAAAACACAGGCATGGAAGCTTCAATTAAATGTTACATACTCAACTCGCTGCATGAGCACGATGGGGACCTCCTCATTCAACTGAGGTCTTGTTTCACTCTCTTGGTAGTGTCAATCTAGAGAGGCAGAAACATATATATGAGGGATGTGCAGAAAGCTCAACTCCGTGAAACAGCATTGAGCGTGATGTAGCATTCCGTGACCTGTTTGTTTCATTGCTTTGGTAATGTTTGATAACTCATGCACGGAAGTAGAATCCAGGTGTCCGTTGCTCGCTGTGAGAATAAAATTGTGGTGAACGCATGATTCAACTAACTTCATGATTCACTATGTTAATAGTGTAAGAATACAGCTTCGGAGACCTACGAGGAAAGCGTAGAATGCTCAACGCTGTGAAGAATACTGTGTGAAAGCAGCATTCGGTTACTCTGTTGTGTCAATAAATTTGTAAGGTTTGAAAACAAATGCGTAGACGTAGAATCTGAGTCATGTGTACCCATCTTTCAAATAACGTCATGTTCTCTATATTACTAATGTTAGAATACAGAGGCAGGAACCAACGAGGCCAGTGGAGAATGCCCAACTCCGCGAACCCAACTGTGTGGAATGTAGCATTCTGTTACAGCCTCCGCTTCACTCCGTAATGTTTGTAAACACACGTATGGAAGAGTTGTATACTCAGCTCTGTGAAAGACCACTGTGAGGAACGCATCATTCTGTTACGATGTTGGTTCACGAAGTTGGCATTGTCTGTAAACACACGCAAGGAAGTACAAGCTAACTGTTATATACTAAGTTATGAATGAACACTGTGGGGAACGGGTCACTCTAATTTCTTGGGTCCCTATGTTCATAGTGTTTGAAACACATATACAGAGCAATAGACAAAGCACAACTGACCTCTTCAGTAAACAACACTCTGTGGAATGCGTAGTCACTGAGTTTCCAGGTTGTTTCCCTAAGTGGGTAATGTTTGAAAACACATGCGTGGATACATAAGCATAGTAGTATATACTCAACCAAGTGCATGAACAAGGCAGGCAAGGCATCATTCAACTAACATCGTTTCTCTATGCTAGTATTGTCAGAATACGATTGCAGACACCAGTGAAGGAAGTGCGCTGTGCTAAACTCTGAGAAACCACACGGTACAGAATGCAGCATTCAATTCAGATGATGTTTCTTTAAGTTGTCTTTGAAAACACAAATATGGAAGGATAAAGTGTGATCTACTTCCTCTGTACGTAAAGTGTTATATACTTTCTCTGTGCATGACAACAGTGGGGAATGCATTATTCAGCTAAAGTCTTGTTAGAAAAGTTTCAGAATCACAGCAAAGAACTTTCAGAGAAATGCAGAGTGCCAAACTCTGTGACACCACACTCTTCACAAAAGAGCATTCAGGGAGAGTCACGCTTCACTAAGTCCGTACCGTTTGAAAACAAACGCATGGAGGTAGACGTTCAGCGTTGTGGATTTAACTCTGTGAATGAACACTCCGAGACACAACTCGTTCAGCTAAGGTCTCGTTTTCACTATGTTTGTTATACGGTGTTAGAAGATATGTGGAGATCTTCCAGCGAAGGGCAGAACGCTCAACTCTGACACAACACTCTGCGGAACGCAGCATTCTTTTACCTGGTTGTTTCGCTATGTTAGCAATGCTTGAAAACACATGCATGGAAGTATAAGCTCAGTATGATACACTCAACTCCTTGAAAGAACACTGTGGGGAGCTCAGCATTCAACTCCCGTCATCTTTCGCTGGATAGATAGTGATTGGAAACAGATGCAAAGACCAATGAGGGAAGTGCAGGGTGCTCAACTCTGTAAAACAAACACTGTGTAGCATAAGTAACTCAGTTACAATCTTGTCTTACTAAGTCGGTAATGTGTGAAACACAGATCTGGAAGTATGAGTGTCATGTACTCAAGTCTGTGAAGGAATACTGTGGGGAATGCGTCCTTCGACTACCATCATGATCCCCTAGGTTGGTAGTGAATAAGAACAAATCCTGAGACCCACAGAGGAAATACAAGGTGGCACACTCTGTGAACAAGTATTGTGAGGAATGCAGCAATCAGTTACCATATTGTTTTAGTAAGTTAGTAATGTCTGAAAACACGTGCCTGGAAGTGTAAGTTAAGTGTTACATACTCAACTCTGTGGGAGAACATTGGGTGCACCCAACACACCACTACAGTCATGTTTCACTAGGTTGATACTTATCGAAACATCCTGAGACCAGTGTGGGGAGCGCAGTGTGCTCAACTCTGTGAAACAACACTGTGTGAACTGCAGCATTCATTTACTATGTTATTTCGCTAGGTTAGTATTCTTAGAAAATATAGGCTTGGAAGTATATGATAGTGTGTTTGAAAACAGATGTGGAGAATAATGAGAGAAGGGCACTCTGTTCAACGTTGAGAAACAATAAAGGAATGCAGCTGTCAGTGACAATCTTTGGTAGCTTAATAATCTTTGAAAACACATGCCCCGAAATGTAAAGTAAGCGTTATTCTCAATTTTGGTAAAGAGCACAGTGGGGAATGCATCGTTCAACTAACGTCATGTTTCACTATGTTAGTAGTATTAGAAAAAAGATGCTGAGACAATGAAAGAACTGAATTTTGCTGAACAATGAAAAACAACAACGTGTGGAATGGAGCATTCAGTTGCCTTGTGACTTCCCTAAGTTAGTAACGTTAGAAAACACAGTTGGGGCACCCGTTTGGCTTAGTCAGTTACACCTCAGACTTTGGCTCAGGTCATGATATCACAATTCGTGTGTTCGAGCCCCACATCAGGTTCTGTGCTAATGACTAGCTCAGAGCCTGGAGCATGCTGTATGTATGAATCCTGGAGGATTCTCATTCCACTGCTCTGTCTGACCCTCCACTGCTCTCTCTCTCTCTCTCTCTCTCTCTCTTCTCTCTCTGTCAGAAATAAATAAAACATTTCAAAAAAATACAGGCATGGAAGTATAAGCTAAGTGTCATATTCAACTCTAAGGTGCGTAACATTCAACTAACGTCCGTATTCACTCTTTGTCGTGTACGAAAACAGATGTGGAGACTGTTAAGTCAAATATAGTATACTCCACACTGAAAAACAACACTTTGTGGAATGCAGCAATCAGTTACCATGTTGTCGCACTAGTTAGCAATGTTTGAATACACATGCATGGAAGAAGAAACTAGTGTGATACGCTCAGGTCTGTGAAAAAGCCCTGTGGGAAATGCATCATTCTACTATCTTCAATTTTCCCTCTATGTGTAGTCTTAGAAAACGATGTAGAGACCAATGAGGAAAATGCTTAGTAAGCTCACCAGTGCGAAACAAATTTGTGCGGAATACATTATTCAATTACCCCTTTGTTTCACTAATTTAGTAATTTTGGGGAAAACTGCATGGAAATATAAGTTTTGAATACTCAAATCTGTGAAAGCACATTGTTGGTAACACCATACTACTCACCTCATATCTACTAGGCTACTAAGGATATAAAACACATGCAGAGAACAATGAGTGAAGTGCAGTGTGCCCTCCTCCGTGAAACAAAGCTGTACAGAATAAATCATTCAGTTACAGTTTAGTTTCATTAAGTCAAAACACGGGCTTGGAAAGTATAAGTAAAGAGTTAGAGTCTCTCATCACTGTGAAAGAACACTCTGCAAAACGCAGCATTCAACAACCCCATCTTTCACTATGTTCGTAGTGTTAGAATATAGACACGGAGACCGGTGAGGAAAGTGTCCTGTTCTAAAATCTGTGAAAAAACGCTGAAGAATACAGCATTCAGTTACATTGTCGTGTCACTATGTTAGTAATGTTCCAAATAACATACATGGAAGTATAAAGTAAGTGGTATACACTTAACCCTGTGAAAGAACACTGTGGAGAATGCATCATTCAACAAACATCATGTTTCACTAGGTTAGTAGGATTAACACAGGTGTGGATACAACTGAGGGACGTACACTGTGCTCAACTCTGTGAAATAAAACTGTATAGAAAAAATTACTCAGTTGCATTCTTGTTACACTGAGTTAGTAATGACTGAAAACAGAGGCCTGGAAGTACTAGTGTTGTACACTCGATTCTGAAGGAACATTCAACTACCATCATGATTTCCTTGGTTGGTAGTGATTGATAAGAGATGCTGAGACCATGAAGGAAGGGTAGGCTGCTAGACTCTGAATGAACATTGTGGGGAATGAAGCACCCAAGTAGTTTCTTATCTCTCTATGTTCGTAGTGTTCAAGAAGACAGGTAGAGATTAATGGAGGAAGGACCATTTGGCTCATCTATGAAACGACACCATGGAAAGCTTCATCACTGGGTTACCAAGTTGTTTCAGTAAGTTGATAAGGTTTAAAAACACATGCGTGGATGCCTAAACTAAGTAGTATATACTCGACAAAGTGCATGAACACTGTAGGGAACGCATCAGTCAACTAACATCATGTTTCACTATGCTAGTATAGAGCCTGGAGACTGTTTCAGAGTCTGTGCCTCCCTCTCTCTCTCTGACCCTCCCCTGCTAACGCTGTCTCTCTCTCTCTCTCCTAGAAATAAATAAAACATTTTAAAAAATAAGAAAGAAAACACAAACATGGAAGGATAAAGTAAGTGATTTATGCTTACTCTGTGCATACAGTGTTACTTATTCTGTGCAAGACAACAGTGGGCAAGGCATCATTCCATTTCCGTCAGATTAGAAGTCTCAGAATCACAACGGACAACTTTGATGGAAGTGCTGCACCCTCAACTCTGTGACACAACACTGTGCAGGAGAAAGCATCAATCAGGTACAGTCTTGCTTCACTTAATAATGTTTGAAAACACAGGCATGGATGTATAAGGTCAGTGTTGCGAAGTCAACTCTGTGAATGAACCCTCTGGGGGAAGGCTCATTCAACTAAAGTCTTTCTCATTTTCACTATGTAAGCAGTGTGAGAACACACACGCAGAGACCTATGAAGGAAACGCAGAAGGCTCAACTCTGAAAAAAAAACTTTCTAGAATGCAGCATTCATTTACAGGGTTCTTTCACTAAGTTAGCGATGTTGGAAGACCCGTGCGTGGAAGAATAATCTCAGTGCTTTATACTCAATTCTGTGAAGGAACACTGTGGGGCAGACCTCATTCAACTAATGTCATGATTCACTTTGTCGTCATGTTAGAATATGTTGTGGAGACCCATGTGGGTAGTGCACTGTGCTCAATCTGAGAAATGATGGAAGTCCATTATGCCCCAGTCTGGGAAATAACCCTGTGTTGAAAGCACCATTTGCACATCCTATTTTCTTTTTCCCTGGGTGAGTCATATTTGAAAACATGTGCCTGGACGTCTAAGGGAAGTGAACTCTTTGAAAGACCACAGTGGGGGAAGGCATCATTCCATGACCATCTTTTTTCACTATGTTAGTAGGGTAAGAAAACAGAGGTGGAGACTGAGGAGAGAAGTGCGGGAACCTCTGCTCCATGAAAAAACACTGTGCTGTTCTGAACAGCGTTCTGTTACCATCTTGTGGCACTGAGTACCGTTTCAAACACAAGAAAACTCGTCTAGAGGGATATAGGAAGTGGTCTATCCTCAACTCAGTGAAAGAACACGGCGCTGATAGCAGCATTCAGGGACAACTTTGTTCCATTCAGTTAGCAAGATCTGAAAACACATGCTTACAAGTCAAAGTAAGGATTGTATACTCAGTGCTGTGACACAACACAGAGTGGAAAGCAATTTTCAGATCTCATCCTGTTTCACTAAGTTTGTATGTTTTGAAAATACATTCGTAGAAGGATAACCTATGAGGAATATACTTAATTAGGTATAAGAACACTGCGTACTTTTTATCATTTTTGCTATCTTACGGAATGCAACATTCAATTGGAAAGTCGTTTCACTACGTGGAGACTCTTCGAAAACACATGCATGAAAGCATCATTTAAGTGATTCATACTCACTTTGGTGGGTGAACACTGTTGTGTAAGCCTCTTTCTACTGTGGTCTTTTTTCCTCTGCTAATAGTGTTAGAATACACATACTGAGACCTGTGAGGGAAGAGAAGAAGGCTGAACTCTGTAAAACAAAACACTGTCGAATGAAACTTTCAGTTACTTCGTTGTGTCATTAAGTTAGAGATGTTGGAAGACTCATGCCTGGATCCTGGATGAATAAGCTACGTGTTATACACTCAACATGTGAAGGAATTTTGAGCGGGAGGCCTCATTCAACTAACTTCTAGTTTCCCTGTGTTCCTAGTGTTCGCTATTCTTAGCGTTGTGGAGACCAAGGTGCGATGTGCACTGAGTATGTAACACTTAACGGAAGCTTCAGTGCATGTGTTTTCAAAGAGTACCAACGTAGTGAAATGACCTACTAATGAATGTTGCATTCCGCATAATGAGGTTTCTCGGCTTAAGAACCTGCACTTGCCACAGTTTTCTCCACAGCTGTATTTTTACATTCTGTAGTGAATCGCGATAGTTGCATGATGACTGTGCCCATTTGTCTTTTGGCCATCTGGATGTCTTCTTTGGGGATGTGTCTGTTCATATCTTCTACCCATTTCTTCAAGGGTTGTTTTTTTCTCGGGTGCGGAGTTTGGTGAGTTTCTTACAGATTTTGGATATTAACAAAAGATATGGTATGTCACTTACAACTATCTTTTCCCATTCCGTTATTTGCCTAATATTTTTGTGTGTTGTTTCCTTTGCTGTGCAGAAGCTTTTAATCTTGATGAGGTCCGAATCTTATTGTACACCTTCCGTCCTCCTTCTTTTCTCTTTTTTGTTTTCGCGTTCGGTTTGCATGTTTGTTGGATTTGTTTTGCGTCTGTGTGCCATTGTTCCTTGTGAGTTTGTCTGTGTCCAAGGCCACCTCAAGAAACAAGCCAAAGTACACGTGGTGGAGAGTCCCAAATACTACTACGAGTAAGGAATTAAAATAACCAAGGTCTCAACAAGAGAGATTATTTTAAAGAATATTTTCTGAAAGGACAGGCCCTGGCAAAGAGCCTGTGCAGCAGGGCTCACAGGTGCAGAGTGCATAACAAGTTTTAATAACTAACAAGAGATAGAAAGCTAACCCAAATGAGGAAACAAAAGAGCTCGCCTCCAAAGAAATTCCAATAAGAATTGACAGGTAAAGAACTGCTCAAAACAGATCTAAGTAAAAGAACTGAACAAGAATTTAGAAAAATAGTCATAAAATTAATCGCTGGGCATGAAAAAAACATAGAAACATCAGAGAAACTATTGCTACAAGACTATGGAGCTTAAAAATAGTTGCGATGAATTTTAAAATGTTATAAACGTGATGTAAAATAAAATGGAGGTTTCCCATGCACGGATTGAAGAAGCTGAAAGGAGAATGAATGATTTAGAAGGCACAATAATAGGAAAAAAGCCGAGAAAAAGAGAGAGAAATCTATTCAGGAACACGAAAAAAGAGCTCACTGATACAAACAGAATAATATCTGTATCATAGGAATTCCAGGAGAGGAAAAGAGAGGGAAAGGCGCTGAAGGAGTCATTGAACAAGTAATAGCAGAGAACTTCCCCAAACTGGGGAAGGAAACAGATGTGGAGATCCAAGAGGCACAGAGAACTCTCCTTGGACATAACTGAATCGATCTTCTGCACAACATATCAGAGTGAAAATGGCAAAATATAAGGACAAAGAGAGAATTTTGGAAGCACCTCCAGAGAAAAGGGTCCTAACATACAAAGGGAAATCTATTAGTGGTGACAGACCTATCTACTGAAATTTGGGAGGCCAAGAAGGAATGGCAGGAGGTCTTCAATTTGATGAACTGAAAAAATGTGCAGCCAAGAATCCTCTATCCATCAAGCCTGTCATTCAGAATAGAAGGAGAGATAAAAGTCTTTCCAAGTGAACAAAATTTGAAAGAATTTATCACCACTAAACCAGACTTACAAGAAATCCTGAGGGGGAACTTCTGAGGGAAATGTTCCAAGGAATGCAGGATACCAGATACACCACTACAAGCATAAACCCCACAAAAGACACGATGACTCTAAACCCATATTTTTCAATAATAACACTGAACATAAACGGACTAAATACCCCAATCAAAAGACATAAGGTAGCAGAATGGATTAAAAAAAAATCAAAATTCATCTCTTTGCTGGTTGCAAGAAACTCATTTTAAACAGGAAGACACCTTCAGATTGAAAGTAAGGGATGGAGAGGGGCGCCTGGGTGGCTTATTCGGTTACGCGTCCGACTTTCGGTTAGGTCATGATCTCGCGGTTCGAGGGTTCGAGCCCCGCATCGGGCTCCGTGCTGACTGCTAGCTCAGAGCCTGGAGCTTACTTTGGAGTCTTTTTCTCCCTCTCTCTCTGACCCTCCCTTTCTCATGCTGTCTCTCTCTCTCTCTCTCTCCTAGAAATAAATAAAACATTAAAAAATTTTTTTTCTAAAAGAAAGTAAGGGATGGAGAAATATCGTTCATGTTACTGGAAGTTAAAAAAACTGGAATAGCCATACTTAGACACTCTGAACCTTAAAGAGAGTAGCAAGGATGATGAAGGACATTCTATAATAATTAAAGGGTGTCTCCGCAGAAAGAGCTAACAATTATCACTGTCTATGCACCAACTACGGTAACACCTAAATGCATAAAACAATCAAAAACAGAAACAGTCGTTTCGTAAGAACGTGCTAATAGCTGGAAACTTTAATACTCCACTTACAGCAGTGGACACATCAATGAGAGAGAAAAAAATAAAGACCCAGCGGACTTAAATGACACATTGGACCAAATGTATTGACAGATATATTTAGAACTTTATATCCTGAGGCTATGGAATTCACATTCTTCTCAAGGGCACATGGCACATTCTCAAGACAGATCACAGACGGATATAAAGCAGCCTTCAATAAATATGAAAGACTTGGGATCATACCATGCACACTTTCAGACCACAATGCTATGAAACTAGAAATCAATCACAGAAAGAAGTCTGGAAAACCGCCAAAAACATGGAGGTTGAAGAACACCCAACTAAAGAACGAATGGGCCAATCAGGCAATTAGAGAAGAAATATAAAAATATATGGAAACAATGAAAATGACACTACAACAATCCAAACCCTGCGGGATGCAGCGAAAGCAGTCTTAGGAGGAAAGCACATTGCACTCCAGACCTATTTCAAGAAATTAGAATATGTGTAAGTGCAGAGTTTAATAGTGCACCGAAAGCAACTAGAGGGAGAGCGACAAGAGCACCCCAAACCCAGTAGAAGAAGAGAAATATTAGAAATTAGGGTAGAAATAAACACTATAGAAACCAAAGAAACAGTTGAACAGATCAATGAAACCAAGAGTTGGTTTTTTGAAAAAAATAAACAACATTGACAAACCTCTCACCAGGCTTCTCATAAAGAGAGAGAACACTCAAATAGACAAAATCATGAATGTAAACAGACATATTACAAGCAACTCTTCAGAAATACAACAGTTATCAGAGAATTCTGTGAAAAATTATATGCCAACAAGTTGGACAACTTAGAAGAAATGGACAAATTCTTAAACACACACACTACCAAAATTCACATGGGAAGAGATAGAAAATCTGAAGAAATCC
Source organism: Proteles cristata cristata (assembly GCA_017311185.1). Classification (NCBI taxonomy): domain Eukaryota; kingdom Metazoa; phylum Chordata; class Mammalia; order Carnivora; family Hyaenidae; genus Proteles; species Proteles cristata. The sequence goes on along the minus strand of JAESUZ010003757.1, from coordinate 537,868 downwards.
AAAATGGCTGAGGAAATAAAATCAATGATCAAAAATCTCCTGACAAATAAGAGCCCTGGACCAGAGGGCTTTCCTGGGGAATTCGACGAGACATTTAAAACAGAATTATCACCCATTCTCCTAAACTATTTCCAAAAAATTGAAATCGAAGGAAAACTTCTGGACTCATTTTATGAAGCCAGCATCACTTTGATTCCCAAATCAGACAGAGACCCAGCCAAAGAGGAGAACTATAGGCCAATACCTGTGATGAATACAGATGCAAAAACCCTCGAGATACTTGCAAATCGAATTCAACAGCACAATAAAAAGAATTATCCACAGAGCTCAAGTGGGATTCATTCCTGAGTTACATGGCTGTTCCAGTATTTGCAAATCAAAGTAATACATCACATCAACACAAGAAAAGATAAAACCGTATGTTCCTGTCGATTGATGCAGAAAAAGCATTTGACCAAATACAGCATCCCTTCTTGATAAAGACCCTCAAGAAAGTCGGGATAGAAGGAACTTACTTAAACATCATAAAAGCCATCGACGAGAAGCCCTCGGCTAACATTATGCTCAACGGGGAAAACCTAGCGCTTTTTCCTTGAGATCAGGAACACGACAGGGATGTCCCCTCTCACCACTGTTGTTTCACATAGTGCTGGAAATCCTAGCATCAGCCATCAAACAACACAAGGAAATAATAGGTTCAGGATTGGCAAAGAAGAAGTCAAATTTTCACTTATCACAGACATGATACTCTAGAAAACCCGACAGTCTCCACCAGAAGCCTACTGGAACTGATCCAAGAATTCAGCAAAATCAACGTACTAAAATCGGTTCCATTTTTAACACCAACAATGAAGCAACAGAAAGAGAAATCAAGAAACTGATCCTATTCACAATTGCACAAAAATACATAAAATACCTAGGAATAAACCTAACCAAAGATATAAGAGATCTGTATGATGAAAACTAGAGAAAAATTATGAATGAAATGAAGAAGACATTATGAAATGGGAAAACATTCCATGCTCATGGCTTGGAAGAATAAATATAGTTAAAATGGCATTACCACGCAAAGCAAACTACACATTGGTGCAATCCCAATCAAAATTGCATCAGCATACTTCTCAAAACGAGGACAAACTATCCTCAAATTTGTATGGAATCACAAAAGACCCCGAATAGCCAAAGTAATATTGAAGAAGAAAACCAAAACAGGAGGCATCACCATCCTAGACTTTAGCTTCTACTAGAAAGCTGTCTTCATCAAGACACTATGATATTAGCACAAAAAGACACATAGACGAATGGAATAGAATAGAGAATTCAGAATTGGACCCACAAATGTACAACCAACTAATCTTTGACAAAGCAGGAAACAGTATCCAATGGAAAAAAAGACAGCCTCTTTTCCAGATGGTCCTGGGATAACTGAACAGCAACAGACAGAAGAATGAAACTAGATCATTTTCTCACACCATACACAAAAATAAACTCAAAATGGATAAAGGACCTGAACGTGAGACCAGAAACCAAAAAAATCCTAGAGGAGAAAGCAGGAAACAACCTCCTTGACCTCCACCGCAGCAACTTCTTACTTGACACATCCCCAAAAGGAAGGGAATCAAGAACATAAATGAACTATTGGGACCTCATCAAGATTAAATCTTCTGCAAGGCAAAGGAAAGAATCCATAAAACTAATAGGCAATAGACGGAATGGGAAAAGATAGTTGCAAATGACATATCTGATAGAGGGTTAGTTTACAAAATCTATAAGGAACTTGCCAAAATCCACACTTCAAAAACAAACAATCCACTGAGAAAATGGGCGGAAGATATGCAGACACGTCTCCAAAGAGGACATCCAGATATCCAACAGACACATGAAACGGTGCCCAGCATCAGGGAATTAAAATCAAAACCACAATGAGATACCACCTCACGCTGGTCAGAGTGGCTAAAATGAGCAAATCAGAGGACTCTAGATGTTGGCGAGGAAGTGGAGAAACAGGCACCCTCCTACTCTGTTGCTGGGAATATAAACGGGTGCAGCCCTTCTGGAAAACAGTGTGGAGGTTCCCCAACAAATTAACAATAGAACTCCCCTAGGACCCAGCCATAGCACTGCTAAGAATATACCCAAAGGATATAGGAGTTCTGATGCCTAGGGGCACATGTACCCCAATGTTCATAGCAACACTTTCAACAATAACCAAAACATGGAAAGAGCCTGTGTCCATCAACGGACGAATGGATCAAGAAGATATGGTTTATCTATACAATGGAATACTACGTGGCAATGAGAAAAAATGAAGTCTGGCCATGTGTAGCAACATGGATGGACCTTGAGGATGTTATGCTGAGAGAAATAAGTCAGCAGATAAGGACAGCTCCGTATGTTTGCACGTATAGGAGGATTAAGAGGAACTTAACGGAGGACCGTGTTGGAGAAGAAGGGGGGAAATAGGGGGAGAGAGGGAGAGAGGCACACCATGAGAGACTCTTGAATGTTGAGAACAAACTGAGGACTGATGGGTGTAGGGGAAAGGGGAAGGGGGAAGATGGGCATGGATGAGGGCACTTGTGGGAATGAGCACTGGGTGTTACATGGAAACCAACTTGACAATAAACTTAAAAAACAAAACAAAACAAAAAGGTACAATGGTAAAGTTATAAGATGAATAAATTCTGGAGATCTAATGCACATCATGGTGACCATAGTCCATAATACTGTATTGTATATTTAGGTTTGCTAAGAGAGTAGATATTAAGTGTTCTCGCCACACACAAAAAAGTTTGTAAGCATGTGTGATTATGTGTATATTAGTTTGATTATAGTAACCATTTTGCAAATGTTTACTCCCCTGTAATGCTTAGTATAATGCCTTGTGCCTGTTCCACATTCAATAAAGTGTTGGGGTGGGGGAGAAACAATGCTCATCGTCCCTCATTATCAGGGAAATAAAAATCAAAACCACACTGAGATACTACCTCATGCTAGTGAGAGTGGCTATCATAAACAAATCAGGAGACTATAGATGCTGGTAGAATGTGGAGAAATGGGCGGCCTCATACACTGTTGGTGGGAATGTAAAGGTGTTCAGCCCCTCTGGAAAAGAGTGAGGAGGTTCCCTGAAAAGTTAACAATAGAACTCCCCTAAGACCCAGCAATAGCACTGCTAGGAATTTACCCAAGGGATACAGGAGTGCTGATGCATAGGGGCACATGTACCCCAATGTTCATAGCAGCACTCTCAACAATAACCAATAGACATGGAAAGAACCTAAGTGTCCATCAACGGACAAATGGATCAAGAAGATGTGGTTTATCTATAGAATAGAATATTACATGGCAATGAGAAAGAATGAAATCTGGCCATGTGTAGCAGCATGGATGGATCTTGAAAGTGTTATGCTGAGCGAAATAAGTCAGGTAGAGAAGGACAGATACCATATGTTTGCACTAGAGGTGTATTAGGAGAAACTTAATGGAGGACCATGGGGAAGAAGGGGGAAAATATTTGGGGAGAGGGAGGGAGGCAAACCATGCTGAGACCAAACTGAGGACTCTAGGGTTGGGAGAGAGGGGAAGGGAGGTGATGGGCATGGAAGAGGGCACTTTTTGGGATGAGCACTGGGTGTTATATGGAAACCAACTTAACAACAAACTACTAAAAAATGAACATAAAATCATATTACCTGTGAATTAAGATAAACACAACTGTGACCAATGAACGTACACAGGTAACATGTTTCTCTCAGAAAACCTGTTTCCAGTCCCCACGGAGGACTCCAGGATTCCCCATCTCCTCAGAGACCTCTGTGGTCTTGCAGAGAAGATGCCTTTGTTAAGGAGGGAAGCAGAGCGAAGATAGACATGGGCAAGTAATCTGCGCTTTGACCCTGGGGTGGCTCTGCATCTCTGTATGGTGCTGGGCTTTTCATTCCTTCATGTTCAGTCTGTTCTCAATGTGGAAAAAAAAGTCTGCAGAAGTGGTGCAAGAGAACCCCACAGGGAGTCCTGGACATAGATGCCTGCCTCTCTGAAATGTGCTCTTTTGTTAGAGTACCATTACTCCCATCAGTCTTCTCAAACAGGATGTTTTGTTTTTCCAAATTTGCGAACATGGGCAGTGACGTGCGGTGACAGTGGTTTCTCCTCATGGCAACTGGTGCCTTCAGGCTGTAGTTGGGACCTCGTGGGAAGGTAGAGTTTTCTGGCACTGATGCTCTGTTCTCCTAGAACCTGTGGTGGAACAAGGGGCCAGGTGCTGTCACCTGCCATATTGTGTTTAGGTTCCGGTGGGCATTCTGCTTCTGTTGGTCATACCAACATACCTGTCCCTTGGGTTCTATAAGTCCCTATGCATGCAAGAGGACCTCCTCCTTTACCAGGACCACCCTACAGGCCCTTCCCCACAGACCCCTTTTTATCACCTCTCATGGGCTCTATGAGCCACCTCGAGCTCCTCAGTGTCCTTTGACAGCACCTACCACCTCCCCCTCGACTATTTGTAAGATGATCTGAGTTCACTTGTACAGCATGTCAGCTTGTGTATTGTTGAGTCTTTGAGAAGAGGTAGAGATGGGCTCCCAAGATTTGCAATGCAAGGGTGAGGCTAGCTGAGGACACTGTTAGGATTCCTGAGTTTCTCAGGACATACCTATGTTGGGCTCTGTCATTTTCTCTTACTGAGGTGGTCTAGAAGTGTCTTTTGTGGAGAACGAAAGTCTTTTTTTTTTTTTTTTTTTTTTTAGAAAATCACGCATATCAGTTCTGCAGATGTGCCTTGTACAGAGTCCATGTTCCTGGATCTGTGAGAGATGAGGCACACCCCTACCATCAGCGGCTTCAGGTGTCTTCACAGAGAGTTGCATGAGTTAAATGACATGGAGTTCCTGATCTGTAGTAGTTGAAGCTCCAGGAATGGGTCCTCAAGTACAAGAACGGGAAACGTGAATCTCATGGGAATGAATTGAAGACTGTGGATGAGAAGTAAGAGCTGAGATGATGCAGGGGGGAGGGTGTTGGACTCATTGAGATGGAGCTGGAGGCCATTTCTGGCAGGGCCCACAGCCTGGGCAGGGAGCATGAGGGCAGCGTGAGGTCCACACAGAGCTGCTACATGGGTTCAAGCACAGTTCATTCAATTATCATCTCTGGAATGTCATTGTGATCAAAGTGCACACAATGTTGTTTCCCTTGGTTTTATGAAGGTTCTGGATCTGTGTGAAGGATGCCCTGGAGATTCATAGTGTAACTTGGTTCTTATGGGATGCTTGTCTGCCTACGTTTGTGTGCCTCTGTGGGACTAAATGCGGAGAAAGTTTGTAGATCAGCTGAGCGGTTTCCTTGGCCTACAGCCTGAGCCAGTCTCTTAGCAGGGAATTCAGGGTTGACCAATAACTGCCCCTGCTGGCCTCATGTCTCCGCACCCCTGCATCTGCTGTCACCACCCTGCCTACAGGTTTGCATCTCCCAACCTTCCCTCACAATATCCAGAGGCATTGCCTGTGTCCCTGCTGTCTGAGTCCTAATATCAACTCTCAGTGGAGCCAACTCAGAGCCTTCACTTTGTTATCTGAGAGGCGGGGACAATGTTGGTTTCTAAGGTCAGTAGGATGAAGCATGTGAGAAATGTGTAAAATGTATGTGATGAGTGGGCATTCACCCTTCTCAGTGTGGAAATGAGTGTATCTGTACACAGAAGATCATCAACAGATGTTCATTCAATTTTATTAAACTAAGCCTGGGAGATGGCAATCTCTGTTTCAAAAGACCCCTGTGTTTATTCTATTAAAATTTAGGTCCTATTTTACAAAGAAGGAAAAGATAAGTGAGAATATGTACATTCAGGGACCTATACCTAAGATCTGATGAGAATCCTCTTCCATCACAGGTGGACACATTGATGCAGCCACACGATTGAGTGTTCATTCAAGCCCACACATATATTGTCAAAGATAAAATGCATAGAGAACAGAAGACCCCATTGCAGTACCTCAAATCTCTTTACATAGAGGACAATCAGTTTGAAATGTGAAGAAGACCAACTGTGGTGACTACATATTTAGTGTCTAATCTGCCCTTTGGCCCAAACGCTTTCCTTGCCCACCCTGTCCCCTCCACTTTGTCCTTCCTAGTGTACCCTAATACACTAGTCGTGGTTGTGTCTTTGTGTCGGTATCTGCTGCCAGAAAAATCAACAACACTCATTCCCCATCAAGGGCACACTTCGGGGATCCCGTACACACAGTTAAAAACAGGTAGAGTGTGTAGTATTGATGGAAGAAGATAGATCATTCTTTGGGGTTGTATTGCCTGGAAGGGACCCATAGTTCCATCTGGGGAGTTGGATACATCCTATAGGAACTCTGGTAGTGGTGGCTAATTCTGTAGATAGATCCTCATGAGCACATGAGGCCTGCTAGTTTGTGGGGGTTGTGCTGATGAGCAGAGCAGGTGTCTGTCTCCAGGAAAGGGTCTATTGTGATGGTTAGGAATGGATCAGGAGACCAGTAAGAAGCTTGCATGAATCCAGCTCTTGTGCCCTTGTCCACCTTACCAACTGCCCCCAATAGCACCAATCCAGGTGGCCTCCAAGGGCGCAAATGGCAGCAATTTTCGTGGTGAGCCACATGATGTCCCCAAAACCTCCCTCTTTTGCTACCTTACTGAGGGATGGGGAGGGCAGAGGTCAATGGTATGAGATAGGTTCCTTTGACACCACCCAAGAGATTGGGTGTAAGCGTATGGCTCCTTCTACACTGGCCAATCCAGTGCACTTGGCTCCAGGGACCCTGAACCCTGCAGGCACCTTTTCTGTCTCACTTTATGGAAGCAGCCAGCTCTCTAGTAGCTTTTAGGTCATGGCTGGGCCACCAAGGGTAAATATCTGGCAGTCCACATTGCTGCCAGCATTGCTATACTAAATGTCAACATGAGCAGCTGCTGTACAACAGATTCTCATCCATTGTGATCAGGGCCTGGGACAAAACATGACAAGAGAGAGGGTGAGACAGGAGTGCCCTGTGCTCTTGGACAGGGCTACGTGCACAAAGCAGATGGCCTGAAGCCTGGGGAGAGGCAGGCGGGGAGAGAGACTAGGTGAGTGATGGGGGAGTTGGGCACCTCGTCGAAAGTGAAAAGAAGAAACGGAGACACAGAGTTAGAGAGAAACAGAGATAAAGAGGACGTGCAAGGAGGAAAGCAGGAACCTGGTCCAGGTATGTGGACAGGGTGACATGGGCAAGGGGGAAAGGGATGTATTAAGTGACTCTGAATGTCGATGCAGAAAAGTTTGGTTTCGGGGCGCCTGGGTGGCTTAATCGGTTAAGCGTCTGACTTTCGCTTAGGTCATGATCTCGCGGTTCGTGGGTTCGAGCCCTGCGTCGGGCTCTGTGCTGACTGCCAGCTCGGAGCCTGGAGCCTGTTTCAGTCTGTGACTCCCTCTCTCTCTGACCCTCCCTGCTCACGCTGTCTCTCTCTCTCTCCTAGAAATAAATAAAACATTAAAAAAAAAAAAAAAGGTTGGTTTCAGGGACATCAGAGTTCTGTGACTCCAAGACTCCAACTTCCCTGGGTCCAAGGTCTGCAGAGGTCATTGCATTTGAAAAGTTGGGTCCCCCTCATTTCTCCTGGAACTGTGGGACTCAGCCTCATGCTCTGTCATGGAAAGGGATGTCTTGAGGGAGAGTGTGCTGCTCTTTGGCAGGTAAACACTAGAGCCTGCCCTGTGGGGAGGTGACCCTGAATCATCCACCTCAGTGCCCCAGGCCCTGCTGCATTCCCCCCATGCCAGCTGGCCTTGCTCATGGTCTGAACCCGGGCATCAGGCATTGTGCTGCCCCCAGTTCCTGCAGCCTGGACCTGGCAGAAGTGGTCTGCTGATACTGATGCATTTGTATACAAATATATTTGACAATAAGGCCCATATTATCCCTCTGGAACTGGAAATGTGCATCAAGAGAGTTGGTTGTTATCCTCCTGTCCACTGCAAATCTGAGATGCCAGATGGTAGGTGAACCCTTTAAAGCACCATAGTCTTTTCTTACATCAATTAGAAGACACTTTCTTCTCCCAACTTTCTTTTATTTATGAGGAGATGGCAATTAGTAATTGGAGGCATAATGATTTTAGAGGAAATCGACCTACATCCATCTGCATCCCTCAAGTACATTTCATTGAAAACAATAGCCAAAGATACATACAGTAAATTCATAACAGATGTGTAGCTCCTTGTAAGTCACATTCCGACCTTGTCACATATGTGTCATCAAAGACATTCTTGGTGACTATCCAATAAGTTCTCAACAACAAGATTGTGATGACAGAATATCTGCTATAAATGGAATTCCACATATTCTAAATTAGGAATGATTTTTAAAAATTTTTAGCATTTATTTTTTCTTTTTCTTGGGAGGGTTTGAGCAGGGGAGGGTGGAGGGAGAGGCAGACCCAGAATCTGAGGCAGGCTCCCAGCTCTGAGCTGTCAGCACAGAGCCTGATGCAGGGGTCGGACTCATGGACAGCAATATCATGTCATGTGTCATAGTCGGACTTAACTAAGTCACTCAGACACCCCAGGAATGATTTTTTAATGGCAAAGAAGGAGAAATTGAAAATAGGGTAAAGGATGTCAATTTTTTAATGTTTATTTATTTTTGAGACATAGAGAGACAAAGAGTGAGCAAGGGAGGAGCAGAGAGAGATGGAGACAGAATCTGAAACAGGCTCCAGGCTCTGAGCTGTCAGCACGGAACCTGATGCAGGGCTCGAACCTACAAATGACGAGATCATGACCTGAGCTGAAGTCAGATGTTTAACCGACTGAGCCACCCAGGCGCCCCCAGGGTGTCAGTTTTTAATTTCAATATTGCTCACACATTCATTGTATTAATTTTAGGCATACATCCTAGTCATTCCATATGTATATAAATTATGTTGTACTTAACCACAAGTGTACCTGTCGTGTGAAAGCATGCAACACTATTATTACAGGATTGACTCTATTCCATTGGCTGTACTTTATATCTGTATGACTTATCCATTCCGTAGCTGGAAGCTGGTATCCCTCTCTCAAACGTGTCAATTTCTTTATCTAATGTATTTTGGTGATAAACACAATTACCTGTTGGTCAGCATGTATAAATTGGTGCTCTAGTTTTCTGTGAACGTGGCTTTCAGCATTACAAATGATGTCATTACATTAATAAATTCACTTACAAGAAAGGAGAAGGAAAAGATTTCTTTTTGTCCCAGGCCCTATCACGAAGATCCTTCCTAATCTAGAGAGCAGGCTTAGTTGCCCAGAGCACCTTCAGGTCCTCAGCTGAGCGGCCATGGCTATCAACATTGCAGGGATTCCCATAGTGGCCAGCAGATGGCGCGCAAGCACAACAAACCGGGAGGGGCGGGTTCCTTTGCGTGCACAGTGAGGGCCGGCAGAGGGCGCCCCATCGGCTTTTCTGACCCGGGGCACCTGAGAGCAGGAGGGCTTCTGTTGCCTCCAGAGGAATCAGGACCTCTGCAGCTGCCTCAGGCTAGAGAACACAGCTGCGTTTCCTGCAGGTTCCACCACCGTCCCCCCTCCCCTACTTCCGCCCCGCTGCCCCAGGAAAGACCTTGGGAGCACTGGAGCACTGGAGCCACTTGGAGTCTCCTGAGTCACCAGAGAGAAGCTGCCTTGTTAGGCTGAATGCTGAGGACAGGGTGCTGGGTGGCTTCCCTCGGCGAGCTGGTCGGTGAGCCGTAGTCTCTTGCATTTTCTGGGATTTTGCTGTGTTCTATTCCTCACTTTCCCTGACAATATTTGGACAAGATGTAGTTTTCTAAAGGATCCGTGGATTCAGGGGTCCCACGACATCACATCATAGATGCAATGGATGGTTTGTTCCAGAGTCAGACTTGTTTCTGGGAGAAAATCCTGACAAATTCAGAACAGGAACCCCATCCAGTTAGGATGTGAATACGTGAAATGCTCACTCTCAGAACCTTCTGGCAGAATGAGCTGGGACCCACTTTTCGAGTCCTGCTGGAACCAGAGATGAAGGTAAGGGGACAAACTGTCCCCCACATTATACATGCTTTTTAAAAATTTAATGTTTCTTTCTCCAACATAGTGAAGTAATTGAAAACTAGAGAAAACCTGGTAGGTCGGTGTAATAAATCTTATGTTATTTTTTAATTTAAATTCCAGTTAGGAAAGCTACAGTGTAATATTAGTTTCAGGTGTACAATATAGACCAGCACTGCCACACGTCACCCAGTGCTCTCACAAGTGGGCTCCTGAATCCACATCACCTGTTTCACCCATCCCCCACCTCGCTGTGGAAACCCTCAGTTTGTCTCCTAGTTAAGAGTCTATTTGTCACTGTCTCTGTTCCCCCCCTTCTTTAATTTCCATATGTTAGTGAGATCATATGGTATTTGTCTTTCTCTACAATGCTTATTTCACCCAGCAGATCATTCTCTAGCTCTGTCCACCTTGTTGCAAATGACAAGATTTCATTTTTTACTGCTAATAATATTCCACTCCATACACTACCTCCATATACATTCCATAGACTTCATACTAATTTATTCATCAGTTGATGGATACTTGGGAAGTTTCATAATGTGGCTGCTGTAGAAAATGTTACTATAAACATCAGGGTGCATGTATCCATGTGAACTATTATTTTTGCATTCTTTGTGTAAATACCTTGTGGTGAAATTACTGGATGCTAAGGTAGTTCTATTGTCAATTTTTTGAGGAATCTCCATAAAGCTTTCCAGAGTGGCTGCTCCACTTTGTATTCCTACAAACAGTGCAAGAGGGTTCCTCTCCCCCCACATCTTTGGCCACACCTGTTGTTTCATCATCAATCGATTTTAGTCATTCTGACCGATGTGAGGTGTTATCTCATTGTACTTTTGAATTGTATTTCCCTGATGATCAGTGTTGTTGAGCATCTTTACATGTGTTTCTTGGCAGTCTGTCTGTCTTCTTTGGGAAAATGTTTATTCATGTGTTCTGTCCATTTTTAATTGGATTTCTCATTTTTGGAGTGTAGTATCACTTTATATACTTTGGACATTAGCCTTCTATCAGATGTCATTTGCAACTATCATTCTGTAGGTAGTGTTTTAGTTTTCTTGATTGTTTCCCTGGTGACAGAAGCTTTTTATTTTTATGAGGTCCCATTACTTTTGCTTGTGTTTCCCTTACGTCAGGAGACATATCTACAAAGACATTTGTACAGTTAATGTCAAACAAGTTACTGTCTGTGTTCTCCTCTGGGGTTTTTATGGTTTCAGGTTTCACACATAGTTCTTTATCCATTTGGAATTTAGTTTTGTATATGTTGTAAGTAAGTGGTCCATTTTTGTTGTTCTTGTTTTCAGGTTGTTGTCTAGTTTCCCCAAAACCTTATGTTGAGGAGATTTTTTAAAATTTGTTTACTTATTTTTATGGGGCGCCTGGATGGCTCAGTCAATTGAGCGTCTGACCTTGGCTCATGTCCTTATCTCAGTACTCGTGGGTTTGAGCCCCTCATCTGGCTCTGTACTGACAGTTCAGAGCTTGGAGCCTGCTTCAGATACTGTGTCTCCCCCTCTCTATGCCCCTCCCATGCTCATGCTCTGCCTCTGTTTCTAATAATATAAATGTTAAATTTTTTATATGTCATTTTGATTTATTCTATTTTTAAAAATAGTTTATTGTCAAGTTGGTTTCTATACAACATCCAGTGCTCATCCCCACAACTGCCTTCCTCCATGCCCATCACTACCCGCCACACCCATCAGTTCTCAGTTTGTTCTCGGCATTCAAGAGTTTCTCATGGTTTGTCTCTCTCCCTCTCCCCCACTATTTCCCCGCTTCTTCTCCCCCATGGTCCTCCGTTAAGTTCCTTCTTAATCCTCCTCTATGTGCAAACGTATGGTAGCTGTCCTTCTCTGCCTGACTTATTTCGCTCAGCATAACACCCTCAAGGTCCATCCATGTTGCTACACATGGCCAGATTTCATTCTTTCTCATTGCCATGTAGTATTCCAGCGTATAGATAAACCACATCTTCTTGATCCATTCATCCGTTGATGGACACTTAGGCTCTTTCCATGTTTTGGCTATTGTTGAGGGTGCTGCTATGAACATTGGGGTACATGGGCTCCTATGCATCAGCACTCCTGTATCCCTTGGGTAAATTCCTAGCAGTGCTATTGCTATTGCTGAGTCCCAGGGGAGTTCTATTGTTAATTTGTTGAGGAACCCCCACACTGTTTTCCAGAGGGGCTGCACCAGTTTACATTCCCATCAACAGTGCTTATTTATTTATTTTTGAGAGGGAGGGAGTGAGGGAGAGAGAGAGAGAGAATGCAAAGGGGGGCAGAGAGGAATGGAGAGAGTGAGGATCTCAAACAGGCTTTGCACGGTCACCACAGAGCCAGACGTGGGGTTTGAACGCATGAACACTAAGATTATGATCTGAGCTGTATCCAAGATCAGACGCTCCAGTATTGACACACCTATGCTCCCTGAGACTATCACTTTTCCATTGGATATTCTTTCCTGCTTTGTTGAGGATTATTGATCATATAGGTGTGAGTTCATTTCAGGGTTTCCATTCTACTGATCTATGGGTTATTTGTTTATTTATTTATTGCTAGTACCGTACTGTTCTGATCACTACAGCTTTGTAATACAACTGAAAGTCTGGATTTGTGATGTCTCCAGCTTTGGTTTTCTTTTTTCATGTTTCTTTTGGCTATTTTGGGTCTTTTGTGGTCCAAAACAAAATTGAGAATTATTTGTTCTAGTTCTGTGACAAATGTTTTGTTAGTTTGATAGGGATTTCATTAAATATGTAGATTGTTTTGGGTTGTATACACATTTTAACAGTATTTGTTCTTCCCATCCATGACCATGAAATGTATTTCCATTTCTTTTGTCCTCCTCCATTTCTTTCATCAGGGTTACATAGCCTTTAGATTACAGGTCTTTCACCACTGTGATTAGGTTTATTCCTTGTATATTATGGTATTGGATGCACTTGTCAATGGGACTGATTTCTTAATTCCTCTTTCTGTTAATTCATGATTGGTCTGTAGAAAAGTAGATTTATGTACATTGATTTTTGTATATGTTCACTTGCCGAAATCGTATATCCATTCAACAGTTTTTAAGTGAGTCGGTCAAGTTTTTTATAAAAACATCATGCCATTTGCAAATTGCGCGGGGCTCCTGGGTGGCTTAGGTAAGCGTCTGACTTTCGCTTAGGTCATGATCTCGCAGTTCGTGGGTTCGAGCCCCGCGTCGGGCTCTGTGCTGACAGCCAGCTCAGTGCCTGGAGCCTGTTTCAGAGTCTGTCACTCCCTCTCTCTCTGACCCTCCCCTGCTCATGCTGTCTCTCTCTCTCTCTCTCTCTCTCCTAGAAATAAATAAAACATTAAAAAAAATTTTTAAACAAATTGTGCAAGTTCTACTTCTTCCTCGCTGATGTGGATGCCTTTTATTTCTTTTTGTTGTCAGATTGCTGTGGCTAGGACATCCAGTACCATGTGAAATAACAGTGGTGAGAGTGGTCATCCCTGTATTTTTTCTGACCTTAGAGGAAAAGCTTTCACATTTTCCCCATTAAGGATGAGATTAGCTGTGGGTTTTTCACAGATGACCTTTATTATGTGCAGGTGTGGTGAGTCTCAATCTACTTTGCTGAGGGGTTTTCTCATGAAGGGATGTGACATTTTGTCAAATGCTTTTTTCATCTGTTGAAAGCACCCTATAGTTCTTCTCCTTTCTTCTATTACTGTGGTGCATCTGTTGATTGATCTGTGAATGTGGAACTACACTTGCAGCCCAGGAGTAGATCCCATTAGATTATGGCAATTGATTCTATTCAATTGTATTGTATTGTTGGATTTAATTTGAATGTATTTTAATGAGAACTTCTGCAAACATGCTCACCAGGGTATTGGCCTGCAGTTTTATTTTTAAAAATTTTAAACATGTTTTTAATGTTTATTTCCTTCAAGAGAGTGTGTGAGTATGTGTACATGAAAGTGAGGGAGGGGCAGAGAGATGGGGAGACAATCCTGAACATGCTCCTCACTGTCAGCGCAGAGTCCAATGTGGGGCTCGAACCCATGAACCACAATATAATGACCAAATCCAAAATTACGAGTTGAACACTCAACTGAGTGACCCACCCAGACTCCTGCAGTTTTCATTATTATTGGAGTCTTTATATGGTTTTGGTATCAGAGTAATGCTGGCCTCATAGAATGAATTTGGAAGTTTTCCTTCTTTTTTATTTTTTGGAATCATTTGAGAAGAACAGGTATTACTTCTTCTTAAAGGTTTGGTAGATTACATCAGTGAAGCCATCTGGCCCTGAACTCTTGTGTTGGGTGGTTTCAGTTTTTGTATTACTGATTCAATTTCTTTCTGCTTTTAGATTTTCAATACCTGTTTCAGTTTTGGTAGTTTTTATGTTTCAAGGAACTTATCCATTTCTCTCAGGGTGTCCAATTTGTTTGCATATAGTTTTTCATAATGTTATCTTCTACCTATATTTCTATACTGTTGTTATTTCTTCTCTCCTATTTGTGATTTTATTTATTTGAGTCATTTCACTCTTCTGTGTGATAAGTCTGGCTAGAAGGCTTTCAAGTTTTTAAGGTTTTCTCAGAAACAGCCTCTAGTTTCATTGATTTGTTCTAGTGCATTTTTTAGTTTCCATATCACTTATTTCTGCTTTTATATGCACTATTTCCTTCTGCTGTCTTTAGGCTTGGAGTGTTCTTTTTCTCAATCACTTAGTTGTAAGTTTGGATTGTTTGAGCTTTTTCTTGCTTTTTAAGGTAGGCTTGTATTGCCATATACTTCTGTCTTAGGACTGCTTTTGCCGCATTCCAAAGTTTTGTGCCAGTGTGATTTCATTTTCATTTGTTTCAGTGTATTTTCTCATTGATATGCTGGTTGACCCATTCATTTAGTAGCATGTTGTTCAACCTCTACTCATTTGTGGTCTTTTCTTTGCATATGTGTGTGTGTTGTTGACTTCAAGTTTCCTAGCTTTGTGGACAGAAAGATGAAGGTTTCATCTGATCTCATCTTTGTGTTCTTCTTGAGGCCTGATTTGTGACCTAGTCTGCGATCGATTCTCGAGAATGTCCCGTGTGCACTTGAAAAGAATGTGTATTCTGCTATTTTAGTATGGAATGTTCTGAGTATATGTTAAGTCCCTGATCCAGTGAAATATTCAAAGCCATTGTTCCCTTGTTGATTTTCTGTATAAAGGATCTATTGATGAGAGTAGGTTTTAAACTCCTCTACTCTCGTTATATTACCATAAATAAGTTCCTTTGTGTTTGTTGTTAATTGTTTTATATATTTGGGGCTTGCATGATGGGTGCATAAAACTTTACAATTTTTCAATCTTATTGTTTGATTGTCCGCTTTATTATGAGATAGTGTCTGTCTTTATCTCTTGTTACAGTTTTATTTCATTTTTTTAATTTAAGTTTTAGTTGACATAGAATGCATTATCAGTTTCAGGAGTACAATTCAGTGATTCATCACTTACATACAACATACAGCACTCATCATAACAAGTGTCCTCCTTAATATCCACCCCCCCATCTAGCCCATCCCCTGCTCATTTCCCTCCATCCACCCTCAATTTGTTCTCTATCATTGAGAGTCTCTTGTGGTTTGTTTCTCACTCTTCTCTTTTCCCTCCCCCTTCCAAGTTTTCATCTTTATTACTTCTTAAATTCTACATGAGTGAAATCATATATTTATCTTTCTCTGATGGACATATGTGACATATACGACATATATTGTCATAATGATGACATACATTCTAGCTGCATCCACATCATTGCAAATGGGAAGATTTCAGTCTTTTTGATGGCTGAGTAATTGTACATTTATTTCTGTGTGTGTGTGTGCGCGCGTGTGTTTCTGCATGCACACACATATACCGCAACTTCTTTATACCTTCATCAGTTGATGGATATTTGCGCCCCCTCCATAGTTTGGCTCTTGTTGATAATGCTGCTGGAAACATTGGGTACATGCAATTTAGCTATTAGGTATTTACACAAAAGACACAAAAATACAACCTTGGTTTTAAAATCTATTTGGTCTGATATAGTATTGCTACTGTCTTTCGTTTGACATTATTGGCATGATAAATGTTTATTTTCTCACTTTCAATCTGCAGGTGACTTTTGGTCCAAAATCAGGCTTTGTAGGAAGCATCTAGATAGGACTTGTTTTGTTTTTGTGTTATTCTGTTTTGTTTTGTTTCTCCACTCTAACATCCTATCTGATGTCTTTTGATCGGAGCATGTAATCCGTTTACATTTAGAGTAATTATTGATAGATAGGTATTTAGTGCCATTTTATTAGTTGTTTTCCATTGTTTCTTGATGTTTTCTCTGATCCTTTTTTGTCTGTATCACTTTGATCTTTCCTTTCCACTCAAAGAGTTCCATTTAAATATTCTTTTCTTATGAATGTTTTTACATTTATTTATTTATTTTAATATTTCCTTTCTTTTTCTAATTTAAGTCCAAGTTAGTTATCTTACAGTGGAATACACTTTCAGGAGTAATATTTAGTGATCCATCGATTACATAACATACCCAGTACTCATTGCAAGTGCCCTCCCTAATGCCCATCACCCACTTAGCCCATACCCCTATTCAGTAACCCTCCAGGAACCCTAGTTTATTCTCTGTTTTCAGAGTCTCTTATACTTTGACTCCGTCTCTGTTTGTATCTTATTTTTGCTTCCCTTCTACTGTGTTGATCTGTTTTATTAAATTCCACAGAGGAGATAAATCATATGATGTGTGTCTTTGTCTGACATATTTTGCTTAGCATAATAAGGTATAGTTCCATCCATGTGTGGCAAATAGCAAGATTTCATTCTTTTTGATTGCCAAGTAACATTCCATTGTATAAATATACCACATCTTATTTGTACATTTATTAGTCACTGGACATTTGGGCTCTTCGCATAATTTAGCTATTGTTGATAATGCTGCTATCAATAGTGAAGTGCATGTGCCCCTTCGAGTCAGCATTTGTGTAATCCCTTCGATAAATATTTAATAGTCCAATTGCTCTGTCACTGAGTGGTTCTATTTTTTTTTTTTAACAAATAGTTTATTGTCAAGTTGGTTTCCATATAACACCCAGTGCTCATCCCCACAAGTGCCCTGCTCAGTGCCCATCCTTCCCTTCCCCCCACATCCATCAGTCCTCAGTTTTTGTCAGCATTCAAGACTCTCTCATGGTTTGTCCCTCCCCCTTTCCCTCACTATTCCACCCTTCTCCTCCCCCATTGTCCTCTGTTAAGTTCCTCCTAATCCTCTTATAAGTGCAAACATGTGATATTTGTCCTTCTCTGCCTAACTTACTTCACTCAGCATAACACCCTCAAGGTCCATCCATGTTGCTACACAAGGCCAGATTTCATTTTTTCTCATTGCCATGTAGTATTCCATTATATAGATAAACCACATCTTCTTGATCCATTTGTCCGTTGATGGACACTTAGGCTCTTTCCATGTTTTGGTTATTGTTGAGAGTGCTGCTATGAACATTGGGTACATGTGCTCCTATATCTCAGCATTTCTATATTGCATGGGTAAATTCCTAGCAGTGCTATTGCTGGGTCCTGGGGGAGTTCTATTGTCAATTTTTTGAGGAAACTCCACACTGTTTTCCAGAGGGGCTGTACAGATTACATTCCCATCATCAATGTAGGAGGGTGCCCGTGTCTCCACATCCTCGCCAGTATCTCGTGTTTTCTGATTTGCTCATTTTAGCCACTCTGACTGGTGTGAGGTGGTATCTCAGTGTGGTTTTGATTTGTATTTCCCTGATGAGTAGGGATGCTGAACAACGTTTCATGTTGGCTATCTGGATGTCCTCTTTGGAGAAGTGTCTTTTCATATCTTCTGCCTATTTCTTTACAGAGTTGTTCGTTTTTCAGGTGTGGAGTTTGGTGAGTTCCTTATAGATTCTGGATATCAACCCTTTATCTGATATGTCATTTGCCACTATCGTTTCCCATTCCGTTGGTTGCCTATTAATTTTGTGGGTTGTTTCCTTTGCCGTGAAGAAGCTTTTAGTCTTGATGAGGTCCCAATCGTTTATTTTTGCTCTTGATTCCCTTGCTTTGGGGGATGTGTCAAGTAAGAGGTTGCTGTCGTGGAGGTCAAAGAGGTTGTTTCCTGCTTTCTCCTCTAGGGTTTTGAGGGTTTCCTGTCTCACATTCAGGTTCTTTATCCATTTTGAGTTTGTTTTTGTGTATGGTGTGAGAAAATGATCTAGTATCATTCTTCTGCATGTTGCTGTCCAGTTCTCCCAACACCATCTGTTAAAGAGGCTGTCTTTTTTCCATTGGATATTCTTTCCTGCTTTGTCAAATATTAGTTGGCTGTATACTTTTGAGTCCACTTCTGAGTTCTCAATTCTGTTCCATTGGTCTCTGTGTCTGTTTTTGTGCCAATACCATACTGTCATGATGATGGCAGCTTTGTAGTAGAGGCTGAAGTCTGGGATGGTGATACCTCCCGTTTTGGTTTTATTTTTCAGTATTACTTTGGCTATTCGGGGTCTTTTGTGGTCCATACAAATTTTAGGATAGTTTGCTATAGCTTTGAGAAGTATGCTGGTGCAATTTTGATTGGAATTGCATTGAATGTGTAGATTGCTTTAAGTAGTAATGCCATTTTAACTATATTTATTCTTCCTATCCGTGAGCATAGGATGTTTTTCCATTTCTTAATATCTTCTTCAATTTCCTTCATAAATTTTCTATAGTTTTCATCATACAGATCTTTTGTATCTTTGGTTAGGTTTATTCCTATGTATTTTATGGTTTTTTGTGCATTTGTGAATGGGATCAGTTTCTTGATTTCTCTTTCTGTTGCTTCATTGTTGGTGTATAAAAATGCAACCGATTTCTGTATGTTGATTTTGTACCCTGCAACTTGACTGAATTCTTGGATCAGTTCTAATAGGCTTCCGGTGGAGTCTGTCCGGTTTTCTGTGTAGAGTATAATGTCATCTGCGAGGAGTGAAAATTTGACTTCCTCTTTGCCAATTCTGATGACTTTGATTTCCTTTTGTTGTCTGATGGCTGATGCTAGGACTTCCAGCGTTATGTGAAACAACAGTGGTGAGAGGGGCCATCCCTGTCGTGTTCCTGAT
This sequence comes from Proteles cristata cristata, assembly GCA_017311185.1. Taxonomy (NCBI): domain Eukaryota; kingdom Metazoa; phylum Chordata; class Mammalia; order Carnivora; family Hyaenidae; genus Proteles; species Proteles cristata. The sequence goes on along the minus strand of JAESUZ010003757.1, from coordinate 518,658 downwards.
CTCAGGGGGAAAGCTCTCCGTTTTTCCCCATTGAGGATGGTGTTAGCTGAAGGCTTCTCATAGATGGCTTTTATGATGTTTAAGTAGCTTCCTTCTATCCCGACTTTCTCTAGAGTCTTTATTAAGAAGGGATGCTGTATTTTGTCAAATGCTTTTTCAGCATCTATTGACAGGATCATATGGTTTTTATCTTTTCTTTTATTGATGTGATGTATCACATTGATTGATTTGCGAATGTTGAACCAACCCTGTAACCCAGGAATGAATCCCACTTGATCTTGGTGGATTATTCTTTTTATGTGCTGCTGGATTCGATTTGCAAGGACCTTGTTGAGGGTTTTTGCATCCATATTCATCAAGGATATTGACCTGTAGTTCTCTTTTTTTGCTGGATCTCTGTCTGGCTTGGGAGTCAGAGTGATGCTGGCTTCATAAAATGAATCCGGGAGTTTTCCTTTGATTTCTATTTTTTGGAATAGCTTGAGAAGCTTTGGGATTAATTCTGTTTTAAATGTCAGGTAGAATTCCCCAGGGAAGCCATCAGGTCCAGCGCTCTTATATGTTGAGAGAGTTTTGATAACTGATTCAATTTCTTCACTCCTTATGGGTCTGTTCAGGTTTTCTATTTCTTCCTGTGTGAATTTTGGTAGTGAGTGTGTGTTTAGAAATTTGTCTATTTCTTCTAAGTTGTCCAATTTGTCGGTATATAATTTTTCATAGTATTCCCTGATAATTGCTTGTATTTCTGAGGGGTTGGTTGTAATAAGTCCATTTTCATGCATAATTTTGTCTATTTGGGTGCTCTCTCTTTTCTTTTTGATAAGTCTGGCTACAGGCTTGTCAATTTTGTTTATCTCTATGTTGTTTATTTCTGCTCTAATTTTTACTATTTCTCTTCTTCTACTAGGTTTAGGGCATTCTTGTTGCTCTGCCTCTAGTTCCTTTAGGTGAGCTGTTAGATTTTGGACTTGCACTTTTTCTAATCTCTTGAAATAGGCCTGGAGAGCAATGTTCTTTCCTCTTAGGACTGCTTTTGCCGCTACCCATAGATTTTGAATTGTTGTGTTTTCATTTTCATTTGTTTCCATATATTATTTAGTTTCATCTCTAACTGCCTGATTTGCCCATTCGTTCTTTAGTAGGGTGTTCTTTAACCTCCATGTTTTTGGAGGTTTTCCATACTTCTTCCTGTGATTGATTTCATGTTTCAAAGCATTATGATCTGAGAGTGTGCATGGTATGATCTCAATTCTTTTATATTTATTGAGGGCTGCTTTATGTCCCAGAATGTGATCTATCTTGGAGAATGTACCATGTGCACTTTAGAAGAAAGTGAATTCCCTGGCCTCAGGATGTAGAGTTCTAAATATATCTGTCAGATCGATCTGGTCCAATGTGTCTTTCAAGTCCATTATTTCTTTAGTGTATTTCTGTCTGGTTGACCTATCCATTGCTGTAAGTGGAGTATTAAAGTCCCCTGCTATTAGCACATTCTTATCTATAAGCTTGTTTCTGTTTGTGTTTAATTGTTTTAGATATTTAGGTGCTCCCATATTTGCTGCATTGATATTTATGATTGTTAGTTCTTCCTGATGGATAGACCCTGTAATTATTATGTAGTGCCCTTCTTCATCTCTTAGTATTGTCTTTAATTTAAGTCCAGTTTGTCTGATATAAGTATAGCTACTCCGGCTTTCTTTCGATTTCCTGTAGCATGTTAGATATTTCTCCATTCACTTACTTTTAATCTGAAAGTATCTTCCAGTCTAAAATGACTTTCTTGTAGACAGCATATTGATGGAGTTTGTTTTTTTATCCATTCTGCTACCCTATGTCTTTTGATTGGAGCATTCAGGCCATTTACATTCAGTGTTATTATTGAAATATGTGGGTTTAGAGTCTTTGTATCTTTTGTAGGGTTCATGTTTGTGGTGGTGTCTCTGGTATCTTTGTTCCTTGCAACCTTTCCTTCAGAGCGTCCCCCTCAGGAATTTTTGTAGGGATGGCTTAGTGGTGACAAATTCTTTCAATTTTTGTTCATTTGGAAAGACTTTTATCTCTCCTTCAATTCTGAATGACAGGCTTGCTGGATAGAGGATTCTTGGCTGCATATTTTTACTGTTCATCACATTGAAGATCTCCTGCCTTTCCTTTCTGGCCTGCCAAGTTTCAGTAGATAGGTCTGTCACCACTCTGATAGGTTTCCCTTTGTATGTTAGGGCCTTTTCTCCCTAGCTGCTTTCAAAATTCACTCTTTGTCCTTGTATTTTGCCATTTTTACTATGATATGCTGTGCAGCGGATCGATTCAAGTTACGTCTGAGGGGAGTCCTCTGAGCCTCTTGTATTTCAACATTTGCTTCCTTCCCCAGGTCGGGGATGTTCTCTGCTATAATTTGTTCCAGGTGTCCTTCAGCACCTTTCCCTTTCCCTTCCTCTTCTGGGATTCCTATGATACGGATATTGTTGCATTTGACCATATCGCTGAGCTCTTGAATTCTTCTTTCCTGTTCTTGGATCAGTTTGTCTCTTTTTTTTGTCAGCTTCTTGTTTTTCTATCATGGTGTCTTCCAAATCACTTAGTCTCCTTTCTGCCTCTTCAATCTGTGCATTGGAGGCCTCCAATTTATTATGTATCTCATTTATCACATTTTTAAATTCTTCATGTCTATTTTTATTTTCCATTCTGTCTGTAGCCATAGTTTCTTTGATGTCCCCTATGTTTTTTCAAGCCCAGCTATTAATTTTACAATTATTATATTAAAACCTTGTTCAGTTATGCTGCTTATATCTGTTCTGAGCAGTTCATTAGCTGTCATTTCTTCTTGGAGTTTCTTTGGAGGGGAGCTCTTTCGTTTCGTCATTTTAGTTAGCTTTCTAGCTCTCGTTGGTTTTAATGACCTGTTAATGCTCTCTGTATCTATGAGTGCTGCCATATCCAAGAAGACTCTTTGACTGTCGAGGGCCTATCCTTTCAGAGAGTGTTTTTTGAATGGTATCTCTTGGTCTCTCTTGTTGGGACCTTGGTTATTTTATTTTCCTATTCCTAGTGATATTTGGGACTCTCCACCTCGTGTACTCTGGCTTGTTTCTTGAGGTAGCCCTGGAAAAGAAAACAGACAGACAAACACACAGGGAGGAGGAGCACACAAATGCCAGGCTAATTCAACTAACATGCAAAGCGAGTGGGAAAAGGAAAAAGTTAAGAGAAAAGACGGAGGAGGGAGGGCGAATAATAGGGAGTATAAAATACATAAAAGGGTCTAAAAGGAGAAAAGAAAAGGAAAAAAGAAGAAAACCGATGGACAAGGAATGGTTTAAAGCATATAACCAGATTTCCCAGCTACAGTTAAATAGCCGTGTGTATGCAGTGCTGGTTGAAGAGCATAGAGAAAGAGAGAGAAGACAGGGCGGGGATGAGGCAAAATTGGAAATAGAACAAACAGGCAGAAGGGATAAGAAAATTTTTTCAAAAAGCTAAAGGGTAGAATATGGTTGGATAGGTGAGAGAATGATGCTGGTATTATCCAGAGAAACTGTATAGTCTAATTACTCCTAAGAGAAAGATGGAAAATGTCGGTAGGTGTAGAATTTACATCTACAGAATGGACTCGTGATTGTTTAAGCAAGCTGGCGACCAGAGTTAATCAGGTCAGTGTTCTGGGGAAAAAAGAGAGAAAAGAGAAAGAAGAAGAAAGAAAGAAAAAAAAAGGGGAGAAGGGCAGCTCTCAAGCAGGGATGGGCATGGCGTGATCCAATGCCTCAGGCGGGAGTTCTGCCTTGACGGTTGTGGGGAGGAGAGTGACGGTGCTCCAGTCCCTTCTTGTACCAAGAGCTGCACCTCACTTTTTTGGGCGTGTAAACTCCCCGTACCGGGGGCGCAGCCAAAGATGGTTGCACTCTTCAACCCAGGCCAGTCCCAATCTCCTAATCCCAGTCCACGGGCCCCGCTGAAATTGCCTTAGACACAACTTCCCAGGCAACCCCCTCGGGGCAATTCCAGGCCTCCTGCCTCGCTCTGGGGGTGGAGTCTGAATTGCTGCTTCCTTCTCTGGGTCAGGCTGGCGCACAGGGGCGGGGGCTTGCCTGACGGGTGCCCTGAGCCCGCTGGAGTGAGGAAAACCAGGTCCCTCTATGGCTCGTCACCCGAAACACGAACTCAGAGGCAAATTTCCCAGTTTTTAGCTCTTTGCCTTCCCTCTAGAGTTCCAGCCTGCCAGGAGCGCGGACGCCCGGTGCCCGTGCGCGGCTCTTCCAGGGGCCCAAGCCAGCGGGGAGGACAATGGCGGCAGGCGCGCCGCCACTCTGAAGTCCAGCCACCAGGAGCCTGCACAAAGAAGCAGTCTGTGCGCTCAGTGCCCCCGGGACCAGTTGGCGCGAGGGGACCTGGCGTGCAGGTATTTGGCAAGTACGGTCTTTCTATGCCCCGAGCGGAGCCTCCTCCCCCCCCCCCCCGAGCGGAGGCTTTTCTGTTTCGGACTCTCTTTTTCCCCTCTCACTCCCCATAGAGGGTAGAGGGTGATCGCCTCCGACCCTGGAGTCTCCGATCCCGGCCCGATTTTATCTTCCCCAGTTCGCACGCACGTTAGAAGGCTTTCTCAGTGGATTCTGTGTCCTTTTTCTCCCAATCTCTCAGGTCTTGTGAGGTTACCAATGGCTTCAGATCTTTTCCGTGTGATGTATGGGCGCGAGTGCAAGTACGGAGCTCCTTACTTCTCCGCCATCTTGCCCCACCACAGTTGGCTTGATTTTGATGGGAGTTCTCTAGTCTCCTGGATCTGGATGCTTGTTTCCCTTGGTCAGTTAGGGAAGTTTTTAGCTGTTATTTCCTCAAATAGATTTTCTGCCCCCTTTTCTCTTCCTTCTGGGACTCCTATAGTATGAATGTTACTATGTTTGCTGTAATCACTGAGTTCCCTTAGTCTTGTCTTGTGTTGCAGAATTCTGTTCTCTCTTTGGTTCAGTGTGATGAATTCCCATTGTTCAGTCTTTGAGATCACTAGTTTGTTCCTTTGCTTCTTCCATCCCTCTGTTCATTCCAGCAAGTGTGTTTCTCCTTCATTGTCTTGTTAATCTCTACTATGTTATTCCTTATCTCTGTGTCAAGGGTCTCACTCTTCTACTCGTTTCACAACTCCAGTAAGTATCCTTATGACCAATGCTTTAACTTGTGTATCAGGTATGTGAATTACCTCTCTTTTGCTTAGATCTCTGGCTGTGGCTTTGTCTAGTTCTTTCACTGTGGGTAAACATATCTGTGTCCTCATTCTGTCTTTCTCTGGCTCTATTTCTCTGTGTTAAGAAAATCAGCTATGTCTTCTGCTCTTGAATCTAATGACTTTATGAAGAAGAGGTCCTCTGCAGTGTATATGTCACCATTTACCGGAACTTGGACCTTCAGGACAATATCCTATGGATATTGCCCAGTCCCTGCTGTTGTGTCTGTGTTTCTTTTCATTTCAATACAGGTGTCTGTACTGATTCTGTGCCTGTTGTGGGCTGGGTTTTCTATCTGCAGTGTTAGCGAGGCCCAGGCAGGCCATATTTGCGGTGGTATGCCTGCTGGGTAACTTGGAAGCATGGCTGGAGTGTTCACAAAATTGCACAAGGCTACTAGTCCTATGCCAGATTTCCTGATGTCCTTTGGTGGCCAGAGGCTATGCACCAGGGCAGCCAAGGGCCTGACCCTATGCACAGAGTATAATGGTGGCTGGGGACATGTGGCTGGGTGAGACACATGAGGGTGGTTGGGGGTGCACAGCTGGATGTTGTGCAGATGTGTGCTGTGAAAGGTATGCATGCAGCCGGCCGGACAGGGTGCCCATGTGTTATCTTTTTACAAATTTATCCCTGAGCCCAGCACTGCGGCCAGCAGGCTTAGCATGGGTGAACCCCAGTGGACTCTTGGGACTGGCACATAGCTAGCAGGTTAGGCATCAAGAGTCTGTGCAGCCCCACCCCCTGGGAGGTGCTTCTGTGCTTTTTCTGTGGGTAGTGGGGGAGAAAAAGGTGACTGTGAGCTCCTTCGTTATTAAGGAAATCCCCCAAGACATTCAGAAATCAGCTTGAACACATCAGTCTCCTGTTGCCTCCGGCACTTTGTAAACTGCCATGTTTACATTGCCTCTCCACATAGGCAGAGACCTGGCTATATCACTCACCCTCCTAGATCCCCCAGTGCTGAGTCAGCTGACCTCCTAAGCTCCACCATCCAAACTCCCTTTGTATCTAACATTAATGTTTCTTTTGAGTTAAGGACTAATTTATATTTTACATTTTCAGATATTGTCCAGGTGTCTGAATGCTTGCATTGGGGTACCTCCTTTTCCAATAGTTTATATTCCCATATGTGTTGCAGTCGGTCTACCTTTGGACTTTATCCTCTCTTGTATCACTCTATCCACCCAACTTTGTTGCCTACTTTAATGATGAGGGCTTCATAACTGGATTTGTTTTCAAAAAATGGCACGAGCTGCAGTTCTAATTATGACAAAAAGCACAGGCTTCCTGTGTTAGATATTTAAAAACAAGGCAGATATCTTGGACACTTGTGCTGAGAATGTCACTCTTTTTTTTTGCCAGCCCTCTTCTCCACCCTTGGAGACAAAAATCCCCTTTTTTCACACAGAAATGTAGGTGACGTCAGTAGAAAAAGGTCCCTTCTCTTCCCTTTGTCTCTCCAACTCCCTGTTGCCAACTTCTCCCTCTCCCTTTTGCCAACTTCTTCCTCTCCCTTTCTGTGACTCAATCCCCCAGGCCCACTGCTCCACTCCATCCATGATCAGGCTGTCCTCCAGCTGCTGGCCTGTGCCCTGGCCATCCCTCAGTGAGGAATCTGGGAGAGGATATGGAGTTCATGGGACCAATCAAGAAATCTCTGCTCCTTAGAGCCCTCCTGCACATGGTGCTGTCTGGGGACAGCTGGCATCCTGGGTGAGGGTCTGACTCCATGTGTGGCCTCCCCACACATGTCATCTCCTGTAGTCACTGCTGGTCCCTCCTCCTCACCCACTATTAGAAGTCAGTTATATGCTAGGGACAGACACCTGTCTATCTGACCCCGAGGCACCAGGGAGTCAGTGAATATTTCTACAGTAAGTAATATTTCTATTTCCCATAAATCCAGATATAGGAATTTCCTGCCACTCCGGAAAACTCCCTTGGGGTCCCCTGCACAAAGGGTGATCTCACTACTATCCTCCATCATCACCATTTCTGTTTGTTCCCTGTGTGTACAGGAACTCACTGTGTGCAGTGATGGGGAATGAGAGTACGTCCTCCTAGAAGCAGATCCTGATCCAGAGACAGAGCCATGGAAAGACAGAGATGGAAAGCTGTAGTCAGGGTAATGACAGGGGTCCAGCAGGCGTGGCTCATGGCCAACCCTGAATTGTAGGTTGACCTAGGCTGAAGGCCAATGTAGGCACTCAGCTGACCTCGATCCTATCTCACTGAGAGATAGGAACTTGGGCAGACAAGTATTTCCATAAAGCCGAGTTAAATTTCCTATATCTCCAGGGCATGTTTTCCAACAAATATCCAGATCCTGTAGAAAACCCACGGAGACAACAACCTTTTTAGATTATTACCTAGATGCACTTTGACAAAAACGACATTTCAGTGATGAACCCTGCATTGTGCACTGAGAGTTATCCCACATAGCAGCTCTGTGTGGTCCTCATAATCCCTTTTCAGGCTGTGCCCAGAAATGACCTCCAACTGCATCTCATTGACCCCAACACCCTCCCCTTTGCACCTCCTCAAACTCTGCTAGATGTCCTCAATTTCCCTTCCTTTTCTGTGTGATGCATGTTTTTCCCGTTTCTACACATGATCCTTCAGTGGTGCTTCCATTATTGTGATCACAAGGTGTGTGTCATATAATGCATGTGCCCAATTTCACACAGGACACATGAGGCACCTACACTTAGGGGTGCATCTCATCCTTCCCAGAACACAAAACATTGTGTCTGTAAAATATGTACCAATACTGCCTTTGTGTCAAAATCCTTTTTCTTTTGGCAAGAGAAGGCTATAGCCAACTTCTGTACTGGGAAATGGCACAGTACATCCTGAGAAACTTGACATATGTTACACTGTCCCCGGCCAGGTTTGCAGTTGAATTGCCAAGCCCTCACAACCAGCTCTGCATCATTCCCACCACGTCTTTCACGAAGAAGACGAATATGCTCTACAAGTCACTCACCCAGCTCAGTCCATCTTACCAAATGGAGTAGATGGAGCAACTGATGGAGGAGGAGGAGGTTACCCACAGCCCATGACTGGTGATGAAGAACGGTCCATGGGGTAGGACATGCAAGGCGATCCTGGTTAAGACCAGGCTCTCTTGTATGCCTAATGTCCCGCAAAACAGAAATTGAAGGCATAACATTTCAAAGGCTGTGTCACCACCCTCTTTCTGAAGGGTAAGGTTAGGATAGTCACTGTTTAGTAAAGCATATAGAGGCTGAGCCTTAACAGAGAAGTGTGGAATCCAGTTTCCACAGTGGACAGCCAGTCCAAGAAAGCCTGGTAATTGGCTCTTAGTTTTAGGTTGTGAGAAATTGAGGGTGCCTTGATCTGCCTGGATTTAGATGTGGGCCTTGTTCGGAGAACAAGTGAGCTAAATACCTAACCCGAGTTTGAGCAAAGTACGGTTTTCCTTTGGAGAATTTAAAGCCTTATAAAGCCACAAGTTTTCACAGGTGGCTGCTGTCTTTGTGTGAAGAGGCATGAGGAGGGGAGTAGAGAAGCCAGTCATCTACACATTGTAGCAAAGTAGAGCCTGCAGAACACTTTCCATCATCCAAATCAGTTTTTAAGGTTTGTGGGAAATATGAAGCATTCTGTGAAACCCAGAGAGGTAACATCCAGGTGTATGGTCATTCTCTGCAAGTGAAGGCCAAAAGAGACTGGCTCTCCTTATCAACTGGTATGCTACAAACTACACCACAGAGGTCAAGTACAGTTAAGACTTTGCTGTAGTGGGAGTGGACATGGGTAGAGATATGAGGTTTGTGAAGATGCAAATATCAAGGGATAACAGTGCTATTTATTGCTTGGAGGTCCTGGACAAAGTACTATCCTCAGCAGTTGGGTTTTCTAACAGGTATCCTAGAGGCATTACATGGACTATAGCAGGGGATCATGTGGCCGTGAGCCTTGTAGCCTTCTATTATGGTGTTGGTGCCTTCAAGACCTTCTTAATTTATAGGGTGTTGATTCATTCTAGGGAGAAATTTTGCAGGACCAATTTGAATCTTGATGGGTGGTACACTGTGGATTCTGCCAAGATGAGTTGAAGATTGTGCCCATAAAATGGATGGTAGCTGATCTAATAGGAAGAAATGATATATGCCTCAAGGCTCAGCTATAGTGCCAGCAGAGACACGGAATAGAAAATGTGCCAAAGGACCATTTCTTTCCCCTCTTTGCTATTTTGGTTACTGTTGTCAAATTCTAGAATTATGTTTCCCTTTTGGGCAAAAGAAATTCCACCATTATATTTTTCTAAGAAATGTCAGTCCAGTTAATGAATAGGGACTGAAGAACTAAGGAGAATGGGGTGTGTGTCTCTCAAAGGGCCTGGATCCAAGGGAATAGGTTCAGAGATAGGACCCTGTTGAGATTTAATAGATCTCCACTAATGGAACTATGTTTGTACTCCAAGGCTGGGGCTGCTTTATACCACTGGGATTAGTTCCAACTTCATTAAATACAGAAATATATTCATTCTCAATCTGGAGAGTAGTTTTTCCAAACAGATTAAGAGGGAGTTTTGAGAAGTGTTCAGTATTTCCTTGAAATCCCATCTTTGGCAATTGGGAGGACATTGAAAAGGTGGGCAAAAGGGCTGAAGGACCTTGAAGCTCTTAAATTTATAACCATCTTTTTTCCAGTGTCCAGGTTCTTGCAGTAACAGTAGGAACTAGGTTTCTAGTTTTCTTTCTTTCCTTTTTTTTTTCCTTTTATTTTGGCGTTAGTGGGGGTGGGGGGACTTTATTTTCTGCAGTTGAGCATTGAAAATTTAAGAGTCTTTCCACTAGATGACTCATCTAGGGTCTGAGCAAAGTAGTTTTCCAGGTGACTTAAGCCTGGAGTGGACAAAGTTTCCCATTCCATCTTGGTCCTTTTAACTAAAAGGGAAAGATCCCAGACTAGCAATTAATAAACATAGATCTAAAGAGGAGCAGAGTTTTCAGTAAAGACAATTTGGAGTCCAAAGTGATAATCATGGAGTAGATTGATGGGTTTTTGGTTTTTTGTTTTTGTTTTTGTATAAGACTGAATTTTGTTCCCAACATCAGACTTATGGAAAGCCATTAAATTGCTCAGGGGAGGGGTATCTGAGTGGCTCAGTCAGTTAAGTGTCCAGCTCTGGATTTTGGTTCAGATCACGATTTCACGGTTTGTCAAGCCCCACATTGAGCTCTGTGCTGACAGCTCAGAGCCTGCTTGGGATTCTCTCTCTCCCTCTCTCTCCTCCTCCTCCAGTCACTCTCTCTCTCTCAAAAAAAAAAATTAAAAACTATTCATTAAAATTTGCTTTTAGAGAATTCCAGCAAGGTTTTGAGGATCTAGCAAAAAGTTAGCAATCTCTTCTTCTAAATCTTCTTTCCTTCCTAGGCTTGATTGGTATTTATTTTTCTCCACTTGTATCAGAGCATTATGACATTTTCAGTGTTGGGGATAGTACACGGAGGGAAGGAGTTTCTTTTGTTTTTTAAGTTAGATCTTAGTTAGCTAGCATACAGTGCAGTAATGATTTCAGAAGTAGACTTCAGGTATTTATCCCCTACATATAACACCCAGTGCTCATCCCAACGTGTGTCCTCCTTAATGCTCCTGGTGCCCATTTAGCCCATCTCTACCCATAACCCCTTGATCTACCTTCAGTTTCTTCTCAGTATTTAAGTGTCTCTTATGCTTTGTCCCCGTCACTGTTTTTATATTCTTTTTGTTTCCTTTCCCTTTTGTTCATCTGTTTTGTATCTTAAATTCCACATATGAGTGAAGACATATGATATTTGTCTTTTTCTGACTGACTAATTTCACTTAGCATCCTACACTCGAGTTCTATCTACATTGTTGCAAATGGTAAAATTTCATTCTTTTCCATCACACAGTAATATTCCATTGTATATCTGTACCACATCTTCTTTATCCATTCATAAGCTGATGGACTTGTGGGCTCTTTCCATACCTTGGCTATTGTTGGTTGACGGAGTCCAGCTCCAGCTGGTCCAGGGGACCCTGATGGATGGACAGTGGCAGCAAGAGAGGGGTGAGAGCGCCACAAGATTCTTTCTGGTCACCAGCCAGGCATCCCCACACTGTCTGAGACTCAACTTTATTTTATGATTTAGTGTTTGGAGGATGGCACAGAAGTAGCATTCTGATGATAAATTCTTTGATCAGTAAAAACTTTCCAGAACATTGATATGCATAGGTATATGTGGAACAGCCCAGAAGTGGCATTCTCATGATAGTCTTTGATCAGTAAAAAATACTCCAGAGCATTGATATACATAAGTGTATGGGGAACAGCCCAGAAGTGGCATTCAGATATAAACAAGATAATATTTTTAGCAAAGCAAAGGCAAAAGTTAGTTCTTTGCAGCAGGGGTCAATAGCCTGTTTATTGATTAATGGGAGGTATTAAGAAAAACAGGTTTTTCAGGAACAATGTTGCTTCCATAACCACAAAAGAAGTGCCTACAGTAAATTCCTTCACAAATTACAATCAGCATATCAAGGCCAGAATGATTCACTCTGAATATCAATCAACAAGGTGCCTTGGGGGGTTGGTGTTGAAGCAGAAACAATTGAGTGGGGGTGGATATCGGTGCCATCTGACTCTAAGAGTCTGTGCAAACAGCTTAATCTCACAAGGAGTTTTTCTCAACTTGTGAGTTCAGAAATGGCTCCCAACATCTCCCCCTTTCTTTTTAAATGAAAGTTGTGTAGCTCCACATTTACCCCGTGAAACTCACAATTAGTTATTTTAAGGAAACAGGGTACAAGGCACAAAATGAGCACTAACACTCCAGCTACCATGCCAACGTTTCTCAGGAGTGAAATTGGCCCTTGAGAGCTAAAGAGGTTCTGTAACCCTTGCGGAAAGGAGGTTGCAATCTGTGAAGAAGGAACAAAGGTAGAGGATGCATTAATAGCCTGAATCTGTTCATGAAGGGTTTGGACATCAATGCTAAAATTAGAATGATTCCAAATGCCAAGCAGATGATTTTGGATGTTCTCCCAAGTGTAGATGGTATCATTATGTTGGAGAAGAGATCCAATTATACTTGTGACACTGAAGTGCCAAATGAAATTTTAGAAAACTTAATTCATTTCCAATAAACAATGCAGCCTCTTCTAAGGCATTAACCTTAGTGTCCAATTTCCTGTCAAGTATTTCTTTTTTTTTTTTTTTTAATGTTTTATTTTTTTCCAGGAGAGAGAGAGAGACAGCGTGAGCAGGGGAGGGTCAGAGAGAGAGGGAGTCACAGACTGAAACAGGGCCCAGGCTCTGAGCTGGCAGTCAGCACAGAGCCCGACGCGGGGCTCGAACCCACGAACCGCGAGATCATGACCTAAGCGAAAGTCGGACGCTTAACCGACTAAGCCATCCAGGCGCCCCTCCTGTCAAGTATTTCTTGAGTGGCCAATGCAAAAGAGACATTTTTTTGTCACCTGGTTAACATGTTGGGCTGTATGTACCTCCTGGACAAGGGAGATGGTAGAAGTAGTTACAGACCCTATGATGGCAATTAATGCCATAATGCCCAATATTAAGGCTCCGGTGAATCGCTTTGGATGTATGAGAGCATAATTGATCTCCTGTAAGACCTGAAACCCATAATCATCGTTCCAAGGGATATTTAGTTTTACAGCGTACATAACATAAGGAGGCAGTCTTAATACAATTAAAAACTTAATTCCGTTATGAGGAGAAATGCAGTTAGTTAGAACACATCCTGTACATGTAATATAATAACTTTCATCCTTGTTCAATTCAACAGTAAACCTATATTAGAATATAGGAGAGCATATGTTGCTTGGACACAGGCAGTGACAGCGTGATTGGTAGGGCCATTTGGACAAGTCAGTATAATGAGACGCATTGCAGCCACAAGCTGCCAAATTTCAGTTTGTTTAAAGAGAACTGCCATCGGGGCGCCTGGGTGGCTTAGTCGGTTAAGCGTCCGACTTTCGCTTAGGTCATGATCTCGCGGTTCGTGGGTTCATGCCCCGCGTCGGGCTCTGTGCTGACTGCCAGCTCAGGGCCTGGAGCCTGTTTCAGTCTGTGACTCCCTCTCTCTCTGGCCCTCCCCTGCTCACGCTGTCTCTCTCTCTCTCTCCTAGAAATAAAAAAAAAAGAGAGAGAGACTGCCATCAATAGTAATTGTTAGCCCATCCATTAGTGGGCCATCTATTAACTGATAAGGGCCCATGCAGGGTCGGATCCTCATTACAAAAGGTAATGAGGGGTATAAGAGTATCTGACCAAGAGTATCTGGGTGAGTTCTTAAAAGAAGACCTATAGTTAACAGAGGGCATGGGATTAGACCAATCATATATTATTTGTTTAGTGTATATCAAATAATAACCCATTCACATAGGATACATACAAGACCACCAGTGAGGATAACCCTTGTTAAAGTCAATGAGCATCCAGACATTGTCATTTGAGTTATCGTTAGGAAGTCTGGAAAGGAGGTGGCTTGTTGCAGCAACTGATTTTTTTTAGGAATGGAATGTTCATTATCAGTAATAGGGTCTCCACTTCCCGGAACCCACATATATATAAACCAAAATTCCCACCTTCCTTTAACTTCAGCTGGAGAATCAGTTAACGGAAGAGATGGGAAGGCATCTCTTAAGAGCATGGTCATAAGAAAAACATGGGAGGAGAACTGGATTTTCCAATATAGGAAAAATTAGGATTGATATGAGGCATCAAGAACATATGCTTGGATTTTATTAAGCTTCTTAGAACAGTGGGGTTTTAGTTTACATCAAGGTTGGAAATTTTTGACTACTGATTCTTCAAATATTTTTTGTTTCTTCCCATAACCTCTCCTTCTGGGATTCCAATTACATGTATATATTAGGCTGTTCACTGTAGTCCCAGAGGTCATTGATTTTTTTTTTCAGTTTTTTCTCTGTGTGTTTAATTTGAATAATTTCCTCTTTTTTTTTAAGTTTGTTTATTTATTTTGAAAGAGAGAGAGAACGAGGTGGGGAGGGGCAGAGTGAGGTGGGGACAGAGTATCTGAAGCAGGGTGTATCCTGATAGCAGAGAGCCCAATGCAGGACTGAACTCCACAAACTGTGAGACCATGACTGACCTGAAGTCAGATACTTAACCTATTGAGCCACCCAGGCATCCCTAATTTGAGTAGTTTCTAATGCTATGTCTTCAAATTCACTTATTTTTCTTCCACAGTGTCTAATCTGATATTACTACCATTTAGTGTATTTTTTATTTCAGGTATTTTTATTTCTATATTCCAACATTGGTCTTTTAAAATGTCTTATTTTTTTTTCCCGTCATGGTTATGTTTTGAGCATATGGAGTATATTTACAATGGCTGTTTTATTTTCATTGTCAGCTAATTCTTTTTCTGTGTTATTTTTGAGTCTGTTTCTATTGACCGCTTTATCTTTTTTCTATTTATGGGTCACATTTTCCAGCTTATTTGTATTCTTGGTATTTTTCTTATTGGATGCCTGACATTGTGAATTTTACATTACTGGGTGCCTGATTTTAAGTATTGATTTTAATATCTTTGGGCTTTGTTTTGGGACATGTTGAGTTACTTAGGATCATTTTGATCCTAACAAGGCTTTAATTCAGGGCCAATTTAACATCATTGCTAAGGCAACATCCCTCTGAGGACATTACCAAATGACCTATTTGGGAAATGACCATATTAGGAAATCTTTCTACTCTGGCTGGTACTAATACAAATTATAATCAACTCTGTGTGAGTACTAGGAATTGTCCCACCTACTCTTTTCCTGTGGTTCTTTCCAAGCTTTGGAAAGTTTATTCATACAAATATACAGTACTTGGCCCAAAACTCAAAGGGTTTTTTCTGTAGATCACCACAGCTCTTCTCTGCATCTCCTTCCTATTATTTTTCTAGATGCCTTGGCCTTCCCAAACCCTAATATATGTCTCCACAAGTCAGAGAGACTGTTAGGCTCTTGTTGCAATTCTACTCCTGACAATATGGCCTGTAAAGTCCTCTGTACAATAAGCTGGGGCAATAGTAGGACTCATTTCATCTGTTATCCTTCTCTTGGAGATCACTATTCTATGCTGCCTGTTGTCAAATGTCTGAAATCTGCTCTTTCATTCATACATTTTATTTCATTTTCGTGTTGTTAAGGTAAAAAGTTAAGTCCAAACCTGTTACCCCATTATGGCTAGTAGCCTAAAGTTGAGTCCTTGACTTTTTCTAGGAGTGAAGACAGATCATCCATAGTAATAGAAGAGAAAGTGAAATGTATGGGCCCAGATGCATACAGGTATGTGAATGTGGCACTGGCAGTTTACAATTTTTATTTTTATTGTTTATATTTCCTTAGTGAAATAAGTTACAAAATTCCTGGCTTAGCGTGGGGATAGGAAAAGAGGTGTTGGAAGTTTGGTGGAGAGAAAGTGTGGCCTAGAAGAGGGGGAGGGTGAATGAACTAGATAATAAAACGTGGTTGCCATGCAGCAGAGTCTTCTTAAACTGGTGATCATGAATTTCATGTCAGAGCTTTAGTTTTGTTTTACTCCAGACATGTTTAGCTGTGTAGTATAAGTGCATAATGGTTGGGTTAAACCACTCTGTGATTTTACCAAGTGTCAGAAAATTCTTTTTCTTTTTTTTTTTTTTTAATTTTTTAAATGTTTTATTTATTTCTAGGAGAGAGAGACAGCGTGAGCAGGGGAGGGTCAGAGAGAAAGGGAGTCACAGACTGAAACAGGCTCCAGGCTCTGAGCTGGCAGTCAGCACAGGACCCGACGCGGGGCTCAAACCCACGAACCGCGAGATCGTGGAAAGTCGGACGCTTAACCGACTAAGCCACCCAGGTGCCCCAGAAAATTATTTTTCTAAAAAAATTATTATTTTTTGAAATGAGGCAAACTGAGTCCAATGTCATTCTTTGTCATTTGGCCACCCAAGGATTATATAGAAGAACAAATTTAGTTCAACTCACAGTTAACTATTGATTAAAGGTCCTAGGTAATATGTGGAGGTGCATACTAAACTGTAGCTTTTTGTCTAGTAGGGATGCAGATCATTACTGCCCAGTGGAACATATAATTTATGAGCCTTGTTAAATGTTAACTAGGTTTGTACCTCATGTAGCAATCCTGTACTTAGCTTCTTAAGTGCTCTTTGAACTGGTTATAATGTCTTCCTAATTTCCTCATTAACTAATTAATTGAATAAAATATTTAATCTGCATTCATTTAACATTAACTAATTAATTGAATAAAATATTTGATCTCCAGTCATTTAATATTTGCATCAGAGTCTCGTTTACAAAAGTTACTATACTTTAACACAAGGAAGCACATCAAAATGAGAGAGAAGCAAGGGAGCTGATGCTGTATTCAGGGCAATAAATATAATGATTGACCATAGAATTGAATCTGGGAAAGGAGATACATGAGGAGAAGAGAGGAGCAAAGGTCTGTGAAAAGGTGGAGAAAACAATACAATGTAGGTTTTGGTGTAGTAGAAGATTGTTGGAGGCCAAGTACTAGAGGAAGTAAGCTAGAGAGATAGTGATGATTAGAAACTGATGATATATAAAGTTATAGTTGTTGGTAAAAATAAAATTTATAGTATGACCTTTGGAAGAGAAGAGGTCAAAGAACTGAGGAGTTCATTTTTTGGGAGGATTATTCTGACATCATCAAGAACCATAATAGGAGTATATTGGGGAAGTGACAATGCCTCAAGAGTAAAATATTCAAAGAATGATGGACTGTAATCAGCTGGTTGATAAGTGACTGTCACAAGGAAGAGCAGTAGACAGCATAATATAATGACATAAAATCAAAGTTGGATGCTTTTAGAGAAGAGGAAGAGGAATTGTCTAGAACCAGGAAAAAGGACTGAGGAGAACCCTAAAGCCCCCTTCTCCCAGATCTACTGGCCAGGGAGATGTGGAGGAGAAAGCAATAATTATTTGAGAAAGCTACAGGAGCAACTTTATCCAAACTTTATCCTTAAGGGAGAGTCAACCTTTAGTGAGGGAAAGAAAATGAAAACATCCAGAGGAGAAGTTGAGCATATAGGACGTTTTGCTGTTGCTGAACAGTGAGTTCCAAAAGGCACATTCAAGTTATTTCAGGAGGTACGGAACAGTGGGAGATGGGATCAGGAAAGGTGGTGTGTAGGGTCATGTGACTATTAGAGTAAGGGAGATGGGGAAGAATAGGGAGACCTGGAATTTTTTAGGAAACACATGCAATACTAAAAAGCAGAGCGAAAATAGCCTTGATAATAGTGATGAGATGAGGGTGGGAAGGTCTTGCTAAGAACACGCAAAGCTGTAGGATCTCACTTGAACCCATGCTTAATGCTAAAAGGCAAGCAGAAGACCACTTGTACTTACTGTGTGTGTCTGTGGAAACAGGATTTTGGGGGTACATGCATACCAAAAGGAAATAGCTAACAATAATGTAGATAGGAAATATATGGTGACTGATTATGGTTACTGCATAGCGGCCTAGAAAGTTTTAAGGTTGAAAAGTCAGCATGGGAATCTATTGGAGGTTAATTTGAAAGGCCTAAATAAACTTAACCAGCTTTTCCGCTTCTGGGCAAATGCCTGCGCTACGGGAAGCCATTACCTAACCAGCTCTTTCTGCTTCTGTAACAATGCTTAAGGCTCGCTTTCCCGCCGCCGGGTTGCCCAAGCGACTAGCTTCATGTTCCCTCTGTCACTCTACCTCACTACCCTGGCAACACCCAATCAGGAAAGGCCAGCAGCCACCCCCCACCTTGCTGAGGGAAGGGCCTGGAGAAGGCTGAATTCAAAGGTATCCCAAATGTTGTAATTAGATCCAGCCAAACCTGATGGGGGGAACCAATCAGATACGGTATATGTTCACATTTGAGTGTTAACCAATGGCAAACTTGTAACCATGGAAATCTGTCCCTCCCCATGACTTGTTACCTCTGTCTATAAAAAGGCTGCAGAGGCTTTGTTCGGGGCCTCTCTCAGCGTCACCGGCAACGAGTGAGTGCGCGGAGGTCCGGGTTCGAACCTGCGAATAAACAACCCTTGCCGCTTGGCTTTGACTCTGGTCTCTGGTGGTCTGTTTTTGGGGTTCTCTCGAATTCTGGGCGTTTCAAATTGAGTCAGGTTAGTAAAAATGATGCAATTTGAGGTTAGGAATATTAGTCTGGTAGTGGAGGGGATTGAAGCTGGAGAGTGAGACCAAATGGGTCCAGTAATCCAAGGATGATGAAGTGATGAGGATAAGAACAAGGGAGAAGTCATGGATAAAGAAAGGAGTGGACCCAGAGACATCTTGAGAGGAGAATCTGTTGGGTACTGAAGCACTTATATGCTGATTATTAAGAAACAAGGGCATCAACGATGACTGAGGTTTCCATGTTACATGGTAGAACGGTGGTAACATTCATAGATGACAATAGGATGTCTAAGTGAATATATTTTGCTGACAGGTGGATATATGAGAGCAGTGTTAACCAGGAATAGCTGCCAGGCCGTGCTTCCTAGATTCTAAAGAGATAGTATGAGTGTTTAATTTAATCTAACCCCTTATCCCCACCAGGAGCTGCACTGAAAGCAATCTTTCAGCTTCCACTATTTCACTTTCTTTTCCTTGAGGCTGGGTTAAACAAACTCCTGATCTGTTCGTGTTTTTCTGTTTGACTTTGAGCACAAGGACATGCTCAGGGAACATTTGGTACCTGCAGAGCCTCAACTTTTGCAGGGTTTTGGGCAGGATCACTAATTAGATTCCAGTAGGCAGGAATGGCCACTCAGCATGGAGAGGTACCCCTGAGTCTCATGACTGCTCCAAAAGTATCGTTCCTATTCACAGCTGTAACTTGGCAGTCTGCTTGATGGTCAGTAGAAACTTCCAGGCAATGATGTTCCTTTTTCAGTTCAATAGTGAAGAATCAAATACGCTCCATGACCGGCTTCAGGAGGCGGCAGAAATTAAGAGGCCCAAATTTCTTAGGCATGACTCAGCAGGCTTAAACAACCGCCATTCCCCCTGCCCGAACCAATCACTGGGGGTTGGGAAGTACCTGTCTTTCCCGCCGCTTCTCGGGCCGCCTAGTTTTAAACTCACCGATCCCTCTTCGCCGCACTGACCTCTGCCGCCACCCTGTCCTATCACATTGTAGTTTCCGCCCATCACCCCTTTCCCGCCCTGTCTGAAATAAAAACCTTACCCCTCCATTATTCGGGGCTCTCAGCATAGATCCACTGCGTTGGTGAGGTCTGGGAGCCTGAGCTTAGGCCGGATAAACGCCCTTTACTTTTGCATATGTGACTCGGACTCCTTGGTGGCCTTGGGATTTTGGGGAGATCGCGATCTGGGAATAGCAAACAGCACACCAGTCAGTCTGGGTGGGAAAAAAAGAAAAAGGTAGGAGTTGTGGGAAAGATTGCACTGAAGGGAAATCGTATTGGACTTAAGAAGGCAGTTAGAAGACAAGAAAGAATTGTGTGAAATGCTCATAATGAAATAGAAAATGTATTAAATTCTAATATCACAAGATCTTTAAGAAGTTAGTTTGCTTTACTCTAGCACAGACTTTATCTTTGGTTTGCTGTTCGGACTTCCCTCATCCATGCATTATATTGCATTGTGTTTGTGTTTTAGGAAGAAGGAAGGTACTTCTTCACGGGAATCCAGGATGGCTGATAGTTTTCAATTTGCATGACAACTAACTGGTTTGTAGTGAATGCCTGGAATGCTGTACTGAATAGATTTTAAGTCTGGGTGCTTCGGGCAAGAATGCTGAAACCAGTGAGTAATGTCTGTTGTGCATATGGAAAGATCTCTTAGGGACTCAATTGCCATACTTTTGTTTTAGACAATTTTCTAGGCAGATCATCCCTCTTCTTTCCAATTCTATTACCTTCATAACTTACATCTATTTTGCTCCCATCCCTCTCTTTGCTTCAGAAACCTTTATTATGACTCCAGATGGTGAGTTCATGGAGGATCGGTGTATATTCTTCAGGTACCTTCCCACAGACTTCTCAAAACATCTGAATCCCCCCTCCCCCCAAGGAGTGCTCAGGTTTTACCCTCCCACCAGCTGGGTAGCATGATTTTGAGCTCTGATCATTTGGCTTCAGTGTTGAGGCAGCAATGGGCCACTGGGAAAGGGGAGGCAACCGACCTTCAAAAAGTTACCCAGACTGGGCACCTGGGTGGCTCAGTCGCTAAGCATCTGACTTCATCTCAGGTCATTTGCTCACGGTTGCTGTGTTCCGGTCCTACGTGAGCTTGAGCCCTGAATAGGTGAGCTTGAGCCCTGCTTTGGGTGAGCCCCACTTTTCTCTGTCTTCCCCTCTCCCCCTTTCTTTCTCTCCTCCTTGTGGGATTCTCTCTCTCTCCCCCTTTCCCTTTCTCTTTCTCTCTCTCTTCTCCTCACTCATTTGTGTGCTCTCTCGCTCTCTTACTCAGAAGAAAAAGTTACCCCAGACAAAAGATGGCGCCAACAGGAGGGGTCAGCAAAGCAAATCCTCTTGTTCTAGAGGATTCTGGTACTTCAGCTCTTTCCATGCTGGGATTGATACCAGAGGTGTCCAGTGTGGTGGACCAGTTGTGAGGCTTCAGCAAGTTATTAGCTAGCAGTCAGTGACATCATGTCTCCATTCAGCTCTGGGGAGAAGGGAGTCTCAGTAAAGCAGCTGGTGTATTGAGCATGATTTTAGTTCCTCAGGTACAGGAATGATATACCAGGACACCAATTGGGAGGACTTGCTGGAAAGGGAAAATATTGTAGTTTGGGAAAGGGAGTGCACCAGACAAATTCTTTGTTGAAAGTAGCAGAATTAATTCTAGCTTTCCAACCAGCTGGTAAGACCTGAGCTAATGTTACATGTAAATTATATCTCAATTAAAAAAAGGACATCTTTCTTTGGACAGCATTTCTGAGGTTGAGAAGAGGTGGAATTAAGGACAAGGCTGAAATCAACCCTGCTCTAGCCTGGCTCTCCAGTACCCCAACCCATCCTTTCCCTGGGACCCTTCTCCCAGCTTCCTTATTATCCAGCAACTAAAAGGGAAAGTCTACACACCAGTGGGTTGAGGTTATTGCTTATTTGTATTGTGCAGAATCTATGAACTGATCCTATTCAAGGACAGTCCATTTCACACAGAAGTAGCTGCCTCAGTTTCTCAAAAAGATCATTATGTACTGGCCTCATGACTCAACCACAGAAAAGAGATTTCATTTATCTACTTCTGTTTACTCTTTATTTTCATTCAATGGTGTTTTCTCAGTGTCCTGGTTTCTTTTATGTTTGTAAATTCACCTTACTGTGTTCAAGTGAAATTTTATAAGTAGAAATTAATCATATGGGGCTCTCTAGATTTTAGGGCAATTTCTCCTCCTATTAAAATACAAGGACTATACTCTAGTTTTCATTTTATGGAGTCAAAAGTATACAGACGTAAAAAGTATCTTTGATGTAAGTACTTCTTGATTCTCTGTGAATCCTTGGGAAATTATAAAATGCCTTTTAGATGGCAGGTAAGAGAGACATTATATAGTTAAAGGAAGACATCTCTCCATTAATGTATTATTTGTAACTATACTGTGTTGATACTTGCAGTAACCAAAAGAATATTGATTCCTACTTCCTTCAAGCCTCTCCAGTCTACAAGAACTGAAATTTCTCAAACAGGCCACAAGGTGGCAGATTAACTGCAGGAAGAAAAAACCAAACTCCTAGAAAAGCAATAGAGGGATTTCTTTAACTACAGTGAAATAAAGAAATATCTTGACCCCACCTTATCAGTTCCGGTGTGGTAGACCTCTCTGATCAGAAGTCATACTTGATAAAATAAACAGTTTTAAAGCCTTTTTTCCAGTAAATATTTTACTACTCCTTTGAAAGAAAACCAAATATGAAACCCTCTGCCTACTTCATAACAACCTTTCTGAACACACCATTTATTTGAGTCCTACCTGACAAAGGCCTCTCACTGAAACCCCAGAAGTGACTCCTGGTGCTTAGGAATTTTTAGTCCTCTGTCCTGGTCAATCTATTGGATTATTTGCAGTGGGCCTTTCTTTTTAGTGCCCTTATGTAGTATCATTATTGATTCACTGCCCACCTTAGCTGGGCCTGGTGTCTTCTGTAATTTCTGGGGCTCCTAGAGCTGGTTGTACCTTTGCTCTCTAGTTTCTTCTCTAGTCTCTTTGCTTCTAGTTTCTTCCTCTTCCAACCCACTCTCCTCCTTAAAATCCCACCTCCTTGGTGTGGAATCCAATTCAAACTCTTAGGCACAATACATGAGGCCCTTCCAACTCAGCCTTCAAGCAGTCTTACACACACACACACACACACACACACACACACACACACACACACACAAATTCACTACAGATGCTTTGGTTGTCTGACAAATATGCTTTTCCCCCCCCCACACACATCTGAGTTTGCATGTAATGTTTCCTCTATCTAGAATGTTCTTCCCTGCCTGTGTCTGGCAAACAGCTAGTCCCACAGGCCTTTCCTGATACTCTCAGGTGGACCTATGCTGTTCCTGCCTGCCAAGCCTTAACACTCTATACTAAGCCTCCTTTTACTGAACTCATCCCATTGATACATAGATGATAGAATTTTACATGTCTGTCCCTTGAACTGTAATCTCTTTGTTCAAGGAATGGAATGAGTGATGGGTAAGGTATAATTTTCCAAGTAAGTTTATGTAAAATTTTGTTAAGTTAAATGATGAAGAATCATTACATATCTGGGTCATTTCCAAACTCCCCCAAATTACTAAAACATTAATTACAGAATGTAGGTTTATCCACTATGAGTTTCTTTTACACAGGAACTAAAGACATTTGGGTCTTTTAGTAAAACATATTTTGTGCCACGCTAAAAAATTTACTGTGAGAAAGCAAGTGTTTTTAGAAATTATAAAATGTATTTATAAATTTGCCAAGCCACAGAATGGTAATGTAAAAATGGTTCGCAATTGCTTACTTCTTAGCTTTCATTAGAAATGAAACATTTCTTCTTTTTTAATTTTTAATGTTTTACTTATTTTTGAGAGAGAGATAGAGACAGTGAGAGCAGGGGAGGGTCAGAGAGAGAGGGAGACACAGAATCTGAAGGAGGCTCCAGGCTCTGAGCTATCTGTCAGCAAAAAGCCCGATGTGGGGCTCTACCCCACAAACTGTGAGATCATGACCTGAGTCGAAGTCAGACGCTTAAGCAACTGAGCCACCCAGACGCCCCAGAGAGTAAAAGCTCTACTATATGGAATTAAAACTACTAGAAATACTATGGGAAACATCTCTGTATGCAATAAAGTAGGACATATTTTTAGTAAAAGTATGAGAAATGGAAATGAATTTTCATTAAAAAAGTAATTTTGTCCTAAACTAAGGCTGGTTATTTCAGAATAGGAACAAAGGAAAACATAGGACACAATCTGAAGGTAAAATAGAAATGTGTAGGAAGTTTGTAAAAAAGGCATCTTTGGAAAGAAATTTTAATATGTGGTCAAGCTGGCTAAGATTAGAATAAATTAAGCTCAATGAATTTTTATATCAAAAGTAAGCTGGTGCAAAATTAGAATTTGGTTTTCTCTCTGTTAAAAGAAAAACACAGTGTATAATACAGTGATTCGGCAACTCTATACCACAAGGGCAGCTGCCATCTGTCACCATAAATGCTATTTACAACACCATTGACTATAATCACCCTGCTATACTTTTCATATCTGTGAATATGGATTTCATACTGGAAGCCTGTACTCACCTCCACCCATTTTTCTCATCCCCCTCATGCTTCTACCTTCTGGTAATCCTCAATTTGTTCTCTATATTTATGAGTCTACTGCTTTTTTTGTTGTTTGTTCTTTCATTTGTTTCTTATTTATATCCCACACAGAAGTGAAATCATATAGTATTTATTTTTCTCAGTCAGATTTATTTCACTTAGAATAATACCCTCTAGGTCCATCCACATTGTTGCAAATGGCAAGACTTCATTTTTTATGGCTGCATAATATTCCATTGTGTTTACATATACCACATCTTTATCCATTCATCAATGGATGGACACTTAGATTGCTTTCAAATATTGACTATTGTGAATAATACTGCAATCAACATAGGGGAGCCAATATCTTTTCGATTTAGTGTTTTGTTTTCTTTGGATAAATGTCTAGTAGTGGAATTACTGGGTTATATGGTATTTCTTTTTTAAATTTTTTGAAGATCCTCCATATCATTTCTTTTCTTTAAAATTTTTTAGTGTTTTTTATTTCTTTTTTTTTTTTTAATGTTTTATTTATTTCTGAGAGAGAGCCAGCATGAGCAGGGGAGGGTCACAGAGAGAGGGAGACACAAAATCTGAAGCAGCCTCCAGGCTCAGAGCTGGCTGTCAGCACAGAGCCGGACACGGGGCTCAAACCCACACCTCCATATTATATCTTTAGTGCCTATTTTAATTTACATTACCAAGTGTTCCCTTTTTCCCCCATGTCCTTACCAATACTTGTTACTTCTTATCTTTTTGATTCTAGTCTTTCTGATTGGTATAAGGTGATACCTAATTGTGGTTTTGATTTCTATTTTCTTTTCTTTTTTTTTTTTTTTTAAACATTTCATTTATTATTGAGAGAGAGAGACAGAGCATGAGCATGGGAGGGGCAGAGAGAGGGGGAGACACAGAATCTGAAGGAGACTCCAGGGTAAGCTGTCAGCACAGAACCCATGCAGGGCTTGATCACACAAACTGCAAGATCATGACCTGAGCCAAAGTCGGATGCTTAACCAACTGAGCCACCCAGGTGCCCCTTGATATCTATTTTCTTGGTGATGAAGGGCATTGAGTATCTTTTCATATGTCTGTTGGTCATCTGTATGTCTTCTTTGGAAAAATGACTATTCAAATCCTCTGCCCATTTTTTCATTGTTTTTTTTTTAATTTTGTTTCATTTTGCTTGCTATTAAGTTCTTTATATTTTTGGATAGTAACTCCTTATGGAATATGTAATTTGCAAATGTCTTCTTTCTCAAAATTGTTGTGGTTATTCAAGGTCTTTTGTGTTTCCATACAAATTTTAGGATTATTTGTTTTAGTTCTGTGACAAAAAATACTATTGTTATTTGATAGGGATTGCATTGAATCTGTAGATTTATTTGGATAGTATTGACATTTTAACTGTACTCTTCCAGCCCATGAGCATGTATATTTTTCCAGTTGTTCGTGTCATCTTCAATTTCTTTCATCATTCTTTTATAGTTTTCAGAGTACACGTCTTTCGCCTCTTTGGTTAAGTGCATTCCTAAGTATTTTATTCTTTTTGGTGTAATTGTACATGGGATTGTTTTCTTAATTTTTATTTCTGCTCCTTCATTATTAGTGCATAAAAATGTAACAGACTTTGGTATATTAAAATTGTAACATGAAACTTTACTGAATTTATTCATTTATTACTCTAATAGTTTTTTGGTGAAATCTTCAAGGTTTTATGGTATAGTATCATGTCATCTGCAAATAGGGACAGTTTAACCTCTTCTCTACCAATATGGATATCTCTAATTTCTTTTTCTTATCTTACTGCTGTGGCTAGAACTTCTAGTACCACATTGAATAAAGGTGGTAAGTCTGAACATCTTTGTCTTGTTTCTGATCTTGGAGGAAAATCTTTGAATTTTATCATGGACTATGATGTTAGCTGTGATTTTGTTACATATGGCCTTTATTTTTCTGAGGTATGTTCCCTCAGAAAACTTTTGAAAAACTTTTTCATGAACAGATTTTGAGTGTTGCCAAATGCTTTTTCTGCATCTGTTGAGATGATAAAATGACTTTTATTCTTCATTTTGTTAATGTGGTGTATCTTGTTGATTGATTTCCAAATCAATCTGATCCATCCTTACAATTCAGGATAAATCCCACTGGTTGGTGGCGAATGATTCTTTTAATGTATTGTTGAATGCAGTTTGCTAGTATTTCATTGAGGATTTTTACAACTATGTCCATCTGGACTGTTGGTCTTTTCTCTTTTTCTGTTGTGTTTTTGTCTGATTTTGGTATCAAGGTAATGTTGACCCCATAGAATATATTTGGAAGCTCTCCTTCCTCTTCTATTTTTGGAATAGTTTGGGGAAGAATAGCTATTAATTCTTTTTTGGTAGAATTAAACATTGAGTCCATGTGGTCCTGGATTTTTTGTTTCTTTGGGTGTTTTTGACTATTGATTCAATTTTATTGCTAGTTATTGGTCTTTTAGGTTTTCTATTTCTTTCTGATTCAGTTTTGGAAGATTTTATGTTTCTAGGATTTTATCCCTTTTAGGTTGTCCAGTTTGTTGGCTTCTAATTTTTCATAATATTCCCTTATAATTCTTTGTATTTCTGTGGTGTCCGCTGTTACTTCTTTTTCATTTCTGATTTTATTTGGCTCCTCTCTCTTTTTTCTTGGTGAGTCTAGCTGAAGGTTTTTCTGTTTTTGTTTATTTTTTCAAAGAACCAGCTCATTGATCTTTTCTTTTTTATTTAGTCTGTATTTCATTTATTTCCTCTCCGATTTTTATCATATCATTTCTTCTAGTTCCTTTAGGTTTTCAACTGATTGTTCATTTGAATTTTTCTTATTTCTTCAGGTGGGCCTGTATCACTGTAAATTTCCCTCTCAGAACTGCTTTTGCTGCATTCCAAGGATTTTTGTCTTTGTGTTTTATTTTCATTTGTTTCCATGTGTTTTCCTCTTTAATTTCCCCATTGACCATTTGTTTGTTTAGTAGCATGTTTTTTAGCCTCAATATGTTTGTATTTTTTCCAGTTTTTTTCTTGTAATTGATGCCAACTTTCATACCATTCTTGTTGGAAAAGATGCTTAAAATGATTTCAGTATTCTTAAATTTATTGAGACTTGCTTTGTGACCTAACATGTGATTTATCCTGGAGAATATTCTGTGTGTACTTGAAAAGAATGTGTATTCTTGTGTGTGTGTGTGTGTGTGTGTGTGTATACACACATCTGTTAAGTCCATCTAGTCTAGTGTGCCATTTAAAGCCACTATTTCCTTGTTGATTATCTTACTGGTTGATCTATCCAGATGTAAGTGGAGTGTTAAAGCCCCCCATTTTTATTGTTGTACTGCAATTTCTTTATGTCTGCTAACATTTACTTATGCATATAGGTGCTTTGATGTTGAACACATAGATATTTACAATTTTTATATCCCCTTGTTGGATTGATCCATTTGTCATTACATCATGTCCTTTATTTATTTATTTTTTTTGGTCTCTTGCTATTTTTGTTTTAGTCTACTGTGTCTGATATAAGTAAGCACTGCTACTCTGGCGTTTTTGCTTTTCTTCAGTTCTATTTGCATGGAATATATTTTTCTATTTGGAATATATTTTTCCATTCTTTCACTTTCAGTCTGTATATGTCTTTAGGTCTAAAGTGAGTTTCTTGTAGACAATATATAGATGGGTCTTGTTTTTATTTTCATTCTGTTACCCTATGTCTTTTGATTGGAGCATTTAGGCCATTTACATTTAAATAATTATTGATAGGTAAGTTCTTATTGCCATTTTGTTAATGTTTTTTGTTTTTTTCTTTCTTTTTTAAATTTTAATTTAATTTATTTTTTGTAGTTCAGTGTTCCTGTCTTCTCTTGCTCTTTTTTCTTCTGAATGATGATTTTCTTTAGTGTGATATTTGGTTTTCTTTCTCCTTATTTTTTGTATATGTATCACAAGTTTTTGGTTTGTGATTACCATGAAGTTCATAGATAACATACTAAGTGTATAGCAGCTGATACTAAGTTAATGGCTACTTAAATTTAAACACATTCTAAATTAACTTTATTTTTACCCCCTCCATACTTTATGTATATGTTGTCATGTTTTGCATCGTTTTGTTTTGTGAGTCTTCTTAACTAAATATTTAGATACAACTTACTTTACTACTTTTGTCTTTTAATCTTCAAAGTTGGTTTATTAGAATTGCTCTACTGCCTTAACTGTATGTTTGCCTTTACTCATGAATTTTTTTCCTTTTATAATTTTCTCACTTCTAATTAAGGCCTTTTCTTTTCCACTTAAATAAGTCCCTTTAACCTTTCTTGTAAGCCTACTTTAGGGGTGATGAACTCTTTTAACTTTTGTTTGTCTGGGAAACAGTTTATCTTTCCTTCCATTCTGAATGATAACCTTGTCAGGTAGAGTATTCCTCGTTGTAGGTTTTTTTTTTTTTTCTTTCAGCACTTTGAGTATATGATGCCACTCCCTTCTGGCCAGCAATGCTGCTGCTGAAAATTCAGCTTATGCCCTTATGGGGTTGTACATAAGTAGTTTCTGTATCTGTCTGCTATTAAGTGCTCTGTTTATCTTTAATATGTGACATTTTGATTATGTTGCATTGTGGTATTGGGCTTACCTTGTTTGGAACTCTCTGTGCTTTCTCAACCTAAGTGTCTTCTTCCTTCTTCAGATTAGGGAGCTTTTCAACTATTATTTTTAAAATAAATTGTCTACTTCTTCTCTCTTTTCCTCCTAGAATCCTAATACAAATGTTTGCTAGGTGCTGTCCAGAAGATCCCTTAGCCTATTCTCATTTTTTAAATTTGTTTTTCTTTTTGCTACTTAGCTTTCCATTTTCCTGTCTTCCAGATCATTGTCTGTTCTTCATTCTCTAATCTATTGTGGATTCCCTCTAGTATATTTTTCATTTCAGTGTTGTATTCTGCAACTGTAATTGATTCTTCTTTATATTTTCTGTCTCTTTGTTGAAAGTCTCACTGAATTAATCCCCTCTTCTCTCTAATCCAATTGCATCTTTGTGACCATTACTCTGACTTCTTTATCAGGTGGATTACTTAACTCCATTTAATTTCATTCTTTTTCTGAGGTTTTGTCTTGTTCTTT
This sequence comes from Proteles cristata cristata, assembly GCA_017311185.1. Taxonomy (NCBI): domain Eukaryota; kingdom Metazoa; phylum Chordata; class Mammalia; order Carnivora; family Hyaenidae; genus Proteles; species Proteles cristata. The sequence continues at coordinate 489,515 of JAESUZ010003757.1, read as the reverse complement.
CATTTGAATCATATTCCTGTCTCCTCATTTTGCTTGATTTTTCTATTTGTTTCTATAAACGAGGTGGAAAAGCTACTTCTCTTAAATCTGAAGGAATGGTTTGTGTATGGCAATCTCCTGTGTAGTCTTTGTGTGCCTGGTGATTCTGCTGGCTCACTGGCATTGTGGAAGGCACAGGTGAGGGGACCCAAAGCACTCTGTGCTGCAGCAGCCCTGATGGGATAGCCAGAGCTAATGTGGGCATGAGCTGGGGTGTCTGTGTAGAGGGCACTTTGGCAGGACAGCTGAAGCTGCAGTGGGTCCAACCCCTGTCTTGGGATGCTCTATGCAGAGGGTCACATGACAAGTCATCTGAGGCAAAAGTGAGTGAGGGTTGAAAGATCCCAGGGTACTCTGCACCTAAGCCACCCTAGCAAGTTGTCTGGAGCCAAAGTGGTAGAAGCCTGGAGTGCTTTGGAAGGCTCTTTCTGCCTGTGTCACTTCGGCAAGGAGGCTAGCGTGTAGTGAGGACTGACCAGAGGTGTCTTCATCTCTGCTGCTCTGGGGCCATCTTGATGGGATCACTGGTGCTAATGTGGGCTAGGGTTCTGGGGCTTACTCAGAGAGTAGGCTGGCTAAGATGCTGGGACTCTCATTCTGTCTGTGCTGTTAAAGTCGGGGCAGGAGGGAACATACATAAACCATGAGGCTTGCCAGCCCCTCTAACCTGGAGAGTTCCAGCAGCTCCCCACTGTTTGGTACTGGTTTAGAGCTCGATCCTTCAGGTTTTAGTTGATCTTCTAACTCATGACCATTTTTCTGTGTTCTAGTGCGGTAGAATCTGCTCACTGTCCTTCAGTACTACCCCTCCTCACTTCAGTTTGCCACATGTTCCTTACTGTGTGTCTACCTCTTTTGCCTATTGTGTATGTGGTCATTCTGTATCTTTTGTTGTGCGTTTGCTGTTCAGACCACCCTCAGTTCTTCAGGAAGAATTACTCTACAAATAGGCATAGATTTGGTGTCTCTATGGAAGAGGTCAGTTCAGGATCCTCCTATGTCACCATCTAGGACCCTCCCTTTTCTAACTCTTGAAACTGTTGTGAAATCTACCACTAAAACAATAGGTGCCCCTCAAAAATTATTAGATTCTGGCCAAAGTTGTTGATAATAGCAGTCTTTAATTATATCTTAGCTGAGCGAGGAAGTATCTGTATACTATACAGATATAATTATTCCCTTATAATATTTCTTATTATTATTCCCTTATAATAATCAGAGTAGTCTCCCTGTCACATTGTATCTCTCAAAGGTTTTTAGTATGTGTTCACAGTTACTAACCACCAAGCAGATGATCTCCCGATGACTGGAGTCTCAGAAAAAGAATGAAGAGAATGACCAACCTAAAATATAGTGAACCTGAAGTCATGACCTATGAATATCACAGAGATGAAGCAAAACAAAAGAACAAAAAGTCATGACCTGTGAGTACCACACATGGGTTTTTAAAAAAAACCCACAAAAAACTGAGAACTTCCATGCAGAGTGGTGTTAACACCTTAAAATTTTTCCATATTTCTCAGTTTAGCTGAGATTGTAATCAAAAGAGGAAATTGTTAAAAAAAAAAAAAAAAGACAGAGAGAGAGAGAGAGAGAACAGGCTCCAAATGGAGTCATTTATGCTAAGCCCCACTCCACGAATTGAAGGTTCAGCCTCTCCAGACATGTAACCTTTAACCAGTCAATCCAGAATGACCTGGTCAGCCCTAGTAGGAAATCCACCAGATACATCCTTTCCATCCCCCTAAGGAGGTGTCCTTGTTGAAACTATGTACTCTAATAAACTTTTCCTGCACCTTTTCTGCCTTTAAATTTTTGTCTTTTCTACATCTCTTTGGAGATCCTTTCTGTTGGGTAGATGGGATGCTGCCTAATTTCTGAATCCTTGAATAGAGCCAATGGGTTTTCAAATTTACTTAGTTGTTTTTTTTTTTGTAAGTAGGCTTCCTGCCCAGCCTGGGGCTTGAGCTCACAACTCTGAGATGAAGACCTGAGCTGAATCAAGGGTGGGAGGCTTAACTAGCTGAGCCACCCAGGCACCCCCAATTTTGTTTTAATACCCAGATCAAGTCATGTTGGGACTGAGTTTCTGCATACCACAGGAAGGTAATTCCTGGGCAAACTTGAGGGTCTGCCAAGTGGAAAGATGAGGCTACAGCTCTCCAGCCATGATAGAGAGCACTGTGGGAGGTCCTTCCCACCTGAAACTTTGGCAAAATTCTGCTGATTCATCCTCACACAGCAGAATTCTTAAGGGGGAGGAGGACTGGGGGAGCTGGGAACACCCTAGACCATGTGACATGGAAAGGGTGGTTGGCCAAGGAAGCTTCAGAACTGTGACCCGAATGCAGGCTTTGTTCAGGTGAGAGGAGCCTGGTGCCATTTATCTCTGAAACAGAGATAAAGAATTGAGGCATGAATCCACTGGTCTTGCTAGGTTTTGTTTTGTTCATTCCCTTAGAGAAACTTATTTCATCAAGTAAGCTATTGCTATAAGGAGAGATTCCTGTGAGTTAACTATAAATGTAGTTTGGGGCTTCTTAACAGGGTTCAGGGGAAAACAACACCCAGCTGTGAAGAGAAATTGTGGATATCCACACCTCAGGCTAGTTGATTCTCTGGGGATTTCCACCTCAGAATCCACTTCCTGAGAGAACTTTAGCCTGGCATGAGAGGTGCCCTCACTACACAACATGACACATGTGCAAACATCGTGTAGTATTCTTGGTTTTATTTTTCTCCAGGGAGAAAGCCTGGATTAGAGATAGGTGGTGGGAAGAGGGAACTGAAGATTTCCAGAAACTTAAAGCACTGCTTAGCACCAACTAACTGGTTGTTATTACTGTTACATCACAACTTCCCATCTTTTGGGACTCGACTGTCTTCTTCCCTTCTCAGTGTGGGCTAGGTGACTCACTTTTAGCTCTCCTATCAGCTACCTCTCCTTTCCTGGACTATGAGTCAATGAGAACAAGCTCTTTCTTCAGTAGTGTCCCTCAGTGGCTAATGTAAGATTAACTCTGTACACATTTGTGAAATGAGCCAAGTGAGTGAATGAGGAAGTTAATGAGGAAATGTCTAGCCCTTATAGTGGTCTCTTGAAATTGCCCACTTTCTTATCTATGTCACCAACTAAACTGAAGCTTGTCTTAGGACAGAAGCTGTTTGCCTATTTCAACAGGACTGTGTATCCCAGTGCTCAGCATAGTGCCTGACCAAAGTATTTAATGGAAAGAAGGAAGGGACAGGGTGATCCTGATCTTCTAAGAGTTTGTCTCCTAGTTGGGAAGGGCAGTTGAACACATATCACAAGATGGCCTGAGGAGACATGGTACAAGTTGGAGGATTGCCTGGAGACTGAGAGGATTGGAAAGCTCTGCTCCAGGAAGAACTGACCAAGGTGATAGACTCTGTGAGCAGAGTTTGCAGGGGACCAGGAGACAGCTTTGGGAGTTTGATGGTTTCTGAAAGGAAGGGAAATGTTGCTAACTGACCAAAGGCTACTGGATTTAGGTTATAAACACTAAATGCTTAGGTGAGAGAGAGCCCTAGAATCTTTTTCTCCAACCTCATTGCCTGAAATTGGGCTACAAGGAAAGCAGGTAGAATTCAGCCTTGCAGACAAATCTTAGCAGATAGGATAATGAGAGTCACCCCTTCTTTTGGTAAACTTACTCACTGCTCTCTAATCTCTGGGCCCTTGACAAGTGCTTTGCATGAAAGGTTCACCCAAAAAGATGTACCAGCATGGTAGTGGCAGGAGAATCCACTAGACTTCCCCTAGATTAAAATCCATTGTTAAGTGATAGAGTACAACCCCAAAAGGAACCCTAGGCCTGGAATTCTCTCCAAAGAAAGTTAGACTACTGTGCCCATTAGGTTGTTATTCCTGGGTGGCTCAGTTGGTTAAGTGTCTGAGTTTGGCTCAGGTCATGATCTCAAAATTCATGGGTTCGAGCCCCGCATCAGGCTCTGTGCTGACAGCTCAGTGCTTAGAGTCTGTTTCAGATTCTGTGTCTCCCTCTCTCTCTGCCTCTCCTCTGTTCACGCTCTGTCTCAAAAATAAATAAACATTAAAAATCTTAAAAAAAGATTGTTATTCCTAATTCAAGCAAGTGTGGGGATTTCTAGTCAATCCATATATACTAAGGTTTCAACAAGAAACTGTATTTTTCATTCCCTTTATGTTAATCACCTCTTCCCCTAGTGCATATTTACACAGAGAATGTAGGAGTGCTGACCTCAAATGCTATCCCCATTGCAGTGTTTATTTCTGATTAAGTTTCTTTAAATGATAATTAGCCATCCCTCAGATTTGAATTAGAACTAATGTACCCACCTATATGTTATGCAGTGCATATGCTGAAGTATTTAAAAGTAAATTACAGACAGCATAACACAGAGAATTATGAAAATTTCTGAATGTAAGGAGTGTTGGCATTATTGTACACTGTGGATGGGGTGAGGTCCTCTTGGGCAATAAGAAGAAATTGACACCTGATGCAGAGACACCAACACCTGACTCAACCTAAAATGTGTCAATAATCTCCTCCTGTTTCACAGCCCTTGTCCTCTTAGCTCCTGTCTTATCATCTTACGTCCTGAATTATTTTAACAGCTCCCTGACCAATATACCTACCTCACATATTTTTCTCACCGTCTTCCCATCCCCAAGCAAATCCATTCTCTTTATAGTCATCTGTGTATTCTCTCTAAAATACAATATGCTACGACACCTGTTGGCTTAAACCCTTTCAATAGCTTTCCCACTTTCTAGAGAACCCCAAGCCTCTTAACTCCTTAGCTTAGCCTAAGTGCTCTCTATAATTTACTCTTTGTAGTGTCACCTCCTGTCAACTCCTGCTTTGCTGTTGACACCTGGATTAATGTTTTAGGGTTGCCATCCTGCCTGCTTTATCTTATTCATGCCTCAGCACCTTTGCATCAGATGTTTGCTCTTTTTCACATTCGCCCAACCCCATGTAACCAGCCTCTACCTATCCTGTAACAGTCTCTCACGATAGAAGAGTAATATACACAAATCAATTGTATATGTATGAGCAATGAATAATTGAAAATTGAATTAAATATGATGGAAACATTTATAATAGCATAAAAAAATAACGTGGGGTGCTTAGGTGGCTCAGTTGGTTAAGTGGCCAACTTTGGTTCAGGTCATGATCTCAAGGTTTGTGAGTTTGAGCCCCGCATTAGGGTCTGTGCTAACAGCTTAGAGCTTGGAACCTGCTTCAGATTCTGTCTCCCTCTCTCTGTACCCCTACCCTGCTTTCTCTCTTTCTCTCTCTCTCAAAAATAAAGAAAAACATTAAAAACCAACACATGTTTAGCTATAAATTTAACACAATACAGTTGATTTTTGGACAATGTTTTGAACTGCACAAGTACATTTATATGTGGAAATTTTACGATGAATACAGTACCAGTACTGTAAATGTATTTTATCTTCCTTAAATTTTAACATTCTCTTTTCTCTCGTTTATTGTAAGAATATAGTATATAATACATATGACATACCAAACATGTGCTAACTGACTGCTTATGTTATCAGAAAGGCTTCCAGGCAGCAGTAGACTATTAGTAGCTATGTTTTGGGGGAGTCAAAAGGTATGTGTGGATTTTCAGCTGTGTGGAGGATTGGCACCCCTCATTGCCACATTGCTCAAGGATCAATTGTATATGCAAGTCTTACATGCTAGTAGCTATAAAACCCTGATGAAAAAAAGAAGTAAATAAATGTAGTACTAAAAATTCTTGAAGTTTCTTAACTTGAAAAAAAATAATTGAGACATAATTTATATACAGTAAAAACCAACCTTTAAGTGTATAGTTCTATACTGACCAATGTATTGGAAATATAATCATTACCACAATTAATATCTGTAACAATTCCACCTTCCTCCCCCAATTCCTTTGTGTTTCTAATTAACACTGCCCCCCACCATACACACACACACACACACACACACACACACACACACACACACACACACACACACTAGCTCCTGTTAACTGCTGCTAGTCTGGCTTTTTGTTTGATTCTGCCTTTACCAGAATGCTGTAAAGTACTTTCTTTTTAATAGTTTATTGTCAAGTTGGTTTCCATATAACATCCAGTGCTCAATCCCACAAGTGCCCTCCCCATGCCCATCACCCCCTTCTCCTATCCCCCACCCCCATTAGCCCTCAGTTTGTTCTTAGCATGCAAGAGTCTCTCATGGTTAGCCTCCCTCCCTCTCCCCAACTATTTTTCCCCTTCTTCTCCCCCATGGTCCTCCATTAAGTTCCTCCTATTCCACCTATATGTGCAGATATATGGTATTTGTCCTTCTCTGCCTGACTCATTGCGCTCAGCATAACACCCTCAAGTTCCATCATGTTGCTACACATGGCCAGATTTCATTCTTTCTCATTGCCATGAAGTATTCCATCATACAGATGAACCACATCTTCTTGATCCATTTGTCTGTTGTTGGACACTTAGGCTCTTTCCATGTTTTGGCTACTGTGGAGAGTGTTGCTATGAACATTGGGGTCCATGTGCCCCTATGCATCAGCTCTCCTGTATCCCTTGGGTAAATTCCTAGCAGTGTTATTGCTGGGTCCTAGGGGAGTTCTATTGTTAATTTGTTGAGGAATCTCCACACTGTTTTCCAGAGGGGCAGCACCAGTTGACATTCCCCCACCAACAGTGTAGGAGGGTGCCCATTTCTCCACATCCTCGCCAGCTTATAGAGTCCTCTGATTTGCTCATTTTAGCCACTCTGACTGGCGTGAGGTGGTATCTCAGTGTGGTTTTGATTTGTATTTCCCTGGTGAGTAGGGATGCTGAGTATCATTTCATGTGTCTGTTGGTCATCTGAATGTCCTCTTTGGAGAAGTGTCTGTTCATATCTTCTGCCCATTTCTTCACTGCATTGGTTGCTTTTCGGGTGTGGAGCTTGGTAAGCACTCAAATAGACAAAATCATGAATGAAAACGGGCTTATTATTAACAACCCCCCAGAAATACAAGCAATTATCAGGAAATACTATGAAAAATTATATGCCAACAAATTGGACACTTAGAAGAAATGGACAAATTCCGAAACACACACACACTACAAAAATTCACACGGGAAGAGATACAAAATCTGAACAGACCCACAACTAGTGATGAAATCGAATCAGTTATCAAAAACCTCCCACAAGTAAGAGCCATGGGCCAGAGGGATTCCCTGGGAAATCCTAAGACATTTAAAACAGAATTAATGCCAATTCTCAAGCTATCCCAAAAAATAGAAATCAAAGAAAAGCTCTGGACTTATATTACAAAGCCAGTACCACTTTGATTCCCAGGCCAGACAGAGACCCAGAAAAAAAAGAGAACTACAGGCCAATATCCTTGATGAATACAGATGCAAAAATCCTCAACAAGATTCTTGCAAATTGAATCCAACAGCACATAAAAAGAATCATCCACCAAGATCAAGTGAGACTGATTCCAGGGTTACAGAGCTGGTTCAATATTTACAAATCAATCAACATGAAAAATGACATCAACAAAAGATCAAATAAAAACCGTATGATCATGTCGATAGATGCAGAAAAAGCATTTGACAAAACACAGCATCCCTTCTTAATAAAGACTCTAGAGAAAGTCGGGATAGAAGGAACTTACTTAAACATCATAAAAGCCATCTATGAGAAGCCCTCAGCTAATACCATCCTCAATGGGGAAAAACTGAGATCAGGAACACGACAGGGATGTCCCCTCTCACCACTGTTGTTTCACATAGTGCTGGAAGTCCTAGCCTCAGCCATCATACAACAAAAGGAAATCAAAGGCATCAGAATTGGCAAAGAAGAAGTCAAACTTTCACTTTTCACAGACGACATGATACTCTACATAGAAAACCCGACAGACTCCACCAGAAGCCTTCTAGAACTGATCCATGAAATCAGCAAAGTTGCAGGTACAAAATCAATGTGCAGAAATCGGTTGCATTCTTATACACCAACAATGAAGCAACAGAAAGAGAACTCAAGAAACTGATCCCATTCACAATTGCACAAAAAACCATATAGTACCTAGGAATAAACCTAACCAAAGATATAAGAGATCTGTGTGATGAAAACTATAGAAAATTTATGAAAGAAATTGAAGACACAAAGAAATGGAAAAACATTCCATGCTCATGGATCCGAAGAATAAATATAGTTAAAATGTCATTACTACCCAAAGCAATCTACATATTCAATGCAATCCCAAACAAAATTGCACCAGCATACTTCTCAAAATGAGAACAAACTATCCTCAAATTTGTATGGAACCACAAAAGATCCTGAATAGCCAAAGTAATATTGAAGAAGAAAACCAAAATGGGAGGTATCACGGCATGGCAAAGGAAGCCATCCATAAAACTAATAGACAACCCATGGGATGGGAAAAGATAGTAGCAAATGACAAATCAGATAAAGGGCTAGTATCCAAAATTTATAAGAAACTCACCAAACTCCACACCCGAAAAGCAACCAATCCAGTGAAGAAATGGGCAGAAGATATGAACAGACACTTCTCCAAAGACCAACAGACACATGAAATGATACTCAGCATCCCTACTCACCAGGGAAATACAAATCAAAACCGCGTGGAGATACCACCTCACGCTGGTCAGAGGGGCTAAAATGAGCTAATCATAGGTTACTGAAACATTTTTTTTTTTACAAATAGTTTGTCAAATTAGTTTCCACACAACGCCCAGTGCTCATCCCCACAAGTGCCCTCCTCCATGCCCATCCCCCCTCCCTACTGAAACATTTTTTGAGGCCATACACTAAAGAGAGCTTGGAAAAGGTTTATTTACCTGTGGAATGTGAGTCTATTAATGTGGTAAATTTCCTTTGGTTTTGTCCAATAGCTAAGAAATAAACAGAATTTGAGTGAGAAATCATTCACAATTATAAGGTAGGGTTCTTCTCTCTTAAAAGTTTATAAACCACGGGCAGGCAAGGCAAAGCAAATGACATTCAGTCATAAACAATAAAGCAGGCATAGCATGTTGACATGGTCAATAGCCACACGTAATAATGGACCAGCTGGATTGAAGTCAGACAGCATCAACCAGGGAAGGTTTCATTATGACTTACTTCATTTTAATTAGTACTTATAAAACCTATGATAGATAGAGCCAGTCAGTGTTAGGTAATGGGGCTGTGGGATAGTGAGAGTGACAGACAAGGAAATTAGCAGTGAGAGTGAGTGTCATAAATGCTATCAAGAGAATTGCACAGAGGTGTTAATGGAATGTAGAAAACAGGTACAAGTAAAGGGCACCTAAGTCATCTTGCAGGGGAAGAGAGAAGGGCCCAGACAGTTTTCCAAAAGGAAGAGATACTTCACCTATGCCTCGATGAAGAGTAGACATTGATTGAATGGTGTGAAGGGGAGAGATCATGTTAGGCAGAGAGAATAGGCTGGGTAAAGAAAGCCCTAGGAAGGGGAGAGAACATGGTGATTTGGAGGAATTACAAGAGGGTTAGCCTTCAGGAGCAAGGAGAACATACAGGGATGAGGTGAGCAATGAGGCTGCAGGAATTAGTGGGGGCAGGGTCATATGGAACCTTCTGTGTCAGATGGGTGCATCTGAATTTGCCTAAGGGGAAAAAGCAAGTCACAGAAGGATTTTAGGCAGTGAGATGATACAATTCTATCAGTGTTTTCTAGGATACCTTGGGCCATGGTGTGAGAGTGGAAGATGAAGTGGGTCTGGATACATGTGAGTGCAGGGAGCTCAGTTTGGAAATGTCTATAGTGGTCAGTCTGAGGAGAGAGGATAATGATCTGTGGCAGTATAGTAGAGATAGAGAAGAGACGATGGATTCTCAAAGGGAAACCAATATGCTGGTGACCATTTGTTTGAATATAGAAGAAAAGGGAGGTAGTGGACCAGGTGGATGATTGTGACATTGGATGAAAAGAAGAAAGAAGTTCATGGAGAAAGTAGAGCAGAATTAGAAGAATGAAAATATGGTTGTAGGAGATATCTACTCAGAATGTTTTATTTTTCTCTGTTTTCCTTTAGGACAAGGGATCCTTGTATAAACTTTTTATAAATACAAAGGAGTAGGATCCTCACAGGGTCTCAGGTTGTGTGGTCTACCACATACGGTTGTGTGGTCTACCCCAGCAAAAGTGTTTCTAGCTGAAGAGAGTAAGTGAGGCTGAAATGCAGGCTATGCTCCTTAGGTGTGTCTGGCCAGGGCCACGTCTGCCTGGAGGAAGGAGCACCTGTGCTGGATACTTTCCATTTGCCTTTCTAGATCCAGTTCCCACCCGCTACCCTCCTCTGTTCCGTGGGTGGCTGGTCTGTATGGACTGCATTCCTCGACCGCACCTTTTGGCTAGTTCTACCAATAGGAGGCACTGGCAGGATATCAAAGTGAAGAACGTTAGTTTCTCTCAGCTTCCTTGCTGCTGGATGGCCTTTGATGACTGAGGGTCACAGATCCCACAGCTATAGCTCCTGTTAGACGTTGAGCATAGGGTTCTCTCCTCTTGCTCCTCAGGGATGGGGTGATAGTAACACTCCACCATTTCTAACCCCAAGGTGCTGTGGCATTTCTTGTGGATTTATCTAAATCCTCCCCCACACCTTTGTTGTTTTTGTAAAATCTATTTTTTAATTTACATCCAAGTTACTTAGCATATAGTGCAACAATGATTTCAGGAGTAGATTCCTTAATGCCTCTTACCCATTTAGCCCATCCCCCTCCCACAATCCTTCCCACAACCCCTCCAGCAACCCTCTGTTTGTTCTCCATATTTAAGAGATGTTTTTTCCCCCTCCCTGTTTTAATATTATTTTTGCTTCCTTTCCCTTTGTTCATCTGTTTTGTATCTTTTTTTAAAATCTGTTTTAATGTTTTATTTCTGAGAGAGAGAGAGACAGCATGAGCAGGGGAGCGTCAGAGAGAGAGAGGGAGACACAGAATCTGAAACAGGCTCTAGGCTCCAAGCTAGCTGTCAGCACAGAGCCCTACACAGGGCTCCAACCCACAAAGTGTGAGATCATGACCTGAGCCAAAGTCGGGCACTTAACTGACTGAACCACCCAGGTGCCCCACATCTGTTTTGTATCTTAAAATCCTCATATGAGTGAAGTCATATGATATTTGTCTGATTAGTTTCACTTAGCATAATACCCTCTAGTTACATCCATGTAGTTGCACATGACAAGATTTTTCTTTTTGATTGCCAAGTAAATTCCATTGTGTGTGTGTGTGTGTGTGTGTGTGTGTGTGTGTGTGTGTATAAGTACATTTATGTATATGATATCTTTATCCATTCATCCATCAACGGATATCTGTCCTGCCCTCACCTTTGTAAATGGGTGTGTTCCTTATACCCAACTATTCAGTTCTTTTTTTTTTATTAATGTTTTTTATTTATTTCTAGGAGAGACAGAGAGGCAGTGTGAGCAGGGGAGGGTCAGAGAGAGAGGGAGTCACAGACTGAAACAGGCTCCAGGCTTCGAGCTGGCCGTCAGCACAGAGCCCAACGCGGGGCTCGAACCCACGAACCGCGAGATCATGACCTAAGCGAAAGTCAGACGCTTAACCGACTAAGCCACCCAGGCGCCCCTCAACTATTCAGTTCTAAGTTGTCATTGGTTTCTTGCCAGAACCAGACCTGATCCAGAATATTTTTCTGATTAACACAAAGCAACAACTTCATTCACTTACCAGTGCACCTGTGGAGCTATGACAGTCAGAGGAGTCCCTGCTTCTAATTCTTACAAAGGTGCTGTATTAGAAAGGGGTGCCTATAGGTTCTGAAACATAGGCAGCCTTAACCCATCAGGAAGGTAGAACCAGACTAGCTTTTCAGCCTGACACAAAATTTGATTTGGAAGGGAAGACAAGATAGTATGTCTGTCTGTTCAAGAGGCTACAACAAAGTACCAGAGACTCGGTGGCTTATAAACAACAGAAATTTGTTTCTCATGGTTCTGGAGGCTGGAGGCCTAAGATCAAGGTGTCACCAGGGTTGGGAACTGGTAAGAACCCTCTTCCTGGTTCACAGACAGAGCCTATGGCTGTGTCCTCACATGGTGGAAGGGGCCTAGGATCCCTGTGGGCTTCTTTTACAAGGGCACTAATCCCATTTGTGAGGGCTCTGCCCTCAGACTTAAGCACCCCCCCAAAGTTCCCACCTCCTAATACTGTCATCTTTAAGGGCTACAGTTTCAACATACTGCTAGACAGGCACAAACATTAAAGGCCTAGCAGTGGGGAAGAGGAACATACTCAAAGTCTCTAGACCCTGGGGAGAAGCACTGTGGATTGTCAGTGCATGGTATCAACATCCATCCATCCATCCATCAGGCCTTCCTTGAGAATTGGGAGTGGGCCCTTGGGAATTATTTGGGTGGGAGTAAAATGGCAGAAGTCAACCCCCTACCAAGGAAGACTCCTCCCCCTTTTGAAGTCTCTCCGTTTCCTACCCAACCATACCCTTCACCTGCCCTGACCAAATAAAACTCCTAATTTTCTTTAATGCTAGAATCAAGTTCAAAAGAGTATGTTGGCTTAACAAGATTTTGGGAAAGCTTTTAATCTTCATTCCCCCAATGCAATAGAGGTAGAGAAATTGTTTTTTATAAAATGTTGTTTTTTTTTATATGCCTATTTAGAACCAATCATCCATTCACTGGCAGCTGTCAAATGCCACCTAACACTGGATCACTGTATCTGTTCTCTGGTGGTCTTCTGACCTCCAATGAGGCATGCATGGGCTACTGCAGGATGGGCAGATGCAACACCAGAATAAGTAAAGGGCAGATGGAGGAGAGACCGGGTGGGGCAAGCAACTGACCCTTCCCATAATGGCAGTCAGGCTGAGAGCAGGTAGTGAGGATGACCATGGGCAGGCAGGCACACATTCTCACTCCATGTTCACATTCACTTATGATCTTAGGCCAACAGCCCTGTATATGGGGAGTGGGTCATACTGGAGGCCTGCATATTTTCAGATACTTGACCCAGCTGCACCTGGAAGCCAGAGCTCTCCCAAACATGAACCAAAGGGTCAAGGAGGCCTGTGAGCTTGTTCTTCAGGCTCAGTAACAAAATGACTCATCTCACCACCAAGCCTGAAAAAGAGGACCCAATGGGGGTCTTTTTCCTCTGACTCTTTCCAAACTTTAAATGAGTGGCATTGTGCTATTTTGGGGTTGCTGAGCTATGGGGCAGTGTTGAAGAGGCTCTGACATCTCATATTTGTTGCTTAAGTATTTGAATCCTTATTCCAGGAAGTCATAGAGCTTCTAAGTAGCATATAGGAAATTATACTTTAAAACAAAATCAGTGCCATTTGATCTGGGGAAATCCGAGAGCAAGTATCAATGCTCTATTACCAAAGTGATAAATTGACAAGTGGTCCAAGCTTGCTCCTATTCGCCTGCCTTCCCCAGGGTCTCCTAATTTCCTGAGAACCACACATGAGCAAAGGGCCCCACTCAGCCTTAGAGAGCTTTAGTCCTCCAATTTGCCTATGTTTTTTTCCTACACCTAGCTATTTCTGTATACACCGAGGTGGTGGGATCTCCCCTCTTCTCTTCCTCTGCCCTACTCACCATGCCATGACTGAATGAGAGAGAGTTAAGAAGTGGGATTAAGATCAGCTTTCCCAAATCTTTCATTTTTTAAACTTTCTTTCTATTTTTCTTTTCCTTCTCTTCCTTTCTCTTTTGTTCATTAATTTGTCCAATTATTCATTTATTACATTGTATCTGGAGTCTAAGCATATGCTACCTAGCACCCCTTTCACCATTAGGATTTAGACTTTAGTTTGAGGATGCCCAGATGATTTGTGAGATATGCCTACCATGGGCCTGTATTCCTGAGGGACGGGAGTCTCCTTGGAAGACTCACCCCAAATGTGACAAAGGCAGGGACACCTACTTAAGGTTCATTTGCCACAAACCAGGACTGGGGTGTGCTTTGGGGTGGTCCTGATGGGATTTCAGAAACAGCATAGTGACTGTCACTCATAGGTCTTCTGGCCTAGTACCCAAGAACTTGTGCCTGGGTCCTAAGGTGAGAATGTTGGAATAAAAGGGCAAGAAACTCTAAAATAGCTCTTCACTCAAACATCCTCAAACAGTAGCAACTCAAAATAGCTCTTCACTCAAACTCAAACAGTAGCAACCATCACGGTGGCGCAGAGCCAGGTAGATGCTAGCATACTTTGCCCTGGACAGGCACAGCTTTGGCTCAGTGGTGGGCACCACCATGGAGGCAATGACTCAAAAGGTCACTTTCAGTGTCAGCAGCAGTAAAGACGGCTCAGTAAGAACCAGCATGTAAGGAAGAAAGTTGCCGGTGCCACGCATAGTGGCAGGGCAATCATGATCAATATCTATAAGAAAATCACTGAAGAATCCCAGGCACTGGCAATAAGCTTCATGTAAGGATGTATGGTTGGAACATCCACAGACTACATTTGGGTTAATTCAGAGAACACTGTTTTAAGTCTCTTGTAATTAAGATCCTGTTCCAGCAGCTGAGCTTGGGGCACACAGACTGCTATACATTCCTTAAAGCCCACTTGGTTCCACACAGGATTTGTAGGAGCTTTACAAGAAAGCTTCAGATATAAAAGGGCTAATTTTTAAAAAGAAAGTATAAGGACGATAGTCAACAAATAAAGACTGGAAGGAAGGAAAGAAAAGAGGTGTTGCCTTAGAAAACCTAGTGAAGCAGATATTCTTGCTTGACATGAAACCCCTATCTCTTTTGAGTTTAATTCTTGAGAATGCACACTCTCTGCCTAATCAAGATCCAAACAAAGATGAAATTTAGTTCTTCAGGCAGAGATGCCTTACCCGCCCCCCACCCCCAAAATGTATTACTGTCTCCAAAGTTTCTATAGTTCTGTGTGGTTAGAGAGCTATCTGGAGTCGCTGAACTTAGTTTGAATAAATTGTTGGGAAACTCCAATTATTACATCCCTGCTCCAGTGCCACAAAGACCCTAAAATGTAGCAAATAAGTGCAAAGCTGGGGGTCTACACATGGCTGAGGGAGCTGGAAATGCCCTGTGTTCATAGCCAGGCTCGTACCTCTCTGCTGCCTTTTATCCTCACAGTGATGTCAGCGGATGGGTGAGCAGGCACAAATATCTGCACTGTACAGGTAAAGAAAGAAAGAAAAAAAAAAAAGAAAGAAAGAAAGCTAGACAGGTCCCAATTGTCAAAGGAGAGAGTGGTGTGGAAAGAAAGAAACAATAGAACGTTGCTGGTGAGACAGTAGCAAAGCTTTGATGGCAGAAATTAGCTTATGTGTTTGTGAGACACAAAAAGTGATCTGCTAGGGGAAAGAGAAGAAAAAACATTTATTAAGCACTCACCATGTGCCTAATTCTGCACTTTCATGTATACCTTATTTCATTCTCAAATAGGTATGCAGGTAGGTGTTTTGGTTCTATTCTATGGGTGAGGAAACTGAGGCTTAGACAGGGGAGGTTATTTATCCAAGGAGACCAGACAGTGAAAAAAGAACCAAAATTTGACATCCACATCTTTAAGGACACAAGTCTATGCCCACCCTCTTGCACACCTGTGCATGTACCTCTCTTTGGTCTAGCAAATGCAGTATCTAGTAAGTTCCAGGCTCTGCTCTAAGTGCTTACAAATATCAACTCATTTAATTCTATCAGTGACCCTAGGAAATAAGTGCCACTATCATCCCCAGTTCACAGATAAGGCAATTAAAAGAAAAAAAGGTTTTGCAGCCTGCCAAGATCCCCATACCTGTGGCAGAGCTGACTGCCTGGCTCAGAGCCATCGTTCTCCTATTACTTCGTGTTACTGCTACGCAAATGGGAGCACATTAGCCAAACATACACCCTGTGGTAGGCACTATTGGTACTGTTGTGAGTGCTTTAAACTTATTGAGTTGTTCAGTTCATGGGGCCAGGCAGTCTAGATGCTGAAGGTCCCTAAGGCCACGTGTCATGGTGGCTACATTTTAAGTGCAGGCTCTGGAATCAGTGCCTGGTATTTATTAGTTAAGTGACCTTGGGTAAATCATTTAATCGCTCAGTAGCTATTTCCCCATCTGTAAAGTAAGAGTCATAATTGTTTTTGCTTCATAGATCTGTGGTAAAGATTAATTGAGTTATTATGTGTAAAAAGCTTAGATAGCGTCTGCCAAGTAGAAAGTGCTGGAGTTTTTTTTAAAGGCAAGCAGAGTCAGACTCTTAAGTGTAGAGAACAAGCTGGTGGTTGCCAGAGGAGGAGAGGGTGGGGGAATGGGTGAAATAGGTGAAGGGGAGTAAGAATACAATTATTGTGATGAGCACCAAGTAATGTACAGAATTGTTGAATCCTTATCTGTACACCTGAAATTAATATAACACTATGTTAATTATACCTGAATTTTTTAAAAAGGCAAGCAGAGGAGTTTGCATATAATGCATGAATATGTGAGGATGTCCTAATGAAATCCTGTAGTTGGCTCCAAAGGGTCAGTGCCTGCACAGTACTGCAGCCATGACTTCCACCTCCTGCAGGATCTTTACCAGCTCTAGGTTGGCTGCTTGCAGATGCTCTCCTTTGGCAGATCAAACTTCAGCAGAACACTGGCCATCCACTGCTATTTTATCTATCTATCTATCTATCTATCTATCTATCTATCTATTATTTATTTATTTGAGAGAGAGTGGGGGAGAAGAACAGAGGGAGAGAGGTAGAGAATCTTAAGCAGGCTCCATGCTCAGCATAGAGTCTGACTCGGGGCTCAATCCCATGACCCTTGGGATCACGACCTGAGCTGGAATCAAGAGTCAGAGGCTCAACTGGCTGAACCACCCAGGCACCCCACCCCCACTGCTATTTTAAGCTAGAGTTTAGGGTTGGCTCTAATTCAAGAAATAAGCTGCAATGAGGAAGTAGGAGGCTATGAGATTCTAGTGGAAATCTGTCTACTGAGGATCAGAGAACTTACCCTTAATAAGTAACTCAGACTCTGCCATCTCTGAAACAGATCCTTGACTCTCTGGCAGTTAATTCACTTTTCAAAGCTATTTGACATGGCATAAAATAATACATGACTCCGCAGTACCAAGATGACTGCTTAGCCTCAGGGCTGAGGATTGTGCTTGAAGGACCCTTCTTTGCAACCTAAAGGCAGGAGGCCCAATAGGAGCAAGGCAAATTAGCACAGGCTGATATACCACAGCTGTAACCAGGTCCAGCACTCCCTTCTCTATCATCTCTCCAGCCTGGAACACCTCTTCCATTTTGGAAACACTGAGGCCCTAGGATTCACCTGGTGAGGTCAGAAGCTGTAGGCCAGAGCTATTTCACATGAAATGAGTCCTGGGCCCCAGGACGAATGGCTGCCTAGCTCTGAATATGTGCTGAGATGAGGAACCACATAGAGCCACAAGGAGTTACCATGACTGTCTCCATCTCTGGTGTTCCTCTTTGCCTTGTGCCTCCCACACATGTGCTGAGCGTTTGCACATATTACCTCAACTGCTGATTGTTGCTATTCTCTTCATTTTATAGAGGAAGAAACTGTGGCCCAAAGAGGTTGGGTAATTGCCCAAGATGGTACATCAAGGAAACTGGTCTGGAAGGATGGCCACAGAGATGAGGAAGCCAGAACATGTAGGAATTTATCCATTTTTAAAAAATTTTTTTTACTGCAAAGGAGCACCACTGGAAGGTTTTAAGCATGGGCAGGGCAAAGTCAAACTTGTATTTTAGAGAGAATACTTGGGCCACTAAGTGGAGAATGGATTAAATGAAGGGAGATGAGTTTTGAGTCTAGTGCAGTAGTCCTGGTGAGATAAGGTGGCAGACTCAAGGAGTGCTGAGGGAATGAAGTGGATGGATTCCAGAGATATTTGAAAAACAAAGACCCGTTTGCATTTATGGGATCCCCGGCTAATGATCATATCTCCTTTTCCTCAAGTTTGCCAAGAAGAAACATTCAAAATCCACATAGTCAAGACAAAGGAAGAAGCCTCAGGTGTGATGCTGACTAAGGAACAAATTTGGAAGCTCCCCAGGAATTATCATAAAAGTCTTGGTACTTTACTTGTAAACGTTTCAGAAATGTAGTCTGGGCAGTGAGCAATCAAAGAGTATTGTACAACCCAAAACACTTAGAAAGGAATTAGGCTGGGGATGTTGAGAGTCTCAACAGTTTCCAGATCCTTCCCTGTCCAGGCATCAGGGGCCTTGGCCACAGAAGCCACATGCCTCACAAAGGCCAATGCTGACTTCTCCTTCAACTCTGAACATTTGTGCTTAAAATCCTTTCTATCCTCAGTATTTTACCACAATCCATGTCGAAGTAAATGGAACTGGTGATAATAGATTTATGAAGAAAGAGTGAGAAAGCTAAATGGAGAGGCTTGGCTGAGGATCCAGGGAATGAACCCGACAACTGACTGGTGCCAGGCATTGAAGTGTGTAAACAGAAACCTTCTTGGAAAGCAAGGAGGGAAATGCATAGTAGCTGAGCCAAAGAAGCCCTAATTGTGTAAAGATTTCCCACTGAGGAGCCAGAAGAACCACAGATAGAGAAGTGGCTGTGATCTGAGGCCTTTTTAGGACTAAAGGCTAAGAATTAGAAAAGAGTGACTTCCCCAAATTTTCAGATAAGTCAGGCTCCAGGATAGAGGTTTGGGTCCCTTGGTTGCTCTCTTTGGTTGAGTGAATGAGTGAATGAGGCTGCTGGAAGCTCGGTTCAGCCACATGCCTTCCTTCCTCAAGAACACTGCTCTATCTGTGCACTCATCTGGGATTCTCCCACAGGTCTTTATGTGACTGAATTCCTCATTTAGCCTACCAGGAACTCCCACTGTATCGTTTTACTTCATTTTCCCTGAAACACTTATCATTATTTGACATTTTCTTTTTTAATTTTCTTGTTTCCATATCTGTCATAGGGCAAGTGTCTGAGAAAGCAGTGACTTCACATTTGTGCTAAATAGTGTCCCAATAATAGTCCCGGGAATAGTCCCTGGCCTAGCAGGCCCTCAGTTTTGTTGAACAAACACCATAAATTGATAAGTCAGGAAGCTTAAGTTTTGTATATATGCTGCAATCATCACCAGTTGGAAGATGGAAAATTTAGGCTAATAGTTTAGTTAATGTTTATTGTGTGAACCAACTAATTGGACCAATTTTTTTTTTATTTTGTCACTTGATTATCTTAGAATGTCTCAGAGACTAAAACAAATGAATATTTATATAAAAAACTGTAAGGCACAATATAGTAAGGTCAAGGAAGTAGTGTATACACATAAGTTTGCTAACAAAATAAGCTGTACTAGAACACTTTCTCAGTAATATTATTGCAAAAATAGCTCTAATATAAATATTGAACCAAAAATGCAAAATAAAGAATTAATTACTTGTTACTTCATTTTTAGAAAGATGAATTTCTACTTCTGCAGAAACAAACAACCACTTCAAGTTTACAGCAGCCTGAATAATTTAAATAGAGCATTTTTGAATGTACAATCATTGGAAGATGTCAGACTTATTTAAGTTGATATTCAGACCCAACCTCCTAGAAAAGAAAACCATAGCAGGTGGAGAATTCTAATTAGTCACACCCAAGGAATAAACCAAACAACCACTGCACAAGAATGAGATTAGGCCCCAGGATATCCAAGTTCTTTTCCCTTCTCCTTTCATGGGCTAGTGTTCACCCCCAGCTGCCATGATAAAGACACTGAAATTTCAAGCTGCAGGCTGTCAGGTCCACTGTGAGGTTGGCCTCCTATAATGTCCTCAACAGAGGCCCAGTTTCATGTGGTACATATTAGACGCTGAGAGAACTAACAGATGTTTCATGTTGGTAAGATTGTAATTCAGCCAAGAAAGATCTATCAGGAGGAGCCAGGCAAAACTGAGTAACTCAGTAACTCTTGAGTAACTCCTCAACCTTTGCAACAGCATACAGGCCTCTGAGCTATTGTGTATGAAGCATTCCTGGGTAAGAGTATCTAAATGGAATTTTAGTCTGCTCATCTGTGTTTTCTAAATTTCTTATTAGCAATTTGCTCTTACCTTGTGGCTACTCAGGATAAAGCTGAAAATCAAAGAGACATGGGCCTGTGGCCCTGTTAGTGTTTCATTGCTTCTCCCTCTTCCTGCTACTCTTCAGATTGGAACAGAGAGGAAATATAGAGGGGGGTGAGTTTGCATCTTGCTGCCTGATGCTGGGCAGAAAAAAAAAGTTAATTCCATATCAGAAGGTCTAGAAAACCCTGGTGGCTTTGAATGAGAGAGCAGTATGCTTACTCTTTACACCATGTTGGAGCAGAAGTTATCTTTAAGAACTTCTAAAGATAAAGTTATCTTTAGGAAAGATGAGCTGACTCATCTTTAGGTTCCTCTTCCATGTTCATCCACTCCATTGGATGTGACCCCAAAGTGGAGTAGGAATAATCAGAGGTACCCGAGCCTCCACCAATCCTAGGGTCCTAGTTTTCCTATGGGACACCCTTCTACCCTCCATCAACTTGAGATTCCTGCCTTGACAGATGAGTCTTATATACTACTAAGGATACTATTATTTTTAATATTTCTGGTCTTTCAACAACCTTTTTAACTTTATAACCTTTAATGAAGATTTATTTAACTTTATAATCTTCCCACACAATAATAGCTCTGAATGAGAGGAGTTTACCAAGTGTTATGGATAGGTAGGATTAGGCAAGTGTGGATTTCAGCTCACAGAACCTCTCCCTACCTCATGTGATAACTATGGGACTGATACTGAAGTCAAAGATCATTTTTTTTTACACAAATAGTTTATTGTCAAGTTGGTTTCCATATGACACCCAGTTCTCATCCCTGCAAGTGCCCTCCTCCATGTCCATCTCTCCCCTCCCCCTCCACACCCATCAGTCCTCAGTTTGTTCTCACCATTCAAGAGTCTTTCATGGTTTGCCTCCCTCCCTCTCCCCAACTATTCCTGCCCTTCTTTTCCCCCATGGTCCTCTGTTAAGTTCCTCCTAATCCTCCTATACATGCAAACATATGGTATTTGTCCTTCTCTGCCTGACTTATTTCGCTCAGCATAACACCCTCAAGGTCCATCCATGTTGCTACACAAGGCCAGATTTCATTCTTTCTCATTGCCATGTAGTATTCCGTCGTATAGATAAACCACATCTTCTTGATCCATTCATCCATTGATGGACACTTAGGCTCTTTCCATGTTTTGGCTATTGTCGACAGTGCTGCTATGAATATTGGGGTACATGTGCTCCTATGCATCAGCATTCCTATATCCCTTGGGGATATTCCTAGCAGTGCTATTGCTGGGTCATAGGGGAGTTCTATTGTTAATTTGTTAAGGAACCTCCACACTGTTTTCCTGAGGGGCAGCACCAGTTGATATTCCCACCAACAGTGTAGGAGGGTTCCCCATTCTCCACATTCACTGATTTGCTCATTTTAGCCACTCTGACTGTCGTGAGGTGGTATTTTAGTGTGGTATTGATTTGTATTTCCCTGATGAGGAGGGATGCTGAGCATCATTTCGTGTGTCTGTTGGCCATCTGGATGTCCTCTTTGGAGAAGTATCTGTTCATATCTTCTGCCCATTTCTTTACTGGGTTGTTTGTTTTTCGGGTGTGGAGTTTGGTGAGTTCCTTATAGATTTTGGATATTAACTCTTTATCTAATATGTCATTTGCAACTATCTTTCCCCATTCTGTTGGTTGCCTATTAGTTTTATGGATTGTTTCCTTTGCCATGCAGAAGCTTTTAGTCTTGATGAGGTCCCAATCGTTTATTTTTGCTCTTGATTCTCTTGCTTTTGGGGATGTGTCAAGTAAGAAGTTGCTGCGGTGGAGGTCAAGGAGGTTGTTTCCTGCTTTCTCCTCTAGGATTTTGATGGTTTCCGGTCTCACGTTCAGGTCCTTTATCCATTTTGAGTTTATTTTTGTGTATGGTGTGAGAAAATGATCTAGTTTCATTCTTCTGCATGTTGCTGTCCAGTTCTCCCAACACCATCTGTTAAAGAGGCTTTCTTTTTTCCATTGGATATTCTTTCCTGCTTTGTCTAAGGTTAGTTGGATGTATACTTTTGGGTCCAGCTCTGAGTTCTCAATTCTATTCCATTGGTCTCGGTGTCTTTTTTTGTGCCAATACCATACTGTCTTGATAATGACAGCTTTATAGTAGAGGCTAAAGTCTGGGAATGTGATAACTCCCGTTTTGGTTTCTTCTTCAGTATTAGTTTGGCTATTCAGGATCTCTTGTGGTTCCACACAAATTTGAGGATAGTTCGTTCTAGTTTTGAGAAGTATGCTGGTGTAATTTTGATTGGGATTGCAATGAATGTGTAGATTGCTTTGGGTAGTAATGACATTTTAACTATATTTATTCTTCCAATCCATGAGCATTGAATGCTTTTCCATTTCTTTGTGTCTTCTTCAATTTCTTTCATAAGTTTTCTATAGTTTTCTGCCGGAGGCCGCGCCGGCTCCGACAGGTCCAGGGGTCCCTGAAGGATGGACGGTGTTGGCGAAAGAGAGTGAGAGAGCCCCGAGATCCTTTCTGATCACCAGGCAGGCATCTCTGTCCTGTCAGTTTTGGTGTCTTTATTTATAGGTTAAATGATAACATGACATCAGAAAAAGGAATTTTTACAATGGATAGCTCTTTGTGATAAGATGCTTTGGAAAGTGTACAGAAGCAGGTTTTACAGAAATATTCTTGCAGAACTATTGCAATTATAGTGAGGTTAAGTAAATCTTATAACTAGAGAATTAGGGTATTCTTAGTAAAAGACAGGATACATATTTGTTCTAAGTTAATAACGCAAAGGTCAGGTCATAGGTTAAGTGTATAGATGGGCTAAGAGTCATTCTGTCTGACTCTCAAATGTACGTTTTTGAGTTGGTTAATAAGTTGTTTGTGGAAACCTATTTGATGCTGAATGTGTGAACACCATGGAGGCCCTAAATGTGTCAGCCTTTCGTTTGTGGGTAATGTTTTAGCTACTCTTATCTGTCTTCATCCCATCCACCTGTAAGGGAGGGTGTTTGCAGAAAGTAGGCCTTGGGGAAGGGACTGCCATACATCACCAATTAGGAGAAGGTGTAAGTATTAACTTAAGTTCTGCCTTTATCTGTACCTTAACTCTAAATTAGGCTCTTTGTCTCGGGGCCAGGCTCAGTTGTAATTCTTGTGTTCTTAACCCTCTAAGTCTTGGATCTTCAAGGCCCTTAGGAAGAGCCTTTTGACAATCATCCATAGAGCTTTCATCTAAAATCTCTCTTGTAAAGGCAGGAATATGCTTTTCCTTATGAGGTATCTGTGTTCAGAATATGGGTCTGATATGGAATATCGTGAGGCCTGGTCAATACCAGCACAACACGAGCCAGTAGTAGGAGGAGATACTAGTTTTCATTTCTCATGGCAGTAGCTGTGCAAACACTGCCATTTCCTTGCTGTGACTGCCATCCATAGAGGCCGGTGCGGCTCCCAGCAGTTTTCATCATATAGATCTCTTGTATCCTTGGTTAGGTTTATTCCTAGGTATTTTATGATATTTTGTGCAATTGTAATGGGATCAGTTTCTTGATTTCATTTCTGTTGCTTCATTTTAGTTGTATAAAAATGCAACTGATTTCTGCACATTGATTTTGTACCCTGCAACTTTGCTGAATTCATGGATCAGTTCTAGTAGGCTTCTGGTGGAGTCAGTCTGTTGGGATTTCTATGTAGAGGATCATGTCGTCTGTGAAAAGGGAAAGTTTGACTTCTTCTTTGCCAATTCTGATGCTTTTGACTTCCTTTTGTTTTATGGCTGAGACTAGGACTTCCAGCACTATGTGAAACAACAGTGGTGAGAGTGAACATCCCTGTCGTGTTCCTGATCTCAGCAGGAAAGCTCTCAGTTTTTCCCCGTTGAGGATGATGATAACTGAGGGCTTCTCATAGATGGCTTTTATGTGTTTAAGTAAGTTCCTTCTGTCCCGACTTTTCAAGGGTCTTTATTAAGAAAGGATGCTGTGTTTTGTCAAATGCTTTTTCTGCATCTATCGACATGATCATATGGTTTTTTTCTGTTCTTTTGTTGATGTGATGTATCACGTTGATTGATTTGTGAATAATGAACCAGGAAAAATCCCACTTGATCTTGGTGGATAATTCTTTTTATGTGCTGCTGGATTCAATTTACAAGGATCTTGTTGAGGGTTTTTGCATCTGTATTCATCAAGGATATTGGCCTGTAGTTCTCTTTTTTTGCTGGATCTCTGTCTTGCTTGGGATTCAGAGTGATGCTGGCTTCATAAAATGAGTCCGGGAGTTTTCCTTTACTTTCTATTTTTGGAATAGCTTGAGGAAAATTGGGATTAATTCTGTTTTAATTGTCTTGTAGAATTTCCCAGGGAAGCCATCAGGTCAGGGCTCTTATTTGTTGGTAGATTTTGATAACTGATTCGATTTCTTCACTCGTAATGGGTCTGTTCAGATTTTCTGTTCTTCCCATGTGAATTTTGGTAGTGAGTGTGTGTTTAGGAACTGGTCCATTTCTTCTAAGTTGTTCAATTTATTGGCATATAGTTTTTCATGGTATTCCCTGATAATTGCTTGTATTTCTGAGGTGTTGGTTATAATAATTCCATTTTCATGCATGATTTTGTCTACTTGGGTGCTCTCTTTTCTTTTTGAGAAGCCTGGCTAGAGGTTTGTCAATTTTGTTTATTTTTTCAAAAAACCAACTCTTTGTTTCATTGATCTGTTCAATTGTTTCTTTGGTCTCTACATTGTTTGTCTCTGCTCTGATTTTTACTATTTCTCTTCTTCTACTGGATTTAGGGCATTCTTGTTGCTCTGCCTCTAGTTCCTTTAGGTGAGCTGTTAGATTTTGGACTTGTACTTTTTCTAATTTCTTGAATAGGCCTGGAGTGCAAGGTAGTTTGCTCTTAGGACTGCCTTTGCCGCATCCCATAGATTTTGGATTGTTGTGTTTTCATTTTCATTTGTTTCCATATACTTTTAAATTTCTCCTCTAATTGCCAGACTGGTCCATTCATTCTTTAGTAGGGTGTTCTTTAACCTCCATCCTTTTGGAGGTTTTTCCAGACTTCTTCCTGTGATTGATTTCAGGTTTCAAAGCATTATGATCTGAGAGTGTGCATGGTATGATCTCAATTTTTTTATATTTATTGAGGGCTGTTTTATGTCCCAGTATGTCATCTCTCTTGGAGAATGTGCCATGTGCACTTCAGAAGAAAGTGTATTCCCTGGCCTCAGGATGTAGAGTTCTAAATATATCTGTCAGATCGATCTGGTCCAATGTGTCTTTCAAGTCCATTATTTCTTTAGTGATTTTCTGTCTAAATGGATAGGTTGACCTATCCATTGCTGTAAGTGGAGTATTAAAGTCCCCTGCTATTAGCACATTCTTATCTATAAGCTTGTTTCTGTTGTGATTGTTTTAAATATTTACGTGCTTCCATATTCGGTGCGTAGACATTTATGATTGTTAGTTCTTCCTGATGGATGGACCCTGTAATTATTACGTAGTGCCCTTCTTCATCTCTTGTTATTGTCTTTAATTTAAAGTCCAGTTTGTCTGATATAAGTGTGGCTACTCCGGCTTTCTTTTGATTTTCCGTAGCATGATATATATTTCTCCATCCCTTTACTTTTAATCTGAAGGTATCTTCCAGTCTAAAATGCGTTTCATTTAGACAGCAAAGTGTTGGATTTTATTTTTTTATCCGTTCTGCTACCCTATGTCTTTTGATTGGAGCATTCAGCCCATTTACATTCAGTGTTATTATTGAAATATGTGTGTTTAGAGTTATTTTGTCCTTTTTTGGATTCATACTTGTGGTGGTGTCTCTGGTATCTTCGTTCCTTGCAACACTTCCCTCAGAGCGTCCCCCTCAGGATTTCTTTTAGGGCTGGTTTAGTGGTGACAAATTCTTTCAATTTTTGTTCGTTTGGAAAGACTTTTATCTCTCCTTCTATTCTGAATGACAGCCTTGCTGGATAGAGGATTCTTGGCTGCACATTTTTTCTGTTCATCACATTGAAGATCTCCTGCCCTTCCTTTCTGGCCTGCCAAAATTCAGTAGATAGGTCTGTCACCACTCTGATAGGTTTCCCTTTGTATGTTAGGGCCCTTTTCTCCCTGGCTGCTTTCAAAATTCTCCATTTGTCCTATATTTTGCCATTTTCACTATGATATGCTATGCAGAAGATCAATTCAAATATGTCTGAAGAGTTCCCTGTGCCTCTTGAATTTCAATGTCTACTTCCCTCCCCGTATTTGGGAAGTTCTCTTCTATAATTTGTTCCAGGACTTCTTCGGTACCTTTCCCTCTCTCTTCCTCTTCTGGGTTTCCTATCATACAGATATTCTTGCGTTTGAACATATTGCTGAGCTCTCAAACTCTTCTTTCATGTTCCTGGATCAGTTTGTCTCTTTTTTTCTGTTTCTTCTTTTTCTATAATGGTGTCTGCTAAATCACTTATTCTCCTTTCTGCGTCTTCAATCCATGCTTTGGACGCCTCCAATTTATTATGTATCTCATTTATCTCATTTTTTAATTCATCATGTCTATTTTTATGTTCCATGGTGTTTATAACCATAGTTTCATTGATGTCCTCTATGCATTTTCAAGCCCAGCTATTAATTTTATGATTATTGTTCTAAAATCTTGTTCAGTTATGCTGCTTATATCTGTTTTGAACAGTTCTTTAGCTGTCAATTCTTCCTGGAATTTCTTTGTAGGAGAGCTCTTTCGTTTCATCTTGTTGGTTAGCTTTCTATCTCATGTTAGTTTTAAAGACTTGTTATGCCCTCTGCACCTGTGAGCACTGCTGTACCCAAGAAGACTCTTTGACTGTCCAGGGCCTATCCTTTCAGAAAGTGTATTTTGAATGGTATCTCTTGGTCTCTCTTGTTGAGACCTTGGTTATTTTATTTTCCTACTCGTAGTGATATTTGGGACTCTCCACCATGGCTTATTTCTTGAAGTAGCCCTGGAGAAGAAAACAGACAGACAAACACACAGGGAGCAGAGGCACACAAATGCACAGACAAATCCAACAAACATGCAAACCGAGAGGGAAAACGAAAAAGTTAACAGAAAAGACGGAGGAGGGAAGACAAATAATAGAAAATAAAATATACATTAAAAAGTGAAAAAAAGAAAAGAAGAGGAAAAAAGAAGAAAACTGATGGACAAAGAATGATTTAAAGCATATAACCAGATTTCCCAGCTACAATTAAATAGCTGGGTGTATGCAGTGCTGGTTGAGAAAGAGAGAGAAAGAGAAGACAGGGCAGGGATGAGGCAAAATTGGAAATAGCACAAACAGGCAGAAGTGATAAGAAGCTTTTTTCAAAGAGCTAAAGAGTGGAATATGGTTGGAGAAGTGAGAGAAGGACGCTGGTGTTATCCAAAGGAACTATATAGTCTAATTACTCTTGAGAGAAAGGGATGAAAAGGAGGTAGGTGTAGAATTTACATCTACAGAATGGACTAAATGTGACTGTTTAAGCAAGCCAGTGACCAGAATTAATCAGGTCAGTGTTCCGGGGAAAAGCGGGGAGGGGGGGCGGGGAGGAGAACGAAGAGGGCAGCTCTCTAGCAGGGATGGCCGTGGTTTGATCCAATGTGTCAGACAGGAGTTCTACCTTGACGGTTGTGGGGAGGAGAGTGGTGGTGCTCCAGTGCCTTCTAGAACCAAGCACTGCACCTTACTTTTTTGGGTGTATAAACTCCCCTTGCCGGGGGCGCATCCAAAATGGGTCACGCTCTTTAACCCAGGCCAGGCCTAGTTTCCAAATCCCAGTCCGTGCACCCCACTGAAATTGCCGTAGACACAACCTGGCAGGCGATCCCCTCAGGGTAATTCCAAGTCTCTTGCCTAGCCCCTGCCCCTAGCCCCGGGGATTGAACCAGAATCGCTGCTCCCTTCTCCTCTAGGTTGGCTTGGTGAGCAAGGACGGGGGATTGCCTGGGGGGTGCCTTGGGTCCTCTGGAAAGGGGGAAACTGGGTCCCTTTGTATCTCATCACCCAAACCACGAACTCACAGGCAAATCTCCCAGTTTTAAGCCCTCGCCTCCCCTCTAGGGGTCCAGTCAAGCCAGGAGCATAAAGAAGAGGTCGGCTCAGGGCCCCTCCAGGACAAGTTGGCGTGTGGGGATCTGGCACACAGGGATTTGGCGTGCACGGTCCTTCTGTGCCCCAAGCGGAGGTTTTTCTGTTCCTCAGCAACAGGTACCATGTCTTCAGTTGTTTCGGCCTCTGTCTTTCCCCTCTCACTCCCACAGAGGGGAATCACCCCCATCCCTCTGAGTCTCTGATCCCGGCCTGATTTTATCTTCCCCAGTTCACACTCATGTTAGAAGGCTTTCTCAGTGGATTCTGTGTGCTTTTTCTCCCAATCTCTGGGATTCTGTAAGGTTTCCTATGGCTTCAGATCTTTTCTGTGTGAGATATGGGGGCAAGTTCAATGTATGGAGCTCCCTACTTCTCCGCCATCTTGCCCTCTCCTGAAGTTTAAGATCATTAATTAGTGGTTATTAGTACCTTTCACCTTGAGTGTACAATCAATACAAAACCTACCAGAAAGGCAGTCAAAGTAACCGATAGGGGCCTAGCTTCTGGTAATAGTGAATTGAATTTACTACAAATAACAATTATAAAATCTGGACAGTGTATTTTAAAAGCATACACTATTTGCAACTATTTAAAATGACCAAAAGTAGCTAGAAACCAGGGGAGATTAACCTTGAAACATCACAGGTGCAGTAGCTAAAAGTAGAAGATGTGCAGGTATTTGGGTTTTTTTGTCGTCGTTTTGTTGCCTGAAGACATTACCCAATTTTGCACTTATCGGCAGAAAACCAGTCTTATTGGCTTGAAGTGACAGAGAAAGATGTTCAAGGCTGAGAGAGCAGCTGGAAAATTAAAGTGGGAGGGAGAGAAATCTTGAAAGTGATGAGCCACAGAAATGGTAAAACCCAAAATCTTAGTGTAAGCGCTGCTCAAATCCCTAATGACTACTAAACCACATGTGCACAGGAAAAATGCCGGGGACTCCAGTTACAAAAACAGAAAACAAACAAAAAAACCCTGCTGAGGACAGAATTGCACTGGATTGGATAAACCTATAAATTTGCTACTTTTTGGATTGTTTTCTCCTACACGCATCTAATATCAGAGGATAGAGCTCAAGGCATACAGAACAATAAAAGTACTGAAAAATCTGAGTATAAACCCTACCCAAAGCCTTGACCGACCACTCAACTATACAGGTTAAGGGGACACCTCTGGGAAGCAAGCTAAAAATCAGTGACTTAAAGTTGAAAGAACTGAACAGATATATCAGCTGCTGCACAGTGTTAGGTGATATAGTTTGAGTCTAGGCAAATTAACAACACTGGACAATCTGTCCTTAGAAGAGCAAAACACATTACAGAGTTGCTACAATGTATCGTCCAGTTATTCAGTTTTCAGCCAAAAATTGTCAGGCTTACAAGAGGAAAAATTGACCTATACAGGAAAAGAGGCAATAAATAGAAACTGACTCTGAATGGATTCAGATATTGGATTTAGCAGCCATATATTATAAATATGCTTAAAGAATTAAAGGAAGAATGATCTCAATGAGTGAACAGAGAATCTCAACATATAACTGAAAACCACATAAAAGTACCAAGAGCTAAAAATATAATAACTGAAATGAAAAGTTCACTAAAGAGGCTCAATAGCAGATTGTAACTGACAGTAGAAAATAAGGAATGAACTTTAAGATACATGAAGAAAAAATCATTTAATTAAGTGATAGAGAGTAAAAAGAATTAAGATAGAGCATTAGAGACCTATGGATCAACATCAAATGGACCAATATAGGTGAAATTGAGACCTTAGGAGCAAGAAAAGGAAGAAAATTTTATATAAAGAAATAATAAAGTTCCCCAAATTTGGTGGAAAAAGGTATTAACTTCCAGATCCAGGAATGTTAGCCAAACCCAAACAGGTTGCAAAAAACCCCAACACTATATGCAAGGAAATAGTAATACAATTAACAGCTGACTTCTTACCAGAAACAGTGGATGCCAGAAGTCACTAGAAAACATTTAGAGTGCTAAAAGAAAAAACATGTACCATCCCATAGAATGTATATATACTTCATAAATGAAGGTTATCAAATGTTTTTAACTAAGTTAAAATGAAAATACAACTTGTCAAAATTTGTGGAATGCAGCAAAATGAATACTTAGAAAAAAATTATGGCATTAAATGCATATGTTATAGGAGAAAACACATCTAAAATCAATAGCCTATGCTTCTACCTTGGGAAAGTGGGAAGAGAAAATTAACCCTAAAGCAAGCAGAAGAAAATAAATAATAAAAATTATTTGAAAAAATTAATTGGAAATTGGAAAATAATAGAGTAAAATCAGTGAAAGTTGGGTCTATGGAAAGATCAATAAAATGATAAATCTCTAGGTGGGATAACTGAGAGAGAGAGAAAGAGAGAGAGAGAATACACACAAACCACCATTATCACAGATGAAATAGATTAAGCTAAAACAAATGAAACTAAATAGAGTAATACACAAAGTTGGAGGTTTTGACATAACTTCTTTCGGTAATTGGTAGCACAATTAGAAAGGAAAATCAGAAAAGACAAAGAATGACACCTTCAACCACATTAGCCTAATGCTTACAGAGCACTACACTCTTCAATTCCAGATATACATTATTTTCAAATGCATACAGAATATCCAACAAGATATACCATTTGATGGCCCATAAGAAACTGTTGAGAGATTTTAACACATGTAGAATTAAATTACAAATCAGTAATAATAATAATAATCTACAAAAGCCCCCAATATTTGAAAATAAAACAACACTCTCATGAATAACCCATATCTCATTAAAAATCACAAAGATAATATAAACATTTTTTAGCTGAGGGATACCTGGGTGGCTGAGTCAACTCAGCATCTGACTTCAGCTCAGGTCATGATCTCGCGGTTCATGCTTCAAGCCCCACCTTGGGCTCACTGCTGTCAGCCTGTCAATGCAGAGCCACTTCAGATCCTCTGTCCCCCTCTCTCTGCCTCTCCCTGACTTGCACTCTCCCAAAACTAAATAAATATTTTTAAAAAAATTTTTAGTAGTAAGAACATACTATGTAAAAATCTGTGGTCTGTAGCTAAAGCAGTTGCTGAGGGAAAATTATAATTCTGAATACTTACATTAGGAAAAAAGAAAAGTCTGAGAAAAATAATCTAAGCTTTAGAAATAAATTTATTTTGAAAGAAATGCTTTATTTAGAAATAAATCATCTTTAGAAGTAAATTAAGCCCAAAGTAGAATAATGATAAAAACAAGAATGAAAGTCCATGAAATAGAAAACAGCTAAACAGTAGGGGAAAATATCAATGCAATTAAAAGCTAATTTTTAGTGGGGCACTTGGGTGGCTCAGTCGGTTAAGTGTCCGACTTTGGCTCAGGTCATGATCTCATGGTTTGTCAGTTAGGGCCCCACGTTGAGCTCTGTGCTAATAGCTAGCTCAGAACCTGGAGCCTGTTTTGGATTCCGTGTTTCCCTCTCTCTCTGACCCTCCCTTGTTCATGCTGTCTCTCTCTTTCAGAAATAAATAAAACATTTTTTAAAAGTTTTTTAAAAAGCTAATTTTTTGAAAAGATCAAATGACTCATGCATTTAATCTTCAAAATTTATCTTCATTTTGTAGTTGAAAAAATGAGGCACATAAAAGCCAATAAACGCACTCCAAGCTGGTAAAATACTAAACTGAAATCTGACTCCCCTTCCTAGCCTCTTTTGCTTGTAGCTTTCCAGTTTTTTCAACACCATTCACCAGTCTTCTCTCCATTTGTATGTATTCACCTCCTTTGTTGTAGATAAATTGACCACATAAGCATGGACTTATTTTTGGGCTCTCTGTTCCATTGATCTATGTGTTTATTTTTGTATCAGTACCTTAATGTTTTGATTACTATAGCTTTGTAGTATAGCTTGAAATCTGGAATTGTGATACCTCCAGCTTTGTTCCTCTTTATCAATATTGTTTTGGTTATTTAGGGTCTTTTGCGGTTAGATACAAATCTTCTAATTATTTGTTACAGTTTTGTGAAAAAGACTATTGGTATTTTGATAGGGATTGCACTGAATCTATAGATTCAGAATCTATAGACCTATAGATTCTAATCCATGATTACAGTGTAACTTTCCATTTGTTTGCGTCCTCTTCAATTTCTTTCATCAATGTCTTATAGTTTTCAGAATATAGGTCTTTTACCTCCTTGGTTAAATTTATTCTAGGTATTTTATTATTCTCTTTGGGTTTGCTTTGTTGGTTTGTTTTATTTTTTAAACTTTTTAAATGTTTATTTACTTTTGAAAGAGATCGAGAGACAGAGTGCAAGTTGGGGAGGGACAAAGAAAGAGGAAGACATGGAATCTGAAGCAGTCTCCAGGCTTTGAGCTGTCAGCACAGAGCCCAACACTGGGCTTGAACCCACGAACTGCATGATCATGATCTGAGCCAAAGTCGGATGCTTAAGCAACTGAACCACCTAGGCATCCCTATGTTATTCTTTCAGGTGCTATTTCATTTTATTTTATTTTTTCAGTTTTTATTTAAATTCCATTTAGTTAATATACAGTGTAATATTACTTCCAGGCATATAATATAGTGATATATATATATAATATAGTGATTCAACGCTTCCATACAACACCCAGTGCTCATCACAATAAATGCACTTCTTAATCCCATCACCTATTTAACCCATACCCCTACCACCTCCCTTCTAATCAGCTTGTTCTCTATAGCTAAGGGTCTGTTTCTTGGTTTGCCTCTCTCATTTTTTGTCCTTTTGCTCATTTGTTTTATTTCTTAAATTCTACATGTGAGTAAAATCATATGGTATTTTTCTTTGTCTGACTCACTTGTTTTGCTTAATATAAACTCTTAACCTCTACCCATGTCATTCTAAATGGCAAGATTTCATTCTTTTTCATTACTGAGTAATATTCATTACTGAGTAATCATTATATTACTGAAATATGTGTATATGAATGTGTTTTAATGCTTTGATGGATGAAGAAAATATGGTATATTTTTGATGCAATTAATTTTTTTTAAATGTTTTATTTATTCCTAAGAGAGAGAGAGAGCATGAATGGTGAGGGGAAGAGCAAGATAGGGACACAGAATATGAAGCAGGATCCAGGCTCTGAGCTGTCAGCACAGAGCCTGACACAGGACTCAAACACACAAACCATGAGATCATGACCTGAGCCGAGTGGACACTTAGCCGACTGAGCCCCCCAGGTGCCCTATTTTTGATGCAATTTTAAGTGAGATTATTTTCAATTTCTCTTTCTGCTACTTTGTTATTAGTGCATATAATGTTGAGAGATTTCATATATTAATTTTGTATCCTGCAACTATACAGATTTCATTTATTTTAATAGATTTTTTTTATGGAATCTTTAGGGTTTTCCATATATGGTATTATGTCACCTGCAAATAGCGATAGTTTTAATTCTTTATTAACAATTTTCATGCCTTTTATTTCTATTCCTTGCCTGACTGCTGTGGCTAGAACTTCCAGTACTATATTGAATAAAAGTAACAAGAGTGAACATTCTTGTCTTATTCCTAATCTTAGAGGAAAAATTCTTATTTACCATTGAGTATAAGGTTAGCTCTGGGGTTACCGTATATGGCCTTTATTATGTTGAGTTATCTTCCTTCTAAACCCACCTTATTGAATTTTTATCATGAACAGATACTGAATTTTGTCAAATGCTTTTTCTGCATCTACTGATGATAATCATGCTGGGTAGCATATTCCTGGTAGTAGGTCTTTTTCTACATGCCACTCCCTTGTGGCCATGCAAAATTTCTGCTGAAAAATCAATTTATAGCTTTATGGGCTTTCTCTTATATGTGACTGTTGTTGTTTTTTTCTTGCTGCTTTTAAGATTGTTTCTTTTTCCTTAATATTTGCGATTTGAATTATTATGTGTCTTGGGGCACCTGGATGGCTCCGTCGGTTGAGCGTCTGACTTCAGCTCAGGTCATGATCTCATGGTTTGTGGGCTGGAGCCCCATGTCAGGCTCTGTGCTGACAGCTAGCTCAGAGCCTGGAGCCTGCTTCAGAGTCTGTGTCTCTTTCTCTCTCTGCCCCTCCCCTGTTCATGCTCCGTCTCTCTTTGTCTCTCAAAAATAAATGTAAAAAAAGAAAAAAATTTTTTTTAGATCATTATGTGTCTTGGTGTGGATCTCCTTGAATTCATCTTGTTTGGGGCTCTTTGTGATTCCTAAACCTGGATATCTGTTTCCTTTTGAAGATTAGGGAAGTTTGCAACTACTATTTCTTCCAATAAGTTTTCTGCCCCCATTTACTCTTTCTACTTCTGGGATCCCTATAATGGGAATATTGTTATACTTAATGATGTTGGAGAGATCTCTTAACCTATTCCTGTTTTTTATTATTCTTTTTGCTTTTTGGTATTCAGCTTGGTTGCTTTCCATTACCCTGTTCTCCAGATCACTGATCCTTTCTTATGCATCCTCTAATTCGCTGTCGATATATACCACCCTTTTTATTAATATTCATGAAAATGCTTAAAGACAGATTACTCAGGTATTTAGTAATTCTGTCTCTCTTCACCAAAAATGAGAACTTGATTCTTTATGGCATGCCATTAAGTTCAGAGTCCCCCACTGATGTTCTTCAAATGGCTCCCCTACTTATCTTACTGTAAGCTTGATGCCTTAGTGAAATCAGGGCCTCCTACTAAGTGAAATGGGTGTTAGCCTATAGGAATGATAGCCTACCAGTTTTACTTTATCATTGCTACTCTAAAACAGGTTCTAGAATGAATTTTATTTTATAAATAAAATTTACTTCTATTATTTAACATATACAGAGGGCTTATTAAATGTCATCCATACAATACTGACCACATGGTTACTCTTGTAGAAGCTTAGTTGCTATAACCATATCATACATAGTCAATCTTAAACAGGAGTGCATATCAAAATTTTGAAACTACATTTGCTTTAGTCTTACTCTAGAAATTCTTATCTAGTAAATCTGGGGTAAAACCTAAGTATCATGGTAAAAAAAAAATCCTCAAGTGATTCTGATTTGAACCCATGGTGAGTATGTACTATATATATGTTAGAGAATATTTTAAACATATGTAGACAAACACACACAGTTATATTGCTGTTGCATTCCTGAAAGCTACTTGTCAAACTTGATAACTATCAAGCATTAAAAAGTTCTTTAAAATATGAATTCACTAGAAAATTTTTAAATGAAATTTATGACTCTGTTATGCAGCAGAGACATTTCAACAATATAGGTGTAAATCAGCATCTAAACAAAAAAGAAACAACATATTCAAAATAAAAAAAAATTGAGAAGGGCTCATTTAAATCTAATTCAACACTGTGAGCATAACATAGGAGACAGGAGGATTATTTCAGGAATAAAGTCCTAGCCACAGCCGAGTTCTTACATCTCTAGATCTGATTGGATAGAGGAAGGGAGAGAGGAGGGACAAGAACTTGGAAGGAGAGAGAGTCCTATAAGTGGATCTACTGTGGGACACAGGCAGTCTGAGGCAAATCCACAGGGAATGAGCCAGAAGAATAAACACTCCAACCTATCTCTCCCCCTCCTTCTTGGACTCCCATTGGCAAAACTAACCTGGATACCAAGAGCAATGGAGCCTATTACTGTGATCCACTTCGGCTGAGGAGCAGATAGCTGGCTGGAGAAGAGTAAGAAGTGAACTCAACAGGGCAAACTGTAGGTGTAGAGAAACAAATACAACCTATTACATGGTATTTAAGTTATCTGTCCTTGTCCCATCCCACAAGCAGTCTATGCCCCCATGCGCCCCCTCCCCCCCCAGGAAGTAGTTCTAAAATACACCAAGGACCAAGAGCAAAAGGTATTATGGATAGAGATAAATCACCACAGAAATCTGTAAGTAAAATCTAATAATACTTGCTGCTGGACAGGTTGTGGTATGTGGACAAAGTAGGAGAATTAGGAATAGGAAGAATTATGAAAAAATACCTCATGCATATGTAGAGAATACAAGAAACCAGGATTTTAGTATAAGCTATTCTTTGAACAATTAATAGCTGATACTTAACAGTAATAGGCCTTTAGATGAACTTCAATCCCTGTCACTAAGTATAAGATTAAAAAAAAAAAGCTTTCTTTTTACTTACTTAATTGAATGAAGGACTTTGAAATCTGTACTGCTGGAAGTATATGAGTTTGGACTATATTGGCTTTTTTTTTTTTTTTTTTTTTTTTTTTTTTTTTTTTTTTTTTTTTGCTTGACTTGAAAACAATTCTCTCAGTCTCCAGCTTAATTCCTGTCCTCTCTTTTAGGCTGATTTCCCTTGGCTTTGCAAAAAAATAAGTGATCAACAATTTAATTTATATTTTATAACAAATATTTTCGTATGCTGGCTTTGTTTAGTATAGGATTAACCTTGAAACAAGGGTTAGTAGTCTAACCCAAAAAATCAATTATTTACAAAAATACTAAGTTTGTGATTGCATCCAAAAAGAGGGGAGCAAAGTTACAGAAGTTACAGCCTCACAAGAAAACAAAGAAAGGCATATACAATGGTGAGATGTTGGAAAATATTTTTTAATTACATAATTCACTGTGTTGAGGAAAAGAGGTCTGTACATCTCCTCTCGGTAGAATAGAAATTGATAGAATCTTTCTAGAAATAATCTCACAGTATTTATAAAGAGGCTTATTTTAGTTAAGGCAGATTATTATCTCTTAGAACAAAAATATCCTCCAAAAGAAAAAGACTTCAACAGCAGTTTATTTCTTGCACATGTAATAAATAGTAGATGGGACAATAGGTGTTGCCAGGTCTGCCATATTTTTTCCTTTTTTTAAAATGTTTATTTATTTATTTTGAGAAAGAGAGAGCATGAAGTGGGGAGAGAGGCAGGAAGAGAGAGAGAATCTTAAACAGGCTCCATGCTCAGCATAGAACCTGATGTGGGGCTCAATCCCACTACCATGAAATCATGACCTGAGCCAAAATCAAGAGTTGGATGCTTAACCGACTAAGCCACCCAGACAACTTTGGCTCTGCCATCTTTAATATGTGGCCTCCAAGTTTATGCGAGGCACATCTCCATTCTAGAAGTTGCAAAGTGGAAACATGCAAGACTTTCTAGGATCAGGCAAGGAAATGGTACACCTTACTTGTGCTCTAATTCCATTAGCCACAATGCATATCTTATTGCAAGTGAGACTGAGAAATACTCTGTGTGCCCAGAGAGAAAAAATGAATGTCAATTTTGATGAGTGGCTAGCTAGCAGATTTAAAAATACGTATACATTTTAACTCCTTAATCTAGAAATCTGTTTTAAGAAAATATTCAGAAGTTTAGTCTATGGCAGACTAAATTGTGGTTATCCCTCCAAATCTATTTTCCCCTTTTTCCTTAGTAATAGATACATTTTGCTAGCAGATGGCCATCCAGAAAAGAAATTATTTTTTTCAGTCGTCTTTATGCCTCGGCATGGTATATGACTAGATTCTGACTAGTGAAAGTCCTGCAATCATGCCTAAATTTAGTTCCTAAATGATTGCCTATTTTACACATTTTACTTTTGGGGGAGGAACTTTTCCTCCATCCTTCTTTCCAGAATATGGACGTGAAACCTAGACCTCTTGATGTCATTTTGGACAATGATGACAAAGGCCACAGCTTACAGATAGAAGAGTGACAAACTATGGAGTCAAGGGTCACTAGAAGTTGCAGGGCAGAGCCCCCATAGTAACCTGGAATACCCATTTCCAGACTCGGAGGTGAGAGAAAAATAAGCTTCCTTCATGTTCAAACCAGTATTTGGGTCTTTGTTTTGTTTTGTTTTGTTTTGTTTTAAATCCAAATTAGTTAACATATAGTGTAATAATTATTTCAGGAGTAGAATTTAGTGATCACTTTCAAACAACACCTTGTGCTCATCCCAAGTGCCCTTCCTAATGCCCATCACCCATTTAGCCCATCCTCCCCACCACCACCTAATACCCCTCCGGCAACCCTCAGATTGTCTTCTATATTTAAGAGTCTCTTATGGTTAGCTCCCTTTCTGTTTTTATCTTATTTTTAATTACCTTCCCCTATGTTCATCTGTTTTCTTTTCTTCAATGTCACGTATGAGTGAAATCATATGATATTTGTCTTTCTCTGACTGATTTATTTTACTTAGCATAATACACTCTAGTTCCATCCACGTTGTTACAAATAGCAAGATTTCATTCTTTTTGATCACCAAGTAGTATTCCATTGTATATGTATGCCACATCTTCTTTATCCATTCATCAATTGTTGGACATTTGGGCTTTCTCCATAATTTGGCTATTCTTTATAGCACTGCTATAAACATTGGGGTGCATTTGCCCCTTTGAATCAGCATTTTTGTATCTCTTGGATAAATACCTAGTAGTGCAATTGCTGGGTCATAGGGTAGTTCTATTTTTAATTGTTTGAAGAATCTCCATACTGTTTTTCAGAGTGGCTGCACCAGTTTGCATTCCCACCAGCAGTGCAAAAGAATTCTCCTTTCTCCACATCCTCACCAACATCTGTTATTTCTTATGTTATTAATTTTAGCCATCCTGACAGGTGTGAGGTGGATCTCATTGTGATTTTGATTTGTATTTCCCTGATGATGAGTGATGTTGAGCATCTTTTCATGAGTCTCTTACCCATCTGGATACCTTCTTCGAAAAGTGTCTATCCATGTCTTTTGCTCATGCCTTTGCTGGATTATCGGGGGTCTTTGTTATCCATAGCCAAATCTAATCCTAACTGGTGGAGCCCAGAGATTTTTCTTCTATAAAACATCAACTTTCTTCTGTTTTCCTACACAGTTGACCCTTGAACCACACAAGTTTGACCAGCACAAATCCACTTATATTCAGATTTTTTACGATGTACTATAAATGTATTTTATCTTCCTTATGATTTTAACAACACCATCTTTTCTGTAGTCTACTTTATTATGAGAATATAGTATTAATGTACATAACATCCAAAATATGCATTAATTGATTGTTTATGTTGTCCTTAAAGGCTCTAGTCAATAATAGTAAACTTTTGGAGGAGTCAAAAGTTAGATTTTTTAAAGGGCCCTCTCAGTGCCAGACCTTTCTTTTCTTGTTTTCTATTTTTTTTTAATGTTTGTTCATTTTTGAGAGACAGAATGCAAATGGAGGAGGGGCAGAGAGAGAGGGAGACACAGAATCCAAAGCAGGCTCCAGGCACTGAGCTGTCAGCACAGAGCCCGATGCAGGGCTCTTACCCATGAACCGTGAGATCATGACCTTAGCCGAAATCAGATGGTTAACTGACTGAGCCACCCAGGCACCCCGTAAGTTATACTTAAATTTTTGACTGCACAGGAGGATCGGAGCTCTTAAACTCCACATCATTCAAGGGGTAACTATATACCATGATGACAATTTGTTAAAATATATTTATCATAAATCAGTGGGACATTTTATATAATGGGGATACAGAAATGGGAGCTATCTTCTAAAAGTTGCAAACGGTATTCCCCCTTTAAAGACTGAGATTTTGATTCACCTTTGTGGAAGATTGTTACTTTGTTTTACTAAAAGATCACCTAAAAGGGTCCTTACCGTGCTCAAAAGTAAAAGTAAGAACCCACTCATTGTTTGTGTGGAAATTGTGATATTGTTTTTTGGAAATGAAATTTATCATATACAATTGAACCACTGTCTTCAGACTTTGTTTTGGGTTGTTATTGTTGTGGTTTTAGGTGGTAGTAAGGTTAGAAAAGGAAGAAGAAAGAAATGCTCCCAAGGAGAAATGATTGAAGATCAAGGCTCTGTCTGTATTATGGCTTTTTCCTGTAGGTGGCTAATTTTAGTTAACCTGTTGAAAATGAGGAAGAAAGAGACAATCTAAAAGGATTGATTTTGTGAAGACTTTCAAGATGAACATGAGCCTTGGTTGCTTTAGAAGTGCTGGGAAGACATGTATGCAGCATAAGAAGGAGTAGAGGAGGGGCACCTGGGTGGCTTAGTCAGTTAAGCGTCCGACTTCCGCTTAGGTCATGATCTCGCGGTTCGTGGGTTTGAGCCCGGCGTCAGGCTCTGTGCTGACTGCCAGCTCAGAGCCTGGAGCCTACTTCAGAGTCTGTGGCTCC
The DNA here is from genome assembly GCA_017311185.1 of Proteles cristata cristata. Classification (NCBI taxonomy): domain Eukaryota; kingdom Metazoa; phylum Chordata; class Mammalia; order Carnivora; family Hyaenidae; genus Proteles; species Proteles cristata. Next base: position 449,170 of record JAESUZ010003757.1, on the reverse strand, counting down.
CTCTCTCTCTGACCCTCCCCTGCTCACGCTGTTTCTCTCTCTCTCCTAGAAATAAATAAAACATTAAAAAAATTAAAAAAAAAAAAAAAAAGGAGTAGAGGAGCATGTTTGATGGGGTGGGTCCCAGTGATGTGAGTTTGAGAAACAAGGTTTAGACGGAGGGCATTAATTTGCAAATTTATGTACCTTCTTATTTGCATAAGAAGGAAAAAGTTCTGGGGCCTTGTAGTTAGCTCCCTGCCAGTGTCTTTATATGCACTGGCTATATATACCCTATAGGTATATGGCCAACATGGCTGCCTAGACTACTTATCCGTATGCACTCATTCATTCCTGATTTTTCTTCCTCTTATCCAGGCCACCACCAAGTCCTGATCCTCCTTCCACCTACATATATTCATGTCACAACTTCTTTCCATCCCAATGATGCTTTTAATATCTCCTTTTTAGACCACAATAACCTCTTACAGCAGTTTAAACAACAACTTCCCGCTTGATTTCCCCCAATTCCAGTTTTCTCCTTTTCCAATCCATTCTCTACATTTCATACAGAATTAATTATCTTCTTTTTAAAAATCCAATCAATAATAGGGAAAAATTATTGGGAGAAGATGCATTTTATATTTTGGAAAAATCCCAAGTATTGAGAAAACATGCCAGAAAATGTTTAAATTCTTAAATTGATGGATGTACCATTATCCCTGATTAGCCTTGTATTGAGTTACAATTAATGCTGTACTCTCCAGTGCACCAAGCCAATATTATAAAAATGGTTTCAAGACTTAGTTTTTAATCTCCTTGTGTTTTGTGTCAGCCCTTAAAAGTTTCTGCCTTCTTTTCCTTCATCTTAATCTTTTCACTGACATTGAAATACATTGCTCAGAGCGTCCTTGAAAGCCTATAAATATGGCATACAGTACACATATTATTCTAAACACATTTCATAGACTTGATTGGAGTACCCCATAGCCAGTCTTAAATAAAATTGTCTTTGTGATGACTGCTTCTCATACCAGCTATCCTAAAGGTGTTCGTTTGTGTTCAGTTAAGCATCCCTTTCATCTTTGTAGACCTTAGCAATAACATGTGAAGGTAGCTGGCTTTTTCCTATACCATAAAGCTATCTTTAAAAAAGAAAAGAAAAAAGTAGAATTCCTAAAATGCTTGCCTTACTTACCACCTGGGTATTGAATTCTTTTCTTTCTGGTGCATCTAGCACTTCTTTTTTTCTGATTTTCTGGACCACTGAGTACTTGTACTTATCTCCTATGTATAGTCCCTCAGACTTGATGCATCAACCCTGCATTGACTCGGCTTTTCTCCCCATCTACACCTCTCACTCACCCTCTTTGCACTTGTCTACCTCTGACCACCCAGGTAAATTGGTCACCTACTTCAGTTTAGTTCAGTGGCTGTTCCCAGCACAGACCCTGTGAAGTCCATGTTCCTTTTCAAAGCTTTGCTCTCACAGCTGTGACCCAGGATTAGTTTCTATCTAAGACCTTTTTTTTCACTAGAATTTTTAATGCCATTATCCATAAGAAGTGGTGCAATTATAACTCTTTCATTTTTCCCCATGACTTAATTTCAAGAAGCTTCTAATTTCTTCATAAATATTTTATCCAGTGTCTGACTGTGCCTTTCATCTTGATCTGATAGCTCTCCTAGCCTTTCCTGACTGTATATGGATACCCTATATATCCTCTTTCCTTTCATGTGAATATTTGCCCTAATAAAATCCTTGCACATTCAATCCTTTCATGGTACCTTTTTCTTAGAGGACCAGGGTCAGGACACACTGGTTTTAAAGTGAAATACCCTCATTACTATTTTTCTTTTCTTCTCTTTTTCAATAAAAAGAGTCACCATGCTGTACATTACATCCTCAAGATGTATTTATCTTACAACTGGAAGTTTATAACTTTTGACCACCTTCACCCATTTCACTCATTCCTCATTCCCCACCCATTGCCTCTGGGAATCACCAATATATTTTCTGCATCAACATGCTTTTTTTTTAAGATTCTACATATAAGATATACAGTATTTGTCTTTCTCGAGCTTATTTCACTTTGCATAATGCTTCAAAGTCTATCCATCCTGTTGACAATGGCAAAATTTCCTTCTTATGGCTGAATGATATGCCATTGTATATTTACAAACCACCTTTTCCATATTTATTGATCCTTTGAAAGATACTTAGGTTGTTTCCATGTCTTGGCTATTGTAAATAATGCTGCGTTGGACATGGGAGCACAAATATCTTTTCAGAAGAATGATTTTGTTTCCTTCAGATAAATACCCAGAAGTAAAATTTCTGGATCATACGATAGTTCTATTTTTAATTTTTTAAGCAAACTCCATACTGTTTCCCATAGTGCCTACACCAACTTACACTCCTACCAACCATGCAAAAGGGTTGCACCAACCCTTAATTCTGGTCTTTTTTTTTCTTTTTAAGTTTTTAATTCCAGTTAGTTAACACACAGTATAATATTAGTTTCAGGTAAACAGTATAGTGATTCAGTGCTTTCATTCATCACCCAGTGCTCATTGCCAATGTGCTACTTAATCCCCATCAACTGTTTAACCCATACTCCCGCTCCCCTCTCCTCCGGTAACCATGAGTCTGTTCTCTGTCGTTAAGAACCTGTTTCTTGATTTCTCTCTCTCTCCCTTCCTCTCTCTCTTCCCTTCTCTTGTTGGTTTTGTTTCTTAAATTACACATCTGAGTGAAATTATATAGTATTTGTCTTTGTCTTTCTGACTTCTTTCACATAGCATTTGTACTCCCTAGCTCCATTCTAGTCATTGCAAATGGCAGGATTTTATTCTTTTTTTACGACTGAATAATATTCTGTTGTATATATGTACCACAATTTTTTAAAATCACTTCATCAACTGAGAGATACTTGGGCTGCTTCCATAGCTTGGCTACTGTAAATCATGCTGCTATAAACATAGGAGTGCATGTATCCCTTTGAATCAGTGCTCTTGTATTCTTTAGGTAAATATCTAGTAGTGCAATGCTGGATCATAAGGTAGTTCTATTTTTAACCTTTTGAGGGGCCTCCATTCTATTTTCCACAATAGCTGTACCAGTTTGCATTCTTACCAACAGTGCACAAGGGTTCCTTTTCCTCTACATCCTTGCCAACTCCTGTTTTTGCTTGTGTTTTTGATATTAGCCATTCTGACAGGTGTGAGGTGATATATCATTGTAGTTTTGATTTACATTTGTCTTTTTGATAATAACCATTCTAATAGGTGTGAAATAGTTTCTCATTGTGGGTTTGATTTGCATTTTCCTGATGATTAGTGATATTTAGCACCTTTTCATGTACCTGTTGGTCAATTTGAATGTCATGTCTTCTTTGGAAAGATGTCTATTCAGTTCCTCTGTCCAATTTTTACTCAGATTTTTTCCCTATTGAGTTGCATGTGTTCTTTATGTATTTTGGATATATATACCAAATATATGTGTGTGTGTGTGTATATACATATATACACATATGTATATACCAAATATATGACTTGCAAACATTTTCTCCCACTCCATAGGTTGCTTTCTCATCTTGATGATTTTCTTTGCGTTTCAGAAACTTTTTACTTTCATGTAATCCCACTTGTTTATTTTGGCTTTGGTTGCTTTTGCTTTTGGTGTCAAATCAAAAAACATTTTTTTATCAAGGAGCTACCCCCCTATGTTTTCTTCTAAGAGTTTCATAGTTTGAGGCTTTGTAATCAAGTCTTTAATCCATTCAGAGTTGATTTTTGTGTAAGCCAGAGATCTAGTTTCTTTCTTTTTTCTTTTTTTTCTTTTTTTTTTTTTCATGTGGCTCTTATTCTTTCTTTCTAAAAAAAGATTGTCATTCAAAAATACCATACTACATGGGGCGCCTGGGTGGCTTAGTCGGTTAAGCGTCCGGCTTTCGCTTAGGTCATGATCTCGTGGTTCATGGGTTCAAGCCCCGCGTCGGGCTCTGTGCTGACTGCCAGCTCAGAGCCTGGAGCCTATTTCAGAGTCTGTATCTCCCTCTCTCTCTGACCCTCCCCTGCTTATGCTGTCTCTCTCTCTCTTTCCTAGAAATAAATAAAAATATTAAAAAAACACTTTAAAAAAAAAACAAAAATGCCATACTTGGGGGGAGGGGGTACCTGGGTGGCTGACAGCTCAGAGCCTGGGGCCTGCTTTGGATTCTGTGTCTCACTCTTTCTCTCTGCCCCTCCCCTGCTTAGCCTCTCTCTCTCAAAAATAAATAAACATTAAAAACATTCTAATGCCATACTGTCATTCAAAAATACCACAACTGAGGTAAGTGAAGCCCTATCTGAGGAAGAGATGGCTGGTGCTTCATCCAGCCAAAGGGGTCAAAATGGTTCTGGACATGTTAGTGGTGATCATGGAGGTGATTTTGGTGGTAATGACAACTTTGGTCATGGAGGAAACTTCAATGGGCAAGGTGGCTTTGGTGGCAGTCAAGATGGTGGTGGATATGGTGGCAGTGAAGATGGCTGTAATGGATTTGGTAATGATGGAAGCAACTTTGGAGGTGATGAACGCTCTAATGATCTTGGCATTTATGACAATCAATCTTCAAATTTCAGGCCCATGAAAGGAGGATATTTTGGAGGCAGAAGTACTGGCTCCAATGGTGGTGGAGGCCAATACTTTGCCAAACCATGAAACCAAGGTGGCTATGGCGGTTCCAGGAGCAGCAGCAGTAGCTATGGGAGTGGCAGAAGGTTTTAATTACTGTCAGGAAACAAAGCTTAGCAGGAAAGGAGAGCCAGAGAAGTGACAGGGAAGCTACAGGTTATAATAGATTTGTGAACTTAGCCAAGCACAGTGGTGGGAGGGCCTAGCTGCTACAAAGAAGACATGTTTTAGACAATATTCACATGTATGAGCAAAAAATTCAAGGACTGTATTTGTGACTAATTGTATAACAGGCTATTTTAGTTTCTGTTCTATGGAAAGTGTAAAACATTCCAACAAAGGCTTGTAATGTAGGGTTTGCTTTTTTTTTTTTTCTGCACTCATGCTGTTGATCGCTAAATGTAACAGTCAGATCATGACGCTGAATAAGTGTGTCTTTTTTTTTTAAATTGTCTGTCTAAAGCCAGGGATTATTTTTTTCATTCTTATTGATGTTTAACATACACACAATAAAATTTATCTATTGTAAGTGTACAGCTTGATTATTTCTGACAAATATATATATAGCCATGTAACCACTACCATTCCAAACAACATAGAGAACATTTTCTTCAACTTAGAAAGTTATCTTACTGATTTCCTTTTCCAACTCACAACTCCAAGCAGTCTCTATTCTGCTTTCTGTCATTATAATTTTGTTGATTATAGAATTTTACATAAATAGAATCCTACAATAAGTAGCTTTGAGTGTGACTTCTTTCACTTAGTATGGAGTATTCTAGAGTCATCATTTTGTTGGATGTGTTAATGTGCATTCATTGTTGCTGAGTGGTGTTCCATTTTACCCCAGTTTATCAATTCACCAGTTGTTTCTAGTTTAGGGCTATTGTGAATGATGCTGCTATGAATATTTCATACAAGTTGTTCTGTGAATATATATTTCCACTCAATTTGGATAAGTAGCTATGAGTGATAATACCAGATTAAATCATAACTATATTAATGTGCTAAGGTATTGTCACACTGTTTTCCAAAATGACTATTGTTTAACATTTCCATAAGGAGTATATAAAAATTTCATTTTCTTCACATCCTTACCAACATTTGATCTTTTAGTCTTCTATAATTTAGCCATTCTAGAGACTGTGTCATAATATCTCATTATTGTTTTGATTTACAATTTCCTTATGACTTGGGACACTGAGAATCTTTCGGTGTAATTATTGGCCATTTGGAAATATTTTTGTGAATGTCTAATTCTTGTACCCATTTTTTTTTAAAGGTGGGCTACTTGTATTCCACTTACTGAGTTATAAGAGTTTTTAATGTATTATGAATATAAGCCCTTGTCAGGTATAGGCTTAAAATATTTCCTTCCTTTCTGTTTTTACATTTTCTTGTTTTAAGTTTTCTCAACTGTGTCTCTTGAAGAGCAGAGGCTTTTTATTTTAGCAAAATCTATTAATTTTCTTTTATGGTTTGTGCTTTTTGTGCTTTGTTTAAGAACTTATGCCTAGCCGAGTGCCACAAAGGTTTTCACTAATGTGTTCTCCTCTTGTTGCGGACGAAATGACACAAAGGACAAGACACACACAAAAGACAGACACAGACACAACTCCGTCCGGAGGAACAATTCTACGCAAGCCCCTCTTGCGGTTTATTATATACCCCGGTAACTGGATTCAAACTGAAACTCACAAAATACCTTCTTTTACAAAACAAGGGCAAGTAGCCAAACACATTCCCAGGACAGGGGGGAGCAAAGAGAGGAAGTGATCGCAACATGTTTACTTAGAGGCCTGTTCACAATTCCAGCCTTCTCCTTATTTCTAAGGAGGGCATGTTCCCTTGTTTGCAAGCGGACCATTAGACTTGGATGCTGTGTGCAGGCCTCCTGGCAGAGCATCCTGTTTGCAGGAATGCCTTGCCCAGGCAGGGAGCCCCGTGTGCAGGCACATCCCCGCGTCCCTAACCACGCTTTCTTGTGGTCACTGTCGGGCTCCCACACCTCTAAGCTTAATTGTTTTAGCTCTTAAATTTAGATCTATAATCTATTTTGTATTAATTTCTATGCATACCAAAAGTTTAGGTTTTACTCCCATACAAATATTCAGTTGCCAGTGAATTATGTTTGTGCCTTTGTTGAAAATCAAATGACCACAAAAGTGTAGGTCTATTTCTAGCCTTTCTATCGTGTTTCATTGCCCTGTATGAGTATCTTTACACCAATACTACACTGCCCGGATTACTATTGTTTGATAGTAAGTTGAAACATGGTAGTATAAGTCCTTTTATCTTCTTCTTTTTCAAAAATCTTAGGTAATATAGGTCCTTCGCTCTCATATTTAATTTTTTTGCATCTGTTTGTCATTTGTATATTTTTAATTTGCTAATGATTTAATTCATATTGCTTTCAATCTATAGATTAATTTGGAGAAATTTAACACTGTCAAGTCTTCCAATTCATAAACATGATACATCTACCCATTTATTTAGATCTTCTTTGATTACCCTTTACAATGTTTTATGGTTATCAATGTGCATATCTCATACATCTTTTGATAACTCTATTCCTAAGTTTTTACTGTTTTAATGCTATTGTAAATGAAATTTACCCACTTTCTTTTCTTTTTTCATTTACCTATTTTTAATGTTTATTTATTTGAGAGAGAGATATTGAGCAAGGGAGCAATAGAGAGAGAGAGAGAGAGAGAGAGAGAGAATCCAAGGCAGACTCTGTGCTGCCAGCATGGAGTCCCATGTGGGGCTCAAACCCACAAATCGCATGACCTGAGCCAAAAACCAAGAGTCAGTCTCTTAACCAACACATTTTATTTTCTAATTATTTATTGCTAATATGTAGAAATACAATTGATTCCTATATATTTATCTTTTATTCTGTGACCTTACTAAATTCATTTACTAGTTCTAAGAGCTTGTTAGTAGATTCCTTAGAATTTTCAACATACATTGTCATTTCATCTGCAAATAGAGATGAGACTTTTTTACTTCTTTATTTCTAGTCTTTATGTATTTTATTCCTTTTTCTTATTGCACTGACTAGAATTTCCTGAACAATTGTAAATAGAAGTAATGAGAGGTGACTTCTTTGCCTTCCTATTGATTTTAAGTAGAAAATAGTAAAGTAGTCAACACGAAGTATGAATTTAGCTATAGGTGTTTTTTAAGTAAGTGTACCTAATCATGTTAAGAAAGTTCTTTTCTAAAGCCAGGTAGATGAAAGCTTTTTTCATAAATGGGCGTATTAAGACTTGTATTGCCAGGCTATGGTCTATTTTGGCAAATGTACCATGCGAACCTGAGAAACGCATTTTTCCATCATTCTGAATACTGTTTAATAAATACCACATTAAGTCAAGGTGATTAATGGCATTGTTCAGATCTTTGTTGAGAGAGTAGTGTAAAAATCTCCAACTATGATTATGAAATGTCTATTTCTCACTTAAATTTTGACTATTTTTATTTAATGTATTTTGAAGCTCTTACATTAGCCACACACGTATTTATGATTTTTTTTTTCTTTCTAGTGAATTGACATTTTGTCATTATTGAATATCCCTCTTTATATCTGATAATTTTTATAGTATAGGAATCTGTTTGGTCTGATATTAGAATAACCAATACAACATTTTTATACTTAATATTTGCATGGGTTGTCTTTCCCCATTCATTTGATTTCAAACTATCTGGGCCTTTATATTTAAAATACATCTTTTTTAGACAGAATATAGTTGGTCATGCATTTTTGTAAATTCTGACAATTTCTACCTTGTAGTTGGAGAGTGTAGTCCATTATTATTTAACACAGTTATTACCATGGTTGAGTTTGGGTCTATCATTTTATGACTTGCTTTCACCTCATCTCTTCTTTTCTCTGTTTTGTTCTCCCTTTCCTTTATTTTTTTCGATTATTAGAATAATTTTTGAAATTCATTTTAGTTTTCCGACTGCCTTTTTGCTGTACTTTTACACATTACATATCTTAGTGGTTGCTCTAGAAATTATAATACACATATTTAATTTTTATAATCAACTAATAGTTAATATAGTACCATTTCATAGTATATGGAAATCTTGCAATCATAGACGTCCACCTGCTCTCATCCCAGATCCTTATGCAATAGCTATTGTGTGTACTACTTCTACATTATTTTAATTCTACACATTTTTTGTTTTAAACAGTTATATGTATAATAAAGATATTAAAAGGAAGAAGGTAAAATCAAGTTGTTTAGCATTTACCCAGATAATTACTATTTTTGATGTCCTCCATTCTTTTCTTGTGATCTGAGATTTTATCTAACATCATTTTCCTACAGCTTGAAGTACTTTCTTTAGCATTTTTTTTTTGTAATGCGGTGCTGCCTGAAACAAATTCCTTTATTTTTGTTTTATTTGAAAATTTCTTTAACTCATCTCTAATCTTGGAGGCTATTTTCACTGATTGTAGCATTGTAGAATTTTGGGTTTTCAGGTTGTGTGCGTGTATGTGTCTGTGTGTGTTGTTTTCAGGCCTTTAAAGATGTTCCACTTTCATCTGATCTCCATAATTTTTCATGACTTTCAGCCCTGAGCTACTCTTAGCCGCCTACTATCTTGTACAAATGCTAATCATTTTATTCTCCTTTAACAGGAAGATAAATTGACTTCACCAACTTTGTTTTGCCAAAGAACTGACAGAGATGTGAGAAGATTTTTAGTCTTTTTTTTTCTTTCCTGTCTACATAGCCTTGGTAAATAAAGGGTTATTTAGAAAAAAATTATTAGGGGCGCCTGGGTGGCTTAGTCGGTTAAGCGTCCAACTTTCACTTAGGTCATGATCTGGCAGTTCGTGGGTTCGAGCCCCGCGTCGGGCTCTGTGCTGACTGCCAGCTCAGAGCCTGGAGCCTCTTTCAGTCTGTGACTCCCTCTCTCTCTGACCCTCCCCTGCTCACGCTGTCTCTCTCTCTTTCTCTCCTAGAAATAAATTAAAAAAAAAAAAAGATGCGATGGCATTGTAAAAATAAATATTATTAAAAAAATTATTAAATTTATTAAATTAAATTTGTTATTAAAACGACTCCAACTTGACATTGAATTAATAATCTCTGCCCCTGTGAAAAGAAAGAAAAAAGAGCATCCTTTTCTAGTCTCAGGATATATGTTCCCTGAATGACTTTTGGAACAGAGATGAGAGAAAAGTGTTTGCTTTGAAAGCAGGATTTTATTCCCAGGTGTATTGGAAAGCTAGTGTTGTACATGGCAGATCTGGGGTTGGAATTAAGCCTATAATTATATAAAGAATTAACCTTCAAGGAGCTAACTCTTTCCGGAAGCACTTTTGTCTCTATACCCAGATGAAAAGGGAAAGACATAGCAAACCCACAGGTCTAAGTGGTGTATATAAACAAGAGGAGATTAACTTCTGGAAAACAAAATAAAACAAAACAGAAAATAAAAAGGAAACAGAACAGACTGGTTCTGCCCTTTTAAACTTGTCCCTCCCTACATCCTAAAGAACACACACAGTGTTTAGGGTTCAACTACATTTGTCTTTGGTCTTCTCTAATGGGCTTTTATTAAGGAATATGCCCTGTTCCAGCATGTTAAAGGTGTTTTCTGCTTTTATGAGTCTAAAAAGGCATACTACAAAGTTCCTTCTGAGTGTAGTGCATCTCAAGAAGCCATATGATACAGGTCAGACTACAGGGTTTGGAGCCTAGTCAACATGAGTTCAAATCCTTGCTGTGCCTCATATTGAAACACTTCAGATTTAATAAGTGAATCAAAAACTTTAGATGCAAAACACTTCAAGCCAAATTCATAATCCTAAGCATACCTATTTCTACAATTGACTAAAAGTTGGCACAATCCATTCTCTGTCTTCAGGCTGTGTGATACCATCCAGCTGCATGATTTGGGCATTTTTCTGAATTCTAGGCATAAATTGAGATGGCTACTGTGTCCCTGTTAAAAGGAAGACCCCAGAATGGCATGCCTGCTTATTTGCTCTGTTTCCTAAGTCTGGGGCCAGTTCAGAGCTTCCTGTTAAGTAAATCGTTCTGTACCTGAACACATCCTATCCCTCCTCTCAGAAGATTGTGATTCTTAGGAAAAAATAGAGAAGGCTGAAAAACTGGGAAATGTTTCCCAGCTTATTGATAAAACATAAGGAACTGTCATTCATAATGGACACTTACAGATATTAACATAAGGTAAAGACTTTGGGAGAATATACTCTCTCATCTACCTCTTCATTCTTGACAACCCACAACATTTTTCTTGGGTCCAATGACATGAATGTTGTGTGAAATCATTTAAAAGTAGAAAGTGAGTTCTATGGTTCTATATATGAGTGATCATAAATTCTGGAATTCATCTAAGTTGATGGCAGAAAAAGAAATAGCGTTAAATATTAAATGCGAGGTTGGGGGCTAAGAAAATACCCAGAAGAAAATCCTTTGTAATACTAAATGAAGATTGTAATGTTTTTGAGTGAAAAAAGACTCCAAGGCAAAAGGTTCCGCAGAAGGAGTTTTATTGCCTGCACCCTCGGCCAAGGCGACAGAATTTACGGGGACAGTTTTATTGTCTGCGTCCCTGGGCGAGATTCCGCGACTCCAGAGAGAGAGAGAGAGGGGAATTGGGGAAGTCGCGGCCTGGTTGGGTGGTGGTGGGGTTTTATAGCCTGCTAGTGGGGGTTCAGATAACAGGGGCAGTCTCTTGACTGGAAAGTCCAGGGTTGGAAGGTTTAAATTTCTGTTTCCCGCCGATGTAATAACGCCGATGTAATAACGGCCACTGATGTAGTGGTGGGAAGGTCAGCCATCTTAAGAAGGTCATCCTTCCTAAGAGATGGTGGGAAGGTCAGCCATCCTAAGAAGGTCTGCCATTCTGTGGTGTCTCTGCCCCACCTCTCAGCAGGCACAACAAAGATCATTCATCAAAGCACAAATGTATAGAGAAGATGGTGTGCCCTTAGGCAAATGAGACTGGTAGAACCCCTCTTCCCACTCACATCTTCCAGCCTGGCTGAGGATGCCAGTGCAAATTTAGAGTTGTCACATCATTATCATGCCACAATTTAACCCAAGTGGTAAAGGTATCTAGCATCCCAAGATGCCACAGCTTAGTAGATAACTTTCAATCTGAAGATCTGTGATGAATGCCCATATTCCTAAGAAACCTGACCTCTACTGAAAATTCCTGCCATATGTAGGTGGAGAGGTCCATTTCTTTTCTGAAATTAAGTGGGCTCCTGGAGAGTGTGCGGTCAACCACATGTACTCTAACCCTTTACTTTTGTTGTCTGGTTTAGAACCATGTCTTAAAAAGGAATGGCAATTAAGCCACTACTAGAAGAGTCAAATGCCTTTTTCCTCCATCCTTTGTTTGCTTCTATCCAGCCCCGGGGAAGAATGGTCTGCTACCTTGGCAAGTTAACAGAAGTCGATTAGGATTTGAGAATTCAACTCTGGTCCAAAATTCAGCTTTTAGGAGCCCTTGTCTGGCTCATTTGGCAGAAGCTTGTGTCTCTTATCTCAGGGTTGTGAGTTCAAGCCCCATATTAATTACTTAAATAATAAAATTTAAAAAAAAGACTTCCAATTTGACCACCTCTTACCACCATCCCACCTCCGCTTGTTGGCACTTATTTTTTATTTATTTCACTTTCTACCTAAGTCAGGTCCACTAACTTTTCCAGCACATACACTTGGAGTTGTCAGACCTGAAGACCTTAGAGTATGAGTCTTCAGCTCTTATAACTTAGGAGCAAAGGGATCCCTTAATAACAAACAGATAATTTTGAAAATTAAAATTAGAAAATATAGAATCAAAGAAACAGAGCCTTTACCATCATGGAATTTTTATTCCAATAAAAAAGCCAACCCTCCCCCACCGCCCCGCCTCTCTTTCATTCTCTTTCTCTCTGCCTCTCTCTTTCTTGCTTTTTTCTTTCCTTTCTTTATTTCTGTTTGTTGTTGTTGTAATTGTTTGATTCAATTCTATCTGGCTTTATCTTAGACCACACCCTTCTGATTCTTAACCTAAGGCAGTGGAGGGTTGGTATGTATACTGTGGGTTTAAAAAAAATTTTTTTAATGTTTATTTATTTTTGAGAGAGAGAGACAGAGTGGGAGTAGGAGAGAGGCAGAGAGAGAGGGAGACACAGAATTTGAAGCAGGCTCCAGACTCTGAGCTGCCAGCCCAGAGCTCGACATGGGGCTTGAACCCATGGACTGGGAGGTCATGACCTGAGCCAGAGTTGGCCACTTAACCATCTAAGCCACCCAGGAGCCCCAATACTAAGTATTTTTGCCCCTCGCTTCAAGGATTCTGCCCCTGGATTTGGGCCTTCAGTTGCCATTAGCCCCTACCCTATCCTAGCCCCAAGGACTTGACAGCTGATCTTCCTCCTTCCCTAACCAAGTTCTAGTATTCTACTAGTATTCATTGTTGTTTTAAACTATGCCTCAAACCTTTAAAATGGAATTATAGTTCATTTCAGATTTCACACTTGTTAATGTTCAAAGTCAACTATTCAAATTAGTGACCTGTGTTGAATTATTTATTGATTTGTTTTATCTAATACACGCATATGGTGCAAAATTTGTAAGCTACAGAAGTCTTTGTGGTCAAAAGCATGTCTCCCTCCCAAGCCTTACCTCCTAGCCAATTGGTTTTCCTCTTCAGAGTAAAAAGCTCTTATCAACTTACTAAATTTTTTTCATATATTCTATGTATGTACAATTATATGATATACACATATGTCTATATTCTTTAAATTGTTTTTTAGTTATATAAACAATGTATGAACATTATTTTCTTAGACAAATTAAAACAATACAGGGTAGTTTAGGTCCTCTTTGACCATTTCTTCCCAAATGTAACCACTGTGAGTATTATGAGGATAGCATGAATTCTTCCAAAATGTTTCTTTGCACTTACTAACAATATACGTAGCTAGAGAAAATATGCAGCATTATTATTATTTTTTCTTACTAAAAGATATACTGCAAAGAATCATTCTCCACCTCATTTTGGGTCAGACTTTTAATGTACCCTTGCTTCTAATGGTAGAAACATTTTCTCCATCGTACCTGGTTTTTCCAAAAACCAGAAGAAGATGACTTTATTTCCTCCATGTCCTATGACAAGCCTCCCACTGGCCCACCCACAAAGTTCTTGTTTGTTCTCAGAGAGAGCCCTTGGAGCTGAGATGGGGAAGAGAGAGACTGTGTTCAATGGCTCATCCTGTAGTTTCTTCCTAGGAAGGAGTGACCTCACAGAATCCTTTTATCATGGAATAAAACTTGACACAGACACTAACCAGACAACTGGCCTCTCCCCTGGTTATTAACTGTAGAGTTCAAAACCAGGAAAACGTATCATACAGAGCTGTTTCTTATCATGAACAGAAAGGGGGTGGGCCACATTCCCACCGCTGTAATAGGAACTCTTAACATATTGTCCAAGGAGAAAAGGCAAAATCTGACACATCTAAATAATCAGATTCTGTACAGTTGCTTGACAGTAGTGTCCATGTCACTTTGGTAATATGTACCTCACACTAATGATCACACAGTCTTCCGGAGGGAAGATGCTATTTTTGAGAAATGATCAAAGCTTTGCTACAGGATTGTATGACCATCTTTATGATTTGAAAATCTTACATGATATTAAACAGGGTATCTGAATATTTTAAGGAACCAGGAGGTTGCTAAATTAGAGAGCCACCTACTGCATTGTGAGACTGCTTAATTGGCTCAGTTTTTTCATTACTGAAACTTTGGATCCCATTCTGACCTCCGGGTCGACATTAAATAAATGTAATCCCTCTCACTAATGATCAGAGCCAATTTTTCACAAAACAAAAACCCTTGTTAGTCTGAGAAAGCGTATGCCTATCTAGAATATGACCTGGCTTTTAAGACCTCCTATTTTTACCTCAACCTATCTATTAGAATTAAAAGACATCAGCTTTCTTTCATCATTAACAAGCTTCTTAACAATGCAGTTGTCATTGCTTACTATAAATTTTTGTGTTTGAAATGAGATACTTGGAATAAATCTCCTTTTCTTTTGTTATGGTTTTTGTAGAAATGAAAATCAAGGTCATCCCTGGGTTATATTATTTGTTTGCTGAAGTAGGAAGCCAAGAAGTGGCTAGTCATAACCTAGTCCTTCCCTCCCCACAATATTTATGTTATCTTTGCTTATTCTTATTTCACTTATTTTAATCCCATCAGATTTGTGGTTGATGAAACAAAGTTTTGAAATATTAGCTCATAGTTTTTCCACAGTATACCTATCAGTGTAGTAAAAAACAAAAATACATATCTCATGCTTTTGCTTGATATAAATGGGATGCTTAGATTAGCATTTGGCATAATCTGTATTTATCATACAAGATAAAGATGGGGTTTTTCTAAGCAAGCCAAAATATCAGATTCTATCCTTGTAATGAAATAGCCATTTCCCCTTAAGAGGAAAAATCTTCAATTAAGAATTTGAATAAAATAGTTTGTTATAAAAGAAGGCCATCTGGTTCACTTTAGGGTGCTGAAAACTCATTTATGATTTTTCTTTGGTTCTGGTCCTGTGCCATGTTTGCTTGATTATGGACTGGGTAAGTCTTTATTCCTTTTGAGCTGCCTTTTGCCAGTTGTTTTATTTATTCTACCTACACAAATGGTGTTGATAGCCTACTTGTCCTCAGCTAGGCTCTCTTGCATTATGACCAATTTGACGATGGTTTCAGGTTTGTCAACATGCTTTCAGGGAAGGGTTGGGCAAGGAATGTTTCCATTTGCGTGTGTGTGTGTGTGTGTGTGTGTGTGTGTGTGTGTGTGTCTTAGAATTAACTTTGTTCTTTCCTTTCTCCTTTGCAGCCCCTCCCCAAATCCCCTAAGGATCCAGGAGACTACTAAGTCCAAGGGTGGGGTGGGGGCAGTAGGGTAGGGAGGGGTGTGGAGGGATCTTTTAATCTGATATAGTTTGGGTCTTTTCTCTTCTTCAGAACCATCAAAATGTTGGCCCAGGGCTTCTAGTCTATCTTTTCCCTTCTCCTGGCACTAAGTTGAGATTTGTAAGTGATATTCATGAAGGCCTTTTGCAAAGGTAGGGGATGGGGGAAGGAAGATACATCTGCTAACATGGGGCTGCCTCACTCTTTCCCGTATTTGTCATCTTCCTCTTCACTCTCCTTCCCATGGTGTCTTAAGCAGGGCAAGTGTTCAATAGATATGTACCAAAAACTACTCCCTCATTTGATGTCCCTTGACCACCAGCCTAGGCCAATTTATCCCTCAAGGATGAGAGGGAAGGAAGTCTGCATTGGCTTACTAGATATAATAGGGTCTAAGTGAATGTACTATGATTCATATATGAAAAATAAAGTAACTGTGTTTTCTGTGACTGATATAGAACTCTACAGACTCCTGAGTAGCCACATGAGTTAAAAGAATGAATGTAATTTCATCTGAATCATCTTCCCAGTGCTGGCAGGTAGTGGTGGTGAGATGGTTAAATCTTCTCCACTTACAGTAACTCTGTCTTTTCTAGCTTTAGAGTCTATTTCAGGCAAACTTAATCCCACTGGGGTAATTGTTCAGTTCTTCAGGGCTTCTGGGTCTTCCCCAGGTGGCACCTGGGCACAGAAGGAACTTGTGGGTGTTCAAGGTGACAGGGGTGAAAGAGTTCTTGTTCTTTCTTGATCCTTCTCTGGATGACTGAGATCACATTGAGATGTAGTTCCTAATGTTTGGACACCAGTTTCTGTCCTGCCTATACCCTATGCTGAAATTTCAATAGCTGGTCCAATTTTTGGTTTACCATTTTGGTTTTAGCAATAAATAGTGATTGCTCTTGGGGAGCACAACTCGCTCCCTCTGCTGACTGCTCTTTAAAAAATGGTTCCCTTTTTATTGTAATAAGAACACAACATGAGATCTAGCCTCTTAACAAAAATTTCGGGTATACAATGCAGTAGTGTTAACTATAGACACAGTGTTGTACGAATATCTCTAGAACTTAATCTTTCTGCGTAACTGAAAACTTATACCTGTTAAGTATCAACTCCACATTTTCCACTCCCCCCATACCCTAGTAACCACAGGTCTACTCTCTGCTTCTCTTTGACTGATTTATATAGCTCATATAGGTGGCATCATACAGTATTTGTTTGTTTATGGATGGTTTATTTTACCTAATATGATGTCTTCAAGGCTTATAATGTTGCCTGTGGCAGGATTTCCTTCCTGCTTAATGCTAAATAATATTCCATTGCATGTGTATGCCACATTTTTTTATCCACTTATTCACTGATGGGTGTTTAGGTTGTTTCTACATTTTGGTGATGGATAATAATGCCACAATGAGTATGAAAGTGCAACTAGTGCAAGTATCTCTTTGAGATTCTGATTTCAATTCTTTTGGGTAGATATCCAGAATGGTGTTGGGAAAACTGATATGCACATGCAAAAGAATAAAATTGGACCCTTATCTCACATCATAAACAAGTGTCAACTCAAAATGTATAAAAGACCTAAACGTAAAACCTGAAACTATAAGGCTCCTAGAAGAAAACATAAGGGAAAAACCCATTGACATTGGTCTTAGGAACTATTTCTTGGATAAGACATCAAAAACACAGACAATGAAAGCTAAAATCGATAAGTGGGACCACATCAAACTAAAAAGCTTCTGCACACCAAAGGAAACAATAGAATGGAAAGGCAACCAATGGACTGAAAGACAATATATGTGAACACATTAATTCTCACACACTCTACTAACTTCTGAGGATCTCCACCTAAGAAGTTCCCTTACCACTTGTTATGTTCCTCACAGCATCACATAGGAATCTCTGTATCACTTCCATCCTACCCACTGGTTCACCAGTCCAGTGTAGACACTTCTCCCCACCAGGGGTCTTCTACCACATCCACCTCGTGTTGGATATAGCAGGAGTAAATTAGTTTCCCAGGGCTTTCCTGACAAATGTCCACATTCTATGTGGCTTAAAACAACTGAAGTAATTCTTTCACAGTTCTAGATTCTAGAAGTCTAAAATCAAAGTATCAGTGAAATCTGTTTTTCTTGAGGGAGAATCTGTTGCATGTGTCTCTCCTAGCCTCTGGTGGTTGCTGGCAAACCCTTGGCATTCTCTGGCTTGCAGCTGTACTTGCCTCCTTCATCAGACAGTGGTCTTCTTGTGTGTCCCTGTGCCCAAAGTCCCCTTTTCTTAAAAGAACCAGTTATTGGCCAACCCTAATCCAGCATGACCTCGTCTTAAATTGATTATACCTGCAAAGACCATATTTCCAAATAAGATCACATTCACAGCATCTGTGGATAAGGACATCCACTTGTCTTTTTGGGGGACACAGTTCAAGCCACAACAAAGATAAACTAAATTGGAGCACAAGCCCACGTTCTTGGACTCTGCTTCAACCAGCCTGAAGTTTGTATTTGGGTTTCTGTCATCTAGCACCACCCAACCTCAGGGGACAAGGGTGCAAAAATTGCTTCTACATTAGTATCATCCTCTAGAATATCAATTCTTAATTCCTTAGATCCTCTTCTCCACAATGGAAAAATTCTAGTCTCCTTCATGTCTTGTAGAAACTATTCCTTCATCACGTTCCCTTTACATCATTGTAAAACTCAGTGTTTAAATCTCCCAGCTTTGCTCTTGATATATCAACATTGAAGGTTGATGAGAGAGATTTCCCAGCACACTTGCCAGAGCTCAGCCATTGCCTCCCATCCACAGAAACCACTGAGTACTTGGCATCATGGGAATTTTTCACATGGTCTGAGGGAATGTCTACCCCTGCTTACTCCTAAATGCGCTCTTACTTTCTTAAAGATCAGTACTCCTGGATTTTCTCTGTGAAGATGATCTTTCCAGAACTCTGAATGAAGAACTTCAGGGGTAAACAAGTTGTGGACTGTGGCAGATTCAGCAGACCACATACCCCTTTGAAGAATGGGAAGACCTCGTATATATCTCTCCAGAAGTAGGAGAGTTCAGAGAGGAGATCAACAGGTTCTGCGTCCACAGAATCTCCAGTGTGAAAGTCCTGTGTCACTAGCTGTCTATGTACATCTTTGAGAGAGAGAGATCCATTCCATGCTTCTTCTGCAGAATCATTCTAATGCCACTACATTCTTTGGCCCATTCCAAACAGCACAGAGTTCCTGGTATGAAGTCATGAGTACTTTATCTGTGATTCCAGTGCCTTTAAGATTAATACTGGTTTTATCTAAGCCTCAGCTTCCTTATATACAATACAGGATGTTAGTATCCTCCTTGAATGGTCATTATCATTATAAGACCACATATATGCAAAGCGACTAGTCTAGTGCCTGGTGTTTAGGAGATGCTTTACAAGTAGTAATACATTTATCATTAGTCTATTCTGCTTCCCTCTTCTCTCTCTAGATCACACCAGTACTCTGAAATTATCTCTCTTGTAGTTGTACCCTACCCCCAGAAGAAAAACAAGGGAGAAGAAAGAGTACTACCCTCTCTAGAGCTCCTCTTGTCTGTTTCCCTAAAGAGGGAACTTATAGGATGCAGAGGTTTTCCTGGGCATCTCAGACCAGAAATAATTCTATAATTTGTCAGCCTGACCATATGAAAACAATCCTGACTACAAAATTTATGACTTGTATGCCAATCTACCATGTTACACAGTAATTACGCATAGCACAAAATATGTCTAAGTTTTCTTTGAAAGTGTTATTTGATCATTAGATTAATCTTAGTTCACATGTACTCATTCTTCACCATTTTTGGGTCACAGTGTCTTGGAAGAAAGGAAATGCCAGTCAGTCACTGAGTCCTCCTGAAAGGGGAAGCAAAACTGGTCCCATGGACCCTTACTCTCCTCTCCTACTCATAGATGCCTTCTCTCCATCCAGGTCTGGCCAGCTCAGTCCAGACTCTTACTGGAGACCTGGTAGGGAGCTAGCATTATGTCAGAGCAAGAGGATGTGGGAATTTCATTAGAAGGAAATAGTAAAAATTCACCTGGAAGTGGCTTGAGAGCAGCATAAATGGATATATATAATTTGCTTCCATGTATTTTTTTATGTCTTCTTTAATTTCTTGGTTAACCCATTGATTCCTTAGTAGGATGTTCTTTAACCTCCATGTATGTGTGGTATTTCCAAATTTTTTCTTGTGGTTGACTTCAAGTTTCATAGTGTTGTAGTCTGAAAATATGCATGTTATAATCTCAATCTTTCTGTACTTGCTGAGGCCTAATTTGTTACCCAACATTTGATCTATACTGGAGAATATTCCATGTGCACTCAAAAATAATATACATTATGCTGCTTTATGATGAAACGTTCTGCATATATCTGTTAAATCCATCTGATCCAGTGTGTAAGTCAAAGCTGTTGTTTCCTTGTTGATTTTCTGCTTTGATGATATGTCGTTGCTGTAAGTGAGGTGCTGAAGTCCCCTACGATTATTGTATTATTATCAATGAGTTTTTTTATGTTTGCGATTAACTAATTTATATATTTGGCGATTCCAAGTTGGGGAAATAAATACAGTTTTTATACCTTATTTTTGGATAGACCCCTTAATTATGATACAGCGCCTTTCTTCATGTCTTGTTATAGTCTTTGGTTTAAAATCTAGTTTGTCTGATATAAGTATGGCTACTCTGGCTTTCTTTGGACATCCATTTGACACTGGATTTTCTCTATCCCTTTACTTTCAATCTGAAGGTGTCTTTAGGTCTAAAATAAATCTCTTATAGGCAGCACATAGATGGGTCTTGGTGTTTTGTTTTGTTTTTGGTTTCTTTTTTTTTTTTTAATGTTTTATTTATTTCTGAGAGAGAGAGAAACAGCGTGAGCCAGGGAGTTTCAGAGAGAGAGGGAGATAGAGAATTTGAAGCAGGCTCCAGGCTCTGAGCCAGCTGTCAGCACAGAGCCCAATGTGGGGCTCAAACCCACGAACTGTGAGATCATGACCTGAGCCGAAGTCGGACATTTAACTGACTGAGCCTCCCAGGCACCCCAGTTTTTGGTTTTTTATCCATTCTGATGCCCTAAGTCTTTTGGTGGAGTATTTAGTCTATTTTTATTCAGAGAGATTATTGATAGATATGAATCTACTGCCATTGCATTATCTGAAATGTCATTGTTTCTGGAGATTTTCTCTGTTCCTTTCTAGTCTTTTTTGGTCTTTCTTCACCACTGAAAGTATCCCCTTTAATATTTCTGTGCTCTGGTTTATCACTAATTCGTTTAGTTTTTATTTATCTGGGAAACTGTGTATCTAACTTTCTATTCTGAATGACAGTCTTTCTGGATCAAGTGTTCTTAGCTGCATAGTTTTCCCATTCAGCATGTTGAATGTATCATGCCTTTCCCTTCTGGCCTGCCAGGTTTCTGTGGAAAGATCTGCTGCTAATCTGATTTGTCTTTCCTTGTAGGTTAGGGATTTCCTTTCCCTTGCTACTTTCAGATTCTTTCCTTTTCTCTGTATTGTGCATATTTTATTGCTACATATTTTGGTGTTGGCTGGTGTTTTTGTTTTGGATGGGAGTTCTCTGTGACTGGATTTGGATGTCTGTTTCTTTCTCCAGATCAAGGAAGTTTTCAGCTATAATAAACCTTTTTTAAGGAGAGGATCCCTCTTTCCCTCTCTTATGGGACTCCTAGGATACAAATGTTATGCTTTGTGAAGTTGTTGCCTTCCTCATACCTATATTCATGATCAAATATTTTTGTTTCCCTCTTCTTTCAGCATCATTATTTTCCATAATTTTATCTACTTTATCACTTATTTGTTGTTCTGCTTCTTCTGTCCTTGCGGTTATTATAAGCAGTCAGTTTTGCATCTGTTATAGCATTTTTTATTTTGTCCTTACTAGTTGTTAGGATTTTTATCTCTGCGGTAAGGTTCTCTCTGGTTATTTCTATGCTTTTCTCAAGCCCAGCTAGTATCCTTACGATTGTTGTTTTAAATTCTAGTTCAGGCATGTTACTTAATATTTATTTTGATTATCTCCCTTTCTTTTGGAATGAATTCTTCTGTCTTGGCATTTTGTCTAGGAAATCCTGTGCCTGGTCCTATTTCCACTAGAGCATAAGCTTTCCAGAACTCTGTGATCAGTTACCTAATGCATGCAAGGGGTTTGTGCTGGTCTCCTGGAGGTGGGGCCCACTGCTGCTCTGGCTCTCAATCACACATGTCTTTAAAAGGCACCTGCAGTGTGCAGGGTGGTGGAGATTGATGTAAGCAGCCCAACCCTCCGCTATGGGCGTTAAGGTGGTCTGAAGTCTGTTTGTGTTGATAGGTGGGGTGAAAAATGGTATCAGCCCACTCTCTTTTCCAGAGAGGGGAGTTTGCACCTACTGCTGTTTAGGAAGCCATTACAGAAGAGCAAACAATCTCCCCCTCATTTGTCCCAGTCTTCCCTCAGATCCCTGCCTTCATCCTGTTTTGTGTCTGAGCCATCTGTCCTCCTGTGTTTTATTTCTGGCATGTGACTGGGTTTCAAAACTCCAACTTTTAGGCATACACTGATCCTCTAGAGAAGCGTCTCACCCCGCTGTAGCTGGTACCAGTTTGTTCCAGAAAAGCATTTAGACAACCATACAAAGGTTTGAATTTTATGGCAAAGCTTAGCAAAAAGCCAGCATCCAGGTTACCTGCCCTCAGCAACACGTCTCCTCATATGCTAATGAACAGGGAAGCTCAATGGTGCACACTGGCTCTTTTTTCCCCTGAGAAGCAGTGCTGCCTCTCACAAATGCTTCCAAGAAGGGGACTATCTCTCCCAGCATGACCCAGAGGACCCTCAGAGCATTCTGTCCCCTCCCCAGCCTCTGCTCTCCCTCACTGTTACACTCACTAGGTTTGACCCTGGTGATGTCACAGAGTTCTAAAACTTCAGACTTTCAGCTCCACTCCTTGCAAAAAACTTGCGATAATCAGCCTCCTTCGTTTTCCAAGTCAGTGCTTCTGGGCAAATGTTTTTCTTGTGCAATCCCCTGAATGCTGCTTTCTCTCTCTCTCTCTCTCTCTCTCTCTCTCTCTCTCTCTCTCTCTCTCTCTCTCTCTCTCCTCCTCTCCCTCTCCCTCTCCCTCCCTCTCTCTCTCTCTCCCCCTCCCCCTCTCCCTCTCCCTCCCTGTCTCTCTCTCTCTCTCTCAATCTCTCTGTATCTCTCTTCTGTCTCCCTCCCCTCTGCAGCACCCTTGATTCAATCTCTCTGTATCTCTCTTCTGTCTCCCTCCCCTCTGCAGCACCCTTGATTCTTTTCTCCCCTAATTTGCATCTCCTCACCTCCTACCTTCCACAATGTGGCCTCTTTTCTCCCTGTAGTTGTGCAGTTTGTTCTCTCAGTCCTCAGATCAATTTCCTGGGTGTTCAGAATGATTTGATAATTATCTAGCCGTGGTTGTGGGATGAGGCAAGCATAGCTCCTGCTATTCCACCATCTTATCTCCCCCCACAGTTTCCATTTATTCCTGTTTTGATCTTGGAAGATTGTATGTTTCTATGAATTCATTTTTTCTAGATTCTCTAGGCATATAATTTTTCATAGTCATTTCTTCTAATCCTTTGTATTTCTGTATTGCTGGCTCTTAACTTCTTTTATTTCTCATATTATTTATTTGGTTCCTCTCTGTCTTTTCTTGATAACTCTGGATAAAGATTTATCATTTTTGTTTATCTTTTCAAAGAATAAGCCCTTAATTTCTTTGACATTTGCTCTTTTTATGGTCTCTATTTCATTTATTTCTTCTGATCTTTATTATTTCCTTCTAATAACCTTGGGCTTTATTTGTTCTTCCTTTTTTAGTCCCTTTGGGTCTAGGGTTAGGTTTTTTTATTTAAACTTTTTCTTATTTCTTTAGATTGGCACCTAACACTATAAATTTCCCTCTTCTAACTGCTTTCATGGCATCTCAAAGATGTTGAACCATTATTTTTTTTTTTTAATTGTAGCATGTTTATCCTGTATATGATTCTGTTTTTTTCCAGTTTCTTTCTTGGAACTGGAACTGATTTCTATTTTCATAGCTTTTGGCTGGAAAAAGTGGATGAAATTATTTCAGTCTTCTAAATTTATTGAGATTTGTTTTGTGGCCTAATCTGTGATATAACCTGGGGAATGTTCCATGTGCACTTGAAAAGAACATGTATTCTGTTGTGTGTACATGGAAAGTCCTATATAGATCCATCTGGTATAATGTGTCATTCAAGCCTACTGTTTTCCTTGTTGATTTTATGTAAGTGGGGTTTGAAGTCCTTACTATTATTTTTTACCTTCAGTTTCTATGTTTGTGTCTGTTAATATTTGCTTATGTATTTAGGTGCTCCAATGTTTGTTGCATAGATATTTACAATTATCAATCCTCTTTGGGGGTTGATCCCTTTATCATGATGTCAGTGCCCTCATTTGTCTTTAGTTACAGTCTTTGTTTTAAAGTCTGTCTGGAGCCCTGGTGTGGCTCAGTTGGTTAAGTGGCTGACTCTTGGTTTTGGATCAGGTTATGATCTCATGGTCATGGGTTCAAGCCTTACATTGAGCTCTGTGCTCACAGTGTGGAGCCTTTTGGATCCTCTGTCTCTCTTTCTCTGACCTTGACTCACATTCTCTCTCTCAAAAATAAACAAACATTTTTTTTAAAGCATATTTGTAAAGTTTGTCTGATATGAATATTGCTACCACTACATGTTTTTTCTTTCAGATTTATGGAATATCTGTTTCCATTTCTATGCTTTCATCAGTATATATCTTTATCTCTGAAGTGAGTCTTTTGTAGATAACATAGAGATGGGTCTTGTTTTCTTATGCATTCTGTCACCCTATGGTTTTTGTTTGGAACATTTATACCATTTACATTTATTTATTGTATTTATTTATTTTATTTTATTTCCTTCCATAGTTTATTGTCAAGTTGTTTTCTGTATAACACCCAGTGCTCATCCCCGCACGTGCCCTCCTCCATGCCTATCACCCCTCTTCTCCTCCCCACCCCCATCAACCCTCAGTTTGTTCTCAGTATTTAAGAGTCTCTCATGGTTTGCCTCCCTCCGCCCAACTATTTTTTTCCCTTCTCTTCTTCCATGGTCCTCTGTTAGGTTTCTCCTAATCCTCCTATACGTGCAAACACATGGTATCTGTCCTTTTTTGCCTGACTTGTTTTGCTCAGTATAACACCCTCAAGTTCCATCCACATTGCTACACATGGCCAGATTTCATTCATTCTCATTGCCATGTAGTATTCCATTGTATAGATAAACCACATCTTCTTGATCCATTTGTCAACTGATGGACACTTGGGCTCTTTCCATGTATTGGCTATTGTTGAGAGTGCTGCTATAAACATGATGGCACATGTGCCCCTATGCATCAGCACTCCTGTATCCCTTGGGTAAATTCCTAGCAGCGCTTTTGCTGGGTCCTAGGGGAGTTCTATTGTTAATTTTTTGGGGAACCTCCACACTGTTTTCCAGAGGGGCTGCACCAGCTTACATTCCCATCAACAGTGTAGAAGGGTGCTCATTTCTCCACATCCTTTCCAGGATCTATAGTCTCCTGATTTGTTCATTTTAGCCACTCTGACTGGTATGAAGTGGTATCTCACTGTGGTTTTGCTCTGCATTTCCTTGATGATGAGGGACACTGAGCATCATTTCATGTGCCTGTTTGCCATCTGGATATTCTCTTTGGAGAAGTGTCTGTTCATATCTTATGCCCATTTCTTCACTGGATTATTTGTTTTTCGGGTGTGGAATTTGGTGAGTTCTTTATAAATTTTTGATACTAGCCCTTTATCCGACATGTCATTTGCAACTATCTTTTCCCATTCTGTCATTTGCCTATTAGTTTTATTGATTATTTCCTTTGCCATGCACAAGCTTTTTATGTTGATGAGGTCCCAATAGTTCATTTTGGCTCTGGATTCCCTTGCCTTTGGGGATGTGTCAAGTAAGAAATTGCTGCAGTGGAGGTCAAGGAGGTTGTTTCCTGCTTTCTCTTCTAGGGTTTTGATAGTTTCCTGTCTCACATTCAAGTCCTTTATCCATTTTGAGTTTATTTTTGTGTACGGTGTGAGAAAGTGATCTAGTTTCATTCTTCTTTATGTTGTGTCCTGTTATCCCAGCACCATCTGTTAAAGAGGCTGTCTTTATTCCATTGGATACTCTTTCCCACTTTGTCAAGATTAGTTGGCCATATATTTGTGGGTCCAATTCTGAGTTCTCTATTCTATTCCACTGGTATACCAAGAAAACCAAAACAGGAGGAATCACAATCCCAGACTTTAGCCTCTACTACAAAGCTGCTATAATCAAGACAGTATGGTTTTTAAAATCTATCTATCTATCTATCTATCTATCTATTTATTTATTTATTTATTTATTTAAAGAGTGTGAGAGAGGACAGAAGGAGAGGGAAAGAGAGAATCCCAAGTAGGCTCCATGCCCAGTGTAGAACCCAGCACGGGACTTGATCCCATGACTGTGAGATAATGACCTGAACCAAAATCAAGAGTAGGATGCTTTACTGAGCCACTCAGGCACCCCATAGACCATTTACATTTAAAGTAATTATTAATAGGGGTGCCTGGGTGGCTCAGTCGATTAAGCGTCCGACTTCGCTCAGGTCAAGATCTTGCGGTTCGTGGCTTCGAGCCCCACGTTGGGCTCTGTGCTGACAGCTCAGAGCCTGGAGCCTGTTTCGGATTCTGTGTCTCCCCCTCTCTCTCTCCCTCCCCCACTCCTGCTCTGTTTCTGTCTCAATAATAAAAAACATAAAAAAAGTAATTATTAATAGGTATGTACTGAATGTTATTCAATTTTTTTTCTGACTATTTTTGTAGCTCTTCTCTGTTCCTTCTTCTCTTGCTCTTTTTCCTTGTGATTACTTTATTTGGTGCTATGTTCATTTTTCTTTCTCTTTATTTTTTGTGTATCTACTATAGGTATTTGGGTTTTGGTTACCATGAGGTTCTTATATAACATCATACCTGTACAGCAGCCTATATTAAGTTAATGATCATGTAAATTCAAGCACATTAAAGGAACTTCATTTTTACTATCTGCCACCATGCTTATATCTTTTTATAATGTGCATCTCCTTACTAACTTTTCAGATATCATTGATTGTATAACTTTAGTATTTTAACCTTCATACTGACTTTGTAAGTGATTGCTTTATTACCTTTACAGTGTGTTCACTTTTACTCATGACAGTTTTTCCTTTTTTTTGCTTCAACTTATGACATTTCCTTTTCCACTTAAATAAATTCCTTTAATATTTCTTGTAAGGCTAGTTTATTGGTGGTGAACTCCTCTAACTGTTGCTAGTGTGGGAAACTCTATCTTTCATTCCATTCTTAATGATAATCTTGCTGGTAGAGTATTTTTCATCATAAGTTTTTTTTTTCTTTCATCACTTTGAATATATCATGCCACTCACTTCTGGTCTACAACATTTCTGCTGAAAAATCACCTTATAGCCTTATGGGGCCTCTCTTGTACATTACTAGTAGCTTCTCTCTTGTTCTTTTAAAATTCTCTTTGAGTTTTTACATTTTAATTACTATGTGTCCTGGTATGGACCTCCTTGGGTTGATCTTGTTTTGAACTCTGTTTCTTAAGCGTGGGTATCTGTTTCCTTTCCTACTTTAGGGAAGTTTTCAGTTATTTTAACTTCAAGTAAGTTTTCTGCTCCTATTTTTCTCTTCTCTCCTTAAGGGACACCTATAAGGCAAAAGTTTGTCTTCACTTGGTGTTGTCCAAGAGATCCATTAATCTATTCTTTTTCAAATTCCTTTTGTCTTTTTGCTGTTTAACTTGAGTGTTTTCCATTACCCTGTCTTCCAGATCATTGATTCATTCTTCCATATTTTCTAATCTGCTGTTGATTCCTTCTAGTGTAGTTTTCATTTAAATTATTGTTTTCTTCAAATCTGATTGGTTCTTTTTTATATTTTCTCTTTGTTGAAGTTCTCACTGAGTTATCGACTCTTTTCTCCAGTCTGGTGACCATCTTTATGACCATTACTTTCAACTCTTTATCAGGTAGGTTGGTTATGTCTATTTCATTTGGTTATTTTTCTGACGTTTGTCTTGTTCTTTCATTTGAAGTATATTCCTCTGTCCCTTCATTTTGCTTGACTTTCTGTGTTTGTTTCCATGAATTAGGTGGAACAACATCGTCTTCTAAATTTGAAGTAATGGTATGTGTACAGTAGTACCCTGTGTAGACTTTGGGTGCTTAGTGTGTGGCTTGCTGGAACTGTGGCTTGTGTGAAGTGGGAGACCCAGTGTACTCCATGCTGGAACTGCCCTGGTGGTATGGCCAGAACTGAAGTGTGCATGATTCTGAGACTCTTTATGCAGAGGATGCCCTGTAAGAACTGGTGAAACTAAAGTGGGTGCTAACTGTGGGATCCCAGGGCTTTCCACACAGAGGGTGACATGGATGAATAGCTGAAACTGAAATAGGTACAAGTTGGAGTGTCCTGGGCTGCTCAGCACAGGGGTTTCCCAAACAGGTCCACTGGACCCAAGGCAGATCCTGACTGAGAGTCCCAGGGGCACACCTCATAGTGGCTACCTTGGAAGGGTAATGGGAGCCAAAGGCAACTAGAGCCAAAGCAGGCACTAGGCAGAAGGTCCCAGAGTGCTCTGTACTAAGAGTACTCGACCACATCATTTGGAGCTGAAATGTGGTTGGCCTGGAGCGTTTCAGGGTATCTTGTGCCTGTGTCACCTTGACAAGATGTTTGGAGCTATAGTGAGCATGGACAATGGGTGTTGGGGTGCCCCCTACTCAGGGGCTGCCTTTGTGGGCTCGTGTGGGCTAGGGACCTGAGGCTCACTGAGGCAAGCCAACTATGGCTCCTCGACCCTGCTCCAGTCTGTTCTTTGAAGGTAGAGGGATAATGCAAACCCCAACACTCACCATCCCTGCTGACTTAGAGAGAAAACTAGCAGCACCCCCTACCACTATTTGGCAGAGTTCTAGGGTTGGTTCCCATATATTATAGTTGCTCTTTAAAGCCACATTTTTTTCTCTTTATGCCCCAGGGCAGACAAATCTGCTCACAGTCCCTCAGTACCATCCTTCATTTATCCCCTTTATCCATTATATAATTGTCTATCTATCTATCTATCTATCTATCTATCTATCTATCTATCTACCTATCTTTTGGGGGAGGTGCAAACAAAAGGATTCCAATTTCAAATGATCTATTAAAGAAGGGCAGTTTCGGGGCACCGGGGTGGCTTAGTTGGTTAAGCATCCAACATTTGCTCAGGTTATGATCTCGCAGTTCGTGGGTTCGAGCCCCGCGTTGGGCTCTGTGCTGACTGCCAGCTCAGAACCTGGAGCCTATTTCAGAGTCTGAGTCTCCCTCTCTCTCTGACCCTCCCCTGCTCATGCTGTCTCTCTCTCTCTCTCTAGAAATAAATAAAAATACAAACAAAAAAAATAAGGGCAGTTTCTATGAGGATTGGTGCTGTTTTTCTCTTAGAAATTATAACAATAGCATCATGCACAAAATCAGTTTGATTACCCATGGCTTAAATGTTGCTTATTCCAAAAGTATAACTTCTTAAAGGGCAGTTAAGTTTAAGATCATTTGAGAACAAAGACTGGCAAACCTGTGTGGCAAGGAGCTGTGTTCTTTTATGGGTATTTGCATTTTAACAGACTGAGAAATCAATCTAACTTTTCAAGTGAAGGACTATTTACCATCTGCAGTTTGCTAATGTCTGAGGCAGGGAAAACCTGCCATCCACATACGTTTGTGATGAAGTTGGCATATTCTACTCTTGTGGAAGTTTTCATCAGCAGTGACTGAGACAGAAACACTCTGCTTCTGAAAACCTGCCTGATGCAATATGGTGAGCCAGCTACTCAGCTTCTGCTTGTGTGTGGGGGTGGGGTGGGGGTGGGTAAGTCTGCATCTTGAGAGTAGTGTTGTCTCATGTTTTTCTTGTGACAAAAATCTGAGTATCATTGATGAAAGAATTGGTATGGTCTTAGATAAAATAGTGATTTCCAAATATTGGTAGAGCAGCTCAGATGGGATCAGGCTACCTCACCAAATGGCTTTGTGCAGCAGGCAGGACCAGGTGTAAGGTTTACAGAGGAAAAGGAGGCAAGACATAAAAAGAATATGAACTCCAAAAACCACTTCCCAGAAACAGACTGTGTGTGCGCGGAGAGAGAAAAAGGAAATTTTGTCTGTTGCCATGAGTGAAAAATTGTAGATGAGGAAATGATGTTTAAAGAGGATGTATAGAAAGGTTCAGGTGATCTGCTCTAAGAGAGCCTTCTGAGCCGCCTTTTTAAAGAAACTTAGTATAATTTTTATATTCTTATTCATGTTGTTTGGTTTGGACTGGTGTTTTTTTAAACCAAAAACAAAACACCAAGCACCAGCAGGATCTAGTGAGATCTAGAAATGATTTGATATATTTGAATTGTAAGAAAGAGTGACAGTCAGTATAATGAATAATCACAAGGTAGGGTCATTGACCCATTAGGATGGATACTCAACCAATCAGAATGGCCATCAGGTGTAAAGGGCAATGTGCCACATTGGTATGTGCCAGCTTAATGTCACCTCTGACATCTCTAGGCCTGAAAATGATTTGTAATGATGAATGGGCATGAAAGAGCTGTATGAGCTCAAATGTCCTCCAGTGTCAGTTTCAGTTGAGCCTCATGAGAAACTGTAGGGAGAAGGAAGGCAGAAGCTAATGACCAATTTTAGGTGGCCTAAGCCCTACCTTGTGCATTACTAGACAATGCTATATCTGATATGTTTTTACTAACTCTCTTTCAAATATAATAACAAGAGAAAGCCTTGTTCATTTTTTTGATCATGTGTTAGAATAACAGAGTACAGGGTAACAAAGGTAAGGTCCATTTCCTTCCCTGTTTCTTAGCATTGTTGCAATAAGGTTGGGGTCATGAGTAATTCTAATCAATGGAATATGAGAAGAAGTGACAGCGGTCACTTTTAGACCAAGGTGGTCAAAAGTCAATGTGTTGGGGCCCCTGGGTGGTTCCGTCAGTTAAGCATCTGACTTCACTTCAAGTCATGATCTTGGAGTTCATGAGTTCAGGCCCCACATGGGGCTCTGCACCAACTGTATGGAGCCTGCTTAGAATTCACTCTCTCTCTGTCTCTCTCTGTCCCTCCCCGGCTAATGCTTTCTCTCTCTCTCTCTCGTAATAAATAAATAAACTTTAAATAAAAAAGTCAATGTGCTTCTTTCATACTTCTATTGACAAAGCAACTTTTGAGACCATGTGTCCCAAGTAGTGTAGCTATCAGATAGAAAAGGGATCCCCAATAAGCCTCAAACTTGTGTGAGAAATAAACATTATGTATTAAACCAGAGATTTGCACAACATAACATAATTTATCCCAACTAGAAATTGGTCCCTTATGGCTACTGCGTAACAGACCCCTGAGGCATTTTCTTTACTGGAAAGCAGTGAAGACCCAGGTATTAGAGATTAAAATGCTGCTTATCCAGGTTATGCATTAGCAGCATGCTGTCTACTGCTTCCATTTGCAATCACTTAGGGAGGTAGAACACAAGCATACTATGCCAGCAGTTCTGAAGCGGGTGTTTGAAACAGAATGGAAATAGTGTATGTTGACTGTCTTTGGCATGAGACAGACATGAGTTCACAGAAGAAATGGCAGACAAAAGCAAAAGTAAATGGAGAGTGTTCAGAAGTCCAGAGTCTTTTTTAAAGATGTTTTAAATGTTTATTCATTTTTGAGGAAGAGAGAGAGAGACAGACTGTGAATAGGGGAGAGGCAGAGAGGGAGACACACACAGAATCTGAAGCAGGCTCCAGGCTCTGAGCTGTTACTACAGAGCCTGATGTGGGGCTTGAACTCACAGACTGCGAGATCATGACCTGAGCCGAAGTGGGATGCTCAACCAACTGAGTCACCCAGGCACCCTGGAAGTCCAGAGTTTGGTAGAAGTGGAAAAGGCCATGTTTTCTAGACCTCAGCCAACAGTAAGAGACAGGTTGAAAATGATTTTGGTTCTGCTTCCACTTAGAATATAGAAAGCTTCAAGAGAACTTTGCCCCCACATTGATGAGACAGAGCTGGGGAATTTAAAAAATCATAAATTTTCTTGAATCCATCAAAAACGGAGATTACAAGAATACCAGGTAAACTGAAATCTGGGGAATGACACCTTGATATATGAATTGCTTTACCTTTGGTGGAGCAAGGTAGGATTAGGTGGCTAGCATAAAAACAAGTAAGAAGCAATCAGCTAAAAATTTACTAAATTCTTGGGGCATCTGATTCAGTCGGTTGAGCATCTGACTTTGGTTCAGATCATGATCTCATGGTTTGTGGGTTTGAGCCCCACATCAGGCTTTGTGCTGATAGCTTGGAGCTGAAGGTTGCCTCAGATTCTGTGTCTCCCCTTCTCTCTGCCCCTCTACTGCTCACATTTTCTCTCTGTCTCTCTCTCTTTCTCTCTCAAAAATAAATGAAAACAGGGGCGCCTGGGTGGCTTAGTCGGTTAAGCATCCGACTTTCGCTTGGGTCATGATCTCGCGGTTTGTGGGTTCGAGCCCCGCGTCAGGCTCTGTGCTGACTGCCAGCTCAGAGTCTGGAGCCTGTTTCAGTCTGTGACTCCCTCTCTCTGACCCTCCCCTGCTCACGCTTACTCTCTCTCTCTCTCCTAGAAATAAATAAAACATTTAAAGAAAATAAATGAAAACATTAAAAATTTTTTTTAATTACTAAGTTCTTAAAGGCCCAGTGTGGGCTAGCATAACAGTTGAAAATAATCCCAGCGGCCTCAGACACAAGGGGAGTGTGCAAACTCTTTTCCATGGCCTCCACTGGAAAAGCCACTTTGCTTCACTGAAAATCAAACCAAAATAACCTAAGCTAAAACATCCTTGTCTGCCTTCACAGAGAGTGAGAATCCATGTTTAACACCAATTCACCTCTTCCCACTCACCCAAGTGCTATAAAAAAATTCTTAGGTCACTACCTTGTCTTCACAGCTAATTAATCAATTAATCTATTCATTAATCTTTTCAGATCATGTCTTTGGCTTCAACTGTATTTTATCTGTAATAAGTATCTACAAATATTTATTTATGCCTGAGCATAAACACCTTCACCTTAGTGTTGGCTTTTTTTTTTTTTAACTTTAAAACCTTCAGGTTTAGAAAGGTGTTATTTAAGGTTTAGGACTTAAGTTATCTAGTGAGCATTAGCTCTATTATTAGGTGTAAAGGAAGCATTAAAACTTCCCAGATGAAATTCAAAGTGGGATTACTACATTGTTGATGGAATAAGGCAAAGTGTAAAATCCTTTGCTCTGTAAGCCTCTCCCACTTGTATTTCAATTGTGGAAGTACTGAGAGCCCAGAGGGATGGCAAGGCTGTAACAGCACTAATTCCCTACTCCAAAAAAATTTTTTTGCCATGTTTAAAGAGTATTGTTTGTTTTTACTTACACACAAATTTTTATACATAAAAATCTTGAGAACAGAAAATGAAATAAAACACATACTCCCATAAACCAGGTATAACCACTATTAACAATTTAGTGTATATTCTTCCAAACTTTTCATATATATATTTTCAAAATTGGTTTCGTATATTATGGACTCTGTTGCACCTTCTCAAGTTTCTAACCTTTCCCTAAGCCTCATCTATCATCATGTTAGGTAATGTTTCAAATACATGCTCTCCTAGGGGAATACCTTCAGTTCCTGCTGAGAATCTGGTCCAACAGGAACCAAACACTTTCAGATTCAACCTAACCCAGAAAAATCAATTATTAAATACTTAGATTTAGAAATGTATGCTTTAAGTTTCTTAAAAATCCAAATAAGATAGAGCTTTACACTAAAAAGCTTTACTTCGATATTTCTAAACATTTAGTCATAGGCTAGGGATTATAACATCAAAACATAAACTACTGAAGACAATGTGTATTTAGAAATCTATATTTTTATAACCGTTTAAAAAATAGGTCACTAGAAGCTTCAGACTATTCCTGCATGTTGCTCTGAGTGACCACTGTAACACGTTTGAGAAAAGTAAAAACAGCTCTATTGTCAAAGGAACCTGTACTTGATCTACTTTGAAGGTCAACTGAGCGTTTTTCTTAAGTTTTGATTTTGTTAAAACCTGAGATTCTAGGGAAAGGCAAGCCATGGGAGTGGGTGTATGATCTGCTTCCATGTTTCCTATGAAGATTTAATCAGTACCCTTTTGATTCTTAGTTTCTTCAGCACGCAGTGGTCATTTCCACTTGGATTGTGGTGACAGTATCCCTAGCACATGGCCAGACCCATAACTGTCAGTGGCTTCAGAGTGTGATTTGTTTGCTGCCTTTTAAATGTTTCCAGGCAGCAGTTACTGTCCTGAAAGCCAGTGAGCAAGTGACTGACCTTGATACTGAAGGGTACTTCTGCTCCATTTATTTATGGAAACATGGAGAAAACGGATTCAACATTTGCATTGTAAGAGACATCCTTTTTCAAAAGAACACCACAGCATTCTTATCTAGAGAGATAGATCCTCCCCCAATAAATCATATGTCCCGTACATTTGTATAAAATAAACTTATGAAAATGTATTTGAGAGTCAAGGATCTGAACATCAAACAGTAGGCATGCAGAAGGCTCTACTTGTAGAGAGCTCACATTATAAAATCTATGCTTGTGAGTAAAGACATTTTTTTGCATGGCTATGCAATGTTTGGATTATCTATTACATTAAAAACAATAAATATTATGTATAGTAATAAATTAAAGATTTTGAAATTATTTCTTACCTCAGCTGCCAGTTATCTCATCCTACAGAGAAAATTTATTTAAAGGTTGAGTAATGACTAACTGGTAGGGAGTCTACCAAAATAGTTTTTGAGAGAAAGCAGAATGCCTGCCATCATCTTCTCCAAACAGATGTTGACAGCAGCCTGGTGCACTTCTTCCTGCATTTGGGCCACTGCTTATTCTCATCATACTTATGCAGATAATCCAATTTCTCCTGGCACACCATCTGTAGTTTCTAGATGGTTATTTTCCTTTACAACTAAACTCACAGTCAACCATTTGAGATCCATGGAACATCAACTGAACATCAAGATTACTTGCCATCAGCCTATCTTACTGCATTATTACTAGTATTGGCATTTTCATTTTGCCATCTTTCATTCATTTTTCTAAGAAAGCAAAAGCAAAGTATTATTGATATTCAAAGATTGGATAGGCACCCCTAAATAATGATTGCCAAATATAGAATGTTAGGGAGCAGAAAGAACCACCAGAAACTGGTTGTTTGTCAGCTGGAATTTAAATGTTCAGTAGAGTTCTGGAGATTCAACATGTGACAGTGGGGAGACCACATAAAAGTTATGTCAAAGTCAAGGACTGCCTAAATATCTTTGAGGAATAGATACTGCTGATATCCTAAATGAAAGATAAAACATTAAGAAATGGTAGGATTAGTTTATAGGGAAATCCTTATAATTGAGAAAATTAACTTTTCACCAAACTTTGTGAATTTCCCTAAAAGTATAGACTTGGATAATGCCCAAGTAGTAAGAACAATTGGAGTAAGTAAATATGGAAGAGGAGCAAAATACAAGCCTGTGAAATAGACCAAAACTTTGAAATTCAAGCAGGACTCCAAGCAAGAGTGCTCACAGGCAGAGAGGGTGGCCAAGGAGAGCCCCCTGGTGTTTCAGAATCGGGTGTGGCAGAGGCCAAGTGGGGCTTGAGTTCACTCCCACTGTGTAACCCATGGCTTCCAGTACTTACAAAACACACAAATGTGTCTGTGTGTCGTAGGTGACCTTGGCCTTCATACCAAGAGAACTGTATCCTAGCGCATGGACAAGAATAGTGTAAGTAAGCCCTCACTTTCAGGAAGGAAAACATAATCTCAGAAATACAAGTCTCCCTTTAAAAAAGGAATTGGTTTTAATGAAAAGGAAACTGAGAAGTAAATCACTGAAGTTAAAAAGTATTTTGGGGGGCAGGTACATGTTGTAAATACCTTTGCTGATAGGAGGATGGTAGATACAGATTATTTATAACACTGGGACTAAACAAAGGTCTGATTTGCTAAGAAGTTTGAGGCAAAAGTCTGAAGCAAAATTATACTTGGTTTTGTTAGGTTCTGAGCTGTGGTGCCAGACAGTACCTCCACTAGAGTTGGGTGAGCTCAGAGGAGAAAGGGGGAAGAGATGGGCAAGCACTCTTGGGAAGACAAGTCTCCCACCCATGCCTGCTAACCAGGTGGAGGTCCCTGAGCATGTGGTATGGGCTGGTTTTTTGTTTCTCTTCAAGTGCTTTCAAGCCCTCTAAAATGCCTCCTGTTTGAGGATGATGAGATGCCTGAGTAGCTCCAGGACTTGGGCCTGTTGGGTCATATGTGGAGTCCCATTTCCTGAGTCTGTCCCAAGTAAGTAGCCAGGTGAGCTGATCAATCCTGTTGACTAGAGAGAACTTCTTTTGAGATTAGACTGCCACACTGGTACTGACACACTGGTTTAGGGTGATTTTCATTCATGTCAGAGGATAAGTTCAGGGCTCCAGGCTACCAACTATCCACTGCTGACCCATGGACTTGAACTACTCATGTGAGCCCACCAGTCAAATCTTACCTATTTATGTTCAGGCCATGATGCTACATCCATTCTATAGAATCTGGAGGCAGCAGGGGTGGAAGCACGCGTCCTGTACCCTGTGCTGCCTCTGTTGCTAGCACCCTGAATCTCCCTCACATTCTCATGGGCTCCTCCCTCCCTATCTGACTGCACAGCTCTGTGGCTAGCCTCACCTCTCTCCCCAAGGGCTTTTGAAACCATTGCTCAGCAGTGCTAACAAGCCCTTCTAACTGAAGTCCTCTTTTGTCTCTAATTGATAACATGACCTTGAGATCTCCCAGGTCAGTCATTACCCCTGAAAGGAAAGGATCAGAGATTCCACACACAGGCCAATGGGACTACTCTAGTTGCTCCCATGAACCACTGGCCTACCCCACTCACTGATTGCCATGTGTAAGTCAGAGTGTAGCCAACATTGAAAGAGATCATATTCTAAGAATGCAGTGATTGTGGCCTACAGAGTTCAAGAGAATTTGTACAAGATATGTTATTCTATGTTTACATTACCAAATTCCAAAAAATACATTCAGCATGAGCAAAGAGCAAACGATTATTCATTTTCCTGCACTCTCCAGTTAAGGCTTGCATTTGTGGCCAGCGTCAATGAGACAGGGACAGTCACTGGAAGCCAGCATTCATTAGTGGCATGATAAATGTAGCCACACCTTGAGTTATGACATAATCAGCATTAAACAGGTGATATTAAGGAACTGTAGAGCCAAGAAGATTTACATTGTTTCAAGTACAGGAAGGGCCATGGTATTATGAATGATTACTGTGTTACCACTATTTCTTTACGGTGGGAGATATGATGTTTGTCAAGAAGAACACATTTGACAAGAAAGGAGATGAATAATATGGTTTATGCACCTGAATAGGAAGAGATACTATGAAGAATCATTACAAATTCTGATTGGAAATTTTAAAAATACTTCAGTACCACTTCCCTGCTGATTATTCTAAATTTTTATAAATAAGTCCTATAGCTATACCTATGCTATAATCCTATACCTATACTATACTATAATCCTATATGTATACTACAATCCTATACCTATACTTATACTATAATCCTATACCTATATTATAATCCTGTACCTATATCTATGCTGTACTACAATCCTATGTCTATACCTATACTACAATCCTGTACCTATACTAAAATCCTATATCTATACCTATACTATAATCCTATACCTATACCTATACTATAACCCTATACCTATACCTATCCTATGCTACAATCCTATACCTGTAACTATACTATAATCACACACCTATACTATACTACAATCCTATATCTACACTATAATCCTATACCTATATCTATACTACAATCCTATATCTATACCTATACTATAATGATATACCTATAATATACTACAATCCTATACCTATACTAAAATCCTATACCTGTACCTATACTAAAATCCTATATCTATACTATAATCCTATACCTATACCCATAGCTATATTATAATCCTATACCTGTACCTATACTGTAATCACATACCTATAGTATACTACAATCCTATATCTATACTAAAATCCTATACCTATACCTATACTATAATCATATACCTATACTCTACTATAATCCTATACCTATACCTATACTACAATCCTATAACTATACCTATACAATATATAATCCTATACCTCCATGGACCCATGTATTTTGGGAAACATTTTTTAATTAAGTTGTTTATATAGCTAGGGGCCCAGAAAAATGTATTTTCCTGGGGACCCACATATCATAGAGGCAGCAGCCCTGGTGCCAAAAGCACTGGTGGAAGTTGACTTGCTCCAGTCACCACTCTTCTACCAAAGTTGACACCACCTTGGTGCCACAAGGTGGGGTCTCACTGAGCCCTATGTGCTTCCTGGGAGTTTCACCTCATCCTCTTTCATCACTTCACAACCTCGTCATCACAACCTACCCTGGAGACCATCGGGAGTAACCCTGTCATGTCCCACCTCCCTGGTTACCTCAGTCAACACAGCAGCTCAAGAATCTGGACCATCACCATTATCCCAGCTGTTATTATCATATGGCCTGTACATTCCTAGTCTGACCCAATGGAACACCCTAGCCCAACCCCCCAGACCTTTGCCTTCTGGTCTAGGCCTGTCATCAGCAAAATCCTCCATTTCCTCCCCTTCTTGCCCTTATCTGAGAGTCATCTCTGCTGTAGCCCTCATCCCATCTTCACAAATCTATAGTCTCTACATTCAAAATCTATCAAGAGTCCCCCACCTTTCATGACCTTCACTACCACTTAATGGTTTTAAAGACCTGTTATGCTCTCTGTTTCTATGAGCGCTGCTATATCCAAGAAGACTCTTTGACTTTCCAGGGCCTATCCTTTCAGAGATTGTTTTTTGAATGGCATCCCTCGGTCTCTCTTGTTGGGACCTTAGTTATTTTATTTTCCTATTCGTAGTGATATTTGGGACTCTTCACCTTGTGTACTCTAGCTTGTTTCTTGAGGTAGCCCTGGAAAAGAAAACAGACAGACAAACACACAGGGAGCAGGAGCACACAAATGCACAGGCTAATTCAACTAACATGCAAAGCGAGAGGGAAAACGAAAAAGTTAAGAGAAAAGACGGAGGAGGGAGGGCGAATAATAGGGAGCATAAAATACATAAAAGGGTCAAAAAGGGGAAAAGAAAAGGAAAAAAGAAGAAAACCGATGGACAAAGAACGGTTTAAAGCATATACCTGGATTTCCCAGCTACAGTTAAATAGCCGTGTGTATGCAGTGCTGGTTGAAGAGCATAGAGAAAAAGAGAGAAGGCAGGGCGAGACAAGGCAGATTTGGAAATAGAATGAACAGGCAGAAGGGATAAGAAGCTTTTTTCAAAGAGGTAAAGGGTAGAATATGGTTGGATAGGTGAGAGAAGGATGCTGGAATTATCCAGAGAAACTATATAGTCTAATTACTCCTGAGAGAAATAGCTGAAAAGGTCGGTAGGTGTAGAATTTACATTTACAGAATGGACTTGTTGTGATTGTTTAAGCAAGCTGGCGACCAGAGTTAATCAGGTCAGTGTCTTGGGGAAAAAAGCGAGAAAAGAGAAAGAAGAAGAAAAAAAGAAAGAGAAAAGAAAGGGAAAAAAAAGAAAGAAGAAAAAAAGGAAAAAAAACAAAAAAAAGGAAGAAAAAAAAGGAAAAAAGAAAGAGAAAAAAAAAAGGGAGGAGGAAAAGGGAGGAGGGCACCTCTCAGGCAGGGATGGGCGTGGCGTGATCCGATGCCTCAGGCGGGGGTTCTGCCTTGGCTGTTGTGGGGAGGAGAGTGAGGGTGCTCCAGTCCCTTCTTGAACCCCGCGCTGCAACTCGCTTTTTTGGGCGTGTCAACTCCCTGCTCCGGGGACGCAGCCGAAGTTGGTTGCACTCTTCAACCCAGGCCAGTTCCAATCTCCAAATCCCAGTCCGTGCGCCCCGCTGAGATTGCCTTAGACACAGCTTCTCAGGCAACCCTCTCGGGCTATTCCAGGCTCCCTGCTGAGCTCTGGGGGCGGAGTCAGAATCGCTGCTTCCTTCTCTGGGTCGGCTCTGGTGCGCATGCGCGGGGGCTTGCCTGCTGGGTCCGCGTAGCCCGAGCCCGCTGGAGTGAGGAAAACCGAGTCCCTCTATTGCTTGTCACCCGAAACACGAACTCACAGGCAAATTTCCCAGTTTTTAGCTCTTTGCCTTCCCTCTCGAGTTCCAGCCAGCCAGGAGCGCGGACGCCCGGTGTCAGTGCGGCTCTTTCAGGGGTCCCAGCCGCCCTGGAGCTACAATGGCGGCAGGCGCACCGCTGCTCTGAAATCCAACCTCCAGGAGCAGCACAAAGAAGCAGTTTGTGTGCTCAGCCTCCCCCAGGACCAGTTGGCGCGAGGGGACCTGGTGTACAGGTATTTGACAAGTACAGTCTTTCTATGCACCGAGCAGAGGTTTTTTCCCCCCCGAGCGGAGGTTTTTCTGTTTCGGACTCTCTCTCTCCTTTTCTCCTCTCACTCCCCGTAGAGGGTAGAGGGGGATCGCCTCCCACCCTGGAGTCTCCGATCCCGGCCCGATTTTATCTTCCCCGGTTCACACTCACATTAGAAGGCTTTCTCAGTGGATTCTGCATCCTTTTTCTCCCAGGCTCTCAGGTTTTGTAAGGTTTCCAATGGCTTCAGATCTTTTCTGTGAGATGTATGGACGCGAGACCTTCACTACCACTTGAATCTGAACTATCTTCAGAGAGGGTTTCATAACCTTCCTACAAATAACACCTCTCTTTCTCCCTGTACCCACCCCAACCTTCCTTTATTTTGCTTCATAACATCAGTCCCACCTGACATGTTATTGATTGGACAGTGTATAATGTGTTCCCTAACTAGAATACAGGCTCTCTGGGAGCAACTACTGCATATGTTTTGGCCATTGCTGTGTCCCCAGTACCTAGAACCCTGCCTGCTGCACAATCCATGCTCCAAAAATACTTGAATACCTGACATTCAATATAAACAGAAAGGAGATTCTCACAACAAAGTTGCATTTTTATCTACCTGAAACATACACATATCTGGATGGAAAGATTTTGGAAAACCAATTATCATGGGGAAAAAAAGCCTACTGAAGGAGATGGTGAAATCTCATAAGTTGTACCTGTT
This sequence comes from Proteles cristata cristata, assembly GCA_017311185.1. NCBI lineage: Eukaryota > Metazoa > Chordata > Mammalia > Carnivora > Hyaenidae > Proteles > Proteles cristata. The sequence goes on along the minus strand of JAESUZ010003757.1, from coordinate 408,178 downwards.
GTTAATAACTTCAAATATAAAGTAATTAAAGGAATTTTCAAAGAAATTATGGAAGTTTATCATTAATTTTTAATAATGTACTTACTTAATAATTAACTTTTATAAATATATATATTAAAGAGTTGGGTACATCTTTTCTGTGCTCATTTGTTTTATACAATATTTAAAAGATTTCTGCAACTTCATATATTTATATAGCGCTTCCTAACTGCATCTTCTTGCCACTGTTGTTTACAGTAAGCTTGAGTCAAAACTACATTTTTTACAAATGTTAAGTCTAAACACGGAGTCTCAGTCCTTGACAGGACTCAGCTCTGCAGTTATCCACCAACTGTGTGACATTCAACTCATCCCCTGTCATCCCCAAAGGGCCGTTCTCTCTCATTTCCACCCCCTAATCAGGTGCTACTTCCTCTACCTGGAGTTCACCTCACACTTCTTCCAGCCTCATCCTTCCCCTTCTATTCAAGGCCCATCCTGACAGCCCACACTGCTATGTGTCTCAAAGAGATCATGGACTTATCCTAGGACTCGTCTTTTCTGCTTCTCTCCCTCTACCATGAGACTGGACTGTGAGACAGAGGTCAGATCTGACTTAGTCACACCTTGCCTGGTGCCTAGCACATAATATGTGAACAATGAAAATTTGTGAAAGGCAGCAAAGAGCGATTTTCCTCATCAGTGAAGACCGAGGGTAAGACAAAGTGAGCCTAGGTCAACTTGTAAATGACATGGTCTTGCTCATGACATCACCCCACAGCACTGGTGGGAGGACAGAATAGCCAAAAACAACATTTGATCTGCTCAATATCCATTTATGAGTATCATTTGTTTTGAAGTCAATTGTTGTCTGTTTATTCTGAGATGCGGGACGTAGAAGTTTGTAGATTTACTACTTTAATTTGCAGATTAAAGAGATTTGCCTTTGTCTTTGCTGAGCGTTCTTTGGAAAATCAGAATTTCTAAGTCAGCGCAAGTTCTTCCAGTTTGCCCTGGATCTGGCCGTCACACACCTAAATGCCCTACCCTCTGCCCTGTCAGCCACAGTGGTGGCTGGGTTGCCTGTGAGGGGGGCTGTGATCTGGTGAACAAGGTCACCCTGAGCTGCTCCTTCATGGATGAGCCAAGGCTGTGCTGCCTGATTTTTCTAGCACTTACTTTTTCCCTTTCACATGATCTCAAGCATTTGAATGAGTACAGCTTTGTTTCATTGAAACATTCTTAATAACTTATTATTTGGGGCACCTAGGTGGCCCGGTCAGTTGAGCATCCAGCTTCAGCTCAGGTCAAGATCTCACAGTTTGTGGGTTCGGGCCCTGCATCGGGCTCTGTGCTGAATGTTTGCTGGGAGCCTGGAGCCTGCTTTGGATTCTGTGTCTCCGTCTTTCTCTGCCCCTCCTTCGGTTGTGTTCTGTCTCGCTCCATCTCTCAAAAGTAGATAAATGTAAAATAAATAAATAATAAATAAATAAATAAAATAACTTATTATTAAACAATTCTTTTGATAAAACACTACCTTTTGCACTAGAAATGAGCTTAATAGGAAAGTTTTTCTTTTACTTTAAGTAGTTCCTATCACTGCTTTTTTCCTCACTGAGATCATGGAATAAGCCTCCTAAAATAAGATATTGAAATAGAACCAATAAGCACGTGATCTAATCATTATTTGAAGGAAATTGCTTTGCAATCTTTAAATATGTAAGACTCGAGAGGATTTCAGCTCGAGTTTTTGATGGCTGGTCTCTATCTGATGTCCAGTTTACAAGAGAAGTGTTACTCTCTAAGAATTTCAGGGTCTTTTGGAGAACACATGATGTCAAAATAATTGGGAGATCTTAGTAACTTTGCTCAGTTCAACCTATGTAATTGAGGTTGATGGAGAAATATCCATCAAGCTGCATGCCTGGACTCACCTGTTTAAAGTCAGGGCACTTACGGTGTCTGCAGGCTTTTCATTTTCATAGTAGGGCAAGAGGAAGTGTAGCTCTGAACCTGGAAAAGGTCCCAAATCTAAGCCTTACAGTAACCATTAAGATACAGGACTCTCAATGGCAATGGAGAAGGCTGGGTTAGGGGTGACACCAAGGTCCACTGTGTACCAGTCTCCCTGGCCCCACACAGCATCACTTCGACTGCTAGTAGGAGCTTCTCTGACTGAACTTCTTGATGAGGCACAGACGATTTTAGGAACAAGGCTTACTTCTTCAATGCCCAGTAGATAGCAGTCAATTTCCCTTTCTCCCTATGAGCATTAATTCATTGACTGTAAACATTGGAAGGTCTTGTGCCCTAGAATCATGTAAATATTCTGGAAAAGCACAGAAACCAGGATTACCTAGAATAGTAATAGCAGGCACTTATATATCATACCTAGATACTATTTCAAGTATTTTTTTATAGTGACTATAGCTGTATGAGGTAGGTATTTTGCAGATGAGAAGAGCAAGTTTAAGGAGGTTAAGTAAAAGGCCTAGGGGCACTTGGATTTTCTGTGACTGGGTCAGGAGTTGAAACCAGGCAATCATTTCCCAAGTCAGACTTTTGACCATGACTCTGCACTCCGGTTTTGTAGTTTTGCCCTACCAGACCTGCTTACATTTACCAGAAAAACCTACTATAGCAATCTAAGGCCAACCAGTCCTTCGAGATATGAATGGAAAGGTGGGATTCGTGGTGTTGTTTTTTTTTTTTTTATCAGAGTGGACTCCAGGCTCTGTGCACTAAGGGGCCCAAACATTTGCCAGAGCAGCTCCCTACCCTGCACTCTCACACCTGGAATACTCTTCCAGGTTCCCCCTATTCTTTGATTAGGAAAAAAATACTTGCCTTCAACAGATTCTCTGGGTTTCTCTGGAAAAGATGCATACATCCCACAAGATGTATAGAGAAGAATGAAGTAACAAAGCTGAGGACTAATGCCATGACAGAACACAAGGTTTGCTTCCTGGGTAGAGTGAAGCATGTAACCGTGCAGGGGTCTCCAGAGGATATTGTAGGGCTTCAAGTTGGTTTAAGGAGGCAAGAGGACTTCTCTCTCCTCCTCATTCAGGAAGAGACCACAGAAACTTAAGGGAACCACGGAATAAAAACAGGGTGAATGCTTTTCAGAGGGGTGGAGGGAGAAAAAGCAAGGAAGAATGTCAGGAAAGTCCCAGGTATGGGCCAGTGTCAGGAAAGTAGAGTAACTAGCAGAGGAGTCTTGGATAGTCCAGGAGAGAGTAAAGGCACCAGCCTCTGGGGAAGAGGGATTCAGGAGGAGAACTGAAAAGGCTGAGTGAAGATAATCCCCACTTGTTTCAGGCTTTTACCTGAGACCCTGCTTTGAGGATAGCAGTAAGCTGTTTACAGGCAAAGAGAATGTTGAAGTACTATGTGGTAATTACACACCTATTCTTTTTAAGGATGCTACTGATTTTCAGTCCCCAGAAACCTCCAAAATGCTCTCCAAATTCCAATTTCAGCATCTAATGACATCTCTCAAACTCCTTCACACATCTGGAAGGAGCATAAAGCTCTTTGCAGACAATATGGCCTGATGGTTGGCTTAGAAAAATATGATTCTCATAACTATTTGTAGATTCCATCAACTCATGTATCCGGTACACATGTTAAGTGCCTGCATATGCCAGGATAATGCTGTCACTGAAGACACAAGGAGAACAGAGCCCAGAATTCACAGATGAGTAGTTACATAGTCTGTAGCATTTAACTGAGGTTCTAAGACACAAATAACTTTCTTCCAAAATTGGAACAGGCATCTGAAGTGGCAAAGTCCACCCTCCCTGCTGCTGGAACTGTTGAGACAAATCATCCTGGCAAAGCCCTTTGAGTATCTTTTTCCCAAAACCATCAAATCGGGATTTGGGTCACCAGACTCAGGAGCACAGCTCCACAGAGGTACTTTCTACTTCAACCATTAGGTTCTGTGATCAGAGTTGCTCCAAACAGAGATCTAGGAAGCCTGTAAAAAGGAAGTAAGACTAGAGAGGAGAGAGATCCAACTGCTGCACGATGGTGGCAGATTTGCTTAGGGAGGGAACACAGAGGGGGACATCCCAGGCATCCTTCGCTGTGGAGAATTTGGAATCTAGAGAAAGATCAGTGACTGCACCTCATTTGTGGCAAAGTTAGGACAAGACGCCTGTCTCTGATCTCTCTGCTACACTTTGTTGCCTCCAACACAAAAACTTGTCTCTGCACACTCATTCTCATCGTTATTGCTGTCTCGTGTTGATCTCTGTGTGCTGGTCCCTGCCCTCGGGATCCTTCTCTTCCCACCAAGGATGGGGGCCCGCAAGCCTTTGCCCTTTGTTATTCTGGACCAAGGAGAACCTTTACTAAATAGGAATCTCTTGTTTTCTGATTCGGTGCCCCACCAGCATAAATAGTAGGTCCTGGTCTCCCTCTCTGAACACCCTTCTACCCAAGTACATTTGGGGAGTGGAGATATCTCATGGTAGCTGTGTCATTAATCTCAAACCATAGTTGTGCCTCCAACATTCAGTCTCTTCCTATCTCTAGATTCTGTCCCTCCACAGACCCCATTCACTTTGCTGCCTGTCACTTGCACTTACACCTGTAAGCTACACTACTGTTGTGACATTCAGCCCTTTTATTCCCAACAACACAGCTAACCCCAAGCTTTAATGAGTAACAAGACATTAATACACATTTGGGGGAAAAATAGGCAGAAATTACAACTCTGAGAGAGTTAAAACTGGTACTAGAAATGATGAATCATATAGTTCACAGGTCAGATCTTTCCCCTTACAAGCTCTGCTGGCCACCACCCATCCCAGCCTACTTTACCACTCATAGACTCTGTGCATTTCCTTCCATCAGGGGGAGAGGGAGAGAGACAGAGGAGAGAGAGAGAGAATGAATGAGTCCCCCGGTCCTTCTTTCCATGGAACCCTTGCCTGGTAACCTCTGTTTCAGTGTCACCCAGGTCCTCTCCCATTTTCTGCCCCCATCTGGCTTGCCTCAGGGTCCCTAACCAGACAATGAACTGGGAGCTAATAAATTAAACATCTGTCCTTTTCCAAAGTCTGGGTTAATTAGTCTAGAATATTGCAAAGTTAAGGTTTTAAACACATGAGTCAGATGGTCCTTGAGCTGCCTAGTCTGGCCCTCCTGGGGATCCCTCCATCCACCTGAGTGAGCTTAAGTTTCCAATGTTCCGACCAGCACCCAGATTCCAGCACTCATTCCAATAAGAGCAGCCACATATTTTCCAAGAACAGGAACAACTTTCAGAGATTCTGAGGACTAAATCTTCTTTAGAAGTGAACCGTTTCCTTATAGAAAACAATTTGCAGAGCTGCAATTCCACCCATGATGAAAACAGCTTCTTATGTTATGACACAGGAGCCCCTCGGAAAGACGAGGTCTAAGTTTCTGCATTCCGAATACTTGCCTTCCCTTTTAATAACCAAATAACCACTGTGATGTCTCCCAGAACAAAGGAATATTTACCCAAAGTTCTATTTGTCCTCCCGTTTTGTAATATATCAAATAAGGAAAGCTTTGAACGTACAGGTCTTACAGGTCTTTTTTTTTTTTTTCCTTCTCCCAACACTTCAAAGACCCCAAGACAAATTCTTTGTTAGGGATCAAGATCAAAGAGTTATGTCCTTCCTTTTCCCCAGGAGTCTCTGCAAGAAGGATGTTTTTCCAAAGCGTATGTGGCCCAAGATGGAGCGTCTGCGTCATATTCTGACAGCAGGGTTACAGAGATTAGCAGCGGGAGAGGCATGCAGAGCTCCAGGCAAAGTCTTTAATGTGGGCATTCTGGGAACAGGTGCCACGACCATAAGCAGGGACAGCACCCCCCCCCCTTTGCAATTCCATCTCCTCAAGGGCTCTGGAAAGCTATCACCCCCAAATCAAATCCACCCCTGTCATTTCCGGGAGATGATAGCTTCAGAGCAGGAGAATGTCAGTGTGTCTGTGCCCATGTTAACACTCTGAGCCTATAAAAAATTTTTTGTTTTTTGTTTTTTCTGTTTTTTTTTTTTAGTGTTTATTCCTGAGAGAGAGAGTGACAGAGCACAAGCAGGGGAGGGCAGAGAGAGAGGGAGACACAGAAGCCGAAGCAGGCACCAGGCTCTGAGCTGTCAGCACAGAGCTCACCGTGGGGCTTGAACTCTCAAACCGTGAGATAGATCAGGACCTGAACTGAAGTCGGACGCATAACTGACTGAGCCACTCAGGTGCCCCGAGCCTATAAATTAATGTACAGCAGGAACTGCATTCCTATAATAGCCTCTCCATGCAGAACATTTCAAATGCAGAGTCCTAGGATTAACCTAGAAGAGACCTTCTCTGAGAGTTTCTCAAATTCAACCTTGTAGTTCATTCAGATAAATAAACTGAGATCCAGAAGTTAAAGTACATTGACAAGGTTGTGTAGCTGTTTTATCCCAGAGCTGGAACATAAGCACAATCTTCTTCCTTATGGTCAGGTGTGCTTCCCCTATAACAAGTTTTTTGATGGTGGCAATATGAATAAAAATCAGGGAGGAATCCTACAGGTTTTATCATTCAGAAAGCAGTTACTTTTTTTTTTTTTTTAATTGTAGAAAGAAGTTCCTAAGTGACCCTTATGTTGCAGCCCTGTACATGGTGATGGGACCACAAAGATCAATAAAATATAGTTCTTTTCTTAAAGAGCTCGTGGTCTAGACTTTGAGAAAGATAATGACTCAGTAATAAAACAGCTGTGACAGGACATCCAGGTATTTTAGAGGTACCAAGGAGAGGTACCTTCCTTGGGAAACTACATGACCTTTCTGATTTTCACTATGTCCAGGTAACTTAAGTCTTCCTGGAATTCACGGGGAATAATGCAGCTTTAGGGGAGTTGAAAAGTCACCTGCCTGTTGAGGTAATGCAGAGGTGTGTGTGGTGCTGGGGGCTGGGCTTTATGCTCTGCCCCCCCCACCAAGAGTGCTGGGTTAGCATTTGTTCTAGGGGCCTCTGGGAGGACTAAGTGTGCCCACACCTGGCGGCCCACACCCAGGCCCTGTACCAGCCTCGGGATGAAGCTGTGGAACTCCCCTTCTGCAAAGAACCTGTTTGTACCACTCCTGGTGGGGCAGCGTTTCCTAACAGCATGAACCAGCTGATGCTTCCCAAGGTGACATTGCATTTTCAAGGCCCAATCTTGGCACCAGAATGCAGGCAGGTGAGAATGCCCTGACTGCCTCTCCAGAGGAAGTATGTGGAGTAAACGCAACCACAGCTTCCCAGGAAGTAAACTCTAGGGCTGAGGCCAGTGGAGGAGCAGAGATCTGGCCAGGGGAATCCCAGAGAGCAGCGCTGGCTCACCCCCAAACCAGGTGTACCCTGCAAAGGGGATTCTGTTTGAAGTTGGTCAGCCAGCTTCAAAGCCATTCAGCTCCCTAGAGAGGTGGTGTTCCCTGAATCCAACTCCCTAAAGAGAGACCCTAAGTGCCTGTGTGTGTGCAACCCACTGAAATGGATGGATAGGTACTGAGAATGGGGGTCAACTAGGGGAAAGAGATAAAGGAAGCATGGCAGAAAGGGTCTAAGAATGCAAGGTCTGGGGCCAAATTCCCTGGATTATCTCATAGCCCTGTATGTGAGCTGTAGTCTTCTCATCTGTAAAATGGGGAGAATAAAGGCAGCTACCTTGTGGTATTGTTGTGAATATTAAGTGGGCAAATATATGTAAAGTGTTTGGTCCATAATGGGTATTTGATAATGTTAACTATTATTAGAGTCTAAGGCAGAGTCCATGTTCCCAATGGAATTAATCTAATGAGAGAAGAAAGAAAATCACACACAAAACAACAACAAAGACCTGAAACTATATGTAATCCAGTTCCAAGCTGTGTGGTGCAGAGTCCAAGATTAGAGAGATTTAGCATCTCTCTTCACAGGGAAGCCCACCCGTAAAAAAGGAGACAACTAGGGAACATTAGGGCATAGTATGGACTTAAGAGACAGACTACCTGGGCTCTGAATTCTGACTCCCCACCAGTTACCACTGTGGGATCTTGAGAGAGATGCTGCTGTGATGGTTAATTTTACATGTCAACTTGACTAGAACATGAGTGCCCAGATATTTAGTCAAAGATTGTTCTGCGTGTTTCTGTGAACGTGCTTTTGGATAAGATTAATATTTAAATCTGAATGAGTAAAGCAGATTGATCTCCATAATGTGGGTGGGCATCACCTAATCAGTTGAAGACTTGAATAGAACAGGATGGCTGACCCTTCTCTGAGGAAGGAGTCTTCTTCACACTTGACTGCCTTAGAGCTGAGATATCAGTTCTTTTCCTGCCTTTGGACTCAACTGAAACATTGGCTCTTTCTGGATCTTGAGCCTACCTTTAGGGCTATAACTATAAAAGCTCTCTTGGTTCTCAGGCCTTCAGACTCAGAGTGGAGTCCAACTATTAGCTGTCCTGGATATCTAGCTTGCCAACTCCAGATCTTGGGGCTTCTCAACCTTCATAATCACTTAGCCAATTGTTTATAATAAACAATAAATCTTGTTTCCCTGTATCCCTCCTTCTCAAACTCCTTTTGGTTCTGTTTCTCTGGAGGACCCTGACTAATAAGATACTAATATTCCTAAGCCTCGGTTTTCTCAGCTGTAAAGTGACAATTGATAGCACCAACTCACAGAGTTGCTACAAAGATTCAATGCCTTCTTGCATCTGAGCATTGACATGGTGCCTGACACATTTAAGGTGCTCAATAGATGTTAAGTATTAGAGGGTATCGATTCCTTCCAGCCAGAGAACACCAGGGACACTCCTATAGCTGAAAAACTTGGGCTTTTCACTCACAGCATCAAGGGGGAACACTCCACGGTGAACTGGGGGCTGTCTCTGTAAGACCGTGTTAGAAAAGACTTATTCTATATTTGAGTTTGTGTTAGGTATTTTGGAGGTGGTTTAAGGAAGTGAGGCTTTGCTCTGGACTGCATGCTGTCAGGAAACTGGGCTAATTCTATAGTTAGGAATGTATAGTGGGTTGAATTATGGTTCCTCAAGAGGTGTGCCCAATTCTTAATCCCCAATACGTGTGAATGTGACCTTATTTGGGAAAAGGGTCCTTGCAAATGTAATTAAACAAGGGCTCTAGAAACAAGATCATCCTGGATTAACTGGATGGGCCCTAAATCCAGTGACAAGAATCCTATCAGAAGAAAAGACACAGAAACCAAGAGGAGAGACACATTGGAGAGTGAAATGCGAAGATGCAGGCAGACATTTTCAAATGCTACATCTATAAGCTAAGGAACACCAAGAATTACCAGCAGCCACCAGAAGTGAGGAGGTAGGCACGGAACAGATTCTTCCTCAGAACCTCCAGAGGGAAACAATACTGCTGGCATCTTGATTTTATACTTTTAGTCTTCAGAGCAGTGAGAGAATAAATGTCTGCTGTTTGGAGCCATTCAGTTTGTGGTAATTTGTGATGGAAGGCCTAGGAAACATACAGTGCCTCAATAAATCTTTAGTTTAGAGAGAGAGCAGAATAGGGTAAGACTGGATCTGTAATTGGTAAAGGAGTGGTTACCCCCATTAGCCAGGAGAGTGGAATGCTTGGTGCATTGTGATTTGAACAGTGTGCAAGTGTATCTGTGCTCACATGTAATCACAAAGTAGACTTGCCTCTGTCTTGACCTACCAGGATCACAGAATGGCCTTGTCTCCCATGGATGTTCTGTGAACTCGACTGTGTTCAAAAGAAGAGCAAGGCCAAGCTGTGAACACCAGGCCAGCTCCAGGATGTCAGGGGTTTCTTTTCTCTCTTTTTAGGAGCTTCTAAAAGGAATCAGTAATGTTTTAAAAGCCTCCATTATACTCATATTGCCTTCTGGGGGGTGGGGGGGATTGAGAAATGGCCAGTCTTCCATTTTAGCCTTTCTTTACTGGTTACTGAAGAGTTACTATTATCTGTCAGATTAGAAAATTTATGTCTCCTTCATTCCAAGAAATACATCAGGATTTGGTTCAGAGCACAGAGGCAACACATTTTTCCTGTGACAAGTGAATTAAAATACAAGCAGTTCCAAGTGTCAAGAGTGTTTTCATCATTCTGGTTGTTCTCAAAGGAACTGATGGCAGTTTTTGTCCAGACTCAAGCCTAGTTGTTGATGCACCTCGAGGAGGCCCACAGCCTGGGATAACTCTTTGGGGACAGCTAGCTGAAGCTGGACAGGTTTCTCTGCCATCCAGAGCTGTTTTGCAAAGAATTTCCTGTATACAGTGAATGCACACTCACTCTGGGTCATACCACTAGATGCTACAGAAATTAAAATCTTACTTTCCTCATCAAATCTATCGCTGCCTATACACACAGATATCTTCTCCACAGATGCTATGACATCCTCATTCCAGGCTTTCAGACTTTGGGATCCTCTGCATTTTCCTCATGAACTAATGTAGCCTTACAATAACACTTCATAACAGTGGCTTTCTGCTCTTAGCTCCCTTATTTTGAGCTCTTCAAAACTGAAATTAAGTCACACACTCCTAAGCGGGCTTCCTTTACTGTTCTAACCAACATGGATCTCCACAAAGGCCACTCGCAACTCAATATGTGTTCCTATAGCCTTACCTATCCAAAAGCATGCAGTATCTTTATGTCCCCAGTGCTAGAGATGTTTTTTCCCTTTTAAAAAATTTTTATTTTATTTTTATGTTCATTTATTTTTGAGAGCAAGAGCGAGCATGAGTATGGGAGGAGCAGAGAGAGATAAGGTGACACATAATCTGAAGCAGACTCCAGTTTCTAAGCTCTTTGCACAGAGCCCAGTGCGGGGCTTGAACCCATGAGCCATGAGATCGTGACCTGAGCCGAAGTCGGACGCTTAACTGACTGAGCCATCAGGTGCCCCTGTTTTTTTCCCTTTAATACATAAGTAATCATTTGTTATTTCTTTTTTTTATTGAGAGAGACAGAGAGAGAGAAACAGACAGAGAGAGGGGAACATGAGCTGGGGAGGGACAGAGAGAGAAAGAGAGAGAGAGGGAGGGAGGAAGAGAGAGAAAGAGAAAGAAAGAGAGAGAGAGAGAGAGAGAGAATGAATCCCAAGCAGGCTCCACGCTGTCAATGCTGAGCTTAATGCAGGGATTAAACTCCTGAACCATGAGATCATGACCTGATCTGAAACCAAGAGTCAGACACTTAACTAACTGAGCCACCCAAACACCCCTCATTTGTCATTTCTTATTTGTAATCAGTTGCCACAGGAAAAAAAAATCAACTAACAGTGGCTTAAATAAGTAAAAAATATTTTTTCACATGAGAAGTCCAGAGTTAAGGGAGTTCCAAGGTAGATTGACTCAACAGCTCATAATACAATAAAGAACATGAGTTCTTTCCTCTCAGCACTCTGGTCAATTCGTTGACTTTCCCTTTGGACTGGCTCCACTCATGGTGGACAAGATGGTGGCTCCAGGGATCACACTTTCACATAGTAACTGAATGACAGAAGAGAGAAATGGAGAATATCCCTTGTTTGGATGCCTGTTAGAAAGATAGGAGAACTTTCCTTCACAGTTCCACAGCAGACATCTAGCCCTCTTGATAGAACTGTGTCACATGCCTATTCCTAAACCAGATACTTACAAATAAGGTGGAATGTGATTCATTGACTTAATCAAAATTCATTTCCTTGGACTAAGGAACTGCCTGGACTCATAGTAAAGGAGACTGTCACTAGCTACATTTGAAAAATCAAAGAAATATGGTGAGGAATGGCTCCTAGGAAGGAGATAGACAGAACCAACCTTTCCTAGAGATTTACAAAAGAAAACAAGTCCAGTATATCTACACACATATCACAACCCCATGTGATGTAGGGCCTCCTTCTGGAATTATCTGCTTCCACGTTAACTCAGAAACACACAGAAGTCACCTGGAAATTGCTACCAAACCCAACACAAAGGAGATCATAGATGAGACAAAGCACATTTTTTTTCCCTTCTAGTGCAGGCTATAGAAAGTATTTCTGGGAGAAATATAAGCAAGGCATTAAATACACAGGAGATTATTTGAATTATGCTTCCTTGAGGATTTAACATACAGTGCTGTGGGATTTTAATTTTTTTCATAAAACACATTATAGTATGTGTGCTTATTAGGGTGGCATAGCAGTCTGATTTTCACCAGGGCTAAAGGTAAATAAAATTTTGGAGGGAATGAAGGAGTCAGGAAAAAAATTTCCTTGATCCGTCCACAACCAGGAAGTAGAATTCCAAAAATTGATACTATTAAGTGTAGGGAACCGAGAACAGATGACTTTTTGTGTGTGTGTGTGGTTTTATTTATTTATTTATTTTTATTTTTTTACAAATAGCTTATTGTCAAATTAGTTTCCACATAACACCCAGTGCTCATCCCCACGAGTGCCCTCCTCCATGCCCATCTCCCCTCCCCCCTACATCCATCAGTTCTCAGTTTTTGTCAGCATTCAAGAGTCTCTCATGGTTTGCCTCTCTCCCTTTCCCCCACCATTTCCCCTTTCTTCTCCCCCTTGGTCCTCTGTTAAGTTCCTCCTAATCCTCCTATATGTGCACACATATGATATTTGTCCTTCTCTGCCTGACTTATTTCGCTCAGCATAACACCCTCAAGGTCCATCCATGTTGCTACACATGGCCAGATTTCATTATTTCTCATTGCCATGTAGTATTCCATGGTATAGATAAATCACATCTTCTTGATCCATTCGTCCATTGATGGACACTTGGCTCTTTCCATGTTTTAGCTATTGTGGAGAGTGCTGCTATGAACATTGGGGTCCATGTGCTCCTATGTCTCAGCATTTCTATATCCCTTGGGTAAATTTCTAACAGTGCTATTGCTGGGTCATAGGGGAGTTCTATTGTTAATTTTCTGAGGAAACTCCACACTGTTTTCCAGAGGTGCTGTACCAGTTTACATTCCCACCAACAGTGCAAGAGGGTGCCCGTTTCTCCACATCCTCGCCAGCATTTCGTGTTCTCTGATTTGCTCATTTTAGCCACTCTGACTGGAGTGAGGTGGTATCTCAGTGTCGTTTTGATTTGTATTTCCCTGATGAGTAGGGATGCTGAGCATCGTTTCATATGTTTGTTGGCCATCTGGATGTCCTCTTTGGAGAAGTGTCTGTTCATATCTTCTGCCCATTTCTTTACTGGGTTGTTTGTTTTTCAGGTGTGGATTTTGGTGAGTTCCTTATAGATTCTGGATATCAACCCTTTATCTGATATGTCGTTTGCAACTATCTTTTCCCGTTCTGTTGGTTGCCTAATAGTTTTGTGGGTTGTTTCCTTTGCCATGCAGAAGCTTTTAATCTTGATGAGGTCCCAATCGTTTATTTTTGCTCTTGATTCCTTTGATTTCAGGGATGTGTCAAGTAAGAAGTTGCTGCGGTGGTGGTCAAAGAGGTTGTTTCCTGCTTTCTCCTCTAGGGTTTTGAGGGTTTCCTGTCTCACGTTCAGGTCCTTTATCCATTTTGAGTTTATTTTTGTGTATGGTGTGAGAAATTGATCTAGTTTCATTCTTCTGCATGTTGCTGTCCAGTTCTCCCAACACCATCTGTTAAAGAGGCTGTCTGTTTTGCATTGGATATTCTTTCCTGCTTTATCAAATATCAGTTGGCTGTATATTTTGGATCCACTTCTGAGTTCTCAATTCTGTTCCATTGGTCTCTGTGTCTGTTTCTGTGCCAATACCATACTGTCTTGATGATGACAGCTTTATAGTAGAGGTTAAAGTCTGGGATGGTGATACCTCCCATTTTGGTTTTCTTCCTCAATATTACTTTGGCTATTCGGGGTCTTTTGTGGTTCCATACAAATTTTAGGATAGTTTGCTCTAACTTTAAGAAGTATGCTGGGGCAATTTTGATTGGAACTGCGTTGAATGTAAGGATAGCTTTGGGTAGTAATGACATCTTAACTATATTCATTCTTCCTATCCATGAGCATGGGATGTTTTTCCATTTCTTTGTGTCTTCTACAATTTGCTTCATAAGTTTTCTGTAGTTTTCATCATACAGATCTTTTGTATCCTAGGTTAGGTTTATTCCTAGGTATTTTATGCTTTTTTTGTGCAATTGTGAATGGGGTCAGCTTCTTGATTTCTCTTTCTGTTGCTTCATTGTTGGTGTATAAAAATGCAACCTATTTCTGTATGCTGATTTTGTACCCTGCAACTTGGCTTAATTCTTGTATCAGTTCCAGTAGGCTTCTGGTGGAGTCTGTTGGGTTTTTTATGTAGAGTATCATGTCGTCTGCAAAAAGTGAAAGTTTGACTTCCTCTTTGCCAATTCTGATGCCCTTTATTTCCTTTTGTTGTCTGATGGCTGATGCTAGGACTTCCAGCACTATGTTAAACAGCAGTGGTGAGAGTGGACATCCCTGTCGTGTTCCTGATCTCAGGGGGAAAGCTCTCAGTTTTTCCCCGTTGAGGATGATGTTAGCTGAAGGCTTCTCATAGATGGCTTTTATGATGTTTAAGTAGGTTCCTTCTATCCCGACTTTCTCTAGAGTCTTTATTAAGAAGGGATGCTGTATTTTGTCAAATGCTTTTTCTGCATCTATCGACAGGATCATATGGTTTTTATCTTTTCTTTTGTTGATATGATGTATCACATTGATTGATTTGTGAATGTTGAACCAGCCCTGTAACCCAGGAATGAATCCCACTTGATCTTCGTGGATAATTCGTTTTATGTGCTGTTGAATTCGATTTGCAAGGATATTGTTGAGAATTTTTGCATCTGTATTCATCAAGGATATTGGCCTGTAGTTCTCTTTTTTTTGCTGGGTCTCTGCCTGGCTTGGGAATCAGAGTGATGCTGGCTTCATAAAATGAGTCCAGAAGTTTTGCTTAGATTTCTATTTTTTGGAATAGCTTGAGAAGAATGGGTATTAATTCTGTTTTAAACATCTGGTAGAATTCCCCAGGAAGCCATCTGGTCCTGGGCTCTTATTTGTTGGGAGATGTTTGATGACTGATTCGATTTCCTCACTAGTTATGGGTCTGTTCAGATTTCCTACCTCTTCCTGTGTGAATTTTGGTAGTGAGTGTGTGTTTAGGAATATGTCCATTTCTTTTAAGTTGTCCAATTTGTTGGCATATAATTTTTTGTACTATTCCCTGATAATTGCTGATGGGTCGGTTGTCCATTTTCCTTCATAATTTTGTCTATTTGGGTGCTCTCTCTTTTCGAGAAGCCTGGCTAGAGGTTTGTCAATTTTGTTCATTTTTTCAAAAAACCAACTCTTGGTTTCATTGATCTGTTCAATTATTTCTTTGGTCTCTATGTTGTTTATTTCTGCTCTGATTTTTACTATTTCTCTTCTTCTACTGGGTTTAGGGTGTTCTTGTTGCTCTGCCTCTAGTTCCTTTAGGCGAGCTGTTAGATTTTGGACTTGAGCTTTTTCTACTTTCTTGAAATAGACCTGGAGTGCAATGTACTTCCTCTTAGGACTGCCTTTGCCACATCCCATAGATTTTGGATTGTTGTGTTTTCATTTTCGTTTCTTTCCATATGTTTTTTAATTTCATTCCTAATTGCCTGATTGGCCCATTCATTCCTTAGTAGGGTGTTCTTTAATCTCCATGTTTTTGGGGGTTTTCCAGGCTTCTTCCTGTGATTGATTTCAAGTTTCAAAGCATTATGATCTGAGAGTGTGCATGGTATGATCTCAATTCTTTTATATTTATTGAGGGCTGCTTTATGTCCCAGTATGTGATCTATCTTGGAGAATGTGCCATGCGCACTTCGGAAGAAAGTGAATTCCTTGGCCTCAGTATGTAGAGTTCTAAATATATCTGTCAGATCCATCTGGTCCAAAGTGTCTTTCAAGTCCTTTATTTCTTTAGTGATTTTCTGTCTGGTTGACTTATCCATTGCTGTAAGTGGAGTATTGAAGTCCCCTGCTATTAGCACATTCTTATCTATGAGCTTGTTTCTGTTTGTGATTAATTGTTTTATATATTTAGGAGCTCCCATATTCGGTGCATAGACATTTATGATTGTTAGTTCTTCCTGATGGATAGACCCTGTAACTATTATGTAATGCCCTTCTTCATCTCTTGTTATTGTCTTTAATTTAAAGTCCAGTTTGTCAGATATAAGTATAGCTACTCTGGCTTTCTTTTGATTTCCAGTAGCGTGATATATATTTCTCCATCCCCTTACTTTTTTTTTTATGTTTTTTTTTTAATGTTTTATTTATTTCTAGGAGAGATAGAGAGAGAGAGAGACAGCGTGAGCAGGGGAGGGTCAGAGAGAGAGGGAGACACAGACTCTGAAACAGGCTCCAGGCTCTGAGCTGACAGTCAGCACAGAGCCCGTCGCGGGGCCCGAACCCAAGAACCGCGAGATCATGACCTAAGCGAAAGTCGGACACTTAACCGACTAAGCCATCCAGGCGCCCCATCCATCCCCTTACTTTTAATCTGAAGTTATCTTCAGGTCTAAAATGAGTTTCTTGTAGACAGCATATAGATGGATTTTGGTTTTTTTTATCCATTCTACTACCCTATGTCTTTTGATTGGAGAATTCAGCCCATTTACATCAGTGTTATTATTGAGATATGTGGGTTTAGAGTCTTTGTGTCCCTTATGGAGTTAATGCTTGTGGTGGTGTCTCTGGTATCTTTGTTTCTTGCAACCTTTCCTTCAGAGCATCCCCCTCAGGATTTCTTGTAGGGCTGGATTAGTGGTGACAAATTCTTTCAATTTCTGTTTATTTGGAAGGTTTTTATCTCTCCTTGTTTTGATTGACAGGCTTTCTAGGTAGAGGATTCTTGGCTGTATATATTTTCTGTTCATCACATTGAAGATCTCCTGTCATTCCTTTCTGGCCTGCCACGTTTCAGTAGATAGGTCTGTCACCACTCTGATAGATGTTAGGGCCCTTTTCTCCCTAGCTGCTTTCAAAATTTTCTCTTTGTCCTTATATTTTGCTATGCCTTGCAGAAGGTCGATTAAGATTACATCTGAGGGTGGTCCTCTGAGCCTCATGTATTTCAACGGTTACTTCTTTCCCAGGTCGTGGAAGTTCTCTGCTATAAATTGTTCCAGGACTCCTTCAGCTCCTTTCCCCCTCTCTTCCTCTTCTGGGATTCCTATGATACGGATATTGTTGCGTTTGACCATGTCGCTGAGCTCTTGAATTCTTCTTTCATATTCCTGGATCAGTTTGTCTCTTTTTTTGTCAGCTTCTTGTTTTTCTATAATGGTGTCTTTTAAATCACTTATTCTCCTTTCTGCCTCTTCAATCCGTGCATTGGAGGCCTCTAATTTATTATGTATCTCATTTATCGCATTTTTTAATTCTTCATGCCTATTTTTATTTTCCATTCTGTCTGTAGCCATAGTTTCTTTGATGTCCCCTATGTTTTTTTCAAGCCTAGCTATTAATTTTACCATTATTATTCTAAAATCTTGTTCACTTATGCTGCTGATATCTGTTTTGAGCAGTTCATTAGCTGTCATTTCTTCTTGAGTTTCTTTGGAGGAGAGCTCTTTCGTTTCGTCATTTTAGTTAGCTTTCCGGCTCTTGTTGGTTTTAAAGACCTGTTATGCTCTCTGTTTCTATGAGCACTGCTATATCCAAGAAACTCTTTGACTGTCCAGGGCCTATCCTTTCAGAGATTGTTTTTTGAATGGTATCCCTCGGTCACTCTTGTTGGGACCTTAGTTATTTTATTTTCCTATTCGTAGTGATATTTGGGACTCTTCACCTTGTGTACTCTAGCTTGTTTCTTGAGTTAGCCCTGGAAAAGAAAACAGACAGACAAACACACAGGGAGCAGGAGCACACAAACGCACAGGCTAATTCAACTAACATGCAAAGCGAGTGGGAAAACGAAAAAGTTAAGAGAAAAGATGGAGGAGGGAGGGTGAATACTAGGGAGCATAAAATACATAAAAGGGTCAAAAAGGAGAAAAGAAAAGGAAAAAAGAAGAAAACCGATGGACAAAGAACGGTTTAAGGCATATAACAGGATTTCCCAGCTACAGTTAAATAGCCATGTGTATGCAGTGCTGGTTGAAGAGCATAGAGAAGGAGAGAGAAGATCGGGCGGGATGAGGCACAATTGGAAATAGAATGAACAGGCAGAAGGAATACGAAGCTTTTTTCAAAGAGGAAAAGGGTAGAATATGTTTGGATAGGTGAGAGAAGAATTCTGGTATTATCCAGAAAAACTATATAGTCTAATTACTCCTGAGAGAAAGAGATGAAAAGGTTGGAAGGTGTAGAATTTACATCTACAGAATGGACTAAATTTGATTGTTTAAGTATGCTGGTGACCAGAGGTAATCAGGTCAGTGTTCTGAGGAAAAAAAGAAAAGGAAAACAACAACACACACACGCACACAAACCCAGAAACAACACAAAAGAAAAAAAGGGGGGGGAAGGGAGGAGGGCAGCTCTCAAGCAGGGATGGGCGTGGTGTGATTCAATGAGTCAGGCGGCAGTTCTGCCTGGAGGTTGTAGGGAGGAGAGTGGCGGAGCTCCACCTCGCTTTTATAGGCATGTAAACTTCCTAAGCCAGGGGCTCAGGCAAAGTTTGTTGTGCTTTTCAAACCAGGCCAGTCCCAGCCTCCAAATCCTAGGCCAAGCACCCCGCTGAAATTGCTTCAGGTGATCCCCTGGCTTTCCCCTCAGGGCGATTCCAATCTTCCAGGCTGGCTCTGGGGGCGGAGCCAGAAGCCTCTGCTCCTTTCTCCTCTGGGTGGGGCTGGGGGACCTGGGCAGGGTGGGGGGCTTTGCCGGAGCGCTGAGCCCGCTGGAGTGAGGAAATCAAGTTCCCTCTGTGTCTCAATCACCCAAAACACCAACTCGAGTTCACGTCTGCCAGTTTTTAGCGCCTTGCCTTCCCTCTAGAGCTCCAGCCAGCTAGGAACACGGACGCCGGAGCCTGCGCGCCTCCTCAGGGGTCCATGCCCACCTCGAGGGTAATGGCTGCAGGTGCACAACCTCTCCCAGCCAGCCAGGAGCCAGCACAAAGAAGCAAATCGAGAGCGCAGCCCCTCCTGGGCGACTTGGAGCGTGGAGGGGCCTGACGCGCAGGTATTTTGTGCGCAAAGATTTTCTACACTCCGAGCGGAGGTTTTTGTTTTCGACTCTCTTTTTCCCCTCTCACTCCCCACAGAGGGGGATGGCCCGTCTCTCCAGTCTCCAGTTCAGGCCCGATTTTTACTTCTACAGTTCGCACTCCCGTTAGAAGCTTTCTCAGTGGAATCTGCGTCCTTTCTCTCCCAATCTCTTGGGTGTGGTACGGTTTCCTATGGCTTCAGATCTTTTCCGTGTGATGCCTGGGCGCGAGTACAGGTATGGAGCTCCCTACTTCTCCGCCATCTTGCCCCTCCTCCCCCAGATAACTTGCCTCTCCAGATGGTGAAGGGTTTTTATTAGTTCTGTTGATAATACTGGGTCTTCTTTCTCCATCCCTCTTGTAGGGATACCTGAAATCTCTTATGTCTGGCAGGCAGTTCAAGAAGGCAAGTAGGAAAATATTAAACTCACCTTTTCCCACAGACACAACAAATTTACAGCTGCGTGTGGAATAATTGACATTTAAAAAGTCCTAAAAACTAGATGAGAAGCACCTCCACAACAAAGGATTAAAGGATAGCATCAAGGTAGGAGAGGCAGAGAAACACTCTCACTAAAGCCCCACCACAGATACAGTGACCCACAGCCCACCCAGGTGCCCCAATAAAGAGAATCTTAAAAGCAGCACAAGAAAAGAAATGTTTTATGTATAAGGGAAAACTCATTAAGCTACCAGCAGATTTTTTTTTCAACAGAAAATTTGCAGGTTAGAAGGGAGTGACATAATGTATTCAAAGTACTAAAAGAGAGTGGGGGGCAAGATGGCGGAGAAGTAGAGAACTCTGTACATTGCACTCACTGCCATATCTCACATGGAGAAGACCTGAAGCCATTGGAACGCTTACAGAATCCAGGAGGAAAAGGAGATAGAGTCCACTGAGAAAACCTTCTAGTGTCAGCACAAACTGGGGAAGATAAAATCTGGCAGGGACCAGAGACACAGAGGGATGGGGGCAATTCCCCTTTGCGGGGAGTTTAGAGGGTAAAGAGAGTGGCCGAAACTGCTCAAGACATGGTTCCTGTCGCTGGGGAACAGAAAAACCTCCACTCAGGACACAGAGGGACCCGGTTTCCTGCTCTCCAGCTGACCCTAGGCAGGACGCACACGTCTCAGGTGACCCCTGGGGAAATTGCTCCCCGCTTGCCAGCTCGACCTGGAGGTGATGCGCGGCAGCCGCTTCTTTGTGCTTCTGGCTTGTCTGGATCCCTAGAGGAGAGGCGAAGGGCTTAAAACTGGGAGATTTGCCTGCGAGTTTGTGTGGGCGATGGGACACAGAGGGACCCAGTTTCCTGCTCTCAACCTGACCCTGGGCGGGACGCACTTGACCCAAGTGACCCCCGGATGAAACTTCTCTTCGCTCACCAACCCGACCTGGAGGAGACAGGAGCAGTGACTTCTGGCTCAATCACCAGGGTGAAGGCAAGAGGCTTCGGAATGCCCTGAGGGAATCGCCTACAACTTTGTTTCCGGCAATTTCAGTGGGTCTCGAGGACTGGGATCTGGAAACGAGGCCTGGCCTGGGATATAGAGCAGGTTCACCTTGGCTGAGCCCCCGGCACAGGGAGTTTACACACACAAAAAATTGAGTTGCAGCGCTTGGTTCAAGAAGGGACTGGAGCGCCACCACTCTTCTCCCCACAACCGCCAAGGCAGGACTCCTGCAGGACACATTGGATCAAACCACGCCCATCAATGCTAGAGAGCTGCCCTCCTCATTTTTCTTTTCTTTTCTTTCCTTTTTTTTTTTTTTTTTTTTTAAATACCGGAGCTGGGGTAAGACCAATTCTAGTCACTAGCTTCCTTAAACAGTCACATTTAATCCATTCTGTAGATGGAAATTCTACATCTACCTACCTTTTCATCTCTTTCTCTCTGGAGTAATCAGACTATATAGTTTCTCTGCATAACACCATCATCATTTCTTTCACCTCTTCAACCATATTCCACTCTTTCACTCTTTGAAAAAAGCTTCTTATTCCTTCTGCCTGCTCATTCCATTTCCAGTTTCACCTCATACATGCCCTGTCATTTCACTCTTTCTTTATACTCCTCAAACAGCACTGCATACACCCGGCTAGTTATTTGTAGCTGGGAAAACTGGTTATATGATTTAAACTGTTCTTTGTCTATTGGGTTTCTACTTTTTTTTCCTTTTCTTTTCCGCTTTTTTCCTTTTTTATGTATTCTATTTTTTATTATTCACCTTCCCTCCTCCCTTTTTACTTTTTCGTTTTCCGTTTCTGTTTGCATGTTTGTTGGATTTGTCTACATTTGTGTGCCTTTGTTCCCTGTGTGGTTGTCTCTCTGTTATCTTCTCCAGGGCTACCTCAAGAAAGAAGCCAAAGTACGTGTGGTGGAGAGTTCCAAATACCACTTCGAGTAGAAAAATAAAATAACCAAGGTCTCAACAAGAGAGACCAAGTAATACCATTCAAGGAACACTTTCTGAATGAATAGGCTCTGGACAGTCAAAGAGCCTTCTTTGGTGCAGCAGCACTCACCGGTACAGAGAGTATAACAGGCTTTTAAAACTAACAAGAGGTAGAAAGCTAACCAAAATGATGAAACGAAAGAGCTCTCCTCCAAAGAAATTCCAGGAAGAATTGACAGGTAAAGAACTGTTCAAAACAGATATAAGCACATAAATGAACAAGAATTTAGAATAATAATCATAAGATTAATCGCTGGTCTTGAAAAAAGCATAGAGCTATCAAAGAAACTATGGCTACAAACACAATGGAGCTAAAATAGTTATAATGAATTAAAAATGGGATGAATGAGAAACATAATAAACTGGAGGCATCCAGTGCACAGATTGAAGAAGCAGAAGGAGAATAAGAGATTTAGAAGACACTATTATAGAAAAAGAAGAAACTGAGAAAAGAAGAGATAAATAGATCCAGGAACATGAAAGAAGAGTTCGAGAGTTCAGCAATACAGTCAAACAGAACAATATCTGTATCATAGGAATTCCAGAAGAGGAAGAGAGAGACAGGGAAAGGTGCTGAAGAAGTCCTGGATCAAAATATAGCAGAGAACTTCCCCAACTTGGGGAGGGAAGTAGACATTGAAATTCAAGAGGCACAAAGAACTCCGCTAAGAGGTAACTTGAATCAATCTTCTGTACGGCATATCATAGTGAAAATGACAAAATATAAGGACAAAGAGGGAATTTTGAAATCAGCTAGGGAGAAAAGGGCCCTAACATACAAAGGGAAACCTATCAGAGTGGTGACAGACCTATCTACTGAAACTTGGCCGGCCAGAAAGGAATGTCAGCAGATCTTCAATGTGATGAACAAAAAATATGCAGCCAAGAATCCTCTATCCACCAAGCCTGCCATTCAGAATAAAAGGAGACATAAAAGTCTTTCCAAATAAACAAAAATTAAAGAATTTGTCACCACTGAACCAGCCCTACAAGAATCCTGAGGGGAACTGTCTGAGGGAAATGTTGCAAGGAATGCAAGATGCTAGAGACACACCTCAAGCATGAATCTCACAATGGACAAATGACTCTAAACCCATATATTTCGATAATAACATTGAATGTAAATGGATTAAATGCCCCAATCAAAAGACATAAGGAAGCAGAATGGATTTAAAAAAAAAATCTATTTGCTGTCTACAAGAAACTCATTTTAGACAGGATGGCACCGTCAGATTGAAAGTAAGGGGATGGAGAAATATCTATTATGCTACAGGAAGTCAAAAAAGAGCTGGAGTAGCTATACTTATATCAGACAAACTGGACTTTAAAGTAAAGACAGTAACAAGGGATGAAGAAAGGTATTATATAATAATTACAGGGTCTATCCATCAGGAAGAACTAACAATTATAAATGTCTACACACCAATTATGGGAGCACCTAAATACATAAAACAATCACAAACAGAAACAGTCTTATCGATAAGAACGTGCTAATAGGAGGGGACTTTAATACCCCACTGACAGCAATGGACAGATCAACTAGACAGAAAATCAATAAAGACACAATGGACTTAAATGACACATTGGACCAGATGGGTCTGACAGATATATTTAGAACTCTACATCCTGAGGCTATGGAATGCACTTTCTTCTCAAGTGTGCATGGCACATTCTCCAAAACAGATCACATACTGGGACATAAAGCAGCCCTCAATAAATATAAAAGAATTGAGATCATACCATGAACACTGTCAGGTCAGAAAGATTTGAAACTTGAAATCAATCACAGGAAGAAGTCTGGAAAACCTCCAAAAACATGGAGGTTGAAGAACACCCTACTAAAGAACAAATGGGCCAAATAGACAATTAGAAAAGGCATTAAAAAATATATGGAAACAAATGAAAATGAAAATACAATACTCCAAACTAATTGGGATGTGGCAAAGGCAGTCCTAAGAGGAAAGTACATTGCACTCCAGGCCTATTTCAAGAAATTAGAAAAAGTGCAAGTGCAAAATCTAACAGCGCCCCTAAAGGAACTAGAGGGAGAGCAACAAGAGCACCACAAACCCAGTAGAAGAAGAGAAATAATAAAAATCAGGGCAGAAATAAACAATATAGAAACCAAAAAACAGTTGAACAGATCAATGAAACCAAGAGTTGGTTTTTTGAAAAAATAAACAAAATTGACAAACCTCTAGTCAGGCTTCTCAAAAAGAAAAGAGAGAGCACTCAAATCGACAAAATCATGAATGAAAATGGACTGATTACAACCAACCCCTCAGAAATATGAGCAATTATCAGGGAATACTATGAAAAACTATATGCCAACAAACTGGGACAACTTAGAAAAAATGCACAAATTTCTAAACACACACTCACTACCAAAAATCACACCGGAAGAGATAGACAACATTATCAGACCCATAACAAGTGAAGAAATTGAATCAGTTATCAAAAACCTCCCAACAAATAAGAGGCCTGGGGCAGATGGCTTCCCTGGGGAATTCTACCAGACATTTAAAACAGAATTAATACCCATTCTTCTCAAACTATTCCAAAAAATAGAAATCTAAGGAAAACTTCCAGACTCATTTTATGAAGCCAGCATCACTTTGCTTCCCAAGCCAGACAGAGACCCAGCAAAAAAGGAGAACTACCGGCCAATATCCTTGATGAATACAGATGCAAAAATCCTCAACAATATCCTTGCAAATTGAATTCAACAGCACATAAAAAGAATTATCCACCAAGATCAAGTGGAATTCATTCCTGGGTTACAGGGCTGGTTCAATATTAGCAAATCAATCAATGTGATACATCACAACAACAAAAGAAAAGATAAAAATCATATATCCTGTCGATAGATGCAGAAAAAGCATTTGACAAAATACAGCATCCCTTCTTAATGAAGACCCTCGAGAAAGTCGGGATAGAAGGAACTTACTTAAACATCATAAAAGCCATCTATGAGAAGCCCTCAGCTAACATCATCCTCAACGGGGAGAAACTGAGAGCTTTCCCCCTGAGATCAGGAACACGACAGGGATGTCCACTGTCACCACTGTTGTTTAACATAGTGCTGGAAGTCCTAGCATCAGCCATCAGACACCAAAAGGAAATCAAAGGCACCAGAATTGGCAAAGAGGAAGTCAAACTTTCACTCTTCACAGATGACATGATACTCTACATCGAAAACCCGACAGACTCCACCAGAAGCCTACTAGAACTGATTCAAGAATTCAGCCAAGTTGCAGGGTACAAAATCAACATACAGAAATCGGTTGCATTTCTATACACCAACAATGAAGTAACAGAAAGAGAAATCAAGAAACTGATCCCATTCACAATTGCACAAAAAACCATAAAATACCTCGGAATAAACCTAACCAAGGATACAAGAGATCTATATGATGAAAACTATAGAAAACTTATGAAGGAAATTGAAGAAGACACAAAGAAATGGAAAATCATTCCATGCTCATGGATTGGAAGAATAAATATAGTTAAGATGTCATTACTACCCAAAGCAATCTACACATTCAATGCAATCCCAATCAAAATTGCACCAGCATACTTCTCAAAACTAGAACTATCCTCAAATTTGTATGGAACCACAAAAGACCCCGAATAACCAAAGTAATATTGAGGAAGAAAACCAAAATGGGAGGTATCATCACCCCAGACTTTAGCGTCTACTACAAAGCTGTCATCATCAAAACAATATGGGATAAGCACAAAAACAGACACAGAGACCAATAGAATAGAATAGAGAACTCAGAGCTGGACCCAAAAGTATACAGCCAACTAATCTTTGACAAAGCAGGAAAGAATATCCAATGCAAAACAGACAGCCTCTTTAACAGATGGTGTTGGAAGAACTGGACAGCAACATGCAGAAGAATGAAACTAGATCAATTTCTCACACCATACACAAAAATAAACTCAAAATGGATAAAGGACCTGAACGTGAGACCGGAAACCATCAAATCCCTAGAGAAGAAAGCAGGAAACAACCTCCTTGACCTCCACCGCAGCAACTTCTTATTTGACACATCTCCAAAAGCAAGAGAATCAAGCACAAAAATAAACTATTGGGACCTCATCAAGATTAAAAGCTTCTGCACAGCAAAGGAAACAACCCACAAAACTAATAGGCAACCAACCAAATGGGAAAAGATAGTTGCAAATGGCATAACAGATAAAGGGTTAATATCCAAAATCTATAAGGAACTCACCAAATTCCACACCTGAAAAACAAACAACCCAGCGAAGAAATGGACAGAAGATATGAACAGACACTTCTCCAAAGAGGACATCCAGATGGCCAACAGACACACGAAATGATGCTCAGCATCCCTCCACCTCAGGGAAATACAAATCAACACCACACTGAGATACCACCTCACGCCAGTCAGAGTGGCTAAAATGAACAAAACAGAGGACTCTAGATGCTGGCGAGGATGTGGAGAAACGGGCACCCTCCTACACTGTTGGTGGGAATGTAAACTGGTACAGCCCTTCTGGAAAACAGTGTGGAGGTTCCTCAAAAAATTAACAATAGAACTCCCCTAGGACCCAGCAATAGCACTGCTAGGAATTTACCCAAGGGATACTGGGGTGCTGATTCATACAGGCACATGTACCCCAATGTTCATAGCAGCACTCTCAACAATAGCTAAAACATGGAAAGAGCTTAAGTGTCCATCAAAGGACAAATGGGTCTAGAAGATGTGGTTTATCTATACCATGGAATACTACATGGCAATGAGAAAGAATGAAATATGGACATGTGTAGCAATATGGATGGACCTTGAGGGTGTTATGCTGAGTGAAATAAGTCAGGCAGAGAAGGACGAATATCATATGTTTGCACGTATAGGAGGATTAGGAGGAACTTAACGGAGGATCATGGGGGAGAAGATGGGGAGAAATGGTGGGGGAAAGGGAGAGAGGGAAACCATTAGAGACTTTTGAATGCTGAGAACAAACTGAGGACTGATTGGGGGGGGGGGAGATGGGCATGGAGGAGGGCACTTGTGGGTATGAGCACTGGGTGTTATAGTGTTCTATGGAAACCAAAGTGACAATAAACTCTTTGTAAAATAAATAAATAAAATAAAATAAAATAGTGAATTCTTTAGCCTGAAAAAAAAAAGACTCCTATATATATATATGGGGTGCCTAGGTGGCACAGTCAGTTATGTGTCTGACTTGGTTTCTGGTCATGATCTCACAGTTCATGAGTTCAAGCCGCTCATCAGGCTCCATGCTGACAATGCAGTGTCTGCTTGGGATTTTCTCTCTCCCTCTCTCTGTCTGCCCATCCCCTTTCAGCTCACTCTCTATCCCTCTCTCTGTATCTCTCTCTCTCTCTCAAAATAAATAAATAACTTAAAAAAGGACTTCTGTATTTGCTGTCTATATATACTCATTTCAGAAGCAAGGACACAGAGGCTGAAAGCGAAGAGATAGAAAAAGATAATGTGCATGAATGGAAATGAAAAGACAGCTGTTATAGGAATACTTATATTAGAAAAAGTAGATTTTAAAACAAATACTGTAACAAAAGACAAAATAGGGCATTACATGATGGTAATGGGGCCAACCTAGCAAATAATGAATGGAAGAAACTGACAGTAATACAGTAATAATTGAGCACTTTAGCACCCCACTTACATTGATGGAGAGATCATCCAGATAGAAAATCACTGAGGAAATATCAACTTTAAATGACATATTAGTCTAGATAGACTTAGAGGCAGAGCATCCCATGCAGAAACAGAACACGCATTCTTCTCAAGTGCATGTCAAACATCTTTTAGGAGAGCTCACATATTAAACCATAAAATAAGTCTCAATAAATTCAAGAAGATTCAAATCATTCCAAAAAAGTTTTATGACCATGATGGTATAAAATTAGAAATCAATTGCAAGAAAAAAACTGGAAAAACCACAAAAATGTGGAAGTTAAACAATATGCTACTGAACAACTAATGGGTCATTGGGAAAAAAGGGAGAAATTATCAAATACTAGAGACAAATTAAAACAGAAATATGGCATATCAAAATTTATAGGTTGTAGCAAAACTAGTTCTAAGCGGGAAGCTCTTACCAATACGGGCCTTACTCAAGAAGCAAGAAAAATCTCAAGAAAGCTAACTTGACACCTAAAAGAACTAGAAAAAGAGAACAAATGAAACCCGAAGTTGATAGAAGGAAGGGAATAATAAAGATGAGAGTGAAAATAAGTAAAATTGAGACTAAAATTAAAATAGAAACAGTCAATGAAACTAAGAGCTTGTTTCTTTTAAAAGATAAATTTGACAAACCTTTAGCTATAAGTAAAACAGAATAGAGAGGACTCAAATAATATCAGAAATGAAAGAAGAGAAATTTCAACTGATACCACAGAAATACAATGAATCTTAAGAGACTATGATTAACAATTATATACCAGTGAATTGTTCAACCTAGAAGAAATTCCTGGGTAAATTCCTAGAACCATATAGTATTCCAAAACTGAATTATCAAGAAACAACACCTGGTTAGACCAATTACTAGTAAGGAGACTGAATCAGTAATCAAAATCTCCCAAAAACCAAAAGTCCAGGACCAGATGTCTTTACTGAAGAATTTCACCAAGTATACAAAGATTTAATAGCTATCCTCAAATGGTGTTTTTTTTTTAACTGAAGAAGAGGAAATGCTTCCAAACTCATTCTAAGAGGCCAGTATTGCCCTGATGCCAACACCACACAAAGATACCACAAGGAAAGAAAACTACAAGCCAATATTTCTGATAAAATAGGTGGAAAAATTATCAACAAAATATTAGCAAACTGAATTCAGCAGCACATTGTAAAGATCATACACCATGATCAAGTGGGATTTATTCCAAGGACATATGGATGGTTCAAAATCTGCTAATCAACCACCATGATACATCCTATTAACAAAATGAAATATTAAAAAAATCATATGCTTATCTCAATAGATTCAGAAAAACAATTGGCAAACTTCAATACTCACTCATGATAAAAGCTCTCAACAAAGTGGGTATAGAGAGAACATACCTCAAAATTAAAAAGGTCATATATAACTCACAGCTAACATCATAGTCAATGGTGAAAAACTGAGTCTCACTGGCTGGTTCAGTCAGGGGAGTATGCACCTCTTGATCTCAGGGTCATGAGTTCAAGCCACCTGTTGAGTGTAGAGATGATTTATTACTTAAATAAATAAAATTTTAAAAAAAGCTGAATGCTTTTCTTCTAAGATCAGAAACAAAACAAAGATGTTCACTCTTGCCACTTTTATTCAACATAGTATTGAAAGTTTTAGCCAAGGGAATCAGACAAGAAAAAGGAAGTAATAAGCATCGACATTAGAAAGGAAGAAGTAACTATCACTATTTGCAGGTGACAGGATACCATATGTAGAAAATCCTATTAGACTCCACCAAAAAACTATTAGAACTAACAAATGAATTTAGCAATGGTGCAGAATACAAAATCAGTTGCATTTCTATACATTAATGATGAACTATTAGAGAAATAAAGAAAAAATCTACAATTGCATCAAAAAGAATGAAATAGGAATACATTTAACCAAGGAGATGAAAGACCTATACAATGCAAGCTGTTAAGACGTTAATTAAAGAAATTGAATATGATACAAATAAGTGGAAAGATATATCATGCTCATAGATTTGAAGAATTAATAATGTTGAAATATCCATACTTCCAAAGCAACCTACAGAATCAGTGAAATCTCTGTCAAAATCCCAATGGCATTTTTCACAAAACTAGAACAAATAATTATAAAATTTGTATAGAACCAGAAAAGACCCCAAATAGTCAAAGCAGTCTTGAGAAAGAACAAAGCTAGAGGTATCATACTCTGATTTCAAGCTGTACCACAAAGCTATAGTAGTGAAAACAGTATGACAATGACATAAAAACAGACACATAGATCAATAGAACAGAATACAGAGCCCAGAAATCGCCAGTATGAGACTATAAGTTCCTTTTCGATCTTGAATAGGTATAGGTTTCCTCTCATTTTCCAAGGGTACTGAGTACACCCAAGAGACTGAAGGATCTGCTGTAGGGTTCTTAGCACCCAGGCTTTGTGCACTTACAGAAAACACTACATGGGGGCGCCTGGATGGCTCAGTCAGTTAAGCGCCCAACTTTGGCTCAGGTCATGATCTCACAGTGCATGGGTTCAAGCCCCGCACTGGGCTCTGTGCTGACAGCTCAGAGCCTGGAGCCTGTTTTGGATTCTGCATCTCCCTCTCTCTCTGCCCCTCCTCCACTTACACTCTGTCTCTCTCAAAAGTAAATAAACATTAAAAAAAAAATTTTTTTTAAAGGAAAGGAAACACTACATGGACACATCCAGATACTTAGAAATATTACTTACATACCGTCCTTGCCCTTTGTTCTCGTATCTATTACTATGTAACAATCCATCCCAGAAAGCAATGGCTTAAAACGTCATTTTATCTCACTTGTAGTTGTATGGGTCAGGAATTCAGAAAGGGCTCAGCAAGGTGCTTAGTTTGTGGTCTACACAGTGTCAGCTGAAGCAGACAGGGTTGAAGATACACCTTTGATATGGCTTCTTCACTTGTGAGTCTAGTACCTTGACACACTTCCCTCTCTCCCCTCCCCACCTAGTACCTCTTTCTCTAGGGCCTCTCCACATGGCTTAGTCTTCCCACAGCATGGTGATCTCAATGTGTCCTATTTCTTAAGTGGTAGCTGGCTTCTAAGAGGCTGAAAGCAGAAGCTCTCAGACCATTTAAGCACGACGCCCAGAACTGGCACAGCATCACCTATGCTGTATTCTATTGGTCAAAGGAGTCATGGATCCCATCCAGGTGCAGGAAAGTCAAGAGTAAAGTCAAGTTTGGGCCAGATTTGGGAAGACAACACTGTAGAAGAGCCTACAGAAGATGTTGTTGTGGCCATCTTTGAAAGTACAATCTGCCACCTCCATTTTTTAAAAAATTCTGACGTTTCTGTCATCTTTTACCTTATAGAGATTCCTTGAGGTTAAGCCACATGTGTTGCACTTATAAAGAGCCCTAAATACACTGTGTATGGTGTTGTAATTAGTGGTACCTCAGTGGGATGCCTGGGTGGCTCAGTCAGTTGAACATCCGACTTTGGCTCAGGTTATGATCTCATGGTTCATGGGTTTGAGCTCACTTTGGCCTCTGTGCTGACAGGTCAGAGCCTGGAGTCAGCTTTGGATTCTGTGTCTCCCTCCCTCTCTTCCCCTCCCCTGCTCACACTCTGTCTCTCTCTGTCTCTGTCTCTGTCTCTCTCAAAAATAAGTAAACTTTAAAAAATTAAAAAAGAATAAAGGTCCCTCAGTAAGTCCCAACCAACTCAAAGGCTTGGAATTCAACTCATTAACTGATGAGTCAAAGAAATGTCAATGGTTGACTCTATACAATGGTTCATCTACACAATATTCTTCAGCTCTTCCACTTTTGCTGTAGTGTATAGCAAAATGGCACCATAGAGGGCTTCATCCCTTGTAGAAAAAGGTAACTGCCAAGACCTGTGGGAGTCTCTGATGCTTATAAAATCTAATCAAGGGGAAGGACATGAAAAGATCAAGAGGACTGATAAGACAATAAATAAGGAAGAAAAGAGAAGGGAAGAGACAAGAGGGTTTCCAGGGAGGGTGTATCTGATTGGCTGATCCTGAGTCACACGTCCATGAGAAAGTGAGTATCATTGTCAGCTGCTTTCTCTCATCAAGACTCATAAAGTGGACATTCCCTAAAACAGAAAGAGAGTTCAATTGAAATTCAAATCATGGACATCTGTCCATTCTACAACCACTCAGTTATTCTATAACCATTTACAGGGATTCTGTGTGTGCAAGCCCTGTATCAGGCGCTGAAAATAAAAGGTGAGCGGCAAAGACTTGGAATTTATCTTTGTGTTGGAGAATGACCAAAAATAAAGAAAAAATGAGATAGTTTAGATAATGATAAGAGCAATGAAGATGGAGAGTTGCTGAGGTATACATGGGGGATTTGCAGGGGTTTGAGAGGGGTGGGGAGCAGGGATTGCTTTAAATGAGATATCCCAGCAAGGCCCCTCTGAAGAAGTAGCAGTATATGGGTGGAAATCTGAGATATGAGAAGGAGTCAGCTACTGTGAAGACCTGGGGGAAGAGCCTTCCTGGTAGTAGGTAGACCACATGCAAAGGCCCTGAGGTGGGAACACGTGAAAAGCTATAAAGGAAGGAATAGGAGCTATTTTGCCTAGAGAAAAATGAGCAGCAGAGAAGTCTGAGATGATGTTCAAGTAACAGGCTTTAAAATGGTGTCTTGGTCTCCTTTAATGATACAAGAGGTAGGCTTTTACATTTGGTAGTTTGGTACCCTTTCTTATGGTAGGGACAGTACAGTCTTAGAAGCAGGGTTAAGAATGGTTTTGTGGACTCACAGAAGCTCTCAAGCATCTTGGCTGCACTCACTATAAGATATATCATATCCAGTATGCACTGGGTAGTGGAATATCATATATATACATGCAGTAGTTAATTTTTTGTGTCAGTTTAGCTAGCTGCAGTATCCAAATACTTGGTGAAACAACAAACTGGGTGTCGCTGTGAAGGTATCTTTTAGGTGAGATTAACATTTAACTCAGTACATTTTGAATAAAGCAGATTATCTGCAATAGTTGGGGTGGGGGAGGCTCATCCAATCAGTTGAAGGACTTATGAGAAAACAGACTGAGATGCCCAATGGAAGAGGGAACTTTGCTTCCAGACAATCATTCTCATTCTCTCTCTCTCTCTGTCTCTCTCTGTCTCTCTCCTTGTCTCTGTCTCTCTTGCTCTTGCTCTCTCTCCTATTTCTTTGGAGAACCCCAGTGAATACAATATATATCTTATGTTCACAAAACGATACTTACTTTTTTACACACAACCTAGTTTTCTCTATTCTCGACCATTATAGAATATAAATGCCCACTATGAACCTTCCTGTCTGTGAGACTTTCCCCTCCCTTCCCTCTCAGTTGCCAGCACCTTCATACTGTCTCAATTCTTAGAGTCCTAATGAGTCTTAACATGGGAGCATGACTTAGAACTTTCTTAATTCATCTTTTGTCATCTTATAAACAAGGACACTGAGGTATAAGAGATAACATGATTTACCTTTGATTCCTTTGGTTCTAAGAAGTTGTCATTTAATAACAGCCATGGAAAGGCTGTAATATCAAGTCACATCCTCTCCTTAGGTAAGTGCTTTTTATTTCACTGTTTATTTATTTATTGTTAGGAGAGAGGAGGGGGGAGAGAGAGAGAGAGAGAATCTCAAGCAGGCTCTGCACTGTTAGTGCAGAGCCCAACATGGGGCTCAATCTCACAAACTGTGAGATCATAACCTGAAATCAAGAGTCTGACACTTAAGTGACTGAGCCACCCAGGTATGGCACCTTTTAGAAAGATGATTGCCAGAGAACGGCTGCTTACACCAAAGAAAGCCTGCCTAAGGGTGGATTTCAGGCACAGCTGCATCTGGTGAGGGAGCCAGACAGGGAAAAAACTTGGAACAGTGTTTTCCCAGTCCTCTTAGATTGCACTAAACTGCCTGCCTGATGTCCAATTACTTCTCTTCATAATAATTGATAAGCTGGTTAGTCATTACCAATTTTTGTTTCTTCTGCATGCTTGTGCCTGGTGCAAAAGCAGTTGTATCTTTTGTTTTCATGTATTGTCAGTAAGTCAAAGCCAGAGTGAAACCCAAGAGGATGAGTCGTTTAGTGTGAAAGGCTGAGTCCCAAAGTCAGGCAAGAGGCTGATGGGTGAAGGGGGCCACGAATCCCCCACTTCACACTTAGGCAAAGCTCTAACATCTGCTGAGAATAAGCATCTGGCATAAGTCACCCAGCCCTTAGTTTCCTGCTTGTCAGGTTTTGCCCACAGGGACCCCGACAAACATCATAAGGAGGCATTGGAGTCGGTACAGATCCGTGAATGAGATGACAAGTCATGGGCATCTCTGTGCAGAATGATATTCTGAAGGCCTGCCCAGAAATCTCATCCGTAAGCCTTTTTCACTCTTGAAGCTAACTTGGCACCTCAATGAAATGTGGGAAGTGAACAGCTTTCATTAAAAAAAAAAAAAAGGTTTTCTTTTTTTGTTTTCAGTTTTAGCACTCTAGATTTAATTTGGTTTATCTTTTGTAAAATAGCAGAAATTTTGGAGAAGCATTTCTTTCTTTGAAGTCTCTTGAATTAGAGTTTGTTTCTGTGCATTTCTTCCTCACCTTCCATACCAAACTCTAAGCTCTAAAAGGCACCATGTTCCAGGATGCCTGGGTGGCTCAGTCCGTTGAGCATCTGACTTCAGCTCAGGTCATGATCTCCTGGTTTGTGAATTCGAGCCCCATGTGCTGACAGCTCAGAACCTGGAGCCTGCTTTGGATTCTGTGTCTCCCTGTCTCTCTGTCCTTCCCCTGCTCTCTCTTGCTCTCTCTCAAACATTATAAAATCTTAAAAGGCACCATGTTCCAAATATTTAGTATTCACCCACCACAGCTGTCACACTATCTGTGGGATGAATGAACATAAAAAGGACTAATTAATTCAGTTGAGCCCGCAAAGGTGGGGCAACTACAGTCAAGGGGAAGGTTTTCAGAAAGACTATAAGGCAGCATTTCTCAAGTTCTGAGGAACATAGTTTTATGAAATGCTCTTTCCCAAAAGAACTCCTTGGTCGTATTAACTTAGGACACAATAGAATCTGTAGACCCATAAGATAAAATCAGATTCATATTAGTATAATAAAGGCACTGAAAAGTCCTGCTGTAAAGAAACCCGGTATTGCTCAAAGCTACTTAAACATGGGCCCCTTCTGTTGCCAAACACTATTAACATTCTGTAGAACCCCCTCAAATTCATGTTTTGCAGAAGATACTGCATGAAAATGCTGTGTGCTTGTCATATCCTGCATGTAAGGAGCTTAAAGTTGTTCACTTCAGTACTTATAACAAAAAAGCTGGACGGACTAAAACCTAACAACTCCTCTTTAGCCCATCATAGGATTGAGATCACAGGGCAAACAGCTGCCCCCAACATTAGAGGGAGGCACACAGGTACAGAGAGTCACTGTTGTTCTCTACCACAACAGAGGCCCTTATGGGAACCAGTGCTACGGAAGAAAACCTAAACTCAAAGGATGCATTGCCAGAGGGCTCAATATGGATAAACTGGAGAGATTAAAAACTCCAGGAAAAGACATATATATAAGATATATATATATATATATATATATATATATATATATATATATATATATATATATATTTATAGAGAGAGCAAGGGTAGGGCAGAGAGAGAGGGAGACAGAGGATTCGAAGTGGGCTCTGTGTTGACAGCAGAGAGCCCAACTCAGGGCTCGAACCATGAGATCATGATCTAAGCCAAAGTCAGACACTTAACAGACTGAGCCATCCAGGTTCCCTGAAAGACAGTTTTAAGAAGAGTCCGTTATGGGGCGCCTGGGTGGCTTAGTCGGTTAAGCGTCCGACTTTCGCTTAGGTCATGATCTCGCGGTTCCTGGATTCGAGCCCCGCGTTGGGCTCTGTGCTGACTGCCAGCTCAGAGCCTGGAGCCTGTTTCAGTCTGTGACTCTCTCTCTGACCCTCCCTGCTCACGCTGTCTCTCTCTCTCTCCTAAAAATAAATAAAACATTAAAAAAACAAAAAAAAAAGAAGAAGAGTCCGTTACACTTTTGTTAGTTTTACCTCCAGGAGCTCTACTAGGTTCTCACGGGGAAGAGGGAAGAAAACGCTCCTCTAGATTTCCAATTATATTTGTAATCAGCGATCTGTGACTACTATTGTAATTGTTGAGGGGCCCCATGACGGTTCCATGTAAGATGGTGAACTTCACTGATAAATGTCATATGCATTCTGACTGGCCCGTTGACAGGCCAGTGCCCCATCTCGCCCTCTCATTGGGCCTTCCTATTCCCTGAAAGACTACCACATTGAAATTAGGCCAGTTAAAAACCATACAATGGCCTCTGAGTGTTCAAGTGAAAGGAAGAGTCATAAATCTCTCACTTCAAATCAAAAGCTAAAAACAAATAAGCGCAGTAAGGAAGCCTTGTCCAAAGCCAAGACAGGCTGAAAACTAGGCGTCTTGTGCCAAATGGTTAGCCAGGTTGTGAACGCAAAGGAAAAGCTCTTGAAGGGAAATTAGAAGTGTGACTCCAGGGGCGCCTGGGTGGCTTAGTCGGTTAAGCGTCCGACTTTCCCTTAGGTCATGATCTCACGGTTCGTGGGTTCGAGCCCCGCGTCGGGCTGTCTGCTGACTGCCAGCTCGGAGCTTGGAGCCTGTTTCAGTCTGTCACTCCCTCTCTCTCTGACCCTCTCCTGCTCACACTGTCTCTCTCTCTCTCCTAGAAAAAAAAAAACATAAAAAAAAAAAAAAGAAGTGTGACTCCAGGGAAGACATGAATGATAAGAAACTGAAACGGCCTTATTGCTGACATGGAGATCGTTTTAGCAGTCTGGATGGAAGATCAAACCTGCCACAACATTCCCTTAAGACAAAGTCATTTCAGAACAAGGCCCTAACCCTCTTCAATTCTATGAAGGCTGAGAGAGGTGAGGCAGCCAAAGAAGAAGTTTGAAGTCAGCAGAAGTTTAAGGAATGAAACCATCTCCATAACATGAAAGTGCAAGGTGGGGCAGTAAGTGCTCATATAGAAGTTACAGCAAGTCATTCCAGAAGACCTATGTAAGATGATTAACAAGGACAGCTATGCTAAACAACAGATTTTTTAAGTATTATTTTGAGAGGGAGAGAAGGAGGGAGAGAATCCCAAGTAAGCTTCACACTCAGAATAGAGCCTGATGCGGAGCACGATTCCACAACACTGGGTCATTATCTGAGCTGAAATCAAGAGTTGGACACCCAATCAACTGAGCCACCCAGGTACCCCCAAAATTAAACAACAGATTTTCAACGAGAAGTCAACACCTGGATTCAGAGCCTCAAAGGACAG
Organism: Proteles cristata cristata; assembly: GCA_017311185.1. NCBI lineage: Eukaryota > Metazoa > Chordata > Mammalia > Carnivora > Hyaenidae > Proteles > Proteles cristata. The sequence continues at coordinate 371,585 of JAESUZ010003757.1, read as the reverse complement.
GCCAACTCTCTTGTTAGGGACTAACACAGCTGAAGCCCATGTTCCTTTCATTCTGAAAATTGAGGGCCCTTAAGAGCTATGCTAAATCTAGTCTGCCTATGCTCTATAAATGGAACAACAAAGCCTGATGTTTTCTGAATATTTGAAGCCAACTGTTGAGACCTACTGCTCAGAAAAAAAAAATATTTCTTTCAAAATATTGCTGTTCATTGACAATATACCTGGTCACCCAAGAGCTCTGATGGAAGTGTACAACGAGATTAATGTTATTCTAATAACTGTTAAAACGACATCCATTCTTTAGCCCATGGATCAAGGAGTAATTTAGATTTTATAGTCCTCTTATTTAAGAAATAACTTTCATAGGAATTTAGCTGCCATAGATAGTGATTCCTCGGATGGATCTGGGTAAAGTCAATTGAAAATCTTCTGGAAAGGATTCAAAATTCTAGATGGATAAAGTAGAGGTTATTTATATATATATATCAGAATATTACTCAGTCATAAAAAGCCTTAAAAAAAACACTGAAATCTTTCCATTTGCAAAGACATGGATGGACCTAAAGGATATAATGCTAAGTGAAATAAGTCAGTTAGAGAAAGATAAATTCCATATGATTTCATTCATATATGGAATTAAAAAAGCCAAATGAACAAAATGAAAAAGAGACTCTTAAATATAGAGAACAACCTGGTAGTTACCAAAGGAGAGATGGGTGAGGGGATGGGTGAAGTAGATGAAGAGGATTAAGAATACACTTAACTTGATACACACTGAGTAATGTATAGAATTGTTGAGTCACTATAGTGTACACCTAAAACTATATTGTACATTAATTATACTGGAATTTTTTAAAAAAGGAAACATTTATGATTCATAGGAAGAGGTCAAAATATCAACATTAACAGGAGTTTAGAAGAAGCTGATTCCAACCATTATGGATAAGTTTGAGGGGTTTGAGACTTCAGTGGAAGAGGTAACTGCAGACAGGGTAGAAATAGCCCAAGAACTAGGATGAGATGTGGAGTCTGAAGATGGGACCAAATGGCTGCAATCTCATGATAGAAACTTAACGGATGAGAAGTCACTTCTGATAGATGAGCAAAGAAAGTGGTTTCTTGATATGGTAACTACAGCTGGAGAAAATGATGAGAAAATTGTTGAAATGACAAGAGACTTATATTACATATACTCAGTGGATAACACAGCACCGGGGTTTGAGAGCACTGACTTTAATTTTGGAAGAAATTCTACTGTGGATAAAATGCTCTCAAACAGCACCATGTGCTACAGAGAAATTGTTCAAGAAAAAGAAGAGTCAATGGATGTGGCAAACTTCATTGCTGTCTTATTTTAAGAATCTGCCACAGCCACCCCACCTTTAGGAAACGCCACCCTGCTCAGTCCGCAGCCATCAACGCTGAGCAAGACTCTCCACCGGCAGAAAGATCACAATTCAATGAACACTCAGATGATGATTAGAAATTTTTAGCAGTAAAGTCTTTTTAAGCTAAGCCAAAATGTACATTGGCTCTTTTTTTGACATAATGCTGTTGCAAACTTAATAGACTACAGTAGAGTATAAATGTAAATTTTATATGTAGTGGGGAAAACAAAAAAGTATTTCATTTGACTCACTTTATCTCAACGTTCCTTTCATTGCAGTTGTCTGGAATGAAACCTACAATAGGTCTGAGGTATGCTTGTGTATATTCTGTCCTCCAGGAATGTATCTGTTGATCAGTTTGGGCTGGAAGAAGGTAGGGGCTGGTTGGTGGATGAATTGGCTCTTTATGCACAGATGAAAAAGACTTGTGCATTTGAAAGAACAAATGGGAGCAGGATTCCATGGAACTTCTCTAAAACACAGCCTTCAGGACAAGTTCTGAGGAAGAACTGAGTATTTCTCTCAACAGTATTTACCCAAGACTGCTTACAAATTGTAGGTACTTCCACAGTGATCTGCTCTGGTTGACTGCAGTTGAGCAAATATGGGGGGAACCTCAAATTTTTTTGTTACAAATAGTTTATTGTCAAGTTGGTTTCCATATAACACCCAGTTCTCATCCCCACAAGTGTCCTCCTCCATGCCCATTTCCCCACTTCCCCCCCACACTCATCAGTTCTGTTTGTTCTCAGCATTCAAGAGTCTCTCATGGTGTGCCTCTCTCCCTCTCCCCCACTATTTCCCCCCTTCTTCTCCCCCATGGTCCTCCGTTAAGTTCCTCCTAATCCTCCTATACGTGCAAACATATGATATTTGTCCTTCTCTGCCTGACTTATTTAGTTCTGCAAAACACCCTCAAGGTCCATCCACGTTGCTACACATGGCCAGATTTCATTCTTTCTCATCGCCATGTAGTATTCCATCGTATAGATAAACCACATCTTCTTGATCCATTTGTCCTTTGATGGACACTTAAGCTCTTTCCATGTTTTGGCTATTGTTGACAATGCTGCTATGAACATTGGGGTACATGTGCTCCTACGCATCAGCACTCCTATATCCGTTAGGTAAATTATAGCAGTGCTGTTGATGGGTCCTAGGGGAGTTCTACTGTTAATTTTTTGAGGAACCTCCACACTGTTTTCCAGAGGGGCTGTACCAGTTTACATTCCCACCAACAGTGTAGGAGGGTGCCCGTTTCTCCACATCCTCGTCAACATCTAGAGTTCTCTGATTTGCTCATTTTAGCCACTCTGACTGGCGTGAGGTGGTATCTCAGTGTGGTGTTGATTTGTATTTCCCTGAGGTGGAGGGATGCTGAGCATCGTTTCATGTGTCTGTTGGCCATCTGGATGTCCTCTTTGGAGACGTGTCTGTTCATATCTTCTGCCCATTTCTTCACTAGGTTGTTTGTTTTTTGGGTGTGGAGTTTGGTGAGTTCCTTATAGATTTTGGATATTAACCCTTTATCTGATATGTCATTTGCAACTATCTTTTCCAATTCCGTCGGTTGTCTATTAGGTATATGGATTGTCTCCATTGCCTTGCAGAGGCTTTTAATCTTGAAGAGGTCCCAATCATTTATTTTTGCTCTTGATTCTTTTCTTTTGGGGATGTGTGAAGTAAGAAGTTGCTACAGTTGAGGTCAAGGAGTTTGCTTCCTGCTTTCTCATCTAAGGTTTTGATGGTTTCCTGTCTCACGTTCAGGTCCTTTATCCATTTTGAGTTTATTTTTGTGTATGGTGTGACAAAATGATCTAGTTTCATTCTTCTGCATGTTGCTGTCCAGTTCTCCCAGCACCATCTGGTAGAAAGGCTGTCTTTTTTGCATTGGATATTCTTTCCTGCTTTGTCAAAGATTAGTTGGCTGTACATTTGGGGGTCCAGTTCTGAGTTCTCTATTCTATTCCATTGGTCAATGTGTCTGTTTTTGTGCCAATACCATACTGTCTTGATGATGACAGCTTTGTAGTAGATGCTAAAGTCTGGGGTAGTGATACTTCCCATTTTGGTTTTCTTCTTCAATATTACTTTGGCTATTCAGGGTCTTTTGTTGTTCCATACAAATTTTGGAATAGTTTGTTCTAGTTTTGAGAAGTATGCTGGTGCAATTTTGATTGGGATTGCATTGAATGTGTAGATCGCTTTGGATAATAATGACATTTTAACTGTATTTATTCTTCCAATCCATGAGCATGGAATGTTTTTCCACTTCTTTGTGTTTCTTCAATTTCCTTCATAAGTTTTCTACAGTTTTCATCATATAGATCTCTTATATCCTTGGTTAACTTTATTCCTAGGTATTTTATGGGTTTATGTGCAATTGTGAATGGGATCAGTTTCTTGATTTTTCTTTCTGTGGCTTCATTGTTGGTGTATTAGAATGCAACCGATTTCTGCACCTTGATTTTGTACCCCGCAACTTGGCTGAATTCTTGGATCAGTTTCAGTAGGCTTCTGGTGGAGTCTGTCGGGTTTCCTATGTAGAGTATCATGTCGTCAGCACAAAGTGAAAGTTTGACTTCTTCTTTGCCAATTCTGATGCCTTTGATTTCCTTTTGTTGTCTGATGGCTGATGCTAGGACTTCCAGCACTATGTTAAACAGCAGTGGTGAGAGGGTCATCCCTGTCGTGTTCCTGATCTCAGGGGGAAAGCTCTCAGCTTTTCTCCATTGAGGATGATGTTAGCTGAGGGCTTCTCATAGATGGCTTTTATGATGTTTAAGTAAGTTCCTTCTATCCCGACTTTCTCGAGGGTCTTCATTAAGAAGGGATGCTGTATTTTGTCAAATGCTTTTTCTGCATCTATCGACAGGATATATGATTTTTATCTTTTCTTTTGTTGTTGTGATGTATCACATTGATTGATTTGCTAATATTGAACCAGCCCTGTAACCCAGGAATGAATTCCACTTGATCTTGGTGGATAATTCTTTTTATGTGCTGTTGAATTCAATTTGCAAGGATATTGTTGAGGATTTTTGCATCTGTATTCATCAAGGATATTGGCCGGTAGTTCTCCTTTTTTGCTGGGTCTCTGTCTGGCTTGGGAAGCAAAGTGATGCTGGCTTCATAAAATGAGTCTGGAAGTTTTCCTTAGATTTCTATTTTTTGGAATAGTTTGAGAAGAATGGGTATTAATTCTGTTTTAAATGTCTGGTAGAATTCCCCAGGGAAGCCATCTGGCCCAGGACTCTTATTTGTTGGGAGATTTTTGAGAACTGATTCAATTTCTTCACTAGTTATGGGTCTGTTCAGATTTTCTATCTCTTCCCATGTGAATTTTGGTAATGAGTGTGTGTTTAGGAATTTGTCCATTTCTTCTAAGTTGTCCAATTTGTTGGCATATAATTTTTCATAGTATTCCCTGATAATTGCTTGTATTTCTGAGGTGTTGGTTGTAATAAGTCCTTTTTCATTCATAATTTTGTCTATTTGGGTGCTCTCTCTTTTCTTTTGGATAAGTCTGGCTAGAGGTTTGTCAATTTTGTTTACTTTTTCAAAAAACCAACTCTTAGTTTCATTGATCTGTTCAATTGTTTCTTTGGTCTCTATGTTGTTTATTTCTGCTCTGATATTTACTATATCTCTTCTCCTACTGGGTTTGGGGTGCTCTTGTTGCTCTGCCTCTAGTTCCTTTAGGTGAGCTGTTAGATTTTGGACTTGCACTTTTTCTAATCTCTTGAAATAGGCCTGGAGAGCAATGGACTTTCCTCTTAGGACTGCCTTTGCTGCATCCCATAGATTTTGAATTGTTGTGTTTTCATTTTCACTTGTTTCCATATATTTTTTAATTTCATCTCTAATTGCCTGATTGGCCCATTCAGTCTTTAGAAGGGTGGTCTTTAACCTCCATGTTTTTGGAAGTTTTCCAGACTTCTTCCTGTAATTGATTTCAAGTTTCAAAGCATTGTGATCTGACAGTGTGCATGATATGATCTCAATTCTTTTATATTTATTGAGGGCTGCTTTATGTCCCAGTATGTGATCTATCTTGGGGAATGTGCCATGTGCACTTGAGAAGAAAGTAAATTCCCTGGCTTCAGGATGTAGAGTTCTAAATATATCTGTCAGATCCATCTGGTCCAATGTGTCTTTCAAGTCCATTATTTCTTTAGTGATTTTCTGTCAAGTTGACCTATCCATTGCTGTAAGGAGAGTCTTAAAGTCCCCTCCTTTAGCACATTCTTATCTATAAGCTTGTTTCTGTTTGTTATTGTTTTTGATATTTAGGTGCTCCCATATTTGGTGCGTAGACATTTATGATAGCTTGTTCTTCCTGGTGGATAGACCCTGTAACTATTATGTAATGCCCTTCTTCATCTCTTGCTATTGTCTTTAATTTAAAGTCCAATTTGTCTGATATAAGTATCGCTACTCCTGCTTTCTTTTGATTTCCTGTAGCATGATACATATTTCTCCATCCCCTTACTTTTATTTTTATTTATTTATTTATTTATTTTTAAATTTTTAATGTTTTATTTATTTCTAGGAGAGAGAGAGAGACAGCATGAGCAGAGGAGGGTCAGAGAGAGAGGGCGGCACAGACTGAAACAGGCTCCAGGCTCTGAGCTGGCAGTCAGCACAGAGCCCGCACGGGGCTCGAACCCATGAACCACGAGATCATGACCTAAGCGAAAGTTGGATGCTTAACCGACTAAGCCACCCAGGCGCCCCTCCATCCCCTTACATTTAATCTGAAGGTATCTTCCAGTCTAAAATGAGTTTCTTGTAGACAGCATATAGATGGATTTTGTTTTCTTATCCATTCTACTACCCTATGTCTTTTGATTGGAGCATTCAGCCCATTTATATTCAGTGTTATTATTGAGATATGTGGGTTTAGAGTCATTTTGTCCTTTGTGGGATTCATGCTTGTGGTGGTGTCTCTGGTATCTTGCATTCCTTGCAACACTTCCCTCAGAGAGTCCCCCTCAGGATTTCTTGTAGGGCTGGCTTAGTGGTGACAAATTCTTTCAATTTCTGTTTATTTGGAAAGACTTTTATCTCTCCTTCTATTCTGAATGACAGGCTTGATGGATAGAGGATTCTTGGCTACATATTTTTTCTGTTCATCACATTGAAGATCTCCTGCCCTTCCTTTCTGGCCTGCCACGTTTCAGTAGATAGGTCTGTCACCACTCTGATAGGTTTCCCTTTGTATGTTAGGGCCCTTTTCTCCCTAGCTGCTTTTGAAATTCTCTCTTTGTCCTTATATATTGCCAGTTTCACTATGATATGTCATGCAGATGATCGATTCAAGTAATGTCTGAGGGGAGTTCTCTGTGCCTCTTGAATTTCAACGTCTACTTCCCTCCCCAGGTTGGGGAAGTTCTCTGCTATAATTTGTTCCAGGACTCTTACAGCACCTTTCCCTCTCTCTTCCTCTTCTGGAATTCATATGATACAGGTATTGTTCCATTTGATTGTATCACTGAGCTCTCGAACTCTTCTTTCATGTTCCTAGACCAGTTTATCTCTCTTTTCTCAGTTTCTTCTTTTTCTATAATAGTGTCTTCTAAATCACTTATTCTCCTTCTGCCTCTTCAATTCGTACATTGGATGCCTCCAGTTTATTACGTATCTCATTTATCACATTTTTTAATTCACCGTAACTATTTTTAAGCCCCATATTGTTTGTAGTTATAGTTTCTCTGTTGTCTTCCATGCTTTTTTCAAGCCCAGCAATTAATTTTATGATTTTTATTCTAAATTCTTGTTCAGTTATGTTGCTTGTATCTGTTTTGAGCAGTTCTCTAGATGTCATTTCTTCTTGGAGTTTCTTTGGAGGAGAGTTCTTCCATTTTGTCATTTTGTTTAGCTTTCTATCTCTTGTTACTTTTCAAAGCTTGTTGTACACTCGGCCCCTGCGAGTTTTGCCGTATTAGAGAGGGCTGTTTTGGGGCGCCTGGATGGCTTAGTCGGTTAAGCGTCCGACTTTCGCTTAGGTCATGATCTCGCGGTTCGTGGGTTCGAGCCCCACGTCGGGCTCTGTGCTGACTGCCAGCTCGGAGCCTGGAGCCTGTTTCAGTCTGTGACTCCCTCACTCTCTGGCCCTCCCCTGCTCACGCTGTCTCTCTCTCTCCTAGAAATAAATAAAACATTAAAAAAAAAATTTAGAGAGGGCTGTTTTGACTGTTCAGGGTCTGTCTGTTCAGGAAGTGTTCTTTCCATGGTGTCTCTTGGTTTCTCTTGTTGAGCATTTGGTTATTTTGTTTCCCTCCTGGTAGTGGTATTTGGGACTCCCCACCATGTGTAGTTCAGCTTGTTTCTTGAGGCAGCTGCACTTATGAGGTTTCCTTCCCAGTGTACTCTGTCTCTTTCTCTTCCCAAACTCCTATGGCTCAGTGTCCTACTACTTCAGGCCCTCCTTGTTTGAGAAATGGGTGCAGGCGAAATGTACAGAGCTCCTTATCTCCGCCATCTTGCCTCCAACTGGAACCTCAAAATTTTGACACTTCAAGGAAGTGTGAAATTATTCCTTCTAATACCTGCCATTTGGCAAATAATTGCACCAAATTTCTAGTGAAAATTTGGGTCTGTTCTGACTTGCCTTAACCTGAAGACACACTCACTGTAAGACAGTTTCCTTTCTTTAGGGAAAGACGTCATGTTACAGGGGGAAAATGTTGGCGCTTTGTGGTAGGAAGCATGCCTCTTACTAGCCAATGTAACCTCTCTGAACCCAAGTTTTCTCATCTCTATAATGGAGCAATAATACGTACTTTGCAGGTTTATTAGAAGAATTAGAGATAATGCATGCAAAGTGCCAAGGACAATACCTGATAATAAGTAGTAGCAACCCTCATTATTAAGGTAGAAATATCTTACCTTTCAACAAGACTCCTTTAAATGGAGTATTTGACCTCTTGATATTTGTCTCCCTTTTTCAATGCAATATCAAAAATAGCATTATCCTGAGAATTTCCCTAACGTGTAAACACCCCAAATTTTAGATCATACACCAGAAGTGAGGGTCCACCTGGTCTCAAAGCCAATTTTGTCCAAGTAGGAGAACTCAGAAAAGTAGAGATATCATACATTTTACAGGACTGATGAGATCTTTCCAGCCAGGTCTTGTGGTCACAGTGTGAGTGTCCTAGGATTACCCCAGCAGATCAGAATAAAAAGTGAATGGAATGTTTGTGACAGAGCTCTGGTAGATTTTTAGTTTGTTTTTGCATTAGTCTGGCAGAGAAGGATATTTGTTTTCCAGCTTGAAAGCTGATCTTTGTCTTTCTTGGCCCCGGGTTATTTCATTCTTCAGAAAATTTAGACCTGCTCTGTTATGCAAGCCATTCAATGTAGGTAAAAGTGCTACAGGCAGCTTCTCCTGGTTGTAGCATCAGGAAAGGTTTGGGGTAGTTCCAACTTTAATGGCCTAATATAGAACTGAAGACCCTTCAGACAACTCCTGGAGATTGAGTTCTGAAGGTTCCTTTGGATTCAGATAGTTCTGGACCCTGAACTCCCCCAATCGCGCCCAGACAGAGTTGAAAACATAAGGGGTCTCTAAGCATTCACCACCCGACTTACATTCAACCTCTAATGTTCCAGAGTTGCCCTGGCCTCTCACTGCCTTGACCTACTCCTTGCCCTCTGCCCTATGCCCAAAGCTTGGATCAAACCCAGCTGTGCAAATATGTTGGTAGTTTTTTCCAGGGAATAGAGAAACTGGCAAGGAGCCAATCCCACGGTGAAATACCAGAGCTCTTGTTATGTAAGAAACCTGCTTGACTTGCTCATGTCAGAATGGAGGTTTCATAACGCTGTGTCATTCCGTTGGTGTAAGTAACCTGTGATTTAGTGATTTCTCAAAGTGAAATCTGAATATGCAGTGGTCTTACATCTATGATGTTTTTTTAAATTTCTGACCAACATGCTTTGGAACACTGTCCTTAAGGGGCTGCTGTCTCACGTGTATGAGTGGTTGTAAGTGACTGTCCTCCGGCTGGTTTACATTTCTCCATGGTAGACAGTATAACCAGTGGACCCTAACTGCTCAACACCACTCTGGGATTTTTTTTCCCAGATCAACCTTGTCATAGGGATATAAAGAACCCCCAAACTATTTGGATTATTGGAGTGAATACTGAATTGATAATAGCTGACAATAGTAACCAAGATTTACTGAGAATTTAACCATGTGTCAGGCACTGTCCTAAGTGCTTTGCAAGTATATGCTTATTCAACCAGGCAACTGCTTTTGGAGACAGATGTTATTATGACCCTGATTTTGAAATGGGGAAACTGAAGCATAGAGCAGTTATGTCATATCTCCAAACTCAGGCAGCTGGAAAATGGTCAGCTAGGAATTGAACCAAAGAAGGTTTATTCAGAGTCTCTCAACTGTTATACCATACTCCTTGACGTAGAGTTAGGGACCTAAGATCCAGCTCCACTTCTGGGTATTTTTTGTAAGATCAACAGCCTAACCAATCACCTAGCCATCCTTGCTAGAAACCTGAGGGTGGTCCTAGATTCCACTCTCTCCTCTCTCTCTCTCCCCTGCTTCCCCTCTGCCCCTCTTCCCCTCTACCCCTTTTCCCTCTCCCCCCTTCACATCCAGTAAATTATTATGCTCCATCATCCCAGGTTCAAAAGGTACTCCTCATCCATTCCTATACAGTCTCACATCATTATAATCCATCATCCGAATTACTTTCTGATATTCCTGTGGGTCATCTAACTTCCTGTCTTTCTATTGAGGAAATTTGTGATTTGAGGACTGTATCTGAATTTCCTTTTGTCTTGAGGAAACTGCCATTGTCTAAGTCCTGGAGAGGATCCATTTGCTTGTCCCCTTAGCTCTCTGGAAGCTACGGCTTATGTTCTGGACCTGGGTTTGGCCAGTTAGCTAATTCTGTCTGGAATTGAGTCTGAATGATACAAAGCAGCAGGAAAGGCTTAGGATTTGTACCTGTGGTGGCCATGGGAGCCAGGACCCAGTACAGTGTAAATGTAACTTTTATATGCAGCGGTGGTAGTGGTAGTGGTACCCATGTTTGCCTTATGAACAGATTCTGCTTATCTAAGCTGCGTCCCCGCCATTTCTATTTATTTCCTAAACCCAGTTCTCTGGTCTTCTCAGGAACTCTAACAGCTCCCAAATACCCAACTAATATAGCCTTTTTCTTTACAAATTAATCAGGGCTTGATTTTGGTTTTTTGCAACCATGAACATTGATGAAAAAATTTGATTCCAGGAGCGGATTGCAGTCAACAAACAAGTCAAATCTGAGACTGGTCATCTGTCTTAGTCGTTGAAGACCACAAACCAGAGATGGGTAACTGGTAGCCTATGGCATGCAGGAGAGGAGTTGCTACTGATAGTAATGGAATCACTATCTGTGGTCAACAGGCATGGTATATCCACTGAAGTCATGGCTCGAGGAAACTGAATTGTTGCTGCCATACAGTTGTTTGAAAGACATGAGAAATTTTAGGATGATGGAATTCTTCCTTTAAGGACCAAAACGAGGGACTGAGTTTCTATGACTTGCAGAAAGAAATTCCATGCGACTGTAGAACAGAGGGAGCTTAAAACTGAAAGCATAACCTAATTCTGCAGATTGCCAAATAACTTTGCCAGTTGAATTCACACACAGCTTTGCCAGATCTTTTGTGTGAAGCTTAGGGCATCGAGTCTCATTTCTGTATCTGCAACAGTTCGCAAAAAGCCTGGCTCTCACCCAATAAGCCCTTGTGAAATGAATGAATAAATCATCAAATTAAATGTAAAAAAAAACCACGGTTAACATTCTTCTTTCTTTTACATTAGCAAAGCAGTGAAAAGGCAATGACTGTTAGGATTGTACACTTCATATTTTGCCTTCAGTGGCATTAAAATTAGTTAATCCTCTGGGGCGCCTGGGTGGCTTAGTTGGTTAAGCGTCCAACTTTCGCTTAGGTCATGATCTCGCGGTTCGTGGGTTCGAGCCCCACGTCGGGCTCTGTGCTGACTGCCAGCTCAGAGCCTGGAGCCTATTTCAGAGCCTGTGTCTCCCTCTCTCTTGGACCCTCCCCTGCTCACGCTGTCTCTCTCTCTCCTAGAAATAAATAAAACATTAAAAAAAATTTTAAAAATTAGTGACTCCTCTGATCCCATCACATTTATCTCCAAGACAGAAAACAAAATGAGAAGGTGTGTATTTTACTGTGTCCTGAAAGCAGAGCTCCATCCTGCAGCAATTGTCTCCTCTTTGGGAATTGTAAGCGTTCAGTAAAGTATCTCGGAATAATTTGGTATAGACTTTTAAGAAACGAAGGGTAGAGGTTGCAGCATTTCCAGAGACAATGGGGTCTTCCTGTGGTGACATGGGGGATTGCTCAGTAATCTCCAGAGAGAGTGGCGGTCGAGTCATGAACCCTTCAGAGTGGTTGTGCTCGGGGATCCAAATGGGCAGAGTAGCAGAAGGAAGATAAATCAAAGAGCAGATTGTCTCTTTCTTTTTGTTGATTGAAAGACGAGTCCAATCCCTTCAGTGGACCCTCGGTTTCTGGTTCCAAACAGGTGATGAGGGTTTATGTGGCACCTTTCAGGACTTAAGTATCTGGAAAGATAGCATGGACACCTGCTCTTATTCTGTGAATAGGGGTGAGGGTCCCGGACTTCCTGCCCCTCCCAGTTTGCTGTAGTGTGCTCCAAGCCCCTCACACTGTCAAAGTCCCTGTCCTATCTTTTTTTTTAATGTATTTATTTATTTCTAGGAGAAAGAGAGAGAGAGACAGCGTGAGCAGGGGAGGGTCAGAGAGAGAGGGAGTCACAGACTGAAACAGGCTCCAGGCTCCGAGCTGGCAGTCAGCACAGAGTCCGACGCGGGGCCCGAACCCACGAACCGCGAGATCATGACCTAAGCAAAAGTCGGACGCTTAACTGACTAAGCCACCCAGGCGCCCCATCCCTGTCCTATCTTGATCTGCTAGCCTTGCTGTCTTATTTAGAACATACTAGGTGCCTTCTGTGCCAAGCCTGGACTTGAATCCCAGATTCCCCATTTCTGGCTGTGTGACCATGAGCAAATTACTTAACTTTTCTGTTCTTCTCATTTAACATCTATAAAATGTGTTTAACAAGTGAGAATTCAATATGACCATTTATGAAAAGTGTGTAGCATATGGCCTGGTTCATGGTCAGACCTCACTATTATTATTATTATTATGTTGGGTCTGCACCCTCCATGAACAACTTCTACTCGATGGTTTGACTAATTTCCAACTTTTTTCTCCCATGACCTCTCAGACCCATACATGTAGGAAAGCTGTATGATTCTAAAGTTTTTCAATAGTACATATCCTGTCAGGCTGGTAGATAGTAGAAAACTCCCACAATTCAGCCCTCTGGCCCAGGCTTTTTCCAGAAAACCCACCTATTGTTCCAGAAAGATAGGAAAGCAGACAAGTCTTCTCTCTCTGTAGCAGGTCAACTCTCACCTGAACTGACTGAGCTCTCCTTTTCTTTAGTGCTTAGTCCACGAATTCTTCCCAAAGATAGATTTTCCTGTCAACATCTCTCATAAGGACAGTGAATCCTGTGAACACTTCTGTTTCCTTCTTTGCTGTGTCTGCTAAAAAGAACAAGACCCTTTCTGGCAGAGTCAGAACTTGGGACTGTCTGCCTTTTACTTGAAGACCCTCTCACCTTGTTTCTCATTGAATCAGCAATTCCACTTTAAAGTGTATCTTACAGAACTACACATAAAAATATTTTTAAAGGGTGTGTTTCATTAGAACACAGTTAATGGTAGAAAAAGAAAAAACTATCCAAATGACCATCAATAGGGATAGTTTAAATAAATTACAGACTACTTAGACAATGAATTAGTAACTAGCCATTAAAGTAATGTGTTTGATCTCCATGCACTGACTTGGAAGGATATCCAAGATATATTAAAATTGTTTAAAAGTTCCATGATTCCTTTTCAAAATTATTATTATAGTCAGGATCGGGCCGGTAGGAAAGCCCAAGACACACTCCAAGTGGGCAACAGTGATTTCTCAAGATAACAGACTTAAGGGAGAAGGGAACCTTTCCCCTTTTACTTTCTATAATTCTGTGACATCTGAATTTTTACAGTAAGTATTACTTTTGTAATAACCCCCCCCCAAATCTTAAGACCCTTTCTTTCACATTTTACTTTATGTAGTTTTATTATGTCTGAGTTCTTCTAATAAATGTGTATTGCTTTTGGAATAATTTTCAATAGTAGAAGGCCTCCCAATTATATTTCATCAAAATGTCTGTTCCTCACTTCCAACAGCTCTACATCCAGGAGGGAGGTTAGCTCTCAAATGCCTTCTCACAGACAAGAGGCTTTATCTTGTGAGGAACATGTGGAGCAATGAGAAGACAAATTTTGGATGAACGGCTACAAACCTTGATCCTATTAGTGGACAACCACTGCTCATTTATCCAGAACTGTTTTTTGAGTATTTACTTATGCTAGGCACTATTCTAGGAGCTGGAAATATATGCTCAAGATTGGCAATGTCATGCCTCAGTAGAGCATTCTTTCCAGTGAGAATTTCCCTAATTAAAGAAAATTGTTTCTTTTGCTCTGCTCTTCTTGACTACACTGGGCAGATTTTGAAACTGGTCTTTTGCAATTAGCCTTCTGAAGCCGATCGGATATCAGAGATATTGTTGGCCATAAATATTGCGTCAATAATTTTCAGTGCCAGAGGCAATGAAAATATTTTGCAATGTACCCAACAGAAGTTTCCAAGAGAAACTTGGAAATTATCCCAATTATAAAATGTTCTAAAGTAACAATATTTCAAAGAATTTTAATGATATTTCTTTTTTAATATATATATTTTTAATGTTTTGTTTATTTCTGAGAGAGACAGACAGACAGACAGACAGACAGTGTGAGCAAGGGAAGATCAGAGAGAGAGGGAGCTACAAAATCTGAAGCAGGCTCCAGGCACTGAGCTAGCTGTCAGCATAGAGCCGACACGGGGTTCAGACTCAACAACCATGAGATCATGACCTGAGCCGAAGTCGGACGCTTAACCGACTGAGCTGCCCAGGTGCCACATGAAAGAATTTTAATGATATTTCTGCCCAGAATCCATGTTGCTATTTATATAGTCCTTCCTTCCTCCCTTTCTCTCTCCTTCCCTTCTCACCCTTCCTCCCTTCCTTCCTTCCTTCCCTCAGCAAATGGCCAGTGAGCATCTGTTGCCTTCAAGATATTTAGCCTCAGGGGGCCTGTGTAGCTCAGTTGGTTGAGCATCAGATTTTGGTTTAGGTCATAATCTCATGGTTCATGAGTTTGAGCCCTGCATCCAGTACTGTGCTGACAGCTTGGAGCCTGGAGCCTGCTTTGGATTTTGTCTCCCTCTCTCTCTGATCCTCTCCTACTTGTTCTCTGTCTCTCTCTCTCTCTCAAAAATAAATAGACATTAAAAATTTGTTTTAAAGACATTAGCCTAAGTTTGCTGAAGGAAATAAAGACAAAGACAAGCTCATTGATCATGAAGTATTTATCCTCAGGTAAGAGCAGTTAAGTCGATATATATAAACCCGACATAGATGTGTTCCAGTTCTTCTTCAGGCCTTCATATTCTGTAACACCCAATTAACATTAGTCTGAATCCTCATCTCATTTGACCACATGAAGTGCCACTGTTGAGCAGGTCCACGTCCCAAATCCATGTTCCTCTAGGAAACTCCACGGAAAGCACACATATCCCCATATTCCACTCCAATTGAAGTCATAGCCTTCACTCACAACATGATGCTCTATTCTCTCCAGGTCTCTTTTGCTACCTCATTTGCAAGATTTAGAATTTCTAGTACAATGTTGAGTATCAATGGTAAAAATGGGTATCATACCCCAGCTCCTAATTTTAGGGGGAAAGCATTGGGTTTTTCACCACTGAGTACATTATTAGCTGTGTGTTCTCCATAGATGCTTTTTAGTAAGTTGGGAAAGTCCTCTTATAATACCCATTTTGTTGAAAATATTATCAGGAATGGATTTTTAATTTTGCCAGATATTTTTTCTCCATCGATTCTGATGATTGTGGTTTTTCCTTTTCAGTCTGTTAATATAGTGAGTTACATTAACTTTGTAAAAAATTAAACTAGTCTTGCATTTCTGATAAACCCTGATGTTCCTAACATATTATCCCTTTAATATATTATTGGATTTATAAATTTTAGTTTAAAATTGTTGCATCTATTGTCATGGGAGGTATCAGTCTATAGTTTCCTTTACTTGTAATTATTTTATTATGAGAGTAATGCTGATCTTATAGAATGAGTTGGGAACTATTACCACCTCTTCACTTTTGTGGAAGATCTTGTATACAATTGATATTATTTCTTCATTAAATATTTAGTATCATTCACCAGGAGAGCCATCTAGCCTTGGAATTTTTTTTCTTGGAATACTTTAAATACAATTACATTTCTTTAAAATATATAGAGATATTCAAGTTTTTAATTTCTTCTTAACTGAGCTTTGGTAGTTTGTGTCTATCAAAGAATGTGTCTATTTCATCTAAGTTCTCAAATGTATTGACATAATGAATAATGCTCACTTTTTACCTTTTTATTAACTGTAGGATCTGTAATTATGTCACCACTTTCATTACCAATATTGTTGTGTCTTCTCATTTGTTTTCCTGATCAGTCTAGAAGTTTTTAGTCTTATTGACCTCTGAAAACATGCTTTTGGCTTCATTAATCATTTCTATATTTTCTGTTTTGTAAATCAGATTAACATTCTAATATTTTTTTATTTCCTTTATTCTATTTAGCTGAGGTCTAATATGCTCCTATTTAAATTTCTTAAGATGAAAGCTGAAGTCAGTGATTTGATCCCTCCTTTTTTAAATGTCTTTTTTAAAATTTTAGTTGAAGTATAGTTGACATGCAATCTTATATTAATTTCAGATGTATAACATACTGATTATACATTGCTATACATTAAGAAAAGCTCACCATGATAAGTATAATCTGTAACCATATGAAGTTATTTCAGTATCGTTAACTATAGTCTCTATTCTCTACTTTTCATTCTTGTGACTAACTTATATCTGAAAGTTTGTACCTCATGATCCCCTTTACCTCTTTTACCAAATTTGCCACATCCTCACTTACAGTACTATTACCAGTTTGTCCCCATTATTTATGAGTCTATTTTTGGTTTTCTTTTTTTTTTTTTAACGTTTTATTTATTTCTGAGAGAAAGAGAGACAGCATGAGCAGGGGAGGGTCAGAGAGAGAGGGAGACACAAAATCTGAAACAGTCTCCAGGCTCTGAGCTAGCTGTCAGCACAGAGCCCGACATGGGGATCAAACCCACCAGCCATGAGATCATGACCTGAACCAAAGTCAAACTAAGCCACCCAGGCACCCCTGTTTTTTGGTTTTCTGTTTAGTAGTTGGGTTGTTTTGTTTTTTAGATTCCACACGGAAGTGAAATCATATAGTATTTGTCTTTGTCTAACTTATTTCACTTTGAATAATACCTTCTAGGTTTATTCATGTTGTCTCAGATGGACAGATTTTTTTTTTTTATGGCTGAGTAATAGTCCTGTTTGTGTGTGTGTGTGTGTGTGTGTGTGTGTGTTTGTTGTGTAACACACTTTTTTATCCACTCATCTATGAATGGGCTCTTGAGTTTCTTCCATATCTTGACTATTGTAAATAATGGTGTAATAAGCATAGGACTGCCTGTATCTTTTTAAATTAGTGTCTTCATTTTCTTCAAGTAAACACTCAGAAGTCAAATTAACAGATCATACAGTATTTCTACTTCTAATATCTTTAGGAATCTCCATACTTTTTTCCACGGTGCCTATACCAATTTACATTTCCACCAACAGTGTACAAGGCTCCCTTTTTCTCTACATTCCTACCAACACTAGTTTCTTCTCTTTTTGATAATATCCGTTTAGAATGGTGTGAGGCAATATCTCATTGAAGTTTGATTTGCATTTCCCTGATAATTAGTGATGTTGAAGATCTTTTCATGTGTCTCCAGACCATCTGTACATCTTCTTTGGAAAAGTGTCTCTTCAGGTCCTCTGTCCATTTTTAAATTAGATTATTTTTTCAGTGTTGAGTTGTATGAGTTCTTTATATATTTTGGAAATTTCCCCTTCTCAAATGAATCATTTGCAAATATCTTCTCTCATTCACTAGGCTGACTTTTCATTTTATTGATGATTTCTTTCTCTGTACAAAAGCTTTTTAATTTGATTTAATCCCATTGTTTGTTTTTTGGTTTTGTTGCCCTTGCCTGAGGAGACACATCCAAATATATATAAGACTGATTTTGAAGAGTTTATTGCTTATGTTTTCTTTTAGGAGTCTTGTAGTTTCATGTCTTACATTTAGGTATGTAATCCATTTTATTTTTGTACATAGACTAAGAAAATGGTCGTTTCATTCTTTTACATGTAGCTATATAGTCTTCCAACCCCATTTATTGAAGAGACTCTTTTCCTCAGTGTATATTCTTGGCGCTTCTATCATAGATTAATTGACCACATAAGGGTAAGTTTATTTTGGGGCTCTCTGTCCTATTAATCTATGGATCTACTTTTAGGCTAGTACTGTACTGTTTTGATTATTATAGCTTTGTAGGGTAGCTTGAAACTTGGGATTGTGATACTTCCTAGCTATGTTCTTCTTTCTCAAAGTTTCTTTGGCTCTTTGGGGTTTTTCAGGATTTGATACAAATTTTAGGACTTTTTGTTATAGTTCTGTAAATACTATTGGTATTTTGATATAGATTGCTTGTGTAGTATAGATGTTTTAACAATATTAATTTTTCCAATCATAAGCATGATACATCTTTCCATTTATTTGTGTTGTGTTCAGTTTCTTTCATCACTATCTTTTAGTTATCAGAATACAGGTATTCTGTAATACAGAACTCACCTCCTTGCTTAAATTTATTTCTATGTATTTTACACTTCGTGATGCAAGTGTAAATGTAACTGTTTTCTTTATTTCTCTTTCTTCTGCCTCTTAATTAGAGTATAGAAATATAAGACATTTCTGTATGGTAATTTTGTATTCTGAAACCCTACTGAATTCATTTATTTGAATAGGGTTTTTGGTGGAGTCTTTAGGGTTTTCTACATAATAATATCTTGTCATCTGCAATTAGAGACAGTTTTACCTCTTCCTTACCAATTTTCATGTCTTTTATTTCTCTTCTTTGTCTGATTGCTATGGTAAAACTTTTAATACAGTGTTGAATATAAGTGGCAAGAGTGGACATCCTTGTCTTGCCCCTGATCTTAGGGGAAAAGCTTTCAGCTTTTCACCATTGAGTATGATGGGTTTGTCGTATGTGGCCTTTATCACGTTGAGGTATGTTCTGTTTAAACCCACTTTGGTGAGAGTTTTTATCATGAATGGATGCTGAATTTTGAAAAGTGCTTTTTCTGCATTTATTGTGATGATCATATGTTTTTTATCCTCCATTATGTTAATGTGATTAATTTTCAACTATTAAACCATCCTTGCATCTCTGAGATAAATACCACTTAATGGTGGTGAACAGTCACCACATTCTGTTTTAATGTACTTGAATTTGGTTTGTTAACATTTTAAAGAATTTTTGCATCTCTTTAAATCAGGGATATCAGGGGCGCCTGGGTGGCTTAGTCGGTTAAGCGTCCAACTTTCGCTTAGGTCATGATCTCGCGGTTCGTGGGTTCGAGCCCCCCATCGGGCTCTGTGCGGACTGCCAGCTCAGAGCCTGGAGCCTGTTTCAGTCTGTGACTCCCTCTCTCTCTGACCCTCCCCTGCTCACGCTGTCTCTCTCTCTCTCTCTCTCTCCTAGAAATAAATAAAACATTTAAAAAAATAAAAAAATAAAAAAAAAATAAATCAGAGATATTGGTCTGTAATTGTCTTTTGTAATATATTTGCCTGGTTTTGGTATTAAGGCAATCCTGGCCTTGTAAAATGAATTTGGAAGTATTCTTTTCTTTTCCATTTCTGAGAATAATTTGAGAAAATAGATATTAATTCTTATTTAAATATTTGTTAGAATTCACATGTGAATCCATTTGGTCCCGGACTTTTGTTTGTTGGAAGTTTTTTTTTTTTTCTTACACATTCAGTTTTGTTACTATTAATTTGTCTGTTTAGATTTTCCATTTCATCATGACTCAGCTTGGGAGATTGTATGTTTCTAGGATTTTATCAATTTCTTCTAGGTTGTCCAGTTTGTTGGCATATAATATTTTCTAACCATCTTTTATAAACTTTTGAATTTCTGTGGTATCATTATAACTCCTTTTCTTTCATTTATTCTTTTTTTTTTTAAGTTTATTTATTTGTTTTGAGAGAGAGAGACAGAGACAGAGAGAGTGACTAGGGAAGGGGCAGAGAGAGAAGGAGAACAAAATTGCAAGCAGACTCCACACTGTCAGTGCAGAGCCCCATGTGGGGCTCAAACTCATGAACTGTGAGATCATGACCTGGGCCAAAATCAGATGTTCAACCAACTGAGCCATCCAGGTGACCCTCTTTCATTTCTGATTTTACTTACTTTAGTCCTTTCCCTCCTTTTCTCCTTCCCTCCCCTCTTTCTCTCCCTTCCCCTCTCTCTCTGTGTCTCTGTCTCTCTTTCATAATGAGTCTGGCTAAAGTTTATAAATATTATTTATTTTTAAAGAAAAGCTCCTAATGTTATTGATCTTTTCTAGTTTTTTAGTCTCTATTCTATTTATTCAATTCTATTCTTTATTGTTTCCTTCCTTCTACAACCTTGGGCTTTGTTTTAATGTTTTGTTTTGTTCATTTCGGTATAAGATTATATTATCTAGATTTTTCTTGTTTATTGAAGTGGACCTATCCCACTATAAAATTCCCTATTAGGAATACAAATCAAAACCACACTGAGATACTACC
This sequence comes from Proteles cristata cristata, assembly GCA_017311185.1. Lineage (NCBI taxonomy): Eukaryota > Metazoa > Chordata > Mammalia > Carnivora > Hyaenidae > Proteles > Proteles cristata. The sequence continues at coordinate 351,248 of JAESUZ010003757.1, read as the reverse complement.
TCACACCAGTCAGAGTGGCTAAAATTAACAAACCAGGAAACTACAAATGCTGGCGAGGATATGGAGAAACAGGAATCCTCTTGTGCTGTTGGTGGGAATGCAAACTGGTGCTGCCGCTCTGGAAAACAGTGTGGAGGTTCCTTAAACAATTAAAAATAGAACTACCCTATGACCCAGCAATAGAACTATTAGAAATTTAGCCAAAGGACACAGGAGTGCTGATTTATAGGGGCACTTGTACTGCAATGTTTATAGCAGTGCTTTCAGCAATTGCCACATTATGGAAAAAGCCTAACTGTCAATCAACTGATGGATGGATAAAGAAGATGTCATTTATATATACAATGGAATACTACTTGGCAATGAAAAAGAATGAAATCTGGCCATTTGCAGCAATGTGGATGGAACTGGAAGGTATTGTGCTAAGTGAAATAAGTCAGTCAGAGAAAGGCAGATATCATATGTTTTCACTCATACGTAGATCTTGCGAAACTAAACAGAAGGCTATGCAGGAGGGAAAGGGGATAAAGTTACAAACAGAAAGGGAGGAAGGCAAACCATTAAGAGACTCTTAAATACAGAGGACAAACTGAGGGTTGATGGGGGGGCGAAGAATGGGTGATGAGCATTGAGGAGGGCACTGGTTCGAATGAGCAGTGGGTGTAAGCCATGAACCACAGAATCCACCCCCAAAACTAAAGGCACACTGTACATACTGTATGTTAGCCAATTTGACAATAAATTATATTTAAAAAAATAAAATTCCCTATTAAAACAGGTTTTGCTACATCCAAAGATTTTCCATTATCATTTGTCTTAAGATACATTTTGATTTCACTTTAATTTCTTTATTGGCCCATTAGTTGTTTAGTAGCATGTTGTTTAGCCTGCACATGTTTTCTCCAACTTTTTTTTCTTTTAATTTATTTTTAATTTCATACAGTTGTGTTTGAAAAAGATGCTTGATTTGCCCTTTTGAATTTATTGGCACTTGTTTTGTAGCCTATGGGTCCTATCCTGGAAAATGTTTTATGTCCATTTGAAAAGAATGTTTATTCTCCTATTTTTGGATGGAATGTTCTGTATATATCTTTTATGTCCATCTGGTCTAATGTGTTGCTCACAGTCACTGTTTCTTTATTGTCAGATGATCAGATGATCTATCCACTGATGTAAATCAAATGTCCCCTACCATTACTATTTTGCTGTCAATTTCTCCCTTCATGTCTGCTAATATTTATTCAGGCACTCATATGTTGGGTGCATAGAAATTTAATAATTGTTATACCCTCTTAATGGATTGATCCCTTTATCATTATGCAATGCCCTTTTTTGTCTCTTGTTACAATCTTTGTTTTATTTTATTTTTTTAACCTTTTTTGTTTATTTCTGAGAGAAAGAAACCATGTGAGAAGGGGAGGGTCAGAGAGAGAGGGATACACAGAATCCGAAACAGGTTCCAGTCTCTGAGCTAGCTGTCAGCACAGTGCCCGATGTGGGGCTCAAATGCAAGAACTGGGAGATCATGACCTGAGCCAAAGTCAGCCACCCAACCAACTGAGCCACCCAGGTACCCCCACAGTCTTTGTTTTGAAGTCAATTTTGTCTGGTATAAGTATTGCCATATATACTAGGTTTTTGTAGTTTTTGAGGGGCTTCTACTAGCATGGAATATCTAATTCTATTCTTTCATTTTCAGTTTGTACATGCCTTGACATTTGAAGGAGTCTCTTATAGACAGAATATAGACAGTTCTTCATTTTTATCCATTTACCCCATATATTTATGGAGCCTCTAGTCCATTAACACTTAAAGTAATTATTACCTTTCATAAAGATGACACCAAAGGCAAAGAAGGAAGCCCCTATCCCTCCCAAAGCCAAGCCAAAACCAAAGCAAAGTCTTTAAAGGCCAAGAAAGAGGTGCTGAAAGGCATCCACAGTCACACACAAAAAGAATATCCACATGTCACCAACCTTCCAACGGCCTAAGACATTAAGCCTCTGAAGGTAGCCCAAATGTCCTTGAAAGCCCCAGGAGAACAAGTTTCACCACTATGCCATCAGCAAGTTCCTCCTGATTCCCAGGTCAGCCGTGAAGAAAATAGAAGACAACAGCACATTTGTATTCATTGTGGATGTCAAGGCCAGATCAGACAATTTGTAAAGAACCTCTGTGACATTGGGGCACCTGGGTGGCTCAGCCAGTTAAGTGTCTGACTTCAGCTCAGGTCATGATCTCATGGTTTGTGGGTTCGAGCCCCATGTCGGGCTCATGTGCTGACAGCTAGCTCAGAGCCTGGAGCCTGTTTCTGATTCTGTGTCTCCTTCTCTCCCTGACCCTCCCCTGCTCATTCTGTCTGTCTCTCTCGCTTTCTCTCTCTCTCAGAAATAAACAAAAAACATTTAAAAAATTTTTAAAAAGAACCTCTATGACATTGATATAGCCAAGGTCAACACCCAGATCAGACTTGATAGAGAGAGATGCTTTGGATGTTTCCAACAAAATTAGGATCACTAAACTGAATCCAGCTGGGTTAAATCTAAATATAAAAATATTTTACCATTAAAAAAATAATAACATAATTATTGATACGTATGTACTTATTGACATTTTGTTCATGGTTTTCTTTCTTTTTTTTTAATGTTTTGTTTTGTTTTGTTATTTCTTCTCTGTTCCTTCCTTCTCTTGCTCTCTTCTTTTGTGACTTGATAACTTTTTTTAGTGTTATATTTGGCTCTCTTTCTTTTTATTTTTTGTGTATCTATTCTAGGTTTTCCATGAGGTTCATGTATAACCTCCTATGTATCTAAAAGTCTATTTTAAGTTTGTAGTTTCTTAATTTTGAACACATTCTGCAAGCTCTATAATTTTATTCCCCTCCACATTTTATGTATATGATGTCATATTTTACATCTTTTTGTTGTGTATTCCTCAACAAATTATTGTAGATATAATTGATTTTACTATTCCTGTCTTAAATCTTCACACTAACTTCATAAGTGATTGATCCACTACCTTTACTATACATTTGCTTTTAACAGGTGAAATTTTTCCTTTCATAATTATCTTACATTTAGCTATGGTCTTCTGCTTAACAAAGTTCCTCTAATATTTCTTGTAAGTCTGTTTAGTGGTGATGAACAGTTTTAACTTTTGTTCATCTGGGAAACTCTTTATCTTTTCTTATATTCTGCATAATAACTTCACTGGGTAAAGCATTCTTGATTGTAGCCTTTTCCTTTCAGCACTCTGAATATACTGTGCCCCTCCTTCTGACCGGCAAGATTTCCCGTGAATCATCAGCTGATAGTCTTATGGAATTTCCCTTATAAATAAATAGTTCCTTTTCTCTGGCTAGTTTTAAAATTCTCTCTTTATCTTTAATCTTTGGCATTTTATTTTTTTAAATGTTTTTATTTATTTCTAGGAGAGAGAGAGAGAGACAGCGTGAGCAGGGGAGGGTCAGAGAGAGAGGGAGTCACAGACTGAAACAGGCTCCAGGCTCTGAGCTGGCAGTCAGCACACAGCCTGACGCGGGGCTCGAACCCACAAACCGCGAGATCATGACCTAAGCAAAAGTCGGACACTTAACCGACTAAGCCACCCAGGCGCCCCTAATCTTTGGCATTTTAAATATTATGAGTCTTATGTGGACTTCTTTGAGTTCATCTGGTTTGGGGTTCCCTGTGCCTCCTCAACCTGGATGTCTGTTTCCTCCCCTAAATTAAGGGAGCTTTCAGCCATTACTTCTTTAAATTAGTTTTCTGTCCATTTCCCTCTTCCTTCTGGACTCCCATAACACATGTGAAATTTAAGTCCCAAATCAACTGGGTTAATCAGAAGATAAATTGTCTTTGGTGAGCCTGATCTATTTAGCTAAGCTCTATACAAGGAATCTAGGAGATACAGAAATGTATTTCTTTTGGCCTTGAAGAAGAGACAATATCTATGAATTCTACAACTTCCAACAGTTAACTGAACTTAAGAAAAGATCTGAGCCTCAGGTGAGATTTCATCCCTGTCCAATGCTTTGATTATAAGTTTGTGAAGCCCTAAGCAGAGAATCCAAATGAGCCTTCCCAGACTTCTGCCCCATAGAACTGTGATAAATGGGTTTTGTGGCAAGCCAAAAAGTTTGTGGCAATTTCCTATGAAGCAACAAAAAATTAATACACCTGGTAATGTTTTATTGTATGCCAGATATTATTAATTTTAACTTATTTAATCCTTATTCCTGTAAATATTCTTGATCTTTCTTGGCAACAGTTTGATCATTTCAGGGGATGCTTTTAAAACTTTCTTAGGCAGAACCAAAGCAGTGGTTAGTCTAAAACTAATTTTTTCATGACTACTGAGACAAACATCGTACCTGACACTCCATAAAATAATGAGATTTTCCACTGTCTATTGGGAACAGGAACTTTTCCAAGCCCTGTGCCATCTCCAGATATTCCTTCTAATTCCTTTTGGGTAGTATTTTCTCCACCTTTGGCTACTTTCAGACATATGCAGTCACTGATCGGTACTCAACTGCAGACTTAAGAATATCCAGTGCTCATTTCCAGAGTGTGCTTATGTTATTTCTCTCTCTCTCCCTCTCTCCCTTCTCCCCTCTCTCCTCTCTAGCACCCTGTCTCTCAAACTCTAGCTTCCTTAATCCTCCTACTCCCCAGCTCTGAGTCTTCAACTCAGAGAGTAACTGGGTTTTTTCTGGTTTCCCCTTCTCTACACCATCACCTGAAACTCTCTCCATACAGTTGAGCAAGGGTAATTGTAAGACTTACTTCATTCATTTCTCACCTCTTTGAGGTCACTATGTTTTATTGCTTGATATCCAAGGATTATATACTTTCTCTAGTTTTCTAGTTGTTTTAGACAGGATGGTATATACTGTCCCTGTTACTCTATCCTATCAGAATCTGTTGTGTTTCTTTGTATTATTTTAGTACTTGCTCTTGGATTGAAGCATATGTGCTTAACTTCTCATAGTCCACTTATATTAAACATTACACCACTCAACAGAAAATTTGAAGACATGTTTTCCATATGTCCTCATGATTTATGTTATAATTATTATATATAATGCACCTACACTTGTTATGAATTACACACCATTATAAGTTTTTCTTTTTAAAAATTTTTAATGTTTATTTATTTTTGAGAGAGAGAGAGAGCAAACAGGGAAGGGGCAGTGAGAGAGGGAGACACGGATTCCAAAGCAAGTTCCAGGCTCTGAGCTGTCAGCACAGAGCCTGATGCAGGGCCCAAACTCACTAACTGTGAGATCATGACCTGAGCTGAAGTTGGATGCTTAACCAACTGAGCCACCCAGGAACCCCTACAATTTTTCTTTAATTAATTATATGATTCATATAAAGAAATTAAGAGGAAAAAAGCAAAGAAAAATTATTCTTTTGCATTTACAATTATATGTTAATTGTTCTTTGTGGAGACACAAATATCCATCAAGTATTATTTACCTTCAGCCTAAGAAACTTCCTTTAGCATCTTTTAATATTTCACATCTGCTCGTAATGAACTTTGAGTCTTATTCTTCTGAAAATATCTTTATTTTACCTTTATTCTGGAGGGATATTTACTCTGGTGATAGAAACTGGATTGATAGGGCATCTGGGTCTCAGTCTGTTAAGTGTCAGATTCTTGATTTTGGCTCAGGTCATGATCTCATGGTTCATGGGACAGAGCCCCAGGTAGACTCCACACTCACAGCATGGACCTGTTTGAGATTTTCTCTCCTTCTGTCTCTGCTCCTCCCCCACTTTCTCAAAATAAATAAACTTTAAAAAATCTTTCAAAAAAAGAAATTGGATTGATGATTTTTTTGCTTTCAGAATTTTAAAGATGTTTCACTCTCCTCCATCCTCCATGGTTTTTGATGAAAACACAGACATTAATTAAATTATTGTTCCCTTTTATATAATACATCATTGCTGTTTTTCCCTAGATCCTTTGAATACTTGCTCTCTTTTTTTGGCTTTCAATGGTTTGGCCAAGATGTGTCTTAACGTGGAATTGTTAATATTAACTCTATTTGATGCCCCTTGCACATGTTTTAGCTATAAATTTCAGCCTTTTATCAAATTTGGGGGAATTTTTGCCATTTTTTATTAAACTTTTTAAAAATAGGGATTCCTATTTTACAGATGTTACCACACTTGGTTTTTATGTAAAAGGTTCTGTTCCTTTTTTTCCCATTTTTTTCTCTCTGTTCTTCACACTGAATCATAACTATTGGACTTTTATTGAACTATAATTAATATATGGTGTTATGTTTCTTTTAAGTGTACAAATAATGTTTCAAAAATTCTGTATATTTCTCTGCTCATCCAATAAGTATACTTCTTTTTTTTTTTAAAGAGCATTTTATTTATTTTTTTAATGTTTTTTTAAATTTATTTCCAGGAGAGAGAGAGAGAGAGAGACAGTGTGAACAGGGGAGGGTCAGAAAGAGAGGGAGTCACAGACTGCGAAACAGGCTCCAGGCTCTGAGCTGGCAGTCAGCACAGAGCCCGACGCGGGGCTCGAACCCACGAACCGCTAGATCATGACCTAAGCAAAAGTCGGACGCTCAACCGACTAAGCCACCCAGGCACCCCTCAATAAGTATACTTCTAATCCCTTTATCTATTTCACCCATCCCCAAGCCCTTCCCCAACACCTACCTAGCTTCTGGTAACCACTAGTCTATTCTTTGTATTTAAGAATTTGGGGTTTTTGTCTCTTTGTTTTTTTCTCTGTTCATTTGTTTCTTCAATTCCACATATGAGTGGAATTATGTCGTATCTATCTTTCTCTGGTTGACTTATTTCATTCAGCATTATACCCTCTTGGTCCATCCTTGTTGATGCAAATGGCAAGACTTCATCCTTTCTTATGGCTGGGTAGTATTCCATTGTGTATACACACCACTTCTTTCTCCATTCATCTGTCAGTGCACACTCAGCTTGCTTCCATATCTTGGCTATTGTAAATAGCGCTACAATAAATGTAGAGGTACATATATCTTTTTGAATTAATGTTTTTCTTTTCACCGGGTAGTACCCAGTAGTGAAATTACAGGGTCATATAATAATTCTTATTTTTAATTTTTTGAGGAAACTCTATACTATTTTCCACAGTGGCCGCACCAGTTTGCATTTCCTTTTACTCCACATCTTCACCACCACTTTTTATTTCTTGCATTTTTTAAATTTTAGCCATTCTGACAGGCAGAAGAACTAAATGAGATGGAGATCATCAATGTGTCTAATGAAGAGTTCAAAGTGATGGTCATAAAGATACTCCCTGGACTTGAGAAAAGAGTGGAGGATCTCAGTGTGGCCTTCAACAAAGGGATAGAAGATATAAAAAAAGAAGCAATCAGAGATGAAGAACTCAATAATTGTAATAAAACATACATTAACAGCTTAGAAGAGGCAACAGAATGGATCGGCAACCTAAAAGACAGGATAATGAAAAGCAGCAAAACTAAATAGAAGAAGAAGAAGGTGGAGGAGAGGGAGGAGGAGGGGAAAGAAGAGGAGGAAGAAAAGCAAAAAAATGAGAATTGCTCTTGATCTTTGAGTTAATTTACTCTGTCATCTCCAATCAGCTAAGTCCATTCAGTGAATTTTTTATTTCAGATACTGTATTTTTCAGCCTAGAATTTTCATTTATTCTGTTAGTTTTTATTTCCCTTTTGGAATTTTCTATTTTTCTCATTCATTGAGCTCATATTTTATTTTCTTCGTTGAGGACCATTATAGTAACCATTTAAAAGTCCTTGTCTACTATCTGTAATATCTAGTTTGCTTCAAGTCCTGACCCATTTGGTTTTATTTTCTCTTAAGGATGTGTTTAGTTCTCATCATTCTTTTTATGTTGGGAAAATTTGGACTTATCCTGGAGTTTGTAAATTGTAAGATATATAAATTCTTGATTTTATTCTTTACTCTAACAAATGGTTTTCTTTTGCTTATGCAACTCTATTTCTTGCATAGCAACTGCAGTCTCAGTTCAGATTATCTGTCTTTAACTAAGATGGCTTGAATCTGTTTCATGTGTATGTGGTTGAGGAATAAGTCAGAAAAGCTGGTAGACAGAATGTGTGAACATTCTTTATGTCTCCTTCTCTCTTCTGATATTCTTCAACTCTTTTTATCATCTGTGAATTTCCCACTAAAGAGTGTGGATTTCCTGCTGATATCTTCAGCACCGTGCACTGACTAAAAGCAACAGATACGGGAAAGTTACTTCATACAGTTCCCCTCCTCCAAATATTTATTCCTCACCAGTGTCTGTCTGCCTCTGTTCACTCTCCATGTCTTCAAGTCATTGTTTTTAACTTGATGTCCAGGTTTTATAGTTGTTTATTACAGGGGATTTTTCCAGAAGGATCTTATTCCATCATCACCTAAATCAGAAATTCAAGAATCAGGGGCGCCTGGGTGGCTTAGTCGGTTAAGCGTCCGACTTTCGCTTGGGTCATGATCTCGCGGTTCATGGGTTCGAGCCCCACGTCGGGCTCTGTGCTGACTGCCAGCTCAGAGCCTGGAGCCTGTTTCAGAATCTGTGATTCCCTCTCTCTCTGACCCTCCCTTGCTCACGCTGTCTCTCTCTCTCCTAGAAATAAATAAAAATATTAAAAAAAAAAGAAAGAAATTCAAGAATCTTGTCACTTGAAGTCAACCAGTTTCTTCAGGGTTTTGCAGACACTTGCTTAATTAGTTCACATGATGAAAATTCCTGCTAATAAGGCTATGATTGTACAGCCATTGTTCATCTTCAAAGCACTTAGCGAAATCTGGCCAATATTATCTTGAAAGCACATCTAAATATCATCTTTAAGCTAAAAACCCTGTTAAAACTCTTCCTCTAGTAAGCCACATAAATATCATGATCTATGTATGCTATACATTCGTATGATATTTATGTGGTCTTGGTCCAGGTTTTCCCACATTTTATATTATCAAGTGAATTAGTCTTTGTATAGCAAAGCTAGCTATTTTGTAGCGTCATCCCAAACTTTCTTTTATTTCATCTCCAAGAGTGTTTGACAATAGCACTTCTCTGTGAAGAAGTCAGTGTATTGTGACAGTGTGAGAAAATAATTTTTTTTAGCAAAGTGTAAAAACGGTCATAGAATCAACCATTGACAAGGGACCATCAGTAAAAAAATCAGCACAGTTCCCCCAAGAGAGACCTTTTATTTGTAGATATGAAAGCCAAACATTAATTATATCTTGGCCTTCACTTGTTGTGGGCAATGCTTTCTGTTCTTGAATTTCATAATTACTTGCATATCTTACCAATGCAGGGCATTTATAGATGAAATCTGCTTCATCAGTCTAAATAAAGAAGCTGTGTGGCCTTTCATTTTATTTCACAAAACCCCTTCAAGTTCATGTAACATGTCATCAGTACTTCAACTTGTCGCACTGTTTGAGAGTTTGGACACTTTTCCACTTCTGGTACCTAGCATTTCAGGTATAATTATTATACATTATTAGGATTATCACATTATTAGGATTTTACCAACTGTGTGACTTCCTGTTTGGGGCAATAGGTTCTGCTACTGAATAATTCACTTTCTGGTCCTTTTCACTGAGTGAGCCCATTTTTAACAAGACATTCCCTGTTTATTTTGAGGTTACAATAGCTGTTTAAAGTAATCAGCACCTTTGCTTTCCAAATGGCTGTCACATATATTTAAGTGGTTTTTTTCTCTCACAATTTTGTAGGAGCCCTTGTTACATTGGTAAGTTGTTTGACATAGTAGGGCTTGGCAAACTACAGTCCATGGGCCAAATCCCACCAGAAGTCTCAGAGTTAAGATTGGCCTTTAAGTTTTTTGTTTTTGTTTTTTGTAGGCTTCTTACCCAGCGCTGAGCTCAACATGGAACTTGAACCTCTGACCTGAGATCAAGACCTAACGGAGATCAAGAGTTGGATGCTTAACTGACTGAGCCACACAGGCACCACTGATCTTTATGTTTCTTTCTTTCTTTTTTTTTTTAACTTTTTAAAATTTTAGTTAACACACACTGTAATAATTGGTTTCAAAAGTAGAACTCAGAGATTCATCACTCACATACAACACCCAATGCTCATCATAACATGTGCTCTCCTTAGTACCCATCACTCGTCTAACCCATCTCCCACTTACCTCCCTTGTCAACCCATAGTTCTCTATCATTAAGAGTCTCTTGTGGTTTATGTCCCTCTCTTCTCTTCCCCCCTCCCACATGTTCTCTGTTTTGTTTCTTAAATTCCAAATATGAGTGAAATAATATGGTATTTGTCTTTCTCTGATTGACTTATTTCACTTGGCATAATACATTTAGCTCCATCCACATCATTGCAAACCACATGATTTCACTCTTTTTGATGGCTGAGTAATATTCCATTGTGTGTGTATGTGTGTGTGTGTACACACACACATACACACACACACACACACCCCCCATACCTTCTTTACTCATTGATCAGTCATTGGACATTTGGGCTCTCTCTGTAGTCTGGCTATTGTTGATAATGCTGCTATAAACATTGGGGTGAACATACCCCTTGAAATCTGTATTTTTGTATCCTTTGTGTAAATACCTAATAGTGCAATCACTGGATCATAGGGTAGCTCTATTTTTAGTTTCTTGAGGACTCTCTATACTGTTCTCCAGAGTGGGTGCCCCAGTTTGCATTCCCACCAACAGTTAAAGAGAGTTTCCCTATCTCTGCATCCTTGCCAACACCTGTTGTTCCTTCTGTTGTTAGTTTTAGCAATTATGACAGATGTGAGGTGACCTGTCATTGTGGTTTTGATTTCTATTTCCCTGACAATAAGTGATGTTGAGCATCTTTTCATGTGTCTGTTAGCCATCTAGATGTCTTCTTTAGAAAAGTGTCTATTCATGTCTTCTGCCCATTTCTTAACTAGGTTAATTATTTTTTGGGTATGGAGTTTGATAAGTTTTTTATAGATTTTTCATACTAACCCTTTATTAGATACATCATTTCAAAATATATTCTCCCATTTCATAGGCTGCCATTTAGTTTTATTAATTGCTTTCTTTGTTGTGCAGAAGCTTTTTATCTTGATGAAGTCCCAATAGTTCATGTTTGCTTTTGTTTCCCGTGCCTTTGGTGAAATGCCTAGTAAGAAGCTGCTGCAGCCAAAATCAAAAAGGTTGCTGCTTATGTTCTCCTCTATGATTTTGATGGTTTCATGTCCCACATTTAGATCTTTCATCCGTTTTGCATTTATCTTTGTGTATAGTGTAAGAAAGTGGTCTGGTTTCATTCTTCTTTATGTCACCATCCAGTTTTCCCAACACCATTTGTTGAAGAAACTTTCTTTTTTCTATTGGATATTCTTTCCTGCCTTGTTGAACATTAGCTGACCGGTGTATGGCCCAGGAATTGTTTTTAAAGAGTTCTAAAGAAACGAACACAAATAAAGAAGAATATGTGACAAAGACCATATGTAGCCCTCAAAGCCTAAAATATTTACTATCTCTAGCTGAGATATGTTTTGAACCAATAAAGAGTACATAGTCTTCCTTTAATTTCCTCTAGTGACCAATGACACACTTTGTAAGCCAGCTGGCAGAGATGGGAGTATTGCCTATGTCAGTGGAATAATTTTCTGTCTCAGAACAGATGAAAAGCATCACAGAAATGGGAAAAGAATGAGGCCGACTACAGTAGAGTGGTCAGGCTTCACCAGATTCTCATTAGTGACTCAAACCCCATATAGATAAACAGAGAGCCTTATATAAACTTTCTTTAGTGCTTCTTTCTGTACAGTCAGAATTTTAAAACTATGAGATCCAGGCTATGAAAGAAAAAAGTCACTCTCCCTTGACATCTGACATCATAGAAGCTAGCTCTTGGTCAAAAGCCTTGCTTTCTTCAGAGATTCGGCCTCTCTGTCTGATTATAGCTTTCCCCTGTCAACCTGCCTACTTTTACAATTCCAACTCAGGCTGAACTACAGTCATACCTCAGCACTGACACCTTGCAGGAGGATTTCATTGTGCAATCTTTGTGGTTAAGTAGACAAAGCATTAGAGTAGGCGGTTGAAGACCCAGGGAAAGAATAGGAGAATAGCCACAGGAGGACAAATATGTTTTATAAATGAGGACTTTCCAGGAAATGAAGGCCAGAAGTAGGTATAATTGAAGATTTTATAATCATGAAGATTATAAATGAGGAAAAGGGTACCTGGGAGTTTCAGTCAGTTAAGCATCCGACTTCAGCTCAGGTCATGATCTTGAGGTTCACAAGTTTGAGACCTGTGTTGGGCTCTGTGCTGACAGCTCAGAGCCTGGAGCCTGCTTCAGATTCTGTGTCTCCCTCTCTCTCTGCCCTCACCTCTCTCTCAAAAATAAATAAACATTAAAAATTTTTTTAAAGAAATGAGGATATGGGGTTGGCACAAACTTCTTCAATGTTAGTAGACAGCTCTGAAAGCTTAGAAATTGCCAAAAAATTAATTTAAATAAACTTTTCATTTCACATCCTACATGTAGAAGTCTTGAGAAATATCAGAGGTACACAATGAATAATTGTGGGTTGAATGGTCAGAAGCCATCATATTTTTACCCAACAGGCAGAGTGTGGGAAGACAGGAAAATATTGAGAAGGAATATAGGAATATACCACCCGTTAGTAGCCTGCCTCTGTGATAACCCTTGACCCTTGCCTATTCACGCCCAGTGCAGACTCCTCCCACACTGAATCAGAGCTGGACTGTGTGACCAATTGATAAAAATAACAATGTGCAGCCTCTGAGGATAGGCATAAAAGTCATCGAGTCTTTTCCTTGCTCTACTGGGTTACTCTTTCTGGGGAAGTTAGTGGCCATGCCATGAGGACACTCAAGCAGCTCTGTGTCCAGGACCACATGGAGAGTAATGGAGACCTCCCACAACAGCCAGCACCCACTTGCCAGCCATATGACTGGGCCACCTTTGAAACACTGCTCCCTTCCCAATGAAGCATTCAAATGATTGTAGCCCTAGCCAACATCTGAATAAAATTCATCAGAATAAAAAAATATGTATATCGTGAGCCAAAAGAACCCAGCCAAGCTGCTAACACTGTAAGAAAACAAATGTTTATTATTGTTTTAAGATACTAAGTTTGAGGGTAATTTGTTACATAGTAATTGATAACTAATATACTGACCTACCAGGACCAAGACTGGTGAGTAGAAACTCTTGTCAATGGAGTGAAGAGCTGATAAACCTAGAGGATATAAACAGGTTTCAAGGCTTGAGGAGAGTGCACTTTGGATTCAAAGTTAAGAACTCGAATGGATATGTGAGTTACAAGGGTCAGGGTATGGGAGACAGATGAAAGCCAGGAGCTGGCTCGAGGGAGTACAGTATATAACGTCTTATTGTTCTTTCCAGGTAGTTCAGCTCAGATCAGCAGAGAGGGAAGGGAAAGTAGGGATTCAGGACAGTAAGCCTGCCGATACAATAGAGGTTCTTGGTGACCTATCCAGGTCCCCTTTATGAGACCAATACACCATTCCCCTAGTTGCTGCATCCTTCTTGAGGGAACTGCTGTGATACCCTTCACCCAGGAATGGCTGTGGTTACACTGTCCCCAAGGGTGACCACCAAGTGATGTAGGGATACAAAACAACCCATAGCCTCAATGTTTGTCAGTTCTCTGGTGCTATCCTTGCTCCAGAGTTCCCCCATCGAATGAGACAGGCCAGACTTTGCTACGTCTTTTTTCTCTTTCTCCTCTGTACTATCTATCCTTACTCCCTTACAGAGTTCCCCAGAGATCACTCCCTCAGTAAATCACTGGTGCAAGAATCCCTACCACAGACTCCGCTGCAAGGAAACCCAACCTGACACATCAGGTTTAAGGAAAGCACATATGCCTATAGCATCCATTCCACTGCATTTTTCAGAAACCATGATTGCATCAGATAGGGTGCACGGGTGAGAATCCCAATAAGTACTAATGTATTCCATGAGTATTACATATGTAAATTCTCTTAACCCTAATAGAAAAAATAAGGAGAATTAGGAAGATCTGGGGACAAATCATGGGCTCATATTAATTATAAAGAGGAAAGGGGGAGACATAGATGATTATCTCCTCATTTTCAGTATTAGTTGTTGGAGTACTACTACAAGCCATTTCTGACTCTCTGACATGAGCCTGACCCTATGCAATAGTTTTATGGTATTAGCATATGTCACAGTCCTAACCACAGTTTTTGATTCTTTTTATTTTTTTATTTTTTTTAAGGTTTTATTTATTTCTAGGAGAGAGACAGTGTGAACAGGAGAGGGTCAGAGAGAGAAGGAGTCACAGACTGAAACAAGCTCCAGGCTCGGAGCTGGCAATCAGCACAGAGCCCGACGCGGGGCCCGAACCCACGAACCGCGAGATCATGACCTAAGCGAAAGTCAGAAGCTTAACCGACTAAGCCACCCAGGCGCCCCAGTTTTTGATTCTTTTTAAAATTTTATTTGTTTATTTTGAGAGAGAGAGAGAGATTCTTACTGGTCTTGTTTCTCTGGCCAACACTAATATTTTGGTATTTTGTTATGAGTGAACCAGATATCTATATAGAAAAGGATAATTCTCCACTGTCAGATTTTTGTCATTTCATGTAATACGAATCCCTTGCAAGTATGTTTCACAAAAGATTTGTGGAGCAAATGAGGGACAAGATGGTAGTGTGGAAAGAACACTGATAGTTAGAGACAAGATAGTTAGTCCCCATTACACCTCTTGATCACTCAGGGACTTGGTTGTGGCACCAAGGAGGATAGGGGTGCCCTGCCTGTCTGAGGCAGTAACTTGCTGAACTGATTTTTTACTGGTCCTTTCAAGTTCTGAAAGCTGTGGTTTTCTGAGTTAACAGCTAGTCTGTTTGAGAAATTAGATTCAGACCATATCCTGATGAGATCTTTAACTTTTTAAAAAAATATTTATTTATTTTTGAGAGAGAGCTTGATCATGAGTCGGGGAGGGGCAGAAAGAGATTGTGAGACACAGAATCGGAAGCAGGCTCCAGGCTCTGATCTGTCAGCATAGAGCTTGATGCAGGGCTCAAATTCATGAACCATGAGATCATGACCCGAACCGAAGTCGGATGCTTAAACCTAGTGAGCCACCCAAGAGCCCCTTGAGAAGCTTTTTAATAACACCACACTAGCCAGGTTTGTTTAAAGGAGAGGATGCCTTCATTAACATTAGTTTCTGGCACAGTTCAGATTGGCCCTCAGTGAATGCCCTTCCATGCTAATGAACAATTTATAAAAGCCACTTAATGGTAATCTTGGCTTCCTATACTGTGTAGTTGCTTTGGAATCCCTAGAGGACTCTTATTCTGGCATAAATATTATGTCTACATAGTCCCTGGAAAGAAGCAATGACCATTTATAGGATGAAATTCTCAATGCCTAAGTGAGCACGTTTTTTATTCTCTCATTAACTCACTGTTCTCCTCTATAAAATACTAATAAGAATTATATACTAGTTATTATAAATAGTGAACATATTAATGAATTTAAACTCCTTAGCACAATGCTTGGTGCAACTTAAGTGCTCAAGAATTATAGTGACTAGAACAATGGCTTATTAAATTATCGTTACAGATTTCAACAGAATATAGTTGTGTTTGGAAATACATCGTTTGCCCTAAATATAAAGGAAAGGAATTCAATGACAGGTAGCCATCTGTGAATCACAGCCCAGAAACTCAAGCGAGGACAAAATACAGCTTTATTTTTCCATCACTCTATTTAATTCCTCTCTCTGACTTACGTACTGGTAGGGTGATGGACACTTAGTCCATTTAGAGTCTTCATTTCTCAAGGTCTGTCTTAAGTTCCAGGAGGCATCAAAGGAGCCAGGGTTCCTTGGTGTGGCAGAAATGGGATCACCTTCTGTCCAGTCTCTGTCCACTGAGAGATCTACATGTGTGGTCTTGGGCATGGCCCTCAGTCCAGGGCTGAGATGCCCCTTCCTGTGCCTTACTTCCCATGATGAGCAGGGGGCAAGGCATTTTTCTGCTGTTTCCTTGCCTCTGTCTGGAAGAGCTGTCTATGTCTGCCTATCTATCCAGATACACCATTTCCCTGCTTTTTATTTTTTTCCCTCTGAGATATTACCACCCCCCTGGGGCTCTGCTTGTTAAATGGTTTCCTCTGCTGCTGGATACCCTGGGGTGTGGTGGGGAGTTCCTGCTTAGTTCTGCCAAATTTCCCCAGAAGCACCTCCGATATGAACTCAGGATTTTTCACACCTAAGAGTCAGGAGATACTGTAGTTTGTCTCTGAACACTGCTGAAGGTTTGCTTGAATAGGAGAAAGGGAAATACTTAGAGAAAACAAGTACATGGTAAAAATCACCAACATTTTTTTCCTGCCACATAAGCATAGTGTCAGTGTTCGTCTACTATAATTTAACATTTATGAAAGAAAAACCATTTCAGATAATTATTTCAGTTAGAATTATGATCTGAGGTGAGGTTTTTTTTTTTTTTTAATGCTTATGTATTTATTTTGAGAGAGAGCATGCACAAGCAGGGGAGGGACAGAGAGAGAGAGAGAATCCCAAGCAGGCTCTGCACTGTCAGAGCAGAGCCCAATGTGGGACTCAGACTCACGAACCATGAGATCATGCCCTGAACTAAAATCAAGAGTCAGATGCCTAACTGACTGAGCCACGCAGGCACCCACTGAGGTAACTTTTTAAAAGAATATAAGGGCGCCTAGATGGCTCAGTCAGTTAAGCGTCCGACTTCGGCTCAGGTCATGATCTCACAGTTCGTGGGCTCAAGCCCCACGTCAGGTTCTGTGCTGACAGTTCAGAGCCTGGAGCCTGTTTCAGATTCTGTGTCTGCCTCTCCCCTGGTCTCTGTCTCTCTCTGTCTCACTCTCAAAAGTAAATAAAGATTAAAAAATAAATAAAATAAAATAAAAGAATATAAACTTATCCTTGTCAGAAGAGATGCTGTAGAGAATCATACTAGATCTCAAAGCCACACCAGATAGATCAGAGAGCTAATTGTTGCTGCCACACCCCTTTTTTGCATATGTAGTTTAATTTTTTAATTGAAATATAATTGATATGTTAGTTTCAGTGTACAACATAGTGCTTCAACAATTATATGTATTATGAAATACCCATATAGATGTATGCCAGTCTCATTGACTATTCCCTATGCTGTACTTTTCATCCCACAGGCTATTTATTTTATGACTGGACATTTGTTCCTCTTAACCCCTCCAGCCACCTTGCCTATCCCCACACACCCCTCATTTCTGACAACCACCACTTCCCTATGAGTCTGATACTCTTTTTTATTGTTATTGTTGTGTGTTTCTTTGTACATTTGTTTTGTTTTTAAGATTCCACATGTAAGTGAAATTGTATGGTATTTGTCTTTCTCTGTCTGGTTTATTTCATTTAGCATAATACTCTATCCATAGTGCCACAAATGGCAAGGCATCATTTTTTTTTTTTATGGCTGAGTAACATTCCATGGTGTATATATAAATCTGTTCATCTATTGATGGACACTTGGGTTGCTTCCATATCTATGCTATTGTAAATAATGCTGCAGTAAACATAGGAGGTGCATACATTTTCTTTCTTTCTTTTTTTTAAAATGTTTTATTTATTTCTAGGAGAGAGAGAGAGACAGCATGAGCAGGGGAGGGTCAGAGAGAGAGGGAGTCACAGACTGAAACAGGCTCCAGGCTCTGAGCTGGCAGTCAGCACAGAGCCTGACGCGGGTCTCGAACCCACGAACCTCGAGATCATGACCTAAGCGGAAGTCGGACACTTAACCGACTAAGCCACCCAGGCGCCCCGGAGGTGCATATATTTTCAAATTAGTTTTTTTTTTTCAGGTAAATAACCTGAAGTGTAATTACTGCGTTATGTGGTACTTCTGTTTTTAGTTTTTTGGGGGAGCTTCCATACTATTTTCCATGGTTGCTGCACCAATTTACATTCCCACCAACAATGCACAAAGGTTCCCTTTTTACCACATCCTCACCAACCTTTGTTGTTTCTTGTCTTTTTGATAGTAGCTGTTCTGACAAGCGTGAGGTGATACTTCATTGTGGTTTTGATTTGTATTTCCCTAATGATGAGTGATATTGAGCATCTTTTCATGTGTCTGTTAGTCACCTGGAAGTCTTATTTGAGAAAGTGTCTATTCATTTCTTCTGCTCATTTTTAAATCAAATTATTTGGGGTGTTTTTTGTTTTTTTGGCATTAAGTTGTATGAGTTCTTTCTATATTTTGGATAGTAACCCCTTGTCAGATATATCAGTTGTAAGTATCTTCTCCCATTCAGAGGGTTGCCTTTTGTTTTGTTGATGACCCTTCACTTTACAAAAGCTTCTTAGTTTGATATAGTTTCAATTGTTTACTTTTGTTTTTGTTTCCTTTGCCTTAGGAGATAGATCCAGAAAAAGATTGCTAAGGCCAATGTCCAGGAGATTACTGCCTATGTTTCCTTTCAGAGGTCTCATGCTTTCAGAACTTAAATTTAGGTCTTTAATCCATTTTGAGTTTATTTTTGTATATGATGTAAGAGAGTAGTGGTGCAATTTCATTTTATTGCTGGTAAATGTTTATTTTTCCCAGCACCATTTATTGAAGAGGTAGTCTTTTCCCCACTGTATATTCTTGCCTCCTTTGTTGTCAATTAATTGACATGTATGGGTGGTTTTATTTCTGAACTCTCAATTCTGTTCTGTTCTGTTGATCTATGTCTGTTTTTGTGCCAATGCCATACTGTTTTGATTATTATACCTTTGTAGTATAGCTTGAAATCTAAGATTATGATACCTCCAGTTTTGTTCTTTCTCAAGATTGCTTTGGCTATTCAGGGACTTTTGTGGTTCCATACAAATTTTAGGATTTTTTATTCTAGTTTTGTGAAAAATACTATTGGTTGTTTGGTAAGCATTGCATTGAATCTATAGATTACTATGTAAAGTATGGACATTTTAGCAATATTAATTCTTCCAATACATGAGCATGGTATATTTTTCCATTTATTTATGTCACCTTTGATTTCTTTCATCATTATCTTAATAATTTTTGGAGTATAGGCCTTTCATCACTTTGGTTAAATTCATTCCTAGGGATTTCATTCTCTTTGAGGCAACTGTAAATGGAATTGTTTTATTTCCTGTCCTGCTATTCCATTATTAGTGTATAGAGATGCAACAGATTTCTGTGTATTGATTTTGTATCCTGCAACTTCATTGAATTCATTTGTTAGCTCTGGCAGTTTTTAGTAGGATCTTTAAGGTTTTCTGTATCTAATATCATGTCATCTACAATTAGTGGAAGTTTCACTTTTTCCTTACCAATTTGGATGCCCTTCCTTTTCCCTTCCTTCCTTCCTTCCTTCCTTCCTTCCTTCCTTCCTTCCTTCCTTCTTTCCTTCCTTCCTTCCTCTATCCTTCCCTCCCTCCCTTCCCTTCCCTTCTCTTTCCTTCTTCTGTGTATTTCCAGTATTATGTAGAATGAAAGTAATAAGAGTGAACAATCTTGTCTTGTCCCTGATCTTAGAGGGAAAGCATTCAGTTTCCACCATTGATCTTGTTAGCTAGGGGTTTGTGATGTATGGACTTTATTATGTTCCCTCTAAACTCACCTCATTGAGAGTTTTTATCATGAATGGATGTTGAGTTTTGCAAAATACCTTCTCTGTATCTACTGAGATGATCATATGGTTTTTATCCTTCATTTTTTTCAATGTGATATATAACATTGATTGATGTGCATATATTGAATCATTTTTGCATCCTTGGAATAAACCCCACTTGATTGTGGTGAGTGATCCTTTTCAGGTATTGTTGAATTTAGTTTGCTAATTTTTGTTGGATATTTTTGCATCTATGTTTATCATCAAAGATATTGGCCTGTATTTTTCCTTTTCTTTAGTGTCTTTGTCTGTTTTTTATATCAGAATAATGCTTTCCTTATAAAATACATTTGGAAGCATTCCTTCCTTTTCAATTTTTTGGAATCATTTAAGAAGGATAGATATTGGGGTGCCTGAGTGGTTCAGTCAGTTAAGCATTCGACTTCAGCTCAGGTCATAGATCTCACAGTTTGTGGGTTCAAGCCCCATGTCGGGCTCTGTGCTGACAGCTAAGAGCCTGTAAGCTGCTTCAGATTCTATCTCTGTTTTTCTCTGCCCTCCCCTACTCACACTCTCTCTCTTAAAAAAAAAAAAAAGGATAGATATTAATTCTTATTTAGATGTTTGGTAGAATTCACTTGTGAAACCGTTTGGTACTGGGCTTTTATTCTTTGGGAGTTTCTTGATTACTGACTCAATTTCATTATTAGCAATTGTTCCATTCATATTTTCTATTTCTTCCTGATTCAGTAATGGAAAATTATGTTTCTAGGAATTTATCTATATCTTCTAGGCTGTCCAATTTTTTGGCATCTCATTTTTTATAGTAATCCATGAAAATCCTTTGTATTTTTGTGGTGTCCCTGCTAACTTCTCTTTCATTTTTGATTTTACTGATTTAAGTACTCTCTCTTTTTTTCTTGATTAGTCTGGCTAAAGGCTTCTTTGTTTGTCTTTTCAAACAAGTCTCATTCTTTTTTTTTTTTTAATTTTTTAATTTTTTTTTTTTTAATTCTAGGAGAGACAGAGACAGTGTGAGCAGGGGAGGGTCAGAGAGAGAGGGAGTCACAGACTGAAACAGGCTGCAGGCTCCGAGCTGGCAGTCAGCACAGAGCCCGACGCGGGGCTCGAACCCACAACCGCGAGATCATGACCCAAGCGAAAGTCGGACGTTTAACCGACTAAGCCACCCAGGCGCCCCAACGACTTTTTATTTTATGTATCCTCCAACATTATGTTTGTTTTTTAACCTCCATACTGGCTTGATAAGTAATTAATCTACTACCTTTATTATTGTTCGCTTTTCCTGATAATAATTTTTTTCTTTCATAATTTTCTTACTTCCAGTTGGAGCCCTTTCTTTCCACTTAAAGAGGTCCCTTTAACATTTCTTGTAAGGCTGATTTAGTGGTGATGAACTTCTTCTTTTTTCAAAATTCTTTTAATGTTTGTTTATTTTTTAGAGAGAGAGAGAGAGTAGGGGAGGGGCAGAGAGAGGAAGACCCAGAACCTGAAGCAGGCTCCAGGCTCTCAGCTGTTAGCACAGAGCCTGACACAGGGCTCAAACTCATGAACCACAAGATCAAGACCTGAGTTAGACATTTAACTGACTGAGACACCCAGGTGCCTGGGTGATGAACTTCTTTAACTTGTGTTTGTCTGGGAAACTCATTATCTCTACTTTCATTCTGAATGATAATCTTGCCAGGGAAAGTATACTTTTTATAGGTTTTTAGTTTTTTTTTTTTCCTTTCAGCCCTTTGAATGTATCATGCCAAGTTTCTGCTGAAAAATCAGCTGACAGTCTAAATTGGAATGCTGGCTCTTTAAGGTTGGAGGCTAAGTTTCCTGTTGCCCTCACTCTCCCAGAGTTAAGCTTGTTGATTTTTAAAGCTCTGTGAAGTTAAACCCCACTGTTTAAAGCCACTGGAGTGGTTTTTAAAACCGGATATTAGGGGGATTTTTCTTTCCAATACAGACACCCAGGGCCAGGGATGCCATAGTTGACTCAGATCCCCTTCATGTTGGGAATGTTCCTCCTGTTGGTGATTGGTTCCTGACCATGGCTCCAGCCCTCCTATCCTTTTGGATGTAGTCGTCTCTCTGAGTAACTGTGGGAGATCTGCTGTGCCAGTCTTCAGGTCATTTTTGGGAAGAGCTGTAGTACATCAGGTTGTCGTCTCAGCGTGTGGGTGGAACTGAAAGGCTCAGCATCCTCTTACTCTGCCATCTTGCTAAACTGTGTCTACATCCCTCTTTATTTGTTAGACTCTGGTTGCAAGAGACAGAAAACCAAGCTGGTATAGCTTATACCCAAAGAAAATTAAGATGTTTCCTGGTAAGCAATGGTAGCAGCAGTGGATCCAGGGACAGGAATGCTATCAGTAGCTCTCCATTGTCATCTCTTTTTGTTCCATTTCATCCTGTCTTCAGGCCATTACTTCTATTTCCTTCAACCTCATGATAGAACACATAGCCCAAAGATCCTGAACATTACATGTTACTGGTAGGTTCAACTATCTGGAAAAAGAATGACTTGAGTCTCAGATCATAGTTTTAATATCTTATGAAGAAACTGTTGGCCCAACTTGGATCTCTAGATCTGGGTGGAGGATGCTGAGCTGAATCTCAGCGCCCTCCTGCAGAGTGGAGTTAGGGAATTTGGTGCTCAATCGCTCTCCCTCTCTCTTCCCCAAACCAGACAACATCTACTCTATGATCCCTTGGGGAACGGACCCTTCAGGTTTGGATGCAGAGCCTTCTCTGATGCAGGAAAGGGTTGCCCTAGGGTAAGGGGACCCACCCTCCTTTGGGAGGGGTTTGGCAGTGCTCCAGGCTGTATGGGAGGAAATGCAGGGAAGCCACACTGGATCTGGGTGCCTTGGGAGAACTGCTCCTTTCTCCTTTCCTACCCTAAAAGGTCTGAGAGCTGGACTCTGGACAGGACAGCTTGTGCCTAGGCCTGTGTGCTGCTGCCATCAACTGGGAGAAGTGGGCCATCATATGGAGTGTGTTTCCCTGTGCTAAGATGGTCACTATGAGAGTTGGCCATCTAGACCAGTAAATTTTGGCCACGTTCTAAACGTCGTTTGAACTAACCTTTCCACTCCCATATTAATTACATGGATACACAGGGAGAGGGGATGGTTCCTACAAAAAGAAAGGAATACACAGAAGAGGAAGTGGGTGGGTCCTGGGTGCACAAAATAATGGAATCCAGTCAATAACACACTCCTAAAAATTTTCTCTAAGTCCAACCTGCCCTCAAGCCTACTCAAGGTCTTTCCTCCAATCTGATGAGGGCAAGTGTAGAGAGAAATGCAGTATAGAAACTGCAGGAGGTTTAGGAACCATAGGCAGGTTTAGGAACTCTGAATCATTGTTTGGTAGTGAAGTTTATGTTTTTGTTGTTGTTGTTTCTTTATTTTTTATTTATTTTTGACAGAGAGAGAGTGTGTGTGCATGCATGCACAAGGAGGGGAGGAGTAGAGAGAAAGGGAGAGAAAATCCCAAGCAGGCTCCTCAGGCCCAATGCAGGGTTTGATCTCTTGAACCCTGAGGTTATGACCTGAGCTGAAACCAAGAGTTTGTTGCTTAACTGACTGAGCCACTCAGGAGCCCCTGCTGTGAAGTTTTAAAAAGCAACATTCTTTCCGATTACTGAAGAGTGGGAAACAAGAAAGAAACAGCTCACTAAATGGAATGAGGGGTGAGCTAAGATTTTTACCTCCTGATACCTGCTGGAGAAACATTTTGCCCTAGTGACTGAAGACTAATAATATCCGAGACAGGGAGAGAAAATAATTCAGCGTGGTCCTACCCTAATACAGTAATACTTGCTTACGGCAGCTTCATGAGAAGACTTTGTTACATTCTAGCTCTGGTATTTTGGGATCCAAAGATAAAAAGTGCAATCTTAATGGATCACTGGCGGCTCGGGGCTAATTTTACAAGTCTGAAGATAGGAGATCAAAGCAGAAAAATCATAAAAGGGAAAACTAGCTAAGTCCTTACACTCCTCCGTCCAACACACACAAAACAAAGTTAGTAACAGCCCCATTCTCAGTAAAATGGAAATGAATTGAGATTTAATCATCTGTGCTCCTACAAAAAAAAAAAAAATTAAGAAAGGATAGACAAGAAACTGGTAATGCTGGTGGCCTGGAGGAAAGCTGAATGGCTAGGGTACAATGGTTAGAGGACAACTTTTCACTGTCTACTCATATTTTTACATTGTGACCCATATGATACCTAGTAAAAAAAAAAAAGATAAAACTCATTAAAACATTTAAAAATTGTAAAATCACTAAGAGATAGCTGGAAGAAAGAATAAATAGGATATAAGTTTCTAGCTAGACGTTATGTATACATTTTACAACAAAGGGGAGGCTGTTTTGAAAATGCAGAATTTAGTTGTGAGGATGGCACTACTTAAAATAACTAGTCCAAATGTATGTGCCCAGCAACACTTTCAGTAAGCATATTAACAGCAGGTTCTGCCATCCTCTCTGCTAAGACCATAAACATAGAAAAAAAGGCATCCTTAAAGCTGTCTTGAGATCTCCCAACTTCTGCACCTTGTCTGCTTCCCACTTGATCAGAACTGTTGTCCAATGACTTCTCCAAAGACGACATCCAGATGGCCAACAGACACATGAAACGATGCTCAGCATCCCTCCTCATCAGGGAAATACAAATCAAAATCACACTGAGATACCACCTCACGCCAGTCAGAGTGGCTAAAATGAGCAAATCATAGGACTCTAGATGCTGGCGAGGATGTGGAGAAACGGGCACCCTCCTACACTGTTGGTGGGAATGTAAACTGGTACAGCCCCTCTGGAAAACAGTGTGGAGGTTCCTCAGGAAACTAACAATAGAACTCCCCTAGGACCCAGCAATAGCACTGCTAGGAATTTACCCAAGGGATATAGGAGTGCTGATGCGTAGCAGCCCATGTACCCCAATGTTCATAGCAGCACTCTCCACAATAGCTAAAACATGGAAAGAGCCTAAGTGCCCATCAACTGACGAATGGATCAAGAAGATGTGGTTTATATATATGATGGAATACTACATGGAAATGAGAAAGAATGAAATCTGTCCATGTGTAGCAACATGGATGGACCTTGAGGGTGTTATGCTGAGTGAAATAAGTCAGGCAGAGAAGGACAAATATCATATATTTGCACGTATAGGAGGATTAGGAGGAACTTAACGGAGGACCATGGGGGAGAAGAAGGGGGAAAATAGTGGGGGAGAGGGAGGGAGGCAAACCATGAGAGACTCTTGAATGCTGAGAACAAATTGAGGACTGATGGGTATGGGGGGAGGGGAAGGGGGGAGATGGGCATGGAGGAGGTCACTTGTGGGGATGAGCACTGGGTGTTATATAGAAACCAACTTGACAATAAACTATTAAAAAAAGAAAGAACTGTCATCCAATGAAAGGAACCATTAGGTATGTATGTGGTACTTGGACCTGGCCCTTCTGTCCCCCAGCACAGAGAATCATCTTTGCACACCTGTGCCTGCAGGAAGGCCTCTTTCTCTCTCTCTCTCTCCAGACACAGAAGCATACACGACAACAGCCTTCTGTGTGCCAGGCACTATACTAGATATAGATTATACAGATGAACAAAACACTGGTAAGAAGAAAAGGAAAGGAAAGGGAATGGAAGGGAAGGGGAGGGGAAGGGAAGGAAAAGGAGAAAGGCAAGGAAAGGGAAGGAAAAGAAAAGAAAGGAAAGGAAAAATGGGAAAGGGAAGGAAAGGAAAGGGAGGGAAAAGAGAAATGGAAAAAAAAAAGAAAAATAAATAAAATAAAAGTCTTTCTCTAAGAAGATCATAAATAAATATATAGATTTGGGCATGATGGTGCTGAAGCCTGATTATTCTTGTTTATTTGCTTGAGTTGCTTAAAAATAAGGCCTCAGAAATAACCAAACTCAGTCACTTTCTTACCAAGGAAAAAAGGTATCCATTCCTTAACACTACCAATTGTTGAATGAGAGCAGATTGCATTAGCATAGTTCATTCTTTGGGGATTGTTTTTATGATGGGGAAAAACAACCCCACATAAGCCTTGTTTCCATTTCAGAAATATAAACCATGCTGTTCCTCCTTAATTTTCTTTCCTGATTTTACATCCTAGGGCATCAATTCTAATTATTTTATTTCCTTTTTGTATTTGGCCCTTTAGGATAGTCTTTCATCTCATGTGAGTTTTAGACAGCCTTTCTCCTTCCATGGATCAACCAGACAAGGGAGGATTCACTTCATTATTAGATTTCATCCATGATGGTCAAGAATAGTAGCTGTCTTCAAATATGGAAAACGTTCTTATGTTGAAAGAAACTTATCACACAAGATATAGACGACTGATCAGTGGGTGCAGTTATAGAGAGGTAGATCCCAGGACTGACAGAGGCTGCCCCCCAAAAATGTTTAGTTCCACCTTCTCTGTGAGCGCACACAGAGACCAGATGACCACTTCTCCAGAATGTAAAAAAGGGAGAGTACAGACTTAGAGGGTGGCCACAGTGAGCCCAGTTACATCATTTGTGGGACCCAGCACAAAATGAAAATATGGGCTCCTTGTCCAAAAAATAAGAATGTCAACAGTGACAATAGAGCATTAAATCAAGAGTGAGGCTCTTGCCAGACAAAACCTCATGTAGCTGGCCCTGGGTCAGAGAACTGATGGTGAACTCAAAAGGGCTTCAATTTCTACCAAAGCTGAGAAGGGATGAAGGTGGTGCTAAAAGAAATATCCTCAGTTACAGAATTTAGAAGAAAAAGAGGGGTCCCTGGGTGGCTGAGTCAGTTAGGCATCCAACTTTGGCTCAGGTCATGATCTTGTGGTTTGCAAGTTCGAACCCTGTGTCATGCTCTGTGCTGACAGCACAGAGCCTGGAGCCTGCTTCGGATTCTGTGTCTCCCTCATTCTCTGCCCCTCTCCCACTCACACTCTGTCTCTGTTTCAAAAATAAACATTAGAAAATGCTAATTAAAAAAAAAAAAGGAGAGAGAGTGAGGGGTCCAGGAGTTTTAAACTTGGATTCAGAAACCATACCACTAATATCATATGGAAAATGTTTGTGTCTGGGCATATCTGAGAAGAAGGTCCAGAACTTTCATATGATTATGAAAGAAGTTGGATACCCTCCCACAAAAGTCAAGAATCTCTAACCCAACACCCTCATTCTGTCCACAAAGAAGCTGAACTTTCACAAAATTCGAGAACTAGCTCGGATGGATTATTTTAGACTTCAAATCTAAAAGGGTTTGTTCTTCCTATAACTTGGTCAATTTAATTGCAATTGCCTTATGGGTAAATTTCACGTTTGCTGTGGATTCACTTATTTTACCATTCTTTTTAAATCTTAGGCAATCATCTGATTCATATTTTATATAAGTATATAACATTGGCTGATATTCTGGAACTTTAATTCTATAACATTAACTTCCAAAATACTTATATTGACTTCTCACAAAAGTACTGAAATATGTTTCAGGAACATTGGTGTTGGCAGCTTGCTCTGGTCATGGGATTCATAGAGTAAAACTTCAGTCACAGCCAAGAGAAGAGGCTGGCTCCAATTCCTACCCTGTCTTATTACTCAAGCACTATTGCAAAAATAGTAAACACACAATTTTAATCAGAATACTAACATATGCAGAAACAATAGCAGATTTATGACATAAATGTTATTTTCCTTTCTCAAGTGTCTGTGTATATTGCTCTTGAAGCTCAACATGATAAAACTTGGCTAATTATTTTTTCCACTCAAGTTCATCTCGGATATGTCCTCACTAGTATTTTCCTGACGTGACCAGAGACTTATTTCTTATTCACACTGATCTCCTTAGGGGCTGCTCAGCCCTTTCAGGTCTTCATCTCTATATTATATTTTTGTAATATGGTCTTTTGAAATCTTTCTCATTTAACCTTCACAAATATCCCACAAACTGTGGCCTATTGTATTTTCAAAGATGACCACACCAATGCATCTCCATCCATATGTTCTTCTTGTAGTATGATCTTGGCTCCATCAAAAGGTGGGGTCCTGTTTTCTCCTTGTGAACTTGGGTAGGCCTGGAACTATGATGGATATGACCCGGCATGACTTCTGATGCTAGGACACAAAAGATGAAAGAGCTCTCCCCAGCTCTTTGTCCCCTTGGGACAGGTGCATTCAGCCCTCAGCTATCCTCAAGTGGCCAAGCTGGAAATGTCCCATGGAGAGACCATGGAGGGAGGGAGAGAGAGAAGAGAGAGACCTAAGGAACTTCCTCAGCCCAAGCTGAGTCTTCCTGGCCAAGCGCCCAGTCTTCAAATCACCACAACTGACACCAACTAGAGCAGAGATAAGCCACCCCCTCCAATCTCTGCCCAGATTTGGCAAAAAGAATGATTTCTTGTTTAAAACCAAGAAAAGCTCTGGTTTTAAACTATGAAGTTTTGTGGTCATTTGTTAAACACCTGTAGTAACTAGAACAGTGGCCATGTCACACTTAGGATTCGTTTGGATGTAGGTTATTGACAAGTCAACTTATACTTGTTTAAGCTTAAAAAGTATTGAAGTATTTAAGTGGAAAGCCCAGGGCAGATGCTGCAATCCTTTGAACAAGGGCCATGTGTGGTGTCCCCCAGGCCCAGGCCCTCTGCGTCTCTCCACTCTGTCACCTCCTTGCAGGCCGCACCCTCAGGCTTCACGTGGGCACAAAGGTGCAGCAGCTCCATTTACCCTGTTGGACTCAATTCCGTAACAGCAGCATCAAAGAGAACTCCATTTCAATAATCCAAACAAAGGTTTTAAGCTTAATCCCAGTGGCTAAAGTTGATTTGTTCCCATCCCTGAAGCATGGAATGTGCTGACCAGCCAAAATACCAGATATGAAAGAAGTGAAAAAGATATTTCCCCCCAAAGATATTTCTGGAGGCTAATAGCAAAAGAAGGGCCAATGGATACCAGCCAGCTAAGTAGTAGATAACAAATTATACCTAGGCTATGTGTAAGAAAAGAGTTCAAGTTTCTCTCAGCCATGGCACCACAGTTAGCTGATTAATTTTGTCATCTGTTGCCCTAAAATGATCTGAGTCAGGATTTGAACACAGGTCTGCCTGATGCAAAAGTTAATCTTCTTTGCCCCAAACCATACTGGAATAGTATTACTATTCTTCACAAAGCAGTATACTAGTATTCCTAGTATTCTTCACAAAGCAGAAAAAGGAAACTGAGGAAGAAAATTTTGCTGCTGAGTATAGAAACTTTTTGAAATCTGAAAGAGGTAGTTTTCAATTATACTCTGTTTCATTTGTCCCTTTTCCTTAAACTTCTTCCAGATGCTACTGTAACATCCACCAGCCTTCACCATCAGTGGACTGTCCCTAGAGTTACCTTGAGGTTCTATGCAGGAAAGTGTCTTCAGAACTAGTTTTTTTTTTTTTTTTTAATATTCCATTTATTTCTAGGAGAGAGAGACAGAGAGAGACAGCGTGAGCAGGGGAGGGTCAGAGAGAGAGGGAGTCACAGACTGAAACAGGCTCCAGGCTCTGAGCTGGCAGTCAGCACAGAGCCCGACGCGGGGCTCGAACCCACGAACCGCGAGATCATGACCTAAGTGAAAGTCGGGCGCTTAACCGACTAAGCCACCCAGGCGCCCCTTCAGAACTAGTTTTTAAGGGATTATTTTTTCTATACCAACAGAATGACATTAAAATTTTTTTCAAGTTTTTTTAATTTATTTCTGAGAGAGAGAGAGAAAGAGCGTGAGCAGGGGAGTGTCAGAGAGAGAAGGAGACACAGAATCAGAAGCAGGCTCCAGGCTCTGAGCTGGCTGTCAACACAGAGCCCAACATGGGGAACATGATCTGAGCCAAAGTCAGACGCTCAACTGACTGAGCCACCCAGGCACCTCTGGCATTTTTAAATAATAGTGTTATCTAGATATAATTCACATGTAATAGAATTCATCCATTTAAAGACACTCAATTCAGTGGTTTTATTGCACAAACAGAACTATGCAACCATCATCACAATCAATTTTAGAATATTTTTATTACCATAACAAGAAACCTGGTACCGATGAGCAGCTAATGTTTATCCTGCCCCATTCCTCCCCAAAAACCCTATGTCTACATGGCTTTCTTATTCTGGACAGTTCTTATGAATGGAATCACCAAATATGTGGTCCCTGTGATTGGCTTCCTTCACTTAGCATGATGTCTTCATGTCATAGCATGTATTAGTACTTCATTTCTTTTTTTAATGTTTATTTAATTTTGAGAGAGGAGAGACACAGAATGTGAGTGGGGGAAGGACAGAGAGAGAGGGAGACACAGACTCTAAGCACTGAGCTGTCAGCACAGAGCCCAACACCGGGCTTGAACTCATGGACTGTGAGATCATGACCTGAGCTGAAGCCAGAAGCTTAACACACTGAGCCACCCAATGCCCCAGTACTTCATTTCTTTTTATTGCATTTCTTTTACTGTCAAATAATATTCCATTATATGGACATACCAGATTTTACTTATCCATTTGTCAGTTGATGAACATTTGAGTTCTTTTCACTTTTGCAGTGCTTCTATGAACGTTCATGTGCAAGTTTTTGTTTGGACATATATTTTCATTTCTCTTAGCTATATACCTAACATTGGAATTGTTGGGTCATGTGGTAATTCTATATTTAACCTTTTGAGGCACTTCTAGACTGTTTTCCAAGGTGGTTGTACTATTTTAGGGGTCCACTTTCTTCCCATCCTTGTCAACACTTGTTACTATCTGTCATTTTGATTATAGCCATCCTAGTAGATGTGAAGTGATACCTCACTGTGGTTCTTACTTGCATTTCCTTGGTGGCTCATGATGTCAACCATCTTTTCATGTGCTATTAATCATTTATAGATCTTCTTTGGTCCATTTTTAAAAATTAGGTTACTTGGCTTTTTATTAGCAACTTATATGAGTTCTTCATGTATTCTAATTACAAGTCCATTATCATGTATATGATTTGCAAATATTTTAGGATAGTTTGTTCTAGTTTTGAGAAGTATGCTGGTGCAATTTTGATTGGGATTGCATTGAATGTGTAGATTGCTTTGGGTAGTAATGACATTTTAACTATATTTATTCTTCCAAACCATGAGTATGAAATGTTTTTCCATTTCTTTGTGTCTTCTTCAATTTCCTTCATAAGTTTTCTATAGTTTTCATCATACAGATCTCTTGTATCCTTGGTTAGGTTTATTCCTAGGTACTTTATGTTTTTTTTCCTGCAATTGTGAATGGGATCAGCTTCTTGATTTCTCCTTCTGTTGCTTCATTGTTGGTGTATAAAAATGCAACCAATTTCTGTACGTTGATTTTGTACCCTGCAACTTGGCTGAATTCTTGGATCAGTTCCAGTAGGCTTCTGGTGGAGTCTGTCGGGTTTTCTATGTAGAGTATCATGTCGTCTGCGAAGAGTAAAAGTTTGACTTCCTCTTTGCCAATTCTGATGACTTTGATTTCCTTTTGTTGTCTGATGGCTGATGCTAGGACTTCCAGCACTATGTTAAACAGCAGTGGTGAGAGTGGACAT
Source organism: Proteles cristata cristata (assembly GCA_017311185.1). NCBI lineage: Eukaryota > Metazoa > Chordata > Mammalia > Carnivora > Hyaenidae > Proteles > Proteles cristata. The sequence goes on along the minus strand of JAESUZ010003757.1, from coordinate 320,006 downwards.
CTCTGCCGTGTTCCTGATCTCAGGGGGAAAGCTCTCCGTTTTTCCCCATTGAGGATAATGTTAGCTGAAAGCTTCTCATAGATGGCTTTTATGATGTTTAAGTAGGTTTCTTCTATCCCAACTTTCTCTAGAGTCTTTATTAAGAAAGGATGCTCTATTTCGTCAAAAGATTTTTCTGCATCTATTGACAGGACCATATGGTTTTTCTATTTTCTTTTGTTGATGCGATATATCACATTGATTGATTTGTGAATATTGAACCAGCCCTGTAACCCAGGAATGAATCCCACTTGATCTTGGTGGATAATTCTTTTTATGTGCTGTTGGATTCTATTTGCACATATCTTGTTGAGGATTTTTGCATCCATATTCATCAAGGATATTGGCCTGTAGTTCTCTTTTTTAGCTGGGTCTCTGTCTGGCTTGGGAATCAGAGTGATGCTGGCTTCATATAATGAGTCTGGGAGTTTCCCTTCGCTTTCTATTTTTCGGAATAGCTTGAGAAGAATTGATATTAGTTCAGTTTTAAACGGAATTCTGGTAGAATTCCCCGGGAAAGCCATCAGGTCCTGGACTCTTATTTGTTGGGAGATTTTTGATCACTGATCCGATTTCCTCACTAGTTATGGGTCTGTCCAGATTTCCTATCTCTTCCCGTGTGAATTTTGGTAGTGGGTGTGTGTTTAGGAATTTGCTCATTTCTTCTAAATTTTCCAATTTGTTGGCATATAATTTTTCATAGTATTCCCTGATAATTGCTTGTATTTCTGAGGGGTTGGTTGTAATAAATCCATTTTCATTCATGATTTTGTCTATTTGGGTGCTCTCTCTTTTCTTTTTGAGAAACCTGGCTAGAGTTTTGTCAATTTTGTTTATTTTTTCAAAAAACCAACTCTTGGTTTCATTGATCTGTTCAGTTGTTTCTTTGGTCTCTATGTTGTTTATTTCTGCTCTGATTTTTACTATTTCTATTCTCATACTGGATGTAGGGCGTTCTTGTTGCTCTGCCTTTAGGTGAGATGTTAGGTTTTGGACTTGCACTTTTTCTAGTTTCTTAAAATAGTCCTGGGGTGCAATGTACTTTCCTCTTAGGACTGCCTTTGCCGCATCCCATAGAGTTTGGATTGTTGTGTTTCATTTTCATTTGTTTCCATATATTCTTTAATTTCATCCCTGATTCCCTAATTGGCCCACTCATTCTTTAGTAGGGTGTTCTTTAACCTCCATGTTTTTGGAAGTTTTCCAGACTTCTTCCTGTGATTGATTTCAAGTTTCAAAGCATTATGATCTGAGAGTGTGCATGGTATGATCTCAATTCTTTTATATTTATTGAGGGCTGCTTTTTGTCCCAGTATGTCATCTATTTTGGAGAATTGTCATGTGCACTTGAGAAGAAAGTAAATTCCCTGGTCTCAGGATGTAGAGTTCTAAATATATCTGACAGATCGATCTGGTCCAATGTGTCTTTCAAGTCCATTATTTCTTTAGTGATTTTCTGTCCAGGTGACCTATCCATTGCTGTAAGTGGAATATGGAAGTCTCCTGCTTTAGCACATTCTTATCTATAAGGCTGTTTCTGTTTGTGATTAATTGTTTTAAATATTTAGGTGCTTCCCTATTCGGTGCATGGACATTTATGATTGTTAGTTCTTCCTGATGGATAGACCCTGTAATTATTATGTAGTGCCCTTCTTCATCTCTTGTTATTGTCTTCAATTTAAAGTCCAGTTTGTCTAAGTATAGCTACTCCGGCTTTCTTTTGATTTCCAGTAGCGTGATATATATTTCTCCATCCCCTTACTTTTAATCTGAAGGTATCTTCCAGTCTAAAATGGGTTTCTTGTAGATAGCATATAGATGGATTTTGTTGTTTTATCCATTCTGCTACCCTATGTCTTTTGATTGGAGCATTCAGCCTATTTACATTCAGTTTTATTATTGAGATATGTGGGTTTAGAGTCTTTGTGTCCTTTCTGGGGTTCATGTTTGTGGTGGTGTCTCTGGTATCTTTATTCCTTGCAACACTTCCTTCAGAGCATCCCCCTCAGGATTTTTTTGTAGGGCTGGCTTAGTGGTGACAAAGTCTTTCAATTTTTATTTATTTTTAGCCTTCCTTCTATTTTGAAGGTCAGGCTTGCTGGATAGAGGATTCTTGGCTGCATATTTTTTCTGTTCATCACATTGAAGATCTGCTGCCATTCTTTTCTGGCCTGCCATTTTTCAGTAGATAGGTCTGTCACCACTCTCTTAGGTTTGCCTTTGTATGTTAGGACACTTTTCTCCCTAGCTGCTTTCAAAATTTTCTCTTTGTCCTTATATTTTGCCATTTTTACTATGATATGCGTAGCAGAAGGTCGGTTCAAATTACGTCTGAGGGGGAGTCCTCTGAGCCTCTTGTATTTCAACGTTTACTTCCTTCCCCATGTTGAGGAAGTTCTCTGCTATAATTTGTTCCAGGACTCCTTCAGCACCTTTCCCCCTCTCTTCCTCTTCTGGGATTCATATGATATGGACATTGTTGCATTTGACCCTATCGCTGAGCTCTTGAACTCTTCTTTCCTGTTCCTGGATCAGTTTGTCTCTTTTTTTGTCAGCTTCTTGTTTTTCTATAATGGTGTCTTCTAAATCACTTATTCTCCTTTCTGCCTCTTTAATCCGTGCATTGGAGGCCTCTAATTTATTATGTATCTCATTTATCACTTTTTAAAAATTCTTCATGGCTATTTATATTCTCCATTTTGTCTGTAGCCATAGTTTCTTTGATGTCACCTGTTTTTTTCAAGCCCAGCTATTAATTTTATGATTATTATTCTAATATCTTGTTCATTTATGCTGCTTATATCTGTTTAGAGCAGTTCATTAGCTGTCAGTTCTTCTTGGAATTTCTTTGGAGGTGAGCTTTTTTGTTTCGTCATTTTAGTTAGCTTCTGGCTCTTGTTAGTTTTAAAGACCTGTTATGCTCTTTGCACCTGTGAGAGCTGCTGTTTCCAAGAAGACTCTGACTGTCCAGGACCTATCCTTTCAGAGAGTTTTTTGAATGGTATCTCTACGTCTCTCTTGTTGAGATCTTGGTTATTGTGTTTTCCTACTCGTAGTGATATTTGGGACTCTCCACCATGTGTACTTTGGCTTGTTTCTTGAGGTAGCCCTCGAGAAATAAACAGACTGACAAACACACAGGGAGCAGGGGCCCACAAACGCACAGACAAATCCGACTAACATGCAAACTGAGAGGGATAACAAAAAAGTTAAGAGAAAAGATGAAGGAGGGAAGGCAAATAATAGAAAATAAAAAAATACATAAAAAGGTCAAAAGGAAGAAAAGAAAAAGAAAAAAGAATACCAATGGACAAAGAATGGTTTATAGCATATAACCGGATTTCCCAGCTACAATTAAATAGCCAGGTGTATGCAGTGCTGGTTGAAGAGCATAGAGACATAGAGAGAAGACAGAGCGGGGATGAGGCAAAATTGGAAATAGAATGAACAGCAGAAGGGATAAGAAGCTTTTTTCAAAGAGTTGAAGGGTGGAATATGGTTGGGTAGGTGAGAGAAGGATGCTGGTGTTATCCAGAGAAACTACATAGTCTAATTACTCCTGAGAGAAAGAGATGAAAAGGTCGGGAGATGTAGAATTTACATCCACAGCTTGGACTAAATGTGATTGTTTAAGCAAGCCGGTGACCAGAGTAATCAGGTCAGTGTTCTGGGGGAAAAAAGAAAAAAAAAAAGAAAAAATTTAAAAAATTTTAAAAAATTTTTTTAAAAATGGGAGGAGGGCAGCTCTCAAGCAGGAATGGGCGTGGTGTGATCCAAGTCAGGCGGGAGTTCTGCCTTGGCAGTTGTGGGGAGGAGAGTGGTGGCGCCCAGTCCCTTCTTGAACCAAGCGCTCCACCTCGCTTTTATGGGCGTGTAAACTCCCAGGGCCAGGGGCGCAGCCAAAGTTTGTTGCGGTTTTCAACCCAGGCCAGTCCTAGCCTCCAAATCCCAGTCCAAGCGCCCCGCTGAAGTTGCTGCAGGCAATCCCCTGGCAACCCCTCAGGGCCCCAAGCCTCCTGCCTGGCTCTGGGGGTGGAACCAGAAGCCGCTACCCCCTTCTCCTCCCGGTCGTGCTGGGGGGCCTGGGCGGGGCTGATTCTTGCCTGCCGGGCGCGCAGAGCCCGCTGGAGTGAGGAAATCCTGGTCCCTCTGTGTCTCGTCACCCACAACACAAACTCACGGGCAAATCTCCCAGTTTTTAGCTCTTTGCCTTCCCTCTAGAGTTCCAGCCAGCCAGGAGTGCGGATGCCCGGTGCCTGCGCACGGCTCCATGCCCGGTGCCTGTGCGCGGCTCCTCCTGGGGTCCAAGCCCGCCAGGAGGGCAATGGCGGCAGGCGCGCAGCTTCTCCCAGCCAGCCAAGAGCCAGCGCAAAGAAGCAGTCCGCGAGCGCAGCCCCTCCGGGGCAAGTTGGAGCGTGGGGGCCTGGTGTGCAGGTATTTTGTGCACAAGGTGTTTCTATACCCCAAGCGGAGGTTTTTCCCCCAAGCAGAGGTTTTTCTGTTTCGGACTCTCTCTCTTTTTGCCCTCTTACTCCCCGCAGGGGGGGGATCGCCCCCCATCTCTGTGAGTCTCCGATCCAGGCCTGATTTTATCTTCCCCAGTTCGCACGCACGTTAGAAGGCTTTCTCAGTGGATTCTGTGTCCTTTTTCTCCCAATCTCTTGGGTTTCGTAAGGTTTCTTATGGCTTCAGATCTTTTGCGTGTGAGGCATGGGCGTGAGTGCAAGTATGGAGCTCTCTACTTCTCCGCCATCTTGCTCCCTCCCCCTCCAGTATGTTATTTTTTCTCTTGTCACTTTTCCTTTTGGTATCATATAAGAAATGATTGCTTAATCCAAGTTCACAAGGATTTATGCCAATGTTTTCTTCTGAGCTGTATGGTTTTAAGCTCTTACATTTAAGTGTGAACATTTATATTAAGCTCCTACAGTTAAGTGTAAACATTTATTATAGTAAGTTTGAAAATCAGAGTATGTGAGTCCTTCAAATATGTTCTTTTTCAAGATTATTTTGGCATTTCTGGGTACCATGAATTTCCATATGAATCATCTCGTCAAGTTCTTTATGGCTGTGTATTTATTTTCATCTGTTTCCATTCCTGAATCCTGTTCATAATAATATAAACTATCATTAGTAATTTTAGCAAATGTAGAAGTAATTTTTGCCCAAGACTTGTGGTTTCGTTTGATCTCATCCAGGATGTGTTTTCAGGCAAAGTGGTGTCTCAGTTATAATCAAAATCTTGTTTAAACGCTGATCATCAATTATGCAATCTGAGTCACTATCAGTCCAATCAATAAATGTGATTTTTCATTCCTCATTCTATTTGTAGACAGCCTCTCAAGATTGCTTGAAAAACACTCATTTCAGTACTTCCCTTTGGACTCGGTAAACTTCCAGTTCTTGGAGAATTGGGGGCAGGCTCTATATGTGAGCCAGAGGCTCGATCTGATATGAACCCAGAAGAGCTATTTTTTTAAAGTTACCTAATCAAAATAAAAGTAAGTTCCATTACAGTGTGCAGAATTACTTTTAATCGTAGTAAAATGAATCTTCGCCCAACCCTAATCCCTGCATCAAGCAAGTGAATTATTCTGCTGCAGATGGAAAAGGAGTTTTTAAACCCTTCCAGGAGCTACTCACATCCTGCCCCCAGGACACTTCCACTTGCTGTTTACTGAACTGATGGCCCATTCATCAACTGGCAAGTTGCTGCCTTAACAAATGTATCTCTTTCTTTTTTTTCTTCAGTTTTTTAAATTGTTTACTTATTTTTGAGAGAGAGAGAAAGAGAGAGCTGGGGAGGGGCAAAGAGAGAGGGAGGCACAGAATCTGAAGCAGGCTTCAAGCTCTGAGCTATCTGCACCGAGCCCAATCCGGAGCTTGAAATCACAAACCATGAGATCATGACCTGAGCTGAAGTCAGACACTTAACTGACTGAGCCACTCAGGTGCCCCAAGTATATCTGTTTCTAACCCAGGAAGTGGAAGCTACTAGAGTGGAGGACCTCAATCAGAGGCAGGACAGCAAGTTGGAAGGTCACAGGAGGAAAATCACTTGTGGAGATTTGCCCCTCTCCCCCCAAAAAAACCAAAGTGCCTGCTTTCTATCCCCCATACCACCTCAATCCTGGAATATCAGCATAAGGGTAGAAGAAATGGGAAGGTCAGATATATTTATTTAGAAATGTCTCCCAGCTCAATCAGATAACTAGTGTTCTACAATCCGGAAAGAAGAAACTGTTTCCAACAGAAACAGAAAGCAAACAGAAGCAAAGACTCTAACCCTGGGAGTCCAAGAGAAAGAGAAAAAGGAGACTGAGCTTAAAATCAATACTTTCTTTAACTTGGATCACACAGAAAATGAAAAGCAGAAAGGAGCTATTCAGTCTTCTCAGCCAAATAGGTGAAAACAATGAAAGGATCAGAAGAGTGGAGCAAAAACTTGAAAAAGACAAATGAATATATAACAGAAACTGTGATGTGGAAAAAAATAAAAGAAAGGCAGAGAGAGAGAAATAAAGAGCTCGTTCTAGGAACTCAGAGTCTGGATATGGGAATTTAATGTAAGGGGCTGCCAACTTAAAATGGAATTAAAAATAAATAAACATTAAAACAAAATTTTAGTGGAATGAAAGACACAGGGTCATGGAAGAAGCCTTGGGAAATGGCTCTAATTTTATTTTTGAGGAAGTGAACAAGGATATGAGAAGAAGCAGAAAAGAAGAATTGAGTAGCAAGTTTAAGGAACTTGTCAAGAAGAGAAAAGAAACTTTGGAGAAAGAGAAGTTGAAAGAAAAGAATAGCATGAAATGTTCAGGGCCCTTTTAATTCAGGACATCCTATTTCCTAGGTATATGAGGCCAGACTACCTCTGGTGCAAACTGCACAAAATTAGATTTAAGAATGTTGTACCTGGGAGAGAAAATAAAAGTTAAATAAGGCAAGCAACCAATTAATTAGCCTCTAGTGCTCCTCTATAGAATGTCAAGAATCTACTGGGTAAACCATTTTTTAAAGGAGATGCTGTAGGAGATTTGTTAAAGTGACAAAATCATGAAGGGAACACAGCACAACCAAAGGCACTGACTGATACATTCTTGTGTGCACTTTGTGTACTTTCAGATAAGATCACGAGTGCCACATTTCCAACTTTCTTATTAGGTATTATTTGCAAAACTTGAAATTTTTCTTTCCCAGTTTCACCGATGAATAGGAAGTGAGCTTTGTGACATACTTCATATTTTTTTAATGCTTATTTATTTTTGAGAGAGAAAGAGAAAGAATGAGCATGAGCGGGGGAGGAGCAGAGAGAGAGGGAGACACAGAGGCTCCAAAGCAGGCTCCAGGCTCTGAGCCGTCAGCACAGAGCCCAATGTAGGGCTCGGACTCAGGAACTCTGAGATCATGAACTGAGCAAAGTCAGACACTTAACCAACTGAGCCACCCAGGAGCCCCACATACTTCATAATTTAAATTATCGTTTCATTTTTTATTGAAGTATCATTGCTCTTTTGAGTGATCCACATAGTAACTTGAGGGACTCCAGTGTAGACGGTCTAGAATCAGATTGTTCCAGTGTCAAACCCCACTCCACTACTTGCTAGATTTGTAATTCAAGACAAAGTACCTAATCTCTTTGTGTTTGTAAAGTAATCCCCATCTCAAAGGATTGGTATAAAGAGTAAATTAGACAAGGAAGAGGTCAAATTTTCACTATTTGCTGATGACATGATACTTGATGTGGAAAACCTGAGACTCCACCAGAAAATTACTAGAACTGATACACAAATTAAGCAAAGTTGCAGGATATAAGATCAGTGTACGGAAATTGTAGCAAGATTCTCGCACTGAAAGTTGTGACACCAAGGCTTTTCTTTCAAGGAAGCAAATTTATTCCAGCTGGAATTACTCAACTGGGTTTGTACTCAAAGAACTGAGCCCCAAACACCACATGGCATGGTTTTTTATGTTTTTTACTTCTTTGTTTTCCATATAGTAACACACAAACATTCAGTCTGATTAAGTGGTCTCATGTTATAAGGTTGTGAGATATGTTGTCACATATGCAAATAGCAAGGTTGCCTTGAGATGTTCTTTTTTTCTCTTTCCTTAGGGAGGGAAACCCTACCACAAAATCTATTGTGTTTCTATGCACCAATAATAAAGCAGCAGAAAGGGAAATCGAGGAATTGTTCCCTTTACAATTGCAGCAAAAATAATAAAATACCTAGGAATAAACCTAATCAAAGAGGCAAGAGGGAAAAAAAAGATCTGTACTCTGAAAAATATAGGACACTTATGAAAGAAATTGAAGAGGGCACAAAGAAATGGAAAAAACATTCCATGCTCATAGATTAGAAGGACAAATAAGGTGAAAATGTCATACTACCCAAAGCAATCTACACATTTAATGCAATCCTTATCAAAATACCACCAGCATTTTTCACAATTTTCACAATAGAACAAACAATTCTAAAAAAATTTAACTGAACCATGAAAGACTCTGAATAGCCAAAGCCATCTTGAAAAAGAAAAGAAAAGCAGGAGGCATCACAACTTCCAACTTCAAGCTGTATTACAAAGCTGTAATCATCAAGACAGTATGGTACTGGCACAAAAACAGACAAATGGATCAATGAAACAGAACAGAAAAGCCAGACATGGACCCACAACTATATGGTCAACTAATATTCGACAAAGCAGAAAAGTATAGCCAATGGAAAAAAAGATAGTCTCTTCAACAAAAGGTGTTGGGAAAACTGGACCACTTTCTTACATTATACACAAAAAATAAATGCAAAATGGATAAAAGACATAAATCTAAGATAGGAAACCATCAAAATCCTAGAGGAGAACACAGGCAGCAACCTCTTTGACCTCAGATGTAGCACTTCCAGGTATGTGTCTGGAGGCAGTGGAAAGAAAAACAAAAATGAATTATTGGTTCTTCATCAAGATAAAAAGTTTCTATATAGCAAAGGAAACAGTCAAGAAAACTAAAAGGCAATCCTCAGAATGGGAAAAGATATTTGCAAATAACGTATCTGATAAAGGGTTAGTGTCCAGTATCTACAAAGAACTTATCAAAAACATCTGAAAAATAAATAATGCTGTTAAGAAATGGGCAGAATACATGAACATTTTCCCAAAGAAGACACATGAAAAGATGCTCAACACCACTCATCATCAGGGAAATATGAATCCAAGCCATAATGAGATAACACCTCACACTTGTCAGAATGGCTAAAATTAACAACACAGGAAATAGCAGATGTTGGCAAGGATGTGGGGAAAAGGGAATCCTTTCATGCTACTGGAGGGAATGCAAACTGGTGCAGCCATTCTGGAAAACAGTATGGAGTTTCCTCAAAACGTTAAAAATAGAACGACTGTGGGTTTCCTGGATGACTCAGTTCGTTAAGCATTGACTCTTGACTTTGGCTCAGATCATGATTTCACTGTTCATACGATCAAGCCCCATGTCGGGCTCTGTGCTGACATCATGGAGCCTGTTTGGGATTCTCTTTCTACCTCTCCTCTGTCCCTCCCCAACTCATGCAGACATATGCACACACTCTCTTTCTCTCTCAAAATAAATAAATAAACATTAAAAAAATAGAACTACCCTATGATCCAGCAATTGCACTACTAGGTATTTACCCAAAGGAGACATAAATACTGATTCAAAGGAGCACATACACCCCAATGTTTATAGTAGCATTATCAACAATAGCCAAATTATGAAAAGAGCCCAAGTGTCCACCATTGCTAAATGGATAAAGAAAAAAATATATATCATGGAATATTACTCAACCATCAAAAAGAATGAAATCTTGCTATTTGCAGTGATGTGAATGGAGCTAGAGTGTATTATGCTAAGCGAAATAGAAAGACAAATACCATATGATTTCACTCATACGTGGAATTTAAGAAACAAAGCAGACGAACATAGGAGAAAGGGGAAGAGAAAAGAGGGAAGCAAACTATAAGAATCTCTTAACTATAGAAAACAAACTGAGGGTTGATGGAGGGAGGGAGGTGAGGGATGGGCTAAATGGATGATGGGTATTAAGGAGGACACTTATTCTGATGAATACATGTAGGTGATGAATTCTACACCTGAAACCAGTTTTACCACATGTGTTAACCAACTAGAATTTAAATTAAAACTTGAAATTAAAAAAAAAAGAGTAAATTAGGTAATGTTTGTAGACTGTATGCCACAATCTCCTGTCCAAAGTAAGCGCTCAATTATTGTTTTTCTATTTTTTTTTATTGGAATAACCTTTATCCTAAACACTAAAAGAAGGTTATGTACCAAAGAGAAGGAAAGAAATGGGCACTTAGTAGCATTAGGAAGAAAGAACAGTCTTAGTTTCTTGTTTTAAAGTGAGGATCCTGAAAACACCCAAGCGATTGCGAACATTATGTAGAACAGCATATGTAAAGCATCTCACATGACAGTTGGCACACAATTGATCAGGATATTCATGACAAGGATTAGGTTGGTGTTGGTGGAAATGAGCTCTAAATTGAGAAAGATGATTAGGTTGTATCAACAACTAACAGTGGGGTCTGTTGCTAAATGGATCCTTTTGGGGGAGTGGGTTTTTCTTCCAAGCAAAAAGATCTTGAAACCTTGATATGGAGGAAGGCGGCCACAAGGAAGAGGAAAAGGACCCAGAGTGGGAAGATTCTATTGTCTATTTCACACCTGAATCACAATTCATGTGGGCATTTGAAAGCAGAGTGGGAAGAAACTTTGATGTACAGTGTGGATGCCTCTGGTAGCTGAGTGAAGCAGACATAGAAGGGCCTTGGTGTTGAGCAAGTGCCAAGGACAAGTGTATCTATAGTCAGAAAAGGGGAGGCAGGTCAGAGTCTCAGCTGACCTGAACACCAGGAAACATATTTTCATGAAAAATGGAAAATTAGTCAGTCAGCCTTATGCCTGTATTTGGGCTTTTGCTGAGATATGCTGGTATCACATAGAAACATTTGACAAGGGACACCTGGGTGGCTCCATCGGTTCAGTGTCCAACTCTTGATTTCAGCTCAAGTCATGATCTGAATGTCATGGGATTGAACCCCATGAGACAAACCCCTTCTTGTAATGCAACAGGGAAAGACCAGATTGATCTGGAAGGTTATTCTGTGGTTTGGGGGCTATTGAAAGTTGAGTATTTTCTTTCACCAGCCTTTAAAATTCCAGACTAAATGGTTTGTCGGTAAGTTCAACATAACTATTTTTCCCTCTGGCATATGGACTGGTAAGGCTACTCTTTGTGGTAACGGAGGCTGTGTTTCACCCACATGAGGTCACCAGGGGCGTGAGGGGGGACAGATCTAGCCTGATCTCTTCACCAAGATGTAGGAGAGGAGTTATTCAGGAACTTGCACAGCAGTTCTAAATGATTTAATAGTGGCTATGGGAACTGGTCTGTTTATTCACATAAACTTAAGGAAAACACCAAGTGTGTTTGCATCAGAATCCATCTGTACCTAACAAAGAACTGCTAGAACCATACCTGGCACAAGATAAGCATACTGTCAGAGCCATGGACACGGGACAAAGGGAAGAGAAAATTTATGTCCTTCATCTCATCTCTCCCCTACCTCGAGGCCTGCAATCACCAGTGGGTGGAATTTAAAGTATTACTCTACTCTCTCTAGGTGTTAGGGTAACTAGCAAATACTCTCAAAGGAGGTTGGTTGAAGAAAGTTCAATGAAGCTTCCCTTTACAAAAATGTGGGCAAGTTAAGGGAAACCAGCCATGGTTGGCTGTCTCTAGTCCAGAAGTGACAAGGGTAAGAGTAGTTTCCAGAATTTCCAGGGAGAGCTGTGGCTGAAGGGATGAGCTGCCCTTCAGGAACAGTAACCTCTCACAGAGAAGCACAGTCACGACTAAGTGTGCCTTTCTTCTGTAGAATACCAACATCCTAACTCCGCCACCACCCAAATAAGAATGTTCTAGAGTCAAGGTCAAGCAAATTCTTCTTTCATCCTCTCCACCAATCATTGAAAAGAATTACACATTTTAGATTGGATTTTTGAAGTTTCTTGTATAGTTTTTTTTTGTTTTTCTAATATTTCTGATTGCTTTTTCCTCCTATAGAGAATAAATCTCCCTTCTTCTCCATGTTATGAATGGATGTCAGCTTCTTACTTATTTCTAATGTGGAAGCCATTCCATTTTTCTTCTTAAAGAACACTGGCTTTCTTTTTAAAGTTTAATTATTGCTTTCTAGGTCTACTGAACAAAGATCATTCTGAGACTGTTTTGTAAAATATTATTAGAAAAAGATTAAGTAATTGTATTATTAGGTTAATTCTAACTGTTTATTTCACACTTTTTTCTAGTTTCTCACCCTTATTTAGCTGAATCATGTCACTAAGTAATATGCAAAAAAAAGATACAAATGTAACATCTTTTTTTTAAAGTGCTAACTTTTTCTACTTAATTCTAGAATAGCTTATCTAATTAATATGGAATGGGGGTTTAGATTCCTTGCTAGGTGATAAAAGGTGAGATACCAGTCTTCAGTTATAGATTAGTTCATCTTCAAATTTAATGTATTCTGAAAACCATGTCCTTAAACTCCTTGAGATAAGATAAACTCTTGACTGCCATGTGTATTACTCCAAGTTTTCATATGTTTTCACCACTTGGACCTATGCAGAATCCACTGCTTTTGGGACAAAAGAGAGACACAAAGTACTGGAAGTGCCAATGAGTTAGCAGTGCTGATGAAAAATGAGAACTTCCTGTATCTCATCTTCCCCATTAATCTTCGATCTGAACGAGACTTCAGGTACATTGAATCCCACAAAGAGAGCTAGGGGAGATATAAAACAAACTTTGGCAAAGAGTCCTTGATCTGAAGGAACTTATCCCCTAAAAAGCACATGCCACAAATGTATTTTAAAAAGAAAAAGGCTGCGTGCATAATGTTAGAATTATGATGTCAAGAACAAATGACTTTATTTTTTGTTTCGTTTTGTTTTGTTTTGTTTTTTTACAAATAGTTTATTGTCAAGTTGGTTTCCATATAACACCCAGTGCTCATCCCCACAAGTGACCTCCTCCATGCACATCTCCCTCCTTCCCCCGTGCCTTCAGTCCTCAGTCTGTTCTCAGCATTCAAGAGTCTTTCATGGTTTCCCTCTATCTCTCTGCCCCGCTATTTCCCCCCTTCTCCCTCTTGGTCCTCCGTTAAGTTCCTCCTAATCATCCTATACGTGCAAACATATGATATTTGTCCTTCTCTGCCTGACTTATTTCACTCAGCATAACACCCTCAAGGTCCATGTTGCTACACATGACAAGATTTCATTGTTTCTCATTGCCATGTAGTATTCCATGGTATAGATAAACCACATCTTCTTGATCCATTAGTCCATTGATAGACACTTAGGCTCTTTCCATGTTTTAGCTATTATTGAGAGTGCTGCTATGAACATTGGGGTACATGTGCTCCTATGCATGAGCACTCCTGTATCCTTTGGGTAAATTCCTAGCAATGCTATTGCTGGGTTATAAGGGAGTTCTATTGTTAACTCTTTGAGGAACCTCCACATTGTTTTCCAGAGAGGCTGCACCAGTTTACATTCTCACCAACAGTGTAGGAGGGTGCCCGTTTCTCCACATCTTCGCCAGCATCTAGAGATCTCTGATTAGCTCATTTTAGCCATTCTGACTAGCGTGAGATGGTATCTCAGTGTGGTGTTGATTTGTATTTCCCTGATGAGGAGGGATGCCGAGCATCGTTTCATGTGTCTGTTAGCCATCTGATGTCCTATTTGGAAAAGTGTCTGTTCATATCTTCTGCCCATTTCTTCCCTGGGTTATTTGTTTTTCGGGTGTGGAGTTCGGTGAGTTCCTTATAGATTTTGGATATTAACCTTTATCTGATATGTCATTTGCAACTATCTTTTCCCATTCCATTGGTTGCCTATTACTTTTGTGGGTTGTTTCCTTGGCTGTGCAGAATCTTTTAATCTTGATGAGGTCCCAAGAGTTTATTTTTGCACTTGATTCTTTTGCTTTTGGGGATGTGTCAAGTAAGAAATTGCTGCGGTCAAGGAGGTTGTTTCCTGCTTTCTCCTCTAGGGTTTTGATGATTTCTTGTCTCATGTTCAGGTCCTTTATCCATTTTGAGTTTATTTTTGTGCATGGTGTGAGAAAATGATCTAGTTTCATTATTCTGCATGTTGCTGTCCAGTTCTCCCAGCACCATCTGGTAGAGAGAATGTCATTTTTTTCCATTGGATACTCTTTCCTGCTTTGTCAAATATTACTTGTCTGTACACTTTTGGGTCCACTTCTGAGTTCTCAATTCTATTCCATTGGTCAATGTGTCTGTTTTTGTGCCAATACCATACTGTCTTGATGATGACAGCTTTGTAGTAGACGCTAAAGTCTGGGATGGTGATACCTCCCATTTTGGTTTATTCTTTACTATTACTTTGGCTATTCGGGGTCTTTTGTGGTTCCATACACATTTTAGGATAGTTTGTTCTAGTTTTGAGAAGTATGCTGGTGCAATTTTGATTGGGATTGCATTGAATGTGTAGACTGCTTTGGGTAGTAATGACATTTTAACTATATTTATTCTTCCAATCCATGAGCATGAATGTTTTTCCATTTCTTTGTGTCTTCTTCAATTTCCTTCATAAGTTTTCTATAGTTTTCATCAGACCTCTTATATTCTTGGTTAGGTTTATTCCTAGGTACTTTATGGTTTTTTGTGCAATTATGAATGGGATCAGTTTCTTGATTTCTCTTTTGTTGCTTCATTGTTGGTGTATAAAAATGCAACTGATTTCTGTACGTTGATTTTGTACCCTGCAACTAGGCTGAATTCTTGGACCAATTCCAGTAGGCTTCTGGTGGAGTCTGTCAGTTTTCTATGTAGAGTATCATGTCATCTGCGAAAAGTGAGAGTTTGACTTCTTCTTTGCCAATTTCATTGCCTTTGATTTCCTTGCCTTTGATTTCCTTTTGTTGTCTGATGGCTGATGCTAGGACTTCCAGCACTATGTTAAACAGCAGTGGTGAGAGTGGACATCCCTGTATGTTCCTGATCTCAGGGGGAAAGCTCTCCGTTTTTCCCCATTGAGGATAATATTAGCTGAAAGCTTCTCATAGATGGCTTTTATGATGTTTAAGTAGGTTCCTTCTATCCCAACTTTCTCTAGAGTCTTTATTAAGAAAGGATGCTCTATTTCGTCAAATGCTTTTTCTGCATCTATTGACAGGATCATATGGTTTTTATATTTTCTTTTGTTGATGTGATGTATCACATTGATTGATTTGCGAATGTTGAACCAGCCCTGTAACCCAGGAATGAATCCCACTTGATCTTGGTGGATAATTCTTTTTATGTGCTGTTGGATTCTATTTGCAAGTATCTTGTTGAGGATTTTTGCATCCGTATTCATCAAGGATATTGGCCTGTAGTTCTCGTTTTTAGCTGGATCTCTGTCTGGCTTGGGAATCAGAGTGATGCAGGCTTCATAAAATGAGTCTGGAAGATTTCCTTCAATTTCTATTTTTTTGAAATAGTTTGAGAAGAATTGGTATTATTTCTGTTTTAAATGTCTGGTAGAATTCCCTGGGGAAGTCATCAGGTCCTGGACTCTTATTTGTTGAGAGATTTTTGATCTCTGATCCGATTTCCTCACTAGTTATGGGTCTGTCCAGATTTCCTATATCTTCCCATGTGAATTTTGGTAGTGAGTGTGTGTTTAGGAATTTGTCCATTTCTTCTAAGTTGTCCAATTTGTTGGCATATAATTTTTCATAGTATTCCCTGATAATTGCTTGTATTTCTGAGGGGTTGGTTGTAATAAGTCCATTTTCATTCATGATTTTGTCTATTTGGGTGCTTTCTCTTTTCTTTTTGAGAAGCCTGGCTAGAGGTTTGTCAATTTTGTTTATTTTTTTCAAAAAACCAACTCTTGGTTTCATTGATCTGTTCAATTATTTCTTTGGTCTCTATGTTGTTTATTTCTGCTCTGATTTTTACCTTTTCTCTTCTTCTACTGGGTTTGGGATGCTCTTGTTGCTCTGCCTCTAGTTCCTTTAGGTGAGCTGTTAGATTTGGACTTGCGCTTTTTCTAATCTCTTGAAATAGGCCTGGAGTGCAATGTACTTTCCTCTTAGGACTGCCTTTGCCGCATCCCATAGATTTTGGATTGTTGTGTTTTCATTTTCGTTTGTTTCCATATATTTTTTAATTTCATCTCTAATTGCCTGATTGGCCCATTCATTCTTTGTAGGGTGTTCTTTAACCTCCATGTTTTTGGAGGTTTTCCAGACTTCTTCCTGTGATCGATTTCAAGTTTCAAAGCATTATTATCTGAAAGTGTGCATGGTATGATCTCAATTATTTTCTATTTATTGAGGGCTCTTTATGTGCCAGTATTTGATCTATCTTGGAAAATATGCCATGCTCACTTTAGAAGAAAGTGAATTCCTTGGCTTCAGGATGTAGAGTTCTAAATATATCTGTCAGATTGATCTGGCCCATTGTGTCATTCAAGTCCATTGTTTCTTTAGTGATTTTCTTCTGGTTGATCTATCCATTGCTGTAAGTGGAGTATTAAAGTCCCCTGCTATTAGCACATTCTTATCTATAAGCTTGTTTCTGTTTGTGATTGTTTTGAATATTTAGGTGCTCCCATATTCGGTGCATAGACATTTATGATTGTTAGTTCTTCCTGATGGATGGAACCTGTAATATTATATAATGCCCTTCTTCATCCCTTGTTATTGTCTTTCATTTAAAGTCCAGTTTGTCCAATATAAGTATAGCTACTCCAGCTTTCTTTTGATTTTCCATAGCATGATAGATACTTCTCCATCCCCTTCATTTTAATCTTATGGTATCTTCCAGTCTAAAATGTGTTTCTTGTAGACACCAAATAGATGGATTTTGTTTTATTATCCATTCTGCTACCCTATGTCTTTTGATTAGAGCATTCAGCCCATTTACATTCAGTGTTATTATTGAAATACGTGGGCTTAGAGTCATTGTGTCCTTTGTGGTGTTTATGCTTGTAGTGGTGTCTCTGGTGTCTTCGTTCCTTGCAATACTCCTTTCAGAGTCCCATTCTTGTATGGCTGGCTTAGTGGTGACAAACTTTCAATTTTTGTTTATTTGGAAAGACTTTTATCTCTCCTTTTCTGAATGACAGGCTTGCTGGATATAGGATTCTTGGCTGCATATTTTTTCTGTTCATCACATTGAAGATCTCCTGCCATTCCTTTCTGGCCTGCCAAGTTTCCTTTCTGGCCTGCCAAGTTTCAGTAGATAGGTCTGTCACCACTCTGATAGGTTTTCCTGTGTATGTTAGGGCCCTTTTTCCCCTAGCTGCTTTCAAAATTCTCTCTTTGACCTTATATTTTGCCATTTTCACTATGATATGTCATGCAGAAGATCGATTCAAATTATGTCATATGGGAGTTCTGTGTGCCTCTTGTATTTCAACGTTTACTTCCTTCCCCAGGTTGGGGAAGGTTCTCTGCTATAATTTGTTCCAGGACTCCTTCAGCACCTTTCCCTCTCTCTTCATTTTCTGGGATTCCTATGATATGAATATTGTTGCGTTTGACTATATCACTGAGCTCTAGGACTCTTCTTTCATGTTCCTGGATCAGTTTGTCTCTTTTTTTTGGTCAGCTTCTTTTTTTCTATAATGGTGTCTTCTAAATCACTTATTCTCTTTTTGGCCTCTTCAATCCGTGCATTGGACACCTCCAGTGTATTACGTATTTCATTTATCGCATTTTTAAATTCCTCATGCCTATTTTTGTTCTCCATGTTGGTTGTAGCCATAATTTCTTTGAAGTCCTCTATGCTT
Source organism: Proteles cristata cristata (assembly GCA_017311185.1). Classification (NCBI taxonomy): domain Eukaryota; kingdom Metazoa; phylum Chordata; class Mammalia; order Carnivora; family Hyaenidae; genus Proteles; species Proteles cristata. The sequence goes on along the minus strand of JAESUZ010003757.1, from coordinate 302,098 downwards.
TTTGCAAGCCCAGTGATTAATTTTACGATTATTGTTCTAAAATCTTGTTCAGTTATGCTGCTTATACCTGTTTTTAGCAGTTCATTAGCTGTCAATTCTTCTTGGAGATTCTTTGGAGGAGAGCTCTTTTGTTTCGTCATTTTGGTTAGCTTTCTGTCTCTTGTTAGTTTTAAAGACTTGTTATGTACTCTGCACCTGTGAGCGCTGCTGACTCTTTGACTGTCCAGGGCCTATCCTTTCTGAAAGTGTTCTTTGAATGGTATCTCTTGGTCTCTCTTGCTGAGACCTTGGTTATTTTATTTTCCTACTTGTAGTGATATATGGGACTCTCCACCATGTGTACTTTGGCTTGTTTCTTGAGGTAGCCCTGGAGAAGAAAACATACAGACAAACACACAGGCAACAGAGGGACACAAACGTACAAACAAATCCAACTATCACTCTATCCAAGAGGGAAAACTAAAAAGTAATGAGAAAAGACAGAGGAAGGAAGGTGAATGATAGAAAATGAAAATACATAAAAAAGTCAAAAAGAAGAAAAGAAAAGTAAGAATGAAAAAAAACCGATAGACAAATATCAGTCTAAAGCATATAACCAGATTTCCCAGCTACAATTAAATAGCCGGGTGTATGCAGTGCTTGTTGAAGAGCTAGAGAAAGAAAGAGATGATAGGATGGAGATGAGGCAAAATTGGAGATAGAATGAACAGGCAGAAGGGGTAAGAAGCTTTTTTCAAAGAGCTAAAGGGTGGAATATGGTTGGAGAGGTGAGAGAAGAAGGTGGTGTTAGCCAGAGAAACTATCTAGTCTGATTACTCCTGAGAGACTTTGTTACACTGCCATTAACAGTTCTGCTGGTTGCTGCTTCCCTGTTGCTGGGGGTTGAGTGGAGGGTGTGGAAGTGCTGCAGCCTCAGATAGGCTGGGGTCAAGCAGCAATAAACCCAAGTACCTCTGGGGATCGTAGCAACTTCAGGTCCGCAGAGTCCGTGTCCCGTCCCCCCGCCGCAACCGCTTCACCCGCCGCCGCCACTTTAGCAGGCAACTTTCGCTCATGCAGCCGCCTCATGACCCAGCACCAGCGCCACTTCACCGGGTCGCCGCCACCACCGCTTTAGTGGGCCAATGTTGCGCACGCCACTGTGGCTTCACCCGGCGCCGGGACCTCCTCCACAGGCGTTGCTTCTGGTTCTCCGGGCTGCTGCCGCCATGGATGGTGCTGGGCGCATGGCAGTTCAGTTTTTCCTGGGGACTTCTGGGACCAGGGCAACTAGTTTAAAGTCAGCACCCCAGCCAGAGGTAAAAAACACTGTCTTTCCAAGCCGAAGCTTTTTCTCTTCTCCAGGACGGTTCTAGAGCAATCTCAGCTGTTCTTTCCTTTCCCCTGGGCTCGCTGCAGCTCACACCCACTCGCTGGTTTATCACTCACCGCAGCTGCACGCAAGCCGGGTTCTCTCCCCTCCCTCTGTGTCTGTGGTCCCATCCCGCTTTTATCTTCCCCAGATCTCACTCACTCACTTATGAGGTTTCCTTTCCAGTGTACTCTGCCTCTTTCTTTCCCCAAATTCCTGTGGCTCAGTGTCCTACGACGTCAGGCCTTCTCTGTTTGAGAAATGAGTGCAGGCAAAATGTACAGTGCTTTCTACTTCTCCGCCATCTTGCCTCTCTCCCAAGAACTAATGACTTTAAATGACCTAAATGGTTCTGCTCCATTTCATTATCAATTTACTGAGCCAAAAACAATAAACAAAAAATAGTCACCAACATACATCCACCTGAATGATACTTATGAAGATATAACTGTCCTAAGCACTCTGAGGGCATAAGATTATGAAAGGTCACGGACTTTCCAAGGCTTCCAGGCCTACCTATTTTCTTTTCTCTCCAGGATCTTAATGTATTGTTCTCTTTTGAATCTTTTAATCCCATTTAAACACACCCAGTTTTCTCACGTTAAAAATAAAGGACTAAAGCAAAGAAAGAGAAAGAAAGTATTTTAAGTTCTTTTTCCTTCTGAAGAAGCTCCTTCACCGCCAAACTTATCAAAGATATTGGTTACACTTGCTCATACCATTTCCATATGTATGTATGTATATATATGTATGTATAGGACAAAGCATAGTGGATATAGGGTTCAATAATGTCCATGGTTTCAGGCATCCACTGGGGGTCTTTGACATATATCCCTGTGGTTAAGGCTGAGGACTACTGTACCTTCTTAGGCAGTCTCAAACACACCCACATCTTAATTATCATGTATCTTTTTTATGAATAACACTTTTTATTTTATTTTATTTTAAATATTTTATTTTATTTTATTTTCTCTAAATATAATTTATTGTCAAGTTAGCTAACATACAGTGTATACAGTGTGCTCTTGGTTTCAGGAGTAGATTCCATTGATTCATCGCTTACTTACAACACCCAGTGCTCTTCCCAACAAGTGCCCTCCTCAGTGCCCATCACCCATTTTCCCCACCCCACCCTTGCTCCCTCCATGAAGCCTCAGTTTGTCCTCTGTATTTAAGAGTGTCTTATGGTTTGCCTCTCTCTGTATTTGAAACTATTTTGCCCCTTCCCTTCCCCCATGGTCTTCTGTTAAATTTCTCAAATTCCACATATGAGTGAAAACATGTGATATCTGTCTTAATTAAAGTATAGTTGATATATTAGTTTCAGGTGTACAACATAGCGATTCCACAGTTACTCACATTACAAAATGCTCACCACAATAAGTGTAGTTGCCATCTGCCACCATACAAAGTTACTGTAATATTATTGACTATATTCCCTATGCTATACTTCTTATCCCTGGTAATTATTTATTTTATGACTAGAAATGTATACCTCTTAATCCCCTTTACCTAGTGTGTCTATCTGCCACTCTCCCACCCTGGCAAGCAACCACCAGTTTGATCTCTATGTTTATGGGTCTGTTTCTAATGTTTTTTGGTTGGTTTGTTTGTTCTGTTTTTTAGATTCTACATATAAATGAAATTATATGGTATTTGTCTGACTCATTTCATTTAGCTGAATACCCTCTAGGTCTGTTCATATTGTAGCAGCCCTTCAAACAACTCCCAGACTTAATATGAAAGACTCATTTGCTAATTTTAAAGTGTTGTTTTGAGGCATGGTGGGGGGGCTGCCTGGGAGTTTCTCTTCAAGGATGAAGGCTAGTGGGCACCATCTTCCTGCTTTCCTTCTGCCTTGCTAAAGTCAGTAGGCACCACCTTTTTCTTTTCCTTTTTTTTCTTTTTCTTTTATTTTCTTTAATATTCTTCTTTTTTCTTTTTCTTTCTTTTTTCCCTTTAAAAAATTCTTTCTTATTCAGCAAATGCCATCTTTGCATGCTCCTCTGCCTTACTGTAGCCATTATCTTTATGCTCCCCACTAAACCTCACTGGTATCTCCCAGAAAGGAATTTATACACTCATCTGGAGCCCTGGTATTTTCAACTGCCACCAGCAGACACCTCCAGGGCTGGCTCTGATGGGGCTTATACTTGTGGTCCTAAAGGACTGTATGTATTTGCATTCCTTAAAAGCTGCTGCTCTGACTGAGGTCCTCCCTTTGGGATACTAACTTGTCTTGGCACACCCTCAACTACTGGGAGCTATTAAAACTAAAATAGGCTGCTTGGACCATCATAAAGGCTTGAGAGAACACCAAAAGCTAAGGTGGTGTTGAATGATAAGTTTCAGCTCTGACACAAGGCCAGCCAGCCTTTCAAGAGACGGAGAGGTGACTATTTCATCTAATGCATATAAACCAACACAGAAAGTCAAGCAAATGAAGAAACAGAGAAATATGTTCCAAACAAAGGAACAAGATAAAATGTCAGGGAAAAAAAAATGGAGATAAGTAATTTACGTGGTAAAGAGTTTAAGGTAGTGGTCATATTTAGGCTTACTGAACTTAGGAGAATGGATGAACACAGCATGAACTTCAGGAGAGAGAATATATAAGAAAGTATGAAACAGCAGTCACAGAGCTGAATAATATGGTAAATGAACTGAAAGATATACTGGCGGGGTTTTACAGTGGGCTGGATGAAGCCGAAAAAAGGATCAGGGCAGAGGAGCTCACCCAATCAGAGCAGCAAAAAGATAAAAGAATGAAAAATGGTGATGATAGACTAAGAGACTTAGGGAGTAACATCAAGTGGACCAACATTGCATCGTAGAGGTCCCAGAGGAAAAGAGACAAAAAGAGGCAGAAAGTTTATTTGAAGAAATAATGTCTAACCTGGGAAGGGGAACAGACATCCAGTTCCCAGAAACCCAGGTAGTTCCATAGGGAACACATCATCTATTCCCCCCAATTCAGTTTATCTATGGTGTCTTATATTTCAGTAAATGGCACCCAACTCCAATCAACTGAACAAATCGGAAACTCAGGGATTGTCCTTGCCACCCAGTGTTTGCTCATCCTCCATATCCAATCACAAAGAGTTGTTCATGTTACCTTCTGAATATCTCAGTCAATTTCTTTTTATCTCCCTTCTTGCCGCCATAGTTTAATCTACACTCACTCTCACCTAGACTATTGTAACAGCCCATTACCTGACCACCTCATACCCTCCATCCAGTTGTCTGTTTTGTTGGCAAATTTCTGTTTAATTTAATCTAAATATGAGCATGCGATTTCCCATCTTAAAAGCCTGTCAATGAATTTCAATTGCTCTAAAGATCAGGACCAAAATTTGTATTCTATGTATAATGTGACCCCCGTCCCTCTTTTCCAGCCTCATTTCTCAATGCTCATCCCTCATGGGAGTGACTGTCAGACCTTGGGTCACTTTGGCCTTCTTCCAGTTCCCAGAGGATGGCATGTTCAGTCCTTGCTCAAAGCACTTGCATAGCATTTTTTCTCTCCCAAATACACTTTTCTTCTCCCCATGTTTACCTAGTTAATTCCTTCCCTTCCTGAAGATTTTAATTCAAGCATCACTTTCTCAGTGAGGCATTCCCAGAACTACCAGCCCAGGTCAGGACCATCTATGAGACATTATTTCAGACTCTTGTATCATTCTTTCCCACCACTTCTCATGGCTCATAATTCAATGTTGAATCCCTCTGTCTTCTCAACTTGACTGTAAACTCCATGAGAGCAGAAACAGCTTCAATGTTTCTATCACTAGTGTAGCCCAAGCACCAGGCACAGCAGTTGAAACAAAACAGATGCTGAATAAATAAACAAGTCAGTAATGGTGTTTTATTGTGCAAGGCAGGCAATAAGAGGTAAAGAAAGATATTAATTTTATGCCTCATGCAATGTAATGAATATAAAAGGACTCAGAGGAGGAAAAAATCAATATAAATGAATTCTCCAGTGACATATTTATGAACCTTTTAGGAATTGGACCAAAAGGTGGTTGGGAAAGGGTATGTAACTCTCTGCCACATCCTCTGCGGTGCTGACAGATTTAATCTGGAAAGATAAACCTCCCAATAATGGATTCTTTAAAAAAAAAAAACTGAAAGAAATAGAATAAGAGTTTATGATTTATGAGACAATTGGCTTTATTATATTAAGGAACTGTTTTGTTTGATAAAAGAATTGTGGTTATATTTTAATAGAGAGTATTTCTCTTTTAGAGATCTAAATTTTTTTAGTGTTTTATTTATTTTTGAGAGAGAGAGAGAGACAGCGTGAGCAAAGGAGGGTCAGAGAGAGAGTGAGATACAGAATGTGAAGCAGGTTCCAGGCTCTGAGCTAGCTGTCAGCACAGAGCCCGATACAGAGCTCGAACCTATGAGCCCTGAGATCATGACCTGAGCTGAAGTTGGACGCTCAACAGACTGAGCCACCCAGGAGTCCCAATAAATAACTTTAAAAAAATAAACAAAAATAAAATCACACAAGAATATAGTATTAAAAAATACAACTCTAGGCAAATATCATTCTTGAATACATTTGGAAAGTCCTAGATATAATATTAACAAATTGCATATATTAAAGAATAATACATGAATAAGTAAGGTTTACTCCAGGTAAACAAAGTCAGTTCAACATTAGGAAATCATTCTATATAATTTACCGCACTGAAAGATTAAAAGAAAAAGGCATTTCATGAGTACCTGGGTGGCTCAGTTGGTTAAGCATCCAACTTTTTTATTTTTTATTATTTTTTTAATGTTTATTTTTGAGAAAGACAGAGTGCAAGAGGGGCAGGGGGAGAGAGAGAGGGAGACACAGAATCTGAAGCAGGCTTCAGGCTCTGAGCTGTGAGCACAGAGCCTGATGCAGGGCTCGAACCCACAGACTGTGAGATCATGACCTGAGATGAAGTCAGACATTTAACCCACTGAGCCACCCAGGTGCCCCAAGCGTCCAACTCTTGATTTCAGTTTAGGTCATGACCTCATGGTCATGAGATCGAGTCCCAAGTCAGGCTCTATGCTCAGAGCATGGAGACTGCTTGGGATCCTCTCTCTCCCTCTCCCTCTCTGCCCCTCCTTCACTGGTGCACATTCTCTCTCTTTCTCTCTCTCTCTCTCAAAATAAATAAAGAAACTGAAGGAAAAAACCAAAAAAAAAAAAAGAAAGAAAAAGCCATTTCACTAGCTACTAAAAAAGTGTTTTAGAAAAGTCAATGCCCATTCATGTTTTAAAAACAGAAATGCATAGCAAACCAGAACATAAAAATCAGTTTACAATGTATCAGAACAGAGAGTAGTTACACCGTGGTAGTGAACACAGCATAACGTATAGACTTTTCAAATCCCTGAATTGTACACCTGAAACTAAGGCGTCTCAACTATACTCAAAAAAATCAATTTACACTTTTTACCCTATCTTGTCCTGAATTCCATAAATATTCAAGATCATCTATGTGTTGAATCCTTCTGTTAGGGAGGGTGGGAAATTCTCAGGGCCAGAACAGGCCAATGCAACTTAGCAGTGAGGGACAGTGAAAAGAACAAAACTCATCAGAGGTAAAGACGGAGGGTGACGCTATCTCTTACTTGAAAGAGGGCAGAGCAAGAGGAGGAAAGAAAGACAGGCACCTGCTCCACTCCCTAGGGTGTAAGACCAAGCCCAAGGTTCTTTTGTATATAACTTATTATCTTTAATTAAAGAATAGTTGACATATAATACTTTATATTTTTTCCATTTTTTTTTCATTTTAGAGAGAGAGAGAGAGAGAACTAGGGAGAAGGGCAGAGGGAGAGAAAATCTTAACAGCTTCCACGCTCAGCACAGAGCCCGATGTGGGTCTTGATCGCACAACACTGGGATCATGGCCTGAGCCCAAGAGTCAACCGACTGAGCCACCCAGGCACCCCTCTATTTTTAATTTTGGAGTAACTTCCTTACTATTTTCCATAGTGTCTGCAACAATTTACATTCCCTTCAATGGTGCACAAAGGTTCCCTTTTCTCCCTATCCTTGCCAACACTTGTTACTTGTCTTTTTTACGCTATCCATTCTGACAGGTCAAAGTGATATCTCATGGTGATTTTGATTTCCTTCAGGACTAGTGATGTTGAGCATCTTTTTTTTATATCTTTTAGCCATCTAAATGTCTTCTTTGGGAAAGTTCTTATTCAGGTCTTCCACTAATCTTTAAATCAGATTGTTTTTTGGTGTTGAGTTGTATGAGTTCTTTATATATTTTGGTTATTAACCATTTATCAGATATATCATTTGCAAATATCTTCTCCCATTCAGTAGACTGCCTTTTCATTTTGCTTATAGTTTCCTTCACTCTGCAAAAGCTTTTTATGTTGGTGTAGTCTCCATAGTTTATTTTTGCTTTTGTTTCCTTTGCTTTAGGAGACAGATCCAGAAAAGGCTGGAGCTATTAATTCTTCCAGCAAAAGCCTTTGCTAAGGCTGATGTCCAAGAGATAACTGCTTAAATTTTCTTCTTAGAGTTTTATGGTTTCAGATCTAACACTTAGGTCTTTAATCCATTTTGAGTTTATGTTTCGTGTATGGTATAAGAAAGTGGTCCAGTTTCATTTTTTTACTTGTAGCTGGCCAGTTTTCCCAGCACCAATTGTTGAAGAGACTGTTTTTTTTTTTTTTTCCCACTGCATATTCTTAACTTCATTGTCATAGGTTCAATGACCTTATAAGTGTGGATTTATTTTTGGGCTCTCTGTTTTGTTTTATTAATCTATGCATCTATTTCGGTCTAATACTATACTGTTTTGAGTACTACAGCTTGATTGTATAGCTTGAAATCTGGAATTGTGATGCCACCATGCTTTGTTCTTTCTTGAGGTTATTTTGGCTTTTCATGCCCTTTGTGACTCCATACAAATTTTAGGGGTATTTGTTTTAGCTCTGTGAAAAATTCTATGGTATTTTGTTTGTTTGTTTGTTTGTTTTACAAATAGTTTATTCTATTGGTATTTTGATAGGGATTGCATTGAATATATATTCGCTTTGGGTTGCATGGACATTTTAAAATATTAATTCTTCCAACCCATGAGCATGGAATATCTTTTCATTCATGTGTGTCTTCTTCCATTTTTTTCATCAGTGTGTTATAGTTTTCAGAGTAAAGGTCTTTCACTTCTTTGGTCAAATTTATTCCTAGGTATTATTTTTTGTACAATTGTAAATGGGATTGTTTTCTTTATTTTTGTTTCCGATAGCTTGTTATTAGTATATAGAAACACAAAAGATTTGTATTTTGATTTTTATTCTGCAACTTTACTGAATTCTTTTATTACTTCTAATAGTTTTTTATTACACTTTTTATAGTTATCTATATGTAATATTACATAATCTGCAAGTAGTGACAGTTTTACTTCTTCCTTAAAAGTTTGGGTGACTTTTATTTCTTTTCACTGTCTGATTGCCTAACTAGGATTTCCAGTAGTATGTTGACTAAAAGTGCTGAGAGTAGACATCCTTGTATTGTTCCTGATCTTAGAGGAAAATTTTTCAGCTTTTCACCATTGAATATGATGTTATTTGTGAGTTTGTCATATATGGCTTTTATTATGTTGAGGTATATTCCCTCTGTACCAAGGTTGTTGAAATTTTTATTACAAATTGATGCTGAATTTTGTCAAGTGCTTTTTCTGCATCGAAGAGATGATCATATGATTTTAATAATTCATTTTGTTCATGTGGTTTATCACATTTTTAATTTGGCGATATTGAACCATTCTTGCATCCCTAAAACAAATCCCACCTGATTTCAGTGAATGATGCTTCTAATGTATTATTGAATTTGGTTTCTCAATATTTTAAATATTGAGTACTTTTGCATCTATTTTAATCAAGGATATTAGCCTCTTATTTTCTCTTTTAGTGCTATCTCTGTTTTTAGCAGCAGGGTTATGCTAGCCTTAAAAGAAATTTGAAATTATCCCTCCCTTACAGTTTTTTGGAATAGTTTGAGAAGGAAAAGTATTAAATCTTCTTTAAATGTTTGTAAAGCCATCTGGTATTTGGACTTTTGTTTATTGGTAGTATTTTGATGACCAATTCAGTTTCATTGCTCGTTATCCATCTGTTCAAATTTTCTATTTCCCTGATTCAATCTTAGAAGATTGTATGTTTCTAGAACTTTATCCAATTCTTCTAGGTTGTCCAATTTGTTAGCATATAATTTTTCACTGTAGTCTCATAACCCTTTATATTTTTATAGTGTGAGTTGTACCTTCTCTTTTTCTGCTTTTATTTAAGTCCTCTCTTTTTTCTTGATGAATCTGACTAAAGATATATAAATTTTGTTTACTTTTTCAAAGAATCATCTCTTACTTTTATTGATATTTTTTGAGTTTCTATTTCATTTATTTCTGCTCTGATCTTTAGTATTTTTTCCTTCTACTAACTTCAGGTTTGTTTGTTCTTTTTTTTTCTATTTTCTTTCAGTATATGGCAGATTGTTTATCTGAGATTTCTCTTGTTTCTTGAGGTAGGCCTGTGTCACTATAAATGTTCCTCTTAAAATTGCTTCTACTGAATCCCAAAGTTTTGGAACATTTATGTTTTTATTTTCATTTGTCTCCAGGTATATTTTATTTCTTTTTTGATTTCTTCATTGACCCATTTGCTGTTTAGCTTCTCTGTGTTTGTGGGATGTTTTTAGATTTTAAAATTGTAATTGATTTCTAGTTTTGTATCCTTATGATTGGAAAAGATTCTTGAAAAGATTTCAATCTTTTTGAATTTATTGAGACTTGTTTTGTGTGGCTTAATATGTCACCTATTGTGGAGACTATTCCCTGTGTACTTCTAAGAAATGTAGATTCTATTGTTTTGGGATGGAATGTCCTGTATATGTGTTAAGTCCATCTGGTCTAATGTGTTGTTCAAAGTCACTATTGCCCTACTGATTCCCCGTGATAGTTGTTTAGTTAAAAAAATTAAAAATTAAAAAATAATACATAAATGATCAACAAATTATATAGATTGAATTTATTGCATAAATTTCCAGTTCACTATCTTTATATCTCTGTCAGCCCAGCATTTATCACATGATAAAAATTATACAGGCTTCAAATTTGTATAAAAATAATTGGAATGAATAAATATAACATGTATAAATTTACTTCCTCTTTGATTTCTAACATATATCTATAAACCAATTAGAATTTAGGACCCATGGAGCATTTATACCCATTTTTGCCTTTCCAAACTACAAAAGTCCTCACATTTCTGTAGATTCATCCACATCAGTAATTATTTTGTATAATTTCATTGTGAGGAACCTTGTGAATTTTCAGCAAATGTAATCTGGCATAGAGCTTTAGAGTCATTCTTAAAACTTGAATATTGTTGGCACATGAAGAACTACACAAGAATATCCAGAATATGGGGATAACATATGTAGAAAAAAAATCTGTTTTCTTCAAGTGAAAACAGAAAGCAATAAATCATAATACCAAAAGCTGAAGAGACAGCTTACAAATGTGTTGCTTCATTCGGAAAATGGTTGATTTCTGTGTCAAGAAGACATGGTTCATATGTCACTGATGTAAAATGAAACTGTTCCCCCTCTCCAATTGCATTGTAACTTGCCTAGCACACTGAAATGGTACCTGTGGAATTTGCACTGTTTTCTGATACTACTCAGAAGGTGCTTTGATTCTAGAAGACAATGCTAACCTTGAAGTATTAATATGTAAACTATTTTTTCAGAGAGAAACTGCTATATACAGATAGCAGAATCCCATTGTCAAGTCAGGTTTATTTCACATTGCAATTTATTGAATTTTCCCTTAAAGTGACCAAACTTGAAATTTCTTGTGAGCTTTATTGTTGTTTCAAAGGTCTTTATAGCTTAATCAGCATTGAGCAAGCAATTGATGGAACTATTTCTGGACCAGCTCTAGGACCATGGAATTATCCTTAAAATATTTTTATATGAAGTACATAATGGCCTTGTTGGTGCTTCTCTCTTCATTTGCAATATACATTTACTTTCAAAATAAGAAAATATTGATAATAAATGTCCAACTTATTAATGTCTATTTAGAATTTGGCCATTTTCTAAATATGCATTTTATTCCCTTGCTTATGCCCACTAAAATGGACAATAAAGGAAGAAAGTTATACAAGACAAAAATTTCCAAGACCTTGTTTATTTGGAAGAAAAAAAAGATTTATCTATCCCCAACATCTTAATCTGTGTAGGCTTGATTTTTGTAGTCCCAAGGTTTCCTATGACTACAGAAACATAGGGTCAGAAATCATTCTGGAGACAGAAAACCAGACCTGGGCAGAATGGAGCTTGGGGAAGTGAGAACTACAAAGACTGGTCTGAAAACAAATAGCAAGGAAATTCCAGGGAAACAAACAAACAAACCAAACCAAAACGAAACAAAACAAACAAAAAAACAAAGGAATGGATGGGGCACAAATTTATTCCTAAATTTGGAAGCAGTTGGGACCATGTATCCATTTAGCCATCAGGGCATAGGAAGGAGAAATCCAAATAGTCAAAAAACTCAGTAGGCAAGCAGGTAATCTTATAATTGTCTAATAGAAATCCCAAACTTAAACCGTCCAAATTGAGCTTTTAATTTGATCCACTAAATCTCTTTCCAAAGTTGTCCACAACTCTGGAATGAAACCAGAGAATTTAGTTTCTGTAGTTAAAGTCAAAACCGGAGTATCATTGATCCCACTCTTCTCCATATAGTTCTCATGAATCTCCTCCTACTCTCCCACATACCTTATTTCTCAACAAGTCCTGTTAACTTTCTAAATATCTCTGACCCTTTTTCCTCTTTCCACTGCTGCCCTCTTAATCCAAGCCACTATCATCTCTCACATGGACTACAGTGGTCACTTAGCTGCTTTCCACTCTTACTCTCATATCCTTTATAGTCTCTTCGGCATATACAGACATATTTTTTATGTTTATTTATTTTTGAGAGAGAGCCAGGGGGAGGGGCAGAGAGAGACGGAGACAGAGAATCCCAAGCAGGCTCTGGGAGATCAGCGCAAAGACCTATGTGGGGCTCGAATGCATGAACTGAGAGATCATGACCCAAGCTGAAATCAAGAGTAGGATGCTTAACTCACTGAGCAACCCAGGTGCCCCCCAGCAGCCGTACTCAGGCCAAGTTGATGAACAGAGTTAGAGCAGCCAATTTAGACCACAGGATCAGAGACTTGCACTGAAGATAACAAAGCAGGAGGACAGAGAAAGAGCATGAATTCTGAAGGCGTTTTAACATTTCTGTACCGCTTATTCTTGGAGAAAGAAGTAAACTTAAATTTTATTTAGGGCACTGTTTCTTTGGTTTCTGGTGCAACTAGCTAAGTCTGACTGCATCCTAATACAGACTCTATATGGAATAATGTTCTCTAACAAGGGATATATATATATATATACACATGTATATATAAATATATATGTACATATATATATATATATATTTACTGGCATAAAACAATACACATATTGTCTCATAACTTCCTTGGGTCAGGAGTCCAGACACCACTTGGATGGGTCAGGTATTTAGGAGCTCATACATTTTTTTAAAATAGTTTATTGTCAAGTTGGTTTCCATATAAAATCCAGTGCTCATCCCCATAAGTGCCCTCCATGCCTATCATCCCCTTCCCCTCACCCCCACCCCCATTAGCCCTCAGTTTGTTCTCAGCATTCAAGAGTCTCTCATGGTTTGCCTCCTCCCTCTCCCCCACTGTTTTCCCCCTTTCCCTCCCCCATGGTCCTCCGTTAAGTTCCTCCTAATCCTCCTATATGTGCAAACGTATGGTAGCTGTCCTTCTCTGCCTGACTTATTTTGTTCAGCATAACACCCTCAAGTTCCATCCATGTTGCTACACACGGCCAGATTTCATTCTTCCTGAATGAAATTGCCATGTAGTATTCCATGGTATAGATAAACCACATCTGCTTGATCCATTCGTCAGTTGATGACACTTAGGCTCTTTCCATGTTTTGGCTATTGTTGAGAGTGCTGCTATGAACATTGGGGTACAAGTGCCCCTATGCATCAGCTCTCCTATATCCCTTGGGTAAATTCCTAACAGTGCTATTGCTGGGTCACAGGGGAGTTCTATTGTTAATTTTTTGAGGAAACTCCACACTGTTTTCCAGAGGGGCCACACTACTTTACACTCCCACCAACAGTGTAGGAGGCTGCCCGTTTCTCCACATCCTCACCGGGATCTAGAGTCCTCTGATTTGCTCATTTTAGCCACTCTGACCAGCGTGAGATGGTATCTCAGTGTGGTTTTGATTTGTATTTCCAAGGGACATACTTTTAAAAAGGTAAAGCCTGTCCCATGTTTCTCTGCCTTCCATGGTGGTCCTCACAAATAGGGCCCCATCACTAAGAAGGTTACAGGTTGAGGTGTAGGAACAGCAAGTGATTCGGGATGGGATGTTGGCAGAGCAAGGCTAACTACACCATTTCTGAGGGGACATGAAGGAGGGAAAACTGATTTCTTGGGTTTCCCCATAAGATTGTTTGCTTCTAAAAGGCAGAGTTTTTATCATTTAAACTCTTGTAGGTCCAAGACGATCTTGAGCATTAGTAGGTGCTTATGAAACAATGAAATTCAGTAATGCCTTTCTGAAAGCCCTTGGAGCCCAACCTGAGCTTGACCTCCCTCTTTATCAGTGAAAATTATGACATTTTAACTCAATTTGTTTAATATTAAACCTCTGTGTAAAATGTGTTGCACTGTTTTGCTTATTTTCCAGCTAGGATACTACTACATGGACTTAGGTGCTTAATAAATACTTTGGGATGCCAGTCATAATAAGTTTTTGAACAGAAGCTCCCATTAATTTTTAAAAGTCTAAGCATTAATACATGAAAAAGTCTCTAGACGGTACTTAAAAACTATGATCAACAACACAAGAGCCAATACTGTATTAGATTCAGCATAATGATACAATGGGCACATGGCATAAGATTACCGTGAAACTAGTTGAATAAATGTCTATGAGAATAAGTCAATATTTTGTGCTCACTCCTCGGAGATTTTAATGATCACACTAGAAAAAAAAAAGTGCGAACATGCTTGCTAGCCCACACACATTTTTCTGAGCCTGGTCCACATAATCTTTTGTTGCTTTACTGTAGCAAAACTAGGGGCAGGGGGCCAGGAAGGATGGGGGTTTGGGGGAAAAGTGGCAGAGATAAGACTCATTCTACATGTTCTACTCAGGTTGATTCTGGAATCCCAGGAATGAGGAGGTTATTTACCTGGTAACAAAGAGACCTAAAAGGCTACATCTAGAAGCAGATTGCTTTATGTAGACAGAGAATCAATTCACTCTGAAATGGACCTCTGAGGCATCTGGGCTCCTAGCTGATAGTGATACTATAATTATTGCTCCTTCCCATGCAGTGGATATTCCTAACCCCCTTCTTTCCTGTGGGTAGAGCTTTCCTCTCATTTCTACAAATGGAGTAGGCCAGCACTCACACTGCTTTATCCTCCCTTACAGCTAGAGCATGGGCAAACATCCCACTGTGACCAGCAGGGCCCAAGGGAAGACCTCTGGGGCCTCTGGGAAAAGGTTTTTACATCTAATACACAGAGAGATGTGATCACAACAAAACCCTACTTTCCTTGCTCCTGCGTGTTCTTGTGTGAGGTCATGATAATTAAAGCTGTGGCAGTGTGTGATGTGTGTGACAAAAACATGTATTCAGTACATGGAAGGTCACAGAGGAGAGAAAATGGAAAAGAGCAAGGAATATTGATACCTTGGAGTTACTGGACCCACCTTAGAAAAACCTACCTTAAGACTCCCTTCTGTGGATGAAATTAAACCCCTATTCCTTAAGCTACCTTTAATAGTAGTTGTGTTACCTAGAACCTGAAGCATTCTATCTGAGAAAAGTGAGGGGAGACATTTTTATTAAAACAGGGTGACACATAGGGGAACCTCGGTGGCTCAGTCAGTTAAGCATCCAACTCTTGATTTTGGCTCAGGTCATGATCTCATGGTGTGAGTTTGTGCCCCACATTGGGCTCTGAGCTGACAGCACAGAGATTGCTTGGAATTCTCTCTCCCCCAACCCCTCTCTGCCCCTCCTCTGCTTTCACTATCTTTCTCGGAACAAATAAATAAACTTAAAAAAAAATGGATGGTACATTCAAATATATTCTAGGTAAGCCCTTGAGAAGTTGTCCTAAGTATCTGAGATGAGAGAACTATACAGGCCAGAATTCTTTTTAAGGGTGTATTATGAGCTATAATCACTGGTGGTCCAAGAGCCTCAGCACTACAGTTTACAGAAGTACAAAGCCACCATTTGGACACATGTTCAGGACATGTGGCCGCCAAGTGATGACAAGTGGGCTAGAAGTGCCCACCATCAACCAGAGCAAAGAGCAGACGAAGGACCCCAAAATGCAAGAGTAACCAGGGGATTGAAGCGAGTCTCTTTGAAACCTTAAGAAGGGAAGAGCTGGGATAATTTGGAAGGAAAGAGACGATTGTGAGTCCTAAACCATTTTGTTTGTTTTACAAGTTCTTGATTATCCTACAAGGTTGGTGTGCCCTCGAGAAACAAAAGAAAATCTAGAACAATTTTTAGGTGAGAGTCTATAGTATCATAGGTGTGGCTCAGCAAAACAGAACACTTCAAAAGTCTTGGCAAGCACCACGAGCTTTAATTAAATTGGATTATTTTAATTCAGTAGTATTACAGACATACTGCTTAGCTTTGGGGATGGTACCCGTGTTCATTCTTACTGAGTTTGGATGGATTTGAAGAGATTAATATCCTTATATGAAGTTTATAGCATGAAGTATCTATGGGAAATCCAGTCCATGTGCCCACTCAGAATGCTGAATTTCAGAGAAGGCCATAGGGATTCTCTATGCATGAAGAGCCCCCTTCCCTCTGAAAAATAGGGGAAAGCTCTTTGGGGCTAAAGTTGGCCTCAGGATAGTATGATTAATACCCATGGATAAAGATGGGAAAAGGCAAGAAAACCAGTCTGGGGCTCCTAGAGGGATAGTCGGTTGAGCATCTGACTCTTGATTTCAGCTTAGGTCATGATCTTGCAGGTCATAAGATCAAGCCCCAAGTAAGGCCTGGAGCCTGCTTGGGATTCTCTCTCTTTCTCTCTCTCCTTTTTCTCTCTTTCTCTCTCCTCCCCCCCTCAAAATAAATAAACTTAAAAAAGAAGAAGAAGAAAACCAGTCTTATATCAAGGAAATGAAATCCTCAGTTATAAGTTAGGAAAGACAAGGAAAATAGTAAGTTTCACCAGTCTGAGTGTCGCCCACTTCGGCTTCATCCTAAGTATTAATTCCCAAGAAAAATTGAGTCTTATATGCCAGTTATACTTTTCTAAAATCCATTAGAAATAAATACATATTTGTTGAAATGAGAAACATTTATCTGAGTACCTCTGACACACATTTCATATATCATCAGTGATAAGCAAACCACACTTAGGAAAACACTGCAATAAAAAATCCTGACAGTTTTTATAGTTCTTATGGTCTCTTTCTCTCAGTCATTGAGTCCTAAGGTGACCATCAGAAAAATGCATAAGTACTTATGACCCCCAGATCCTCATTCATAGCATCATAACATATGCACATTTGCCTTACTTTTATTTATTTAAAAAAATTTTAATGCTTATTTTATTTTTATTTTTTTAATGTTTTTTTTTAAAATTCATTTCTGAGAGAGGGAGAGAGACAGCGTGAGCAGGGGAGGGTCATAGATAAAAGGAGACACAGAATCTGAAGCAGGCTCCAGGCTCTGAGCTAGCTGTCAGCATAGAGCCTGACGCGGGGCTCGAACCCACGAACGGTGTGGTCATGACCTGAGCTGAAGTCTGATGCTCAACTGACTGAGCCACTCAGATGCTTCTTATTTTATTTTTTGAGAGAGAGAGAGAGAGAGAGAGAGAGAGAGAGAGAGAGAGCGCATGAGTAGGGGAGGGGCAGAAAGAAAGGGAGACACAGAACCCAAAGCAGCCTCCAGGCTCTGAGCTGTCAGCATGGAGCACGACACGGGGCTCCAACTCATGAACTATGAGATCATGACCTGAGCCAAAATCAGACGTTTGATCATGACCTGAGCCAAAATCAGACGTTTAATCGACTGAGTCATCCAGGTATCCATTACTTTTATTTTTTAAATTTTATTTATTTATTTTGATAGAGAGAATTCCAACCAGGATCCACACTGTGAGCAGGATTCCAGTCCATGAATCATGACCTGAGTTGCAATCAAGGGTCGGATGCTTCACCGACTGAGTTACCCAGGGCTGGCCCCTGTCTTACTTTTAAAGATAAATTCAAACCTTTTATTTTTGCTCTCTACCATTATTTCCCACTTTATTTGTTTGGAATTAGAAAAATTTATGTTTGGATATAATGGGAAACAAAAACACAACTAATAAAGAAGGGAAAATTGATGCTGCATACATAGATTGGGAAACTTCTAGCAGGATATGACATATGAAAAGGGCTTAACATCAGAGGGATGATTAACCCAGCTTGCCCAGGTTTAGAGTGGGTGTAGCAGACCACAGGACATTTGCAATGGAATGACTGTGCACAATCCATGTATGTGTCCTAATCCTTCCTGTATGTGGGTTATATTTACTCTGTCACTTCTGTACTTTTCAGAAGAAGACTCAGCAGTTTTCTGTGTGTCTCTGTGTGACGTCAGTGGACCCAGAAGACTGAGTCATTAAAGGGTGGGTAGCACTGATAATCTGACCCCTAACCCACATCTTAGGAGGATCCTTTTCTTTAGGAAATCACAACTCGGGGTGGTTCCCAAAGGGCCAAGGAAGTTTGAATTTAAAAAGGTCTAAGTTTAATTAGAAAGTTTTTCTTTTGTCTTTGTGACAATTGTTGATGCTTGGTAAAGCTGGAGAAAGTGATAAAGGGTGACGGTTAGGACTACTGTCAGGAGTTGTAAATGGATGAATCCCACACCTACTTCTCTGTTTTGTTTCCTTTTCCTGTTTTTGTATTGTTTTTGTTTTGACAGTGTTTGACAGTGTTTCTTACTGAAGTGAAACCAGGTCAGACTGGAATATCTGAGGCAACTTTTAAATACAAACATGTACCAAAGTCTGTCTGGAAGAGTGTGTGGAAACAGGGGTGGTGTAGTAACACCCACTGCCCGATCAAATGTATGAGTGGCAGGCTTTCACAGCACTCCGAGGGATATAAATAAGGAGTTGGATATCCAATTTACCCTGCTTGACTGGCTGTTTGGTAGGTATGGTAGATTAATCCAAGTCTTTGAATAAAGTAAGGGGCCCCAAACAAGTCTGTATTGACATTATTTGTCGTGTGTGGGTACTCATGAGAGTTTCTCAAACTTTTACATGCTACTAGACAAACATACTAAATGCTAGCTGTTATGTTGTCTTTCAAGGGAGGCTATTTCAAAACAAATCTAAACTTTGTATTTGGTTAATAATTTATTGGTTCTAAACCCCAATCAATTCCAATTTGGTTCTGCATTAAGCATGTATGTAGTTACACACAGAGTGTGCCTGATTCTATCTTAGGCAAGTGGTGATTTTCTATTGCTAAAGTAACTTCTTTTCCTCTGGAGATTACTGTGATGGTTTAAGTCAGTAATAATGTGTGTAGGCCTTGTGACTTTCTATATTTAACTAGCAATGTCAGTGCAATATTAACATTTTTGCGTGTCCTGATATTAAACTTTTTCACCTTAAAAATGCAAGTGCAGGGGCACCTGGGTGGCTTGGTCGGTTGAGCATCCGACTTTCGCTTGGGTCACGATCTCGTGGTTCGTGGGTTCGAGCCCCGCATCGGGCTCTGTGCTGACTGCCAGTTCAGAGCCTGGAGCCTGTTTCAGAGTCTGTGTCTGCCTCTCTCTCTGACCCTCCCCTGCTCACACTGTCTCTCTCTCTCTCTCCTATAAATGAATAAAAAACATTAAAAAAAAAATGCAAGTGCAATGCCAAGATGGTAGGATCAAATTTTACTTTGCCTCAAAAAAAAATGCTACGTTAAACAAAGACCATTTTGTAAACAGAAACCTATTTTTTCCCTGCATAAGACAGCCTAGAACAATGGTCAGTTATACATACATGGATTCCAGGAAGCTAAGCCAAAAGAATTTGTCATTTAAGTAAAGTAGGTTATGAAAATTTTTGAATGAAGAAAACAAGCCCCAAATTAAGAAAGGCATAAAGATCCTCCTTTGAATCTCACTGCTTGACTTAAAATTTCCCAAAATAAAAAAATTTATAAATAATTTACATACTTAAATGTTTTGAAAAGTAATTTTCCCCAGTAAACACAGGGGAAAAAAAACAAAAAAAGCCTGTTTTTAACCTTGTTGCTGAAAATTACTCTAAACGTATTATTATTCACTACCCTGGTGTGTGTATTTATTGTCACTTACTACCTTGGAATCTCACCACTTCCATGATCTTTGCCTGTATGGACTCTGTAGATGGAGGTGACTGTCAAGAACCCGTGCTTACTCCAAGGCCATAGTCTGAACCGAAGTTAACTTTTAATTGAAGAGGTCTCCGTTTCCTTGTGATGAATCTCTCAATTCACAATGTATGTATCCCTTTCCACTCCCACTTCCCAGGTAAAATGAGAGATCTTCACAAACTTGATAGTCTGTTAAATTCCTGTACCAGTTTTCATTGAACCGTACCCTCCACGGCTACTTGTATCTTGTAAAACCTAAATCTCAGAATTAAAAAAAAAAAAAAAGAATAAAAGGCAGTAGCACCAGCTACTGACCATGTGGACAAAGGAAATCTCTTTCACGTAAAAATGCAACCCCGAATGGGAACTGCGCAAGTGGATGGCATGCACTTAGGTGAAGTCATCTGACGTCGTTTCCCTTGCTTCTTATTTGGAGGTTGCCCAACCATTTCCCAAGATTTAACGATTCTAACAATGATGAAAGTCAGTTTTGCACCGTGTCAAAATCCTGGCCCGTTGCCGTTTATTTCTCGGCACTATTAGATTCAATTAGGTATGAGGACTGAATTCAACCCCCGCCTTCCGGCGCAGGGTATTTTCTCCGGGAAAGTCAAAACATCGCTCAAAGGATCAAAGAGCGCAGTCACATAGGCGAAGGAAAGCGAAGTCGATTTAGCAAAGTAAAGGGGCCCCTCAGACCTTATTCTTCACCGCAGCTCTTGGGATTTTAAAGAGCGGGTTAGAAGGACCAGGAGGAACAAGAAGGATGGAGGCAAAAGGTTCGCCCCTCAATCCAAGCCGGAGACAAAGGTAACTGCGCGGGGGGAGGGATGGGAAGACCGGCGGAGGGAGGCTCCTCGGCCCCCAGCCGGGTGGCGTGACTTCTGGAAGACTCAGAAAACGGGCCAGGACTGGGAAGGACGGGAAGGTGTCAGCTGGGCGAGCGAGCCGGGTAATCGCAGGAGGGGTGAGGCTGGGAATTACCCCTCCCCCGTCACGCCGGGAAATGAAACCGGGGGAGGAACACAAATCCCCCGCCGGACTGCCCCGCAGCCGCGTTTCCCGGAGCCGGCGTGCGGGAGAAAGAGCGCGTGCCTCACGTCCTCTCCGCCCAGCCCCGCCCCCAGGCGCTGCGCACGCGCGGCCGCGCCCCGCCCCTCGCGTCTGCTCCGGGGTGACGGAGCGGGGGCGGTGAGCCGAGGTGAGGAGTCGGTCGGAGTCCCTAGGCTGAGAACGCGAGAGCCGCCGCTGCCGCCACCCCCCGTCGCGTCACGGCTCCCGGGCCCGCCCTCCTGTGGCCCCTCCTCCCCACTCCGCTTCCCCCTCTTCTCCCCCGCCCCTCCGACCGAGCGGTGACTTAAGCAACGGAGAGCGGTGAAGCTCATTTTTCTCCTTCCTCGCAGCCGCGCCGGTCAGCTCGCGGCGCGTGGCCCTCACACTCCCGCCCGAGATGAATGCTGCGGCAGACGCCGAGTTTAACATTCTCCTAGCTACTGACTCCTACAAGGTAGAGGTTCGGGACGAGGGCAGGTGAAGGGGGAGGAGAGGGCACGTTTGGGACGAGCGCGGGGCTGTGGGGCGGGGGACGGCCGGTCTGGGGTCGTGGCGCAGCGCGACCCCGAGGGAAGGAGCGGGTGAGAGGAGGTAGCGGCGGGATGAGGCAGGTGAAGCTAGCGCCGCAGTGGGGAGGAGGTGGATGGAGGAGGGATGGAGGGATGGACGGCAGGAGGCGGGGCTTTGGGGTGCGTGGTTGGGGGGGGCGCGGCGAGGGGCTGAGGCGGGCCCCTGCCGGAGCCGCCCGCCTGCCCGCCGCTGGGCTCGGGGCTCCGACGGTTGTGGCGGGACGAGGGAGGCCTGGGCGTCACCGGCCGAGCGCACGCCTTCCCCAGGAGCGCGGCCCTTTGGCCTTGGCCGGGTGGGATTGGGCCGGCCTGGGCGAGGGCTCGGCCGAGGAGCGGGTCAGTTAGGTAACGGCCCCAGGGGCTCGGCCCTGGAGAAAGGGACTGGGGTTGGAGATGTGGGTTTTCCCCGCCAAGCGGAATCGAGTGCACTCCCCCCTTGCTGAGCAGGTACGTCCCTTCCCGAGGAAGAGGTGGGCGAGGACCTAGTAGGGGTGCCGCAGCAGCCAGCCACGTTCCTCTGCCTGTGGCCGGGGTGTGGAGGACACCTATCTGCTGTCGGCAAACGTGCTGGATTCCCCTGTCCCACTCCACTGGGCTTCGTTTCAAACTCCTTTGCGCCCCGTGATCACTCAAGCTCCTTATCCCTGTTGCAAAGGCCGGTCCGCTGCCCTTTGTAATGGAATACATTAGGGCCACTACAGGATTTCTTTGAGAAGGAAAGTGAATCACGAGTTAAATTGTAGTTTTTAACCCTGGAGAACTCAGGGAAGTGGCACAATATTGGACACTTCAGTGTATTGCTGCACCATTAATTTTGTTTGAAACCCACACAAATTAGTAAAGGAAAGAATGATTAAAATGTGGCAAAGTTCTTACCGCTAGTTTCCAAACTACATGAAATAAACTGAACTTTTACTTTGCTAAGCTTTGTTGGCCAACACACTTAAAAGATGAAATGTCAGGCCAGAAAACCCACTTGAACAAAATAAAGTTCAGTTTTTACTTGACAGCATGGTGGTTTGAAATAAAAAGGGAAGGCATAAAATGGTCTCATATTTTTGGTTTTCGTTGTGAGGTGTTGTTTTTTCTTTTGTTTTGTTTTTTTGCTTTTCTTTACTTAAATAATTGGACAAAGTATTTTGGAGAATCTCATTTTACTTAAAGTTCTGTTTGTTCATTTCTTCCCAGTAGCCTTAAGATTCTGCTTATAATTTAGACGGGTACTTATCTAAAGCAGAGACAAATCTCCTTAACAAGTGGTCTTTTAAGTGGAATTTTAAAGTGGAAATCTACACCATTGAAGGAGATCAAAGTGTTACCAACTATGGTTTTTCTAGGCCTTAAAACTTTCACTTGTCTTAGGTCCTAGCATTTTGAGTATCTTTAGTAGTGATTTTAGAATGGTCTCATTCATAGCTTTCTCTTAACTAAATTTTCTTCCCCAATTTTTTCCCTAACTAAATCTTTAAAATGATTTCCAGTTTTTTTCTTTAAAAATTTTTTTTAACAGTTTATTTATTTTTGAGACAGGGAGAGACAGAGCATGAGTCAGGGAGGGTCAGAGAGAGAGGGAGACACAGAATCTGAAACAGGCCCCAGGCTCTGTGGGCTTGGAGCTGTCAGCACAGAGCCTGGATGCGGGGCTGGAACCCAGGAACTGTGAGATCTGACCTGAGCCAAAGTCGGTTAACTGAGCCACCCAGGCGCCCCTCCAATTTTTTTTTTCAATGTAGTAATTTATCATTTGATTGAAAATGGGAAATAGTTGATGGGTCTAACTTTTAAAAACAAAATGAGTGTAAATTTCTTTAGTTTGTAGTTCCTTGAGCCGTTATACATAAGGAATGTAAAATTGCCTTAACATCAGTTTTCTGGGATGCTTTTAATTAGATGAATGAATTAAAGCTTTCTAATCTAGCAGGGAGATATACTGCTATTAATGCACTATTATAATTTGCATCTATTTAATGGTTTATTCCTGCCTATTGTCAAATCAGACTGGTATAATTTATTCTCTAATATGAAGACTTTTTATTTTTTATATGTGTTTTTAATTTTTTATTTTAATTTCAGTTATGTAACATTCAGTGTAGTATTCATTCCAGGTGTACAATACAGTGATTCAACACTTACATAGCATCACCCAGTGCTCATCACAAGTGCCTTCCCTAATCCCCATCGCCTGTTTAACACGTCCCCCCACAAACCTCCCCCTTGGTAACCATGCCTGTACTCCATAATTACGAGTCTGTTTCTTGGTTTGTCACTCTCTTTATTTTCCTCTTTGCTCATTTGTTTTGTTTCTTAAATTCTATTTATGTGTGAAATCATAATATTTGTCTTTGACTAGTTGACGTAGCATTATACTCTCAAGCTCCATCCATGTCTTTGCAAATGGGCCTATTTCCTTCTTTTTTATGGCTGAATAATCCATTTTGCATGTATATGTATACACACAACACACACCTCTTTTTTATTTATCAGTGGAAGAACAGTTGGGCTGCTTCCATATCTTGGCTGCTGTAAATACAGGGGTATATGTATCCCTTTGAATTAGTGTTTTTGTATTTTGTGGGTAAGTACCCAGTAGTAAAATTACTGGATGGTAAGGTAGTTGTATTTTTTTTTTTTTTTTTTTAAATTTCTAGGAGAGAAAGAGAGAGACAGCATGACCAGGGGAAGGTCAGAGAGAGAGGGAGATACAGAGCCTGAAATAGGCTCCAGGCTCTGAGCTGGCAGTCAGCACAGAGTCCGATGCGGGGCTCGAACACACGAACCGCAAGATCATGACCTAAGCGAAAGTCGGACACTTAACCGATTAAGCCACCCAGGCGCCCCAAGGTAGTTGTATTTTTAACTTGTTGAGGAATCTCAATACTGTTTTCCAGATTGGCTGCACCAGTTTGCGTTTCTACCAACAATGCAAAAGTGTTCCTTTATCTCCACATCTTCGCCAACACCTGTTGTTTCTTGTGTTATTGAGTTTAGCCATTTTGACAGGTGAGAGGTGATACTCATTGTAGTTTTGATTTTCATTTCCTGATGGTAATTGATGTTGAGGATCTTTTCATGTATCTTTTGGCCATCTGTATGTCTTTGTTGGAGAATTATCTGTTCATGTCTTCAGTCCATGTTTTAATTGGATTATTATTTGTTTTGTGGGTGTTGAGTTGTAGAAGTTCTTTATATATTTTGGATTCAAACCCTTTATCAGATGTGTCAATTTCAAATATCTTCTCCCATTCGGTAGGTTGTCTTTTAGTTTTGTTGATTGTTTCCTGTGCAGAAGCTTTTTATTTAGATGTAGTCCCAGTAGTTTATTTTTGCTTTTGTTTCCCCTGCCTCAGGAGACATACCTAGAAAGAAGTTGCTACAGCCAAAGAACACTACCTGTGTTCTAGGATGTTTATGGTTTCAGGTCTGACATTTAGATCTTTAATCCCTTTGAATTTATTTTGTGTATGGTGTAAGAAAGTAGTCTAGTTTCATTCTTTTGCTTGTAGCTGGCCAGTTTCCCCAACACTTTGTTGAAGAGACTGTCATTTTCCCATTGGATATTCTTTCCTGCTTTGTTGAAAATTTATTGACATGACGTGGGTTTATTTCTGGGCTTTCTAATCAGATCCATTGATCTGTGTATCTATTTTGTGCCATCTTGTTTTGATTACTACAGCTTTGTAATATGTCTTAAAGTCCAAAGTTATGATACCAGCAGCTTTGCTTTGCTTTTTCAAGATTGCTTTGATTATTTGGGGTTTTTTGTGGTTCCATACAGATTTTAGAATTGTTCTACCTCTGTGAAAAATGCAGTTGACATTTTGATAGAGATTGTATTAAATGTGTAGATTGCTTTGGGTAGTATAGACATTTTAACAATATTTGTTCTTCTAGGTTTTGAACATGGGAGAATGTCTTTCCATTCCTTTGTGTTGTCTTCAGTTTCTTTCATCAGTGTATTATAGTTTTCAGAGTACAGGTCTTTCACCTCTTCAGTTAGATTTGTTCCTAAATGTCTTACTATATTTGCTGCAAATGTAAATGGGAATGTCTTCTTAATTTCTCTTGCTATCGCTGCAGTATTGCTGTATAAAGATTCAAGATTTTCTAGGAGCACCTGGGTGGCTCAGTTGGTTAAGCATCTGACTTCAGCTCAGGTCATGATCTTACAGTTTGTGGGTTCAAGCCAGAGCCTGGAGCCTACTTCGGGTTCTGTGTCTCCCCTTCTCTCTGCCCCTCCCCTGCCCATGCTCAGGCTCTCCCTGTTTCTCAGTAATAAATAAATGTTGAACGATTCTGTTTTCATTTGTTTCCATGTACTTTTTAATCTATTCTTTTATTTCTTGATTTACCCATTCATTGTCATTTAACCTCCCTGTATTTGTCATCTTTCCAGGTTTTTTCATGTGGTTGACTTCTGGTTTCATAGCATTGTGGTCAGAAAAGATGCATAGTGTGGCTTTGATCTTCTTGAATTTGTTGAGGCTTCTTTCGTGGCCTAATATGTGATCTTTTCTAGAGACTGTTCTGTGTGCATTTGAAAAGAATGTATATTCTATTTTAAGATAGAATGTTATGAATATATCTGTTAAATCTATCTGCTCATCTAAATCCATTGTTTCCTTACTGATTTTCTGTTTAGGTGATCTGTCCATGGATGTAAGTAGCGTGTTAAAGTCCCTTACTATTATTGTATTAGTAGCAATTAATTCCTTTATGTTTGTTATTAACTGTTTTATGTATTTAGTATTTCTGTGTTGGGTGCATAAATACAGTTGTTAAATCTTGTTGGATTGTCCCCTTTATTATTATATTCTTTGTCTCTTTTTACAGTTTTTGTTTTACATTTATTTATTTTTGAGAGAGAGACAGAGAGACAGAGAGAAAGCGAGGGAGGGGCAGAGAGTGAGGAGACACAGAATCCAAAGCAGGCTCCAGGCTCTGAGCAAGCTGTCATGCGGGGTTCAGACCCATGAACCTTGAGATCATGACCTGAGCCAAAGTGGGATGCTCAACCAGCTGAGCTACCTAGGAGCACCATGGTTTTTGTTTCAAAGTCTACTTTGTCTGAGAAAAAGTATTGCTATTCCAGCTTTCATTTCACATCCATTTGCATGATAGATGTTTCTTCATCCCCTCACTTTTTAATCTGCCAGTGTCTTTAGATCTAAAAGGAGTCTCTTACAGGCATGATGTAGAAGGGTCTTATTTTTTCTCTATTCTGTCACCCTAATCTTTTGACTGGAGTGTTTAATTAGTTTACATTCAAAGTAATTATTAGAAGATATGTATTCAGTGCCATTTTATTATTTTTTTGTAATTGTTTCTGACGATTTTCTTGAGATTAATTCTTGTCTTTCTGTTTCATGGTTTCCTGGTTTTCTTTAATGATATATTTGGATTTCTTTCTCTGTGTTGCATATTTATTAGTGGTTTTATATTTGTGTTTACCATTAGGTTTGTATGTAATCTCTTTGGCATATAGCAGTCTGTATTAAGTTGATGGTCGTTGAAGTTTGAACCCATTCTTTACTCAGCTACAGCTGAGGCAAATGTGACTGGGAGGGGCAATTCCGCCCAAGTGCACAGTGGCAGGGTCTTGGTGTAAGCAAGATAGGTAGGGAGTGTGGGTCCTGCACTGGTTCCCACAGGTGGCCCTGTGCTTATGCTGAGGGGTAGGGGGTGGCATGAAATGGATTTTGCCAGTTCCTTTGTTCCCACAGGAGTCTCTCTGTGAATGCTGTCTCTCTGGGACATGCTTCAACATGAGCAGATAACCTCCCCACTGTGTGCCCTAGCTGTTATTCAGATCACTGTTTTCACACTGTATGTTCATGGGCTGTTTGCCTGCTCTCTCTCCAGGAGCAGGGCAAGGCCCTTGGCTCTATCCCAGCCAAGCCTGCTGATCTTTAAAACTCCAGGCTTTAAGCCCTGCTGGTTGCAAGAAGTCACAAAATTAGGCTCCTCTTGCTTTATAAGCCAAGTGCTATGGGGATTCATATTCCTCTGTGCTCCCTTGTGTGTTCATCTGTCTGTAGCCTTTCTCCCTTCCACCACAGCAGCTATGATCCATTTCTCCCAAACCACTTCTCCATAATTGTGCCTTCTTTGATGTGGCCTCTTCTCTACCTTTAGTTGTAGAATTTGTTCTACCAGTCTTCAGGTAAATTTCTAGGGTATTTAGTATGATTTGATAATTGTCTAGTTGTTTTGGGACAAGGCAAGCCTAAGGTGGTCCTGTTCTACTGCCATCTTCCAAATTGGTCTAATATGAAATCTTTTTAGTAAGATTTTTAATTTTTCCCCCAAAAATATCCCTCAAGAGGATTTAGTCAAGTTGACATGTTTTATTCCACACTAATATTTTTAAGTTTCATTTGCCTTACATATTTAGTGGTCCTTATAGCCTATATCCCATTTTATCTTCTTAGATGAAAAAGAGACAAATCAGAATCTTGATGTTAGAAGCAATGAAATTTTTATTTGGCAATTAAACGAGACTATTACTCATCCTTATCAGTACTTACAAACTACTGGCTAAGTTAAAGTAGTGAACCTAGTGGTTTTAGACATGTTGATGGATAAGAGAATATCATTGATTTCTTCTTTCTAAAACTGAAGAAAGAATCGTTGGTTGTCTAAGGACTACAAAAAGGTTTTTTGCAAGTAGGATAGTGCTTAAGCACATGACAGCACAGGTGCTTTGTTTTCACTTGTCCCCTCTCCAGAGGGTTCATTTCTGTAATCTCATACTATATCATGCATAATAAGGAACTGAGAAAACAGGTAAATGTGGTCTTTTTTTTTTTCCGTTTTCATCTTGTGTGCCTGTTTAATCATTTTCATAATGGCATAAACCAAAATTATCTACTGGGTTGTATTTACATTGTGGTAGGCCAGATAGGGAGAGGCACATTAAAGGGTGTTAGCCATTGCGACGCTTAAAAGGCATTTGGAACTTTTCATGAAGGAGACAGGTCAGCTTTCTGTTTGGGGGTAGGGAGTTCCCCACCTATATCTGGGGTAGCCAATGATTAGTTTACAAATAACTGCCTCATTAAAAGATGTATTTCTGTTCCTTGTTCCTTTTCCTTCTGTGTGGATGTTTGTAAAAACTACAGCAGAGAATAGTTTGATTATTTCTGAACATTTATCCTATTAGCAGATAAAAATGACAGATGTTAATTGAGTTGAAACAAACAATATATAGTGTACAACAGTAATCTCTAAGCAGTTTACACATCACCCATTGTTATGAATTGTGCTGTCCAGTGTGGGTTGCTTCTCAAAAGGTCATTTATAAACTGGTTATTTAGAGCTCAGCCCATTTTCATCAGTTCATTTCATAAACATTAGAGATCTCCTAGGTATTGTAAAAAACAAAAGGTGTCTCTTAAAATTCAGGATGGGTGAAAATTGGTTTTAGAGAAGTTACAGAAGATTTTATAATTTATGTATGATGATTAGGCACCCAAGGTAGATTTTGTAAAACAGAACATTTTGCTGCCTCGTTAGTGGCGGAATAAGAACCCTTAAAGATTTGGGCTTTTTGGAAGAGTTGGGGATGGATGAGAATTGTCCACTGGCAATTTAGTCCTGGCTGAGACTTTAGCTCCCCTTTGTCCTTCTATGAATTGTCCCTATTTTTCATAGTTGCTTCTTTTTCATTGCTTTTGAAAGGGCAGCTGAGTTATATCACAGTGGGTCTCCTAGCAGCTGGAGCTTTATGAGGCATGGACTAGTGGCTTTCAGAAATTACCTGTGCATTCTGATGATGCAGTTTTCTAGTAAGCTTTATACCATAAATTATACAGGAAGCTCAGGCAATAGAAATAGAATCCTATATGTAAGTCATGATTGTACTTCATAGGAACATTAACTTAGGTCAGTAATAATTTTATAAGATTTTGCAAAACAAAGATACAAGAAGCTGGTGTTCTCTTTGTCAGCTGATTAAATCTTTTTCAGAAGTGCAGCTAAAGTGTAAATTATCAGACACTCTGTATGTGCCAAAGAGGTTTAAGGGAAGGGGTAGTATGATTTGACAATTTCCTCTCTTCCCCAGAAGATAATCCAAAAATCTTTAAGCCATATTTTTGAAGTTATTATTGCTTCAAAAGCCAAATAGCAAAGAATTATTTTCTGTAGCAACAGAACTATTTCCAAGGTTTGAGAAATTTTAAAAAATGTTAATAATTTATTTGTTTATGTATTTTTGCTATTTTAAGCATAGTAGCATTGGAGAGACATAAAGTCTTAGCCATTCATTGTAAGGTTGAGTGGATCCTCTTCTGAAGGCCCTTATAAATTATGAAGATAATAAAACTTACTCTATAGCATTCTCTATGTTACCCCATGTGCTCTTATGTACACATGGTATTGTTAAAAAAAAAAATGTTGACTTATGATCATTTCTTAGCTGTTAACATTATAACTGGTAAAGTAGGTTAGTAGTGATTGCCTTCGGACATGTGATCTCATTGTGAGAGGAAAGCTCATGAAGACACACCAAATCAACTTTATGGAATATCTGGAGAGGCTCAGGAAAAAGTTAAAGAGTTTGCCCTCATAGAAAGATTCTATGCAACTTAAATATATCTCATACTTCTCTTTAAGTGTCATACTTGGGACAAGGATATTACCCTAGGGATTATAATTTTTAGAAGCTTTTCATGAAGTAAATCACTCACATGACTGTAAAATTAAGTTCTGTTAAAAGAACATTTCCTTATGTGCCTGTGTTCTTTACCACACATGTATTTATGTACTGGTAGTACTCTGTTAGCTGGAGGAAAATCATGCTAGTTTAGGAAACATTTTTAAGAGTAAGGTTTGCTGAGGATATTATGAGAAAATAGCTATTTTCATCTTATAAAAATGTTAAATTTATTATAGAACCATTTTCTCTATTGATAGAAACTAAAGTAGTGCTAAGAAAACCAATGTGATGTAAGAGCTCATTTTTTGTAGTTCACTTTAATTTTGAATACTGTGCAACTTTGTTAGCTTTACATGACATATTTAAAACTGAGCTCTAATCCATTCCTTCCACAACCTTTCCCCATCTCCGTAAATGGCACCATTATTCACCTAGTTGCTCAAGCCAAAAATGTAGGAACTAGTTTTAACCCCTCACCCTTCCTATTCCCCACGTAGAGTGTTTTTAGTCTAATTCTCCTGTATCTCCAACTGAGACACTTCTCTCACCTAAGATAGTCTTTGGGAGTAATCTTTTATCTGAGAGGCCTGCTTCCTCTTTGGTTACCTTGTAATCCATTCTCCACCTCGCTGTCAAGCTGATTCTTACGAAATATGAATCAGATCATATTCATTCTAGCTTAAAACATACTTTTTACTTCCATTTTATTTCCCCATCCTCAGACTCTGAAACTGCCTGATACATAGTGGACACGGGATATATATTTGTGAATGAACTACTTATAAAATAACAACTTATTAATTTGATTTTCTGCTGTATTATCTCATTTTCTAGTGAAGGTCCCTAGGGATTCAGAGAGATCAGTTTAGCAGAAAGTAAAATGAAGAGGATAGTAAACCTAGCAAAACTAGAAACACTGTAAATCATCTGTTGGCTATATTTGTAGAATAGTGTTTATGAAAAAGCTTGGTTTAAAAATTTCCCCAGTTAAAACAGTGGTATTAGCCAATGTAATTATATCTAAGTATATTATTTTATTCTATGAATATTCATTGGTAGGTGGTTAGTGGTAAATTAGACTTCATGGTTAATTAACTGCTTTAGCTAAATTCTAGAACAGTTCTCTAAAGCTGTCCAAAGAAGATTTTTCTTTTAATGTTTGTTTATTTTGAGAGAGAAAGAGAGCAAGTGTGCACAAGCAGTGGAAGGACAGAGCGAGCAAGAGAGAGGAAGGGAAGGAGAATCCCAAACAGGCTCCACGCTGTTAGCATGGAGTCCAATACAGGGCTCAGTCTCACTAACCTGTGAGATCATGACCTGAGCCAAAATCAAGAATCCAACACTTAACTGACTGAGCCATGCAGGTGCCCCTGTGCTAAGGTTTTAAGTACCATAATTAAACAGCACGGCAGAAGTAAAGCTTTAAAATTATAAATATGTTCAGTTGTTGTCCAGAACTGGGACTCTAATTGGTCAAAAAATTTTAGTATACTTTTAGACCAAAGTGGAGTTAAATGGTTTGGGGACATTTCCATTCAGGTTTTAACTGTTTGGTCTACTCAAAAGATTCATTTGCCTTCTCCTACTTTTAAAAGTAAATTCATAAAGATGTACCATTAAGTATCTGAACTGTAAAAGGTCAGACTAACTATTGAGAGTCACAACTATGGATCTTGCTTTTATAAACTTGCATGATGTGATCCAGACTTTCCTTTGATTTTGACTTCATCATAGTTGACTTTTTTTCTACCTCACTGTTTATTCCCACTAAAGGAGTTAAGAGTTATTTAGATTGTAAATGGGGCATTTTCATTTTTCCATACTTCTTGGGCATGTTTTTAGATGGTGTTATGTTTTTCTAATCAGTTAAAATAGGGTATCGTTCCTATAAATCTTTATGTTTTCACATTTTAGTGAATTGGCTTGAAGATTTAACTGCTCTGGGTTTGGCTTTAGCTATTTCACTGAAATGCTGCTTCAGGTTCCAGTGGTATCAGTCTCCAGGTTCTAACCTTGAAAAAAAAACCCTGGTGTAGAAACCTCTAGGTTTAAGATTCACCTCCCAGTTGCCTTCAAGTAGCATCAGGGTACTAGAGTGACAAGTTGTTCTGTTGGAGCAGAAACATTTATTAATAAAATGTTTATTAATAAACATTTGTGATTTTTTTTTCCGCTCACTATATAGAGTATATTCATCTTAGAATTTTTGTGCTAAACTACAGAGATTATTTAGGTTAAAGTCAAGTTTTATTAGGATTAAGATTGTGCAACCAAACAAGGAAAGCATTGGCTTCCCTAAACTGGGGATCAGAGCTAACCAGGAAACATGGTTCATTTATGAAACTTGTGCTGCAAAGATTATTCTGCTATGACCTACCTTACCACCTTATACCTTAAGTTTTAAGGCATCATTCCTACTGTTTCAACAGAGTAAATATACATTAATCTTCCAGTTACTTTCTGTTGGTAAAATGTTTTAGTCACATTAAAATATTTAAAAAATCAACCATAATGAACTCATTTTTTTCTTACGAAATAATTAAGACATTAATTGTCAACAGTGACTCTTACCCAATTCATGGAAAATAAATTTATGGTAATACTTATTTTTATAGCCCTAAGGATTTGATGTTACATTGGATAGACTGACTTCCCAATTTGGTGGTAATTGGAGAAAAAGTAATGTTATAAAACAGGATATTTTTTCTCCTACTGTTGCTTTCATCTAGGTTACATAGTGTTACTGTGAAGATAGAAGTCATTCTCCCTGCCTCCCTGTCTGTACAGATGAATAAGTTGAGTCATGGGAAGGCACTGCCTATTGACTTCTTAGACATACCACATTTAGATAGTAACAGCACCACATTCTGCTTCCAGTTCGTTCTTTTGTATTCTGGGTATGCCCCTGCCAGACAGCTACATCCCTCTTTCCCTGAAGGAAGACCATTCCCCAAGATCAAATGAGATACCTTTCTTCAAACTTTAATTTCAAGTGTCTGTCCAGCTTAGAGGCCTCGCACTTCCTTAAATTCAGTTGATTTGTTTATAAAATTTAATATTTTCCTGTGGTTTTCAAAGTAAGATAGTGAACATTGAAAGTATCCTAATAAGTATGATACTTATTTTTTATTCTTTACAGCCGGGAAAAGTAGCTGATGAATAGCAAATAAGTATAGTTTCTCTGGTTTTAAATAATTTCAAGCCCTTTCTGTCATGATTTGTATTCTATTCAAATATTTTCTAACTCAAGTATTGCTTTCTCCTTTAGGTTACTCACTATAAACAGTACCCACCCAATACCAGCAAAGTTTATTCATACTTTGAATGCCGTGAAAAGAAGACCGAAAACTCCAAAATAAAGAAGGTGAAATATGAGGAAACAGTATTTTATGGGTTGCAGTACATTCTTAATAAGTACTTAAAAGGTATTATTTTTCCTAGTACATTTAAAACACTGCTTTTATGTCGCTCTTTATAATTTTTCTCTTATATTGTTATATTCTATTATTTAAAGAACTCTTTGAAGTGATAATTTTGATATTTACCAAATTACTTTGACTATTGTAGGGGTTTTTTTTTTTTTATTGTAAAACGTGCTAATTTGAATGCATTAAATCTTATAGTATATGTGCTTGGTTCTAAATATGAGAAAGGCTTACTGAAACTAATAAATTTGGGAATAAGTTTATAAAAGTCAATAATTTTCTGAGGCTAATCTGGTGTGTTAATAGATTTTAAGTCCTTAATTCACAGTAAAGAATTCGTTATTGACCTGGGAACTCATTTTGAATTATGGGAGCAATTAGACTATTTTTATTATAGTTATTTTTTTCTTAAAGCCTGTTTTTCAGAGCTCTCTGACACTGTGGCCTTAGTCTCAAATGTATTTTAAATTGGAAAACCCCCAAAATAATTTCTGTGTGTTTTTATTTGAAAGTCCATTTCTGGTTTGTTTTATAATGATATTTCAAGGGAGTTGGAGGGGGGGAACAGTTCCCAAAAGTTGTATACATTGTATACATTTTGGAAAATTTAATCTCTGACCTTTTGAAACAGAAATAATCTCAGAATTGAATACAGTTTAAGTTGAATTTTACACAGATAAATACTGAAAATATTCTACAATCTTGGCAAAATTTTTAAGACTGAAATTACACTTCAATTTTACAGCTTAAAAACTTTATACACTATGACATTATTATACCTAAGATATATTGATTGCCTATTACAGGACAGCATTATGCAAAGTGCTTCCTATGTCTTAATTCAGTCCTCACAGCCCTCTTGTAAGTGGGTACTCGACTATTACACCCATTTTACAGACAAAGATAACTAAAAGTGTATTTGAGGAGCAAAAACTTAAACTTAGTAATTGTGAAAGTTACTGGATCATCAGCCCTGAAGACATCCGTTATGAATAAATCAAAGAAGTTCACTTGGAAGATTATCAGATTTGAAGAGTATTTAAATTAATAGTGATAGAAAAAAAAACTTTTTGTAATAATTTGGCACCTGTTTTTCAAATTGGAAATTTCACACATGCTTAGGGTGAGTGATCAGAAGTGCAAATTCATTTTCTGGCTCTGCCGTTGACTCTGGGTGATCATTTAACCTCTCAGTTCTTGTTTGTTTATCCACAGAATGGTGAACTAGGTAGAGACATCAATCCTACCACAACTCAGCAATTCATAGAATGCCTTTAGAAATTTAAACAGGAAACATTTGTCCTTTTAGGTAAAGTAGTGACCAAAGAGAAGATCCAGGAAGCCAAAGAGGTGTACAGAGAACATTTCCAGGATGATGTTTTTAATGAAAAGGGATGGAACTACATTCTTGAGGTAAAAAATGTTTTTAATATTTTGCTCTACTTTGGTTTTTCTCTTAGTTCAAAATTTCTTCCACAGGAATTTGAATAGAAGATTTTCTATAGTTACAACTTTTTTCTGTCTGACCCGATATAACATCTATTTTAGACATTCTTGTAAAAAGTTAAAGGTAATATTTAAATTGTTTTTTTCTGGTGGCAAATCATTAGTATATAGAATCTATAGCAGGTGTAAGTAATTTGTTGTAACATAAATGAATTATGATTCAAATAGCCTTTTTCAGAAAGGGGGTTTCATCTTTTCTTTGAAAGTATTAAGAAGGGGCATGGTTATTTGGCAGTTTTGAAATTTGGTCTATTTTCTTGGCTATAGCTTATCTAAGATAATAGATGTAGTGAGTCTATCACTACCCAGTAATTCTAGGAAATTTCCCTTACTGAATAATTGGAATGGTTTGGTGTAGATCCATGAAGTTGATTTTTATTCTTTGTTGTGCTGTAATATTAATACATAGCATGTTTGGATCGATTACCTAGTTTTGAGCATCAGGAGAGATGGGAATTGAGTTTTAAGAGTTGAATGTCCCCTGGCGGTGGTGATTATTATGAAGATAGGTTGGGAATGGGATCTTATGGCATCTTGGCACGTTAAATGTTCATTAATTTATATCTTAAAAACAAATGTCTTTCCCATTGTAGAGTATCAAACACAAAATAATTAGAGATAGTTTAACTTTCAGGCCTATAGTGTAATACTGAGTTTTACTATTTTTTACTTACGGATCTTTGAAGAAGTCAAGAAAGTACTTTGTGGTGTAATTTCCCTGTATTTTAAGTAAGGTCAGTAAAATCTGTTGGCTGACTCCTGCACTTCTCCCGTTTGGTTTGTTGGGGAAGAGAACAGTAATAGATAAGTGTTACACTCTATATAATTCCAAGTAGGCAGGGTGATAAATCTTTTGAATTTATCAAAATCTTAGGGATCTAAGATTCTAAATCTTAAGAGATCTAACCTAGAGATAGTCTTATCTAACACTGTGGAAGAATAGTCTCTTGAGATGAGAGATGTTGAATGATTTGCCCACAGTCCAAATCCAGATTTTTGAGTCCAAGCTAGGATTTCTAAGACAGTATTCTTTCTGCTATATTGTGAGACCTCCAGTGCTTCTCATTAAACAGATTTTTTTAAATCTATTTACTTGTCACAAATCACATAAAACCTACTAGGATTTCTGAAATAATTTGCCGTTGTAGCCAAAATTTAGCCATAGCTCTTAACTTTTTTTTTTTTATTTTAATGTTTTATTTATTTCTAGGAGAGAGAGAGAGACAGCGTGAGCAGGGGAGGGTCAGAGAGAGAGGGAGTCACAGACTGAAACAGGCTCCAGGCTCTGAGCTGGCAGTCAGCACAGAGCCCGACGTGGGGCCCGAACCCACGAACCGCGAGATCATGACCTGAGCGAAAGTCGGACGCTCAACCGACTAAGCCACCCAGGCGCCCCCCATAGCTCTTAACTTTTAAGAGAAGGGAGGCATAATTAAATATCTGATGACATACTCTGAAATATGTTTCAGCCTTATTTTGGAGAGAATTCTTGTACTTGGATATTGATTGCCAAAGCTCTAGAAAGTATATAATGGTTAGTCTACCACTACTATGAAAACAGTTTCAGGTCTACTATCAGGGTCTACTACCAGAATAAAGAGAGAACGTGTTTAAGGTTCTTCTACTGGAAGGGGTCTCTCTCTCTTTTCTCTCTCTCTCTCTCTTTTTTTTTTTTTGTTTGTCATTGTTTGTATTGATCTTTACTAGTAGTCCCTTGTTTTATCTTTTTTTTTTTTTAACGTTTTTATTTATTTTTGAGAGAGAGATAGAGACAACGTGAGCAGGGGAGGATCCGAGAGAGAGAGACACACACAGAATCCGAAGCAGGCTCCAGGCTCTGAGCTAGCTGTCAGCACAGAGCCCGATGCAGGACTCGAACCCAGGAACCGTGAGATTGTGACCTGAGCCAAAGTTGGACGCCCAACTGACTGGGCCACCTAGGCTCCCCAGTTTTATCTTTTATTTTTAGCTTTTCTTTTACGAAAATGGCTATGTAGAATAAAGATAGTGCCCTTGGAAATTTTTGGAATATCTTGGAATGAACTCTTCTCTTTTTTTGAAATCTTGAGAAAAACCATCTTCTTTGTTTTGACCAGTTTGAGATATCTCTATCTTCTAGTAGAAATGTTCTTAACAGAAGTACTTTGACTACATAAAATGTAAAAATTAACATCAGTGCCTAAACTTTAGCTAATTTTAAGAGAATAAGGATATTATTAGTAATATACAACATGTACAATTGCAGTTTCTGTGACTATAAGTTTAGCTTCAGTAAAATATAAAGAACCTATTAAAGCAGGTACATGATTATCATTTGCTGAATGAATAACAAATTCATTATTTCTTACCAGAAATATGATGGGCATCTTCCAATAGAAATAAAAGCTGTTCCTGAGGGCTATGTCATTCCCCGAGGAAATGTTCTCTTCACAGTGGAAAACACAGATCCAGAGTGTTACTGGCTTACAAATTGGATCGAGGTGAATTGTTTTGTTTTGTTTTTAGTTATTATTTAACATTGATTGAAGATGTAAAAACCATTCAACTGGGATTCTAGTTTTAAAATTGCTGCTGATAAAGCTATGTAATCTACAATTTACTAAATCTTTCCAGGCCTTAGTTTCCTCATTTATAAAATGACCGTTAAACTAAATAATCTTTAAGATTCCTTCCAGTGAAATCTAACATTCTGAGACTTTATCTATGTGAAATTATTAAGAACTAGTAACTGGTAAAATTCATTTGGCTTCCATCTCATTTGTTGCAATCTGAAATATATGTTGTCAGAGAGAAAACTGAGATAAACAGCACATGTATATTTTTAGTAACTTAAGATACTTTGTGGATATTCTGTTCTAATTATACTAAGGGAATTTTGTTCAGAGTTTTAATAATAGCTTTCTTCATTATCTAATCAATTTAGAGCCAAGGCTTTACCACCTGATATTTCTTATCTAAGCACACTGAACACTTGCTGATCATGAAGTCCAAAAAGGAGGATACATTATAGACTCTGAGTTTTTTATTTATTTATTTATTTTTTTTTTTACAAATAGTTTATTGTCAAATTAGTTTCCACATAACACCCAGTGCTCATCCCCACAAGTGCCCTCCTCCATGCCCACCCCTCCTCCCCCCCACATCCACCAGTCCTCAGTTTTTGTCAGCATTCAAGAGTCTCTCATGGTTTGCCTCTCCCCTTTCCCCCACCATTTCCGCCCTTCTTCTCCCCCTTGGTCCTCTGTTAAGCTCCTCCTAATCCTCCCATACGTGCACACATATGATATTTGTCTTTCTCTGCCTGACTTATTTTGCTCAGCATAACACCCTCAAGGTCCATCCATGTTGCTACACATGGCCAGATTTCATTGTTTCTCATTGCCATGTAGTATTCCATGGTATAGATAAACCACATCTTCTTGATCCATTCATCTGTTGATGGACACTTAGGCTCTTTCATGTTTTAGCTATTGTGGAGAGTGCTGCTATGAACATTGGGGTACATGTGCTCCTATGCA
Organism: Proteles cristata cristata; assembly: GCA_017311185.1. Taxonomy (NCBI): domain Eukaryota; kingdom Metazoa; phylum Chordata; class Mammalia; order Carnivora; family Hyaenidae; genus Proteles; species Proteles cristata. The sequence goes on along the minus strand of JAESUZ010003757.1, from coordinate 263,506 downwards.
TCAATATTTCTGTATCCCTTGGGTAAATTCCTAGCAGTGCTATTGCTGGGTCATAGGGGAGTTCTATTGTTAGTTTCCTGAGGAACCTCCACACTGTTTTCCAGAGGTGCTGTACCAGTTTACATTCCCACCAACAGTGTAGGAGGGTGCCCGTTTCTCCACATCCTCGCCAGCATCTAGAGTTCTCTGATTGGCTCATTTTAGCCACTCTGACTGGCGTGAAGTGGTATCTCAGTGTGGCTTTGATTTGTATTTCCCTGATGAGGAGCGATGCTGAACATCGTTTCATGTGTCTGTTGGCCATCTGGATGTCCTCTTTATAGACTCTGAGTTTATATTGCAAGGCTTTTTGTTTCTTTTCCTTTCATGTGGACCCAAGTAGTCCTATTTTCACATGCTCATAGTTTTGATATTATTTAGATAATTAGCATCTCAACAGTTCAATTTAGGTTTTATCTATTAGAGGAAATACCCTAGAAAGTGAATAGAGAAATACCACCTTTCTATCTGAGAGGTATTTTTTACTTAGTGCATAGAATAATTCTTTATCTTGTTAGTTTATTGGTTAAACTTATTTGTTGTTGTATTGTAAAATAATATATTTGAGGTTATTTATAAGGACTAGAAAATTTAGGAGAATTAAGAGGTCCAAGAATATGTTTGAAATACAATTTCTAAGTTGACAGAAAATTTAGAAATTTCTTAATTAGACTCTTTATGGGACATTAGCTAAAAGGCCCAGAAAAAAAATGTGCACTTAACCAAAATAATGATTTTACGTAGTTTACTGCTGTTTCTTAAAACTTTGAGTTAACTATGAACTCAAAGTAAAAGAAAACTTACCTCATTATTAGTTTTTGTATAGCTGTTACAGTATTTGTACTGGGAAATATGTGATTTTAAGAGAATGGTATTATTAAAAATACAAGAGTAAGGGTTCTTAATCACATCATCTGTCTACCTTCAATGCCAGAAGATCCAAACAGATAAATCTTATTTTGAAAATCATGATCAAGGGTAACCTTTTTTCACTTTTTTTTTTTTCTCTGATTGAGGGGTTAGTCAATAAGTACTTTTCCCTGGGTCTAATTGAATTTCCATAAAGCAGATATTTATGGACAGGTTCCCAGTTCACCTCGCTTCATGTATGTTTTTCTTTATCGTCTTCAGAAAGTGAAAAAACACTAGCCTTTAAAAACAACCACCACGAAAAAACCTATTGTCGTAATCATTATTTGTGTGTATTTCACTAAAAAAAACCATAAAGTTAAAAATTTTTATATATAGACCTCTTAGAGCAGTAGTTAGCAAATAAAGAAATAACATTAAAAAGAAATAACATTTTTAATTTAAAATAATTAAGTGTGGGGGCGCCTCAGTGGCTCAGTCAGTTGAGTGTCCAACTCCTGATCTTGGCTCACAGTTTGTGAGATTTAGTCCCTCTGATAGTGCAGAGCCCACTTAGGATCCTATTCTCTCACCTCCTCTCTCTCTGCCCCTCCTCTGTTCTCTCTCTCTCAAAATAAATAAATCTAAAAAATTTAAAAAGTATTAAATGTAAAGTCCAGTGTGAGAGTGCTAGCTTTTGAAGGGAAGAAAAATGTACATTAGTGCTTGTTTTTATTTGTTTAGAACCTGAAACAGAACTTGCATCAAATTTACCTTCTATTCTACTAATAAGTATGATTTTAAGTAATTTCAGTCCTTGCTAGGTATTTTTATGTAAGCCACAATTTTATGGTCTGACACAGTCCCTATTGTAGTTTCTGATAGATCCTGTGTTCTATAAAAAATTATGTTTACACTTGATACCAAGTTTCCAGAAGATACTTTTTCATAGTAACTTTGCATCCTTTGTGGGTTTCTGTTGTGAGGGTTAGAGGAAGTTTATCCTAATCTTATCCATCCCCAACCCAAGTTTACCACCTTGTATATGAAATCCGTTACCAAATCCAACAAACTTGTTATTTACAAACTTAAAGTTTTTCTTCAGGCAATCCTTGAATTAAAACATTTTATTTATTTTTTAATTTTCTTTAAATGTTTTTTATTTATTTCTGAGAGAGAGACAGCATGAGGAGGGGAGGGTCAGAGAGAGAGGGAGATACAGAGTCTGAAACAGGCTCCAGACTCTGAGCTAGTATTCAGCACAGAGCCCGACGCGGGGCTCGAACCCACGAACTGTGAGATCATGACCTGAGCCAAAGTCGGATGCTTAACCGACTAAGCCGCCCAGGTACCCCAAAAAACATTTTAAATAATAGTACTAAATAGTATTCCTTCCAATAACCTCTCCTAGGGTATGTTCAAAGTTATTAATAATATTCTTTTATTGTTATTCACCATACACTGAATTTTAAAACCCCCTAAAATTATTGAGTTGTTTTAGCAGTATTAATATTGGTGCTAGAAGAAGTCGTAAGTCTCAAATCAGATTTCAAAACCTGTTTAAAAGAGCCTAAAGATTTTGCAAAGGTGTCTCAGACTTACAAAGGGGCTGAGGAATGAACATACTGAGCTAAACTTAACCATCTCTTCCAACCAGAAAGCAAAACAAAACCTTTTTGCTGTTAAAAAGAATTGTAAAAGGGGCGCCTGGGTTGCTTAGTCGGTTAAGCATCCGACTTTTGCTTAGGTCATGATCTCGCGGTTTGTGGGTTCGAGCCCCGCGTCGGGCTCTGTGCTGGCTGCCAGCTCGGAGCCTGGAGCCCGTTTCAGTCTGTGACTCCCTCTCTCTCTGACCCTCCCCTGCTCATGCTGTCTTTCTCTCTGTCTCCTAGAAATAAAACATTAAAAAAAAAAGAATTGTAAAAAAGGCAGTGATCCCACACTTTTACAGCACTTGCAGAAATGTTTTATGTGACTTTTCTTTTTCTTTTTCTTTTATTTTCTTTTATTTTTTTTCTGTACTTGGAATCACTTTTATTTTTTTTTATTTTTTATTTTTTACAAATAGTTTATTGTCAAATTAGTTTCCACATAACACTCAGTGCTCATCCTCGTAAGTGTCCTCCTCTATGCCCATCCACCCCTCCTCCCCACATCCATCAGTCCTCAGTTTTTGTCAGCATTCAAGAGTCTCTCATGGTTTGCCTCTCTCCTTTTCCCCCCCTTCTTCTCCCCCTTGTTCCTCCGTCAAGTTCCTCCTAATCCTCCTATACGTGCAAACATATGATATTTGTCCTTCTCTATGTGACTTTCTTAAAATGACTTGCTAAAAGCCAAGGACATAAAGCGTAACTCAGTTAATAGAATTCTCTAGTGCTAATAAGCAAAAGTATATCTGAAATAACCTACCAGTACTCGTAATAATAGATCTAAGGAAAAATTAGGTCCAAGACTACAAAGAGGAGTAAATGAACAACTACTTTAGACCCATACTATTCAAAGTGCATTCCTATGCTGGTGCGTAAACTATTTGAAGCAGCTACACGTTAAATACAGAAATTGAAGATAGCCAAACTTATTTAGAAACTTTTATGGTGGGGCATTTGGGTGACTCGGTTGGGCATCCAGATACTGATTGTGTCTCAGGTCACGATCTCATAGTTCATGGGTTATAGGCCTGTGCCGGGCTCTGAACTGACAGTACCGTCTGTTTGGGATTCTGTCTCCCTCTCTCTCTGTGCCTTCCTGACTCGCGCTTTCTCTCTCTCAAAAATAAACTTTAAAAACTTTTATGGTAATTGCCTCCACATCCAAGTATGAATGTATTTTATTAAAAAAATGGTCTTTTACCTCAGATAGTCTTTCTAAATACTTGCTTCATTGGCACTTTGAATAGAGACTAGGTAATTTGATGTTCTCTACTATTAAGGTCCTGCTGTACTTATCCTTGGTGTTGCTGATTTGAGAACTGAGCTATGCACTATATCTGGAATGCACATGGTAGGCATCCTATGATACAGCTGAAATGTCTAACTAGTATTTGTAGTAGTTTGGAGGCCAGGACATATCTCCAGAGAAAGCAGGGATTTTCCTCAGAAATAACTGTATTTTATGTTCTAATATTTGTGATCAATTTTATCACTACAGACTATTCTTGTTCAATCCTGGTATCCAATCACAGTGGCCACAAATTCTAGAGAGCAGAAGAAAATATTGGCCAAATATTTGCTGGAAACATCTGGTAACTTAGATGGTCTGGAGTATAAGTTACATGATTTTGGCTATAGAGGAGTTTCTTCCCAAGAGGTATGGAAGCACAAAGTGCACTTCATTTAATAAAATGTGGTTTATTGGTTAGATTACCATTATAAATTTGGGTGAAATTATTGATACTGATCTTGGTTCTATGTGGGCTACATTTTGAAATTCCAGGGATTCAGTCAATAAATATATAAAGTACCTACTATGTGTTAGCTTTTGTTCAGAGTACCCGGAATAAAGCTTTCAACAAATGTCCCTATCCTTTCTATATTAGGTGGATGATGGACAGACAGACAGGCATAAATGTTATATATTGTAATAAATATAGCAGATGTCAGATAATGCTACAGAGAAGCACAAGGCACAGAGTAAAGGGAAAACACGCTGGTGGGAAATGGGGAAGTAGGTCATTACTTGGTAGGTCTCTTTGAGGAGATAACAGACTTCTTAAATATTTAGGAAAAACTGATTTCTTTGCCGTAAGAAACAATTATGTCTGATAATAAATATCTCTAAGAATATCTGAAGACAGATCTTCCTTTGACGGAGGTGCTGCTTTATACCTCAAAGTATGGGTCTTTTTCTTTTTTGGATTTTGTTTTATGGTTTATTTTCCAGACTGCTGGCATAGGAGCGTCTGCTCATTTGGTTAACTTCAAAGGAACAGATACCGTGGCAGGAATTGCTTTTGTTAAAAAATATTATGGAACAAAAGATCCTGTTCCAGGCTATTCTGTTCCAGCAGCAGAACACAGGTAATATTCTATCTTCATCAACCTATTATCTAAACATTTGTCATTTGTTTTCGGAAATGATTTTTTTTTTCACTCTTGTATTGGTAATTCAGTGATGTTTGGCTTAATTTCAGAGCCAAGTACTACAGTAAATCCTCATCGCTTTAAGCCGTTCAAATTCAGCATTTATACTATGTATAAGAATTAGTATCAGGGAGGTAGAGAACTTTGAACTATCCTCAGGAAAACAATTTAAGAGCTTTCTTTCAACTCTTACATTCCCATGTAAGTTTTGTTTTAAGGACTTCTTCAACTGCTCTATTGCCATATGCAGATAAGTTTCATGTGTTAAATCTAGAAGCACACACTGTAAAACTTGGTTCACTTTTTCCCTTTTCCTGCTTTTCTACATGACCTTATGTAACCTTGGCCTGGAAGCTGTCACTTAGACCCAGTGCCCTCAATTGTAGAAGTGCTTGTAAGGCCTTTTGAGGAAAGGACGTGAGTTCAGATTCTTCTAAGGCTTTCTTACGTGATGTTACTAAGTTAAACGAGGGGCTGCAGCTGCCCAGCTCCTAGTGGTAACTTTGTCAGAAAGCAGTGAAGTGTTTACAGTGTACGACAAGCCTGATTTCTGGTTCTTAATGGCAAAAATTATTTACAGTAATGACTTTGGGAAAGTTTATTAAGTTCTGCTCATACTTGGATATTGCAGGGTGCTAAAACCAGCAGTGAGTTTTAAAATAAAGCTGAGCTTTTATACAAGGCAGTCTACTAGATGCTAAAAGGGATAGGAAGATACAAAAAACTAGCCCTGTAGTCAGTGTAAAAATTCTACACTCTTGTTGATGAAGTACTTTTAAGGGGTTAAAATGCTCTAGTGGTGCAAGGGAAGGAAAGGAAAGATGTCATCTCCCTGGCGGGATCAAGAAAGTTTTACAGAGACAGTATGTGAAATCTTCATTTCTCGAAAGAATGGTCAAATTTAATGGCAGACATGAGCGAGTAGTCATTCTGAGTAAATCTTTACTGCATGCCTACCACGTGTCCAACATTGTCCTGAAAGAGCAAGAATGGAAGAGGAGAGTGAATGTGCTTAGGGAGTAAAGGCTGAAACAGATTTTGTAGGGAACATGGGCTAGACTCAGAAGACAGGTTAACCTGCAAAGGCCCTTAAATTCATTTTGACACTGAATGTTAACTATGTCCACAGCATACAAAGTTATTCTGATTCCTTTTTCAGACGGGACTGGGTATCGAAGTTTTGAGCGTAAGCAGCTTTGTCATCAGAAAAATATTTTAGGAAGGTTGCTTTGATAGCAGGATATCCTATGAATTGACAAAAAGAGAAGCAAGAAATTAGGAGGCTGAAAAGGAAGCTGTTCCAACAATTTGGAGAGATGAACAAGGTTCAGAACTAAGTGGCTCAGTGAATGGAAAGAAGTGGCTAAACATGGGCAATTGCTTAGGAAGTGAAATTGCTAGAACTTGATGATTCAGATTGGGGCTGGTGAAGGGTAGATTCCGCCAACATTTATGAGCCTTGCTGTATCAGTAGGGCCTTGTAAGCATTCTCACAGTCGAGACCCATCAGAGTCAAACACAAGGATGTTGTCAACTGATAGAGGTTCTACAGTTACAGTATTTTTATTTTGGACTTAAGTAATATCCCTATATTAGGCTCTTACTGATGGTTTTGTTTCACAACAGCAACATCATGAGTATGAATCTGAGAATAAAGGTATCTTTAGGGTTTTGATGTTAAAATGGTGAAATCCATTTTAAAGTCTCGTAGTATTTACTACATTTGTAAAATTGACTCAGTATATAAAATATTTCAAATGTTCTTAAATAGAAGTCTTCTAAACAATACGTGATATAGTGAAAAGAGCTTTGAACTGAAAGTTGGGAAACCGGAGTGACCTAGTGACCTTACTTACAGCCGACATTCTGGGTAGCTTTGGTCAAGTCACTTACCTCTCTCCCTCAGTTCCTCCGTCCAACCAGACAAGAGGAGGAGCTAAAATTTTGCCTCCAACATCAGAAGGTCATTAAGGATAAATGAGCTGACAGCTAAAATAACTTAGCACCTGGGTAGCTCAGTGATTGAGCAGTTGAGTGTCCTCCTCTTGATTTAGGCTCATGGTTGTGGGATTAAACCTGGCATCAGACTCTGCTGAAAAATGCGGAGCCTGCTCATGATTCCCTCTCCTTCTTCCCATTCTCCCCCCTCCCAGCCCCTCCCACACACATTCTCTCTAAGAGAACTCTGAAGTTTAGAGCATTGCTATTATTGTTATATTTTCTTAAGTAATGTATGAATCTGGACTTAGAAATATGCCACTATCATTGTTTTAACACAACTTTTACATTTTCTTCCCAGTGTACTACTAGTTCACATAATCCGATTCTATTCATATAGTGGTTTTCATATTCCTGATTTTCTTATTCTGAGATTGTGCAAAGCAAAGCCAAGATTTCTTGTAGCCAGCGATAACACATTTAAATAAAAACCCACTTGACCCAAAGATGTGGGGAAAGCTTGGTTGACCAAAAAATTTGAGAGACATTAGACTATTTACTGTGGAACCCAGTTCAGAATTGTACATCACGTGGTTAAGAAAATGCTTACATTTTGTGGTTAATGTGAGCTTATGTAAAACTGCTTTGTTAAACTATATAAGTAAAATAAAAATCAATAGAAATTGAGGAAAAAAAATAAGAAATATGCTATTATGTAACCTTTCCCTCAAACTTTGGAAAGGTATTGATTTGATGCTGGAAATTGGAATAATAGCATTAGGAGGAATCACTGAACAAATATTTATGAACCTAATATACCAATAGTATCATCAGAAGAATAGGTATTATGATTGGATTACGTAAAGGGTGCTGCAGGAAATGTCTCCAGGATGATGATGTAATAAAGGTAATCATTTCTCTACCTAACAAGTAGATGTGGAGTCCAGGAGACAACCTGGACTAAGGGACAGATTTTGGAAACCTTTACCATGAGGGGATTTTTTAAAAGCTTTGAGTATTTTTCACACAGGGAGTTGTATAGAGGAAAGCAAGTGCATAGGACAGAGCCTGTGATTAGACTGAAGGAGAACATGATCTCTGAGGGAAACTGTAAAGGAACCAGAGAAATAGGGGGGAAAAAAATCAAAATGGGGGAGAAGGTCACTGAAGTCATGGGAAAGGAAAGTTCAAGTGCCAAAGAGAAAACAAGTAAGATAAAGGCTAAAAATGAACAATGAACTTTGCTAGACAATACAAATAGCCCAGTTAGATGACTGTATACGTGCATTGCTGGTAACACAGAACTGCGTAGGCAACGAGCTCTACTTGTAGGAGGTCATTGTTACATTACAAAGCTCTCTGGTGTCGGTATTCTTTGAGCTTAATTCTCTCCATCCTTATTAAAAGGACAGTAGTAGTTCTTGGTATGAAGACGGGGCTTTTCTTCACATCTGAATTTTCCCTTTAGCCTGCAGTTGTTGGCACGAAATAGGGAGCTGGCATCATAACTACTGGCAGCCTCTGGAGTTGTTGAGAAGAGTGTTCACTATAAAATGAGTTTTATGTAAATAGACTGTCTCTCTGTTTCAGATAAGAGTAGTCTCTGGGCTGTGGACTCTTTATAACTCTGAAGTGTATGTGCTCTGTTATCGACAGTGTATCGTTGGCAGCAAGGGAAAATAGGGGAGGAAATAACAAAATGACAGTTTCAAACATAAATTAGTATGACTCTTCAAACAGTTCTGAGATAAACTTATACCTACATGGGGTTATATAATAAATGAATGGGCTCTGTTTCCATTACTTAGGAACATGGATGGGGTAGAGGTGAAGACTAGAAAATTAGGGAGAAGGAAAAATTGCTGGACATGAGGCATTGGTAACAGTTTTTCAAATTCATTATTAAATTCTGTTTAAGAATTTTAAAAATGGTTTATATTAGTTAACCAAGAAGTACTTGTTACCAATTATTAATCTGTTCAATAAGAACCATTATTGAGGACATTGTGAAAATTACTGTAACAGTTTTTGCCTAATAGAAACTCTCACATCTTATTTCCCATCATAATTATGTTTTGTTCAAACTAAGTATTAAAATTCTTTCATTCCCTGGGCATATATTAATTAATAGTGGGTACTTTGTAGATGAAATAAATGACTGCCTGTTACTGGCCATTTGAAGATATACCAGATAAAGAGTTGGTGGGCCGCATGTAGGTATGGCATAGTATAAATAATTGCTTAAGTAGTTCCCTTTAGGTATACATTTTAAAAATTAAAAAAGGTCAGTGTATGTCCCTGTAATTATTGGTGTATGGTTTTGAAAACTCACAGAAGGGAGCAAGTCCTTGCATTGCCTAGCAAAATAATGGGAGTATGTGTTCATTCATTTTCACATCTTGGTATAATGTACAAAGTGCATTCAGCAGCTGCTTGTTTTGGTCAACTGATTTTACTGTATTTCTTTAAGTAAACTCTACATCCAACCTGAGGCTCTAACTCACAACCCTGAGATCAAGAGTTGCATGCTTCCAACTGTGCCAGCCAGACACCCCCTAGTTAACTGTTTTTAAACAAGTAGGTTCAGGAATACCCCCCAAAAAAAAAGAAAGAAAGAAAAAAGTTGGTTGAATATAACTTGAGTTAAAATAACTATGAGGCGGGAATAAGATTCCTTATAGTCTTAAACATCCGCCAAGGGGTGGTTTGGCTCAAATAGTCAGTGAACCTTTTTACATGCATTCAGTAAACTCACTCACTCACCTTTGTTGTATTGATGGTGTAAGTATATAGTACATCAGATACGATTTTGGAATAGATAATGTGTCTGCCTAGTAAATCTCTGTTTTCATTTTGTTTTCTAGTACCATAACAGCTTGGGGGAAAGACCGTGAAAAAGATGCTTTTGAACATATAGTAACACAGTTTTCGTCAGTGCCTGTATCTGTGGTCAGCGATAGCTATGACATTTACAATGCATGTGAAAAAATATGGGGTGAAGATCTAAGACATTTAATACTGTCAAGAAGTACAGAGGCACCACTCATAATCAGACCTGATTCTGGAAATCCTCTGGACACTGTATTAAAGGTAAATTTTAATAACTTGATTATTAAAATGCCTGTGGACCAGCTATATCGATACCACTGTCATTTCATTTATGCACATGGCATTTCTGGACCAGGCCCCTTATTTTACAGTTGCAGCCCAAGGAGAATAATAAATTTGTCCAAGGCCACACATTAATAACAGATAAAGGATAACCCACAGTTCTGGGTTATTTATATACTGTCAAATAGATAATATTGAACAGATATTTTCTGCTTATCTTGAAAATTAATAACATTAATCTTGTGATTTGGTTGCTAAGTTTGTGGTTTTTCTTTACTACGAGTCATTGCTATACCTTGAAGTTTTTAGTGCAAAAGAAATATGTGGAAGGTGATGTGGAATAAAAAGAATTCAAAAATACTTTTCAGGTAGTGATTGTTTCTAAAGCTCAGTATAGCATTGTTGGTTTTTATTTGGTTTTAGTGTGCAGGACTTGGTTTGCCTTCTTCAAAAATCATTAATAGGAACAAATTCTTTGGCGTCTATTACTAGAAAAATACTGTGTTAGTTGCTTAAGCTATGTCATATAATCTCTGTGAAAACTCTATGGTAAATATTACTATCTCTCGAGATGCAGGGCTCAATCTCATGAACCATGAGATCATGACCTGAACAGAAACCAAGAGTTGGGACTGAGGCACTCAGGTGCCCCAGCAAAGTCTGTTTTTTTTGTTTTTTTTTTAAACTTTGAAAGGTTTTACACTTTTTTTCAGTTTTAGTTATTTTGTGTTGTATGGGTATTTTCTCCTACAGGTTTTGGATATTCTGGGTAAGAAGTTCCCTATTACTGAGAACTCAAAGGGCTACAAGTTGCTACCACCTTATCTCAGAATTATTCAAGGGGATGGAGTAGATATTAATACTCTACAAGAGGTATGTGTTTTATATTAAAATTCCAATAAGACAACCTTATAATTATAGCTCCTTAACGGTTTGATAAATAGGACATTAATGATTTAAGTATAGTTGTGATTCTTTTCACAAATATTAATGATAGTATATGTCTTTCCTGTTAATTAAAGTTTATAAATGCAGTTGACCCTTGAATAATACAGGGGTTAGGGTCACGGGCACCCCTGTACCTCACACAGTCAAAAATCCATGTATAACTTTTGACTCTACCAAAACTTAACTCCTGGTAGCCTGCCATTGACCAGAAGCCTTACCAATATCATCAACAGTCGATTAACACATATATATGTATTATATACTGTATTCCTAGTAAGCTACATAAAAGAAATATTTGTTTTACATAATCATATATCCTTCATTAGAAAAATATTAGATAAAATACATTTACAGTACTATATTGTATTTATCGAAAAAAATCAGTGTATAAATAGACTAGTGCAGTTCAAACCCGTGTTTCAATAGTCAGCTATAATAGTAAGTTAAAGTTTAGGTGTATCAGCCAAACCACACTTAACCACTTTCTGTTCTCATTGGGCATCCTTGAGGATGAGCCTAAAGAAACGTCACCATAAAACAAAGTGCCAAAGAACATTTCCTTGTATATAAAACAACTGATTTTTGACACTGCTTAAGTAGGTGTGTTTTATTGGAATGGAGCTGCACGTAGTCTGACAATTTATTATAAAACTCGAATGGTATTGTGTGCTTTCTTACAGAATTTATCACCTCTTCTAAGTAAGCATTAACTGTCCTCACTATTATTGCTAGATTTAGCCAAACAGTGTTACATTATCTTACAACTTTTGGCCGCCTTTTTTCCCCAAATAAGCTTTTAAACAGCTATAATTTCCTTTTAACAAATACCTAAAATACTCCATAAAAATTAAGGCTGTCATTTGATATAACGTAGATTATCTACTATTGTAAAGCCACTGATATTTTAACATCTATCAGTCTCCGATGGTATCCACTTTTATAACACAAGTTATCAAAGGATTTTTCTGTTTGCAAGAATTTGGTGTGGTGAGAAAAGGGCAGTATCCAAACTGTAGTTTGTGTTCCAAAAGAGACCTGTAAAACAGGAACTATTGCATGTAACAGTGTTTCTGTGGTGATGCCCATGTAGAGTTCCAGAAGCTGCCTTACCTAAGAAAAGTGGAAACTCCCCAAACTCCTCTAAGTTATTTGGTGTTGGGACATCAGGGGCTTTCCTGTGAAAAGGTAGGCAGGCATTAAAGTCTGCAATGAGGAGGAAGACCTAAGTATAGAAATCTCAGCGGGCATTTTTTAAATTGCTGTTGTCCTTACTTAATGTAAAGGTTTCTTACCTTGATATCGGTTAAGAACTGTTGCCCTTGGGGTGCCTGGGTAGCTTAGTCAGTTAAGCGTCCGACTTTCGCTTAGGTCATGATCTCGCGGTTCGTGGGTTCGGGCCCCACGTCGGGCTCTGTGCTGACTGCCAGCTCAGAGCCTGGAGCCTGTTTCAGCCTGTGACTCCCTCTCTCTCTGACCCTCCCTGCTCACGCTGTCTCTCTCTCTCTCTCTCTCCTAAAAATAAATAAAACATTAAAAAAAAAATTAAAAAAAAAAAAAAGAACTGTTGCCCTTACCTACATTTTAGCTGGTTTAGCAGGTGCCCTCATCAGCATTTCACCCCCTTTCAGATGGAAACGTCACGGGCAGAGGCCTGTGCCATTTTCAGAAAACCCATTAGCCTTTCCCATGCTCAGACCTGGCATTCAGCTCTCTGAAAGTCAGTTGGCTCAGTCAGGTATTTGAACTTCCCTTTAAAAACCAGTTTCCTTTGTTTTTTTTGTTTTTTAAATAAATGCTGAGAATGTAGGTGTATTTTTTTAAGTTGAGAATCAGCTTAAAATGAACTTTTTTTTTTTTTAACTTTACAAACAAGAGGTTAAATATTGAGACAGGTACTCTATTCATCCCTGACCAAGGTTTCACCGGTGCCAGTTTGTCTTAATGCAGATGCACTTGTGTGTTGGTTTATGTAAAGGATAATACCTGCTTTCTTTGTCCTGGAGAGGGCTCAACATAAGTTTTCCGAAGCAGGAGAATGAGCTGTACAGTTTTGCTTTGTACATAGATGCCTTAATTTTGATACAATAAAAAATATAACTTCAAACTTTTCTCATTGGTAACCTCACTCTTAAACTTGGCTGTTCATCATCCGTCTTCCCTGTGACATGTCATGAAGTTGACCGTATAACCCTGCTCTGGGGTTTTTGTGTACCAGAATGAATCCACTTATTTCAGTAAAGAGGCACAAATCTCTTTTGGGTTAGACACAAGACCTTAACTGTCTTATTACCAGTTACTTCTCATTCCCTCATTTCCTTCATTCCTCCAACCATAGCCACAGTGACAACACCACAAATTCAGGAGCTTTGAATGAAATCCTCCTGCACTTAGACCTCAGCCTGGCCTTTTTGAGGTGGGTAGGTCTTTTAAAAGAGAAAATCTGGAATATAGCTCTACAGGCCTTACTCTTACTTCACTCTGTGTGGTGTTATAAAATGGCTCCAGGATGTTTTATTTTATTCATCAATATGATCCAGGGGAAATAATCTCCTCCTTCTTTCAAATTACTTAGTGTTTTTTGATCTTCTAGATTGTAGAAGGCATGAAGCAAAAAAAATGGAGTATTGAAAACATTGCCTTCGGGTCTGGTGGAGCTTTGCTACAGAAGTTAACAAGAGATCTCTTGAATTGTTCCTTCAAGTGTAGCTACGTTGTAACCAATGGCCTTGGGGTATGTCCTTCAATTTTTACTCTTGTGTTAGCACATTCTTTATGTGTCAGGCAGAATGCAGTTACTGAATGCAGAAGTCAAAGGATATGGTACTAAACTAGTAATATATTGCCAGGTACCACTGACCTTGACTCAAAGCAAGGAAAGAAAAGAGACATTAGGTTAAAAAAAAAATGATGTGACTTGGAGAAAGGAAAAAGAAGATGATTATTTGAGAAGTAATGCAGGCCAGTCATTTCCACTGGTTCAGTATTATACTTTTGAGTTAAAAAGTTGTCCATTTTGACCCAGCCACCATATATTACATAAGCAAGTGTGTGAGCACTGTCAATGTTTTCAGAAGGTGGAACATGGGGTGGGAGTTGTGATCCCAGAATCCCGTTAGAATAGCCTTAGAACGGGACCCCCAGCTGCCTGTTTCAGGTGGCCCAAAAACAAGGGTCTTCATAGGCTCTTGAGATTCTGTGGATCCAAAGGTGGGCGTAGGGGATACTAAGATTCCTCAGAACACCTGGGTTCTGGGTTGGTTCCTTGCTTTCCTCACCTGTCTTTGGAAACTTCTGGGGTTGATTCACCTGCTTCTCTAGGATATCTAGATTCTATTATGTTGGCCTCCTACCTTTCTGATGTTTAAACCTGTTCTCCTCAGGTTCTCCAGATCTTCTTTGCTTTTCACAGTAATAAGGCATAAAGTAAAAAGTAACAAAAGGAAAAGTTATAAAGTATGGAATGGAAGCCTTTACCTTAGTAAAAAAATCTTAGTTCCCTTGCCATAGTTTTGTTTTGTTTTTTTCCCCCAATAGCTAGCATGTGCTACACTAGAATGAGTTGAAAGGCAGTTCAGAATATAAAAGATCTCTTAAGGGTCACATGTTAATTTCAAAGATTCCCTACAACTGGAATGTTAGAAAGGATATTCAAGACTTCAATTTTGTTCATACCTTTTTTCCCAACAGAAGACTCTGCCCTTCAACACAGGCTAGACTTAGTTTCTAAAAGCCCGATGTGGATTTGTTTAATTATACCTATAAAGTATCTTAGATTTATATATAAATTAATGTATAAACTTTCTAATGGGAGTAACATTCCTGATTAGTCTTTTATTTCTTTTTCTTCCAGATTAATGTCTTCAAGGACCCTGTTGCTGATCCCAACAAAAGATCGAAAAAGGGCCGATTATCTCTACATAGGACACCAGCTGGGAATTTTGTTACAGTTGAAGAAGGAAAAGGAGACCTTGAAGAATATGGTCATGTATGTTATTTGTGCTGATTTTCCAACTTACGAAAGTGGGTTCTTATGTTGCAAATTTAAAGTATCTCCAGAACAATTTTTTTCTTGAAGAACAAAGTATTTTTGCTATAAAATGTGTGCAGTTGTTTACCTAGCCTACAGAACAAGATGAAAACCAAGAGGGGGCTAGACCATAACTAAGACTGTGCATACAATGGGTGAAAACTATTGATATTCATAAAAAGAGTAAAAAAGAGTAAGAGTTCTTCCACACAGTGAGCAGCAGGGTGGTGACTGATGAACTTCAACAGGCTTGTGTGTATCTATTGCAGTGAATCATTTCTAAAAAGGAACAGCTAAGAATACTTAAAGGAAACTATTTGATAGTTAAACCTCTGATAATTTCAATAAAAGAAGGGCTGTCCAAATTCTAAGGTGTTGAAAGATAATCCCATTTTTTAAAAACTTAACAGAATCCAACTTAACAGAATCCAGTTGAGATGGTTTTGTCTTGTCTCATGTGATTCTCACAGCAATTCTGGGCCACAAATGCAAATTATGTTACCTTAGTATAAGATGTGAAAACATCACGACTGGACTCTGATTACATAATAATAATTGGTGAAATCTACGTTTAACTAAGTTTTCAGATTCAAGTAACCACACTGGAAAAGTTTATAGTGTACTTAAGTAGCCCATATGATCTAATGCTCTTTAACATAAAAAATACACTTATATTTTGTAAACTCAGAAGCTACAAAATTTAAGCCACTGGATTGAAAAAACTCATTTTTGGAAGAAAACTACTACAAAAATAAAACACTAATTTATCACTGTAAATTCTTTATACAATATCAGATATTCTATATATATTTATATATATCTAAATATTCTTTATGGTATATTTGATATTAAGGTTTTGAGCTAGAACTAAACATTTTTCTGTCTTTAATGAAAAATAAGTTCCTAAACAAATTTTCTGGTAGAGCCTGTGTTCAGGTAATTGAGTAGCTTTCAATGAACTATTGTAGCTACTGAGAGTTTGCCAAATTAATGAATCCAGATGGACTAAAGTATATAGTCCTAACTATGGGTTTAAAACGGCATTGATTTCAAGAGTATGTAAATGACACCCTAGAACATTTGAGGCAGTAATCAGTTATAATCTAGACATTTTAAGAATAGGAACCACCATTCCTTGATGATATTTAACTTTATGAAAGAAAAGGTTATGCATCTCAATCTTGGTGGAATACTTAGGCACCACAGGATCTGTGGATTTTGCAGAGAGAAACTAAGGGCACATAATTCCTCAGGAAGACCACAGACTCAAAAGGGAATTGAGGTTTAATTCTCAATTGACTGTTTTTACCCTTGCATAGATCAAATGGATTACATGTATTAGTAACTTCTGGAATATACACTGAGTTTTTAAATCGATCACTGTACATCAAGAAATCCATACTTATTTTTCTTTCTGGTTTGGTTTCTTGGGTTTTAGGGGTTTTGTTTGTTTAAGTCCCAAACTTGGTGACTAGGAAATTTATTAAATTCCAGGGTTGTTAAGTTTAATCCGTGTTGAGTCTGTTGTCTAGGAACAAGGGAAGGTCTGGCAGGCTTTCTTTGCTCACCATTGGTCATAGTTATCAGCAACAGCCACGATTCTTCTGGGCAACCGAGCAGTAAGCATCTTCCACGTGGAAAAATAAAAAGAAGGATCAGCTAGCATTTTCTTGTTTTCTGGAAATCTCAAGGAAAACTTCTAAGAATGTAAATGCTTTTTATAAAAACTAAATATCTGTACATAGCTATTTTAGATAGTGCCATGCTCTCTGCCTGCCCCACCAATGTTGTGTATAAAATTACTTCCTAATTTGAACGCCATCAAATGTCTTTGTATTTGACAAGTCAGTTCAACTCCTCTAGGCCTTACTTATTTTGCTTGATCGTCTAATATAACTGTTACATTTTAATCTTGTTATATTTGTGCAGGATCTTCTCCATACTGTCTTCAAGAATGGGAAGGTGACAAAAAGCTATTCATTTGATGAAATCAGAAAAAATGCAGAGCTGAATATCGAACTGGAAGTAGCGCCTCATTAGGCTTTATGACTGGGTATGCGTGCTCGCCTGCGTGTGTGTGTACACGTGCGTGCACGCCCGTGTGCACCTGCGTGTGAGTATGTAATCATGTTTATTGTACAGATATGGGGGATTTCTTTGTGTTTTATGATACATTACAGCCAAATTATTTGTTGGTTTATGGACATACTGCCCTTTCATTTTTTTTTTTTTTCCAGTGTTTAGGTGATCTCAAATTAGGAAATGTACTTAACCATGTAAAAGATTAATGATAAGTAAGCTTTTTAGGGCCCTTTGCCGAGAGATAGTAATTCAATCTGGTATTGATCTTTTCACAAATAACCGAACCCAGAAACTTTTATATATAACTGAAGATCACATAAAACAGATTTGCATAAAATTATCATTGATTGCTTTATGTTTATATTTAACTTGTATTTTTGTACAAACAAGATTGTGTAAGATATATTTAAAGTTTCAGTGATTTAACAGTCTTTCCAACTTTTCATGATTTTTATGAGCACAGACTTTCAAGAAAATACTTGAAAATAAATTACATTGCCTTTGTCCATTAATCAGCAAATAAAACATGGCCTTAACAGAGTTGTTTGTGTTATTGTACAATTTGGAAATTATGTCAGGACATACCCTATAGAATTACTAACCGCACTGCCCCTTGTAGAATATGTATTAATCATTCTACATTCAAGAAAACAATGATCCTTACTGGAATGTCTAGGCACTGTACAGTGATTATACATGTTGGTCTTTGTATTGTACCAGTGAAATGCCAAATCTGAAGGCCTATACTGCAATTTTATATGTCAGATATTGCCTGTGGCTCTAACATGCACCTCAAGATTTTAAGGAGATGTTTTTAGAGAGAATTTCTGCTTCCACTACAGAATATATACATAAATGTAAAATAGTAACAAAAGTGGAAGTGGTGTATTTTAAAGTAATTACACTTCTGAATTTATTTTTCCTATTCTATAGTTGATATGACTTAAATGAATTACTGGAATGGGTAGTGAGTGTACTTATTTTAAATATTTTGATTCTGTTATATTTTTCATTAAGTTTTTAAAAAATTAAATTGAATATTAAATTGTATGGACATCATTTATTAATTTTAAAATTATTCCCTCCATAAATAATAAGCAAGTTCTTAAATGAGGATAAATTAAAGCATGAGGACATATGTTTGAATAGAAAAGTCTTAACCAAAAATTATAAGTTGGCTACATGCAAAGCGTTCAACACCAAAATGTTCTAGAGTGATTAACTGCTAGATTCTGAGTCCGTCGTCACATCTGACTACAGACCAGGTTTGGTTTGGTTTCATTTTTTTAATGATTCTTTTTTATTTATGTCTGTTGTTCTAAGGCAGGAGGCCAACTTCGGCCTACAGGCCACATTCAGACTGCTCTCTTTTTTGTGAATACCTATTGTCTCTGACTGCTTTCTCAGGACAGCACAGAAGTCAAGTAGTTACATAGTGACCACATGATCCACAAAGTCTGAACTATTTGTGGATTACCTGGCCCTCTGCAGAAAAAGTTTGTCGGCCCCTGGGGTCTAAGAAAAGAAGTGTGCCTTGAAGTTTTCAGAGAAATGTTGAGTTCCGGGGAAGGGAGAAAGCTATTTGATAAGGACTTTGTCTCTCTTTCATCTTTTCTTATTTCAGCGTCTGATCTTGAAAGCTTTAACATGACATTAAATGTGAATTTTAAATATTGAAAAGCCATAAATCATCCATCCTAAACAGTTACATGAGAAGGTATTTATCATTAGAATAATCAAAGTAGAAGTCTTTAGAGGAGACATTTAATAAACATTAAAATGAACATGGTTTTTGCAGATGATTCTAAACAGTTGTTTAATGAGAATAATAAGCATTATTTATTTATTAGGAGTTTTCATCCTGTAATTCCTCGTGGAAAATAATTTTAAGCTGAATCTTTTAAATGTATCTAAGTAAAAATTAGTAATATCAAGAAGAACACAGCCTTCTTCACAAAATGTGCTAGAGGTTAGAGAACCATATTTATTACCAAATAACAACTTTGATAAACCACCTTTAATTTTGGTTTTCCTTCAACATGGGAATTCTACAAATAGTATTCTTTGTATGCTGTGGCTTTCAGCAGTTTCAGAGTAGTTGGAGTTTTACTTCAAAAAAATCTACACTTGTACATGGCCGTAGATGGGAGAGGGGGTGGAATGATTAATTCTTTTAGCCTCTTAAAACTGATGAATCTGAAATTCTATCACTAAGCACTTAGTATTTGGCCCTCCCCCGTCCTTAGTAGGAAATAGTTAGCATAGTGCTCAAATAGAATTCCACTGTGTGTCACCTTTAAATCAGCCTAACTCTTCCAGACAAAAGCAAATGGCATGTATGGGTTTGCTTAGTCATTAGAGTTGCAGTTGACATCAGTTAATCCCTCCCAATTCATACTATCTTGAAGTAATTTGTATTTTAAATAGAAGATAGGAGTTCTGTGTTAAGACTCTTTATTTGTACCCTATACTTAAAGTCAAATGGTTTTAATCCCTTATTTCCTTTCTTGAAATAAATTGTTATGGAAAACATTTTATAACAAAATTGATCTTGGAAAACTAGAAAGAGAAAATGGCAAGGTAATTATTGTTCTGTTTGCCATAATTTAGAATTCAACACTTAAACAAGTATTTTGTAGTTTTACATTCCTTTTTAACCCATTCAGTGGAGAATGTCCAGCTTTTCTCCCAAGTTGTATGTTAATTCTAGTATGTATACAACATCAAAGATACACATGTAATAAACATGGAAATAAAGTTTAGCTCTATTAGCGAAATGTTAAATTTGACTGTGTGCTTTAAATAATGGCCATTTCTAGACTTACCCTCTTTTAAATACTCCTCATACTTTCTGCCTTGTGCCACCATCTGAATGGCAGTGTCTCTAAGGACATTGGAGGGAGACCAGTTTTGGAGGAAAAGGGCAGAATTTCTAGGTTAAGATCTTTCATGAGATGCCATAGAGACATTTAGATGTGGATGTTAGGTAGTTGGATATACAGATTTGGAGACATAGGAAAGGGTACCTCTCTAGGGAGCCTATAAATACAGCCTGGCAAACCACATGCAAAATAGCCTGTTTTTGTAAACAGTGTCTTGTTGGAATAAGCCACTCCCATTAGTCTAATACTAGTTTATGGCTGCCTTCACGCTACCATGGGAGAGTTGAGAAGTTGCAACTGACCTTCTAGCCTACAAAGCCTAATAATGTTACTTTCTGACCCTTTAAAGAAGAAAATGTGCCAACCTGCTGTAGAGTACAAGGAAAAGAACACTGAAGGAAAAAACAGAAGAACTTTGAAAAGTTAAGTGGCTGAAGGGAAGAATGCCCAGGATATTGACAAGTGGTAGCCAAAGAGATGAGAGGAAAACCAGGAAGAGTAAAGGAAGAAGAAGGGAGTTTTTCGGCACTGGACTGAATGCTGCTGGGAGACCAAGTAGAGTGAGGGATTAAAAGCATCGACTGGATTTAACCAGGAAAATAATAGCCAGTGGCTTGCAGACATTCTCTCCCCAGCAGCTGAGGCAGCACATGGCAGAAAGAAGCTATCTTACAAAACTTTGAATTTTGGATGTGAAAAGGAGGAGAGAATGAAGCAACAGTGGGTCTCCCTTTCCATTTTAGCTACTGCTTTCCCTTTTAAAAAGGACCTGGGGAAGAGGGAGAAGTTGGAGGTAGAGAGCCAAAAGGAATCAGTGATGGTTTTGGATTCTGCATGAGGTTGGAAGAAGATGGAGTCCAAAGCACTGGTGGAGAGACTGGGTGGATTTCACACGGGAAGGGGTGCTTCTATTCTAGAGAGAAGGAGAAGGAAATAGGTGCACATGCAGGCTTCGATTTCCTCTGTGAAGTCGGAGGCCAAAGGAGACTGGACTTCTGAAAAAGGAGGTTTTAAAATGGTTTTTGTGGAGAACAAAGTGACCAGATGTATAGTAGGACTACAGAACAGAATAGAGGACCCAACTATTTGGTTACTGAGAATTTAAAGTGAAAATTTGCCTATTGTGATTTTTATTTTTATTTTTTTTGATTCCTCTCCATAGTAGCACCTTGATGCCTGGGTACAGACATAGAGGAAATGGAGATACTTGGTGTTTTGCCAGATGAGTTTGATCAAAAGGGTGCTAATTGAATAACTGCTGAAAGAATGGTCCTAAGTGTCTAAACTGGATAGATAAGGACATGAGGACTACACAGAGCATTGGGAATATAGTAAGGAGCCTGATGGACAGTCTGATAATAGATCTGGGCTACTGGGAGTTGCTGGAACAAGCAGGTTTGGGAGGACAGGAAACACTAGTCTCAGACCAGGATGGGTGGGTTAGTGATCAAAGAGGGGCAGGTTCATGGTGGAGTGTGATCTTTCAGTGGCTAAATGAAACCAAACAAGAACAGGAAATCTGCAAGGACAGTTAGGTTGACTGGTGGACATTAAAATCCTCCAGCAGACTGGCAGAAGTTGCAGTAGAGAGGAGAGCTGTATCAGGCCCCAGCATGTGCACTGAATGAAGAGAAGGAACAAGGAGGCCAGCAGGAGGCAGCAGCACTGAAAGGTGTGAGCCTCAGAGAGACTAGGCAGTGGAGACCACAGACTCAGGCTGGCTTGCAAGAGGAGGAAGTCCGTGTCCCAACAGGCATGGACAAGTACAAGCTGATGAAAAAGCATCTGTGCATTGCCAAAGGTTTGATGTCCTTTACCAGGTACTCACTATTTGTTGACTTAAAGAATGAAGGGAAGGAATAATCTAGATTTTAAAAAGTCTTGATTTTATTAGCTTGCTACAAACACCCCTTCCACAGACACAGGCCCAAGTGTTCAAGCCTTTTAGTACATTTTTGAATGTGTTTTGTTTTGAATGTTTTAAGATCTATTATTTTTCAATTTATTTTAAAGAGCAGCCAAAGCATTCTGCAGCCAGTTAAAATCAAGGATCTCTCATATATTCAGGTTCTTCTCACCTTGTTTTAAATTATTGTTCTGTTTTATTTGAAGTTTCTCTAATGGTTATCTGTTCTCTAGAGACAACTGCATCTTTATTTGGTTCACAGCTCTTCATTCTATAAAACATATTAACATATTAGGGTTATTCCAGCAAAGAGTAATATGTTCTTGAAAGGAATTTTAGAATCAAAATGCAAATTACCAACTTCACCAAAATTTTTTAGTTAACATAAAAGTGGGTCCTCGATGGTCAGGAATTTTGCCTGTATGCTGTCACATGGGTGACTGACCCTTCACTTTATTGGTACAAAGGACTCTTGGTGACCTAATTAGTATTCATAAGGGACGGGGGCTTTTACCACTTTTCAGGGCCTGTGCTGCTCTCTCGGGGGTAATATAAGCTGCCAATTCACTTTTCTGCCAGTCTATAGCATAGTCCCTGCAGAAAAGTACAGTTTTGGTTTATAGTGATTTGTATTCATCCCAGAAAAAGCATCATTCTTTGACAACAATATTTTATTTTATCCTGTAACTGGCTATTGAGCTGTTACTTCTTTGACTTAAAACTTAGGGAAGACGTAAGTTTTAATGAAGATGGATTAGCTATTGTGCTTATGAACAATCCTTATGAATGAACTGGCTACAAGTTTGATTCTGATGCAGTCTTCCTGAGTAGCCTGAAGATTTCTAAGCTTGGGGAAAAAACAACTCTTATCTTCAACCTCTCACTTTCTCTTCCTTCCTCCTCAGGAACAAACATGTTCTGTTTCATCCTTCTACGAAATGCAAATCTCAGTAACATTAGCTTTAGGCTTCCTTCCCTCCATTCAGATCCAGAGTTCTCAAGCAATGCACATTTACTGCCTCACTTGTGCCAGCCCCTTCTGATCCTCGTCCCTCATACACAGTGACCTCCTGATTGCCAAACTGAGTGTGTTTAGTTCTGATCTTATCAGAGGATCTCTTCTGTATTTGCCACTAATAATTCATTCCTTGAAACTACTCCTTTGCCCTCTTTTGTAATATGATGGCTCCCTTCTCTTTCCTGGGCTCTTATTCACACATTTACCTTTTAAATGTCCTGTCCCAGGGGCACCTGGGTGGCTCAGTCGGTTAAGCGTCCAACTTCGGCTCAGGTCATTATCTCACAGTTCATGGGTTTGAGCCCCGCGTCAGGCTCTGCTAACAGCTAGCTCAGAGCCTGGAGCCTGTTTCAGATTCTGTATCTCCCTCTCTCTCTGACCCACCCCTGCTCACACTGTCTCTCTCTCCCTCAGAAGTAACTGAAACATCATTAAAAAAATTTTTTTTAATGTCCTGTCCCATTTATCTCCACATTCATCTTGGCTGATCTCAGCCATTCAGCCATTCTCATGGTCTCAGCTATCACCTATTTACTAAAGCCTCCATGCATTGATACCTCTAGGCCAGAGCTCTGAATTTTTCTACCTATCTGTGATGCATTTCCACCCAGAGGTGGAATGCTCAAATACAGCAGGTTCAAACTTAGCATGTTCCTGAATATCTACCTAACTTGGGGGTTCAACCAACCTCCCAAGTGAGACTTCCCACTCCATTACCCCACGTGTGATCAGACTCATAGTCCTGTTGATCTACTTACTAAATGTTTGGATCAGTCTTCCCTCTAACTCAGTTTAGACCTGCGAATCTCTTCCTGAAACAATACAAAAAATGCAACTAGTTTTCCTTTCCCACACCCTTTCCTTCCTAGTCTATTACCAGAGTATTTATAACAAAATCCAAAAGCTTCAGTCCCCTGCTTAAAACATTTGTAACTCCCTCTAGCCTCCAGGATAATGCTCAGAATCCAGCGTGCCCCACTAAACTCTCTTTGTTCTGGCCCCTGCTACATAGCCTCATGTTTTGCTTTTCATTTTCTGTGCCAGCATCACTGACTTGCTCTACCTTACAAACATTCATGCACACATATTCACAATACGCAGTTTTCTTTTTCTCTCTGCCTTTACTCATGCTGACCCCTCAGCCAAGAATGCCTGCCTTTGGCTAACTCATTTTTGGTGATTAGCTAACGTGGTGATTTGCTAATGCCTCTACAAAGCATTCAACAACCCACTCATCTGCCACCCTCACTCCACATGCCCTTCCAGGCTCCACAGGTATTGAGTGTATATTTAAAATAGCACCTGGAAAACATGGGTCTATGTCCTATGGGGTAGGATGGTGTTTTATTCATTGCTACTTCCTGCAGTCAGCACACAGTAGACTTTCAAATGTTTACTGAATGTCATTAAGATAAACACTTTAAAAAAAAAAAAGTTGATTTTGAGACAGAGCACAAGCTGGGGAGGGGCAGAGAGAGAGGGAGAGAAAGAATCCCAAGCAGGCTCTGTACTGACAGCATAGAGCCCAATTTGGGGCTTGAACTCACAAACCATGAGATCATGACCTGAGCTGAAATCAAGAGCCAGATGCTTGACTGAGCCCCAAAATAAACACTTTTCTATAATGTCTACATATTGCTAATGCCCTAAACATTTCACTAAGCATTTAAAAAGTAGAACATTATTACTGGTTTTTTAAAGATGAATAACTTTCCAAGTATGATCACATATTACTGTCTTTTCAAAAAATCATTACAGTACATTCATGAAATAAAGTATTTCATCAAAGTGTAGATTAGAGTCCAGAGGTTGGATGATGGCATGGAGTAGGAGGACCCTAGGTACACCAGGTCCCATAGATACAAGTAGATAAGTATCAAATCATTCTAAATACCCCAAAATTGAGTTAAAGACTGGCAGAACAAACTCCACTACTAAAGGTGTAGAAGAAGCCATAATGAAGAAAGTAGGAAAGCAGGGAGACACGGTTTGGGAGGGAATCAGATTGTGGCTGCTGTGGTGGGGAGGAGCTGCAGTCGTGGAGAGAGGCTAGAGACAGATTAACGCAGGGAAATGAATCCTCATAGCAGTTGGCTTTGAAAGTGAGAGAGCCAAGTTTCATGAGTTCTTGCAGTCAGGAGGGCATAAAGCCTGGAGTTTTAAAGGTCAGGAAGCGTGGCTGGTATAGAGCCCAAAGAGAGCCCGAGGGCAGGCAAAAAGCTCACAGAAACACAGTGAGGAAACATGAAGAGCACCTGAGGCACACAGTGGGGAGGTAATTCATCTCATAGCATGGCTCTGAGACTGGGTTCATGGAGACCCCCTTCTGGTAACAAAGGAACTGCCATTTCCCTCTGCCACCCCTCAGCATAAGCACAGGGCAACCTGCAGGACCCCGTGCAGCACCCACAGTCTGTACCTGACATGATTATACCAAGCCTCCACACCCAGTGGAACCACCTTTCAAGTCCCGCCTGCCTCAGTCCCAGTGTGGTGGGCTCCTTCCCCAGACTTACCCAAACCACTGTTCACACTGTGTCTACCAACTTGGGAATTTTGCAGGGTCTCAATTCTGGTGGTGGTGATAAATCTTGTTCCACACACACACAAACACCAAAGCATGCTTTGTTAAAGCATACCACGTTTGGGCTGCACAGCAGGAAGAGAGCTCTGCAGATGACTGCCCTGAAGAATGAAGTAGCCAGGACACAACAGCCAAGCACACAGCAGCACACACTGGACACACACTCAGAAGTGCCAGGCCCTGGGGAACAGGGGACACCACACGGTACAGTACCACAGGACCACTTCTTCATGAGGCTATTACCCTCAAGAACAGGAGATGCAGTTGATATTCCTGACATACAGACACAGGCACAGAGACTAAGACAAAATGAGACAGAGAAACTTGTACCAGATGAAAGAATGGGACAAGGCCATATCATGCCTGATAGAGTTTTCTTTTTAATTTTTGAGAAACAGAGCATATGTGGAAGAGGGGCAGAAAGGAAGACAGAAGATCTAAAGCAGGCTCAGCTGACAGCAGAGAGCCCAATGTGCGGCTCAAACTCATAAACCAGAGATCATGACCTGAAGATGGACACTTAACTGACTAAACCAGTAGGTGCCCCAATAGGGAATTTAAAAAAACTCATAAAAAAACTCACTGGACTTGAGAAAAGAGGGGAAGGAATTAGTGAAACTATTAACATAGAGGTAAGAACACAGAGATAAAGGGTTCAAAAAATGAACTCAGAAACACGTTTGATGGAATGAGAAGTAGGCTGGAAGAACATATATTAATGAGAAGAGTGATGGAAAGTGATCAAGCTCAACAAAAAAGAATTATGCAAAATGGGAATAGATTTAGGGAACTCAGTGTCTCCATCAAACATAATATTCAAATTACTGGAGTCCCAGAAGAGAGAGAGAAGGGAGAAGAAAATTTATTTGAAGAAATAATAGCTGAAAAGTAGAGGAAACATATCCAGGTATAGGAGACACAGAGGACCCCTCAACAAACCCCAGAAATCAACAAAAGCGGTTCCAAAGACCTACTGTAATTAAATTGGCAAAATGCAGTGATGAAAAATGTAAAAGCAAAATAAGACAGTGACTTACAAGGGAAACCCTGTAAGGTTATTAAGATACTTCTCAGCAGAGGGGTGCCTGGGTGGCTTAGTCGGTTAAGCGTCCGACTTTCGCTTGGGTCATGATCTTGCGGTTCGTGGGTTCGAGCCCCGCGTCGGGCTCTGTGCTGACTGCCAGCTCAGAGCCTGGAGCCTGTTTCAGTCTGTGACTCCCTCTCTCTCTGACCCTCCCCTGCTCACTCTTTCTCTCTCCTAGAAATAATAAATTAAAAAAATTAAAAAAAAAAAAAAAGATACTTCTCAGCAGAAACTGATGAAGCAAAAATGGAGTGGTATGATATATTCTAAGTGCTAATTGGGAAAAATCTGCAGCCAAAAATATCAAGCAAGGCTGTCATTCAGAATAGAAGGAAAGAGAGTTTCCCAGACAATGAAGACTAAAGGAATTGATGACCACTAAACCAGCCCTGCAGGAAATACTAAAGGGGACTCTGAGTGGAAAGGAGAAACTGATAGTGACAGTATAAAAGTAGGAAACACAAAAGCAGTTAAAATTATTTCTGTAAAACATCAAAGAACTCACAAAATAAAAGGGAGTAAAACATGAGAACATATACCTAAAATGTGGGGAGAAAAGAAGTAAAGAATGGATTCAAACGTAACCATCAACTTAATATAGACTTCTGTATGCCAGAGGTTATATACAAACCTAATGGTAACCATTAGGTAGCCATCAAAAACCACTCAAATATGAAACAAAGAGAAAGGAATCCAAGTGTCATTAAAGAAAACCTGCAAACCATGAAAGACTAAAGATCAGAGAAAATCTTCTGAAACAACTACAAAAAATAGTAAAGTGATAATAAATACATATTAGTAACTCTTAGAATGTAAATGGACTAAACACTCCAATCAAAAGACATAGGGTGAGGGTGACAGAATGGATTAAAAAAAAAAAAGACCCATCTACATCTTGCCTACAAGAGACTCCTTTTAGACTTAAAGACGTGGAGATTGAAAATAAAGGAACAGAGAAACATCTATCATGCAAATGGATGTCATCAAAAGCTGGAGTAGCAATAATTATATCAGACAAATTAGACTTAAAGGGAACAATCCAACTAGAAGATATAAATATTTATGCCTCAACATAGGAGCACCCAAATACATAAAACAGGTAATAACAAACATAAAGGAACTCGCCAGTAATAATACAATAGTAGAAGAGGACTTTTAACACCCACCTACATAAATGAATAGATTATCTAAATAGAATAGAGCAATGAAACCAGGAGCTGGTTCTTTGAAAAGATCAACAAAAGTGATAAGCCTCTATCAGATGCATCAAGAAGAGAGGAGAAATGACAACCAACATCACAGATATACAAATAATTATAAGAGTATTATGAAAAAGTATATGCCAACAAATCGGACAACTTAGAAGATAGAGGTAAATTCCTAGAAACCTACAAACTACAAAACTGAAACAGGAATAAATAGAAAACTTGCATAGAATGATAATGAGCAAAGAAATTAAATCAGTATTCCAAAAACCCCTAAAACAAAAATTCAGGACTGGATGGCTTTAAAGAGTAAATATCCATTCTCAAACTACTTCAAAAAATAGAAAAGGAAAGGGGCGCCTAGGTGGCTTAGTCGGTTAAGCGTCTGACTTTCACTTAGGTCATGATCTCGCGGTTCGTGGGTTCGAGCCCCGCGTCGGGCTCTGTGCTGACTGCCAGCTCGGAGCCTGGAGCCTGTTTCAGCCTGTGACTCCCTCTCTCTCTGACCCTCCCCGCTCACGCTGTCTCTCTCTCTCTCCTAGAAATAAATAAAAAACATTAAAAAAAAAATAGAAAAGGAAGGAAAACTTTCAAACTCATTCTATGAGGTCCCCATTACCCTGATACCAAAACCTGATAAAACACCAAAAAAAGAACTACAGGCCAATATCTTTAATAAACATAGATGCAAAAATCCTCAACAAAATACTAGCAAAACTGAATCCAATAATACATTAAAAATATTCACCTTGATCAAGTGGGATTTATTCCTGGGTTATAACTGTGGTTGAATATTCACAAATCAATCAGTGTGATACATCACATCAATAATAGGATAAGAACCATATGATCATTTCAACAGATGCAGAAAAAGCATCTTAAAAAGTACAACATTCATTCATGATAAAAAACAAAAAAAAGCCCTCAATAAAGTAGGGTTAGAGGGAACATACTTTAACATAATAAAGGCCTTATATGAGAAACCCACAGTGAGAGGCGCCAGGGTGGCTCAGTCAGTTAAGCATCCAACTTTGGCTCAGGTCATGATCTCAGAGTTGGAGTTCGAGCCCCACATCAGGCTCTGTGCTGATAGCCTGGAGCCTGCAACCTGCTTTGGATTCTGTGTCTCCCTCTCTCTCTCAAAAATAAATAAACACTAAAGTAAAAAAAAAAACAAGAAAGAAAAACCCACAGTAATCATCATACTCATTGGGGAAAAAGAGCTTTTGCCCTAAGGTCAGGAACAAGACAAAGATGTCCATTCTCACCACTCTCATTCCACACAGTCCTGGAAGTCCTAGCCACAGCAATCAAACAACTAAAAGAAATAAAAGTCATCCAGATTGGCAGGGAAGAAGTAAAACTTTAACTATTTGCATGACATGATGATATATAGAAAACTCTAATGACTCTACCAAAGCCTACTAGAACTGATAAATTCAATAAAGTCACAGGATACAAAATCAAATACAAATCTTGTTACATCTCTATACACCAATAATGAAGCAACAGAAGGAAATTAAGAAGATAATCGCAATTACAATTGCACCAAAAATATTAAGATACTAGGAATAAAACTAACCAAAGATGTGAAAGAACTATACTCAGAAAATGACAAAATACTGATGAAAGAAACTGAAGACGACACAAAGAAATGGAAAGACATTCCATGCTCCTGGACTGGAAGAACAAATATTGTTAAAATGTCTGTACTACCCAAAGCTATCTACACATTTAATGCAATCCCTATCAAAATACCAACATTTTTCACAGAAGTAGAACAAACAATCCTCAAATTTGGATGAAACTACAAAAGACCCTGAATAGTCAAAGCAATCTTGAAAAAGAAAAGCAAAGCTTGAGGCACCCCAATTCTCCACTTCAAGTTATATTACAAAGCTGTAGTGATCAAAACACTATGGGTACTGACATAAAAATAGACAAATAGATCAATAGAACAGAATAGAAGACTCAGAATATGTCTACAACTATTTGGTCAGTTAACGTTTGACAAAGCAGAAAAGAACATCCAATGGGAAAAGACAGTCTCTTCAACAAATGGTGTTGGGAAAACTGGACAACATACAAAAGAATGAACTGGACCACTTTCTTACACCATACACAAAACTAAACTCAAAATGGGTTAAAAACCTACGTGTTAGACCTGAAACCATAAAAATCCTAGAAGAGAACATTGGCAGTAACTTCTTTTACATTGGCCCGTGCATCTTTTTTCTAGATATGTCTCCTAAGGCAAGGGAAACAAAAGCAAAAATAAACTATTGGGACTACATCAAAATAAAAAGCGGAAGGAAACAATCAGCAAAACTAAAAGGCAACCTACAGAACTGAAGAAACTATTTGTAAACAACATATCTGATAAACGGTTAGTATCCAAAATATGTGAAGAACTTCTACAACTGAATGCCTACAAATCAAATAACCCAATTAAAAATAGGTAGAAAACATGAACAGACAGTTCTTCAAAGAAGACATACAGATGGCCAAAAGACATATGAAAATATGTTCACCATCACTTACCATCAGGGGAATGCAATCAAAACCACAATGAGATAATCACCTCACATCTGTCAGAATGGCTGAATCAACAACACAAGAAACAACAGGTGTTTGTGAGAATATAGAAATAAACACACACTACTGGTGAGAATGCAAACTGGTGCAGCCATTCTGTAAAAACAGTATGGAGAGATCCTCAAAAAGTAAAAATACAACTATCCTACAATCCAGCAATTGCACTGCCAAAGAATACAAGAGAACTAATTTAATGCGATACATACACCTCCATGTTTATTAAAGCATTATTTATAATAGTCACAATATGGAAGCAGCCCATGTGTCCCATCTACTGATGAGAAGGTTAAAATATGTGGTATATTTTACCACATGGAATATTATTCAGCCATCAAAAAAATGAATTGTCATTTGTAATAATATGGATGGAGCTACATAGTATAAATGCTAAGGAAAATAAGTCATTCAGAGAAACACAAATACCATATGATTTCAGTCATGTGTGGAATTTACAAAACAAATGAACAAAGGAAAAACAAAATAAATGAACAAAGAAAAAAAATTAAGAAACAGACACTTAACTATAGAGAACAAACTGATGGTTATCAGAAAGAGGTGGATGGCTTAAATAGGTGATGGGGAAAAAGGAGTGTGTTTGTAATGAGCACCAGGTGATGTCTGAAATTGTTTAATACACCTGAAACTAACATAACACTGCATGCTAGCTAACCAGAATTTAAGGTAAAACTTAAAAAGCCAAAAAAAATAAAAAATAAAAAAATAATAGATTTTAAAACTAAGGTATAAAAAGGATAAATTATTTGTATGCAGTTCACTAAGTTTTAGGTCTTAGAATCTGAGAATTTGCTTAATGCTATGAACCCTCTTGGCAGAAAAATTCTTATTTGCAAATTTAAAAAAGTGCACAGAACTTTGTTGCACAGAACAACTTAGTTGTTCCACCAACTCCATACTGGGAGCGCTAGTTAGTTGCAGACCAGAGATTAGTGTTCGAAGTTATATTTACCAAATGCCCTACCTCTCTTTGAACTTCTAGTGGTGCTCTTAGGAATTTTAAGATTTTAATTACCTTCCGTTTTTGTAACAAGGCAAAGTGAATACATATAATTTTTACTCAGCTCTCAAACAGTTGTTAAGTAGAAAATCAACTGAGTAAATTTAAAGACAAGCAATTCATGGAAAGCAGAGAACATCATGCTAGAAAGGAGCTCCACTGAGCTGTAGAAAAGCCAACAATTTTTAAAGGCAGGTGGCAGAAAAAAATTATTAGCAAAGAACGCACTGTGTCAAGGCAAGGTTGTCCTCCTAAGGGGAAGAGAAGGGCCTATAAGGCAGAACACCTCAGTAGGACTGGTCAGGTGATTCCAGATTGACTGGTTAAAGCTTTCATTCCTCGGGTGTTGAAACTGCAATTAGGAAAGGCATTAAGTCTTGTTTTGCTGACAAGGGGTTTATCACAAGTGACTTCCTTTTGGGCTGCTGTCTCCAGCAAAGTTCTGTAGAGTACACGGATGTAGATTCCACAATTGGTGGCTATTTTAAGCCTTTTGCTTTTGGATTGAGAAAGAGAAGTTTACAAAGTAAAATTAAGAAATATGACCAGGTGATGTGGGAAGATTAAGAAGAAAACCCAGGGGGCACCTGGGTGGCTCAGTAGGTTGAGCATCTGACTTGGGGTCAGGTCATCTCACGGTTTGTGAGTTGGAGCCTCGCGTTGGGCTCTGTGCTGACAACTCAGAGCCTGGAGCCTGGTTTGGATTCTGTACCTCTCTCTCTCTCCTGCCCCTCCCCCGCTCATGCTCTGTTGCCTCTCTCTCTCTCTCAAAAATAAACATTAAAAAAATTAAAAAAAGGAAAGAAGAAAATCCAGGAATCTTCTATGCAAATCAGTAGCACCAAACTTTTTTTTTTTTTTCTAGGAGAGAGAGAGAGACACAGCGTGAGCAGGGGAGGGTCAGAGAGAGAGGGAGTCACAGACTGAAACAGGCTCCAGGCTCTGAGCTGGCAGTCAGCACAGAGCCCGACGCGGGGCCTGAACCCACGAACTGCGAGATCATGACCTAAGCGAAAGTCGGACGCTTAACCGACTAAGCCACCCAGGTGCCCCAGCACCAAACTTTTGACAAAAGCGGTCTTTGTATTTTCATAACCAGAAGATTTTGTTTCCGGAAGCATATGAAGGCTAGGTAATTCTGACCATCCTATCACCAAAACCAACAAAAACTAACAGGTAAGTATTTTTATTTTATTTTTTTAATGTTGATTTATTTTTGGGAGAGAGAGAAAGAGACAGAGCATGAGCAGGAGAGGGGCAGAGAGAGAGATGGGGGACAGGGACACAGAATCCAAAGCAGGCTCCAGGGTCTGAGCTGTTGACACAGAGTCTGATGCAAGGCTTGAACTCATGATCCATGAGATCATAACCTGAGCCAAAGCTGGACCCTTAACGAAATGAGCCACCCCTTTATTATTGTTTTTTTATGATTGTTTTAGAAGTAATGATCTGACAGGACAGTAAAAAATTACCAGATCAAAATCCTGGCGAAAAAAAAACCCTGGGGAAAGAACCAATGCCTAAAGGTGATTTTGTCCTGGGGCATTTGCCAAAACTGGGGACTATGAGCTTCATGTTTCAAGGCCTGACAGGAACTGGCTAACAGAAATCGAAGACCCTCCTTCTATAAAGCAGAAGGGCTAGGGTGATGATGAACCAGTAGTTAAACCCAGCACCACACTAGAGCACTGCAAGAAAAGCTGCTTTAGGCAGAAAAAGTTGACCAAAAAAATCCCTAAGAACTTACCGTTGTAAAGTAGGCCTTGCATCTTTTTGAGGTCTGTAACCTCATGTTACAGAGGTCTGTAACAGCCTCATGTTACAGAATCCTCAGGCTATACATTTAGTTTAAACTGGACTGGTGGAGTTTTCTAGCTGTCTGACAGACAGCTTTCCTCAGAAAGGACTCTCATCCTAAGCCCCAAAGAATTCCCAGAATAGTTTTCTAAGGAGAATGAGCAGCCCACAGTCCAACTAATTATACAAGGAAAGAAGACATTATGAAGGAGGGTGACTGTAATGGGTCCATAAAAGGTTCAGATATTGAAATTATGAGACATTCTAAAATAACTATGGTTAGTGTTTTTTTTTTTTTTTTTAAATAAAAGAACTTGGATTTAAGTTAAAGGAGAAGTAGGGGGACCCTGGGCTTTCCTAGTCTTTTAAACATAGGTGTACTGAGGTGAGGTCACATCACTCGGAACACCCAAGAAATTAATCTGCAGAGACTGGCAGAAGGTTCTCCACAGTTGGAAGACAACGTGGCAGGTGTTAGTGCATGGAAGTGAACTGGGGGAGAGAAATATGGCGGTGCTGTGTGGGGGGGGGAGCGGGAACTGTTAGAGTGGAGAGACAAAAGCAGGGGGTAAGAGTGTGCCGTCAGTTTGCACAAGAGGAAAACCTCTCTGGACCACAGGCTGGGAAGCAAGAAGTACTGAGTGTTAGAACGTGTTTTTTTCACAAACAGCGTCTGGAGCTCAACTCTGAGGTTCTGGACATGCATGACTGTCTCTGGAGCTGAACTGTGACACATGTTGAGGAGGAGGAGCTGGCCCCAGCGTGCATAATAGAAATCTCGCGGGCGCACTGGGAGAGGACATTCCCCTTCCTGGAGTACTTCCGGAAGACGGTATATTGCTTCCCCAAGGACAGAAGACTCTGTGGGTGCCAGCAAAAGGCCTTTTATCAGCAGGAGACAGAGGTGCACCCCGACAGACTATAACTTTGCTGATTTTAGTGGTGCCACACCACAGACTCTGCACACTGTACAGGCATGGGACTGTTTTTCAATGACAAAGGACTTCAGACACAGCATGGAGAGGTTGGGGGGTGGTGTGAGGTGACGGGACCCCATAGTGCCAGGTCCTTTAAGACTTCAAGTTTTGAATGCCAGCCATGTGCCAAAGGGAAGGCAGGAGTGTTGTGGCTCAGGGCGAGCAGACTCCCTTGCTCCTCTGTGAGGGCTGCCTCAAGACCGAGGGTATGAAACCCCCTGGCCAGAGTGAGAGATGGGGCGGCGCCATTTCCCCCCCAACACCAACACGCGGGACTTCAGAGAGCAACACAGCGTGTGCCAGTGGTGGTGGGACCCGCTTACACCAAACCTCACACCCCTGTACCTGGCAGCTACTTATTTAAAACTGGGGCAGGACTGACTCAGAGGCAGCGCAGTGGGCCTCTCCTCCAGAAGACCAGCACGGCCAGCACCCCACACCTACCAAGTGTACTGAAAACTGAGTGCTTCAAAATTACACCTGAAGTTCTAGTGGAAATAGGACCAGGCTTACTTACTTACTATCTTCCTCCCTCCCTCCCTCCCTCCCTCCCTCCCTCCCTCCCTCCTTTCTTTCTTTCTTTCTTTCTTTCTTTCTTTCTTTCTTTTTCTTTCTTTCTTTCTTTTCTTTCTCTCTCTCTCTCTCTCTGTCTCTCTGTCTCTCTTTCTGAGATCAGGGCTTCTTTGTTTTCCCTTTGTTTCCAGGCTTATTTTCACAATCAAATCAAAGCACACCTTGTTAAAGGCCCAAAAGCTCCCCCTGCAAGCAAGGCAGAGCTCTGCAGAGGACTGACCGGTGGGAAAGAGCAGCCAGAAAGCAACAGCAGAGTGCATGCAACACACAACAGAAACACTTCCTGATGTGCCAGGCCCTGGACAGTATGTGACTCCTTTTGAATACAGCAGTACTCTCAGGTGCAGGAAACATAACAAGCTTTTAAAACAAGCTTTTAAAACATGCAAAAGACAGAAACTGCCAAAATGACAAGATGGAGGAATTCTCCCCAAAAGTAAGGTCAAGAAGAAATCACAGTCAGGGACTTGCTTAAAACAGGTATAAACAATATATCTGAACAAGAATTTAGAACAACAGTCATAAGACTACTAACTGGGGTTGGAAAAAGCATAAAAGACACCAGAGAAACTCCTGCTGCAGAGATAAAAGACCTAAAAACTAGTCAGACTGAAATAAAAAACGCTATAACTGAGATGCAAAACCGAGTGGATACAGTCACAACAAAGATGGAAGAAGCAGAGAAGAGAGCAGGTGATAGAGAAGATAAAATTACAGAAAATAATAAAGTTGAAAGAGAGGGAAAGGAAACCATTAGATCACAAGGGGAGACTTAGAGAACTAGGTGATTCCATGAAACTAAACAATATCCATACCATAGGAGTCCCAAAAGAAGAGTGGGAGGAAAGGGACAGAAGGTTTATTTCAACAAAGTATAGCTGAGAACTTTCATAATCTGGGAAAGGAAGCAGGCATCCAAGTCCAAGAGGCACAGAGAACTCCCTCAAAATCAACAAAAAACATGTCAACACAATCACATACCACAGTGAAACTTGCAAAATACAAAGATAAAGAGAGAATTTTGAAAGTAGCTAGGGACAAAAGGTCCTTAACCCACAAGGGTAGACACATAAGATTAGCAACAGACCTGTCCACTGAAACTTGGCAGCCAGAAGGGAATGTCAGGACATATTCAACTTGCTGAGTGGGAAAAATAGACAGCCAAGAGTTCTTTATCCAACAAGGCTATCATTCAGAATAGAAGAAGAGATAAAGAGTTTCAGACAAACAACTAAATGAGTTCGTGACCACTAAACCAGCCCTGCAAGAAATATTAAAGGGGCCTCTTTGAGTAGAGAAAACAAAAAGACCAAAGCAATAAAGTCTACAAAGAACCAGAGAACATCCCCCTGAAACACCAACTCTACAGGTAACACAAATGGCACGAAATTCATACCTTTCAATAATGACTCTGAATGTAAATGGACTAAATATACCAATCAAAATAATAGGGTATCAGAATGAATAAAAAAAATAAGATCCATATATATGCTGCCTACAAGAGATTCATTTTAGACCTGAAGACACCTACAAATTCAAAGTAAGGGGATGGAGAACCATCTTTGATGCTAATGGACATCAAAAGAAAGCTGGAGTAGCCATACTCATATCAGACAAACTAGATTTTAAAGACCATAACAAGAGATGCAGAAGGGCATTATATCTTAATTCAGGGGTCCATCCATCAAGAAGATCTAGCAATTGTAAATCTTTATACACCCAACTTGAAACACTAAAATATATCCTCAATTAATAACAAACGTAAATAAACTCATTGATAATACCATAATAGTAGGGAACTTTAATAACCCACTTACAGCAATGGAGGGATCATCTGAGTAGAAAATCAACAAGAAAACAATGGCTTTGAATGACACACTGGAATGATGGACTGAACAGATACATTCAGAATATTTCATCCTAAATCAACAGAATGTACATTCTTAAGTGGACATGGAATATTCTCCAGAATAGATCATATACTGAGCCAAAAGTCATCTCTCAACAGGTACAAAACCAATGAGCTCATACCATGAATATTTTCCAATCACAATGATATGAAACTTGAATTTGGCCATAAGAAGAGTTGAACAGCCCTCACATACATCAAGGTTAAAGAACATCCTACTAAAAAATTAACCATGAAATTAAAGAAGAAATTTAAAACTACATGGAAGCAAATGAAAATGAAAACATGACAGTGCAAACCCTTTGCACAGCAAAGGCAGTCCTAAAAGGAAAGTGTATTATAATTCAGGCCTATCTCACAAAGCAAGAAAGGTCCCAAATGCACATTCTAATCTTACACCTAAAAGAGCTAGAAAAGAAACAGCAAATAAAGCCTAGAGGCAGAAGAAGGGAAATAATAAAGATCAGAGCAGAAATAAATGATATAAAAACAAACAAAAAATAGAGCACATCAAAACTAAGAGCTGGTTCTTTGATTTTTTAAAAAATATTTATTCATTTTTGAGAGAGAGCGCGCGCGCACACAGGAGCCAGTGGGGGAGGGGCACAGAGAGAGGGAGACACAGAGTCTGAAGCAGGCTCCAGGCTCTGAACTGTCAGCACAGAGCCTAATGCGGGTCTTGAACCTACATACCATACGATCATAACCTAAGCCGAGTTGGACGCTTAACTGACTGAGTCACCCAGGTGCCCCTAAGAACTGGTTCTTTGAAAGAAGAAACCCCTAGCCATACTTCTCAAAAAGAAAAAAGACTCAAACAGATAAGATCACGAATGAAAGAGGAGAGATCACAAACACCACCACAGAAATGTAAACAATTATAAGAGAATACAGTGAATGGGGTGCCTGGGTGGCTCAGTTGGTTGAGTGTCCACTCCGGCTCAGGTCATGATCTCACAGTTCATGGGTTCAAGCCCCGCATCGGGCTCTGTACTGACAGCTAGCTCAGAGCCTGGAGCCTGTTTCAGATTCTGTGTCTCCCTCTCTAACCCTCCCTTGCTCACGCTGTCTCTCTCTCTCTCTCAGAAATAAATAAAACATTTAAAAAAAATTTTAAAAATAATACAATGAAAAATTATATGCCAACAAATTGGACAATCTGGAAGAAATGTACAAGTTCCTAGAAACTCACAAACTACCAAAACTGAAACAAGAAGAAGTAGGACTTTTTTTTTTTTTTACAGGAAGAAATAGAAAATTTGAACAGACCCATAACCCACAAAGAAATTGAATTGGTTATCAAAATTCTACCAACAGGGGCACCTGGGTAGCTCGGTTGGTTAAGTGTCCAGCTTTGTCTCAGTTCATGATCCCGCTATGCATGAGTTGGAGCCCCATATCAGGCTCTGTGCTGACAGCTTGGAGCCTGGACCCTGCTTCAGATTCTGTGTGTGTGTGTCTCTCTCTGTCCCTCCCCCACATGCACTCTGTCTCTCTCTCCCTGTCTCTCTCTCTCTCAAAAATAAACATAAAAAAAAAAATTACCAACAAACAACAGTCCTGGGCCAGAAGGCTTCTCAGGGAAATTCTACTAGACATTTAAAAGAAGAGCTAATATCCATTCTTCTCAAACTGTTTCAAAAAATAGAAATGAAAGAAAAACTTCAAACTCATTCTATGAAAACAGCATTACTTTGATTCCAAAACCAAAGACACCACTTAAAAGGAGAATTACGGGCCAGTATCTCTGATGACCATGGATGCAAAAATTCATAACAAGATATTAACAAACCAAATTCAGTTAGGAATTGAATATGAATCAAATTCCTTGAAAGAATTATTCACCATGATTAAGTGGGAATGTGATACACCACATTAATCAAAGAAAGGTTATGATCCCCTCAGTAGATGCAGAGAAGGCATTTGACAAAATACAACATCCTTTTCTTATAAAAACCCTCAAGAAAGTAGGGATAGAAAGAACATACCTCAATATCATAAAGGCCATATAGGAAAGCCCCATAGCTAATATCATCCTCAATGGAGAAAAATTCAGAGCTTCCCCTCTAAGGTCAGGAACATGATATGGATGTCCACTCTCACCACTGTTGTTCAACACAGTGTTTGAAGTCTTAGTTTCAGCAATCAGACAACAAAAAGAAATATAAAGCACACAAACTGGAAAGGAAGAAGTCAAACTTTCACTCTTCGCAGATGACATGATACTCTATGTGGAAAACCCAAAAGACTCCACCAAAAAACTACTAGAACTGATACATGAATTCAGCAAAGTCATAGGATATACAGTCAATGAACAGAATTCTGCAGTATTCCCATACACCAATAATGAAGCAGCTGAAACAAAAATCAAGGAATCAATCCCATTTACAAATACATCCAAAACCATAAGATACTTAGAAATAAACCTAACCAAAGACATAAAAGAGCTATATGCTCAAAACTATAGAAAACTGATGGAAAAAAATTTAAAAAAAACACAAAGAAGTAGCAAAACATTCCAGCTCATGGACTGGAAGAATAAATATTGTTAAAATGTCTATACTACTCAAAGCAATCTTCACATCCAATGTAATCCCTATCAAAATAACACTAACATTTTTCACAGAGCTAGAACAAACAATTCTAAAATTTGCATGAACTAGAAAAGACCCCAAATAGCCAAAGCAATGTTGAAAAAGAAAACCAAAGCAGGAGACATCACAATTCTGGTCTTCAAGCTGTATCACAGAGCTGTAGTCATCGAAACAGTATGGTACTGGCACAAAAACAGACACATAGATCAATGAAACAGAATAGAGAACCCAGAAATGGACCTAGAAATGTATGGCTAACTAATCTTCAACAAAGCAGGAAAGAATATCCAATGGAAAAAAGACAGTCTCTTGGCAAATGGTTCAGTGACATGAAGAATGAAACTAGACCATTTTCTTACACCATACACGAAAATAAATGCAAAATGGATGAAAGACCTAAAAGATACACGAAAATAAATGCAAAATGGATGAAAGACCTAAAAGATAGGAAATCATCAAAATCCCAGAAGAAAACACAGGCAGCAACTTCTTTGACCTTAGCCACAGCAACTTCTTACTAGAGATACATGTCTCCAGAGGCAAAGGGAACAAAAGCAAAAATACTCTGTTGAGACCTCATCAAGAAAAACAAACAAACAAACAAACAAAAAAACGACTCCTGCATAGTGAAGGAAACAATCAACCAAACTAAAACAACTGACAGACTTGGAGAAGAGATTTGCAAACAACATACATGATACGTATAGATCCAAAATCTATAAAGAACTTAATAAACTCAACACCCAAAAAAACAAATAATTCAGTGAAGAAATGGGCAGAAGAAATGAATAGACGCTTCCAAAGAAGACATCCAGATGGCTAACAGACACATGAAAAGATGCTCAACATCATCATCAGAGAAATACAAATCAAAACCACAGTGAGTTTCATTAGATAGGTCTGTCACCACTCTGATAGGTTTCCCTTTGTATTTTAGGGCCCTTGTCTCCCTAGCTGCTTTCAAAATTCTCTCTTTGTCCTTATATTTTGCCAGTTTCACTAAGATATGTCGTGTAGAAGATTGATTCAAGTTGCGTCTGAGGGGAGTTCTCTGTGCCTCTTGAATTTCAATGTCTACTTCCCTCTCCAGGTTGGGGAAGTTCTCTGCTATAATTTGTTCCAGGACTCCTTCAGCACCTTTCCCTCTCTCTTCCTCTTCTGGAATTCCTATGATATGGATATTGTTCCGTTTGATTGTATCACTGAGCTCTCGAACTCTTCTTTCATGTTCCTGGATGAGTTTATCTCTCTTTTTCTCAGTTTCTTCTTTTTCTATAATAGTGTCTTCTAAATCACTTATTCTCCTTTCTGCCTCTTCAATCCATACATTGGACGCCTCCAGTTTATTACGTATCTCATTTATCACATTTTTTAATTCACCATTACTATTTTTAAGCCCCATATTGTTTGTAGATATAGTTTCTCTGTTGTCGTCCATGCTTTTTTCAAGCCCAGCGATTAACTTTATGATTTTTGTTCTAAATTCTTGTTCAGTTATGTTTCTTGTATCTGTTTTGAGCAGTTCTCTAGATGTCATTTCTTCCTGGAGTTTCTTTGGAGGAGAGTTCTTCTGTTTCATCATTTTGTTTAGCTTTCTATCTCTTGTTACTTTTAAAGCTTGTTGTACACTCAGCCCCTGCGAATTCTGCTGTATTAGAGAGGGCTCTTTGGCTGGCAAGGATGTGGAGAAACGGGCCCTCCTATACTGTTGGTAGGATAGTAAACTGGTGCAGCCCTTCTGGAAAAGAGTGTGGAGGTTCCTCAAAAACTTAACAATAGAACTCCCCTATGACCCAGCAATAGCACTGCTAGGAATTTACCCAAGGGATACAGGAGTGCTTGATGCATAGGAGCACATGTACCCCAATGTTCATGGCAGCACTCTCCACAATAGCTAAAACCTGGAAAGAGCCTAAGTGTCCATCAACAGATGAATGGATCAAGAAGATGTGGTTTGTCTATACCATGGAATACTACATGGCAATGAGAAACAATGAAATCTGGCCATGTGTAGCAACATGGATGGACCTTGAAGGTGTTATGCTGAGCAAAATAAGTCAGGCAGAGAAGGACAAATACCATATGTTTGCACGTATAGGAGGATTAGGAGGAACTTAACAGAGGACCATGGGGAGAAGAAGGGGGGAAATAGTGGGGGAGAGGGAGGAGGCAAACCATGAGAGACTCTTGAATGCTGAGAACAAACTGAGGACTGATGGGTGTGGGTGGGGGGAAGATGGCCATGGAGGAGGGCACTTGTGGGAATGAGCACTGGGCATTATATGGAAACCAACTTGACAATAAGCTATTTGTTAAAAAAAATTAAAATTAAAATAAAAATAAAAACACGGTGAGTTACCACCTCACACCTATTAGAATGGCTAAAATTAACAACTCAGGAAACAACAGATTTTGGTGAGGGGGACACTTCTACACTGTTGGTGAGAATGCATAATAGTGCAGCCACTCTGAAAAACAGTATGGAAGTTCTTCAAAAAATTAAAAATACCCTATGACCCAATAACTACACTACTAGGTATTTATCCAAAGGATACAAAAATGCTGATTCGAAGGGGCACATGCACAATGTTTATAGCAGCACTATCAACAATAGTCAAAATATGGAAAGAGCCCAACAATAGCCAAAATATGGAAAGAGCCCAAATGTGCATCACTGATGAATGAAGAAGAAGTGGTACACATACACACACACAGACACACACACACTGGAATATTACTTGGCATCAAAACGAATGAAATTTTGCCATTTGCAACAACTTGGAGCTAGAGTGTATTATGGTAAGTGAAAAAAGTCAGCGAAAGACAAGTGTCAAATGATTTCACTTATATGTGGAATTTAAGAAACAAAATTAATGAATATAGGGGAAGAGAAAGAAAATTAAGTTAAAAACAGAGAGGGGACCATAAGAGATTGTTAAGTACAGAGAACACACTTAACGAGGTTAAACAACAGGGTTGCTAGAGGGGGGTTAGGTGAGAGGATGGGCTACGTGGGGGATGGGCATTAAGGAGGGCATTTGCTGGGATGAGCACTGAGTGTTACAAGTAAGTGATGAATCACTGGGTTCTATTCCTGAAACCAACACTATAAGGTATGTTAACTAACTTGATTTAAAGATAGAAGTTTGTTAAATAAATAAGTAAAGTAAGTAAGTAAAATAACTTGAAAATACCATCAGGGAATGGAAAAATGTTTAAATGGCTCAACAAAATGCATTAATAGAACTTGTGGTCAAAAACAATACAGAAACAAATTAATCAGATTTGACACTTGCAGAGGGAGCAGAAGGGAAGACAGCTCAGAAGACATTTTTCAGAATGCAGCACAAAATAAAAAATGGACAAAATAAAAAAGATGTCAAACAACATGGAAGAACGAAAGGGACTAACTAATGTATGTGACTCATCAGAGATATGGAAGAAGAAAGAGAAAATGGGGTAGAAGTACATTTCAAGAAAGAAACATTCAGGATTTATCCAAATTTATAAGAAAGAAGCAACTCCCTAAAGACTGAAGAAGCTCAATGAATTCCAAGCACACCTAAACACATTACTGTGAAACTGCAAATCTACAATGGCAAAGAAATGAAGTGAAAAGCATTCGGAGTGAAAAAGTTGGCATCCTAATGAAAGAGACTGACACAACTGAAGCCAGAAGATAATGCAACATCCCAAAAGGACAATGTCCTAAAAGGAAACATCTTCTGACATAGGACCCTCTTCCCCTAAAGCTGTTTTTCAAGAATGAGGACAAAATACAAACATTTTCAGACCACCAAACACTGAAGGTCTGCCACCAGCATTCCTAAAGGAAATTCTATGAGAAGAAGGAATAAAGAATAAAAGTAGTCATTATCTATGGATAAACAAAATTGGCTATATGAAATAATGATGCTGTCTTATGGATTTAAATTGAACACTACTTAATATCTCCAAGTACAGCAATGTAAATGGAGTTAAAAGTGTTCTGAGGCACTTAAATCAGCAGGAGGAGATTAAATTTATTGGTCAGTTTCAGACTTTCTTAA
Source organism: Proteles cristata cristata (assembly GCA_017311185.1). Lineage (NCBI taxonomy): Eukaryota > Metazoa > Chordata > Mammalia > Carnivora > Hyaenidae > Proteles > Proteles cristata. The sequence goes on along the minus strand of JAESUZ010003757.1, from coordinate 220,245 downwards.
GTCCATATGTTGAATTCATGGAAATAGGAAAAAAGTATGTTACTTTCAAAAAGGAAAGGTTAAAATTTTTCAAAAGAAAGAAAAACAAGTGGGACTAACTACAACAACAAGAACGATACATTCTCCATATATAACATATATATGGATAACATACATCCTATCCATAGGATAGGTTACAAAATAGAATGGTTTGGTGGGGTTTTTTTAAATCCAACTATTTGCTGCTTACAAGAGACACATCTAAAATGTACTATGCAGAGCGCCTGTGTGGCTCAGTGGGTTAAGCGTCCGAGTTTGGCTCAGGTCATGATCTCACTCTTTGTGAGTTTGAGTCCCATATCTGGCTCTGTGCTGATGGCTCAGAGCCTAGAGCCTGCTTCAGATTCTGTGTCTCCCCTCTCTCTCTGCCCCTCTCCAGTTCACACTCTGTCTCTCTCCCTTTCTCTCAAAAAAAAAAAGTAAGATGCAAAAAGGTTGAATATGTTTTCACTAAAAAAGAATTGCGGTTTTCCTTTAAATCAGATGACCTGTTTACTCAGGGTTGCTGCCCCAGGCAGGCTACAACAACACATTGCATCACTGGGCTCCAGAACGGTGCCAGCTAAGTGGCACTCACAAGGAACAGAGCATTCTAACTGGTGCTCCTGCCTTTCTTTACAAACTTTGTGCATAATACGTGCCTTTAGAACAAGCTCTTCTGGTCTCCTCTCAGTGTGTGTGGGTGCCCAGGAAGCCACTTTAGGAATGCCAGCAGACAGTCCAGTGCAGGAAATGATGCATTCTGAGAAATAGTACCTGCTGTTGATTTGTTTTCTGGATCCTCCTATATCCAATTTTTATATTTTTCACCTGAATTCACTGTATTTATGCAGAGTTTTGGTTCATTACCTTTGTATCAGTAACTGGAATAGGAAAGGGATAGGGTAAGAATTATCTGTGGGGATTTTCTGAACCACATTTATTCCTGAACATTTGGTACTTGCCATAATACGACAGCAGAAAAGTCCTGTGTAATTTGGATAAATCACCAGAGTATTCTTAAACACCCATAATTTCTGGTTGAGAACCACTGCTCTATATAAAACATTACCCAAATATTGACTCAGGACTACATGCTCCATAAACCATATTGCCTCTATTCTTCACCTTCAGCTGTGTTCTCCCTTCTGCTTGGAGAGCAAAGTGAAGTGAAAGATGGCCCAGAATGGTTCTCTGAAATTTATACAGCTTGTCATCACCCTAGCCTGCTTGAGGAAGGTACATCTACTGTATTTCCTACAGGAAGCAAAGAGGAGAATGACAGCTCTGGGAAAAGGACACATTTCATATTATTTCCAGGCTCTGCCAATCTATTACCGTGTCAAAATGTGTCCTTTCCGCTCCCCTTCAGATATGACAACCTGGAAAAATAAACCTCTAAGGAGGTTTCTAGCAACAATTGCCACACACAGAAGAGTTCCAGGTATATACTTTTCTATTACATATATTCTTTAATAGGGACAATTGTAACTGTTATTATCAAGAAACGGCAATCATTTTTGATAAATGGAATTACAAGTGCTGGCCTCCTGAGACAAGGCAGCGGCATGCCCAGGACCCCTGTGGAAATGAGTTTTGCCGAGTGCTGGAGGTGGGTGGGGAAAGCTTGCAGTTTTTAAAAGCCACTTGCCCATTGAAAAAACCGCAGGACCATGTAACTGAAAAGCAACTTAATTCAGCACTGTGTAAGTATGTGTGTGTGTACGTATGTGTGTATATATACATACATACATGTGCATATGTATACACACACACATATATATACACACACACCACTCATTCCTCTCCTGAGCTAGTGTTAAAATTAGAAACAGAAAACAAAATAATATGCATAACACAAATAGTTGAAAAGCTATTTCAATTCCATATTATTATTATTATTATTATTTTATGTTTTATTTATTTCTAGGAGAGAGGGAGAGACAGCGTGAGCAGGGGAGGGTCAGAGAGAGAGGGAGTCACAGACTGAAACAGGCTCCAGGCTCTGAGCTGGCAGTCAGCACAGAGCCCGACGCAGGGCTCGAACCCACGAACCGTGAGATCATGACCTGAGCTAAAGTCGGACGCCTAACCGACTAAGCCACCCAGGCGGCCCTCAATTCCATATTATATCCAGAGACAGTTGACAGGCAAAAAATATGATTCACTGGATAAAACGATTTCTCTGGCAGGTGCTTATCTGTTTCCACCACCAGATACCATGCTCTGTGAGGGCAGCCACAATGCCTGACCTGGTCAACGACATTGCCGAAGCCTGAGCAAGGCACAGCAGACCTTGAACAGTTACGTGCTGAGTGAATTAGGTTTCATCATCCTCGCTCACTTCCACTCCACAACACCCCTCCGCTGTCAAGCCACATCTCATTCTCCACCTGCCTTGTCGACGGCATACCACTCCCCCACGAGAGCCTCATTAACCTGAGCCAAGTGCTGATATTTTTTAAGGAAAAAAAAAAAAAAGTCAGTGGGAACTGGTCAACCATTTAAGTAGCTCTTGTCTATCTGCATCCTGTGGGGGAAATTCTGACTTCCCATTTCTATCTGTTTTACCCAGAAAAGGTCAAATTTGATCATTCCTCAACAGACCCCCAAAACTGCAATCGGTATGAAGCTCTCAGAATTTTGCTGTTCAGAAGACCTGACCTCTCAATGGCAATTAGAACTCCCTAAAGTGCAAGCCAGTCACATGCATATACATATGTGACCAGAGCCTTACTTCACGCAGTGAACTCTGGTACTGCTGTGCCTGTTCTGTTGGCTTCTCTTCTGCTCTGTTGTTTTGTTTTCTAAAGCTGATTCTAGCCCACAAAATTGACTTCTTGAACCACTAGGGGTCATGACTTGCGGTCGAAAAACACTGACCTAAACTGACCCAAGTACAATATCACCCTCCCTGGTCTGACATTCACAAGATCACGGCTCTCCTGGAAGGCCCACATCAAGCAGTTTCCAAGTGAAATTTAGGAACTCCAAGTATAGCTAGATGAGCCTCAGGAACGTAGTGAGTACACAGACTTGCTCATGGTGTGATATCCTATATAAAGAAAGAGAAGAAGGGAAAGAAACAAATAATCGGGCTGACCAACGCTGTGCTAAGCATGCCAGGAGTCTGCATGAATGACCTTCCTTCATCTCCTCAACAGCTCTCTGTGGTAGGTATCACCCACCCCCCCCCACCTTAGAGGTGAAAAAGCTGATGAGCATAGATAGAAAGCAACGCACGTAGTGCCACACAGCTGGTGAGGAACAAGATGTCCAGCCAGGGTTATGTGACCCCACAGGCTACAACGCTTATCTTCCTGACTATACCCTGCATCAGCCACGAGGAAGGACCTTTTCTCTCGTGTCTGTCCAAGGGTGGCTTCTCGCCCTTCTCTGTCCAGATCTGGCTTTATCTTTTTTTTTTTTTTTTTAAAGATTTTATTTTTAAGTAATCTCTACACTCAGCACAGAGCTCACACTCACAACCGCAAGACCAGGAGTTGCACGCTCTACCGCCTGAGACAGCCAGTCACCCACAGATCTGGTTTTATATCACTTTCTCCAGGAAGGACCCTTCAAGAAGCCATGGTCTGTCAATCCCTAGAGATACAACTGGCACTTGATTTTTCCATGAGATTCTACAGTGCTTGGTGACGTATGTGTATAGTAGCAAGGGTGTATGAGCGTGCGTGTGTCTACTGCTCTTCTGCCAAAATCACACACAGGCTTTCAGTCAATAGGCACTTATAGTTCTTGGAGCTGTACATCAGACTCCACGATTCTTTTCTGGTGCCTCATGTGACCCAGCTACTTGAGAATGACTAGCTAGAGCATTTCTAGCTATTTTTAGTTCCTTCTAACACTGACCTAGGCTGTTCACTGAAGAAATGGGAGGAGATGGGGAGGGCCGTATCAGCCTCATCAAAATGACTTCTCCAGCAGCTGACTGCATGCAGCTTGGTGACAAGGACTGAAAATAAGAAATCCTATGTGGATAGCTTTCCAGGTGGGGAAATAAAGAACAAGCAATCCAGACTCCCCACCAGCAATCCAGAGGCCACCTTAGTCAGCTGAGGCTGTGGGAGAAAAGAAAGCAAAGAATATAGAAAGGGAGGTAAGGGTGCTCGAACAAATCAGGGACCGATAAACCCCTAAGAAAAAAACCATGAAAAGAGCCAGAGATTGGTGCTCCTCCCAGACTTCCTCCTTCAGCTTTCCTCAAAGGATTTCTGGGGGAGGTGGTACTGAGGAGGGAGCCAAAGACAAGCTAATGCCCCACTCCAGGTGGGGTAAGTGTGACATTCCTCAGGCCCTCCTGGCTGCCCTAGAACAAAGGACACAGAAAAACCAATGGTTCACTAATAGAGATCACAGTCATGCGGGACATGAGACTCCTTCCGTTTGCAACTGTCTTAATGGTTTACAAGAAAAAAGGCAGTCTCTAAAACATTCTTCCAAGAAACTCCCTACTGTCTTCTCTTAATGTTAATGCCTTATTGGAGGGAAAAATAACTTCAGCTCAACAATAACAAAGCCTCCAGTAACTTAAGAGTCTACCTTACCATATGAAAGTCCTTCTGGGAACCTCCCTTTTTCCTTATCCCTCCCCCCAACATATAAGCAGTCACTCCTCACATTTGTAATGCAGCTATTTCTGACCACTGGTCGTGTCCCTGTGCTCTGATAAAACCACCTTTTTGCAACAAACACATCCCAAGAATTCTTTCTTGGCTGTTGGCTCCAAACCCCATCACTTCAAACTGCATCAGTACCATGGGAAACTGAGAGCAACGTGCCTAGGCTGTGTACTCAGAGAAGCACGCTGCACTCATATTGTGGTAAAGGGGGCTCAGCCTGATAGATACAAGACAAATTCCTTTGGTTGGAACATGTCCTTCTTCAGACTGTAATACTCCAAGTATCTAACTGCCCAGGTGCCAATTTGGCATATATCCTGATCCATCTCACCGTTTTTTTTTTTATAAATGTTTATTTATTTATTTTGAGAGAGAGAGAGTGGCTGTGCATGCATAAGTGAGGAAAGGAAAGAGAGAATCCCAAGCAGGCTCCATGCTGTTAGCACAGGGCCTGACATAAGGCTTTATCTCACAAACCATGAGATCATAACCTGAGCCGGAAATCAAGAGTCAGACGCTCAACTGACTGAGTCACCCAGGCGCCCATCCAATCTCACTTTTTAAAACTCTTCTTTATCTCTTGGCTTAAGGATATGTAGAGAGAGTGTAGATATGCACAGAAATACAGAAAAAATATATATGGATATGTAGAATAATCAGACAGAGAAATTATACTAAACACTTTTACTCTAATAGACCAACACACATTAAGGATGATAACTGATACTTTAAAGAAAAATTGTCTTTTATTTGTATGAATTCATACCTTTGCTCAAAGGGGCTCTAGCCATAAAGGACAAATCAGGCATTTTCAAATCATTTGAATTGATATTTTTGTCTTGCCATAGACTAAAAGGAAGTTTTTTAGCCTTTCTCTGCTTCTCTGAGCAATAAGAGAAAAATATTAACATTTTATATTATAGTCAATAGTTTAGCTATGACAGTCTGAAGATTGATAGGTCTCTGTTCATGGCTACCTTCATTTCAGAAGTTTTTGACATTTAAATAATCCATTTACCTATGAGCACATTTCTTGATGACAGTAGCATCTATTCCAAACATTTTCAGCATTATCAATGAGCTGCTTCCTATGATAAAAGCAGAATTGAGAAGCAGTTCATCTTCACCCCATTCTAAATGAAACCCAAACTTCATTATTTTTATTTATTCACACCTAAACATAATTTTTAATATCATCAATGATTGAGTCAGTGTGCACATTTCCCCAACTGTCCCAGATTTCTTTTTTTAAGTTCATTTATTTATCTCGAAAGAGCATGCAGAAGGGGCAAAGATAGAGGGAAAGGTAGAGAATTGCAAGCAGGCTCCACACTGTCAGCAGGGAGCCCAGCATGAAACCAACTCAGGGCTCAAACCCACGAACCACAAGATCATGACCTGTGCTGAAATCAAGAGTTGGATGCTCAACCCACTGAGCCACCCAGGTGCCCCAACTATCATAATTCTTAAAAGCCTATTGGAAGTGCACATGAAGCAGTCTCCAGGATATCCCATATGTTATGTCACAAAATAAGTCTTAATAAATTTAAGAAGACTGAAATCATATTAGGGATCTTTTCCAACTACAATGGTATGAAACTGGAAAACAGTTACAAGAAGAAAACTGGAAATTTCACAAATATGTGCAGATTAAACATGCTACTGAACAAAACCAGTGACCAAAGAAGAAATCAAAAGAGAAAAAATATCTTGAGACAAATGAAATAAAGAAATACAACATACCAAAATTTATAGGAGGTATCAAAAACACTTCTAAAAAGGAGGGAACTCCATAGAGATAAATGCCTAACTAAGAAAGACCTCAAACAACCTAACTATACACCTCAAAGAACTAGAAAAAAAAAAAAAAGAACAAATTAGTCCCAGAGCTAGTAGAAGAAAGGAAACAAAGATCAGAATGAAAAGAAATGAAATAGATACTAAAAACAAAATAGAAGAGACTGATATATTAAGAGCTGTTTTTTTTGAAAAGATAAAATAGATACACCTTTAGCCAGATTCACCAAGAAAAGAGAATGAGAGCTTAAATGAGAAACGAAAGAGGAGACATTACAACTGACACCACAGAAATACAAAGGATCATAAGAGACTGTTGTGAACAATTATATACCAACAACTGGACAACCTAGAAGAAATGGATACATTCCTAGAAACATACAACCTACCAAGAATGGATCATGAAACAATAGAAAATCTGAATAGATCAATTACTTGTAAGAAAATTGTATCAGTAATTAAAAACCTTCCAACAAAGAAAAGTCCAGAACCCAATGGCTTCACTGGTGAATTCTGTCAAATACTTAAAGAATTAATTCCAAGCCTTCTCAAATGCTTCCAAAAAATAAAAGAGGAGGGAATACTTCCAAACTCATTTCACAAGGCCAGCATTATCCTGATACCAAAACCACACAAGGAACTACAAGCAAAGTATAAATTATAAGCCTATATCCCTGATGAACACAGATGTACCCAACCAAATATTAGAAAATCAAATTCAAAAGTACATTATCAGGGGGCGCCTGGGTGGCTCAGTCTTCTTTGGCTCAGATCATGATCTCAATTTGTGGGCTTGAGCCCATGTCAGGTGCTGTGCTGACAGCTTGGAGCCTGCTTTAGATTCTGTGTCTCCTTCTTTCTCTGCCCATCTCCCACTTGTGCTCTGTCTCCCTCTGTCTCAAAAATAAACAAACATTTTTTAAAAATTTTAAGTACATTATAAGAATCATACAACATGATCAAATGGGATTTACTTCAGGGATGCAAGTATGGTTCAGAATCCACAAATCAATTTAATACACCACATTAACAACAAAAAGGCTAAAAATCCTATGATCATCTCAATAGATACAGCAAAAGCATTTGACAAAAGTCAACATCCATTCCTGATTAAAAAAAAAAATATTTTAACAACTGGGTACAGAGGGAATGTACTTCAGAATAACAAAGGCCATATAAGACAAGCCCACAGGTACTCTCGATGCTGGCAAGGATATGGAGAAACAGGCACCCTCCTACATTGTTGGTGGGAATGTAAGCTGGGTCAGCCCCTCTGGAAAATAGTGTGGAGATCCCTCAGAAAATTAACAATAGAACCCCCTATGACCCAGCAATAGCACTGCTAGGAATTTATCCAAGGGATACAGGAGTGCTGATGCACAGGGTCCCATGTACCCCAATGTTCATAGCAACACTCTCAACAATAGCCAAAACATGGAAAGAGCCTAAGTATCCATCAATGGACGAATGGATCAAGAAGATGTGGTTTATCTATACGATGGAATACTACATGGCAATGAAATCTGGCCATGTGTAGCAACATGGATGGACCTTGAGGGTGTTATGCTGAGCGAAATAAGTCAGGCAGAGGACAAATACCATATGTTTGCATGTATAGGAGGATTAGGAGGAACTTAACGGAGGACCATGGGGGAGAAGAAGGGCAGAAATAGTGGGGGAGAGGGAGGGAGGCAAACCATGAGAGACTCTTGAATGCTGAGAACAACTGAGGGCTGATGGGGGTTGGGGGAAGGGGGGTTATAGGCATGGAGGAGGGCACTTGTGGGAATGAGCACTGGGTGTTATATGGAAACCAACTTGACAATAAACTATTAAAAAATAAATAAATAATAACAACAACAAAAAGACAAGCCCACAGCTAACATTATACTCAAATTGTAAAAAACTGAAAGCTTTTCCTCTAAGATCAGGAATAAGACAAGAATGTCCACTCTCCCCACTTTTAATCAACACAGTCTGTTAATCTTAGCCACAGCAATCAGACAAGAAATAAAAATAATCTAAATTGGAAAGGAAAACGTAAAACTGTCAATTTTTTCAGATGTGATACTATGTATAGAAAATCCTAAAGGCTCCAAAAAACTATTAGAACTAATCACAGAATTCATTAAAGCTACATGATACAAAACTAATATATATTTAAAAATCTACACACTAGTAATTATCAGAAAGAGAGATTAGAAAACAATCCTATTTACAACTATATTAAGTAAAATGAATAAAATACCTAGGAATAAACTTAACCAAGGAGGTGAAAGGTTTGCACAGAGAACATAAAGAAGTTGAAAGAAGCACAAAGAAATTGAAAAAGCACCAATAAATGAAAGATATATGGTGCTCTTGGATTGGAAGAATTAATATTGGTAAAACGTCCATACCACCCAAAGCAATCCACAATTCAATGCAATCTACAAATTCAATGCAATCGCTATGAAAATTCCAATGATACTTTTAAACAGAAATAGAATAATCCAGCCTAAAATGTTTATGGAAGCACAAATGACTCTGAATAGCCAAAGGAATCTTGATAGAGAAGAACAAAGTGGGAAGCATCATACTTCCTGATATCTAACTATATTATAAACAGAGCGAGACTGGCAGAAGAACAGACACATAGATCAATAGAACACAATACAGAGCCCAGATATTAACATATATATATACATATATATACATATACTGTATGTATGTATACACAGATATAGATACATATATGTATGTATACATATATATGTAGATACATATACTGTATGTATATATGTATATATATGTACAATCAATTAATTTAAGCAAAGAGCCAAGAACACTCAATGAAGAAGAAATACTCTCTTCACTAAGTAGAGAAGGGAAAAATGAAAAGAATGAAACTGGATCACTCTCTTTCACCAGACACAAAAATCAACTCAAAATGCATTAAAGACTGTAACATTGGACCTGATAACAAAACTCCTAAAAGAAAACATAAGCTCCTTGACAGTGGTCTTAGTAATGACCTTTTGGATTTCACACCAAAAGTAAAGGCAACTTGTTTTTACAAACAAGTGGGACTATAAAAACTATCAACAAAATGAAAAGGCAACCTAGAAAAAAGGGAGAAAATATATGTGAATAATTTATTTGATAAGGGGTTGTTATTCAAAATATATATAAGGAGTGCACTTGCTATGATGAGCACTGGGTGTTGTATGGAACTTTTGAATCACTACATATACAGCTGAAACTAATATTACACCATATGTTAACTGGAATTTAAATAAAAACTTCAAAATATATAAAGAACTCATACAACTTAATAACAAAACCAAACAATCCAATTTAAAAATAGGAAGAGGATCTGATATTTTTCCAAAGGCATATAGATGGCCAACAAGTATATTAAAAGGTGTTCAACATCACTATCAGGCAAATGCAAATCAAAGACACTATGAGATATCACCTCACACCTATTAGAATAGCTGTTACCAAAAAGTGAAGAAATAACAGGTGTTACTAAGGATGTAGAGAAAAGAGAAGCCTCATACACTGTTGGAGGTGTGATGCAAATTGGTGCAACCACTTTGAAAAACAGTAGGGAGATTCCTCAAAAAATTAAAAATAAAACTACCATATGAGCCAGAAATTCCACATCTGTTATTTAGCCAAAGAAAACAAAATCATTACCTCAAAAAGACATCAGCACCCCAATATTCACTGCAGCATTATGTACAATCACCAAGATGTGGAAACAACCCAAGCATCCTTCAACAGATAAATGAATAAGGGAAATGTGGTATATTATATACATGATGTAATATTATGCAGTTACAAAAAAAAGGAAATCCTCCTCTTTGTGACAACAGGGATGGTCTTTGAGGGTATTATACTAAGTAAAATATGTCAGACAAAGACAAAAACTGGTGTGGGAGGGCTTTATTGTAGAATATAAAAGCAAAACACACACACACACACACACACACACACACACACACACACACACAACCCCTGAACTCATGGAGAACAGATTGGTAGTTGCCAGCGGTAGGGGTGGGAGGTGGGCAAAATGGGTGAAGGTGATCAAAATGTACAAATTTCCAGTTACAAGGCAAGCCTGTCCTGGAGATTTAATGTACAGTATAGTGACAAGAGTTGACAATAACATATTTGAAAGTTGCTGAGAGTAAATCTTAAATGTTCTTAACACAAGAAAAAAATGTATACTTTTGTGAAGTGATAGGTAATAACTTATTATGGTAATCATCTCACAATATATACATATGTCAAATCATTAGGCTGTACACCTAAAACTAAGACATTTATTTTGTCGAATGAACTGTCTTTGTCTACACTTTCTTACTGTCTGATGAGTTTGTTGATAATCTCCCTGTGGTTGTTTGTTCACGATTTTGCTGTATTTTCTGTAAATGGGTATCTTTGGTAATGCCACTTCTATGGTAGCTTGCATACTTTCATTAAAGAGGTATGTAATGTTCAGCTGTCTCTTTTTGTGATGGTAACAGACACTTAGGATCTTGATCCATCAATTCAACTGCCATTAAAATTGATGATATTCTAGCTCTCATTTTATATTTCATTTATTATCAGGGATACAACTATATAGGAATCATCCTTTCATCAAACATATGATTACATGCCATCCAGAAAAATTTATCATTCCATGATAAATGTTGGAATCCTTCCATTTACCAGTTTTTAAAATAGTGAGCTGGTTTTCTAAATTCTCTAAAGGTAACAAATGAGGTTGTCTTTGTCATTTTACTATCATTATCATTATGAACTCAAAGATTTCTAGCAAATGTTATTGATGCCCAACCTCCCCTCAGATTTTGTCTACATTTATAGTAGACAGTAACAATGCGTGCTAATAGCTTACCACCTCACTCTCCACTTTGCTTCTTCAAGAGCTTTCTCTAATGCCATTAGAATTCTCTCAGCCCACCCACAGGACAACCAGAAATGATAGATATTTAATGTCTCAAGAAACAACCTTCGATTACCAATGAAGGGCAGCTTTCCCTCCTCTTGGTGGGACAATTCTTAGAGATATTATACATAACTTATGAGAGGGTCTTTACCTCATTAATGTATATCTGATTAACTATTTTCCCTTCTCTGTCCTACTTTCCTCATTCTCTGATTTGTGATGCCTGGAATCACCTCTCAAACAAACTCTGTCCAATATTCAGTTCTTTGTCTCATGTTCTGCTTTGGGGGAGCACCCAAACTAAGATAAATTGAGGTGCATTTGGTGACTTTTGATCTACTGCAACTATTACCCTTACAGAAAACTCTAATGATCCCATCTTTGGTCAGCTGGAGTCTATTCAAGTGGTTTCTGAGTCTCTTTCACATGACACTACTTTCTTTCTGATATGACAAGATGTTTCAGGTTCATTTTGTGTATTTATTCCCCAAAACCTGGGATCAGTCTTAGTTTTTGCTTATTTCTTTACATAGGAAATCATATTTAAACACAGCAATTTTGAAACTAAGGTACTTATTGTAGTACTAATTGGTACTTACTGCAATTAGGTTTATCATTTTTTGTAGGCCTTTCAGTAGATAGATTAGGGCACTTCCCCATTTCTTTGTATGTCTTATTTTGTGTTGTTGTTGAAAAATACACACTTTAAATAATGCAATGTGGCACACTTGGAAATTATATCCCCCCAGAAAGGATTTTTTTTTTTGTTAGTATATCATTGTTATTGCTAATGGTGTATGCTTGTTTAGTGGCTTTTCTGAATGCTGTAAAATCTCTATTCTTTGACATGTGTGGCCACTGAAATCTACTTATTTAACTTAGTAGTCAGCTAATAATAAGCTAGAGACTTCTTCATGCCTGAGCCAGCAGTCTCCTACTCTTTTCTGAGAACTCTGTATGTGTGTTGGGACACACCTTCAATGCTCCATCACCTTCACTCTTGCCCACGCAAAGCCTCAAGGACAGCCAGAGGTGCCACAGTAGGACCTTCTCTGATCTTTCCTGGGCATACATTCAGCCTTGCACAAGCACACAGCTTTCTAGGTCAGCCTTGCACAAGCACACAGCTTTCTAGGTCATCTTGGAGCATTCTCAAAGTCCCTATGGAAATCTCATTCTCCAGTTTTTCCTTCCATTTTTGATCAGTCTCGTTAGGCCCAGCTAGCAAGGCTGCTTTGGGCAGCTGAACTATTAAACAGTTGTTGATTGTTTTTAAACAAATCTCCAGAGGACAGTTATACACAACAGAGTCAGATAAAGACATGCTCTGAGAATGGAGCTTTCCAGTGAGTTTCCAAACATATAAAATAATGACAATTCTCCGGGAGTGGGTTTCTGGGGAGCTCCAAACAATTCTGCTTCTGCAAGTGCCTGACAAGCTGCTAGTCTTCAAAGTTATCATAGTTGCAAGCTATAATGCCGCAGCGGTTAGGTGGACGGGATCAGGGCAAGTTAAATCCTACAAAGCTCACTTAAGTTTTTGGCTAAACTCTCCTCAAATTGTTGCAAGCTTTTAACTTCTAGAGTCCTGAAAAAGTTTATCTTGACAGTTTTTGCTACTGTTTTCCTTGCTTTTATGAAGAAGCAGGATTTTGGAGAACATTATCCCACATTCCAAAAGCTGGAATTCTGGAAACTTTTTTAGGGGAAAAAAATCAAGAATTCATACTAATGCTTAAAACAGCAGATTTTTTCTTCACCTTATGGATATCAACCTCACTGATTTTACTTAATCTCCTCTCTCTTTTATCAAAAATCCTGTTTTTCATTAATACCATTAAAATTATTTACTTTATCCCACTTTTCACACACAGCAGACTGAGGATAACAGTACCAATACTACTGCCCACAATATGATTATTAGCAACAGGTTATAATGTTTTGCAGTTCTTTCTGTCTCCAGACTTTATCCCACCAGGGTGTAGGCACATTACAGTATTTTAGAGTCAGTTTGAAAAGATTCTCCATGTGGGTTTACCTCGATGTGAACTCGCAGTGGGGTTTAGTTGATTTTACTTTCAGTTTTAAGAATTGATTTTTCATTTTACTTTATAATTATATAAAGTATTTCCATGGTTCCAAAGTCAAGTCTACAAAAGAAGGCATTCAAAGAACTGTAACTACTAACTCTCTGCCCTTCTATCTTCTGTGCTCATCATCCAAACATAACCATTTTTAAAGTGTTATAATTTATTCCTGAATTCTTATTTTTCACCATTAATATAAGAAAATATGTGGCTATATCATTAGGCATGTAGGAAAGTTTCTATTTTTGTTCTAATCATTATTTTTATACCAATACCTTTACTTAGTATTCTTAGAGCTCTTATTTTTTACTATTGTCTGTTGGTTTTTACCATGAGTGATATTGAAACTAGAGATACTCTTGAAACTCTTCTTTCTTTTCCTTCACCATCTAATTTGAAGTAATATTGTTTTACTCCCAGATAATAAGGCAACCAGTAATCTTAATCTGTTTTTCATATAGTCACCGTGTTCTTCTCCCAGTTTTTGATAGATGCACTCTATAATACTGTCAGAACATATAGCCATCACACACCACACTCACACATATACACTTATAATCTTAGATTTAGTTCCTAGACAGATACTTAATGCTTACCACTAGTATTTCTACTAATGCCCCTCCATTATTTTGTTGTCTGAAAATTATTCTTTAGTAGATTCCTTGGGAAATGTCTTAGAACAATATTTCCTAAATTCTCACATCCCCAAAATAATTTTCTTCAAGACTTTAAAACTGAATGTGAGCAGGATTAGGTACAGAGTCTTTGGCTCATTTTTTTCCCTATTGACATAAACCAGTGCTGTCACAAAATATGACAGTAACTGAAGTCTTTAAGAAGTGTCTCAGTTCAGTATAGCACTGGCATAAAAACACATAGATCAATGGAACAGAAAACCCAGAAATGGACTCACAATTTTATGGTCAACTCATCTTCGACAAAGCAGAAAAATCCAATAAAAAAGAAACAGTCTCTTCAACAAATGGTGTTGGGAAAACTGAACAGTAACGTGCAGAAGAATGAAACTAGACCACCTGCTTATACCATGCACACAAAAATTTCAAAATTGATGAGAGACCTAAATGTGAGACAGGAAACCATCAAAATCACAGAGAATAATACAGGCAGCAACCTCTATGACCTCAAGCAGAGCAACTTCTTACAAGACACATCACTGGAGGCAAGGGAAACAAAAGCAAAAATGAACTATTGAGAGTTCATTAAGATAAAAAAAAAAAACTCCTGCACATCAAAGTAAACAATCAACAAAACTAATAGGCAACCACAGAATGGGAGAAGAGATTTGCAAATGACATATCTTATAAAGGGTTAGTACCCAAAATCTATAAAGAACTTCTCGAACCCAAACCCCCCCCCCAAAAAAAAATAACCAGTTAAGAAATGAGCAGACATGGGGCGCCTGGGTGGCTTAGTCGGTTAAGCGTCCGACTTTCGCTTGGGTCATGATCTCGCGGTTCGTGGGTTCGAGCCCGCGTCGGGCTCTGTGCTGACTGCCAGCTCAGAGCCTGGAGCCTGTTTCAGTCTGTGACTCCCTCTCTCTCTGACCCTCCCCTGCTCACGCTGTCTCTCTCTCTCTCTCCTAAAAATAAATTAAAAAAAAAAATGAGCAGACACTTTTCCAAAGAAGACATCCAGATGGCCAACAGACACAGGAAAAGATGCTCAACATCACTCATTGTCAGGGAAATATAAACCAAAACCACAATGAGATACCACCTCACACCTGTCAGAATGGCTTAAATTAACAACACAAGAAACAGCAGGTGTTGGTAAGGATGCGAAGGAAGGGAAACCCTCTTGTACTGTTGGTGAGAATGCCGATTGGTGCAGCCACTCTGGAGAACAGTATGGAGATGCCTCAAAAAAACTAAAAATAGAACTACCCTATGATCCAGCAATTGCACTACTAGGTATTCATCCAAAGGATACAAAAATACAGATTCAAAGGAGTACACAGCTCAATGTTTATAGCAGCATTAACAACAATTGCAAAACTATGGAGAGAGCCCAAAAGCCCTGATCAACTGATGAATGGATAATGAAGGTGTGCTTTATAAACAATGGAATATTATTCAGCCATCAAAAAGAATGAAATCTTGCCATTTGCAATGATGGGCATGAAGCTAGAATGTATTATGCAAGGCAAAACAAGTCAGTCAAAGAAAGAAAAATACCAAACAAAAAGATGAACATAATGGAGTGGTGGGATATATGAGAGGGAAATTAACCATAAGAGACTTTTAAGGAGAACAAACTGGGTTGATGGAGGGAGACGGTGGCTGGGAGGTAGGCTACATGGGTGATGAGTACTAAAGAGGGCACTTGTGATGAGCACTGAGTGTTGTAAGTGATGAATCACTGAATTCTACTCCTGAAACCAATACTACACGTTATGTTAACTGAAATTTAATAAAAATTTAGATAAAAAAAGAAATGTCTTAGTCCTTTTATCTAAAATTCCCATTTTTAAAAAAATTCCAATAATTTTATAAGAATAAATCTCAGTTTAATCTGTTTAAGTCATTTTCCCACAGTTACACATTGTATTCTTTCAAGATACCATTTTGAAGTTTATTTTTCAAGGTAGTTTTTCTTGAATTATACTTTTTAGCGTTGGTTCTTTTCCAATGACTGGTTTTCTTTTATAAGAATTCCAATCATACATGCGTTTGATCTTCTTCACATATCTTCTATTTTCTTCAGATCCTATCTCCTTTTTATATTTGAACATTTTTCCTTTTTTTAATGTTTTATTTATTTCTGAGAGAGAGAGACAGAGAGTGTGAACAGGGGAGGGTCAGAGAGAGAGGGAGACACTGAATCTGAAACAGGTTCCAGGCTCTGAGCACAGAGCCCGATGCAGGACTCGGACCCATGAACCCTGAGATCATGGCCTGAGCTGAAGTTGGACGCTCAACCGACTGAGCCACCCAGGAGCCCCAATAAATAACTTTTAAAAAATTCCTTCATTGTCTGAAGGAATGTTATTGTGCTCCTTATTATATGTCTTCTTATAAGGATTTTGGATGGACTTTGACAGTGATCTTTTCCTGTTACTCATAATTAAGTGAAACAAATTTTCCTTTTACTTTTGCAAAGGATAGACAGCCAATAATACTTTTCTCTAGTTTCACATCTCTATAGCTCCTTCTATTTTGTTGTTTTGTGACAATACAGATAGCCTTAATGCTTTCCAAAATGTGTTTCTATATACCTTCACCCATTTTTCTTCATTCTATCTTTCTTTTCCCCTGCTGTCCTTTTCTGCTTAATTCCTAGTCAATTCCAGTACTTTTTCCTCAGCACGGTACTAAGAAAACTTAGTAGGAGAAGAAAAAGAATACATAGCAGAGAATGTATGCAGCTCATAAAGCCTAATATAGTAACTATATGGTCCTTTACAGAAAAGCTTGCCAATCCTGTCCTACAAGCAACTGTGCCTTTTGTCTAGAGGTTCCTAGCTGTTCCATGTGGTCTACATGATGCTGTCAATCCCTGTGCACCATCACAGCAGTGAGGTGTGACCCAAACAGTAGAAAAGGAATGGAGCCGTTCCCGGAGTTGGTATGCAGATATTAAGAGAGAGATCTTTCGGTTAGAGTGCTTTAAACTGTAGGTTTGTGAGTGGTGGCCACCACTCTTAGCCACACTGAGGAAGCCTATTTACAGTGAGAGGAAAGTAGGCTCAGATTATGAAGAAAGTTGGAGTAACAGATGAAACCTCTGAATCAAGCAGAGGCAGCTCTATCCCTGGACTTTGCAGTTCAATTCACCTAACAATTCTTTTTTAAATATTTGTTTTGCTTTACTTATTTCTAGGAGAGAGAAACAGCATGAGCAGGGGAGGGTCAGAGAGAGAGGGAGGCACAGAATCTGAAACAGGCTCCAGGCTCTGAGCTGGCAGTCAGCACACAGCCCGACGCGGGGCTCGAACCCACAAACCACGAGATCATGATCTAAGCGAAAGTCGGACACTTAACTGACTAAGCCACCCAAGCGCCACTTTACAATTTTTTTCCAGTAAATTCACTTTTCTGCTTGAGCTCATTTGAGGTGGATTCTGATATGGTGACTCAAAAAAAAAAAAAAAAAAAGACTAACACAATTGTATACATGAAAATACATGTGCGTGGCCACTTAAAGGATTTTTCTCAAATTATTCCCTACTAAAACTGTTTTTCTTTCTTTTAAGCTATAAGAAGATTAAAGACTAATAAAAGAAATAAAAGCTTAACAAAGGACATAAGAAAAACTACTTTGTGAACAGGAGACTACTGTAGCTTAGATTTGGCAAATTAGTGTAAATTCTTTTTAAGGATGCACTAAATAAGTGCAGCTTATGTTTATAAATAAAATTAAAAATAATGGGGTTACTGATAATAACCAACATCACAGTTTGATGGGCCAGTGCTGGCAGAGTTTAAATTTAAAAATATAAATGCCTGAGGTGCCTGGGTGGTTAAGCGTCCAGCTTCAGCTCAGGTCATGATCTCATGGTTTGTGAGTTCAAGCCCTGCTTCGCGCTCTGTGCTGACAGCTCAGAGCCTGGAACCTGCTTCAGATTCTGTGTTTTGCTCTCTCTCTGTGTGCTTCTCCCTCACTCATGTTCTCTCTTAAAAAGAAATAAACATAATATATATTTATATATATTACACTTATATATATAACTAAATAACTATTTGTGGAATGGAGCCTATCAGAGCCACCGGTAGAGTTTTTACAAAATCCAGATTTTGAAAGGCCACACCAAGGACCTACAATACCCTGACAAATAGAAAAGCCCTAATACGGACACCTTAACCTTTTAAAAATTATGTGTATTTTATAGTTTGCTTTTATTAAACAATAAAGGTTTCTTTTAATGATAAAGTTTCTAAGTCTTTATTTCTGTCATCTCTAAATATACACTCATACCACCACCAGATGATTTCACCAATACAGCATAGCAATTTTTCATTTGATGACATTTAGCAGTTGCACAGATCTGGGTAAATTTTATAGATTTTGTTATACCAAGGTCAGATTCCAAACAAAAATTAACAATGATAAGGATACCAGAAAGGCACAAAGCACACACTTAAAATTCGTTAAGATGTTTAATAATACTATCAGAGCAATAGTCTCTTTATGTTGAATAAGAAAGTAAACAAAAGCTGACCCTGATAAATAATTTAAGATTGGCTCTAATTTGGTCCTGATGTGATTCTCTGGATACTAAAGTCATTCGTGTGTAAGCACTGCAGATGGAGGCCCTCAGGCTCCTGAAAACAACCTCCCTTTTCTCTCATCCTGAGAGGGGTGAAAAGGACCACTAAATGCTCTCTTAGAAACTAGAGCAGGGCAACAAGAGCCCCAGAATAGCTACAACTCACCTTGCAGGCCCCAGGGATGAAACAGAATGCCCCGTGGTTCTCTGAAAAGGACCCGAGTGGCCATCAGAGCTGTCCAGGGGGAGCCTCTGGACCACATCTGTGAGAGAGTGCCCATTCCAGTTCTATTGATAACTGCTCTGTAATTTGTCCATACACAGTTCTGTTCTACTTAGTGCCAGAAGAGGTATGTGTGAGCATAGGCCGAGAAGATACAAATGTCTGTCATTTTCTTGTCCTGTGATTCTTTACAAGATAATTCTTTCCCATGCTTTTATTTATTTATTTATTTTTTAAGTCTCTGAAATCAAAGAAGCTAGTTCTTGATTTGGGATGAGGGAGGGGATCAAAAGGATGCCTATCCCTCCTATATTTTCTTAAGTTGTTCCAAAACAATAAATGCACTTCTCCCTGATTTGGTCTTCTAAATGAACTTGGCCATTTCTCAGACAGCTCCAGAAGCCAGCTAAAGATCAGAACTTAAGTCACAGACTGGAAAATAACTCTTTGAATAACACTCCTGGCTTTCCCACACATCTCGTCCCCAACTACTTCCTAGAAGCTCAGGGTGACTTGTAGCAAGTTTTTTTATTCACTTCCTGTCTTAATCCAGTCTGGAAAGAGGACCTCCCACCAATGCCCTCAATAATGGTAGCAGCATTAACAGACAACAAACCAGTCTGACAAACATTACCATACTTGATTTCCAAGCAATTCTATGGCAGAAATCAAGTACTATGGTCTTTCTATAGACTTACAGACTGAGATTCATTAAAACTAAGCTAGAAACGGAACAAGGAAGCCCTTGAAGTTCAAATCTTGTTATAACCCAGTTCAAGGATGTGGATTTTGATGTAAACAGAGGTTCTATCTCTTGCCCAAGTTATCTCAACTAATTAGTTGCAGTCTTTGAAGTTGACAGAATAACTATTGCAACCAGAGAAATCAGCCTCTCAAGTGTTAATAGGAGGCCAAAATTGTGTAGTTTCCTTGGGCTTGGCATGGAAGATGAAATGGCTTTGCTCTGTCATGCCCTAGAGAGCTCACTGGTGACAGAATGGGGAAATGGATTTTAACTTGATAAAACAAAGATACGTCTAATGTTTACAGTCATCAATCATATGCCTCAGAAGTAGAGAGACAATTGTGTTAGAGGTGGTCTAAAATTGCAGGCCATCCCATTTGTAGCAACATGGATTGAACTTGAGGGTGTTATGCTGAGCGAAGTAAGTCAGGCAGAGAAGGATAAATACCATATGTTTGCATGTATAGGAGGATTAGGAGGAACTTAACAGAGGACCATGGGGAGAAGAAGGGGAAAAATAGTGGGGGAGAGGAAGGGAGGCAAACCGTGAGAGACTCTTGGATGCCAAGAACAAACTGAGGGCTGATGGGGGTGGGAGGGAAGGTAAGGGGGTGATGGGCATGGAGGAGGGAACTTGTGGGGATGAGCACTGGGTGTTATATGGAAACCAACTTGACAATAAACTATTTTTTTAAAAAAGGGTAATCTAGACAGAGACAAACAGGCACACAGGGAAAATGCTATGTAGTGAGGAAGACAGAGATTAGGGTGATGTATCTATAAGCCTAGAAACCCCAAAGATTGCTAGTAAACCACCAGAAGTTAAGACAAGTAGGGAACAGATCTTCCTTCAAACTGGCCTATTTCCAGGAGGAACCAAATCTGCACTTAAGCTTGACCTTGGACTTCTAGCCTCTAGAACTAGTGGACTGCAAATTTCTGTTAAGCCAGCCAGTTGGTGATATTTTGTTAAAGCAAACTGGTCATACAACTGGCTATTATGAGTTTTGCCTTTTCCAGACACACACTTTTCTAGTAAAGTTCTGAAGTCTTCAATTATTAAGCTCAAAGTCAAATCAGAGCAGGAAATATTCACAGAGGTCACTGAGTACAACTCTCATTTTACAGATAATAAAAATCACAAGTCAGGAAGAGTGAGCAGGTTGCCCAAATCCTCACGGCAGCAAAACCATAACTAAAACCCAGACATCCTACCTTCCAGGCCATGGCTCTTCCTACAGAGACTTAATTGTTCCAAAACTGCAAACACGGTTCTTGAATAACTGCATGCTGAATACGGGCATCTTAAGTGTGATACCTCAAGCTAGAGTTCGTTATCTCCAGTAGCAAAGCATTTGGGGGCGGGGTGGAGGGTGTCACTTTATTCCCTAGGGAATCTACCAAGAGCTGCATCAGGAAGGCCACTGCTGGGAGGACTAGCCACACCTGCTGTCTGCAGACATATTATACTGCTGTTCCTCCCCCACCTACCTCCTCTGTAACCCTGCCCAGATGGTCAGACCAGGGAATGAGAGGGCTGGAAGGGAAAGGATTCCACATTAGGTCAAATGTCTGGGGAGGTGGTGTGGTGGGGGGAGGGGGGAGGTGGAAACAGTGACTACAACATATATTTTCTAGGATCTCATAGAATTCAGCTGAGAATAAACTTTCTGGTCCCCAGGTAAATCTTCAAGGATGGAGGCATTTTCTTCATCTCCTTTACATCTATAAGGAAAGACAGCACTGAGCTACTGATCCCCAGCAGTAAGAAGAGCAAAGAAAATAGAGGCCTGGAGTTGTTAAGTGGCTTGTCCTCCCAAGTCAGAAGGCATTTGGGTTGGTTTCCTTTCCAAAAGCCCTCAAAGAGTACAAGAGGAAAATAAAGGGGGCTGGCTCAAGCAGACCCTTGATTTCTGTCCCACCCAGTAAACATGCTGAGTACCCAATAATGGCATATTTAAAGGACAGCAATTAAGTAGAACTCTGGTGAATAAGGTTTGGCTTTGTCTACCAATTTAGGCTGAAGGAGAAAAGCAAAGGAATTCTTTCTCCTGATGTCTCCCTGAGACAGTTTCTCTTGGTTTGGTCTCTCAGCAGGAGGAATAAAGCAGAACCACAGTTAAAGGGGCCATCAGGGCACCTGGGTGGCTCAGCTCGTTGAGCATCCGACTTCAGCTCAGGTCATGAACTCACTCAGGTTTGTGAGTTCAAGCCCCACATGCAGCTCACTGCTGTCAGCCTGTCAGTGCAGAGCCCACTTTGGATCCTCTGCCCCCTCTCTCTGCCCCTCCCTTGCTTACGTTCTCCCCACCCAAAATAAATATTTTTTAAAAGGTGGGGGGCCAGAGCTCCATGGAGTTGATGGAGCAAGGAAGGATCTTGGATGACCTGTACAAAGGGGCACCAGGAAGTCATTGGTTCAGATGCTCAGTCAGACACAGGACTGTGGAAGGAAACTAGGTACAGTTTGGGGCTGCTGGTCTATCTTCTTCTTCTTTTCCTTTTTTAATTTTTAATGTTTTATTTATTTCTGAGAGAGAGAGAGCAGGGGAGGGTCAGAGAGAGAGGGAGACACAGAATCTGAAACAGGCTCCAGGCTCTGAGCTAGCTGTCAGCACAGAGCCAATGTGGGGCTCGAACCCACGAACCATGAGATCATGACCTGAGCTGAAGTCAGATGCTTAACCAACTGAGCCACCCAGGAGCCTCTGGCCTATCTTCCTTCTTATGCCTACTCACACACTACTCCTACCCCAACAATAACCAGATAGAATTCTGCTGAAATGACTAGATTCTCACCTTGCCTTTCCCTAAATGGCCGTTTTCAGCTTGGTGCAGACAGACATGGCAATGAAGGTGAATGTGTGGCCTGTTTTTCTTTCAAAATACAGAATCACGGTTTTCTCTGCTTATAGCCTGACCTACCTGCCCAGTCACTTTGCACGTTTTTGAGCTTCAAGAAGGAGGATATGGATCCAAAGGTAAATAACTATCCTTGCCGTGACTTTTAAGTAGATACTAAAATATTATATATATATACACGTACTATGGACTGAATGTTTGTATACCCCAAAATTCATTATGTTGAAGTCCAATCCACTGCGTGATATTGATGGTATTTGAAGAAGGGGCTTTCAGATCATTAGGGTTAAATGAGGTCATGATGGTGGGACTCTCATGATGAGATTAATTCCCTTTTAAGAAGAGGAGAAAAGGAGATCTCTCTTGTGAAGACACTATGAAAAGAAGTCTGTCTAACAAGCCAGGAAATGGGCTGATAGCAGAACCCAGCCATGCTACCTTCCTGATCTTACACTTGCAGCATCCAGAAGTGTTAAAAAAAAAATTATTGTTTAAGCTACCCACACTGTAGTGTCTATTATAGTAGCCCAAGTTCACTAAGACAATACATATATATACCTTTTTTTTTTTTTTTGCAGGCGATGGGGTCTGTCCAACCCTTCCATTCTCCAACCTTGACACACTTTACCAGGAGTTGTCCATCCCCTCTGCATCCACAAAGTTACTGAGGGAGGAGCCATGTTGAGAAAAAGTACCCCTGTCCCTCTGAACCACAACATCCCCTTAGTCTATGGGACCAGATGATGTCACCTTCTGAGGAATTTGAAATTCGAACTGAGACGTTAAGCCCCAATCAGGCTGTGCTTGTAAATGGAGGAGATACAACACAGGGGCTGTCAGCAATAGTAGTTTACTTCCAAGCGGATTGGAAAGCAGAGAAAACTGCTCTTCAGCCAGAAAAATTGATAAACCAGACTTACAGAGAAGCAGGGGAAAAAGACAGAGAGTGAGAGAACCCTTAAATCTCCAAGGGGCTTTAATTCCTGGCTCTACATCTCTAAGAGCTAGGGGCCCCTTTATCTTGAGTTCCATGAGAATCCTCTGGCTTGAGCTAGCTCATGTAGCCTACTGTTGCTTACTGCCAAAAGTCCTCATTTACCAGAATTTACCTCATTTATGAAGCCACTGGTTGGGAAATGGCCAAGAGCAGAACACCATGGGATTTCCCCTGTACCTCCCAAGAAGCCGTGAAAATTTCCCTAAATGTATCTTTCAAGTCACATTTTATCACCTTGCTCATGAGGCTAAAATTTGAGTTTCTAGGATGACTTGATGACATCCACTCTGATCACCACTATTTTATACTTTGAACTGGTACACTTACCACAACTAAAGTCCTGTATTCATTCTAGCTGCCATGTTTGTTTGTTTGTTTGTTTGTTTGTTTTAATGTTTATTCAATTTTGAGAGAGAGAGACAAACAGAGCAGGAGTCGGGGAGGAGCAGAGAGGAAGGGAGACACAGAATCTGAAGCAGGCTCCAAGCTCTGGGTTGGCAGCACAGAGCCTGATGTGGGGCTTGAATTATGTGGGGTCATAAAGTGTGAGATCATGACCTGAGCTGAGGTCAGAGGCTTAACCCACTGAGCCATAGGTGCCCCCAGCTGCCATGTTTTAAGAAGGGTAATTGGTCACAATCCCTTATCTGAAAATTTTAAGGACCATTTTTTTTGGAATTAAGAATTTTTCAAGTTTAAAAAATGTATGACCCACGCATTATAAATTACACACTGTCCCCAGCATGGTCTGGGGCTGTCACCTAACCAACAATGTTAACATTTCTGTAGCAAAATGCACAAATATTTGTAAGTGAGTTAAATAATAGTTTTATATCAAGTTCAGGCAAGATTCTGTCCTCAAGTGATTTAGTTAAAACCTTAGTTTCAGGGGAAGGGTGGAGTAGGAAGAACCCAAAGTCACCTCCTACATATAGAATCTACACCTACATATAGAGCAGTACCTCCTAAAGAAACTGAGGATTGACTGAACAGCTTCTGCACACCAAAGAACAGAGGGATCACATAGAGAACAGCAGAAAAGACAGAGACACAGTAATGACCAGAACACCACTTTTGATGCTACAAACTGCAAAAGGCAGATAGCACTGAGTGGCCCCTGTGCAGATATGACTGCCCTAGGAAAACAAAACAACAGCAAAATCCATTTGTTTGAAGGGCAACTGGTGTACATGTGAGGGAAACCCATTTACTAATCCTAGAGCATGGGCTAAATGGTGAGGTAACTGCTGGAAGTCTTTCTGGGGTTGGAGGTGCCAGCAGTCACCACTGTTTGCCTTCCTCCTCCACTTTGATAGCACAGACAGGAGCAGGTCTGGGTGCTCTAGCTGGCCTGCCACTTCAGTTAGTCCAGCCCCTAGCCCACACCAGCTCCAGCAAACACACGAGCTCTAGCCCCAGCCATCCTACCATGGTGCCCCCTGTAGGAAAAGCCCTGGCCTATACCTATTCTAGACATTCCACCAGGGCAGCCCCAAAGCAGGGCACCCTGGGAACACCTGGCTTGTGCCCATTCCAGCTCAAGACATCTCAGCAGGCTGGTCCCAGGGCAGAGTGTCCTGGGACTCCTGGCCTACACCTGTTCCAGCACCAGCCAGCCAGCTAAAGTTAATAGGCATGTGCGGTCTCTACAAGGGATGTTCCTACACAAGGCCACTCCTTCGAGACTGGGAAAGGTGGATGTTTTGCTTATTAATTCAGTAAAACAAAACAGAGAAAGTAAAAAAAAAAAAATGAGGAGACAGAGGATTAGGCTCCAAGTGAAAGAAGTAGACAAAACTTCAGAAAAGGAACAGAACAGAGATAAGCAATCAACCTGAGAAAGAGTTTAAAGTGTTAAAGTTATTCACCAGACTTGAGAAAAGAGTAGAAGAACTCAGTGAGAACTTCAACAAAGAGACAGAAAATATGAAAAATACTAATCAGAGCTGAAAAATAACTACAATGAAAAATACGCTAGGGATAACCAACAATAGGTTAGAGGATACAGAAGAACTGATCGGTAATCTGGACGACAGGATAATGGAAAGCACTTAAGCTGAGCAGCAGTAAAAAAAACTTTTTAAAATGAGACATGTAAAGAGGAACTCTGGGACATCAAAAGCCTAACATCTGCATCATAGGGGTCTCAGAAGGAGAACAAAAAGGGGTAAAAAAATGTATTTTAAGAAATAATAGCTGAAAACTTACCTAACCTGGGGAAGGAAATAGACATCCAGATCCAGGAAGTACAGAGAATCCCAAACAAGATGAACTCAAAGAGTTCTACAAGACACATGATTAAAATGGAAAAAAATTAAAGATAAAGAGAGAATCATAAAAAGCACCAAAAGAAAAGCAACTAGCTATATACAAGGAAAATCCTATCAGACTATCAGCTGATTTTTCAGCAGAAACTTCCTAAGACAGAAGGAGTGGCATGATATATTCAAAGTGCAAAATGAAAAACCCCAAAACCAAGAATACTCCTACCTGGTAAGGTTATCATTCAGATCTGAAGGAGAGATAAAGAGTTTCCCAAACAGAAGTTAAAGGAGTTCTTCACCACTACACTCCCTTGGTAAAGGCAAACATAGAGTAACAGTAGTAAAGCAATCACTACCAAAACTAGTGTGAAGGTTAAAAGACCAAAATGGTAAAATCAATTACAGCTGACCCTTAAACAATGCAGAGATTAGGGACACTGACTTCCTCTACATATAACTTTTTACTCCCCCAAATTTAACTATGAATAGCCTACTATAAATCAGAAACCTTACCAATAACATAGTCGAATAACACATTTTATATATCATATGTATATATATATTGTATTCTTACAATAAAGTAAGCTATAGAAAATAAAATATTATTAACATAATAAGAAGAGAAAATATGTTTATAGTACTGTACTGTAAAACTTCCACACATGAGTGAAATCATACATTTCAAATCCATGTTGTTCAAAGGCCAATGTATAGGCAAAAAAAAGAGTTAAGGGATTCACAAAAGAAACAGATGTAAAATATGACATCATATACATAAAAATGGAGGAGGAGGAGTAAAAATATAGTGATTCTAGAATTTGTTTGAATTTAACTAATCATTAACTTTAAACTACTATATATTTAGGACGTTAGCTATGAACCTAATGGTACCCACAAACCAGAAATCTATAACAAATACACATAACAAGAAAGGACTCCAAACATAATACTAAAGAAAGCTATAAAACTCTAAAGAAAGAAAGCAAGATAAGAAGAAATAAACAGAAAAGAACTACAAAAATAACTAGAAAACAACAAAATGGTAATAATATCCATTAATAATTACTTTAAATGTAAATGGTCTAAATGCTCCAAAAGACGTAGGTGACTGAATAGATTAAAAACAACAACAACAACAAGACCCATCTGTATACTGCCTACAAGAGACTTACTTCAGGCCTAAAGATATATACAGATTGAGAGTGAAGGGACAGAAAAACATATACCATTCAAGTGGAAGTGCATGCATGTGCATACACACACACATGCCAGGACAGTAATACTTATATCAGACAAAATAGACTTTAAAACAAAAACTGTAGCAAGAGAAAGAAGAGCACTACATAATGATTAAGGGATGAATCTAACAAAGGATATGACAATTATAAATATCTATGCACTCAACATTAAAGCATCTAATTACATAAAGCAAGTATTAACAAACATAAAGGGAAAATTTGATAGTAATACAATAATAGTAGAGGACTTTAACACTCCACCTATATTAATAGATCATCCAGAAAGAAAATCAACAAGGAACAGTGGCCCCGACAACACAATAGACTAGATAGTTTTTTTTTTAATGTTTTTTATTTATTTCTAGGAGAGAGAGAGACAGCGTGAGCAGGAGAGGGTCAGAGAGAGAGGGAGTCACAGACTGAAACAGGCTCCAGGCTCTGAGCTGGCAGTCAGCACAGAGCCCGACGCGGGGCTCGAACCCACGAACCGCGAGATCATGACCTAAGCGAAAGTTGGACACTCAACCGACTAAGCCACCCAGGCTCCCCTAGACTAGATAGTTTTAACATACATATACACAAAACACTCCATCCAAAAACAGAATACACATTCTTTTCAAGTGCAAATGGACCATTCTCCATGACAGATCATATGTTAGGCCATAAAATAAGTCTCAAAAACTTTAAGTGGACTAAAACCATATTAGGCACCTTCCTAACTGCAGTAGTATGAAACCAGAAATCAACAACAAGAAAAAAAAGGAAAAGACATAAAAACATGTGAAGGCTAAACAACATACTAAACAACCAATGAGTCAATGAAGACATCAACGAGGAATCTTTTTTAAAAAATAACTAGAGACAAATGAAAATGGAAATACAATAGTTCAAAATCTTTGGGAGGCAGCAAAAACAATTGTTAGAAGAAAGTTAATAGTAACACAGGCTAACAAAAAAATGTAGAATTAACTATATTACCGTACACCTAAAAAACTAGAAAAAGAAGAACAAAGGACAAAGTCAGAACAAAGGATATAATAAAGATCAGAACATAAATAAATGAAATAGAGTCTAAATAAAAAGAGACTAATAAATAGAGACCTTTCTCAAAAATAGAAAAGATCAATGAAACCAGGGCTGGTTCTTTGAAATAATAAACAACAATGATAAACCTTTAGCCAGGCTCATTAGGAAAAACAAGCAAACAAACAAAAACAAACAGAAAACTCAAAATTGGAATGAAAGAGAAGTTACAGAAATATAAGGGATTATAAGAGATTGCTAGAAAAAACTATGTGCCAACAAATCAGACAACCACGAATAGATAAATTCCTTGAAATAAGCGATCTTCTAAGACTAAATCAGGAAGAAATAGAGAATCTGAATAGACCAATCACTAGTAACAAGTTGAATCAGTAATAAAAAAACCTCCCAATACACAAAGTCCAGGACCAGATAACTTTACAGGTAAAATATACCAAACATTTAAATAAGAGTATAATAATAACTCTATCCTTCTCAAACTATTCCAAAAAATAGAAGAGAAAGGAAAGCTTCCAAACATATTTCACAAGGCCAGCACTACCATGATACCAAAATCAGGCAAAGACACTACAAAAAAATTTTTTTTAAATTAGAGGCCAATATCCCTGATGAGCATAGATACAAAAATCTTCAACAAAATATAAGAAAACCAGATTCAACAATACATTAGAAGAATCATTTGGAACACCTGGATGGCTCAGTCAGTTGAGTGTCTGGCTCTTGATTTCAGCTCAGGTCATGATCTCATGGTTTATAGGATGGAACCTCACATCGGGGCTCCATGCTGTAGGCGTGGAGCCTGCTTTGGATTCTGTCTCCCCCTCTCTTTGTTCCTCCCCTACTCTCTTTCTCAAAAAATAAACTTAAAAAAAAAAGATCATTCACCACCAACAAATGGGATTTATTACAGAGATGCAAGGATGGTTCAATCTGAATAATACACAAATCAGCAACTTGATACAATATGTTAACGAAATGAAGGATAAAAATCATGATCATCTCAACAGATGCAGAAAAGGCATTTGACAAAATTCAATATCCATGGTAAAAACTCAACAAAGAGTTGAAAAACTATCTCTTAACATAATAAAAGCCATCTATGACAAGTCCACAGCTAATATTATATTCAATGGTGAAAGGTTGAAAGCTTTTTCTTTAATATCAGGAACAAAATAAGAATGTCCACTCTTGCCACTTTTATTCAACATAGTACTGGAAGTCCTAGCCATGGAAATCAGATAAGAAAAAGAAACAAAAGGCATCCAAACTGATAAGGAAGAAGTAAACCATCACTATTTGGAGATGTCATGATATTTTACATAGAAAACCCTAAAGATCCCACAATAAAACTATTAGAATAAATGAATTTCATAAAGTTGCAAAAAATGAAATGTACAGAAGTCTACTGTATTTTTATACACTTACAGCAAAGTAGCAGAAAGAGATATTTAGAAAACAATCTCATTTACAATGCATCAAAAATATACACCTAAGAATAAATTTAAGCAAGGAGGTGGCACACCAGTACTATGAAAATTTTAAGACACTGATTAAAGAAATTGAAGATGACAAAAACAAATGGAAAGATACACCTGCTCATCGATTGAAAGAATGACGCTTGAACTCCAGACCCTGAGATTAAGAGTCACGTGCTCTATCGACGGAGCCAGCCAGGTGCCCCTGAATTTAGGTTAAAGAAATCAGGAACTTCATTTGTTTTGCAGTCTTCTGTATTTGTGATGTTTTCAACAGTACCTAGCACATAGCAAGTAGTCAATAAATATTTACTGAATAAATTAATAAGCAAGAAATTATGCTTCTATTTTGGGGAATGTGTTAGTTTTGTTATTTTGAAAGCCCATTGCTATAAACTAGAGAAAATACAATGAGTTGTGTGGTTGAGGTGGCTAAACGTACAGCAACATCTAAACCCTTCCTTTTTTACCGTTTATTTCTGAGAGAGAGAGAGAGAGAGAGAGAGAGAGAGAGAGAGAGAGAGAACAAAGTCAGGTGGGGGAGGGGCAGAGAGAAGGAGGAGACACAGAATGAGAAGCAGGCTCCAGGCTCTGAGCTGTCAGCACAGACAGGAACAGGGGCTTGAACTCATGAACTGTGAGATCATGACCAGAACCGAAGTCAGATGCTCAACCAACTGAACCACCCAAGCACCCCAAACTCCTCTTCTTTAACAGGGCTCCCACTCAAGTTTACTAACTCCAGCATTCTTTACAGCAAGGACTTGGTCAGTGGGGTGTAGGTGGAAAAATGAAGTGTGTCATTTCTATGTCATGCCCTTAAAAGAAAGGTAGATGCTGCAACTAGCCCTTTCTCCACTATCCACTACCCGGATCATGTCAGGATCTAAAGCAACCACTTTGGATCCATCAATGGAAATTTTGTGCATAGAGAATGACAGAGCTGCTTTGCCAGCCTCAGACAGTTTACCTCTGGATTATGAAGTAGAAAAACACAAACTTTCATCTTGTTTAAGTCGCTGTATTGGGGGGGGGGGGCTACTTGGTTACAGCAGCTAGGCCAGTACTCTAATGACAAGTCTTCAGTCTTTTTTTCAGCAGTTTAGAGGGTCCTTGCTACACCTGGTCTGCCTCTCTCAGGAACTACTGCCCAAATACTATCTCCAGATTTTTTCGTTTTTTTAAATTGTATCCTTACCATCTTTCAAGTTAGTTTCTGTGTCCCATAACACATTGCCTTTGCAACCTTCCATGTGCAGAAAGGGAAAGGAAACACATTTAGTAAATGGGGAAATACATTTAGCATTTACTATGCTAAATGCCTTGCCTATAATATCTTAACTCTCTCAATAGGTCTATGAATTCAACGTCATTTCAGTTTTCCAAATCAGAAACAACTCAAACATGTTAGGTGCCTGGTCCAAGGTCACACAACTATTAAGTGGCAGAGTTAGATGTTGAAACAGGTGACAGCCAACTCTACAGACCCAGTCTGCTCTATTGATACTGTGGCATGCACAATGAATGAGGCTTTGCATTTGGGTTTTTAGATTACATTTTTTTTTTGCTATAACTTATTAATATAATTGCATGACTTTTACTTGCTGATTTGTCCTTATGCCATCTTTACCCAACCTTTAGGGCCATGTTTCTTTGTTTTTTGTAAATTGTGGTCATATATAACCACATGTGGTCATATATAAGATTTACCATTTTGCTATTTTTTTAAGTGGTCAGTGTAGTAACAATAAGCATATCCACGTTGCTGTACTACCATTCACCACTCTCCACCTCCAGAACTTTTTCATCATCCCTGAAAACATATGGGAACCTTCATGAGTTTGTGCATTGTCCTTGCACAGGGGACATTTCTCCACATTGTTCCAATTTTAGTCCATGTGCTGGCCAAGTGAGCACGGGGGCCAAGTATTTAAGTCACTGGTTTTCTCATTCTTGGCTCCTCTCCCTGTTTTCTTTCTTTCCTTCCTTCTGCAACCTGCTGCCTGCTGCTTAGTAATGAACTGGAATGTCCTAGCGATAGATGTGCCTGTTCAAAGTCATGAGCAAGAAGAAGGAGAAATAAACACACAGGGCGTAGCTTGGATCCTATCTTTATCCTTTACCCCAACCAATCCCAAGGAGTTTAAGCAAGGAAACAGGAGATTCACAAACAGCCTAATTTAAAACAGAATCACTGTGAAGTTTCTTAGCCCTTCAAACAGCAAGTTAGCAGCTCCGCCCTGCATGACTCACTGTCCTGTGTGAAGTCCTGCCTGCCTCTTCATCCTCCTCATCTCAAGCTCCCAGGCCCTACCTCCATTTTCTCCCCTGGAGGTTTGTACCGCCTGCAGGAAAGCATGGCAGGGGGAAGGGTCTGTGCTTTAAGGCCGGGGGTGGGAGGTTAATTCGGTACGAATTTTCATTTTCCGTGAAAGGCTCTTCCATGAGAACACCAGCATCTGAGAGTTTCCTGTGTTCACTGACCTCTCACTCGGCCATGACCCTTCCCCAAATCCCTACAAATATGGGAGCCGTCCCCTCCTCCAAAACCTGCTTTGTCCCCATAAATGCTATTCGTGGGAAAAGGTTCTGTGTTTGGCCTGTTTCTGCCATTTGATTATTTGTTTATTCCACTAACACATAAGTAAGCATGTGGGCTTCTAATTTATACTCTATACAGTTTTAAAAGCCTAATGATGGGCATGGAGAGCTTGAAGCTATTGCAGTGTGGGTTCCACTACCGTGCTTACGAGAGCCTTAGTCTGCTGTCTGCCTTCTCCTTCGCCTCACAGGGGGCAATGGAAGACAGCCTAGGGTCAAGGCCAAGCATCTCTCCAGGATCCCGTGAGGCTGGGCTGACCTCATCAGGAGAATGGAAATGGTGTAAATATCCAGGCCTCGTCCTCGAGAAACCAAAACCTTACAGACAGGGGCAATCAATATGCAAAGTTATACCTGCCATCAGTAAAAAGTTGAGTTTGCAAGAGTGACACCAATGATTAGGTTAAAGTGGGGCATAAAGAAGGACTTCCTGACAAAGCAGTTTCTTTCTTTCTTTTTTTTTAATATTTTATTTATTTCTGAGAGAGGGAGAGACAGAGAGACAGAGAGAGACAGCGTGATCAGGGGAGGGTGAGAGAGAGAAGGAGACACAGAATCTGAAGCAGGCTCCAGGCTCTGAGCTAGCTGTCAGCACAGAGCCTGATGCAGGGCTCGAACCCACAAACAGTGAGATCATGACCTGAGCTGAAGTTGGACGTTTAACCAACTGAGCCACTCAGGTGCCCCAACGGTTTCAAGAGAAATCATTTTTCTTGTTAAATTTGATGGGGTGTTGTTACTGTAACAGCAATACATATTCTTGGTAGAAAAATTAGGAAAATCATATATATATTCGAATCCTTCCAAACTCACAATACAGAAATAACTGTTGTATATATTTCTTTAAAAATTATTCCATTTAGATTCCTCAAAAAATTGAAAATAGAACTACCGGACAATCTAGCAATTGCACTACTAGGTATTTATCCAAGGGATACAGGTGTGCTGTTTCAAAGGGACACACGCAGCCCAATGTTTACAGCAGAACTATCGACGATAGCCAAAGTATGGAAAAAGCCCAAATGTCCACCAACAGATAAATGGATAAAGAAGATGCAGTATATATATATATATATATATATATATATATATATATATATATATATATATATATAATGGAGTATTATCCAGCAATCAAAAAGAATGAAATCTTGCCATATGCAACTACATGGATGGAACTAGAGGGTATCATACTAAGGGAAATAAGTCAGAGAAAGACAAATATCATATGACTTCACTCATATGAGGACTTTAAGATACAAAACAGATGAACATAAGGGAAGGGAAGCAAAAATAATATAAAAACAAGGAGAGGGACAAAAACATAAGAGACTCTTAAATATGGAGAACAAACAGAGGGTTACTGGAGGGATTGTGGGAGGGGGGATGGGCTAAATGGGTAAGGGGCTTTAAAGAATCTACTCTTGAAATCACTGTTGCACTCTATGCTAACTAACTTGGATGTAAATTTTTAAAAAATTAATAAAAAATCTTAAAAAATAATAAAAATATAAAAATTATTCCATTTAATTTTACTTACTTTAGTAGGGAAAAAAGATGAAGTAAAACTAAAGGATATGAACTTTATGTATATAGTCCTTCAAAACAAGAGCTATTCGTTACTAAGGAACTCTTCAAATAAATCACAAAATTATAAGACTTAGACATTAGGGTCAGTGGATGTTATTTAATTTTTTTAAGTTTATTTATTTTGAGAGAGACAGAGACAGTGTGAGCAGGGGAGTAGCAGAGAGAGGGAGAGAGAGAGAATCCCAAGCAGGCTCCATACTGTCAGCACAGAATCTGATGCAGAGCTCAAACTCACAGTGAGATCACGACCTGAGCTGAAACCAACAGTTGGACACTTACCCGACTGAGCCATCCAGGTGCCCCATCAGTGGATATTATTTAAAGCGTATGCTTCTTAATGGCATAAGTTTGTTCCCTAATTTATTTTTCATTCTTTTTAAAAGTGTATTTATTTTTGAAAGACAGAACACAAGTAGGGGAGAGGCAGAGAGGGAGGGAGGGAGACAGAATCTGAAGCAGGCTCCAAGCTCTGAACTGTCGGTCACAGAGCCCAATGTGGGGCTCAAACCCACAAACTGCGAAATTATGACCTGAGGCAAAGTTAGATGCCCAACTGACTGAACCACCCAGTGCCCTAGTTTGTTCCCTAAAATTTTGAGGTTTAGAGGACTGTCTGGTCAAAATCTAAATTCACTTTTGCCATGTTAAAACCAATAATATCATATACTTTTTTTTTTTTTTTTGAGAGAGAGAGAAACCAAAAGAAAATGAGAACAAAATTTTATATCTAAATTTACTCTCTGGGTGATTCTTCAAAAGAACTATTAGGGAAAATTTGATCTGTAAAGAATAATATGCTATAAAAATGGCAAACCACTTTCAAGAATTAAAAAACCACACTTAACACAGAAAAATGTTTACACGCAATACTCATTACACATTCAAACATATTTAATTCAGAGTCCATCACTATTTCTTTTACACCAACTGCTCAAAATCTAATTTGCTTCATATTTAGACCAGGGCTTTCTTGTAGAGTGTTTTACTCTATTTCCCAGGCTATTCAGTGGCCATTCTTTCTCTTGTTGGAAAAAAGAAAGACTGCACCCCCAAGTTATTGATAGCAGGCTATAGTGACACTTCCAGATCCTACACAAGATCTGTGTAGTGTTACCCCATTTTCTTCCTGAAGATTGTTTCCATGGAGCCCTCAGACTTCCTCTTCTAATTTAAACTCACTACTGTCTAAGCATGTGGAACACTTGTCATTGTCCTAGGATTCCTCATCATTGTCCTCCTAGATTGATTTCTTGGATCCCATCTTCTCCTCCTTCTTGGGTTCTGTTTCTGCTTGGCTCTAGGGCAGCTGTAACTCTTCTAGCAAAAGTATTTTGAGGACAATCTTTCTGAGTCCCTGCATGCATTTAAAAATGTATTTATGCTTAGTCTAGCTGGGATATATTTCGACGTTCAAATCATTTCCCCTAGAATGTAGAACTCCCCACTGCATGGTTCTTCAAAATCCAGTGTTGCTAATGGAAGCTTGATCCAGTTGGACTTGAGTCCTTTCACAGGCAAGCTTGTGTTTGCTCTGAGAATGTGAAGGATGTTCTTTTTATCCTCACAGGACAGAAATTCCACCAGTGTGTATCTAGATGGACCCTCTCCATCTGAAGACCTAAATCATTTCTCTATTCTGAAAAATGTTATGTCCTCTTTCATGTTTTTTCCATCCTTCTGAGATTCCTGTTAGAGGATGTGGAGGGTAAACTGCTAAAATCTTTTATCAGCCTCCTCCTTGACTCTCTCAATCTCTTTTTACATCACATATCTAAGTTTTGGAAGATTTCTTTTTTTTTCAACTTATCTTCCAGATTACTAATTCAGTCTTCGGCTGCTTCTATTTTGTAGACATTGGTGGAATGTCAAAGTTAACTTTGGTAATCATATTTTCAAGATTCTGGTTTTCTAATTATTCCTTTCAGTGTAAGGATATAAAGTCCTCTTCAGTCTCTCCTTGGTTAAGATTTTTTATTTAAGTAATCTCTATACCCAGAATGGGGCTTGAACTTATATCCCTGTGATCAAGACTCTCCTGCTTCACCAACCAAGCTGGCCAAGCACTCCTCTTCGTGGGTTCTAATGAGACCTCAAATGTTTCCATCCTCCACAGTGTTATTTCCATTTACCCTAGGGGTCTGCTGTTCTATTTAGACTCCTTTGTGCTGAGGGCGTTCTTTAACTCCCTATTTATCTTTGTCCTTAGATCAGGACCAGTTTGCTCTGGGCTTCTCTTGAACTGCTTTTTGAGCAGTATTTTGAGAGGTGAGGACTAGGGATTGGCAAAGTCTGTGTAAATGCATCCTAGGTTGGCTGTCCTCTTTCTTGGGGTGGGGGGGGGGGGGATAAGGATATAAAGTCCTCTTCAGGACAGGGGCAGAAGTAAGCAAATCATGGTAAAGGCAAAGAAGTTTATTAACTTGATTAGGAAGAAAGTCTCACTGGGGGTAAAAAGGAGAAAGATAAAATTGGAAGGTGTGGATTTAAGATGGTAACTAACAAAGGATTTTTAATGGCAGGTGGGAGGTATGCAGGTATGATAGGAAATGGGAACACTTCCAATTTCCTGATCACCAAAGACCCTACCCACTAACACCACCTGCCGCTGCCCTTTGAGAGAGACATGAAGACTAATTTCCATTCTTTACTTGATTCCTCCCCCCAAAAAACAGAAGTATCTGCTCCTGCCTCTCCATGGGGTCATACAGAACTGAGAGAGAAGCCACGAAGCAACCTGAAAGAGGAGAGGCCCTGTTGTTCAGGGTCTAAGGGCACGGCACTGTCCTGGCAGGCTGCTTGGCCCTGGGTCAGTTCCCACCTTGGGCATCGTGCCTTATTGCTCAACACCACCATGCTATGGCCATGTCCCTTCCTAGTTGGCCTTCCAGGTCAATTTAACACATAACATCTCTGCTACTTAGCCAACTTTGATTAGTGCAGCAGTGCAGCAACTTTGATGGGCTTGGCATGCTGTCAGAACTTTTTCTTTTAAAGCTACTACTTATGAAAATGCTCAAACATATTCAAGGGTAAAGAGAACAGGCTCTCATGTGCCTGTCACCCAGTTTCTTAGTCTGTCCAGGCTGCTCTAACAGAATACCATAGGCTTGGTGGCCTATCAATGGCAGAAATTTGTTTTCTCACAGCTCTGGAGTCCAAGATCAGAGGGCAACCCTGGTCAGGTTCTGGCAAAAGCCCTCTTTCTGGTTCATAGACAGCCATCTTCTCACTGTGTGCTCACACTGGGGAAGGGATGAGGGAGCTCTTTGGGGTCTCTTTTATAAGCATACTAAGTCCATTCAGGAAAAATTCACCCTTACAACACAATCACCTCCCCAAGGCCCAATCTCCTAAAACTATCACACCTTGGGGGGTGTGAAATTTCAACATATTAGTTTGGGGTAGACACCAACATTCCAGCTTCAAAAACTACATCAATATTTTGCCAATTTAAGAACCTACTTTTAAGCAGCACCCATTTGTTTTCAAAATGAGACTCTCCTTTTAAATAAATGTGTGGCTAAGCCCCACCTTTGGAAATTCTGTGATTGTCAAGCCTCCCAAAAAAACACAGAACTTGAATAAGTTTCTCAAGTGATTCTGTTGTCCACAGAAAATTGAGAGCCACTGCTGTAATGAAATGAAAACAAGAACATGATTCTACCATATGCATAACATTCAAAAGTATTTACCAGCAGAATACCCAAAAGACATAAAGGAAAAATGATTATATCAGTCTGTATGAAAAATGTAAATGGAAGGGGCGCCTGGGTGGCTCAGTCGGTTAAGCGTCCGACTTCGGCTCAGGTCGTGGGTTCAAGTCCCACGTGGAGCTCTGTGCTGATGGCTAGCTCAGAGCCTGGAGCCTGCTTCCGATTCTGTATCTCCTTCTCTCTCTGACCCTCCCCTGCTCATGCTGTCTCTCTCTCTTGGAAATAAATTAAAAAAAAAAAAAAGAAAAATGTAAATGGAAGTATAGCAAAACACCACTAAGTAATACAGGGGCACCTGGTTGGCTTAGACGGTTAAGCATCTAACTTCAACTCAGGTCATGATCTCACTGTTTTTGAGTTCGAGCCCCTCTGTGAAGACAGCTCAGAGCCAGGAGCCTGCTTCAGATTCTGTGCCTACCTCTCTTTCTACCCCTCCCCCACCCACACTCTTCTCTATCTCTCAAAAATAAACATTTCTTAAAAATTAAAGGAATGCAAACAATACAATGAGAAAAAGACTTTCAATTTATAAAATATCCTTAATTCGTGCTGAGTTTTTATAAATTAGCAGTATTTAGTCAAAAGAGCAGTATTTGTAAAACGTAATAGACAAAGGCGATGAACAGACAGAGCCTATTTAGACGAAGCAAGAAAAGCTGAAAATGGCGATAAATCTATGTGCTCAGTCTCAGTAAAACGCCAATTAGAATGATAAAGAAACAATTTCTAAGCATATTAGCCAAAAGTGAAATGATTTCTAATCTCTCTCTAATCTCTAATCTTTCTAAGCTGGTGACGTTTGGGAAGAAGGCCACCCCCTTGAGTAATAGTGGGACTGTAAACTTTTTAGGTAGCAAGTAGGCACCATGTATTAAAATTGTAATCCATATACTCTTGGGCCCAAAATCCTACTTCAAGGTATCTAGCTAGGAAAAATAAAAGTAGAAATTTATTAAGATATGGAATAGTAATGATATATATTTCATCATAATATCATGTTTCATAATGTCGGCAACTAACATTTACTGAGCACTCAGTGTGCCAAGAGCTGTGCTCAATGCGCTACAAAGGACGTCTGACTTAATCCTTGTGACAGCTTGAGGAGGTGGTTACCAAAGATATGTTTTTAAATGTGCTCATCAGTGTTGGAATTGGAACTTAAACTGTCCATATAATGGCAGAGTTCACACTCATAGCCACTGCAATGCACTGCCAAACCAGAGGCAAATAACTGAAAAAGAAAACTAACTCCAATGCCCTTGACAGGGTTGTCATGGTTTTTACATGACATCAACTATTACCCAGAATGCCCAGTCACAACTGAAACCCACTTTGGGGGTAGGGAAATTGAAACCCTTATGTTTTCCGTAGAAGCAGAAAGAGAAAGTCATGATGGGGGAGGGACAAGTATGAAAATCTTTGAAGAGATTTCTCTTCCAAGAAACCTCAAGTTTTTCCTGTAAATTCCTGGTTAGAAGAGTTCTGACTAAGCCATGGACAGAGTATGGGTTCCCCAAGTTTCCAATGAGAAGGAACTTTCTGGCCTCACCTCACCTGGTCCTTCCAAGGAAAAGCATTGAGGATTTGAACAACTTTCTCAACTGGCAGAGGGATGGTGCTTATGAGGATTCTGAGGGCCCTCAATTTTCCTGGGAAAACACCACTTGTTTGGAATTTGGAGAGGATGTCATGAATACTGTGTTCTCATCAGGAGTGTGGTTGACTCTGCTCTGAAGTCTTAGTAACTCCTGCTGAATGGAGAGAAGCTTCTTACCAATGGCAGGGTCATTTGCCATCAAGTTCTGGGTTTCAGGACAGATTCTCCAAAGCCATATCCCTCTAGGTTTTATGCCTGGAGTGTGGGAAAAGATTCCACAGATAAAGCACATGGCAGAGCTGTAGCCCAGGAACATAGAATAGAATATGTTCTCCATTTGCTTCAAAACAGATTTAAATCGATAGTCAGTGTGAACATGTCACAAGGACCAATGTAGACAGTGTGTAATAAAGGTTATTAATATAACTGTGTGTGCCTGAAATTAAAAGAAAATAAACAAGTAGCAAGTATTACCCCAATCATCTATTTAAGAAACTGTGACAACCACTGTTTTGTTTTTTTCTAATTGTCAACTATTATGAATGGCTATTTAACCTAACCTTGTTCTCTTTTCTGACTCATGGGAGTAAATACACTTCTAACTTTTGCAAACCCCTGATTTCCAGTAAAATCTCTGAAGCATATTTACTGCTTGAGCACAAAAATGTGTATCCCGATGATTCTTCATGCCAAATCCTTATAGAATGTTCCTATTAAACTCTTTCTTTGTAGGTAAAGTTTGCTTATTAACAGCCTGTCCAAGAAGACATAGAGTTGCTCCCAAAAACCCCGAGCACTCTCAATAATTTCACATCTTCCCAGATTTTGACCAAAACAGAATGAGAAAAGCCTGGGTTGAAACATAAGATAGAAAGCAAGTACTCAGATTCTGGGCAGCTTATTATTTGGTTTCAGATCTGAGCTTTCCCATTGCTAGCAAGGTACTTTACTTCTTTGTGCCCCAGCTATGACATCTGTAAAATGGGGGCAACAACTGTCCCTTCTTCACAGGCTTGTTGTAAGAAGCAAATGAGAAACTGCATGTAAAACATATAGTACTAGGTCTGCACAGAGGAAACACTCTGTAAATGTATTCTGTATCTGTTTTGTATGCCATGAAAAAAACCACCTTTGATGGACCTTCCTTGACCATTGAAAGAGTGGTTAAGCTCTTAGTTCTGGCATCTAACACACTTGGCTTCAAATATAGTTCTGTTACCCACTAGCCATGTAACCTGTGATTTTTCTTTCTTAACCATTATAAGCCGTTTTTTTTTAATCAATCTTTCTTCAACTTACTGTAAATTTTTTTTTACAAATAGTTTATTGTCAAATTAGTTTCCACATAACACTCAGTGCTCATCCCCACAAGTGTCCTCCTCCATGCCCATCCCCCCTCCCCCCCACATCCACCAGTCCTCAGTTTTTGTCAGCATTCAAGAGTCTCTCATGGTTTGCCTCTCTCCCTTTCCCCCACCATTTCCCTCCTTCTTCTCCCCCTTGGTCCTCCGTCAAGTTCCTCCTAATCCTCCTATACGTGCAAACATATGATATTTGTCCTTCTCTGCCTGACTTATTTCGCTCAGCATAACACCCTCAAGGTCCATCCATGTTGCTACACATGGCCAGATTTCATTGTTTCTCATTGCCATGTAGTATTCCATGGTATAGATAAACCACATCTTCTTGATCCATTCATCTGTTGATGGACACTTAGGCTCTTTCCATGTTTTAGCTATTGTGGAGAGTGCTGCTATGAACATTGGGGTACATGGGCTCCTATGCATCAGCATGTCTGTATCCCTTGGGTAAATTCCTAGCAGTGCTATTGCTGGGTCCTAGGGGAGTTCTATTGTTAGTTTCCTGAGAAACCTCCACACTGTTTTCCAGAGGGGCTGTACCAGTTTACATTCCCACCAACAGTGTAGGAGGGTGCCCGTTTCTCCACATCCTCGCCAGCATCTAGAATTCTCTGATTGGCTCATTTTAGCCACTCTGACTGGCGTGAGGTGGTATCTCAGTGTGGTTTTGATTTGTATTTCCCTGATGAGGAGGGATGCTGAGCATCGTTTCATGTGTCTGTTGGCCATCTGGATGTCCTCTTTGGAGAAGTGTCTGTTCATATCTTCTGCCCATTTCTTCACTGGGTTGTTTGTTTTTCAGGTGTGTAGTTTGGTGAGTTCCTTATAGATTCTGGATACTAACCCTTTATCTGATATGTCATTTGCAACTATCTTTTCCCATTCCGTTGGTTGCCTATTAGTTTTCTGGGTTGTTTCCTTTGGCTGTGCAGAAGCTTTTAATCTTGATGAGGTCCCAATCATTTATTTTTGCTCTTGATTCCCTTGCTTTTGGGGATGTGTCAAGTAAGAAGTTGCTGCAGTGGAGGTCAAGGAGGTTGTTTCCTGCTTTCTCCTCTAGGGTGTTGATAGTTTCCTGTCTCACGTTCAGGTCCTTTATCCATTTTGAGTTTATCTTTGTGTATGGTGTGAGAAAATGATCTAGTTTCATTCTTCTGCATGTTGCTGTCCAATTCTCCCAACACCATCTGTTAAAAAGGCTGTCTTTCTTCCATTGGATATTCTTTCCTGCTTTGTCAAAGATTAGTTGGCTGTATACTTTTGGGTCCACTTCTGAGTTCTCAATTCTGTTCCATTGGTCTATGTGTCTGTTTTTGTTATAAGCCATTTTTTTAATCTATAAAAATAGAAGGGACTATAGTACCCCACCTCTTAGGGTTTGGGGGAGGATTAAATGAGATAATGCATGTCTTCTCCAATGTCTGGCACATTAGTGTTTCATAAATGTTAATGGTTTTTTAAACACAGGGTTCAGCTGTGGAGGTCCACTTACAGATTTTTTCAATAAATACACTACAGTACTTTACATGTATTTTCTCTTCTTTATGATTTTCTTAATAACATTTTCTTTTCTTTAGCTTATCTTATTGTAAGAACACAGTATATAATACACATAACAAACAAAATATGTGTTAATTGTAGTATGTGCTAACAGTAAGGCTTCCAGTCAATTAGTATTAAGTGTTGGGGGAGTCAAAAGTTAACAGGAATTTTCAACAATGTGGGTGGTCAGTTCCCCTAACCCCCATGTTATTCAAGGGTCAACTATACTTAGCAATTAGAGCACAATGGACTTCTGTGTTTTAAAAATGCAGTAAGCCTGCAAATCTTGTGAGTCCATTTCTGGGGGTTAAATCATGGTATAGGAGTCACAATATAAAGGTACTGGACATGACTCTTAGAGCTAAAAGCTTAACACAAAATGTAAGACTTCATCATTTTTCCAGGATAAGTAAGGACTTAATAAAGAGAGCATAATATAGACCTATAAAATTCTCCACTGGCTGAATTTTTTATTTCTGATTAAGTCTAAAATGATTAATAATGTCTTAGTGTAGAGCTGGAGAGAAGCACAGAATTCCATCTACAATCATCAGTTAAGCAGTGTATGTGCTTTGGGAAAATGATGCCAAAAGAATGGAGAAATAGATCCGCCTTCAGCATACCAAGAAAGGGGCAAACCTTTACTTCTAAATGCTGGGCCAAATCATTTGGCCATGGATTATGCACTGGTACTTGGTAGATAATATTTGCTTCTGGCTAAT
This sequence comes from Proteles cristata cristata, assembly GCA_017311185.1. Lineage (NCBI taxonomy): Eukaryota > Metazoa > Chordata > Mammalia > Carnivora > Hyaenidae > Proteles > Proteles cristata. The sequence goes on along the minus strand of JAESUZ010003757.1, from coordinate 177,560 downwards.
TTTTATTTGGTATCTCAATAAATTCTCTCATGCTGACAAATAGCTAAATATCTGAAAGCCTCTCAGTTTCTCTCTCTCTCTCTCTCTGAAAATAAATCTATAAACATCAATAGAATGTGATAGGCTAGTGTTCATCCTTACACAAAAAATGAATTGCAATTAAGCCAAGCAAAAAAGAAAAATCCATCATTATTTATATTCCTCAAAATTGCAACTGATAGGTATTTATTGTTTGTTGTTGTTTTCTTTTTTAAAGAGTATTTTTTTTCAATCAAAATCATACTATGCATCTTTTCTGAACACAATGCTATTGATCTAGACATCAACCACAAGAAAAAATATGAAAAGACCACAAATACATGGAAGTTAAACAACATGCTACTAAACAAGGAATGGGTCAGCCAAGAAATCAAAGAAGAAATAAAAAATAACATGGAAACAAATGACAATGAAAACACAATCGTCCAAAAACATTTGGGATGCAGCAAAAGCGGTTGTAAGAGGGAAGTTTATAGCAATACAGACCTACATCAAGATGCAGGAAAAATCTCAAATAAACAACCTAATCTCATCTAATCTCAACCTAATGTCCTGAAGGAGCTAGAAAGAGAACAACAGGAAAAAAAAAAAAGAAAAAAAGAAAAACCCCAAACCAGCAGAAAGAAGGAAATAATAAAGATTAAGGTAGAAATAAATGATATAGAAACTAAAAACAAAACAAAACAAAAAAAACAGACTGATGAAACCAGGAGCCAGTTCTTTGGAAAACTCAACAGTGATAAAGTTCTAGACAGACTTAGCAAGAAAAAAAAAAGGGACACCTGGGAGGCTCATTCAGTTAAGCATCCAACTCTTGATTTCGACTCACGTCATGATCTCATGGTTGTGAAATCGAGCCCCAGGTAGGGCTACACACTAAGCATGGAGCCTGATTAAGATTCTCTTCCTCTCCCTCTGCCCTTCCCCTGCTTCAGTGTGCTTGCACTCTCTCTTAAAAAAGAAAAAAAAAAGAGAAAACTCAAATAAAACCACAAATAAGAGAGGAGAAATAACCAATACCACAGAAATACACTTATAAGAGAATGTTATGAAAAACTATACACCAACAGAATAACAAAATGCACAACCCTGAAGAAATGGATAAATTCCTAGAAACATATAAACTATTAAAAGTGAAGCAAGAAGAAATAGAAAGTTAGAACACACTTATTACTAGCAAAGAAATTCAATCAGTAATCAAAAAACTCCCAGCAAACAAAAGTCCAGACCCAGATTTTACCAAACATTTAAATAAGAATTAATACCATTCTTCTCAAAATATTCCCAAAAAAATCAGAAGAGGAAGGAAAACTTCCAAATTCAAACTTCCAAATTCATTCTATGAGGTCTGCATTACGATGATACCAAAATCAGATAAAGACACTACAGAAAAAGAGAAGTACAAGCCAATACCTCTGATGAATACGGATGCAAAAACCCTCCCAAATGACTACCAGACCTAATCCAACAATACATTTTTAAAAAATGACTGACCATGATCAACTGGGATTTATCCCTAGGTTGCAAGGGTGGTTCAATATTTGCAAATCAACCAACGTGATATATCACATCAATAAGTGAAAGGGTAAGAATCATATAATCATTTCAATAGATGCAGAAAAAGCATTTGAGTATACAACAGCCATTCATGATAAAAACCCTCAACAAAGTAGGTTTAGAGGAACATTATTTAACATAATAAAGGCTTTATATGAAAACCCCACAGCGAACATCATATTTAATGGGGAAAAACTGAGAGCTTCCCCTAAAGTCAGGAACAAGACAAGGATATACACTATCTCCACTTCTACTCAACATAGTACTGAAAGTCCAAACCACACCAATTAATAAGAAAAAGGCATAAAAGGCTCCCAAATTGGTAAGGAATAAGTAAAACTTTCACTTTCACTGGGTATAGAAAACACTAAAGACTCCACGAAAAAACTACTAGAACTGATAAATGGATTCAGTAAGGTCACCAGATATAAAACCAATGTACAAAAACCTGTTCCATTTCTTTGGGGTGTCTGGGAGGCTCAGTAAGTTAAGCGTCCAACTTCGACTCAGGTCATGATCTCGTGATTCATGAGTTTGAGCCCCACAGCAGGCTCTGTGCTGACAGCTGAGAGCCTAGAGCCAGCTTCAGATTCTGTGTCTCCCTCTCTCTCTCTGCCCCTCCCCCACTCATGTGCACTCTCTCTCAAGAATAAACATTAAAAAAAAAGGAAAAAATCTGTTGCAATTCTTCAATAATGAAGGAGCAGAAAGAAATTAAGAAAACAATCCCATTTACAATTGCACCAGAAATAATACCTAGAATAAATTTAAGAAAAAAGGTGAAAAACTTGTACTCTGAAAACTATACAACATTAAAGAAATTGAAGATGACACAAAGAAATGGGAAGATATTCCATGCTCATGGAATGAAAGAAATATTGTTAAAATGTCTATACCATCCAATGCAACTTACACATTTAATGTAATGGCAATCAAAATACCAATAGCATTTTTCAGAGAAGCAGAACAATCCTAAAATTTGTATGAAACCACAAAAGATCCCGAATAGTCAAAGCAATGTTGAAAAAGAAAAGCAAAGCTAGATGCATCATAATTCCTGACTTCAAAGTTATATTACAAAGTTGTAGTACTCAGAACAGTATGGTACTGACACAAAAAAATTAGACACATACATCTATAGAATAGAAAACTCAGAAATGAACCCACAATTATATGGCAAATTAATCTTCAACAAAGCCTGAAAGAATACCCAATGGGCCAAAGATGGTCTTTTCAACAAATGGTGTTGGGAAAACCATACAGCCACATGCAAAAGAGCGAACGTGGACCACTTTCTTATACCATACACAAAAACAAATTCAAAATGGATTAAAGGCCTACATCTGAGACCTGAAACCATAAAAATCCCAGAAGAGAGCTGGGGCAGTAATTCCTAGGACACTGGCTGTAGCAACATTTTTCTAAATATGAAACAATAGAAGACAAGAAAAATAAAAGCAAAAATAAATTATTGGGACTACATCTAAAGAAAAAGCTTCTGCACAACAAAGGAAACAATCAATAAAACTAAAAGGCAAATGGGAGAAGATATTTGCAAGTGACATATCCAGTAAAGAGCTAGTATCCAAAATCTATAAAGAACTTATACAACTCAACATCCAAAAAACAAATAATCCAATTAAAAATGGGCAGAAGACATGAATAGGCATTTCTCCACAGAAGATATCAGATAGCTAACAGACAGATAAAAAGATGCTCAATATCAGCGAAATGCAAATCAAAACCACAATGAGATTACCTCATATCTGTCAGAGTGGATAAAATCAAAAATACAAACAACAACAAGTATTGGCAAGGATATGAAGAAAAAGGAGCCCTTGTACACGTTTGATGGAAATGAAAACTGATGAATCCATTGTGGAAGACGGTATGGAGGTCCCTCAAAAAATTAAAAAAAGGGGTGCCTGGGTGGCTCAGTTGGTTAAGCGTCCAACTTTGGCTCAGGTCATCATCTCATGGTTCGTGGGTTCGAGCCCCATGTTGGGCCCTGTGCTGCCAGCTCAGAGCCTGGAGCCTGTTTCGGATTCTGTGTCTCCCTCTCTCTCTGACCCTCCCCTGTTCACACTGTCTCTCTCTCTCAGAAATAAATAAAACATTAAAAAAAATTAAAAACAGAATTACACTACGACCCAGTAATCACACTATTCAGTATTTACCCAAAGAATACAAAAACACTAAATCAAAAGGATATATGCACCGCTATGTTTATTGCAGCACTGTTTACAATAGCCAAATTAGGGAAGCGGCCAAAGTGTACAATGATAGATGAATGGATAAAGATGTGTTATATAGATACAATGGGATATTACTCAGCCATAAAGAAGGATGAATTCTTGCCATATGCAACAATATAGATGGAGCTAGACAGCATAATGCTGAGCAAAATAAGTCTGCCAGAGAATGACAAATATCATGATTTCACTCTTATATGTAGTTTAAGAAACAAAACAAACGAGGAAAAAGAGAGACAGATGAAGAAACATTCTTACTTATATACATAACAAACTGATAAGTACCAGAGGGGAGGTGGGGGTGCGGGGGAATAGGCAAAACAGGTGAGAGGATGAAGGAGGGCACTTGTCCTGATGATCACGGAGCACTGTCCGAAAGTGTTGAATCACCGTATTGTACACCTGAAATCTAATATAACACTGCATGTTAACTATACTGGTATTAAAATAAAAACTGAATATAAAAGAAAAGTTTTTTTTAAAAAAATACTCTTTTTCTATTTGAATTTGAGGATTGTTTTACAGCTGAGAAAACTGGAAGAGATCCAGGATGCAAGAAAATTCATCTGTTTTCCCTTTTACCTCCATGCAGGCTGCAGCACTATCAACCCTAATACGTGACCACATGGATCTCCATGTTAATCCACTCCTAAAATGTGCTGTCATGAGGCCCATGCACGTGTTGTGACCAGGAAGACGCAGTCAGTCAAAATTTTGATAAAATCCGTGAGAGGAGTAAGAGGAGGAAATGCTTTCCTCTTACAAAGCGTAAATCAATGTGCAGAGACTCTGAAGCACTCTGTCCACAGCTACAGCCAGCAGTGTGAGGTCAGAGCGCTCCCTCCTGTTATCAGAATCTATTCTTAATTCCCTACTTAAAAGAAAAGCTCCATGGAAAAAAAAGAGAAATTTGGGTGTGTGTATGTTTATGCAAATACTTATTCAATGTGTACGTACTGAGCGTCTAAGCTGAGCACTGCCTCATAAACAAGACTAAGTGAGAAATGATCAGCTGCGCGCAGACGTTTCCTTCCAAGAAAGCCGGAGGGTGGGCCAGGATTCCCGTCCACCCCCACACCCCTGCAGACCATCATCTAAAGCAGGTCACACATCCCCTCCTTCCAAACTTTCCGATTACGGAAGCCTCTCCACTGAATCCCAACTCTTCACGCTGGGGTTTAATCCTGCATGTCCACCCTTCCCCTAGTACTCCCCGCCCACTCAAGTTCAAGTTCCGGGAACTTCCCCCAAATGTAGTAAACAAGGTGTGATTTCACCCGCCCGTGGCTTGAGCTCTCTTTGCTGCAAGAACGGCTTTTCCCTTCCCCACCCAAACTCTGCACTTGGTTCAGCCCACTGCGGACTTGACCTCCCAGGGAATCTGTTCCCTTTCCCCTTACACAGGCAAATTCATCCCACCCTCCCTGCAGTTTTCTTTTCTCCTGTGGGACAGCCTCTGCTCCAGCAGTCCCCTCCCTACCCCCACCGCCACCCTGCTCTGGTGTCTGATTTCCATCATTGTCATGGCTCCTGAAAGGGCAAGGACCAAGTCTTCATCTCTTTTATTTCTATACCCTCAAGCAGAGCACAGAAATACTTCAGAAATCTGTTGGCATGAATTAAATACTGTAAGGGAGTCTATGTTAACCGTCCTCAGAGTGACCCCTAAAGTTTTGCAAGTCCAGGGGAAGGATAGAGGAAATTTGAGGTTACAGAATTCCGTTAACAGTGTTTAAAAAGCTGCAAAGCCAACTGCTCAGAGTCTAAAATTTCAGAAACATACAAGCATAAGGGCACTTGCTCCTACAAATGCGGAGAGAAACCCTCCCCTAAATGAACACGGATGGGAGGCGGAGGGTAAGAAACTTACATTTTTGAGCTCTAGGGATTCTACTAAAGTGACTCATGGGTCAGCTTCTGAAAAAGTTGAGGATGTTTTCCCTCCTTCCGAACTCAAATATTCCAGCCATCTGGACATTTTCTTGATTTCTCAAACCATCCAGAAAAATATACTCTCCTTCAAAATAGTCAGGAAATAGGGGAAAGTGGCACTAGACACAGGTGGTGTCAGTCACTTCCAGCACGTTTTACTTTTCACTACAGTCTGTTGGTTGGTTTTGTTCTACTTCTGGCAGTGGACCCAGTGTGGTCCCCAGTCCGTATTTGTGCCCTTTCCCTTAAATGCTATTAACCCAACATCCGCATGCCCTCATGTGGTCCCAGATTCCTTGGATCATAGAATAAAATAGTTCATTCCCTGTAAAGCATCAGTGGCTCAGTATGTTACTTTCCCCAGAGCTGACCTAGAAGAGAGGACAACAGTTTAAACAAAGGGATTATACTCTCTGATGGGAGGATTTCAGACAACGTGGCAGACAGAAGGAGGAAGGAAATCTTAGTATCTCAGGGTAAATGACCTCTGGTTCTCCCAACACAAGGCTTGTTGCAACTACCAGTGCTATCCGTACATAAAAGTAAGTGTGGCTGCCACCAGGATGTGCCTCTGACATCTGTGGTTGCAGAAAGCTTCACTGCCTGAGCTCAGATGAACCCATCAAGGCATTTGCCCTGAATGCCCTGCCTCCCAGGGCTGGACACAAAGGCAGGCCCGTTCCTGCAAAGCCCAGGACTTGTTCAATGGGAGATTTGGACTTGATGCCTCCACCTTAGCCTGGCTGAAGCTTTCTGAGAACTGCACTACAATCTTAAGACTCTTTCTACCCGACCTTGCAACCTTCCGTTGTTCCCTTCTCCTCCCCAGGTGAGACTTAACATCGCTGACAGCTCGCTCTCCTAGCCTCTTCCAGTTCCCTCCCCACTCTCCTCAAGGCATGTTCCCCAAATTTCGTGCACTTCTAATCCTGTCTTGACATCTGCCTCTTGGGGGAGCTGAACTAACACACCCGCTGAAAGCCCAGCTCCCAAAAGCCTGATGAAGTAAATGTCTCCAGTGTCTACACACATCCTTCAGCCCACCTGCGTGAGCACACACTCACCCTGTGCTGACAGCATCCTGCCTCCAGCAAGAGTCAAGCTGTAGATCAGAGCCTTCCCCACAGCCCCAGGGGCCCCTAGTCTGGAGGCAAGTATAGGTCGGACAGGTACAGGATGCTTACCTCACAGGTGAAAACGTTCAGTCAGTGGGAGCTGGTGCATAAATGTCTTGGCCTCCTTTCCTTCTGTACCTTTCTTAGCAGATCCCAGAAGAAGGAAGGCCATGGGTGGCCATAGCAGCAGCCCCCACAGTGCACTCTTAGACAGGCTTTCCTTCTTCCCTGCCCTACTTTCCCACTCCCTCCCTCCTGCTTCCTGGGATCACCTCCCAAATGAACTCCCTATACCCAAGTCCTTGTCTCAGATTCTGCTTTCAAGAGAACCCAAACCAAAACACCTGATAATGTGAGTTCTAGCAACACAATCATGTAAGCCAAACCCTCCTCTGAGAAAACACTGTCTATGTGGACTGCCTAATTTAAAAATATTCTGTATTTAAGTATCCTATATCTAATGCTTCCTTGACAGGTGTGGTATCCAGCCTCCAAGATGGCTGCACAGTGGGCCACCTCCTGGTAATCTTGCCCTTACGTAGGCCCTCCCACAATGAATCTGAGTGGGACAAAGGAGAAGTGACAGTGTGTGATTGGCAAAGCCAGGCCGTAGAAGCATCACATTTCCACCATGGTCTCTTAGATCTTTCTCTGTCTAGTGGAAGCCCGCCACTCAGCAACTCTGGGATTCTAGATCCTCAGAAACCCTGAAAGAAAATAAATGATGATTCTTGTTTCAGGCTAAGTGTATTTGTAAACACTTAGCTAATGCTAAATGCTAAGTGCCTTTGTATGCACTTTGTTATACAGCAATATACAAATAATAAAAAGGAAGATTCAGAGGGTTTTCACAGCTTTCCATATAGAACTCACTGACACTCATACCAATCCTGTGAATAAGCCTATTTAGTAGCCATATATATATATTTTCCAGTTCCCCCAGGGAAAGCCTTGGCTCAACTCCCAGCATGATGTAGTAAGATGAGTACAGTCTGTCGATGGCCCTGAGAATGTTCCGAAAGTAAACGTTCCTGAGCTTCCTAGTCAAACTTGGGCTAGGTAACAAGCAGGGCTCCCTCCCACATTCACATTCTATTATGATTCTTCCATCTATTTAACTAAACAGGATCTGCCTCCACTCTAAAGAGCAAGACAAAGAAACGAAAAATGAAGACTTAACTCAACTTTGGAAATGAGGGTGTTTAATGTTAGGGCAGGAGGAGTGGGCTGCTGATTAAAAATTAGCTTGAGGGAAGTAAGAAAACAGACACAGGTATTGATGTGGCAAAACAAATATTTAGTAAGTGGCTGTTAAGACTCTTTCAAAACAAAATATCATCTCTTCTATTTGAAGAATAATTCAGGATATGAAGGAGAAAAGCCAGGTGAGGAGTGACTTGGATAAAAGGTTCTGAACCACATCTCTACTGCTTTTCCCACACTCTGGCCTTCTAGGTTCACAGAGAGCTGCGGAGAGTGCCTCACTCAACATCAACTCAGTTCTGCACACTAAGACAACCACTGGCCCTGCATTCTATCCCACCTGATATACCAGCTTTTTAGTCTGGAAATCGCCAAGGTGGTTTCTTTCCTTCTGCAAAACACAACCTTCCCTTGAAGTCTCCTGAGGCACCTCCTGGTAACATTGCCCTTTGTGTTCCGTCTTCTGGGGGCCTGGTATTTTGCACTGTCTTTGGGTCAATGAATCCGTAATCTGTGCCCCTGAGAGCATCTACCTTATTGATTTCTGTTCCCAAGTTACCCCAAAAGGAAACTGAGCCCTCTTACCCATCATTTAAATGCATTTCAGTTACTTATGAAATAACTTGATGCCAAATCAACTTAATTACACCATTTTTCTAAAGGCACTTAACCCACATTAGCACAAACATTGGTTAAAAAAATAATTATACTGGGGTGCCTGGGTGGCTCAGTTGGTTAAGCTTCCGACATTGGCTCAGGTCATGATCTCAAGGTTCGTGGGTTCGAGCCCCGCATCGGGCTCTGTGCTAACAGCTAGTTCAGAGCCTGGAGCCTGCTTCAGATTCTGTGTCTCCCTCTCTCTCTGACCCTCCCCTGCTCACGCTGTGTGTGTGTCTCTCTCTCAGAAATGAATAAAAAAAACAAAAAAAATTATACTAATGGAGAAAATAAAGGAAAAACTCCTTGAGGTCATATAGGTCATAATGGCAACCTGCCCAAACTGCCCAAGCCGGGTGCTCCCCACACCTACTTCCTTTCCCTACCTCCACATAGCAATGATCCCAAATCACCCTACCCCTATGCGCCCAATCAGCTTTAAACACCTCTGCTGGCATGGGTGGGCTTCTTTTAACTTTATAAGCAAACTACCACCTTTGTTCGGGGCTCAGTCTTTGGGGAACAATCCCACTGGGCCCACCGGCGTTAACAAAGCTGTGTTCTCCCCGTTCTCCACGTGTTGCTTGAATTTTCTCTGGTCTCGGTCTATTTTTCCCCAATAATACATACACCCATACTGCACATATGTTATTTCCATGCTCCAGACTTCTTACTGTTAGGGTCTATTTAAGGATTCTGAAAATAACCCAGTATTTTCTGAAAAAGCTGCAAAGATAGATTCTAGACTGCTCTGACATGAATTTTTTTCTGTTTCTTCCCTTTTAGTCTGATCAATGTTCAAAGACACCCCAAGCAGTCACTGAACACACATAATTGGTAATAACTGGAGGTAAATGACCATAGGCTGGCTCTCCCTCCCCTTAAAATACAAACTATTATGTATTTATTGAGCACCTGCAATACCTGGTACCTAAGTATCACTGAATTTCATCTTTACCATAACACTATTAGTTTGGAATTATCATCGGCATTCAACAGGTGAGAACCCAAGACTCAGAGAGGTTGTAACACATGTCTGATGCCACACAGCAGATGAGGGTGGAGTACAAACACAAGGTGTTTACTCCTAAACTTAGTTTTTGTCTGTTTGCCTGTTTTTTTCCCATCTAGTAAAAATGTCAAATTCATTAGTTATACTCTTTTATTCAGATTTAACCTTGACAGAGGAACAGAAATATGATGTACGGTTTCATATTTGATTATTTCCCTATCCTAACATCTGATTTAATTGAACTATAGTAACATTGACATACAGTGTTACATTAGTTTCAGGTGTACAACACAGTGATTCAACTATTCTAGATCTTATGCCACAACTCACCCCAAGTGTAGCTACCATCTATCACCATACCATACGATTACAATACCAATAACCATATTCCCTATGCTGTGCCCTTCATTCCCAAGACTTACTCACTGCAAAACTGGAAGCTTGTACCGCCTACTTCCCATCACCTATTTTGCCCATCCCCCCATCCATCTCCCCTCTGGCAACCTTCGGTTGTTTCTCTGTTTTTACTGGTCTATTCCTGTTTTCCTTTTTTTGTTTTTGTTTTTTAGATTCTAAATATAAATAAAATCATGCGGTATTTGTGTTCTCTGAGTTACTTAATACAATACCCTCTAGGTCCATCCATGTTGTCATAAATAGCAAGATAGCATCCTTTTTATGGCTGAATAATATTCCTGTGTGTGTGTGTGTGTGTGTGTGTGTACATTTTTATCCATTCATCCATTGATGGATTCTTAGGTTGCTTCCCTATCTTGGGATATGCAAGTATCTTTTCAAATAAGTGTTTTTGTTTTCTTTGGGTAAATACCCAGTAGTGGAATTATTAGATCATATGGCATTTTTAAGTTTTTGAGGAACCTCCATACTGTCTTCCACAGTGGCTACACCGGTTTACATTCTCATCAACAGTACACAAGGATTCCCTTTCCTCTACATCCTCACCAACACTTGTTATTTCTTGACTTTTTGATTCTACCCATTCTGACAGGTGTGATGGGATATCTTGTTGTGGTTTTTACATTTCCCTGATGATTAGTGATGCTGAGTATTTTTTCAGGTGTCTATTAACCATCTATAGGTCTTCTTTGGGAAAATGTTTATTTTGGTCCTCTGCTCATTTTTCATTTGGATTATTACTATTTTTTGTTGCTATTGAGTTGTTTAAGTTCTTTATAGTTTTTGGATATTAACCCCTAATCAGATATACCATTGCAAATATTTTTTTCCATTCAGTAGGTTGCCTTTTTTGTTGATGTTGATGGTTTCCTTTCCTGTGCAAAAGCTTTTTATTTTGGTGTAGCCCCCTAAAGTTTATTTTTGCTTTTGCTTCCCTTGCCTGAGGAGATATATCTAGAAAAATGTAACTAAGGCCAAAGTCGAAGAGATTACTGCTGCTATTTTCTTCTGGCAGCCCCATCTTTAAAACAAAAGAAAACAAGGCACTGAGAAGTAAAGTACTTGGCCAGGGTCACTCAATAAGTACAAGAGCAAGGATGGAAACCTGGCAGTCTGGCTTCAGCGTTTGTGCTCTTAGCCACCACACTGCCCTGCCGTGTTGTGGGAGTTGCCTTGAAAAGAAAGTATTCGCATTGCTCAGCTTATTCTGAATAATATGTTGTACTCTAAAAAATCTCCCCTCTGTGAAACAATGAAATCTGGCCATGTGTAGCAACATGGATGGACTTTGAGGGTGTTATGCTGAGCGAAATAAGTCAGGCAGAGAAGGACAAATACCATATGTTTGCACGTATAGGAGGATTAGGAGGAACTTGACGGAGGAACAAGGGGGAGAAGAAGGGGGAAATGGTGGGGGAAAGGGAGAGAGGCAAACCATGAGAGACTCTTGAATGCTGAGAAAAACTGAGGACTGATGGATGTGGGGGGAGGGGGGAGATGGGCATGGAGGAGGGCACTTGTGGGGATGAGCACTGGGTGTTATATGGAAACCAATTTGACAATAAAGTATTTTTAAAAAAAAAAATAATTTAAAAAATAAATAAAAGTGAAAAAAAGGAAAGAAATTAAAAAAAAATCTCTCTGCTTTGGCATTCAAGCCTAAGTCTTTTTTTGGAAACTGACTCCAGTTCAGGACATGATTTCTGAGTTGGAGTAAACATTACTTTCTTCCAGGAAACACACTTCTAATACTATAAAATATCATTAGGGAAAATAGTATTCAGTGATCAAAACGTCACTGCCAAGCTATTTGGAAGCACACGGGCTCTTAAAAACAAGGCACTTCTTTCAGCCCATCGGCAATGTTTATTTGTCCTTAGTGGATGTATGGAATTTGGGGGAGGCAATATGCAAACAGCTAGTGGTTAATCTTCCCTGAATTCCCATCACTGTAGTTAATCTGCAAAATTGGGCATTTGTTGACACTATCTTGTATTTTTGACCTTTCCTCTTAGCCAACACCCTAGTTCAATGATCAGCTCTTGGAGTGAAAGACTAGTGGCTTACACCTACTCTCTGAACCACAGAGTGTTGCATATAATGGGCTCTCCAGTGTTTATTTATTTAAGACATTTCAAACCTTCAAAAATAAAAATCATCCTATTTGTTCTCTGAACTGTTCCAAATTCCACAGGCTTCTCTTGCCTCTAGCACCCATCATTTCTGTGCTGAGAGCTGATTAGCCCACCCAGTCAGGCTGGAAAGAGAATGATAGTGTTGCAAGGGTTCTAACAGTGCCCAGTGGAACCAAGCCAAAAGCCACTGGAGGACTCCTAGACTCAGTGCTAAACCCCACACTTTAGGAGGGACTTTGCCAAGCTGGGGCTGCCCAGAGAAGGGTGACCAGAGAGAGAAAGGTCTGAAAACTTAACCATGCAGAAGGCTGAAAGATGCAGTCATGTTCAGTTTGGAGCAGGCTCTCCTTGGAGCAAACACTCAGGCATTTGAAAAATTGGTCTGGGAGCAGAGGCTCATGCTAATTCTAACTGAGGGACACCAGTCTTCCTCCCCCAAGCCATATCCCGTGGGATGTTGATAAGGGGATATCAAGAAAAGAGTTGGGTGCCTGAATGAATTTGGAAAAGGCTACAAAGGCAATTCCCCTCTGAGAGTCGTGAAGCACATCAGCATACAAAAGATTCTGAGAAAATCCTCTCAGAAAGAAATCTTTGTTAGGGTTTGTTTACCTTACTTATTATGCACCACAATCCTCTCTTTGATTTCCCCATATAATGCCTATGAAAATCTCATACACAGAACATGAGGAGAAGGTGCCCTAGGAAACTAAACTGGGACTGGTTTTCAGAAATTATCAGAAGGGAGATCTTGACGTACTATTTAATATTTCCTGCCATTCAGTCTAGCCAAAAACAACGGGCTGTCTTGTGAGGTCAGGACTGCTGAGTCACTGAAGTTGTTCAAAACAGGCCAGAGGCTATAAAAAATCCTATCATCAAGCCTGAAATTCTGGATTCTGTGATTACTAGCGGGAAAACAGAAGGAATGTCCGTATTGAAGTTTCCATGCTCAGCTGGTCTTCCATCTGGAAGGATCTTCCATTCATTAGGGATCTCCACTCCCTTAGAAATAATTAGTCTTAGGGGCGCCTGGGTGGCTTAGTCGGTTGGGCGTCCGACTTTCGCTTGGGTCATGATCTCGCGGTTCGTGGGTTCGAGCCCCGCGTCGGGCTCTGTGCTGACTGCCAGCTCAGAGCCTGGAGCCTGTTTCAGTCTGTGGCTCCTCTCTCTCTGACACTCCCCTGCTCATGCTGTCTCTCTCTCTCTCTCTCCTAGAAATAAATAAAACATTAAAAAAATTAAAAAAAAAAAAAAAAAAAGAATTAGTCTTGGGGCGCCCGGGTGGCTTAGTCGGTTAAGCGTCCGACTTTCGCTCAGGTCATGATCTCGCGGTTCGTGAGTTCGAGCCCCGCGTCAGGCTCTGTGCTGACTGCCAGCTCAGAGCCTGGAGCCTGTTTCAGTCTGTGACTCCCTCTCTCTCTGACCCTCCCCTGCTCATGTTGTCTCTCTCTCTCTCTCCTATAAATAAATAAAAACATTAAAAAAAAAAAAGAAATAATTAGTCTTATTATTTTTGTGTTCCAATTACACGTATAGCATTTTAATTATTTATAAACACCCCTGTCCCTCTAGACAATGACAGTCTGGAGAACACAGTCTACTTGCTTCTCAGTTATGTAACGGAACCGATAATGGAACCTACACCATAAAGTTACTGTAAATATTGCAATAGTTACCTCATGCAAATCACTTTCAACTGTGTCTGGCACTGCACAACAGATACAGCTAATATTTTATAAATATAGATGTTGGGAGCAAGAGCCACTTTGAGAACTCCTACACTAGACTTTAAATTCTTTTTTTTTTTTTTTTTTTTTTTTACAGATAGTTTATTGTCAAGTTGGTTTCCATATAACACCCGGTACTCATCCCCACAAGTGCCCTCCTGATGCCCATCTCCCCTCTCCCCCACACACCCATGAGTCCTCAGTTTGTTCTCAGCATTCAAGAGTCTCTAATGGTTTGCCTCTCTCCCTTTCCCTCACCATTTCCCCCCTTTTTCTCCCCCATGGTCCTCCATTAAGTTCCTCCCAATCCTCCTACACATGCAAACATTTGATAGTTGTCCTTTTCTGCCTGACTTATTTCACTCAGCATAACACCCTCAAGGTCCATCCATGTTGCTACACATGGCCAGATTTCATTCTTTCTCACTGCCATGTAGTATTCCATGGTATAGATAAACCACATCTTCTTGATCCATTCATCTGTTGATGGACACTTAGGCTCTTTCCAGGTTTTAGCTATTGTGGAGAGTGCTGCTATGAACATTGGGGTACATGTGCTCCTATGCATCAGCATGTCTGTATCCCTTGGGTAAATTCCTAGCAGTGCTATTGCTGGGTCCTAGGGGAGTTCTATTGTTAATTTTTTGAGGAACCTCCACACTGTTTTCCAGAGGGGCTGTACAGGTTACATTCCCACCAACAGTGTAGGAGGGTGCCCATTTCCACATCCTCGCCAGCATCTAGAGTTCTCTGATTTGCTCATTTTAGCCACTCTGACTGGCGTGAGGTGGTATCTCAGTGTGGTTTTGATTTTTTTTTTTTTTTTACAAATAGTTTATTGTCAAATTAGTTTCCACATAACACCCAGTGCTCATCCCCACAAGTGCCCTCCTCCATGCCCATCCCTCCTCCCCCCCACATCCATCAGTCCTCAGTTTTTGTCAGCATTCAAGAGTCTCTCATGGTTTGCCTCTCCCTTTCCCCCACCACTTCCCCCCTTCTTCTCCCCCTTGGTCCTCTGTTAAGTTCCTCCTAATCCTCCTATACGTGCAAACATATGATATTTGTCCTTCTCTGCCTGACTTTTTCGCTCAGCATAACACCCTCAAGGTCCATCCATGTTGCTACACATGGCCAGATTTCATTGTTTCTCATTGCCATGTAGTGTTCCATGGTATAGATAAACCACATCTTCTTGATCCATTCATCTGTTGATGGAGTGTGGTTTTGATTTGTATTTCCCTGATGAGGAGGGATGCTGAGCATCGTTTCATGTGTCTTTTGGCCATCTGGATGTCTTCTTTGGAGAAGTGTCTGTTCATATCTTCTGCCCATTTCTTCATGGGTTTGTTTGTTTCTCGGGCCAGGAGTTTGGTAAGTTTCTTATAGATTTTGGATATTAACCCTTTATCTGATATGTCATTTGCAACTATCTTTTCCCATTCCGTTGGTTGCCTATTAGTTTTCTGGGTTGTTTCCTTAGCTGTGCAGAAGCTTTTAATCTTGATGAGGTCCCAATCATTTATTTTTGCTCTTGATTCCCTTGCTTTTGGGGATGTGTCAAGTAAGAAGTTGCTGCGGTGGAGGTCAAGGAGGTTGTTTCCTGCTTTCTCCTCTAGGGTGTTGATAGTTTCCTGTCTCACGTTCAGGTCCTTTATCCATTTTGAGTTTATTTTTGTGCATGGTGTGAGAAAATGATCTAGTTTCATTCTTCTGCATGTTGCTGTCCAGTTCTCCCAACACCATTTGTTAAAAAGGCTGTCTTTTTTCCATTGGATATTCTTTCCTGCTTTGTCAAAGATTAGTTGGCTGTATACTTTTGGGTCCACTTCTGAGTTCTCAATTCTGTTCCATTGGTCTATGTGTCTGTCTTTGTGCCAATACCATACTGTCTTGATGATGACAGCTTTGTAGTAGAGGCTAAAGTCTGGGATGGTGATACCTCCCGTTTTGGCTTTATTTTTCAGGATTACTTTGGCTATTTGGGGTCTTTTGTGGTTCCATACACATTTGAGGGGTGTTTGTTCTAGTTTTGAGAAGTATGCTGATGCAATTTTGATTGGGAATGCATTGAATGTGTAGATTGCTTTGGGTAGTAATAACATCTAAACTATATTTATTCTTCCTATCCGTGAGCATGGAATGTTTTTCCATTTCTTTGTGTCTTCTTCATTTTCCTTCATAAGGTTTCTATAGTTTTCTTCATACTCTTGTATCCTTGGTTAGGTTTATTCCGAGGTATTTTATTGTTTTTTGTGCAACTGTGAATGGGATCAGTTTCTTGATTTCTCCTTCTGTTGCTTCATTATTGGTGTATAAAAATACAACCGATTTCTGTACGTTGATTTTGTACCCTGCAACTTGGCTGAATTCTTGGATCAGTTCTAGTAGGCTTCTGGTGGAGTCGGCCGGGTTTTCTATGTAGAGTATCATGTCATCTGCAAAGAGTGAAAGTTTGACTTCCTCTTTGCCAATTCTGATGCCTTTGATTTCCTTTTGGTGTCTGATGGTTGATGCTAAGACTTCCAGCACTGTGTTAAACAACAGTGGTGTGAGTGGACATCCCTGCTGTGTTCCTGCTCTCAGGGGGAAAGCTCTCCGTTTTTCCCTGTTGAGGATGATGTTAGCTGAAGTCTTCTCATAGATGGCTTTCATGATGTTTAAGTAGGTTCCTTCTAGCCCGACTTTCTCTAGAGTCTTTATTAAGAAGCGATGCTGTATTTTGTCAAATGCTTTTTCTGCATCTATTGACAGGATCATATGGTTTTTATCTTTTCTTTTGTTGATGTGATATATCACATTGATTGATTTGCGAATATTGAACCAGCCCTGTAACCCAGGAATGAATCCCACTTGATCTTGGTGGATGATTCTTTTTATGTGCTGTTGGATTCGATTTGCAAGGATCTTGTTGAGGGTTTTTGCATCCATATTCATCAAGGATATTGGCCTGTAGTGCTCTTTTTTTGCTGGATCTCTGTCTGGTTAGGGAATCAGAGTGATGCTGGCTTCATAAAATGAGTCTGAGAGTTTTCCTTTGGTTTCTTTTTTTTGGAATAGCTTGAGAAGAATTGGGATTAATTCTGTTTTAAATGTGTGGTAGAACTCCCCAGGGAAGCCATCAGGTCAAAGGCTCTTATTTGTTGGGAGATTATTGATAACTGATTCGATTTCTTCACTCATTATAGGTCTGTTCAGATTTTCTCTTTCTTCCCGTGTGAATTTTGGTAGTGAGTGTGTGTTTAGGAATTTGTCCATTTATCCTAAGTTGTCCAATTTGTTGGCATATAGTTTTTCATAGGTAATTGCTTGTATTTCTGAGGGGTTGGTTGTAATAAGTCCATTTTCATTCATGATTTTGTCTATTTGGGTGCTCTCTCTTTTCTTTTTGAGAAGCCCGGCTAGAGGTTTGTCAATTTTATTTTTTCAAAAAACCAAATCTTGGTTTCATTGATCTGTTCAATTGTTTCTTTGGTCTCTATGCTATTTATTTCTGCTCTAATTTTTACTATTTCTCTTCTTCTACTGTGTTTAGGGCGTTCTTGTTGCTCTGCCTCTAGTTCCTTTAGGTGAGCTGTTAGATTTTGGACTTGCACTTTTTCTAATCTCTTGAAATAGGCCTGGAGTGCAATGTACTTTCCTCTTAGGACTGCCTTTGTCACAACCCATAGATTTTGAATTGTTGTGTTTTCATTTTCATTTGTTTCCATATATTTTTAAATTTCTTCTCTAATTGCCTGATTGGCCCATTCATTCTTTAGTAGGGTGTTCTTTAACCACCATGTTTTTGGAGGTTTTCCAGACTTCTTCCTGTGATTGATTTCAAGTTTCATAGCATTATGATCTGAAAGTGTGCACGGTATGACCTCAATTCTTTTATATTTATTGAGGGCTGCTTTATGTCCCAGTGTGTGATCTATCTTGGAGAATGTGCCATGCCCACTTGAGAAGAAAGTAAATTCCCTGGCCTCAGGATGTAAAGTTCTAAATATATCCGTCAGATCCATCTGGTCCAATGTGTCTCTCAAGTCCATTATTTCTTCAGTGATTTTCTGTTTGGTTGACCTATACATTGCTGTAAGCAGAGTATTAAAGTCTCCTGCTATAAGCACATTCTTATCTAGAAGCTTGTTTCTGTTAATTATCTTAGATATTTAGGTGCTCTCATATTCGGTGCATAGACATTTATGATAGTTAATTCTTTCTGATGGATGGACCCTGTAATTATTAAGTAGTGCCCTTTTTCATCTCTTGTTATTGTCTTTACTGATTTTTTTTTTTAAAGTTTATTTCTAGGAGAGAGAAAGAGAGACAGCGTGAGCATGGGAGGGTCAGAGAGAGAGGGAGTCACAGACTGAAACAGGCTCCAGGCTCTGAGCTGGCAGTCAGCACAGAGCCCGACGCGGGGCTAGAACCCACAAGCCACGAGATTATGACCTAAGTGAAAGTCGGACGCTTAACCGACTAAGTCACCCAGGTGCCCCTATTGTCTTTAATTTAAAGTCCAGTTTGTCTGATATAAGCATAGCTACTCCGGCTTTCTTTTGATTTCCCGTATCATGATAGATATTTCTCTGTCCCCCTACTTTTAATCTGAAGGTATCTTCCAGTCTAAAATGAGTTTCTTGTAGACAGCATAAAGATAGATTTTGTTTTTTTATCCATTCTGCTACCCTGTCTTTTGATTGGAGCATTCAGCCTATTTACATTCAGTGTTATTATTGAAATATGTGGGTTTAGAGTCTTTGTATTTTTGTAGGGTTCATGTTTGTGGTGTTGCCTCTGGTATCTTTGTTCTTTGCAACATTTCCCTCAGAGAGTCCCCCTCAGGATCTCCTGTAGGGCTGGCTTAGTGGTGACAAATTCTTTCAAGTTCTGTTTATTTGGAAAGACCTTTATCTCTCCTTCTATTCTGAATGACAGGATTTGAATGACAGAGGATTCTTGGTTGCATATTTTTACTGTTCATCACATTGAAATTTCCTGCCATTCCTCTCTGGCCTGCCAAGTTTCAGTAGATAGTTCTGTCACCACTCTGATAGGTTTCCCTTTGTATGTTAGGACCCTTTTCTCCCTTGTTTCTTTCAGAAATCTCTCTTTGTTCTTGTATTTTACATTTTTACTATGATATGCCTGTCAAAGATTGATTCAAGTTATGTCTGAAGGGAGTCCTCTGAGCGTCTTGTATTTCAACGTTTACTTCCTCCCTTAGGTTGGGTAAGTTTTCTGTTATAATTTATTCCAGGACTCCTTTAGCACCTTTCCCTCTCTCTTCCTCCTCTGGGATTCCTATGATACGGATATTGTTGCATTTGACCATATCGCTGAGCTCTCAAACTCTTCTTTCATGTGCCTGGATCAGTTTGTCTCTTTTTTTGTCAGCTTCTTGGTTTTCTATAATGGTGTCTTCTAAATCACTTATTCTCCTTTTGCCTCTTCAATCCGTGCATTGGAGGCCTCTAATTTATTATGTATCTCATTTATCGCATTTTTAAATTCTTCGTGCCTATATTTATTTTCCATTCTGTCTGGATCCATAGTTTCTTTGTTGTCCCCTATGCTTTTTTCAAGACCAGCTATTAATTTTATGATTATTATTCTAAAATCTTGTTCAGTTATGCTGCTTATATCTGTTTTGAGCAGTTCCTTCGCTGTCATTTCTTCTTGGAGTTTCTTTGGAGGAGAGCTCTTTCATTTCATCATTTTAGTTACCTTTCTGGCTCTTGTTAGATTTAAAGACTTGTTATGCTCTCTGCATCTATGAGCGCTGCTGTATCCAAGAAGACTCTTTGACTGTCCAGGGCCTATCCTTTCAGAGAGTGTTTTTTGAATGGTATCCCTTGGTCTCTCTTGTTGGGAGCTTGGTTATTTTATTTTCCTACTCGTAGTGATATTTGGGACTCTCCACCTTGTGTACTCTGGCTTGTTTCTTGAGTTAACCCTGGAATAGAAAATAGACAAACACACAGGGAGGAGGAGCACACAAATGCACAGACATTCAAATAACATGCAAACCAAGAGGGAAAACGAATAAGTTAAGAGAAAAGACAGAGGAGAGAGAGCAAATAATAGAGAGTAAAAAAGTACATAGTAGAGTCAAAATGAAGAAAAGGAAAAAAGAAGATAACCGATGGACAAAGAACGGTTTAAGGCATATAACCGGATTTCCCAGCTACAATTAAATACCTGTGTGCATGCAGTGCTGTTTGAAGAGCATAGAGAAAGAGTGAGAAGACAGGGCGGGAATGAGGCAAAATTGGTAATAGAATGAACAGGCAGGAGGGATAAGAAGCTTTTTTCAAAGAGCTAAGGGGTGGAATATGGTTGGACACGTGAGAGAAGGATGCTGGTATTATCCAGAGAAACTATGTAGTCTAATTACTCTTGAGAGAAAGAGATGAAAATGTCGGTAGGTGTAGAATTTACATCTACAGAATGGACTAGTTGTGACTGTTTAAGCAAGCCGGTGACCAGAGTTAATCAGTTCAGTGTTCCGGGACAAAGGGTAAAAAAAAGAAAAAAAAAAGGAGTGCCGCTCTCTAGTAGGGATGGGCGTGGTATGATCGAATGCGAATGCTTCGGCGGGTGTTTTGCCTTAGCGGTTTTGGTGAGGAGAGTGGCGGTGAGCCAGTCCCTTCTTGAACCAAGCGCTGAACCTCTCCTTTTTTGGGTGTGTGAACTCCCGTGCCAGGTGGGTCGCACTCTTTAACCCAGGCCAGCTAGTTTCCAAGTGCAGTCTGCACGCCTGACTGAAACCGTTGCAGCCACAACCTGGCAGGCGATCACCTCAGGGCAATTCCAAGCCTCTTGCCTAGCCCTGAGGATGGAGCCGGAAGCCGCTGCTCCCGTTCCTCCAGGTCGGGTTGAGGAGCACGGCCTGGGGCTTGTCTGCAGGGCGCATCTGGCCCACTGGAGAGAGGAAATTCAGGTCCCTCTGTGTCTCAACCCCCGAAACACGAACTCGCAGGCAAATCTCCCAGTTTTAAGCCCTTCACCTTCCCTCTAAAGTACCAGCCAGCTCCAAGCGGGGAGGTCCGCGCATGGCTCCTCCAGGAATCCAGCCGCGCTGGGAATACACAGGAACAAAGGAGCGGTGCCCAGGAGCGCGCAGCCGCTCCGGGATGAGTTGGTTCGCGCAGCCACTCCAGGAAGATTTTGCGTGCGCAGGGATTTGGCGCACACCATCCTTCTATGCCCTGAGTGGAGGTTCTTCTGTTTCCCAGCTGCAGGGCCTGTATCTTGAGTAGTTTTGGACTCTCTCTTTTTCCCCTCTCACTTCCCGCAGAGGGGGATCGCCCCGTCCCTCCAGTCTCCGATCCCTGCCTGATTTTATTTTCCTCAGTTTGCACTCACGTTAGAAGGCTTTCTCAGTGGATTCTGCATCCTTTCACAATCTCGGGGATTCTGTAAGGTTTCCTATGGCTTCAGATCTTTTCCGTGTGAGATATGGGGGCGAGTGCAATGCATGGAGCTCCCTACTTCTCCGCCATCTTGCCCCTCTCCCTAGACTTTAAATTCTTAAGATCACAGGCTCTTTCTTATTTTTGTCCCTCATCACCTATTGCTATCCTCAATATATAGGACGTATTTAATAAAGCCTTATAATATACGCTGGTAGATGAAGGAAGGAAGAGAGGGATGGATGAATATTTAAATGGATGATGAGTGAGTGACCTTGTCTCCACTGTCGCAGCCCTTGGTGTCTGCATAGGTTTGGTCCATCAACATCTCTCTCCAAACCCAATGCACAGCTGCAGGCCTTGTATGAGGGGCTCCTCTCTCCTTCCCTTTTTAGGGGCACTGTAGTCTTATGGCAAGGTTTCTCCATTATTCCACGGAAGTACCCTTCTCCATGCAGAAGAACGGCCAGAACCTCGCCTGCCTTCCAGAATCTGAGGGCATGGCCCAAGTCTGATTTTTATCTTAAAATTCAAGAAAATTTATGGTTTATATCAAACAGGTCTGTTTGCTTTTCCACAATGTTTCAAATTTTCGCCAACAAGTAAAAGCGACGCTCCACAACATGTTGTGTTCGTCCTGTGGCTTCCAGCCCCTCAGACGTTCTGGGGTGTACCTTCGAGAGATACACAACCCCCCAGTTCCAGAAGCCTCTGGAATTTCTCTAGGTCTCATCACCCACATCCACTTGCTTTGTTTGTATTGTTTGTAGATTTACACCCTGGAATTTGAAGTTTCAGATCCATTTTTGTTTCTGCCAATAATAAATCTCGGACAACATTCTGGAAGGCAAGGAATTTATCACATTTACTGATGTACTTGCTTTGAGGCATAAATGGAGAAGATATAAAATGGAGTCTAAGGATATTCTGTCTGACAAAGAAGAACCATCATTTATACAGCCCTTTTTTTTTAAGTGTTCATTTATTTTTGAGATACAGAGAGAGACAGAGTGCAAGCAGGGGAGGGACAGAGAGAGAGGGAGACACAGAATCCAAAGCAGGCTCCAGGCTCTAAGCTGCCAGCACAGAGCCAAGTGCGGGACTCGAACCCACAAACTGTGAGATCATGACCTGAGCTTAACTTACTGAGACACCCAGGTGCCCCTATACAGCTTTTAAAGTAACAGTTCTCAATGTGAGTACCTCTATCCCTGAAGACCAAATAGCATAGAAGGTGTTCAGAGGCTTTTCAAGAATATATTACATAGAAGAGAAATGCTGGAAATCTAATCAGCTCGAAAGAATTTTTTAACTCACAAAAATGTTATAACTTCACACTATAGGCCAGGACTTCATTTTGATAAGTGCTTTCTGTTTTCAAGTTTAGCTAAGAAGTTTCTCCTCATTAGCGTTGCCATTTAGTTTACTAACCCTGCAGGTCTAATCCACGAATCTCTCCAGAGTTCCTTCTGGACTGGACTTCCTCCTTGAGAACCAGGACTTCACTTGCAAGATCTGAATCAAAAAGCCAGGGCCTAATGAAATTTTAGACTTAACAAGGGAATATATAGAAAGTAATTTTTAATGAAAAAAAGTTGTGCCTGTACTCCCTGACTCTCTCTTATCTGAAATATAGATAGAACTGCCCCTTCTCACCCCACAGAAAGGGTTGGGTTCTCCAGTTCCTCTCCCCAAGCCTAGTCCCAAGATGCCAGCCAGGGCCAAAGCCCCAGGCCCCTGACTCAGCCAGAAGGGAAGATGGTGAGAAGGCCATTCAGCTGATGGTGAACACAAAGAGGACTTTTCCTTAGCATTTCATCAAGACCAAGACTTTAAAGGCAGAATCCAGGAACTTCTGCTTCCCACCAAGATAGAGTGACAAAGAATGTAACAGGTCAGAAAGGGGAAAAAAAAAAGCAGAAAAAATATATGAAACTATGGTTTACAAGACAGTGGACACGAAAAAGAAATGAACCCAGGCAAGCTTGGCCGATTCTCAGTTAAAGAAACACAACCGAAAGGCCAAAAAGACCACAGACAGCTAGAATGCCCGTGATCTGCGTGCAGGGCAGAGTACCATAAAGGAGAGGACTGCAGGAGAGAGAGAGAGAGAGAGAGAGAGAGAGAGCGAGAGAGAGCGCACACATGCTCCAGAGATTTGCAGAGGGTTCCTTGTGAGTATTCAGCAGAGGGCTGCTAAGAGCATGTGTGTGAGGAAGTGTCTGAAAGGGTTAAAGGAAACAGCACCTAAAACACTGCAAACAGTATCAAAACACCCAAGATAAGTGCCTGTTCTGCCAACCAGACCACACAACACTGTAATTCACAGGCTATGTGGGGAATACTCAGAAGTGTTGAGCATCAGGAGTAAGAAATAATTAACCCTAAACAAAAGACCATTCCAGTTTTGCCTAGCCATCTTAAAGGCAAGCCCCAAAAGGATCAAACTCTTCCAAGTAAATTAACTGCATCCCAGAACAAAGCTCAAGAACATTTATAACAGTATAAAAGTATCCAGTGTCTAACAAGGTAATATTTATAGTATCCAATCAAAAGTCACCAAACATGCAAAGAAGTAGAAAACTACAAAACATTGTAAGAAGAAAAACCAATCAGTTGAAGCCATCCCAGAATGGACACAAATGCTATAGAACTGCAGAAATATACCTTAAAACAGTTATTACAACTATATTCCTCTGTTCAGAAAGCTGGAGAAAATCTTGAATATGCTACAGTAGAGACATGAAGAGATTTTAAATAATTTTTAATACTCATTTATTTTTGAGAAAGAGAGAGTGCATGTGCACAAGCAGGGGAGGGATAGAGAGAGTGAGACAGAGGATCTAAAGTGGGCTCATGCTGACGGCAAAGCCCAATAAGGGACTCAAACGCACAAACCATGAGATCATGATCTGAGCTGAAGTTGGACGCTTCACCAACTGAGCCACCCAGGTGCCCCAAGACATGAAAACATTTTAAAAAGACTCTACTTCCAGAGATGAAAATGATAACATTTGTGATGAAAAATATATTAGATATGATTTAAAGCAGATTAAACATTACAGAAAAAATTAGTGAATTTTCCTACCAGGAAAAGCTATTCAAAACAAAACAGAGGGCAAAGAAAGACTCAAATATAAATGAACACAGTATCATTAAACTGTGGGAAAACATATAATTAGAGTCTCCAAAGGAGAGAAAAGAGAGGGAGAAACAGACAAATGGGAAAAATGGGTGAATAGATCATACCTGCAATTTTTTAAATTTTCCAAATTTTTAATTTTTCAGCATTCTAAGAAGTTCAACAAACTCCTGCACAAGCATGAAAAACAAATAAAACTACACCAAGGCACATTGTATATTGAATTTCTGAAAGCCAGTGTTAAAGAGAAAAATATTAGGTAGAGAAAAAAAGACACCTTACATTCAGAGGAACGAAAATAAGCATGAATTTTTTGGTAAGAAATAATAAAAGGACTAATATGAAAGGAATGTCTTTAAAGTACTGAAAGAAAAAAACAGTCTGTAATCCAGGAGAATCTCTTTTAAGAATATAAGCGAAATAAAGACACTAAGATATATAAAAAGGATAAAGGAAGTCCTTTGGGAAGGTAAAAATGAGGAAGGAAAAGAATGGAAAGGAAATGACGCCAAGTGGAAATGTGAATCCACACTAAAGACTGAACACCACTGCAAATGGTAACTATGTTGGTAAGATTTTTCCCTTATTGTTTAACTCTTTAAAAGACAACTGCCTGGGCTCCTGGGTGGCTCAGCCAGTTGAGCATCTGACTCTTGATTTTGGCTTAGATCATGACTTCACAGTTGTGAGACTGAGCCCCAAGTTGGGCTTAAGATTCTCTTTCCATCTCTCTCCCCCTCCCCTACTCTTGCTCTGAATGAATGAATGAATGGCAACTACCTGGTTAAAATGGATAATACATCATGACCAAGGCAGTGGAGTTTAATCCTAAGAATGCAAGTCAATTTTACATTCAAGAATCAATCAACATCTTACAAATATAATTTACCATATTAGTAAAATAAAATGAAAAACCACATGATCAACTCAATAGATGCAGAAGAAACATTTAATAAAATCCAACATTATTTCTGATAAAAACTCTCAGGAAACTAGAAATAAAAGGGAACTTTCTTAATTAGATAGAGAGCACTACAAAAAGTCTGCCATTATCATCATGAGAGGACAGACTGAATTCACACAGAAATGCAAGGAACACAGGCTAGACAAACAGCTTGGAAAATGAAAATGAAAACTGAAGGATTAATTATCTCCTGATTTCAATGTTGATTTATATCAGGACAGTGTGGTAGTAGGGGTGCCTGGGTGGCTCAGTCGGTTGAACACTTGACTTGATTTTGGGTCAGATCAGGATCTCATGGTTTCTTTCTTTCCTTTTTTTTTTTTTTTTTTTTAATAGTTTATTGTCAAGTTGGTTTCCATATAATATCCAGTGCTCATCCCCACAAGTGCCCTCCTCCATGCCATCACCCCCTTTCTCCTCCCCCCGACCCCCATCAGCCCTTAGTTTGTTCTCAGCATTCAAGAGTCTCTCATGGTTTGCCTCTCTCCCTCTCCCCCACTATTTTCCCCCTTCTTCTCCCCTTTCCTCCGTTAAGTTCCTCCTAATCCTCCTATATGTGCAAACAAATGGTATCTGTTCTTCTCTGCCTGACTTATTTTGCTCAGCATAACACCCTCAAGGTCCATCCATGTTGCTTCACATGGCCAGATTTCATTCTTTCTCATTGCCATGTAGTATTGCATTGTATAGATAAACCACATCTTCTTGAGGATCTCACGGTTTCTGAGATAGAGTCCCATGTCAGTCCCTGTGCTGACAGTGCAGAACCTACTTGGGATTCTCTCTCTCCTTTTATCTTTCTGTCTCTCTTCTGCTCATGCGGTCTCTCAAAATAAATAGACATTAAAAAAAAAAAAAAGACAACATGGTATTAGTGTAAAGATAGACAAATAGATTAATGGAAGACCAGAGTGTGTCCAGAAATAGAATCACATTTGTGTGGACAACTGATTTTTGATGGAGGTACAAAAGCAATTCAGAGGAAAAAGGATAGTCTTCTCAATAAATAGTTCCTGAAACAACTGTATATCCACATGCAAAAAAAAAAAAAAAAGGGGGGCTTTAATCCACACAATCACACATATTCAAGTATTAACTCAAAACAAATCATACCTAAATATCAACCTGAAACTATAAAACTTCTAGAAGGAATTTGGGGGGTGTGTGGGGGAGGGGGGGAATTTCTAAAAGGAAGCCTCAGAGAACATCTTTGTGACATCATGTTAAGCATTTCTTAGCTATAATACTAAGTGCACCATCTATAAATGGAAAAAAATTAATAAACCAACTTCATTAGAAATGAAAACTTCTCTTTGAAAGATACTTTTAAGAATGAAAAGACAAGCCACAGAGTGGGAGAAATTATTTACAAATCACATATCTATATGATAAAGGATTTATATCCAGAATATATCATGAACTCTGAAAACTCAGTAACAAGAAAACAGCCAACCATAAAAAAAAAAAAAAATGGGCAAAAGATCTTAATGGACACTTCAGCAAAGAAGATATAAAGATGGCAAATAAACACATTTTTAAAAAGATACGCGACATCATTAGGCATGAAACACAAATTCAAGTCCCAATGAGATACCATTATACACCTATTAATAGATTCCCTAAAATATTAAAAAGTACACATACTGAGGTTGTTGGTGAGGTGTGAAGGAACCACAAGTTTCATACCCTGAATGCAAATTGGGGCAACTGCTTTAGAAAACAGTACACTAGTTTCTTAAAATGATAAACATACTCTGACATATGACCCAACCATGCTACTCCTAAGACATTTGGTGGAGAAATGGGAGCAGACATCCACACAAAGCTTGCACAAGTGTTCACAGAAGCTCCACACAAAGCAGCCAACAACCGCTCATCAGCATAAAAAGGAATGAGCTATCAACATGCATAGCACCGATGAATCTCTACATAATAATGCTGATCGAGAGAAGTCAAATAAAAACACACGTATACTCTATGATTTCATTTATAGAAGATTCTGTAAAGTGTAGATGGCTGGTGACAGCTTCATGGACATATACAAATGACAAGACATAAGATTGTATACTTCAACATTTGTAGTTGATTCTATGTCCATTTTACCTCAATGGAGCAGGGAGAAAAATTTAAAAAGGTAAAAAGAAAATAAAGGCTAACTTGATTAAACCAACCAAAGTGAGAAAAGGGATAAAGAGGAACCAGCAAAATAAACAACAAATTTAATATAAGTTGGCAGAAAATGATTATCAACTGCCATGAAATGTAAATAAACTGAATGAATATGTTAAAAGACAGAGATTACCAACTGGCTTAAAAACAAAACCAGCCAGGTACTATATATTTTTTTAAATATTTTATTTAGTTTTGGGGAGGGCACAAGTGGGGGAGGGGTGGACAGAGGGGGACAGAGGATCTGAAGCAGGCTCTGTGCTGACAGGTTGATAGCAGCAAGCTCAATGTGAGGCTTGAACTCATGAAGCACAAGATCATGACCTGAGCCAAAGTTGGACGCTCAACCGACTGAGTCACCCACGTGCCCCAGCCATGTACTATATTTTTAAAATATACAAAATACAGTTGCAAATCAAGGAGTGGGCCAGAGATCCCAGGCATATGCAAATAAAGGGAGAGAAGAAGCATGCTAATTGTAAATTATAAATTGTAAATTGTAAATGCTAAATGTAAAAAAATACAACAAAAAAAGACAATCTACTGAGGGCAAATGTCCCTGATCGGGGAAAAATTAAAATGTTAGTAAATTAGCGATCCTCCTTAGGAGTTAAAACTTGGGATACTTACTAATGTAATTTTACATAAACGATGATCCAAGAGAGAAACCAGTGTTGATTTTTAATTAACAATCTAAATTAACAATTTTTAACATAGCATGTTGTCCTACTTGGTGGTTCTTGGAATAAAATTACTTGGTTGGAAAGACTGGTTGAATGATACATTGTGCCAGTCTTTAATCTTTATACACCAGGCTTCTAAGTTGTTGCTTCTAAGTAACTATAAGTATTCAGAACCCCTGGGAAGGAGCAATTATAGTTTGTAATTTAACCCATGAGTTACTAGCATTTTATCAATTGGAAAGATAAGGGTTTAATGTTTATTCCTTTGATGAACATTGGCAGGTAACAGATGTGACTAATCTTGGATAAGAAACCTCTCTTGTGATTCTGATCTCTTTGGGCCATGTAATGATTGGCTCTTTATTTTGTCGTTCATTATTTCTCTCATTTTAGGAGAGAGTTTATGGAGAGACCATCAGGGTGGGAAAAAGGGAAACGAGGATAGTGTTCAAGCTAGGACATGCCTGATTCCCCTCTACAGAGGACCAGAACTCGGTAAGTACTCAGGCAGTCCTGCCAATGAGATCACCTGGAACTGTGGTTCTCACACTGGAGGCTGCATCAGAACCACATGAGGCTTGTTAAAAACAGCCAGGGTGGTTCAGCCAGTTAAGCATCCGACTTCAGCTCAGGTCATGATCTCATGGTTTGTGGGTTCAAGCCCCATGCTGGGCTCTGTGCTGACAGTTCAGAGCCTGGAGCCTGCTTCCGATTCTGTGTCTCCCTCTCTCTCTGTCCTCTCTCACTCATATTCTGTCTCTATCCCTCTCAAAAATAAACAAACATTTAAATAAAATTTAAAAAAGCAAGCAGATTCCTGGGTCCCCTGACCCTGACTGGCTGACTCAGGAGTCAGTCTGGAGCCATAATACCCAGCTTCGAATCCTATGTGACTTTGGGCAAGCCACTTAACCTTTCTGGGTGTCCATGTCCCTTATCTGTAAAAAGGAAACAAAAGCAGAGCCTGCCTCATAGATGGGTGTGACGAAAGGTCTAAATGAGCTAATATGGGGCGTCTGGATGGCTCATGGGTAAAGTGTCCGACTTCGGCTCAGGTCATGATCTCCCAGTTCATGAGTTTGAGCCCTGCATCGGGCTCTGTGCTGACAGCTCAGAGCCTGGAGCCTGCTTTGGATTCTGTGTCTCCTTCTCTCTCTCTGTTCCTCCCCCTCTTACACTCTCTGTCTCAAAAATAAATAAGTATTTAAAACAATTTAAATGAGCTAATATAGGCAAAGTGTTTAAAGCTTTCCTGGTGGAGAGTCCCGCTAGCCAGTTCTTGTCAATACTGGCATGTCAAATAGAAAGGTGCAGAGGACATCAGGGAGAGGGCAGGAAGCCAGATATAAAACTGACAACCTCTGAGAGTGGCAACATGCCTTTTGTAACATGAGCAGATCAAAACAGAGGATCCTGGGCCCGCCCCTTCTAGCAGAAGAGCTGTGGGCTAGAGGTGCCTCCTAGTGGATACTTAGTAAGTACCCTGATAGCCAGGCACAGGGCACAGGAAGCAGTCAGAATTTCTCCTGCCTTGGATATGTGTGAATTAGGGAGAGAGGGAAGATACAGTTTCACTTGGATTTGCAGGAGGTTTGACATCTCACGGCCCACGACACCTGTTGAGAACAGCCAGAGTGGTTCCCATGATCTGGCTGGTCTCTCCCTTTCCTTTCCTCCACATGCCCTCCATGCCACCGGCGCCATCTATGGGCCCATTTTCCTCTTCTATTTGTAACTGCCACTGAAAGCCTGCAGTTTTGCACACACATCTGCTCTCTTGGCCAGAGGAACTACTGGGCCAACAGCAAACACCGGCTGGAAATTTCAGAGGGCTATGGGCCAAGGCTTTCGGAAACATACCCTGTTGAGTCACACTCAGGTCAGGACAGGACACTGGATGACACATGAAGAATGCTGAAGCAAAGATGGAAATCCCTTGGACAGTGACTCAGGGACAGCAGGCAGGGAAAAAACAGGCCAGCAGGCAGTCCGTCATTGTGGAATGCAGACCAGTCCCTCCTCCTGGCCATAGATCAGGGGTTGCTCTGGCCAGAGACATCACCTTCCCACTGGGCTTAGCTGAAAAGGCTGGTGTCCAGCTCACAACCTTCCAGCACTCACAAGCCAGGACAGTGACCATTATGAAGAACAGAGAAATGACCAAGCAAATTCAGAAGGGCCCCAGGGTCTATTTTGTGTTGCCTTTCTCTTGACCAGTTCTTGCCTTCTCCTTTCTTCTCAACTCCAATTAAGAAAAAAAGGAGGAGGGAGGGGTTGAAACAAGCCCTTGGAACAACATGGATGCTAATTTCAATCCAAAACAGTGGGTTCAGTGAGCCCTGGCCAGCAGCCCTCAGCAACTTCCAGCTCAGCTACCCCGTGTTCCTAGGGCTGAAAATACCAGAGCATCTGACGAAGCAGCTGCAGTTAAATTTAGCCCCGGCAAACCCAGGCAGTCTGGGATCCAGAAGCAGCAGAGTGGACCCACCAATGCACCCATCACAGGGAGGAGAGCCTCCCAGCTACACGTAACACCAGTGTGAGTAAGGCAAGGGCAGGGAGTTGGAGTGCGGTCAGGTTCAAGGCCCAAAGGCAGGTCCCCTCTCCCAGCAACAATGCCAGGACTCAACAGCCCAGAGTTGCCATCAGCAGGTACCAGGCAGGTGTCATAGATGAGTGCAGCATATAAATGGAAAGGAAAGAAAATGGCAGGGACTGTGTTGAACTGCAGGGTGATATCCCACTGAAATCCAGTGAAATTTAGACTTTGAAAAGACACCATGTTAGTCAAATAAAATCCTGCATTAGGTCTTCAGACCTTCAGTGTGACACCAGGGTCCACCTGCATGGAGTGGGCAACCCCACAGCTACTATTTTACCACCAGCCATTCATTCTTTGTTTCTTCAGTCTTCTGTTAAAATCCAAACAGATCACGGGCTTTAAGATTTCTTTTTTTTTTTTTAATGTTTTATTTATTTCTAGGAGAGAAAGAGAGAGAGAGATAGCGTGAGCAGGGGACGGTCAGAGAGAGAGGGAGTCACAGACTGAAACAGGCTCCAGGCTCTGAGCTGGCAGTCAGCACAGAGCCCGACACGGGGCTCGAACCCACGAACCGCGAGATCATGACCTAAGCGAAAGTCGGACGCTCAACCGACTAAGCCACCCAGGCGCCCCACGGGCTTTAAGATTTCTTACCTAACTAGGGGTGCCTGGGTAGCTCAGTCTGCTAGGCATCAGACTTTGGCTCAGGTCATGAGCCCCGCATTGGGCTCTGTGCTGACAGCTAGCTCAGAGCCTGGAGCCTGTTTCAGATTCTGAATCTCCCTCTCTCTCTGACCCTCCCCTGCTCACGCTGTCTTTCTCTCTCTCAGAAATGAATAAAACATTAAAAAAAATTTTTTTAAAAGATTTCTTACCTAACTCAGTTATTCTGATGGATCCCTTTAAGAAACAAAGGATTTACAACAAAGGATAATAATCTGTTGGTAAATAAGCACTTACTAATATGTTCAGAGCCAATTAAGTGTTAGCTGTATAAAGTAGCAACTGTTCAATGCAAAGAACATTTGGCTTAGAGTTAGACAGGCTTGAGTCTAAACCCTGGCTTTGACACCTACTAGGAAATTAACTAACTTCCCTAAGCTGCAGAGTCTTCTTTGGTAGAATAGAAATAATACGCCTACCTTGAACAGCTATGGAGATTTAGTGAAGTAACAGGAAAGTGTTGAAGCTGAGATAATTTATGCACAATAAATGTTGTATGAACTTTAATCATCTGAGAGCCAGGTTCCATAGGGCAGAGACAAAGAGTGGGAGGGGAGGAAGGTGGTGGGACAGCCTCTACCCCACCAGAGCTTTCCTGGAGCAGGGTATCGCCCCAATTTAGATGGAAGGCTTCTGAGCCACACGGGGCCACATTGCCCCCCAGCGTCCATTTGACACACTGCAGCTGCACTTAAGCTGAACTGCCCCTTGCCTTTCTTCTGCCATTTGAGATAATGCAATGTGAGGCCAGCAGACCTACTTCGCCATCATTTCTACTCTGTATGAGCCCCTCACACAGTCCTGTTCTGAGCTAGGTGGCTATGGAGGCTAATTTGAGACAGCAATGCCCTAGTTTTTTCCATCATCCAAGCAAGCTGCCTGCACGGGAAGGGGGGGGGAGGTTACGATTTGTTTAGCCTCTCTGACCCAGTGTTTACACAGATTTTTAGCCCTGATAGTGCACTCGAATACCCTGGAGGGATTTAAAAGTGAATAGCCACTTGTGCGCAACACCCTACTCCAGATCCACAGAATCAGAATCTCAGTAGGGGGACTGGAAAATCCCAATGAAAAGAAAAAAACTCAAGGGATCCCAAATTCGGCCCATTTTGAAAACACATTGCTTTATCCCTTATTGTGCTGCCTCCAGTTGTCTCTTGGGTCTGTCTTGGCTTTGTAAATAACACAAGAAAGAAAAGTGCTCCCTGCACTGAAAATTAGTATTCATGTGGAGCTGGAAAAGTCAGGGGTAAACAGCCAGGTGAGAGGGAATAGATTGTGAACAAGAAAAAAAAGAGACCAAGAAACACACAGAAAGGCAGAAAGAGGGGAGGAAAACGTGCACATGTGGGCTCACGCGTGCACGCATGCGTGCATGCATGCACACACACACACACACACACACACACAAAGAAAGATGGGGAAGAAAGGAAGAGAGAGGGAGGAGGAAGGAAGGCGCTCATGACTGTGCCACCGTTTTGGTATGGCAGGAGATAACCTAAACCGAATCAATGGATGAGTCCGAGATAGGGACTAGGCATGGGGTTATTATCTACAACATGCAAAAGCTCTTACGTGTTGGCAAAGATACAAACACCACAATAGAGAAAATGAGCAAGACACAAAGAGATAACCCAAACAGCCAACACATTGAAAAAGTGGGTAAGTTCACTAGTGGTTTGGGAAATGCAGATCATTACTTTATACCTATGAGGTTGGCAAAAATCAGAAAACCATGGACTTATTGCTCAGTAGGATGTAGGAGAAATGATTTCTCTAAATCTTGATGGTAAAAATGTACCATTGTCATCTAACTTTGAAAAAGTGACACCATCTAATGAAATTTACCACTCATCATTCAATCCACCCATTCCATTCCTGGGACTTGAGACCCTCGAGATTAAAAACACCAGTACATAATGATGTCTGTTCAAAAATGTCAACCACAGCATTGTTCATGGTGACAAAAACACTGGTATCAAAGAGGAAGTCTGTTAATAGAGTATTACTGAATAAATGCTGATACATCTAGTCTACTTAATATAATCTTATATAGCAATTAAGAAAAATGAATAAAAGTCATATCACAGTTGGAATTTAAGGAATTAGGTACTGTTGCATAAAAACAATAAAGCAAAAAAATGTTTATACTAGTACCGTTTTTGTAAAATAAACAATGACAGAAACTCTTGGTGTATGTGTGCGTGTGCGCGGGTTGACATGCAGCCAATGTACATTAATAGAGCCACACTGAATGCTTCAGCTCTCATCCTGATTGATTTGCACTATACCATATTGTTACTACATATTTTGAATGGCATTCCTGTATATATACATTCATACTATTGTATATAAGCACATAACAAATAGAAGAAAACAGGTACATACTAGATTGTTAACATAGATTAACAAGGAAGGAAAAGGGAGCTTCTGTGGGTAGAGCTGAGGGGAAAAAATGGGGAGAGCCAAGTGCTATGCACTTATGTAAAATTATGTGTATGTTTTTATGCATATAGGATCTCTTAAAATATAACCATTAGCTTATCAAATATTGTTATAATAATCATGTGTAACACACCAAACCCAAAACCACAGTGACATACAAAAAAGGCATCTTTTTCTCACTCATAGATCTACGGACTGGCAGGTAGAACTCCTGCAGGCTGTAGAGCAGCTCCCTGTGACTCTCTGAAACCAGAACTATCTGGGGCATGTTCTTCTCATGGATAATGACAGAGGCACAAGAGGTCAAGCTAATCCACGCAAGCACATTTAAATCTGCTCATGGACTGATGTCAGCATCATGGAAGCATAAGATGCCCTCTTTTTTTGTCCTACTTTTTAACAACTAATTAGGCACCTATCCACGAAGAGAACTGCCTCTGTGGAAAGTGTGGGATCCAGCACCTTGCATCAAGGGACCCAGAAGGAGTCTCACCCACCTGTGCACAGTAATAGGCAGACAGATCTTGTCTAGGCCGCAAAACCAGCAAGAGCCAGTGAATCTGCCCCAACCCCTCTAGGCTGTTGTCCGGAAAGCCTAGAGTAGAGGGTGCTGACTTGGATGTAAACCTACAACAAAAGAGACTTTGAAGAAGTCCAGCCAAGGGGATTTCAGTCTGCCTCTGGGGTGAAAATATAGATTTCAACACATTGAAGAAAAGGAATTGTGTCATCATTGCCCCTCCCCTTAGGTGACACTGCGAAGGGCTGACCTAGCCAGCGGTAGCCTCTTCCACAGATTAAAGGAAGAACACGGAGTGTGTGTTCCGGCCACGCTGGAGACTGGCTGGAGAAACCCATTTCCAAGTAGCAGCACGCATAGTCCTGAGAAGGCACCTCCATGACTGGGCGGTGGCGAGGGGGGGCGGGGGGGAGGGAGGAGTTCAGAGAAGAGGCAGGTAAGAATATCAAAGGGCATTAAAGCCAGGGGGCTCCTGCTGACCGTGCTCAGGACTTGAGCAGGAAGTCTGTCCAGAGTCTCTGGGAGAACCTTACCTGCGGACCTGCCCACTGGCCCAGGGGCACCCACAGCACCCCACCCACACTTGCCCTAACTCTGAAGCCGGCTCCTGTGCGTACTCCAGAGTGCAGCTGCAATAATCCAGTACTTGGCTAGCGCTCAGAAAAACGGACCAGGGTGAGGGAGGGAGGAACCGCAAACTTGACCTGTAGCGCCACCTTCTGGACAACTAAAGAGGGGTTTCCAGCAGCCATTCTGGTGAGCGGTAAGAGCCAGGGAAGATCTACACGCATAAGAATGCTGCCACAAGAGGGAGCAAGAAGTATGGAGCAGGTGCTTTGATACAAGGTTGAGGAAAAACCTCATATTTAACAGAACCAAGGAACAATATATCGCACCTGAAGGCCGCTAGTAAAGATGCGAGGAGCTCTGGGTACCTCAAATGCAAAAGAAGCAACACAAAACTACAAGGAACATAAAAGAATCAAGAAAACATGCCATCACCAAAGACAATAATCTTCCAATGAGCAAATTCAAAGGCACGGAATTATCTGATCTAGCTGATAAAGGATTAAAGAACTTATTTGAGGAAACTCAATGAGTTACAAGAAAACAGACAATTCAAAGATGTCGGGAATATGTGAACAAATTAAGAAATTAAACAAAAAGACAAAAAAAAAAAGAACCAAATAAATTCAGGAGCTGAAGAATTCAAGGGATGAAATGAAAACGTGCAGTGCAATAGAGAGCATCAGTAGGAGAGTAGACCAAATGGAAGACAATAAGCTAGCGGATAGCAAGTTTTAAACAGCCCAATGAGAGGAGAAGAATGAAAGAACAAAGAAAGACTACAGGAGTAATGGGACTTCATCAAACACAAATATATGACAATAATTAGGATTCTAGAAGGAGAAAAGGGGAAGAAGGGTCAGAAAGTTATTTAAAGAAATAAGCTAAGAAATCCAAAGCATGGGGAAAGCCCTGGACCTCCAAGTTCATGAGGCTAATAGATCACCATAGTATCTCAGTACAGAAAGACCTTCTCCAAGACACATTATAATGAGAATGCAAAAATCAAAGGTAAAGACAATCCTTAAGGCAGCCAGAGAAAAAAAGACTGTAGCTTATAAATAAACAAAACAAAAGCCAAACCATCAGCCTATCAGTGGATTTCTCAGTAGCAACCCCTATAGGCCAGGAGCGTGGAATGAGATATTCAAAGTGTTGACAGAAAAAAACTGCCAGCCAACAGAAATACACTATCCAAAGTTATCCTTTATATATTTCATATATAACATATATAAAAATTATATATATAATTTAATGATTTTATATACATATATTTGAAATAGACTTTCCCAAATAACAAAATTTGAAGTTCATTACCAACAGATCTGCCCTGCAAGAAATACAGAAATGAGTTCTTCAAGCTGAAATAAAAAGATGCTAACCAGTGATATGAAAACATTGTGTTGTATAACATATTGGCAAAGGTAAAAATACAATCAGATTTAGAAAACGAATTCTCTAATAAGATGATATGTTCACCACTTAACTAGAGTATAAAGGTTAAAGAAAATATTAAAAGTAACTACAGCTACTACAATTTTAAGACAAATACACAATATAAAAAGTAAATTATGACATCAAAAGGGTAGAGTAAAAGGATGAAGTTTTGTATACAAAGGTGCTATTAGCTTAAAATGGACTATTTTATCTATGTTTTATGTAAGCCTCAAGGCAATCACAAAGCAGAAACCTAGACAACATTCATAAAAGATAAAGAATGGGGAAATATGGGGCACCTGGGTGGCTCAGTAGGTTAAGCATCTGACTTCAGCTCAGGTCATGATCTCATGGTTCATTAGTACAAGCCCTGCGTCGGGCTCTGTGCTGATAGCTCAGAGCCTGGAACCTGCTTCATATTCTGTGTCTCCCTGTCTCTCTGACCCTCCCCTGCTTGCATTCTGTCTCTCTCTCTCTCAAAAATAAACATTAAAAAAAAAAAAAAGAATGGGGCAATAGAACATACCACCACACACATACACACACACAAAAAAAACCCCACAAACTCACAAAGTTAGACAGAAACAGAAAAAAAGAACTATAAAATAGCAATAAATAAGATGGTAAGAATAAATTCATATATATCAAAACTAACTCTAAATGTAAATGAACTGAATTCCCCAGTCAAAATACACAGAATGGTTAGATGGATACAAAGAAAACCTCCAACTATAAGCTGCTGACAAGAGACTCGCTTCTGATTTAAGGGTAAACATAGGCTCTAAGTTAAGTGATAAAAAAATTTATCCATGCAAGTGGAAACCAAAAGAAAGCTTTTATTTAAATGAGACAGTCTTTAAGCCAAAAAAAAAAAAAAAACCACTAATAAGAGACAAGAAGGTCACTATATAATGATAAATGGGTCAATTCATCAAGATGATGTTATCATAAATAAATATACACCCACCAACAGAGCACCTGAATATATTAAACAAATACTAACAGATCTGAAGAGAGAAATATAATACAATAATATCAATATCCCAGAAACACTGGACTTGAACCATAATACATTAAACCAAGTAGACCTAACAAACATTTACACAACACTCCATCCAACAACAGTAAAATACATATTCTTCTCAAGTGCACAATGAATGTTATCTGGCATAAATCATACAACAGGTAATAAAACAAGTCTTAATATAAGAAGATTGAAATCATAATAAACTTCTTTTCTGACCACAATGCTATGAAACAAGTCAACAAGAGAAAAGCTAGAAATTTTATAAGCATGTGGAAACTGAACAACACTCCTGAATAACCAATGGATCAAAAAAGAAATAAAAGAAATTAAAATGATCTCAAAACAACTTAAAATGGAAATATAACACACTGAAAACAATGGAATGCTACAAAAGCAGTTCTAAGGAGGAAGTTTATGCCAATAAATGCTTTTTAAAAACATTTTTGTTGGGGCACCTAGGTGGCTCAGTTGGTTAAGTGTCTAACTTTGGCTCAGGTCGTGATCTAGCAGTTCACGAGTTTGATTCCTGTTTCAGGTTCTGGGCTGACCACTCAGAGCCTGGAGCCTGCTTTGGATTCTGTGTCTTCCTTTCTCTCTGCCCCTCCCTCATTCATGCTCAGTCTCTTTCTCAAAAATAAATAAACATTAAAAAAAAAAAAGTGAAGTCCAGGGCACCTGGGTGGCTCAGTTGGTTAAGCGTCTGACTTTAGCTCAGATCATGATCTCACTGTTCATGGGTTCAAGCCCCATGTCGGGCTTGTGCTGACACCTCAGAGTCTTTTTTCCCTTTTATAGTTTATTGTCAAGTTGGTTTCCATCTAACACCCAGTGTTCATCCCAACAAGTGCTCTCCTTCAAGCCCATCACCCTCCTTCCCCTCTTCCCGACCCTATCAGCCCTCTGTTTGTTCTCAGTATTCAAGAGACTCTCATGGTTTGCCTCCCTCCCTCTCCCCCACTATCTTTCCCCTTCTTCTCCCCCACGGTCCTCCGTTAAGTTCCTCCTAATCCTCCTATACATGCAAACATATGGTATCTGTCCTTCTCTGCCTGACTTATTTCGCTCAGCACAACACCCTTGAGTTCCATCCACGTTGCTACACATGGCCAGATTTCATTCTTTCTCATTGCCATGTAGTATTCCATTATATAGATAAACCACATCTTCTTGATCCATTCATCAGTTGATGGACACTTAGGCTCTTTCCATGATTTGGCTATTGTTGAAAGTGCTGCTATGAACATTGGGGTACATGTGTCCCTGTATCCCCTGGGTAAATCCCTAGCAGTGCTATTGCTGGGTCCTAGGGGAGTTCTATTGTTAATTTTTTGAGGAAACTCCACATTGTTTTCCAGAGGGGCTGTACCAGTTTATATTCCCACCAACAGTGTAGGAGGGTGCCCGTTTCTCCACATCCTCGCCAGCATCTAGATTCTTCTGATTTGTTCATATTAGCCACTCTGACCGGCATGAGGTGGTATCTCAGTGTGGTTTTGATTTATTTTGGCCATCTGGATGTCCTCTTTGGAGAAGTGTCTGTTCATATCTTCTGCCCATTTCTTCACTGGATTGTTTGTTTTTCGGGTGTGGAGTTTGGTGAGTTCCTTATAGATTTTGGATACTAACCCTTTGTGATGTGTCATTTGCAACTATCTTTTCCCATTCCATTGGCTGCCTATTAATTTTATGGATTGTTTCCTTTGCCATGCAGAAGCTTTTATTTTGACAAGGTACCAATAGTTCATTTTTGCTCTTGATTCCGTTGCCTTTGGGAATGTGTCAAGTAAGAAATTGCTGAGGTTGAGGACAAGGAGTTTTTTCCTGCTTTCTTCTCTAGGGTTTTGATAGTTTCCTGTCTCACATTCAGGTCCTTCATTCATTTTGAGTTTATTTTTGACACCTCAGAGTTTTGAGACTGCTTGCGATTCTGTGTTTCCCCCCTCCGTCTATCTTCCGTTGGTTCTGTCTCTCAAAAAGTGAATAAATGTTTAAAAATTTTTAAAAAAAGAGTAAAGTCCACGCTAATGAAAAAATATTTATTTTGAGAGAAAGAGAGAGAGCTGGAGAGGGGCAGAGAGAAAATATCAAGCAGGCTCTGCGCTGTCAGTGTAGAGCACATTGTGGGACTCACACTCATGAACGGTGAGATCATGACCTGAGCCAGAATTATGAATTGGTCACTTAACTGACTGACCCATCCAGGTGCTCCACCAATAAATGCTTTTACTAGGAAAACAGAAAAATCTCTAACAAGCTAACTTTATACTTCAAGGAACTGGAAAAAGAATAAACTAAGCCCAAAGTTAAGACAAGGAAGAAAATAATAAAGATCAGAGCAAAAATAAATGAAATAGAGACCAGAAAAACAACAGAAAAGACCAACAAAACTACATGAGTTTTTTAATGAACAAAGTTGGCAAAATTTTAGCTAGACTAACAAAAAGAGAAAGAAAACAAAGAGGGAGAGAAGACTCAAATAAAATCAGAAGTGAAAAAGGAGATATCACAACTGGAGAAATCAGAGAATCATGAGAAATTATGAACAATTATAGGCCAATAAATTGGACAACCTAGAAGAAATGGAAAAACTCCTAGAAACAATACAAACTACCAAGACTAAATTAGGAAAAAATGAAAAATATAAACAGACCAATAATGAATAATGAGATTGAATCAGTAATCAGAAATCTTACAACACACAAAAAAAGCCCAGGACCAGATGGCTTCACTGGCAAATTCTACCAAATATTTAATGAGGAATTAAGGCCAATCCTTCTCAAACTCTTCCAAATAATTTTTTTTGAAAAGAAACACTCTCAAATTCAGTTTACAAGGCCAGTGTTACCCTGAAACCAAAGTTGAAAAGGATACTACAGAAAGAGCACCTATAGACCAATATTCCTGAGGAGCATAGATGCAACATTCTCAACAGTGTATTTGCAAACCAAATTCAACAGCACTTTTTGTTTTAATTTTCTTAATGTTTTTTATTTATTTTTGAGAGAGAGACAGCGTGAGCAGGGGAGGGTCAGAGAGAGAGGGAGACACAGAATCTGAAGACAGGCTCCAGGCTGAGCTGTCAGCACAGAGCCCGATGCATGGCCCCTCAACAGCACTTATTAAAAGGATCATACCAGGGCACCTGGGTGGCTCAGTCGGTTAAGCATCTAACTTCGGCTCTGGTCATGATCTCACGGTTCATGGGTTTGAGCCTCACGTTGGGCTCTGTGCTGATGGCTAGCTCAGAGCCTGGAGCCTGCTTCCGATTCTGTGTGTGTGTCTCTCTCTCTGACCCTCCCCTGCTCACACTGTCTCTCTCACTCTCTCTCAGAAATAAATAAAACATTTAAAAAAATTTTTTAAAGGATCATACCCAGCACACCAAGTGGGATTTATCCCTGGGATGCAAGGATGATTCCAGATATACAAATCAATAAATATAATACACCACATTAACAGAATGTTAGATAAAAACCAACCATCTCTATAGATGGAGAAAAAGCATTTGACAAAACACAAAATCCTTTCATTACAAGACCCTCAACAAATT
Organism: Proteles cristata cristata; assembly: GCA_017311185.1. Taxonomy (NCBI): domain Eukaryota; kingdom Metazoa; phylum Chordata; class Mammalia; order Carnivora; family Hyaenidae; genus Proteles; species Proteles cristata. The sequence continues at coordinate 136,342 of JAESUZ010003757.1, read as the reverse complement.
GGGTATAGAAATTACATACCTCGACATAATAAAGACCATATGCAATGAATGCACAGCTAGCATCATACTCAATGCTGAAAGACAAAGCATTTCCTTTAAGATCAGGCACAAGACAAGGGTGCCCACTCTCACCACCTTTACTCAACAAAGTTCTAGAAGTCCCAGCCAGAGCAAATAGGCAAGAAAAAAAATAAAAAGGCATCCAAATTGGAAAGGAAGATATAAAGTTGTCATTACGCGCAGTTGGTATGATCTTATAAGGAAGAAATCCTAGAGACTCACCCCCAAACACTGTTGGAGCTAATCAAATTCAGGAAAGTTGGATATAACAATCAACATGCAGAAGTCAGTTGCATTTCTGTACACTAACAATGAAAAATATTTCTTAAACTATCCCACTCACAATAGCATCATAAACAAAATACTTAGGAATAAATTTAACCAAAGATCTGTATAATGATTATCATAAGGGTTTGATGAAAGAAACTAAAGATGACACAAATAAATGGAAAGATATCATGTGTTCATGTTTTGTAAGAATATTGTTAAAATGTGCATACTACCCAAAACCATCTATAAATTCAAAATAATCCCTATCAAAATTTTTCACAGAAATAGAAAAACCATCCTAAAATTTGTATGGAACCACAAAAGACCCCCAACAGCCAAAGAATACTGACAAAGAAGAACAAAGTCAAAGGAACCATTCTTCCTGATTCCAAACTATACTACAAAGCTAGAGTAATTAACACAATATGGCACTGGCATAAAAATAGACATGTAGACCCATGGAACTGAACAGAGAACTCAGAAATAAACCCACATAGGATTCCGGCAAGATGGTGGAGAAGTAGGAAGCTCCATACTTGCACTCACACCCATACGTCACACGGAAAAGATCTGAAGCCATTGGAAACCTTACAAAACCTGAGAGATTGGGAGAAAAAGGATGCAGAATCCACTGAGAAAGGCTTCTAACGTGCGTGCGAACTGGGGAAGATAAAATCGGGCGGGGATCAGAGACTCCGGGGTCGGAGGCGATCCCTGTCTACCCTCTGCGGGGAGTGAGAGGGGAAAAAGAGAGAGCCTGAAACAGAAAAACCTCCGCTCGGAGAAAAACCTCCACACGATATAGAAAGACCGTGCGCGCCAAATACCTGCACGCCAGGCCCCCTCGCGCCAGCTGGTCCCGGAGGGGCTTCTTTGTGCAGGCTCCTGCACAGACTGCTTCTTTGTGCAGGCTCCTGGTGGGCTGGACTTCAGAGTGGCGGCGCGCCTGCCGCCATTGTCCTCCCCACTGGCTTGGGCCCCTGGAAGAGCCACGCACGGGCACTGGGCGTCCACTCTCTTGGCAGGCTGGAACTTGAGAGGGAAGGCAAAGAGCTAAAAACTGGGAAATTTGCCAGTAAGTTCGTGTTTCGGGTGACGAGCCATAGAGGGACCTGGTTTTCCTCACTCCAGCGGGCTCTGGGCACCCGGCAGGCAAGCCCCCGCCCATGCTCACCAGCCCGACTCAGAGAAGGAAGCAGCGATTCTGACTCCACCCCCAGATTTCGACAGGGGGCCTGGAACTGCCCTGAGGGGGTTGCCTGGGAAGTTGTGTCTAAGGCAATTTCAGCGGGGCGCGTGGACTGGGATTTGGAGATTGGGACTGGTCTGGGATGAAGAGCACAACCAACTTTGGCTGTGCCCCCGGTACAGGGAGTTTACACGCCCAAAAAAGCGAGGTGCAGCGCTTGTTCCAGAAGGGACTGGAGCACCGCCACTCACCTTCCCCACAACCGTCATGGAGAAATCCCACCTGATGCATTGGATCATACCACGTCCATCCCTGCTTGAGAGCTGCCCTTCCCCCCTCTCCCCCTCTTTTTTCTTTCTTTTTTCCCCAGAACACTGACCTGATTAACTCTGGTCACCGGCTTGCTTAAACAATCACATTTAGTCCATTCTGTAGGTGTATATTCTACACTGACTGACATTTTCATCTCTTTCTCTCAGGAGTAATTAAACTATATAGTTTCTCTGGATAATACCAGCGTCCTTCTCTCACCTATCCAACCATATTCTACCCTTTAGCTCTTTAAAAAAGCTTCTTATCCCTTCTGCCTGTTCATCTTATTTCCAATTTTGCCTCATCCCAGCCCTGTCTTCTCTCTCTTTCTCTACGCTCTTCAACCAGCACTGCATATACACGGCTATTTAACTGTAGCTGGGATCCGGTTATACGCTTTAAACCATTCTTTGCCCACGGGTTTTCTTCTTTTTTTCCTTTTCTTTTCTCCTTTTTGAACCTTTTATGTATTTTATATTCTCTATTATTCGCCCTCCCTCCTCCATCTTTTCTCTTAACTTTTCGTTTTTCCTCTCGGTTTGTATGTTAGTTGAATTTGTCTGTGAGTTTGTGTACTCCTGCTCCCTGTGTATTTGTCTGTCGGTTTTCTTCTCCAGGGTTAACTCAAGAAACAAGCCAGACTACACAAGGTGGAGAGTCCCAAATATCACTACGAATAAAAAATAAAATAACCGAGGTCCCAACAGGAGAGACCAAGAGACACCATTCAAAAAACACTATCGGAAAGGACAGGCCCTGGACAGTCAAAGAGTCTTCTTGGATACAGCAGCACTCATAGGTGCAGAGAGCATAACAAGTCTTTAAATCTAACAACAGCCAGAAAGGTAACTAAAATGATGAAATGAAAGAGCTCTCCTCCAAAGAAACTCCAAGAAGAAATGACAGCGAAGGAACTGCTCAAAACAGATATAAACAGCATAACTGAACAAGATTTTAGAATAATAATCATAAAATTAATAGCTGGGCTTGAAAAAAGCATAGGGGACATCAAAGAAACTATGGATCCAGACAGAATGGAAAATAAAAATAGGCATGAAGATTTAAAAAAAAATGCGATAAATGAGATACATAATAAATTAGAGGCCTCCAATGCACGGATTGAAGAGGCAGAAAGGAGAATAAGTGATTTAGAAGACACCATTTTAGAAAACCAAGAAGCTGACAAAAAAAGAGACAAACTGATCCAGGCACATGAAAGAAGAGTTTGAGAGCTCAGCGATATGGTCAAACGCAACAATATCCGTATCATAGGAATCCCAGAAGAGGAAGAGAGGGAAAGGTACTGAAGGAGTCCTGGAACAAATTATAGCATAAAACTTCCCCAACCTAAGGAAGGAAGTAAACGTTGAAATACAAGAGACTCAGAGGACTCCCCTCAGACATAATTTGAACTGATCCTCTGCATGACATATCATAGTCAAAATGGCAAAATACAAGGACAAAGAGAAAATTTTGAAAGCAGCTAGGGAGAAAAGGGCCCTAACATACAAAGGGAAACCTATCAGACTGGTGGCAGACCTATCTACTGAAACTTGGCAGGCCAGAAAGGAAGGGCAAGAGATCTTCAATGTGATGAACAGTAAAAATATGCAGCCAAGAATCCTCTAACCAGCAAGCCTGTCATCCAGAATAGAAGGAAAGATAAAGCTCTTTCTAAATAAACAAAAATTGAAAGAATTTGTCACCACTAAGCCAGCCCTTAAAGAAATCCTGAGGGGAACACACTGAAGGAAATGTTGCAAGGAACAAAGATACCAGAGACACCACCACAAACATGAACCTTACAAAACATACGAAGAATCTAAACCGACATATATCAATAATAACACTGAATGCAAATAGGCTGAATGCTCCGATCAAAAGACATAGGGTAGCAGAATGGATAAAAAAACAAAATCCATCTATATGCTGGCTACAAGAAACCCATTTTAGACTGGAAGTTACCCTCAGATTAAAAGTAAGGGGACAGAGAAATATCTATTATGCTATGGGAAATCAAAAGAAAGCCGGAGTAGCTATACTTATATCAGACAAACTGGACTTTAAATGAAAGACAATAATAAGAGAGAAAGAAGGATACTACGTAATAATTACAGGGTCCATCCATCAGGAAGAACTAACTATCATAAATGCCTATGCACTGAATATGGGAGCACCTAGATATCTAAAATAATTAATCACAAACAGAAACAAGCTTATAGATAAGAATGTGCTTATAGCAGGGGACTTTAATACTCTGCTTACAGCAATGCATAGGTCAACCAAACAGAAAATCACTAAAGAAATAATGGACTTGAAAGACACATTGGACCAGATGGATCTGACGGATATGTTTAGAACTCTACATCCTGAGTCCAGGGAATTTACTTTCTTCTCAAGAGGGCATGGCACATTCTCCAAGATAGATGACATACTGGGACATAAAGCAGCCCTCAATAAATATAAAAGAATTGAGATCATACCATGCACACTTTCAGATCATAATGCTTTGAAACTTGAAATCAATCACAGGAAGAATTCTGGAAAGCCTCCAAAAACAAGGTGGTTAAAGAACACCCTACTAAAGAATGAATGGGCCAATCAGGCAATTAGAGATGAAATTTTAAAATATGTGGAAACAAATGAAAATGAAAACACAAGAATCCAAAATTCATGGGACATCCCAAAGGCAGTCCTAAGTGAAAAGTACATCGGTCTCCAAGCCTATTTCAAGAGATTAGAAAAAGCACAAGTCCAAAATCTAACAGCTCACCTAAAGGAACTAGAGGCAGAGCAACAAGAATGCCCTGAACCCAGTAGAAGAAGAGAAATAGTGAAAATCAGAGCAGAAATAAACAACATAGAGACCAAAGAAATTATTGAACAGATCAATGAAACAAAGAGTTGGTTTTTTGAAGAAATAAACAAAATTGACAAACCTCTAGCCGGGCTTCTCAAAAAGAAAAGAGAGAGCACCCAAATAGACAAAATTATGAATGAAAATAGACTTATTACAACCAACCCCTCAGAAATACAAGCAATTATCAGGGAACACTATGAAAAATTATATACCAACAAATTGGACAACTTAGAAGAAATGGACAAATTCCTAAACACACACTCACTACCAAAATTCACACGGGAAGAAAGAGAAAATCTGGGGCGCCTGAGTGGCTTAGTCGATTAAGCGTCCGACTTTCACTTAGGTCATGATCTCGCGGTTCGTGGGTTTGAGGCCCGCGTCGGGCTCTGCGCTGACTGCCAGCTCAGAGCCTGGAGCTTGTTTCAGTCTGTGACTCCCTCTCTCTCTGACCTTCCCCGGCTCACGCTCTCTCTCTCTCTCCTAGAAATAAATAAAACATTAAAAAAATTTTAAAAAAGAAAGAGAAAATCTGAACAGACCTATAACGAGTGAAGAAATCGAATCAGTTATCAAAAATCTCCCAACAAATAAGAGCCATGGACCTGATGGCTTCTCTGGGGAATTCTACCAGACATTTAAACAGAATTATTCCCAATCCTTCTCAAGCTGTTCTAGAAAATAGAAATCGAAGGAAAAATCCCGGACTCATTTTATGAAGCCAGCATCACTCTGATTCCCAAGTCAGACAGAGATTCAGCAAAAAAAGAGAACTACAGGCCAATATCCTTGATGAATATGGATGCAAAAATCCTCAACAAGATCCTTGCAAATCGAATCCAACAGCACATAAAAAGAATCCTCCACCAAGATCAAGTGGGATTCATTCCTGGGTTACAGGGCTGGTTCCACATTCGCAAATCAATCAATGTGATATATCACATCAACAAAAGAAAAGATAAAAACCATATGATCCTGTCAATAGATGCAGAAAAAGCATTTGACAAAATACAGCATCCCTTCTTAATAAAGACTCTAGAGAAAGTCGGGATAGAAGGAACCTACTTAAACATCATAAAAGCCATGTATGAGAAGCCTTCAGCTAACATCATCCTCAAAGGGGAAAAACTGAGAGCTCTCCTCATGAGAATAGGAACATGGCAGGGATGTCCACTCTCACCGTTGTTGTTTATAATGGTGCTGGAAGTCCTAGCATCAGCCGTCAGACAACAAAAGGAAATCAAAGGCATCAGAATTGGCAAAGAGGAGGTCAAACTTTCACTCTTCGCAGATGACATGATACTCTACATCGAAAACCCGACAGACTCCACCAGAAGCCTACTAGAACTGATCCAAGAATTCAGCCAAGTTACAGGGTACAAAATCAACATACAGAAATTGGTTGCATTTTTATACACCAACAATGAAGCAACAGAAAGAGAAATCAAGAAACTGATCCCATTCACAATTGCACAAAAAACCATAAAAATCTAGGAATAAACCTAACCAAGGATATAAGAGATCTGTATGGTGAAAACTATAGAAAACGTACGAAGGAAATTGAAGAAGAATCAAAGAAATGGAAAAACATTCCATGCTCACGGATAGGAAGAATAAATACAGTTTAGAAGTCATTACTACCCAAAGCAATCTACACATTCAATGCAATTCCAATCAAAATTGCACCAGCATACTTCTCAAAACTAGAACAAACTATCCAAAAATTTGTATGGAACCACAAAAGACCCCGAATAGCCAAAGTAATACTGAATATTACCAATAACACCAAAACGGGAGGTATCACCATCCCAGACTTTAGCCTCTACTACAAAGCTCTCATCATCAAGACAGTATGGTATTTTCACAAAAACAGACACATAGACCAATGGAACAGAATTGAGAACTCAGAAGTGGACCCAAAAGTATACACCCAACTAATCTTTGACAAAGCAGGAAAGAATATCCAACGGAAAAAAGACAGCCTTTTTAACAGATGGTGTTGGGAGAACTGGACAGCAACATGCAGAAGAATGAAAATAGATCATTTTCTCACACCATGCACAAAAATAAACTCAAAATGGATAAAGGACCTGAACGTGAGACAGGAAACTATCAACACCCTAGAGGAGAAAGCAGGAAACAACTTCCTTGACCTCCACCGCAGCAACTTCTTACTTGACACATCCCCAAAAGCAAGGAATCAAGAGCAAAAATAAACAATTGGGACCTCATCAAGATTAAAAGCTTCTGCACGGCATAGGAAACAACCCACAAAAGTAATAGGCAACAACGGAATGGGAAAAGATAGTTGCAAATGACATAACAGATAAAGGGTTAATATCCAAAATCTATAAGGAACTCACCAAACTGCACACCCGAAAAACAACAACCCAGTGAAGAAATGGGCAGAAGATATGAACAGACACTTCTCCAAAGAGGACATCCAGATGGCCAACAGACACATGAAACGATGCTTAGCATCCCTCCTCCTAAGGGAAATACAAATCAAAACCACACTGAGATACCACCTCACGCCAGTCAGAGTGGCTAAAATGAGCAAAACAAGGACTCTAGATGCTGGCGAGGATGTGGAGACACGGGCACTCTCCTACACTATTGGTGGGAATGCAAACTGGTGCAGCCCCTCTGGAAAACAGTGTGGAGGTTCCTCAGGAAACTAACAATAGAACTCCCCTAGGACCCAGCAATAGCACTGCCAGGAATTTACTCAAGGGATACAGAAATGCTGATGCATAGGGGCACATGTACCCCAATGTTCATAGCAGCACTCTCAATAATAGCTAAAACATGGAAAGAGCCTAAGTGTCCATCAGCGGACGAATGGATCAAGAAGATGTGGTTTATCTATACCATGGAATACTACATGGCAATGAGAAACAATGAAATCTGGCCATGTGTAGCAACATGGATGGACCTTGAGGGTGTTATGCTGAGCGAAAGAAGTCAGGTAGAGAAGGACAGATATCATATGTTTGCACGTATAGAAGGATTAGGAGGAACTTAACGGAGGACCATGGGGGAGAAGAAGGGGGGAAATTGTGGGGGAAAGGGAGAGAGGCAAACCATGAGAGACTCTTTAATACTGAGAAACAAACTGAGGACTGATGGATGTGGGGGTGAGAGGGGAGATGGGCATGGAGGAGGCACTTGTGGGGATGAGCACTGGGTGTCATATGGAAACCAACTTGATAATAAACTATTTGAAAAAAAAAAGAAAGAAAGAAACCCACATATATGTAGTCAACTTATATTTGACAAAGGAGCCAAGGGCATTCAATGCAGAAAGAATTGTCTGTTCAACAAATGATGTCTGGAAAATTGGGGAACATGAAGAAAAAAGAAATTGGACCCTACAAAAATTAATGTAGAATGGATTAAAAACTTCAAGACTTGTGACTGTAAAACTCCTCAAAGAAAACACAGGGAAGAAGCTCCCTGACAGTGGTCTTAGCGATGACTTTTTGATAGGACACGAAAAACACAAGCCAAAGAAGAAAAATAAATTGAGATGACATCAAATGATAAAGCTCTGCAGAGCAAAATAATTGACAAAATGAAAAGTGAACCCACAAAATGGAAGAAAATATTCACAAATCATGTATCAGAGAAGACATTAATATCCAAAATATGTAATGAACTCACACAACTCAATAACAAGAAGAAACAGCCCTATTTTAAAGTGGGCAGAGGAACTGGACAGACGAGTACAAATGGCCAAGAAACACATGAAAAGGGCTCAACATTACTCATCATCAGGAAAATGAGAATCAAAAGCACAATGAGATAAAGCTTCATGCTTGTTAGAATGGCTATCATCAGGAAGACAAGAGATAACAAGTATTTGCAGGGATGTGGAGAAAAAGAAACTTCTGTGCACTGTTGGTGGGAAAGTAAATTGGTGCAGCCACTAAGAAAAGCAGTAGGGAGGTACCTCAGAAAAACTAAATAAAATTGCTGTATTACCCAGCAATCCCACTTCTGGGGTTAGAGTCATATTCAAAAGAAATGGAAACAGGACATGAAAAAGGTATCTGCACCCCATGTTCACTGTAGAATTATTCACAAAAGCCAAAATATAGAAACAACATAAGTGTCCATCAATGGCTAGATGGATAAAAAAGATATAATGTATGTGTGTGTGTGTAGACACACACACACACACACACACACACACACACACTGTAATGTTATTCAACCATGAGAAAAAAGGAAATCCTACCATATGTGACAACATGGATGAAATGAAGCTATTATCCTAAGTGAAATAAGTCAGACAGTGAAAGATCAATACTGCCTGTTTTCATACGTGGAATCTGAAAAAGCCAAACTAGAAACAGAGAATGGAGGTAGAGCATAAACCCTGATGGGTGAGGTTTTTCCTTTCTTTTTTGTAAACCAAGTGCCTGACTTAAGTTTTGATGGCCAACTCATCCATGTCCAAGAGGCATCTACTTCAAAGATGGCTATCTCAAATAAATACATCACCAGCCACAGAGCTAGATAAAGAGGACACCTCCTCACACTAAGTTTCCTTTGTTTTAGAGTTCCTGATTGATTTTGGTAACTACTGGGGCCACTTATTTTTCCTCTTCTTTCACTTTAAATTCACCAATAAAAAGTGACCTAATGAAACCCTAGGCCCCTACTCCCTACCCTAATAAAAGCAGAACCCCGTCCTTGTGTGCTTGGGCTGTGTGTGTGTGTGTGTGTGTGTAGCCCCAGGTGGGCTGTGTATAAGTAATAGATCTCCTTTTTCATAAATTTCCTGAATGGCTATTGGTGAAGGGCATCTTGCAATGATAAGAACCACAAGAGCTAATTCAGCCACAATGCAGGTTATTGACAGACTGACACCAACACAGAATAATTGCCTTAGTCAGCAGGAATGGCCTTTCAGTTAACCAAAGGAAATGCCCTTTAGCTGGAACTTGCTTAGTAAGCACCTAACTCAGGTGGGTAAGGACATCTGGGAAATGAGCACCACCTGCTGGGGGGTCTGCGTCACGGCTATGTGCTGTGGCATACTGCCTGTCACGTGTTGTGTTGCCTGCAGTATCCGACTCAGAAGGCCACAGCTGCTGTACTAATCCAACAATCTCCCCTGAGCAGCATGATCAAGGGCTTATAGTCTAATAAGACGATTAGGCATCATTGTAAAGGCAATGATTGGCTAATGTATGTGAGGGTCCTTCACTCCTCAAGGCCGAGAAGAGCTGAGGAGGCTGGACTGGAATGCAAGGCTATTTTCATCAGACAAGGAGAGGCTCTGGGCTAAAGTCATGAGGAGAAGATTCCAGAAGCTGAGGAGGATGGGAGACCTCTAACCACTGAGTCAGTGGGGCATGCCCAGACTACATGTCCTAACCCAGGAAAGTGAAGCAGCCTTGCAACTGGAAGCCCATTAATGGCACCACCAGAGAGAAAACACAACCGAGGGCTATGGTCTGTAGCACCACTTCACTCACTGCTTCACTTCGTTCCTTGACCCAATGGGATATTATGGGTCCAATCCCCAGTGCGATGTGCTAAAATAATTAATAGACAAATACAAATGTCCTGAACAGCTGGTGCCAGCACCTCCTAAGAACCCTGAAGAGGTACCCCAGCTTCTTGATCAATGCCAACTCCACGAGCTCCCTGAGTGTTGCTCAGCACCAGGCATACTATGACAAGGTGCTGGTTTATGCTCCAGAGACCTAAGGGCTTTTCCCTAAGACCCAGTGCATATCATACTAGTGAGGGTGGATGCCCAATCCAAGAAGGTCTCTTGAGACACCCTGGAAAGGAAGCTGACCACCTATGAAGAGGGCTCACAGTGACATCATCCCAAATTTTCCAGTAACAACACAGGAGATTAAGGTAAAAGGAGAACATCAAGAAATAGAAACTGAGATCAAAAACTATCTTTTCTGAAATTCAAAGCTTTCTTAAAGATTTCATGTAGCAGGAAGGACAGAGGGGAGCTAGTTGGCTATTGCAGGGTTTTTATTTTGCTTGTTTGAAATGAGCTCTGAATTGTTATTCCTGGCAGCCAGTATGCATCAGCTGGCCCTAAAATCCATAGCTTTCTTAAAGAAAGCCACGCAGGCTATTTGCTCATTTTCTCTGAGATACCATAGGTCCTGAGCCCCTAGGCTTTCTCATGAATGGGGCAGAACTAAAAAATACATCTCATAAGGTGTCCCTGCTATTCCCAAGGGAAAAGTTGACAGGGTAATCAAGGCCTCTGGAAAGGATGAAGGGGGAGAAGGGAAGGCAAAGGGCCCAGAGCCACCAATATTTGAATATTGAATTGAATCCCTCTCCTAACCTGGACATTTATTGCCTAGGGCTGTGTCCATCCTTCCACCATAATGATCACTGCTAAGGCTCACAGGAAGTGGAAAGCATTAGATGAGACCCATCTCCTGTTGCACAAAATTGGCATGATTCAACAGCTTGATCATTTCCATGACCACAGTGACCCAAATGACCCCCTCCTTCACTTCTAACCCTGAAGAGACCCCATCTGACCCTGAACCCAGAGAATTATTCTTTACAAGTTCCTCTCCCTAATGGATAGGTGGCACTATCACATTTTAATTGGGACTGCCCAAATCACCAAAAGGCACTAAAACTCCTAGAAGAAAACTTTCTCTGTCCCTTGAAGATGTAAATCTTGGGGCACCTGGGTGGCCCAGTCAGTTAAGCTTTCGACTCCGGCTCAGGTCATGATCTCACAGTTCATGGGTTTGGGCCCTGGATTGGGCTCTGTGCTGACAGTGCAGAGCCTAGAGCGTGTTTTGGATTGTGTGTCTCCCTCCCTCTCTGCCTCTCCCTTGCTCATGCTCTCTCTCAAAAATAATAAATATTTTTTAATGTAAAAAAAAAATATGTAAATCTTACTGTGTCTCTGAAATGTAAACACCCAGGTAGTAATTAAAACTGCCCCAAATCCCCTGAGACTGAAGAAAAACAATGGATGGAGAAACCTTTTAAAATACAAAGTGCTACAGCCAAGGAAACAACCCAGAAAACTAATAGGCAACCAACCGAATGGGAAAAGATAGTTGCAAATGACATATCAGATAAAGGGTTAATATCCAGAATATATAAGGAACTCACCAAACTACACGCCCGAAAAACAAACAACCCAGTGAAGAAATGGGCAGAAGATATGAACAGACACTTCTCCAAAGAGGACATCCAGATGGCCAACAGACACAGGAAACGATGCTCAGCATCGCTCCTCATCAGGGAAATACAAATCAAAACCACACTGAGATACCACCTCACGCCAGTCAGAGTGGCTAAAATGAGCAAATCCGAGAACTCTAGATGCTGGCGAGGATGTGGAGAAACGGGCACCCTCCTACACTGTTGGTGGGAATGTAAACTGGTACAACCCCTCTGGAAAACAGTGTGGAGGTTCCTCAGGAAACTAACAATAGAACTCCCCTAGGACCCAGCAATACCACTGCTAGGAATTTACCCAAGGGATACAGAAATGCTGATGCATAGGAGCACATGGACCCCAATGTTCATAGCAGCACTCTCCACAATAGCTAAAACATGGAAAGGGCCTAAGTGTCCATCAACAGATAAATGGATCAAGAAGATGTGGTTTATCTATACCATGGAATACTACATGGCAATGAGAAACAATGAAATCTGGCCATGTGTAGCAACATGGATGGACCTTGAGGGTGTTATGCTGAGCGAAATAAATCAGGCAGAGAAAGACAAATATCATATGTGTGCACGTATAGGAGGATTAGGAGGAACTTAACAGAGGACCAAGGGGGAGAAGAAGGGAGGAAATGGTGGGGGAAAGGGAGAGAGGCAAACCATAAGAGACTCTTGAATGCTGACAAAAACTGAGGACTGATGGATGTGGGGGAGGAGGACGGATGGGCATGAAGGAGGGCACTTGTGGGGATAAGCACTGAGTGTTATGTGGAAACTAATTTGACAATAAACTATTTGTAAAAAAAAAAAAATAATAGTTTTGGGGCGCCTGGGTGGCTTAGTCGGTTAAGCGTCCGACTTTCGCTTGGGTCATGATCTCACGGTTTGTGGGTTCGGGCCCCGCATCAGGCTCTGTGCTGACTGCCAGCTCGGAGCCTGGAGCCTGTTTCAATCTGTGACTCCCTCTCTCTCTGACCCTCCCCTGTTCACGCTGTCTCTCCTCTCTCTCTTCTGGAAATAAATAAAACATTAGAAAAAAATTTTTAAAAAAATAATAGTTTAATAAAAAAAATACAAAGTGCTATAAAAAGTCTCTTGTGCAAGATCTAGCCCATCTTAATCTAGCCTCCTTAAGGTTAGTTGTCAAGGACAAATACAGATCTTAAAAATCTCCACAAGTATTAGTAAAAACTTTTAGGCATTGGATTGGGTAACCCTAAATTTTTCTGTCTGCCAGACATAATTTGAATTAAAATGTTATTTAGAAATTAGTGGGGCACCTGGGTGGCTCAGTCTGTTAAATTTCCAACCTAAGGTCAGGTCATGATCTCACAGTTCATGGGTTCGAGGCCTTCATCAGGCTCTCTGCTGTCAGTGCAGAGCCCACTTCGGATCCTCTGTCTCCCTCTACCTCTCTGCCCCTCCCTCTGCTGCGCTGGCTCTCTCTCTCTCTATGAGAATCTTTGGTAAATAAAAGCTAAAGTGTGTTGGTCTAATTAAAATTGGTACATCTTCAGAGTTATCAGCATTAAATATAATGGGGACATACAACTTTTACTCTACATGGGTTATTAGTCAGGTAAGCTCATGCTATCTCTGTTGCAAAAAAAAATTTATCACTAAGAAAAGTAACTTAAGGTGATGGCTGGCCATTTAATGTCTCACAACATTTTCATAAGTCATCTAATTGTAATTGCTATGAACAGGACGTTAAATAAATGTAAGGGAAATAAAAGCTTTTAAGTAAACTTTTCAACAATTATGTATTATGATATGTCTACTTAAATAGGTTCCAAATCTCTTTGGTACTTTACACCATTAGTGTTTACTAAGTTAAATGATGGAAATTCATTAAATGTCTAGATCATTTCCAAACAAGACAAAATACTGAAACATTAATTGCTAACCAGGTTTGTCTGCTTCTGATATAAACTTGAGAGAAATTACAATAGCTCACGTATGGACAATCTTCATGCCTGTTGCTACGTAGGCCACTCAAAACGATCACCAGAGACATTCAAACTGCAGACCAGGAAAATCTATCAGATTACCATTATGTGCCCTCACTCCATTTGAAGATGCTTCCAGCCCAACATCTAGAAATCTTCTTGATTGGCTGCCTTCAGAACATAGAACCTGGGATTGTAACTTGCTCTGATCATTAACCTTTGTATTATGGTTTTGGTTTCCATAGAAATGCGTCATATTCAATACCTGAAGCAAATACTTGCACCAAATAGGCCTAACTTTGGGAGCCCACCTGCTTCACCACCTCCTGAAAGAAGACATAACCTTTAAGTGAACTGACCTATCTTCAGGACTAAAAGACCACTTAGATGTGATATGGGAAAACCTACCAACTCATTTGTACCAAATGGCCCAAGATGTTAAAATATTTTCCAACAGTACCCAAATCTTTGAAGAGATTCCTAGGGTCTGATATCACAGACTAGTTTCATTGCAGGAAACTTTCAAGTTTGGGACAATACCTATAGACTGGATTTCAGACTACTGCCTATATAATTATTATAATATTTCCTACCATAATCCTATTTAGATATACAGTTTCTGGGTTACAAATTGCCCTATTCCTGATGTTCAGCATATCAGCTACCCAGGCAGTTAATGTCCTCACCATTAATCATATGCCTTTGCATCAGAGTGGACTGTAGTGTAGACTCTTGACGATTTTTTTCTTTTTGTAATTTCAATTGTCTGACTTAAGCTTTTATTGTCAAGGTGTCCACTTCAAAGAGACATTCACTTAAAAGATGGCTATGTGGAATAAACACATTGCCAGCTACATCACAAGATGAACAGGTAGGCTACCTTCCACCATTGAGGTTCCTTGATTTTAAATCTTGGTTAATTTCTATATGACCATTTGAGCCAGTTGTTTCTTCTCTTGCTGAGCTTTAAATTTCTGCTCTTATGTTTTAAAGAGTAAGCCTGCAAATTATTAAATTTTTAAAAACATATCAAAGAAAAATGACCAAAAAAACCCAACAGGCAAAAAAACCCAACAACGTAGGAAGGAACCCAAACTGTCAACATGAAAACATGCTCAATCTCATCAGTGATTATAACCATAAGAGGCCATTTCACCCCCAGAAAATTGACAAAAATTACTTCTGATAATACCATGCATTGACAAAAATGTGGAATAGCAGGAACTCTTACACGTCAGCAGTAATATCATCCACAAGTATAGAAGGGACCTGCTTCACCAAGAGACAGCTGCTGATATAAAAGGGGGGAGACCTTTCATTTTCTTTTTGATAAACTTATAATAATGTAGATCACACACAGGCTATGATTTTTAACAAAATGCTTTAGAAAGGCTTTCATGATATCCAAGAGGAGAATCCGAAGCTATGTGGGTGGACAATTAGAACAATCAGGAGCATCTGCAGCTGGCTAAATAAACCAGGAGTTCAGACTGATTAAGCAGTCAGTATCGGCCAAAAGAGGTGTAGGCTAGGTTTTTTCAATGTCCTGAGTGACGGAACAGACAGCCTGCTCATCCAGTGGCCGTATTTGTTATCCAACACAGTGCACATCCAACAGATGTATTTGACAAAGCAGGTAAAATGGATGTGACCACACACAGCAAAACAATGTTACAGGCATCAGTGTGAAGCCAAGGGTTTAGGTACAAATTTTCAGTGGGATGAGTACAGAATAGGAGGGATGTGGTTTATTAATTCATGTAAAGAAGAACTGGAAGGATTTTTTTCATTAGATCACTGCGAGTCCACAGTATGATGTAGCTAACCTTTGCTCCCCCTTTTTAAAAAAGACTTATTGCAGACTTCAGAAGATGATGAGCTCATTAGATTATCTGAAATGCGATGTTCAGGGCTGGCTTCTGCACTTAAAGAAGGACACTGTGGCATTAGTTGTGTTGAGGATTTATGAAGCATTCACTCTTCCTGGGACAACTGTACCCACACCCACACCCACGTTCTGTGCCATCCAATAGTTCTACTATGAGGCAGGGACTAAAATCCCCACTCTGTAAGAAACTACAACCTAGAGAGAACATGGCAGCACAGCATATAAACAGCCAGCCCAGAACTCAAACCCAGATCTCTAAATGTAAAGCCCCGGCCCTTGATTATGGCATTCTACCACTTCCAACTAGAGGGTGGCCAGAGAATGGCCAAGCTCAACAAGACTGTTCTGACAGTGAGAACCACTGGGAACAGAACTCCTGCAGCAGGCACTCAACATGTGGTACATTCCTGTGATTTCAGGAGCTGAACTGGGCCCAGAAGGCTGCTTCAAACAAGTAAAAAATTGGTCATGAAGATAGAATATAAAAATGAGAACTATAAACACTTTAACAGTTGTATGATGACTACTAATAGATCATAAATAAATGGACATCTGGTGGAGACACTTACCACTGCCTCATCTAAGTCATCTGCATTCTGTTTCACCACCTAGATTTTACTGGAGGTTCACCTTGGGCAAAGAACAAGCAGAAGGAATTCTAGGGTCACTTTTGGCTTTAAGGCAGAGCTCAAACTCAGAGAGGCTCAAAAGTGGGGCAGCTAAATAGACTGACCTTGAAACTCTCCAGTTATAATTACTCGGGTGTTTCCAAACCACCAGAGAGAGCAGTGTAAGGAAAAATTAATGCTAACTGTTCCAGCAGGAAGTATCCAAGTCAGTTTCATGAGGCTGAATCTCAGGAATTTTCTTTTCTCCGCAGCAAAGGATAAAGGAACTTACTTTTTCTTTTTTAGAGTGTATTGTCAAGTTGGTTTCCATATAATACCCAGTGCTCACCCCCACAAGTGCCCTCCTCCATGCCCATCACCCCCCTTCCCCTCCCCTCCACCCCCATCAGTCCTCAGTTTGTTCTCAGCATTCAAGAGTCTCTCATGGTTTGCCTCCCTCCCTCTCCCCCACTATTCTTCCCCACTTCTTCTCCCCCACGGTCCTCCATTAAAGCCTCAGAAAGTTTTAAAGTATATGTCTAAATAGGATTATGGGTCATTATAAAAGCTCAACCTTGATTATTTAACAAAGGTGGCAATAAGAATTAAAAGGATAGGGGAGAGGGGGCAAGATGGCGGAGAAGTAAGGAGCTCCGTACTTGCACTCGCGCCCATACATCACACAGAAAAGATCTGAAGCCATTGGAAACCTTACAAAACCTGAGAGATTGGGAGAAAAAGGACGCAGAATCCACTGAGAGAGCCTTCTAACGTGAGTGCGAACCGGGGAAGATAAAATGGGCCGGGATCGGAGACTCTAGTGTGGGAGGCGATCCCCCCTACCCTCTACAGGGAGTGAGAGGGGAAAAGGAGAGAGTCCGAAACAGAAAAACCTCCACTCGCAGGGGGAAAACCTCTGCTCGGTGCATAGAAAGGCCGTACTTGCCAAATACCTGCACACCAGGTCCCCTTGCGCCAACTGGTCCTGGGGGGAGCTGAACACACAAACTGCTTCTTTGTGCTGGTTCCTGGAGGCAGGACTTCAGAGTGGTGGCGCGCCTGCCGCCATTGTAGCTCCCGGGCGGCTGGGGACCCTGAAAGAGCCACGCGGACGCCGGGCGTCCGCGCTCCTGGCTGGCTGGAACTCCAGAGGGAAGGCGAAGAACTAAAAACTGGGAAATTAGCCTGTGAGTTCGTGTTTCAGGTGATGAGCCATAGAGGGACCCAGTTTTCCTCACTCCAGCGGGCTTGGGCTCAGAGCACCTGGCAGGCAAGCCCCCGCCCATGCGCGCCAGCCTGACCCAGAGAAGGAAGCAGAGATTCTGACTCCGCCCCCAGAGCTCCACAGGGGGCCTGGAATTGCCTGAGGGGGCTGCCTCGGAAGCTGTGTCTAAGGCATTTCAGCGGGGCGCACGGACTGGGATTTGGAGATTGGAACTGGCCTGGGTTGAAGAGTGCAACCAACTTTGGCTGCCCCCCGGTACGGGGAGTTTACACGCCCAAAAGAGCAAGGTGCAGCACTTGGTTCAAGAAGAGACTGGAACACCATCACTCTCCTCCCCACAACCGCCAAGGCAGAGTTCCCGCCTGAGGCATTGGATCACGCCACGCCCATTCCTGCCTGAGAGGTGCCCTCCTCCCTTTTTTTTTCTTTTTCCTTTTTTTCTCCTTTTTTTGTTTTTTTCCTTTTTTTCCTTTTTCTTTCTTTTTTTCCCTTTTTTTCTCTTTCTTTTTTTCTTCTTCTTTCTCTATTCTCTCTTTTTTCCCCAGAACACTGACCTGACTAACTCTGGTCGCCAGCTTGCTTAAACAATCACAACGAGTCCATTCTGTAAATATACTCTATGCTCTTCAACCAGCATTGCATACACACGGCTATTTAACTGTAGCTGGGAAATCCAGGTATATGCTTTAAACCGTTCTTTGTCCATCGGTTATCTTCTTTTTTCCTTTTCTTTTCCCCTTTTATGTACTTTATACTCCATATTATTCGCCATCCCTGCTCCGTCTTTACTCTTAACTTTTTCGTTTTCCCTCTCGCTTTGCATGTTAGTTGAATTAGCCTGTGCGTTTGTGGGCTCCTGCTCCCTGTGTGTTTTTCTGTCTGTTTTCTTTTCCAGGGCTACCTCAAGAAACAAGCCAGAGTACACGAGGTGGAGAGTCCCAAACATCACTACGAATAGGAAAATAAAATAACCAAGGTCCCAACAAGAGAGACCAAGGGATACCATTCAAAAAACACTCTCTGAAAGGATAGGCCCTGGACAGTCAAAGACTCTTCTTGGATATAGCAGCGCTCATAGAAACAGAGAGCATAACAGGTCTTTAAAACCAACAAGAGCTGGAAAGCTAACTAAAATGATGAAACGAAAGACCTCTCCTCCAAAGAAACTCCAAGAAGAAACGACAGCTAATGAACTGCTCAAAACAGATATCAGCAGCATAACTGAACAAGATTTTTGAATAATAATGGTAAAATTAATAGCAGGGCTTGAAAAAAACATAGGCGACATCAAAGAAACTATGGCTACAGACAGAATGGAAAATAAAAATAAGCATGAAGAATTTAAAAAAGCGATAAATGAGATACATAATAAATTAGAGGCCTCCAATGCACAGATTGAAGAGGCAGAAAGGAGAATAAGTGATTTAGAAGACACCATTATAGAAAAACAAGAAGCTGACAAAAAAAGAGACAAACAGATCCAGAAACAGGAAAGAAGAAATCGAGAGCTCAGCGATATGGTCAAACGCAACAATATCCGTATCATAGGAATCCCAGAAGAGGAAGAGAGAGGGAAAGGTGCTGAAAGAGTCCTGGAACAATTATAGCAAGAACTTCCCAGACCTGGGGAAGGAAGTAAATGTGGAAATACAAGAGGCTCAGAGGACTCCCCTCAGACATAACTTGAATCGATCTTCTGCACGGCATATCATAGTCAAAATGGCAAAATATAAGGACAAAGAGAGAATTTTGAAAGCAGCTAGGGAGAAAAGGGCCCTAACATACAAAGGGAAACCTATCAGAGTGGTGACAGACCTATCTACTGAAACGTGGCAGGCCAATAAGGAATGGCAGGAGATCTTCAATGTGATGAACAGTAAAAATATGCAACCAAGAATCCTCTATCCAGCAAGCCTGTCATTCAAAATAGAAGGAGAGATAAAAACCTTTTCAAATAAACAGAAATTGAAAGAATTTGTCACCACTAAGCCAGCCCTACAAGAAATCCTGAGGGGGATGCTCTGAAGGAAAGGTTGCAAGGAACAAAGATACCAGAGACACCACCACAAACATGAACCCTACAAAAGTTATAAAGACTCTAAATCCATATATTTCAATAATAACACTGAATGTAAATGGGCTGAATGCTCTAATCAAAAGACACAGGGTAGCAGAATGGATTAAAAAACAAAATCCATCTATATGCTGTCTACAAGAAACTCATTTTAGACTGGAAGATACCTTCAGATTAAAAGTAAGGGGATGGAGAAATATATACCATGCTACAGGAAATCAAAAGAAAGCCGGAGTAGCAATACTTATATCAGACAAACTGGACTTTAAATTAAAGACAATAACAAGAGATGAAGAAGGGCACTACATAATAATTACAGGGTCCATCCATCAGGAAGAACTAACAATCATAAATGTCTACGAGCTGAATATGGGAGCACCTAAATATCTAAAACAATCACCAACAGAAACAAGCTTCTAGATAAGAATGTGCTAATAGCAGGGGACTTTAATACTCCGCTTACAGCAATAAATAGATCAACCAGACAGAAAATCACTAAAGAAATAATGGACTTGAAGACACATTGGACCAGATGGATCTTACGGATATATTTAGAACTTTATATCCTGAGGCCAGGGAATTTACTTTCTTCTCAAGTGCGCATGGCTCATTCTCCAAGATAGATCACATACTGGGACATAAAGCAGCCCTCAATAAATATAAAAGAATACATATCATACCATGCACACTGTCAGATCACAATGCTTTGAAACTTGAAATCAATTACAGGAAGAAGTCTGGAAAACTTCCAAAAACATGGAGGTTAAAGAACAGCCTTCTAAAGAATGAATGTGCCAATCAGGCAATTAGAGAAGAAATCAAAAAATATATGGAAACAAATGAAAATGAAAACACAACAATTCAAAATCTATGGGATGCGGCAAAGGCAGTGCTAAGAGGAAAGTACATTGCTCTCCAGGCCTATTTCAAGAGATTAGAAAAAGCGCAAGTCCAAAATCTAACAGCTCACCTAAAGGAACTAGAGGCAGAACAACAAGAATGCCCTGAACCCAGTAGAAGAAGACAAATAGTAAAAATGAGAGCAAAATAAAAAACATAGAGACCAAAGAAACCATTAAACAGATCAATGAAACCAAGAGTTGGTTTTTTGAAAAAGTAAACAAAATTGACAAACCTCTAGCCAGACTTATCCAAAAGAAAAGAGAGAGCACCCAAATAGACAAAATTATGAATAAAAATGGACTTATTACAACCAACCCCTCAGAAATACAAGCAATTATCAAGGAATACAATGAAAAATTATATGCCAACAAATTGGACAACTTAGAATAAATGGACAAATTCCTAAACATACACTCACTACCAAAATTCACACGGGAAGAAATAGAAAACCAGAGCAGACCCATAACTAGTGAAGAAATTGAATCAGTGATCAAAAATCTCCCAACAAATAAGAGCCCTGGACCTGATGGCTTCCCTGGGGAGTTCTACCACACATTTAAAACAGAATTAATCCCAATTCTTCTCAAGCTATTCCAAAAAATAGAAATCGAAGGAAAACTCCCGGACTCATTTTATGAAGCCAGCATCACTCTGATTCCCAAGCCAGACAGAGATCCAGCAAAAAAAGAAAACTACAGGCCAATATCCTTGATGAATATGGATGCAAAAATCCTCAACAAGATCCTTGCAAATAGAATCCAGCAGCATATAAATAGAATCATCCACCAAGATCAAGTGGGATTCATTCCTGGGTTACAGGGCTGGTTCAACATTCGCAAAACAATCAATGTGATACATCATATCAATAAAAGAAAAGATAAAAACCATATGATCCTTTCAATAGATGCAGAAAAAGCATTTGACAAAATACAGCATCCCTTCTTAATAAAGACTCTCGAGAAAGTTGGGATAGAAGGAACCTACTTAAACATCATCAAAGCCATCTATGAGAAGCCTTCAGCTAACATCATCCTCAACGGGGAAAAACTCAGAGCTTTCCCCCTGAGATCAGGAACACGACAGGGATGCCCACTCTCACCACTGCTGTTTAACATAGTGCTGGAAGTCCTAGCATCAGCCATCAGACACCAAAAGGAAATCAAAGGCATCAGAATTGGCAAAGAGGAAGTCAAACTTTCACTCTTCGCAGATGACATGATACTCTACATAGAAAACCCGACAGACTCCACCAGAAGCCTACTAGAACTGATCCAAGAATTCAGCCAAGTTGCAGGGTACAAAATCAACGTACAGAAATCGGTTGCATTTTTATACACCAACAGTGAAGCAACAGAAAGAGAAATCAAGAAACTGATCCCATTCACAATTGCACAAAAAACCATAAAATACCTCGGAATAAACCTAACCAAGGATACAAGAGATCTGTATGATGAAAACTATAGAAAACTTATGAAGGAAATTGAAGAAGACACAAAGAAATGGAAAAACATTCCATGCTCATGGATAGGAAAAATAAATATAGTTAAGATGTCATTACTACCTAAGGCACTCTACACATTCAATGCAATTCCAATCAAAATTGCACCAGCATACTTCTCAAAACTAGAACAAACTATCCAAAAATTTGTATGGAACCACAAAAGACCCCGAATAGCCAAAGTAATACTGAAAAATAAAACCAAAACAGGAGGTATCACCATCCCAGACTTTAGCCTCTACTACAAAGCCGTCATCATCAAGAGAGTATGATATTGGCACAAACACAGACACATAGACCAATGGAACAGAATTGAGAACTCAGAAGTGGACCCAAAAGTATACAGCCAAATGATCTTTGACAAAGCAGGAAAGAATATCCAATGGAAAAAAGACAGCCTTTTTAACAAATGGTGTTGGGAGAATTGGACAGCAACATGCAGAAGAATGAAACTAGATCATTTTCTCACACCATGCACAAAAATAAACTCAAAATGGATAAAGGACCTGAACGTGAGACAGGAAACTATCAACACCCTAGAGGAGAAAGCAGGAAACAACCTCCTTGACCTCCACCGCAGCAACTTCTTACTTGACACATCCCCAAAAGCAAGGGAATCAAGAGCAAAAATAAACTGTTGGGACCTCATCAAGATTAAAAGCTTCTGCACAGCCAAGGAAACAACCCAGAAAATTAATAGGCAACCAACCGAATGGGAAAAGATAGTTGCAAATGACATATCAGATAAAGGGTTGATATCCAGAATCTACAAGGAACTCACCAAACTACACGCCCAAAAAACAAACAACCCAGTGAAGAAATGGGCAGAAGATATGAACAGACATTTCTCCAAAGAGGACATCCAGATGGCCAACAGACACATGAACCAATGCTCAGCATCCCTCCTCATCAGGGAGATACAAATCAAAACCACACTGAGATACCACCTCACGCCAGTCAGAGTGGCTAAAATGAGCAAATCAGAGAACTCTAGATGCTGGCGAGGATGTGGAGAAACGGGCACCCTCCTACACTGTTGGTGGGAATGTAAACTGGTACAACCCCTCTGGAAAACAGTGTGGAGGTTCCTAAGGAAACTAACAATAGAACTCCCCTATGACCCAGCAATAGCACTGCTAGGAATTTACCCAAGGGATACAGAAATGCTGAGGCACAGGAGCACATGACCCCAATGTTCATAGCAGCACTCTCCACAATAGCTAAAACATGGAAAGAGCCTAAGTGTCCATCAACAGATGAATGGATCAAGAAGATGTGGTTTATCTATACCGTGGAATACTACATGGCAATGAGAAACAATGAAATCTGGCCATGTGTAGCAACATGGATGGACCTTGAGGGTGTTATGCTGAGCGAAATAAGTCAGGCAGAGAAGGACAAATATCATATGTGTGCACGTATAGGAGGATTAGGAGGAACTTGACAGAGGAACAAGGGGGAGAAGAAGGGGGGAAATGGTGGGGGAAAGGGAGAGAGGCAAACCATGAGAGACTCTTGAATGCTGACAAAAACTGAGGACTGATGGATGTGGGGGGGAGGGGGGATGGGCACAGAGAAGGACACTAATGGGGATGAGCACTGAGTGTTATGTGGAAACTAATTTGACAATAAACTATTTGTAAAAAAAAAAAACATAAAAATACATAGTTTCTCAAAAAAAAAAAAAGAATTAAAAGGATAAATATGGTTTGCCTCCCTCCCTCTCCCCCACCATTTTTCCTATTCTTCTCCCCCACGGTCCTCCATTAAGTTCCTCCTAATCCTCCTATACGTGCACACATATGATATTTGTCCTTCTCTACCTGATTTATCTCACTCAGCATAACACCCTCAAGTTCCATCCATGTTGCTACACATGGCCAGATTTCATTCTTTCTCATTGCCATATAGTATCCCATTTTATAGATAAACCACATCTTCTTGATCCAATCATCAGTTGATAGACACTTATGCTCTTTCCATGTTTTGGCTATTGTTGAGAGTGCTGCTGTAAACATTGGGGGTACATGTGCCCCATGCATCAGAACTCCTGTATTCCTTGGGTAAATTCCTAGCAGAAAGGCACTTACTCTTTGAGCTCTGAGTCTAGAGCTAGAAGCACCATTTTGCCACCTGATGAAGAAGGTCTGCCAGGTAATAAAGGCCACACAAAGGAAAGCATTGCTAGGAGCTAGAGAGAGATTCTCTTAGGGTGAATGATACCTACATATGTTATTTATTGCTGTGTAATGAATTACCCCCAACACATAGCACATAAAGCAATACACTGATTATCTCACAGTTGCTGAGGGTCAAGAACACAGTGGGGCCTAGCTAGGTGGTTCTAGTTCAGCAGTTAAGATAATGACCAGGACTACAGTCTTCTCAAGGCTCCACTGGGCAAAAAGTTTCACTCACATGGCAGTTCACAGGTCACAGGAGACCCACTTCCAAGCTCACTCATGTGGCCTTTCTCAGGTTTCAGGTTCTTGTGGGTTGTTGGCTGGAAACATTGGTTTCTTGCCACCTGGGCCTCTCCACAGGGCTCCTCACAACATGGCAGCTTGATTCCCCCAGATCGACAGCTCTAGGACAGATTGCGAGCAAGCAATGGCAAGCCAGGCTGAGTCACAGTCCTTTTATAACCTAATCTTAGAAATGACACCCCTACTGCCCTAGCCATATTATACCTGTTGGAAGCAATTGCACGGGTCTAACCTACAGTCAAGGTAAGGGGATTACACAGGGCATGAATACCAGGACACAAGGTCAATGGGAACCATTTTAGAGACTGCCTAACACAACATTATTTGAATCCCTGGGGCCAACCATGCCTGAACTTCCCGTTCTTTTCAGTTATGAGAGCTACTTCTCTTGGCTGAAATTAGTTTGAGTTGGGTTTCAGTCAAGTCACAAGTAGCCCAGGGAATCCTTCACTAATATGTTAATATATACACTGAAAATAAACACCATCGTCCATAAAAATTGAAGTGCAATGGGAGGTCATCAAAACAACTATTCCCTGGAGTGAATGTGTAAGCCAACTAGTACTCTGAAATGTCCTGTGTGATCCTTGATGATATTCCTTTGGATTTATTCTGCCTGGATTTACTCTAGCAGTCTGATATTCTTCTCAGCTAATTTAGCATGCCTATGTCATTGTGAGAGCATGCCAAACTCAGAATTTTACTGCCAAAAATGACAGTGAATAGAATTAGACCATCAGGAGTGCAATTAGTTTGACACGCTATTAACACCCTAACCATGAACACAGAAGGAAAAGCATAAAAAAAAAAAAAAAAAAAAGGAAAGTTAAAATAAAGCTAAGTTTAGCTCGGTTAAAGGCAAACAAAATAACTCAAATTTGATTTTTTTTTTGCTCCCAACGCCTGTGAAAATACTATCTATATACAAATGAAAATCTGACAAATCACTTGCATAATTTTAGCAGAAAGACAATGTATCATGTGTGTAGGGCTGAGAAACTATTACATATACACAGCTGAGACTTAGGAATCTTCCCTTCTACCCTGTCCTTTTTTTATTAAAAAATTTTTTTAATATTTTTATTTATTTCTAGGAGAGAGAGAGAGAGAGAGAGAGAGAGAGAGAGAGAGAGAGAGCGAGCGTGAGCAGGGAAGGGTCAGCGAGAGAGGGAGTCACAGACTCTAAAACAGGCTCCAGGCTCTGAGCTGGCAGTCAGCACATAGGCCGACACGGGGCTTGAACCCACGAACCGCGAGATCATGACCTAAGCGAAAGTCGGACGCTTAACCGACTAAGCCATCCAGGCGCCCCTCCCCCATCCTTAAAATATACAACAGTACCCCCATTATTTTCAGGGTCTCTTTCTATGGTTTCAGTTACCCCTGGCAAACCACAGTTCAAAAGCAAATGATCCTCTTTGTAACATTGTGCACACTTTCTGGGGCTTCAAGCATCCTCTGTGGATAAGGTGGGGAGGATTCAGTACCCAGTTAGGGGACAGGATGCCACTGGTCTCTCACTTAACCATGAAAGAACCAGCCAGATCAATTTGCTTTAGAAAACAATCTGTGTGGGGCGCCTGGGTGGCTTAGTCGGTTAAGCGTCTGACTTTCGCTTAGGTCATGATCTCGCGGTTCGTGGGTTCGAGCCCCGAGTTGGGCTCTGTGTTGACTGCCAGCTCGGAGCCTGGAGCCTGTTTCAGAGTCTGTGTCTCCCTCTCTCTCTGACCCTCCCCTGCTCATGCTGTCTCTCGCTCTCTCCTAGAAATAATAAA
Source organism: Proteles cristata cristata (assembly GCA_017311185.1). Lineage (NCBI taxonomy): Eukaryota > Metazoa > Chordata > Mammalia > Carnivora > Hyaenidae > Proteles > Proteles cristata. Next base: position 110,057 of record JAESUZ010003757.1, on the reverse strand, counting down.
ACAAAACAAAACAAACAAAAAAAACAATCTGTGTGATATTTTTTCTAACAAAAAATTTCACTAATTATTTTCTTAAAACATTTTCACACGCACAGTGGTGTTCCACGTTCCTCTAAATCAGGTACTGTCAGACTTGACTGTGCTTCCCAATCATCTGGTTAAAACCCAGGTGGTTGCCCCCTCCCCCAGAATTTCTGATAAAGTGAAGCTGGGGGGAGGGCTTAGAATCTGTATTTCTAGCAAGTTTCCAGGTAATGCTGCTGGTGGGGAGTGGGGAATACCCCTGAGAACCAGCCTCCTCCTCCCAAAGCTACTCATAGGCTCAGTGCTCATTCCCACAGCCTCTAGGGCTCCTACCTTCTGGGCACTGCTAGTTCTTAACCTATACCCCCCCCCTTTTTTTTTTGGCCACTCCTGACACTTCTCCTACCCACCAAGAAAGGCAACCTGTGCAAGCTACTAACTTCCACAAAGAGTTTTAGATTTCTCAGTCATTGAAAGATTTCTACAGTTTTACTTTAATAATATATTTTAACGGTTTTTATTTATTTTTAAGAGAGAGAGCAAGCAGGGGAGGGGCAGAGATAGAGAAGGAGACAGAGGATCAGAAGCCAGAGGATCTAAAGTGGGATCTGCATCAACAGCACAGAGCCCAATGCGGGACTCAAACTCAAGGACCAGGAGATCATGACCTGAGCTGAAGTCAGCCACTCTACTGACTTGAGTCACCCAGGCGCCGTACCGTTTCACTTTAATAAAATGGGGGTGTAGGTGCTATCTGACCTCTTCTTTAAGGAGTAACAATTGGAGCTAGATCTATCTTTAATGACTTAAAATATCAGCAACAGTGTAGAATTTTGATTATATAGCCTAAGAGAATTTTATTACTTAAAAGATCTTGTATTAACTCAATTAAGTTCCAATTTTTTTTTTTAAATAGTAGTAAACAATTGCTGGGGAAAAGTTTAAAAAGTTGAACAAACTGAATGTTAGTACTATTCAAGGACAAGGATTTCTTATGCATATTTTTTCTTTGTGCAGTTTGTGTTTAGACAGAGCTAGGCATATAATCAGCCTTCAAGGAGAAAATATATTCAAAACACATGAAATAATTTACCTTATAAGTTGCACAAAGAAATACCATCCAATTGTCTGTGTCAGTCTAAGAAAATCCTAAGTTGTCATCAACTGTAAATGAACAGGAAAAAAAAGTGTTTATAAAGAAACTCTACATTTCTTTGCCTTCATTCACCAGACTGCTAAAACAAATTTTTCAGAATCACTCCAAATGAAAGACTGTAGAGGATGGTTTCCCTTGGGTTTCTAATGAATATACTGCAGTCTTTATTCTGACCTCCGTGGGAAATGGAATTGGTCTGCTGGGTTCTCTTCATTTCTTCTCCTGTTTTGGGCTTCCCATCTCTGATGAAGAGTTAAATGGGAGGCCTCAACATGGCTGGCTGGAACTGCCGTGTTTTCTGCTCTGCATTTAGTACTTCATACGTGGTTGAGCATTCCAGCTTAATACATAACCCAAGCTACACCAGGAAGCACTCCCTAATGTATTCATTCAGGCAGGCATTTATTAAGTACCTGCTAGGTCCTGGGGATGCAAACTTCAATAATATGGGGTCCCTGCCTCAAGGCCAAAGTCTAGGGAAAGAGACACCCACAAATGGATGGTTACAAAGGCCTAGGCTGAGACCTAGACTCAGGAACCAGAGCACAGGAGTATCAGCTGTCCTCATGGGAGTAGATGGCATTCTTCTGGGGCTGTGAGTAGACTGACAAGTTGGGAAAGGATGGAACCTGGAGGAACACCAACATTTAAGAGAGAAACAACAGAAGAGTGAGAGAGGAGATCAGAGCAGGTGAGGGGGCAAGGGCTATACCACAGAAGCCAAAGGAGTTGTTTCCAGAAGGGAAGACACTCACGAGTGTAAAATACAGTGGGGAGGGTCAGTGAAATAGCCTGAAAAGAGCTGTCATGACTCAGATTTTGTGGACACCCTGACAGAGGTGGGGTGTCAGTGGGGAGAGAGGGAAGCTTGCAGTGAGAGCTGGGGAGCACATAGAAGAGGATGTAAAGAACAGGAGAAGAGAGGAATTCTTCCCATACGAAATAGATGCTGAAAAATCATTACAGGCTAGAAGAAATGTTCTTCATGAAGGGCAGGTAAGTATCAAGTGAATCAAGTAAATCCTAGGCTCCAGGCCCCTCACCTGCCTGGGAAGGTCCTGGGAGAGGCCCAAGTAATGGGTTTATGTGGACATGTTTTTGTAAAATTTGCAAAAGAAAGAGTTTTTTTTTTAAATGTTTTATTTATTTCTAGGAGAGAGAGAGAGAGACAGCGTGAACAGGGGAGGGTCAAAGAGAGAGGGAGTCACAGACTGAAACAGGCTCCAGGCTCTGAGCTGGCAGTCAGCACAGAGCCCGACGTGGGGCCCGAACCTGCGAACCGCGAGATCATGACCTAAGTGAAAGTCGGACGCTTAACCGACTAAGCCACCCAGGCACCCCAAGAGATTTCTTTTTGCAATTGGTTAAGACCACTGTCGCTTTGGTCTGACTTCCCCTCCTAGTTTTCCTGCCAATTATATTGGAGTGAACACAGGCCACCCTGAGGGTCCAGCTGCAGAGAAGTTGAGGTTGCATCTGCTTTCAGTTTAGTGGGATATACTTAGGTGGTTTACAGTTTCTTCACTATAGAGCTAAGGTGTTGTGAGCTGTCCCAGTATAAGGATGTCTTCCAGGAATTCCTACCATCTACCAGGACTACTTAACCAGGGTCATGGCCTGGGGTCCCGGAGGTTGTTTGTTTGACAATATGATCATGCCTTATGATGCCCAGCTCTGGAAATATATGGACAGTTAGGGAGAAACTAAGTTTAAACTACAGAGAACTAGAGGCTAGACTCTGGAAAATTCTTCCAACTTACGTTAACTCATACATGCAAAACCTGTTAGAGGATTTTCAAATTTTAAAAGGTAATTCTAAGGTTCTAAATAACATTACCAGGGTGCCTACATGGTCCAGTCAGTTAAGTGTTTGACTCTTGATTTTGGCTCAGGTCATGATCTCACCATTCCTGAGTTCGAGCCCCACATCAAGCTCCACACTAACAACAGAGAGCTTTCTTGGGATTCTCTGCCTCCCACTCTCTGTGACCCTCTCCACTCTCTCAAAAATTTAAAAAAAAAATCATAAAAAATAAAAGATAAATAGGGGTGCCTGGATGGTTCAGTTGGTTAAGTGTCTGACTTCAGCTGAGGTCATGATCTCATGGCTCATGAGTTCGAGCCCCACATTTGGGCTCTCTGTTGTCAGCAGAGAGCCTGCTTCAAATCTTCTGTCCTTCTCCCACTCACATGCACTTGCTTTCTCTCCCAAAAATAAACATTAAAAATTTAAAAATAAAAAATAAATAACACTACCAATAATGAATTATGAAGCTATAATTAACTTTTCTAAACTCTTTTCTTAAAGAAATTTTGATCAAACCATGCTAAAAGGAACAATGTATGTATTTATCTGTATTAGTTCATTCAGGCCACTGCAATTAAAATACCACAGGGGAGCCTGGGTGGCTCTGTCGGTTAAGTGTCCCACTCTTGATTTCAGCTCAGGTCATGGTTTCATGGTTCATGAGTTTGAGCCCACACTGTGCTGACTATGCGCTCCACACTGCTTGGGATTCTCTCTGTCTCTGCCCCTCCCTGCCCCTCTCCCTCTCTCAAAATAAACAAACAATTTTTAAAAATACCAGAATACCATAGGTGTTTAAACAACAAACACTTCTCTCTCACAGTCCTGGAGGCTGAGAAGTCTAAGGTTAAGATGCTGGTAGATTCATGTTTGGTGAAAGCCAGCATTCTGGTTCATAAATGGCCATCTTTTCTTCATGTTCTCACTGGGCAGAAGGAGCAGGGGAGCTTTTTGGGGCCTCTTTCATAGGGAACTCATCCCATTCGTGAGGGCTCTGCCCTCAGACCTATTAACTTCCCAAAGACTAACCCCTCCTAACTCCATTACATTGGAGATTTGGTTGCAACATCTGAATTTTGGGGGAACAAAAACATTTAATTCATAGTACCATCCTTCTGTCATCTCTCACAAATTCTAAAATCTTTTACAGGCAAAGATGTGCTCAAAGAGTAAAAAGCCACAAATGAAGGGAGAAAGTATTGTAGAAGGATGCTGGGCAGTTAATAAATGTCTTTTGTTATTTTGCTAGATTTGTGTGACATTTCTGTTATTTGTTAGCTTAAAAAACATTTAATCTGTTATGACTGATCTCATTCTAAATACTTCTTTATCTAATATTTATTCTAATTTTGTGTCGTTTTCCTCAAAGAGCATCCCTGTGCTTGCGCACGCGCGCACACACACACACAGACACACACACACTTATTGAAGTTTCAGGCCCTGCAACACCTAGCTCTGTCTCATGGTGATAACTTTCGTGGGCAGGGCCTTGAAAGGAAGCAATACAAGGGTGGGTGTCCAGCAGGCTCTTAGACGGTCTCCCCCTCCTACCTCTCCTAAATTAGCAGAGAGAAATTCATGGAAAGGTCCTGACCTTCTAGAAAGTGTTCTAACACTGAGCTCCTAGGGGAAGGTCGCAGGCCCTCAGGGACAGAATGAGGAAGTGGTCTTCCCACTAGCACTGGTCACCACGAGATTCCTAATCCCTCCAGGACCCAGGGCCCAAGACCCAGGGCCAGCAGATGCTTGTAAGAAATAACAGCTGGTGCCTATACCGCAGCAGGTGTTAAATCCAGTAGTAGTGGGAATTTTCTCCTTGGAAGCAAAAGGACCCAGGGATGGAGGCAGAGAAAGTATTGTGAGATTTGACCAGAGGCAAAGGACTTTCACTCTGACACTACTGGCCAGGGCTTCTGTATTTATTTATATGTTCATTAGCTCTCTCCCCTACCAGGATGTAAGCTCCTTAACGTCAGCAACTTTGGACATCAGTACAATGCCTGTGTAAAAACAGAAAGTTACAAACCTCAGAAATGTGATTCAGCCTTGGTTGAGATTACAGTTGAAATCAGAGGTTATCCATTCCAAAAATGGCTTAAAAACTTTAAGAAAATGCAAATACTATTATCACAAATGTTTTGAGAAAATGGAGCCCAGAGCAAGTCTTAACGACACCAAAAATATAGATCGTGGCCAAGGTGGAATGAGGAACCTTTCAAGCCAAATCATAAACTTAGTTGTTTTCTACAAGCGTTCTTGTGAAATTCTATTTGACCTGTGATCATTTACTGTTATATAACCCATAACCGAGACACTTCCCCTAGGACACATGCTTCACCTTTTGCTGTATAAAACTAAATTTATTCATTTGTTGTGAAAATTTTGCTTTGCAATAAATCTTGTACTTTTTTACACTATTATCTATGACCTCTGATCTTATGGAGGCTAACCTAGTCAGTACTATGAAAAGTGGCATAGATTTACTTGGGATTAGAAAGGGCAGGATGAACATCTTCTCTTCACAGAAGTCATGTAAGTTGCTTGTGGGGATTTTTTTGTTGGTATTTTAATGAGAATAATAGCAGAATTGTTTTTAAAATACAATGGAGAACATTTCCCTCCAGTTGCATCCTAGTATCTAAGAAGAGTGTGAAGTATAGGAAAACCTTGCTTTGCGAGCACAATTTGTTCTGGAAACATGCTTGTAATCCAAAGCACTTATTTACCAAAGAGAATTTCCCCATAAGAAATAAAGGAAACTCTGAAGATTCATTACACAACCCACAAATATTCATATCAAAGTGATTACTATAAAATAAAGAAATTATAAAATATAAAGAAAAATAAACTAACCTGCACTTACCTCTGAAAACCATCATAGCTGTTGTGAAGGAGGTAAGAGAGAGGAGGGTTACTGTGTAGGAAGACTTTCACAATCACTAGCAAAATCACTGCTGTCTGTTGGCTCAGTGGAATCTTTTTTCTGCATGGGGGCCACTGTGTACACTCACACCAATGTTGACTACAGTACAGTATTAATAAACTCTTGTTATATACTGTATTTAATGTAATTTGCAATAAGGGAGCAGAGGAAAGGGTCGGTAACTACAGACAGCCTGACCTAGAATGAAGCAAAGCATTCCTAAGCTCACTCTTGGGTGGAAAAGCAAAGGACTCTCCATAGGTGAAGTGACAAAAAATACACTAGTGCCAGTCTGTGCACCTTCCAGTGTTCTGAGAAAACACTGATTTCTGCCAAACACCGTGGCCTGAGACCAAGCATCTGAGCATGGGAGATGATCACCCACAATCCCGCAGAGAGAGAAAGAGAAGAACCATTGGCTCAGTGGTGATCATGTGACATTCAGCATCACGTACTACTATTATAAGACATCGCTCACTTATCAAGCTAAACTGTATTAGAAATGTTTGCTCGTCTTGCAGAATACTTGCAGAACAAGTTACTAGCAATCCAAGGTTTTACTGTACTTGGCAAATGTTCAGTAAATGTTTGTTGACTGACTTGCTGACTCCTTATTAATACTGAGAGGAAAATATCTATTAGAATAGGAATCAACTGGAGGTCAAAACATTAGAGTAGACCTTTCCTTGGGTTCTCAGCAAGAATTTTAATTTTTTTTTCAAATCTTGAATAAAATGATTGTACATTTTTAAACACAAAACAGGATTATGAAGGAGACAGAATCTGGTCATAGATAAAATATAGTCATTAAGCACATCCTATAAAACTGTTGGTTCCAACTGCTTTCAGCTCAGAGAAGTCATAAAATAAAGTAGTAAATCAGGTAGCCACTAGAGGGCCACAAAGGGCCAGGAATTTATTGAAGAGCCAAGAAAGTCTAGGGAGGGAATAAGAATGACTTAACTCCTTTTTAGGCCAAGTTTGTACGACCCAAAGGGCAGAGGTGAAAACCTTATGCCAAAGAACAATAAAGATAGAGCTGGAGAATTTAAAAATCTTAATCCAAAGCAACAAAGAGAATAGATAGGTAGAATACGGTAAAAAAAATATAGATACAGGGATCCGAGAATATGTTACTAGCATTGCCAAATGCAGTATTGGAAACATCAAGGACCATAAAGAATATGTGAAAACCAAAGTCATAAATCACTAGAAATTCACGATCCTGAATACAGAAAGCAGAGGGCACATGGTCCAGTAATCCTGGGTTGCCCCATGTGGCCTGAGCAAAGAACTGAGTCAAATCACCTGTAGTGACTATGCATTTCTAAACGGTGTCCTGCAGTAAAGAAAAAAAAACATTTTAGGTAACTGGGATGGCTCTAATTTTCTGCACTGCCTGTCATCCTAGGAGGTGGCTGCCATTCACTGTGTGATCTCCACCTCTCCACATCTTAGTTTCCTCATCTGTCAAATGGAGATAATGATAGCAGTCCAAGGTAGTTGCATTTTATGTACGAGATTCAATAGTGACTTCACATTATGGCAGATCCCATACTTTCAAGTTGATCCAAATAAATATCAAGCATTTCTATTTCTCAATCTGGCATAGTTCACAGTGCACTCAACCAACCAACCTTGAAGTTACATGATTCCTGACAAAATTTGGAGTTGAGGGGAGGAGGGGAGACATATGTTTTGCTTCATTTCAAACTTTTCTATACAAACTGAGGCTTTAGTATTTTTATTATATCAATTTTCCATTAAATATTATGAAGTGTTATGTAAATTAAATGACTCGTGGGCACAAAAACCTTTAGTAGTCCTTGATAAATACATTTAGCTGGGTGAGCTTGGGTGGCTCAGTCGCTTAAGCATCCAACTTCAGCTCAGGTCATGATCTCATGGTTCATGAGTTCAAGCCTAAAGTCAGGCTCTGTGCTGACAGCTCAGAGCCTAGAGCCTGCTTCAGATTCTGTGTCTCCCCCTCTCTCTGTCCCTCCCACACTCACACTGTCTCTGCCTCAAAAACAAACACTAAAAAAAAAAATACATTTAGCTGTCAGCTATTACTGTGTAACAAAACACTCAAAACTCAGAGGCTTAAAGCCACCACCATTTGTTAATTCTCACATAATCTGTTAGTTTGCTGGGCAAATGACAAGTCTCAGCCAACCCTGGCTCTGCAGCTCTGCCGGGCTCAGATGGGCTTACTCATGCATCAATAGCCACCTAAGAACTGAATAGTCTACCTAAATTTAGCTCAGCCTCCTCTGTCTTTTTACCCATCTCCTGGGAATTTTATGCCAGTCCTGCACATCCCTTTCATGGAAACAGCAAAAGTACAAGAAAGCAAGTGGAAACACACAAAAACTCCCCAGGCCCAAGCTTCGAACGGGAGCTTCTGCCTTATTCCACTGTCCCAACCAACTCACACAGTCAAGTTCAGATTCTAAGACAGGGCAATAGAATCTGCTACCTGACATATACTATGTGTCTTTTTAAATTGGCTTCCACAACTAAAATGTGAGTGGTCAGAGATTAAGGATCCCGTCTGTTTTATCATCTTACTGGTAGGAAATTAAGGTTGGGAGAGGTCCCATAGGTATGAAATGGTAGAGACAGGATTTGAACTAAAAGTCTGGTTCTGAAGTCCATGTTATTAATCACTACATTAGATTACTTCTGCTAATAAAAGAAATGAAAGCAACTGGATGGGCTAGAAGATTATGGACTCTAAATTAGACCTAAATAATAATAGTTTTTTTTCTTGAAGCCAAAGTGTCTACAGTAAGCATCAAATCACTGTGTTCCTACTGGAGCAAATGGAAATACAGAAGGGAAACATTAATAAAGCTGCATTTATTAGAAAGGCTGAAAGCATCCATGAAATAACCGTGAAAGGCCATCCTGTCCATCCCTCTGCCTCCAAGCACATCAACCTTACTGGGAACAGTATAGTCAGCTGTGCATTTCAGTCTTTAGAGACTATTTCCACAACCACCTCTGAAAATGCATGTGAGTGTCTCATGATTCTGTCAGCAAGTTTTCTTCATGTCAGACCTAAATTGTCCAATGTAATTGCTCTATGACTTGGATCAGCTCTTCTTTGTAAAATTTAGACCAAGGGTTGCAAAGTGGCAGACTATGGGCCAAAACCAGCTTACAGACATATTTTGTTTTGCCTGCACCAACAAAAATGTTTCAATAGTTGCCAACATTTAAAAATAGGGATAGTTATATTTAAAAAGCCAGCTCTTGCTGAAATAAGTTGAAATAAGTGAAAGGGTTTACTTAGAATTATCTAGGCTCTGAAAGTATAAAAGACTTTGACAGTCCTTTATAAAACCTTCTGAACTTGATGTTTTCTTTAAGGGATCATGTTAACAGATTTCAGCTTCCTTAAGGAACATAAGACTTTTTTTCTATGTATTTTTGGGTCAGTTTAACTAAGTTATAATTTTCTATGAGTGTAATAGTTTTTCTGTAGAGAAAGAGAAAGAGAGAGAGAGAGAGAGAGAGAGAGAGAGAGATGAGTAGGGAAGAGGGGCAGAGGGAGAGAATCTCCATGCTCAGCGTGGAGCCGGACATGGGGCTCAAACTCATGACCCTGGGATCATGACCTGAGCTGAAATCAAGAGTCACTCAACTGAGTCACCAAGGCACCCCTATGAATGTAAGAATTTAAACAAAGTCTTCAAAAGTATTGACAAAAGGTTTTTATTTTATAATATCCTTTTACTACATGTCTATAGCATCTATAGTTCTATTTCCCTTTTCATTCCTATTATTTATTTACATGCCCCTTTTTTCCCCTCATATGGGAAAATTTTGCCTGACATCCATTTAATTGTGAACTAATTCTTGGTTTTATCTTCTGTATTGTATCTTTACTTGATATGTCAATAGTTCTGCTATTACTCCTAAATTATTATACTTCCTTAGGTAGGATATGCTAGTTTATTAAACCTTTCAAGTTAGAATCTTAGATTATTAATGTTGATCTTTTCCGACAAACATTTAAGCTGTCAATTTCTGAGTGTCTTTTTAACTGTACCTCACAAATTTTGAGAGACAATATTTTATTGTTCAATATTAAATAATTTTAAATTCACATTGTGATCTTTATTCTCTTTGACCCATGAGTCATAAAGGACTTGGGAAATCGGCACTTCTCATCCGTGCCAAACCTCCTTCTAGTTGTCTTCTAATCTTGCAAAGCTAAAAAGGTAAAACTTCATCAGTCAGATTCCCTTGCAGCTGAAAGTGAATTCAGTCCTTCCACCGGATGCATCTACACATTACCTAAAAGGTGGAACAGAAGTAAATGTCATCATAGGGAGTCTTCAAAGATGGCAACACAGGAGGCTCCTGAGTTCCTCTCCTCCCAAGGACACAACACATGGCACGATTCCCTCTGAAGGAAATCCAGAAACCACCTGAGCAACTGCAAACTCCACTGCAGCATAGTGCCATGCAACGTGAGGGAATTCCCAACTCCAAGGCTCTCTCTGATGAGTAAAGTGTCTGGACTCTACATTTACAGCCCCCAATTTAAGACTCCCGTGTGAACGACACACTCCCCGAACACCCACTTCTAAAAACCAACAGGGCTTGCGTCCATGAGACCCCCCCCCCGGACTCCAGTAAGCAAAGCAGCAGATAGTAGGAGGCATAAGCCTCCAAGGCTTGCTCCCAAGTGCTCAGGGCAGAGGGAGCCACCAGAATTGCCTATCTCCCAGTCTTTTCCTAAGAGGGGTCTATTTGCATACTTTGGGACATCAAGGAGACCGATATCCACATTATGGAAATCCCAGAAAGAGAACTGGAAAAGAAAGATGCAGAAATACTATTCTAAGAAATAATGGCTTAAGTCTTCCCTTTCCTAGGGAAAGAAAGAGACACCCAGATTCAAGCCCAGAGAGAATCTATAAAATTTATCTAAGAAAACCCAACCCAAGGAGCACCTGGTTGGCTCACTCAGTAGATGCGACTCTTGATCTCAGAGTTGTGGGTTCAAGACCCATATTGGATGTAGAGATTAAAAATAAAATCTAACTTAATTAGTTAATTTAAATAAATAAATAAATAAACCCAAGATACATGAATGGTCAAAAGTTAAAGTCAGGAGAAAATCTTGAAAGCGGTAAAAAAAAAAAAAAAAGGCAAATTATAACATATAGGAGTAACCCCATAAGCAGATGTTTCATCACAAACTTTGCAGGCCAGAGGGAGCAGGAAAATATATTCAAGTGCTAAAGGAAAAAACTGCCAACCAAGACCATTCTGCATAGCCAAGTCATCCCTCAGAATTGATGAAGAGACAAAGACTTTGAGACAAGCAAAAAGTTGAAGGACTTCATCAACACTAGACTTTATAAGAAATGTTAAAAGGAGCCCTTTAAACTGAAGCATACACAGGGAAAAAAAAAAAACAAAAAACAGAGACAAAGGAGACTGAGGAATAGGTTCCAAATGAGAGAACAAGACAAAACCTCAGAAAAAGAACTAAGTGAAACAGAGATAAGCAATCTACCTGATAAAGAGTTCAAAGTATGGTTATAAAAATGCTCACTGGACTTGGGAGAAGAATGTGTAAATTCAGTGAGAACTTCAGCAAAGATAGAAAATATAAGCAAGAACCAATCAGTGCTGAAAAATAACTAAAATGAAAACTATGCTACAGGGAATCAATAGCAGATTAGAAGATACAGAAGAACGGATGAGCTATCTGAAAGACAGAGTAGCAGAAATCCAAACTGAACAGCAAAAAGAAAAAATATTTTAAAAAATGAAGTTAAGTTAAGGGACCTCTGTGACAACAGTAAGCATACTAACATTCACATTATAAGGATCCCAAAAGGAAAAGAGAGAACAAAGCAGGAAACTTATTGGGAAAGGGAATAGCTCAAAAGTCCTCCAATCTGGGGAAGAAAACAAACATCCGGGTCCAGGAATCAGAAATTCTACTTGGCAAGATTATCATTCAGTTGAAGAGAGAAAGAATTTCCTAGACAAACAAAAGTTAAAAGAGTTCACCACCACTAAACTAGCCTTACAAGAAATGTTAGAGAGACTCTTTAAGCAAAAAAAGAGAAAACCATGACTAGAAGAAAATTAAGCAAGAGAAAGTTTCCTTATTAAAAGCAATCATAGGGGTGCCTGCGTGGCTCAGTTGGTTAAGTGTCCAACTTCAAATTATTTTTTTATTTATTTCTAGGAGAGAGAGAGAGAGAGACAGACAGACAGACAGACAGACAGCATGAGCAGGGGAGGGTCAGAGAATGAGGGAGTCACAGACTCTGAAACAGGCTCCAAGCTCTGGGCTGGCAGTCAGCACAGAGCCCGACGCGGGGCTCGAACCCGCGAACCACGAGATCATGACCTAAGCGAAAGTCGGACGCTTAACCGACTAAGCCACCCAGGCGCCCCTAAGTGTCCAACTTCAGCTCAGGTCGTGATTTCACGACTCGTGAGTTCAAGGACCTGCTGTCAGCACAGGGCAACTTCAGATCCTCTGCCCATCCCTCGTTCATGGTCTCTCTTTCTCTATTAAAAATAAACATTTTTTTAAAAAAGCAATCATACAGTAAATGTAGTAGACCAATCACTAATAAAGCTAGTATGAAGGTTAAAAGACAAAAACAGTAAAACAAATAATATCTACATTAATTAGTTAAGGGATATACAAGATTAAAAATTTTAAATAGGACATCAAATATATAAAATGTGGGTGGGGAGGTAAAAAAATGTACTTCTACAATGTGTTTGAACTTAAGTAACTATGAACTTAAAATAAACTGCTGTATACATAAGGTGTTACATATGAATCGCATGGTATCCACAAACCAAAAACCTATCATTACAAAAAATAAATAAAGAGAAAAGAATCCAAGAAAGACAAGACACAAGAGACATGAGATGAAATCAAAAGGGACGGAAAATAAACTAGAAAACAACCAGAAAGCAATTAACAATTTGGCAATAAGTACATAACTATAAATAATTACTTTTTTTTTCTTTCTTTCTTTTTTTTTTTTACAAATAGTTTATTGTCAATTTAGTTTCCACATAACACCCAGTGCTCATCCCCACAAGTGCCCTCCTCCATGCCCACCCCTCCTCCCCCCCACATCCACCAGTCCTCAGTTTTTGTCAGCATTCAAGAGTCATTCATGGTTTGCCTCTCCCCCTTTCCCCCACCATTTCTGCCCTTCTTCTCCCCCTTGGTCCTCTGTTAAGCTCCTCCTAATCCTCCTATACGTGCACACATATGATATTTGTCTTTCTCTGCCTGACTTATTTCGCTCAGCATAACACCCTCAAGGTCCATCCATGTTGCTACACATGGCCAGATTTCATTGTTTCTCATTGCCATGTAGTATTCCACGGTATAGATAAACCACATCTTCTTGATCCATTCATCTGTTGATGGACACTTAGGCTCTTTCCATGTTTTAGCTATTGTGGAGAGTGCTGCTATGAACATTGGGGTACATGTGCTCCTATGCATCAGCATTTCTGTATCCCTTGGGTAAATTCCTAGCAGTGCTATTGCTGGGTCATAGGGGAGTTCTATTGTTAGTTTCCTGAGGAACCTCCACACTGTTTTCCAGAGGGGCTGTACCAGTTTACATTCCCACCAACAGTGTAGGAGGGTGCCCGTTTCTCCACATCCTCGCCAGCATCTAGAGTTCTCTGATTGGGTCATTTTAGCCACTCTGACTGGCGTGAGGTGGTACCTCAGTGTGGTTTTGATTTGTATTTCCCTGATGAGAAGCGATGCTGAGCATCGTTTCATGTGTCTGTTGGCCATCTGGATGTCCTCTTTGGAGAAGTGTCTGTTCATATCTTCTGCCCATTTCTTCACTGGGTTGTTTGTTTTTCGGGCGTGTAGTTTGGTGAGTTCCTTGTAGATTCTGGATATCAACCCTTTATCTGATATGTCATTTGCAACTATCTTTTCCCATTCCGTTGGTTGCCTATTAATTTTCTGGGTTGTTTCCTTGGCTGTGCAGAAGCTTTTAATCTTGAGGAGGTCCCAACAGTTTATTTTTGCTCTTAATTCCCTTGCTTTTGGGGATGTGTCAAGTAAGAAGTTGCTGCGGTGGAGGTCAAGGAGGTTGTTTCCTGCTTTCTCCTCTAGGGTGTTGATAGTTTCCTGTCTCACGTTCAGGTCCTTTATCCATTTTGAGTTTATTTTTGTGCATGGTGTGAGAAAATGATCTAGTTTCATTCTTCTGCATGTTGCTGTCCAGTTCTCCCAACACCATCTGTTAAAAAGGCTGTCTTTTTTCCATCGGATATTCTTTCCTGCTTTGTCAAAGATTAGTTGGCTGTATACTTTTGGGTCCACTTCTGAGTTCTCAATTCTGTTCCATTGGTCTATGTGTCTGTTTTTGTGCCAATACCATACTGTCTTGATGATGACAGCTTTGTAGTAGAGGCTAAAGTCTGGGATGGTGATCCCTCCCGTTTTGGTTTTATTTTTCAGGATTACTTTGGCTATTCGGGGTCTTTTGTGGTTCCATACAAATTTTTGGATAGTTTGTTCTAGTTTTGAGAAGTATGCTGGTGCAATTTTGATTGGAAATGCATTGAATGTGTAGAGTGCTTTAGGTAGTAATGACATCTTAACTATATTTATTCTTCCTATCCATGAGCATGGAATGTTTTTCCATTTCTTTGTGTCTTCTTCAATTTCCTTCATAAGTTTTCTATAGTTTTCCTCATACAGATCTCTTGTATCCTTGGTTAGGTTTATTCCGAGGTATTTTATGGTTTTTTGTGCAATTGTGAATGGGATCAGCTTCTTGATTTCTCTTTCTGTTGCTTCACTGTTGGTGTATAAAAATGCAACCGATTTCTGTACGTTGATTTTGTACCCTGCCACTTGGCTGAATTCTTGGATCAGTTCTAGTAGGCTTCTGGTGGAGTCTGTCGGGTTTTCTATGTAGAGTATCATGTCATCTGCGAAGAGTGAAAGTTTGACTTCCTCTTTGCCAATTCTGATGCCTTTGATTTCCTTTTGGTGTCTGATGGCTGATGCTAGGACTTCCAGCACTATGTTAAACAGCAGTGGTGAGAGTGGGCATCCCTGTCGTGTTCCTGATCTCAGGGGGAAAGCTCTGAGTTTTTCCCCGTTGAGGATGATGTTAGCTGAAGGCTTCTCATAGATGGCTTTGATGATGTTTAAGTAGGTTCCTTCTATCCCAACTTTCTCGAGAGTCTTTATTAAGAAGGGATGCTGTATTTTGTCAAATGCTTTTTCTGCATCTATTGAAAGGATCATATGGTTTTTATCTTTTCTTTTATTGATATGATGTATCACATTGATTGATTTGCGAATGTTGAACCAGCCCTGTAACCCAGGAATGAATCCCACTTGATCTTGGTGGATGATTCTTTTTATATGCTGCTGGATTCGATTTGCAAGGATCTTGTTGAGAATTTTTGCATCCGTATTCATCAAGGATATTGGCTTGTAGTTCTCTTTTTTTGCTGGATCTCTGTCTGGCTTGGGAATCAGAGTGATGCTGGCTTCATAAAATGAGTCCGGGAGTTTTCCTTCGATTTCTATTTTTTGGAATAGCTTGAGAAGAATTGGGATTAATTCTGTTTTAAATGTCTGGTAGAATTCCCCAGGGAAGCCATCAGGTCCAGGGCTCTTATTTGTTGGGAGATTTTTGATCACTGATTCAATTTCTTCACTCGTTATGGGTCTGTTCAGGTTTTCTATTTCTTCCCGTGTGAATTTTGGTAGTGAGTGTGTGTTTAGGAATTTGTCCATTTCTTCTAAGTTGTCCAATTTGTTGGCATATAATTTTTCATAGTATTCCCTGATAATTGCTTGTATTTCTGAGGGGTTGGTTGTAATAAGTCCATTTTCATTCATAATTTTGTCTATTTGGGTGCTCTCTCTTTTCTTTTGGATAAGTCTGGCTAGAGGTTTGTCAATTTTGTTTACCTTTTCAAAAAACCAACTCTTGGTTTCATTGATCTGTTCAATTGTTTCTTTGGTCTCTATGTTGTTTATCTCTGCTCTAATTTTTACTATTTCTCTTCTTCTACTGTGTTTAGGGCGTTCTTGTTGCTCTGCCTCTAGTTCCTTTAGGTGAGCTGTTAGATTTTGGACTTGCGCTTTTTCTAATCTCTTGAAATAGGCCTGGAGAGCAATGTACTTTCCTCTTAGGACTGCCTTTGCCGCATCCCATAGATTTTGAATTGTTGTGTTTTCATTTTCATTTGTTTCCATATATTTTTTAATTTCATCTCTAATTGCCTGATTGGCCCATTCATTCTTTAGAAGGGTGTTCTTTAACCTCCATGTTTTTAGAAGTTTTCCAGACTTCTTCCTGTAATTGATTTCAAGTTTCAAAGCATTGTGATCTGACAGTGTGCATGGTATGATCTCTATTCTTTTATATTTATTGAGGGCTGCTTTATGTCCCAGTATGTGATCTATCTTGGAGAATGTGCCATGCGCACTTGAGAAGAAAGTAAATTCCCTGGCCTCAGGATGTAAAGTTCTAAATAGATCCGTCAGGTCCATCTGGTCCAATGTATCTTTCAAGTCCATTATTTCTTTAGTGATTTTCTGTCTGGTTGACCTATCCATTGCTGTAAGCAGAGTATTAAAGTCCCCTGCTATTAGCACATTCTTATCTAGAAGCTTGTTTCTGTTTGTGATTAATTGTTTTAGATATTTAGGTGCTCCCATATTTGGTGTGTAGACATTTATGATTGTTAGTTCTACCTGATGGATGGACCCTGTAATTATTATGTAGTGCCCTTCTTCATCTCTTGTGATTGTCTTTAATTTAAAGTCCAGTTTGTCTGATATAAGTATCGCTACTCCGGCTTTCTTTTGATGTCCTGTAGCATGATATATATTTCTCCATCCCCTTACTTTTAATCTGAAGGTATCTTCCCGTCTAAAATGAGTTTCTTGTAGACAGCATATAGATGGATTTTGTTTTTTAATCCATTCTGCTACCCTATGTCTTTTGATTGGAGCATTCAGCCCATTTACATTCAGTGTTATTATTGAAATATGTGGGTTTAGAGTCTTTGTATCTTTTGTAGGGTTCATGTTTGTGGTGGTGTCTCTGGAATCTTTGTTCCTTGCAACCTTTCCTTCAGAGCATCCCCTCAGGATTTCTTGTAGGGCTGGCTTCGTGGTGACAAATTCTTTCAATTTCTGTTTGTTTGGAAAGGTTTTTATCTCTCCTTCTATTTTGAATGACAGGCTTGCTGGATAGAGGATTCTTGGCTGCATATTTTTACTGTTCATCACATTGAAGATCTCCTGCCATTCCTTTCTGGCCTGCCACGTTTCAGTAGATAGGTCTGTCACCACTCTGATGGGTTTCCCTTTGTATTTGAGGGCCCTTTTCTCCCTAGCTGCTTTCAAAATTCTCTCTTTGTCCTTGTATTTTGCCATTTTTACGATGATATGTCGTGCAGAAGATCGATTCAAGTTACGTCTGAGAGGAGTCCTCTGAGTCTCTTGTATTTCCACATTGACTTCCTTCCCCAGGTCGGGGAAGTTCTCTGCTATAATTTGTTCCAGGACTCCTTCAGCACCTTTCCCTCTCTCTTCCTCTTCTGGGATTCCTATGATACGGATATTGTTGCGTTTGACTGTGTCGCTGAGCTCTCGAATTCTTCTTTCCTGTTCCTGGATCAGTTTGTCTCTTTTTTTGTCAGCTTCTTGTTTTTCTAGAATGGTGTCTTCTAAATCACTTATTCTCCTTTCTGCCTCTTCAAGCCGTGCATTGGAGGCCTCTAATTTATTATGGATCTCATTAATCGCATTTTTTAATTCTTCATGCCTATTTTTATTTTCCATTCTGTCTGTAGCCATAGTTTCTTTGATGTCGCCTATGTTTTTTCAAGCCCTGCTATTAATTTCACCATTATTATTCTAAAATCTTGTTCACTTATGCTGCTGATATCTGTTTTGAGCAGTTCATTAGCTGTCATTTCTTCTTGGAGTTTCTTTGGAGGAGAGCTCTTTCGTTTCGTCATTTTAGTTAGCTTTCCGGCTGGTTGGTTTTAAAGACCTGTTATGCTCTCTGTTTCTATGAGCACTGCTATATCCAAGAAACTCTTTGACTTTCCAGGGCCTATCCTTTCAGAGATTGTTTTTTGAATGGTATCCCTCGGTCACTCTTGTTGGGACCTTAGTTATTTTATTTTCCTATTCGTAGTGATATTTGGGACTCTTCACCTTGTGTACTCTAGCTTGTTTCTTGAGGTAGCCCTGGAAAAGAAAACAGACAGACAAACACAGAGGGAGCAGGAGCACACAAACGCACAGGCTGATTCAACTAACATGCAAAGTGAGAGGGAAAACGAAAAAGTTAAGAGAAAAGACGGAGGAGGGAGGGCGAATAGGGACCATAAAATACATAAAAGGGTCAAAAAGGGGAGAAGAAAAGGAAAAAAGAAGAAAACCGATGGACAAAGAACGGTTTAAAGCATATACCTGGATTTCCCAGCTACAGTTAAATAGCCGTGTGTATGCAGTGCTGGTTGAAGAGCATAGAGAAAAAGAGAGAAGGCAGGGCGAGACAAGGCAGATTTGGAAATAGAATGAACAGGCAGAAGGGATAAGAAACTTTTTTCAAAGAGGTAAAGGGTAGAATATGGTTGGATAGGTGAGAGAAGGATGCTGGAATTATCCAGAGAAACTATATAGTCTAATTACTCCTGAGAGAAAGAGCTGAAAAAGTCGGTAGGTGTAGAATTTACATTTACAGAATGGACTTGTGATTGTTTAAGCAAGCTGGCAACCAGAGTTAATCAGGTCAGTGTTTTGGGGAAAAAAGCGAGAAAAGAGAAAGAAGAAGAAAAAAAGAGAAAAGAAAGGGAAAAAAAGAAAGAAGAAAAAAAAGGAAAAAAAACAAAAAAAGGGGAAAAAAAAAGGAAGGAGGGCACCTCTCAGGCAGGGATGGGCGTGGCGTGATCCGATGCCTCAGGCGGGGGTTCTGCCTTGGCGATTGTGGGGAGGAGAGTGACGATGCTCCAGTCCCTTCTTGAACCCCGCGCTGCAGCTCGCTTTTTTTTTTTTGGCGTGTTAACTCCCCGTTCCGGGGACGCAGCCGAAGTTGGTTGCACTCTTCAACCCAGGCCAGTTCCAATCTCCAAATCCCAGCCCGCGCCCCGCTGAAGTTGCCTTAGACACAGCTTCCCAGACAACCCCCTCGGGCGATTCCAGGCTCCCAGCTGAGCTCTGGGGGCGGAGTCAGGATCGCTGCTTCCTTCTCTGGGTCGGGCTGGTGCGCATGCGCGGGGGCTTGCCTGCCGGGTCCGGGTAGCCCGAGCCCGCTGGAGTGAGGAAAACCGGGTCTCTCTATGGCTCGTCACCCGAAACACGAACTCACAGGCAAATTTCACAGTTTTTAGCTCTTTGCCCTCCCTCTCGAGTTCCAGCCAGCCAGGAGCGCAGACGCCTGGTGTCTGCGCGTCTCCTTCAGGGGTCCCAGCCGCCCTGGAGCTACAATGGCGGCAGGCGCGCCGCCGCTGGAGTGAGGAAAACCGGGTCTCTCTATGGCTCGTCACCCGAAACACGAACTCACAGGCAAATTTCCAGTTTTTAGCTTTTTGCCTTCCCTCTCGAGTTCCAGCCAGCCAGGAGCGCGGACGCCTGGTGTCTGCGCGTCTCCTTCAGGGGTCCCAGCCGCCCTGGAGCTACAATGGCGGCAGGCGCGCCGCCGCTGGAGTGAGGAAAACCGGGTCTCTCTATGGCTCGTCACCCGAAACACGAACTCACAGGCAAATTTCCCAGTTTTTAGCTCTTTGCCTTCCCTCTCGAGTTCCAGCCAGCCAGGAGCGCAGACGCCTGGTGTCTGCGCGTCTCCTTCAGGGGTCCCAGCCGCCCTGGAGCTACAATGGCGGCAGGCGCGCCGCCGCTGGAGTGAGGAAAACCGGGTCTCTCTATGGCTCGTCACCCGAAACACGAACTCACAGGCAAATTTCCCAGTTTTTAGCTCTTTGCCTTCCCTCTCGAGTTCCAGCCAGCCAGGAGCGCGGACGCCTGGTGTCTGCGCGTCTCCTTCAGGGGTCCCAGCCGCCCTGGAGCTACAATGGCGGCAGGCGCGCCGCCGCTGGAGTGAGGAAAACCGGGTCTCTCTATGGCTCGTCACCCGAAACATGAACTCACAGGCAAATTTCCAGTTTTTAGCTTTTTGCCTTCCCTCTCGAGTTCCAGCCAGCCAGGAGCGCGGACGCCCGGTGTCTGCGCCTCTCTTTCAGGGGTCCCAGCCGCCCTGGAGCTACAATGGCGGCAGGCGCACCCGCTCCGCTTTAAAACCCAACCTCCAGGAGCGGCACAAAGAAGCAGTTTGTGTGCTCAGCCTCCCCCAGGACCAGTTGTCGCGAGGGGACCTGGTGTGCAGGTATTTGGCAAGTATGGTCTTTCTATGCACCGAGCGGAGATTTTTCTGTCTCGGACTCTCCTTTTCCCCTCTCACTCCCCGTAGAGGGTAGAGGGGGATCACCTCCCACCCTGGAGGCTCTGATCCCGGCCTGATTTTACCTTCCCCGGTTCGCACTCACGTTAGAAGGCTTTCTCAGTGGATTCTGCGTCCTTTTTTTCCCCAGTCTCTCAGGTTTTGTATGGTTTCCAATGGCTTCAGATCTTTTCTGTGTGATGTACGGGCGCGAGTGCAAGTACGGAGCTCCTTACTTCTCCGCCATCTTGCCTCTCTCCTATAAATAATTACTTTAAATGTAATGGGCTAAATCCTCCAACCAAAAGACACAGTGACTGGATTTTAAAAAGACTCATCTTTATGTTGCCCATAAGAGACTCACATCAGACCTAAAGGCACATATGGACTGAAAGTAAAGCATTGGAAAAAAACATTCTATGCAAATGTAAACAGAAATAAAAAACCAGGGTAGCAATAATTATCAGACAAAACAGACATTAACACAGACATTAACAAAGGCAAAAAAGGGCATTACATAATGATAAAGGGATCAATCCAACAAAAGAATATAACAATTGTAACATCTATGCATCCAACATAGAAGCATCTAAATATGCAAAGCAAATATCCACAAATATCCAAATATGGACAGTAATACAGTAACAGTTGGGTACTTTAACACCCCATTTCCATCAATCGATATATCATCCAATCAGAAAAAGCAACATAAAAACAGTGGCTTTGAATGACACATTAGACCAGACGGACCTAACAGATACATAGAGAACATTTGATTCAAAAATAGCAGGAAACACATTCTTCACAAGTGTACATAGAACATTCTCCAGGATAGATCACATATTAGACCATACAACAAGTCTCAACAAATAAGAAGACTGAAAATCTTATCAAACACCTTTTCCAACCATAAGGCTATGAAACTAAAAATTACAAGGGAAAAAACCTGGAAAAAACACAATCCCATGGAGACTAAATAAACAACATGCTACCAAAAATCCAATGAGTCAATGAATAAATCAAATAAGATATAGAAAAATACCTGGTGGCAAATGAAAATAAAAGCACAACATTCCAAAATTTTTGACATGCAGCAGAAGTAGTTCTAAGAGTTTACGATGATACAGGTCTGCCTCAAAAAACAAGAGAAGTATCAAACAAGCCAACCTCACACCTAAAGGAACTAGAAAAAGAACAAAGCACAAACAAGGAAATAAAGATCAGAGCAGAAATAAATGAAATAAAAAGTAAAAAAAAAAAAAAAAAGATCAGTGAACCAAAAACTGATTCTTTGAAACAAAACTGATAAATCTGTAGCCACACACTTAAAAAGAGCTCAAAATCAGATGGCAAAAGAATTGTTACCATGGACACCACAGAAATATAAAGGATTATCAGAGACTACTACAAACTATTAAGACACCAACAAGTTGGACAATCTAGAAGAAACTGATAAATTCTTAGACACATACAATCTCCCAAGACTGAATCAGAAATAGGAAATATAAACAGACCAATTACTAATGAAATGGAATCAGTAATCAAACAAAAAAGTAATCAGACAAATCATATCAGTTAGAACTCCGAACATACATTAGTCCAAGACCAGACAGCTTCACAGGTGAATTCTACCAATCATTTAAAGAAGAGTGAATTCCTTCAAGATAAGGAATGCTTTCACATTCTTTTGGCAAGGGCAACATTTTTCTGATAACAAAACCAGACAAAGACACTGATAAAAGAAAAAGAAAGAGAGAAAATTACAGGCTGATATCCCTGATGAATATAGATGCAAAAACCCTCAACAAAATATTAGCAAACTGAATTCAAAAATAAAGGATCATTCATCACAATCAAATGACACTTATTCCAGGGAGATAAGGACAGTTCAGTATCTAGGAAATCAATGAATGTGATACACCAACTTAACAAAATCAAAGATAAAAGTCTTATGTTCATCTCAGTATATTCAGAAAAAGCACTTGACAATATTCAACATCCATTCAAGAAAAGAACTCTCAACTAAGTGGGTACAGAAGAAATGGATCTCAACATACCAAAGGGCACATATGACAAGCCCACAGTTAACATATTTAACAATGAAAAGCTGAAAGCTTTTTCTTTAAGGTTAAGAGCAGGGGTGCCTAGGCACCTGAGATGGTTAAGTGCCTGACTCGGGCTCAGGTCATGATCTTGTGGTTTGTGAGTTCAAGTCCTGCGTTGGGCTCTGTGCTGACAGCCTGGGGCCTGCTTCAAATTCTGTGTCTCCCTCTCTCTCTGCTCCTCCCCCACTCACACTCTGTCTCTGTCTCTCTCTCTCAAAAATAAACAAACATTAAAAAAATTATTTTAAGAGCAAAATAAGAATTGCACCTTCACTACTGTTATTCAACATAGAAGTCTTAGCCACAGCAATGAGACAAGAAATAGAACGTATCCAAATTGGGAAGAAATAATTCTTTTAGGTGCCCTGGGTTGCTCAGTCTGTCTCTGTCTCTCTCTCTCAAAAATAAACAAACATTAAAAAAAAATTATTTTAAGAGCAAAATAAGAATTGCACCTTCACCACTGTTATTCAACATAGAAGTCTTAGCCACAGCAATGAGACAAGAAATAGAACGTATCCAAATTGGGAAGAAATAATTCTTTTAGGTGCCCTGGGTTGCTCAGTCAGTTAAGCTTCCAACTCCTGATTTTGGCTCAGGTCATGATCCCACAATGGGGAGATGTAGCCTGCTTAAGATTCTCTCTCTCTCTTTCTCTCTGCCCCTCTTACTAACTCTCTGTATTGAAGGAAGGAAAGAACGAAGGAAGGAATGAAGGAACGAAGGAAGGAACGAAGGAAGGAACGAAGAAAAGATTGATTTTAAAAGAAAACTGTCATTTTTTGCAGACATGCTATACATAGAAAACCCTAAAGACTCCATCAAGAAATAATAGAATAAATGAATTCAGTAAAGTTGCAGGATACAAAAATCAATATACAAGATCAGTTACATTTTAAAGAGTAATAACTACCAGAAAGACAAGAAAACAATCCCATTTACAACTGCATCAAAAGGTTAAAATACTTGGGAATAAATTTAACCAAGAAGGTGAAAGACCTGTACTCTGCATACTAGGAGACATTGATGAAAGAAATTAAAGACACATATCAATGGAAAAATATTCCATGTTCATGGATTCCAACAATGAATATTGTTAAAATGTCCATACTACCCAAAGCCATTGATAGATACAATGCAATCTCTACCAAAATTCCAATGACATTTTTCATGGAAATAGAATAGCCCTAAAATTAGTATGCAACCCCCCTACACACACACACACACACACACACACACACACACACACACACACACACACACACACACACACACACACAAACCAAATAGCCAAAGACAAAGGTGGAGACATCATGCTTCTGGATTTCAAACTATATTAACGAGCTCTACTAATCAAACAATGGTATTGGCATAAAAACAGAGATTATTGGAACAGAATACAGGGCCTAGAAATAAACCCACATATATATATTAACTAATTTACAACCAAGGAGCCAAAAATATACAATGGAGAAAGAATGGTCTCTTCAATACCGGGTGTTGGAAAAACCAGATAGCCACATGCCAAAGAATGAAACCCAACCACTATCTTATACTCAGTATAAAAATCAACTCAATAATGGATCAGACTGGAGCATAAGACCTGAAACTGTAAAACTACTTAAAGAAAACACAGGGGCAGAGCACCTGGGTGACTCAGTCAGTTAAGCATTCAACTTCAGCTCAGGTCATGATCTCACACTTCATGCATTTGAGTCCTGCATCAGGCTCTGTACTGGGCAGCTTGGAGTCTGCTTCAGATTCTCTGTCTTCCTCTCTCTGCCCCTCTCCCACTCATGCTCTCTCACAAATAAATAAATAAACATTTTTTAAAAAAAGAAAACACAGGGGCAAAGCTCTTTGCCATCAATCTTGGAAATAATTTTTCAATTTGACACCAAAGACAAAGGCAACAAAATCATAAATAAAATGGGACTATATCAAAATAAAAGCTTCTGTGAAGTAAAAGAGACCATCAACAAAATGAAAAAGCAATCTACAGGAGACTGTATTAGCAAGTCATTGACCTGATAAGAGGTTGCTACCCAAAATATATAAAGAACTCATGCAACTCAATAGCAAAAAAACAAACAGTCCAATTAAAAAACAGGAAGAGGAACTAAGTAGACATTTTTCCAAAGACAAGATCCAAATAGCCAACAGGTCTATGAAAAGGTGCTTGATATCACTAAGTATCAAGGAAAGGCAACTTAAAACCACAATGAGATAATAGCTCACACCTGTTAGAATAGCTACCCTCAAAAAGACAAGAGATATCAAGTTTGGCAACGATGTGGAGAAACCAAGTACACCAATGGGAAAAATGTAAATTGGTGCAGACACTATGGAAAACAACATGGAGGTTCCTTAAAATTTTTTAAATAGAACTACCATATGATCCAGCAATCCTATCACTGGGCATATATCCAAAGGAAATGAAAACAGGATCTTAAAGAGTTGGGTGCCCTCCTATGTTTACTGCACCATCATTCACAATAGCAAAGATATGGAAACCTAAGAGTCCATTAACAGATGAAGGGATAAAGATGTGATATATATGTACAGTGTAATATTATTCACCCAAAAGAAAGAAGGATATCCTGCTATGTCCAACAACATAGACCTTTGAGGACATGAGAAGAGAAATAAGTCAAAGAAAGACAAACACTGCATGGTATCATTTATATGTTGAGTGTGAAAATGCAAACTCATGGAAAAAGAAGAACACCAGTTCTAAGGATCTTGGTGTGGGGAAAGAGAGGAGATGCTGGTCAAAAAGCACAAACTTCTAGTTAGAAGACAAGTTCTGAGGATGCAATGTACAGCATGGTGACTTAATAAAATTAATAATCTTATACACTTGGACATTGCTAAGATAATAGATCTTAAATAATCTCTCCACACACAAAAAAGAATGGCAATTATGTGATGTGATGGAGGGTTAGCTGAAGCTATCGTGGTGATGATTTTCCAATATGCAAATGTATCAAATCAACACATTGTACACCTTAAAGTCATATAATGTTAGTTGTCAATTATATCTCAGTAAAGCTGGGGGGGGCAGGGTGCTGAAAATGGAAACATCATCCTGCTGACTAGCAAGGATTTGCTTTTCTTTCAGCAGCATTCTGGTGTCCGATTTCTATCTTTTTGAGTGTGAAGGGTTAGTTTTGAGGGTGGTAGCACTAAACTCAGGGTTCCCACATCCAGCGCATGGCTTCACGGGTGTAGGGAGAAAGTTGTGACAGCACTAATGGCTGCTTGCTGATCCTGGGATTGCAGCCTGGTGGTCTATCTTCAACTCAAAGATCCCAGCACCATCACAGACTGCCACTGGGCCCCACTTGCAAACCTCTGGAAGAGGTCAAGGCATTTCCACTCAGAACTTTTGTTCCGGAAACTTCACTTAGTTTTCACTTCTCCATACCTTCCAAAAAGTTTGTTATCATCTAATTCCCGGAACCAATTCCTTTCCGCCTAAAATAACTAGAGACTTTTGAATCACTGAATGCTGAATGATACAGAAGATCTTCTAGTGTTTGCTATTTAGATCTGCAATTGGATTGTCAGCAAGTATATTCTATAGGATACTGAAATTTTGACATTTATAAAAGCTAGACTTGTGATCTAGCATGTAGACAATTTTACTAAATTCTATGTTCTTTAAAAGAAAGTATATTCTGGGGCACCTGGGTGGCTTAGTCGGTTAAGCGTCCAACTTTCGCTTAGGTCATGATCTCGCGGTTTGTGGGTTCGGGCCCCGCGTCGGGCTCTGTGCTGACTGCCGGCTCAGAGCCTGGAGCCTGTTTCAGTCTGTGACTCCTTCTCTCTCTGACCCTCCCCTGCTCACGCTCTCTCTCTCTCTCCTAGAAATAAATAAAAACATTAAAAAAAAATTTTTAAAAAGTATATTCTCCCATTGCCCATACATTCTTCTTCCGGTGCTTGCTAATTGTGCTATTGGATCTATCTCTCACTGATTTTTGTTTTCTGGATCTAAAATTTATTGGAAAGATGGTAAAATCTTGCAATCTTAATGGATTGATTTGTTTCTTTCTCCTGGTGGCCTTGCCGTTTTTCTTTAAATACTGTAATGCTGTGTGATCAGGGACAAAGAAGTTTAAAATTATAACTTCCCAGTGAACTAGACCTTTAATTATTATGCAGTAACCAGTTTTTCTATCCTTTATGCAGCTTTTTGGTCACGATGCCTCCTTTAACAGGATGTCATTTACTCTTAATCCAGTCTGACATTATCTTTTAACTAGCTGGTAGTCCATTTACTATTATCTTTCAGTGATTCATCCCCAGCTTTTAAGATGCATTTTAAGACACATTTTTACAAAAACTGAAGTTAATTAATATCCCCTTAACTTCTCAAATGCAAGGATAGCATGCCTTAACTCTAATCACACACATAACTTTTGGGTCATTTTTGTTTGGTATTTTGGTCTTAATTTGTTTGACCTCCACAAATACATATGAACTATTTTAGGGGTCAACATTAGTTTATATATACCTACACATTTATCATTAATTACCTTTCTTCATCATCCTTTTTCCATCTCTGGAAATTTTCCTTATTTCCTGAAGTTTATCCTTTGGTTTTCTTCTGGTGAAGGTCTGTGGTTAACGCTCAAGTTTTGTTTCTCTGAAAATACCTTTATTTTGTCCTAATACTTGAGAAATAATTTTTTTAAATGTTCATTTATTTTTGAAAGAGAAATACAGAGCATGAGCAAGGGAGAGCAGAGAGAGAGAGAGAGGGAGACACAGAATCCAAAGCAGGCTTCAAGCTCTGAGCTGTCAGCACAGAGCCTGACACACGGCTCAAACTCATGAAATGTGAGATCATGACCTGAGCTGAAGTCAAACGTTCAACCGACTGAGCCACCCAGGCACCCCAAGAAATATTCTGCATACAGAATTCTAGTTGGAATTCTCTCTTAGCAAATTGAAGTTATAATGCAGGCCATTGTCTTCTGGCTTCCATCTTTGCTGTTAAGAATCCAGCTTCTCTAATTGCTGTTCCTTTTTAATACAGCTATTTTTAAGCTCTCTTCTTCATACTAGCGTTCTATGCCTCCAAGTTATCTTGGTCAATTTCTTTTTATCTGTGCTAGTGGAGATTTCTTAGGCTTCCTGAATATAAAGGTCAGTTGCTTCTGTCAGATTTGGAAAACTCTCAGCCATTGTCCCTTTCAGTGTCGCCTCACTGACAGGTCTCCTTCTAGAATTCTGGTGGAGGATGTTGGATCCTCTCCAAGTCTTTGTGCCTCTCTCATTTCTTATGTCTTGGTCCCTCTGATCTGCATTATGGATAATTTCTTTGAATTTATTTTCTAGTTCACTATTTCTCTCTTCAACTTCACCTAAAATCTGGTATTTAAACCATCCTTGGGTTTTTTATGTTCAATTAATACTTTATTGCTAGAAATTCTATTTCTTTAAATTGACTTGGACATTCCTTAGCAGTCCTTTCCAATCATATTTTCAAGCTTTTCTTCAAACACATTAAATATGTCTGTATTTATAGCTAGCAGCAGATAATTCCAATATCCAACATCTTTACGGTCTGTTTCTATGATCTGTTATTTCAACTGGGCCACAGTCATATGCCTCATTCCCACCCACTCAGCCCCCACTTTAAAGTTTTGATCTGAAACTACTTGCTCACTTGGAAGTGAAGAAATTCTCTACAGAGAGTCTCTGAAGCTGCTACTTCCTCCAGATAAAGGCTGATGTTTGATTCTGCCATTTCCCCGGAGATACTGTGAACTGAGAACCATTCTAAATTTAATGATCTCTTTGAGGATTTTTTAGCCACACAGGTTACATAAATTTGGACCACGACTAAAAGAGCCAGCTTGTCATCACAGATTCTCAGAGGAGAGTTTTTATTCCCTTCCATCTGGTGTCAAGGCTGAAACAGTCAAGTCTCTCTCCTTGCTTTTCTCCGCAGCACATCGGGTTTACTTCTCACTTGTGCTTCCCTCAGACTCCAGCCCATTGGATCCCCGTCCTTATGCAGAAGGGTCTAACAAACTTCCCCCTTGGGCATGGATTACCTTTCTCTCCTACCCCCTAAGCTCCCTGCAATTATCAAAGAGGAAGCTCATGGTCTCCACACTTCAGCAGGAACCCTCTGTGCAGAAGCCAGCTTTGTCATTCACTTACCTTACAAGATTCCAGCTTTTTATTCTTTTTTGACCTCTGTAGAGTTTACAGAAGCTTAACAATACATTTTAAAAACATTTGAGGCATCTGAGTGGCTCAGTCAGTTAAGTGTCCGACTTCAGCTCAGGTCATGATCTCACGGTTTGTGGGGTTCAAGCCCCATATCAGGTTCTGTGCTGACAGCTAGCTCAGAGCCTGGAGCCTGTTTCAGATTCTGTGTCTCCCTCTCTCTCTGGTCCTCCCCTGCTCATGCTGTCTCTCCTTCTCTCTAAGTAAGAAGTAAAACATTTTTAAAAAATAAATGAAATAAAATAAAAAATTTACCTAGCATTTTTGGTGTTTTCCAACTGGAAGATCACTCAGACCATCTAGTCTGCCATATAAAGAGCCATCCCACCCCATGGAGAGTGGGTCACTAGGGAGGGCAAGAACCTTTTAATTCAGGGCTTACAAGTGGCCAATGCCATGACAAGTGGGCCAAGTGGGACTCTGGGGCCACCTTGGGCTTTGTAAAGTCCTGAGAGAGCTGACTGAGTAGAGTTTAGGCTTAGGAGACGGAGTATCACAAAATTGCATAGGGTGTTAGCATTACCTTTCTCTAAAGAACTATTGCAATGGGAAAGCATCTCCTTAAAAGATGTAGCCCAACTAATAAGTGAAATTAAAAGAAAGGATAGTTTCAGAGTATCACCATTTCTCAAAGCCCAATGAATTAGTGGGTCTAGATGTTGAGAATCAATGGCTGCCAACATCACAGTCAGAGGAGTCTCTTCAACTAGCATCTTGCCAAAAAGGCTCAAACCAAGTGTGTTTTGGCTTCCAATCTGCAGAGATCAGAGGAACATGAGGTGACATGCATACACAATCACAAGATCCAAATCACAAGTTGTTGCCCTAAGCTACCAATACATTTTAAGGAAAATAGAAGGATGGAGGGGGAACCTGTAGATTAAGAGTAACTTGAAAGAAGTAATTATTTTTCAAAGTGGGGAACACTGCTAAACTACAAGGTCTAAAATTACACTTAGATGTTCACTTTTATATAATTTTCATATCTGATATGATTCTACAATAAAAAAATGAAAAGGGTAGGGGGAAAATGATTCATCCCTCATGTTATTATGATAACATGTATACACACACACACACACACACATAGAATAACAGTAAGTAACTTCCAAAATGGTACCAGAAAATAGAATAAAAGGGAAAAAGAACTAAATTCCTACCTGTCTTCCCCAGCTCCCCCCGACAGGCCATATATGTGCTGATCTCTGCACACACTTGACCATTTCCCAATTCCAAATGCCATCTTTCTTCTTCCCTTCATTCTAGATTTTGTTCTTGCTGTTCCCTGGATGGAATACTCAGACTTCCTCAGAGACAGCTGCATTCTCTACTTTTCTGAGACCTCCCTTGATCTCTAACTGAATTAGATCTAACTCTTTCTTATTAGAGTCCCACCACTATTTGCTACTCCTTGTGGGGTAGCAAAGATCCATCTTTTTTTTTTAATATTTTTTATTTATTTCTAGGAGAGAGAGAGAGACAGCATTAGCAGGGGAGGGTCAGAGAGAGAGGGAGTCACAGACTGAAACAGGCTCCAGGCTCTGAGCTGACAGCACAGAGCCCGACGCGGGGCTCGAACCCACGAACCGCGAGATCATGACCGAGGCGAAAGTCGGACGCTTAACCGACTAAGCCACCCAGGCGCCCCAAGATCCATCTTATTTTATAATTACTTCCCCTGGATGACTCACTGGATGACAATTATAAAGTCACTGCAGAGAAAAACTGTTTCATTCTATGCATAAAGGATGAGCACAATATTGTAGACAGTATAGCCACTGATAGGCATTTTTTTCTCTTGAAGTATAAGAAAATTGTCTTTTCTTTCTTGGTTGATAATTAAGTTTGTTAACTATTTTCATCAATTGCTTGTTACTACAGTCATGTTGCTCATTCTGTGATAATACAGCATTGATTGTAACTTAGTATTCAGTTACAAGTCATTGAAGTCTGCAACTTTCTTGTCAGCATCTCTGCAAGTATCCAGAATTGGCCAGGAGCCCTAGAAAGCTTTGGTGATAAATTCTAGTGGTGCTGGCAGCACCATTCCAGCAGAGGACAGCAAAGAGCCAAGGGAAGTAGCCATCTGCAACTGGGCTCCAGCATGCATTTTTTTTTTTTTTTTTACAAATAGTTTATTGTCAAATTAGTTTCCACATAACACCCAGTGCTCATCCCCACAAGTGTCCTCCTCCATGCCCATCCCTCCTCCCCCCCACATCCATCAGTCCTCAGTTTTTGTCAGCATTCAAGAGTCTCTCATGGTTTGCCTCTCTCCCTTTCCCCCACCATTTCCGCCCTTCTTCTCCCCCTTGGTCCTCTGTTAAGTTCCTCCTAATCCTCCTATACGTGCAAACATCCAGCATGCATTTCTGGGCTGAGTCAGGGAAGGTGGATCCAGATCTATTTCAAAGCAGGTTTCCAGAATTAGTGAATAAGCAAAGCTAGAATGCTCTGCAAGCTTCTTGGATCTCAGAGAGACCATACATAGCCTTGGTTGGGTCTCCACTTGTCTCAAGTTCAGACTGCAGGGGATGGGGAGACCGAGGGCTCCACTTACTTTTATAAAACACCCAGAAGCAACCTTTCTCCTGACACACAATTGGCCTCCTGGAAAACTACATTATTTCTGAGTACTATTTCTCTCCAGGAACTCCTCTGAGAGGCAATTTCCCTTTTGTTCTTTGAGAACAGGGCCAGTTTTGGAGACAGCCTAGGGTCTCTTTCTTTCTTTCTCTCTTTCTCTCTTTCTTTCTCTCTTTCTCTCTTTCTTTTTAATGTTTTATTTATTTCTAGGAGAGAGAGAGAGAGAAACAGCGTGAGCAGGGGAGTGTCAGAGAGAGAGGGAGTCACAGACTGAAACAGGCTCCAGGCTCTGAGCTGGCAGGCAGCACAGAGCCCGACGCGGGGCCTGAACCCATAAACCGCGAGATCATGACCTAAGCGAAAGTCGGATGCTTAACCGACTAAGCCACCCAGGCGCTCCCCTTAGGGTCTGTTCTGTGAATTGCTCCCTGCCTCACTTTCCTGGAGTCAGCAGGTCCTTTCTAGTGAAAAGCTAACCCACTCAGGTTTTGAAAGACACCATTTTTATTTCATGCCCAGATAACTTGTTGGCATAAATAATATTCCAAACTTTAAGCAGTACATGTTTAAAAAGGAAATTCCATGACACTTTTACTCTAAGCATTTGTCTTACAAAAAGCCCATGGACCTCCTTGTCCTCAGAAGGGTACAGTTTTCCTCTGAAAAATCCAATGCCAAGCACGTCTGTGTCTTTAATGACTATTAAAAGAACACCAGTGGGCCCCACCGTACAGGGAGAGAGGGAAATACAGGGACGACAAGTAAGAACCTTCTGCACATGTGCTAGTTTTCCATGGGTCAGATGCATTGAGATCCCTAACTAACCAACTGTTGCCAAAGAGCCATCTTGTTGAGCAGATCTTCCCATGGGAGATCTTAACAGCCTTTGGTGTCCCAATTTTTCAAAACTTCAGTCTCATGGTGACATCCTTGGAGTGCATATAAATTATGGACTTCATGGCAAAAAAAAAAAAAAAAGTGGAGGTTTTAGATAGAGATGGCTTTGTTGCCTGCCTGGGGCTCTTTCTCATGCAGCATGCCAGATTTTGTCCAGATATATGAATATATGAGTAAATATATAAACATATAAATGTATAAAAAAGTGAATAAAAATAAAGAAAAACAATATCCAGAGCTTCTTGTGCAGACTGAGTGTCATCAAAAAGGAAGCCTTAGGTGAGGTTTCTTGGAAGGCACATCTCCATCTTTCCTCCAACTGCAGGTGTAGCAAGGACACAATGGCTGAAGGTCCAGCCATGGTCTTGTGAGCTCAGTGCCAAGAGCTACCTACCAGGAGTGGCAGGGCAGAGACAGGAGGACCCTGGGTACAATAACCTTCAGGAGCCACCATACCAGCCCTGGACTCCTCCTTCTGGTACTTGAGAGAATAAATCCCTAATTTTCTCAAGACACTGACATTGTCCTTCCACTATAAGCTGTAGGAGCCAATCCTGAACAAGGCTATGTGAACATCGCTGCCAGACACTGAGGAAACTCAGGAAGAAAAATACCCTCTTGCCTATCTCCAATCCAGACACACTTCTGATTTTTCCCTCATGGTGCCATGGAAATGACCTCAACCAAAACCTTCAAGTGAGGAACCAAGGGAATCTTTTGGTCCTGCCCTCAAACTGGAAGGCACCTCACATTTTAGCAACTCATTAGTCACCAACATGTGGAGGGTAATATACTTATTCTGTGTATGAGTAGGAATTGAACATAAATAATGATTCTAATGATAATTCACAATTTCACTTACCTCCCCCTAGTTCACTTCCCTCGCCCGAACCCAACTAGTTAGGTTAAAGGAGAAAATTTCAGTTATGTTCCCTTTTTTATTCTAACTACAAAATACAAAAACTCCTTTAGTCAGAAAAATCTGCAGATACATAAACACAGAAATAGACATATTTAAAAAATAGTAATTCCACCCAGAAATAATTACCTTTACATTTTTTAAAAATGTTTGTTTATTTTTGAGAGAGAGTGTGATTGCACGTGGGGGAGGGACAGAGAGAGAGGGAGACACAGAATCCGAAGCAGGCTCCAGGCCCTGAGAACACAGCCTGATGTGGGGCTCAAACTCACAAACCATGAGATCGTGACCTGAGCTGAAGTCAGACACTTAACTGACTGAGCCACCCAGGTGCCCCCAGAAACAATAACTTGTAATCCTATGGAAGTAACCTCCTAGATCTTTCCAACAGACATATATACATACATGCATTTACTATTAGATGGGATCATACTGTAGGTACAATTATGCTACTGTAATTGGAACCACTTTACAGTGCATGACAAATATCTTTCCATTTCAATACAACAAGGGTGGCCTGCTGCCTATCAAGCTCTGTCCTGGTACCAGACCTAAGGCTGTCCCTCCCATATGCCCACCTTCCTCTGTTTCTAGAAGGGCTTTTGAGGTGGTTGTGGCCTTCAGAGGACAGCCAGGGGGCCAAGACAGCAGAAGCCACTTGTCTACACTGCTGTCAGCTGGCTTGGGCCAGTGGCAGGTTAGCCGGCTGC
This sequence comes from Proteles cristata cristata, assembly GCA_017311185.1. Classification (NCBI taxonomy): domain Eukaryota; kingdom Metazoa; phylum Chordata; class Mammalia; order Carnivora; family Hyaenidae; genus Proteles; species Proteles cristata. The sequence continues at coordinate 76,228 of JAESUZ010003757.1, read as the reverse complement.
CCCGGGGTGTGCAGGCTAGTCTGACACCAACTATTTCCCAAGGTACCCGCACCCCAGCCCATCAACTTTCCCAAGACTACAACTCTCCATTCTTCCCCAGGCCTTCACTCCCATCCAGGGTGCTCCAGAGGTCCCTCCCTCTCTGGGTGCTTCCCAGTCTGTTAGAGGCATCAACTACTTGCTCCACTACACTGGGCTCTTTCATTTGGGTTCCCCAACCAAGAAGCTGTAGTTTTCTCCCTGCCATGCTGTGTGCACACATCCCTGAACTGAGAGAGGTCTGCAGGGTGGTAAAAATCCCCACTACACCAGTAAGTAGGCAAAGGCTTAATTAAAACTGCTGGTGAATAGTTCTAGAACAGGACCCTGGATGTTTTCCCTCCACGCTGCTGAGGGGTAAATGACAATATTAGAACACCTTGTTTAGTCTGTGACAAGTAAATCTTGCTGCATCTCAGAAATGCAACAGGAATGTTGTTTTGTCATTTTCCTATGTGAATCTCAAAGCCCTTGGAGGGAACAGGAACTTCTCTCAAGAATAATAATGGCTATGGGACATCTGGGTGGCTCAGACAGTTAAGCATCTGACTTTAGCTCAGGTCATAATCTCAAGAGCCAGTGTGGGACTCTGTGCTGACAGTGTGGAGACTGCTTCAGATTCTCTGTCTCCCTCTCTCTCTGCCCCACCCGCCTTCTTAAAAATAAGTAAGTTTTTTTTTTAGAATAATAATGGCTAACATATACAAAGCACTTTATCTATGCCAGGCGTTTTTCACATATGATCTCATTTAATTCCTGTCAATATCCATGATGTAGATACTAAGAGCCCATTTTACAGATAAGGAAATTGAGGCCAGGGAGGTTTACTAACTTGCTCAGGGTTGCCTGGCTAATAAGTGCTATAGGCTAGTAAATGGTATACCCGAAAACTGAATCCAAAAATCTGACTCCAGGGCTCAGACTGTTTCCAGGGTGCAGTCCTCAAAGGAGGGGTCAAAACAATCTCTTAGTCATCACCCATCTCTCCGTCACTGGAGAAATCTGATTTCTCTTAGAAAGGTCATAAGCCATTTCAGATTCAATTGCTATATTTCAGTCTATTCTAAGAAATAGAATGTCACAAATATAGAAATTCCAAATATTGGACTTCCATGGGCTCAAATCAGATTTTAAGCCATGGATGGGAAAGCCCCTGGAAAGGACTAATTGGGAAGTTGGGTAAGTCACTTCTAAGAACACAACCCAGGAAAGAATCATAACCCTGTGATACTCATTTCAAAAGAGAAGCTCCAGGTTTGAGTCAGTTCTAATGTAAAATGTCAAAATCTTAGCCAAGTTATTCTTGAAGTAATACAATGGAAAACTTGCACAACTGGATGTCAATACTCATTATAAAGCTACAGTAACTCAGAAAAGTTACTGGTGCAATGATAGTAAAATAGGCCAGTGGACAGAATGGAGGAGATCTTCCAAACAGGCTCACACATAGGGGCCCCTGACTTACGATGAAGGTAGCACCATGGAGTACTAGGGAAAGGACTCTCTTTTGTTTTGAGAGAGAGAGAGAGAGAGAGAGAGAGAGAGAGCACGAGAGAGAGCACACGCGTGTACAAGCGGGAGAGGGGCAAAGAGAGAGGGAGAGACAGAGAACCCAAGCGGGCTCCCACTGTCAACGCACAACCCGATATGGGGCTCAAACCCATGAACCAGGAGATCATGACCTGAGCTGAAATCAAGAGTCTGACACTTAACGGACTAAGCCACCCACCCAGGTGCCCAGGACACTATTTTTAATAAACAGTTTTGTGGAAAGGAAATGAAACCTGGCCTGTGCCTCACAACAGAGACAAAAACTCTTCCAGGAGGACTTTATCCCCCTCAGTTGCCTTTCATAATTGGACCTAATCTAATCTAGAAGAATATCTTTTTGGCTTCAGTTCAAGAAAGTTTCCTATAACAAGTCACAGAAAGATTGCGAAGTTGGACATTAAATTTAAGAATTTCTACTCAAAGCAACTTCACAAGAGTAAAAAGACAAGCCACAGAGTGGGAGAAAACATTTCCACACAATCTAGAATTTTTTAAAAAATTACAAATCAATAAGCAAAAGAGAAAGAGTAGATAACCAGGCGAGAGATTTGAATAGGCACATCATAAGAAATCCAAACAGCCAATAAGTATATGAAAAGGTGCTCAATCTCATTAGAAATCCAACAGATGTGAGTCACGACCACTATAAGCCTACCCTAGTGAAGCCTTCAGCCCTAATTTCCAGTTTATAGAAAATACCAGAAAGCGGGTGAAACACTGAGAAGAAACAGCAGATAAATGCAGAATGCAGGGCTTCGAGACAATTAGCCTAGCCTTTTTAAAAAGTTGGGGCCATGGGGGTGCAGGGGTGGCTCAGTCGGTTAAGCATCTGACTTTGTCTTCTGACTTCAGCTCAGGTCATGATTTTGCAGTCCGTGAGTTCAAATCCTGTGGTGGGCTCTGTGCTACAACTCTGAGCCTGAAGCCTGCTTCAGATTCTCTGTCTCCCTTGCTCTCTGTCCCTCCCCCACTCACATTCTGTCTCTCTCAAAAATAAACATTAAAAAAATTTAAAGGTTGGGGTCATGAAAACAAGAGACAAAAAATACAACAACCAAATGTGATGTATAAACTGAGTGGATCCAGATTTCAAAAAACTGGCCATAAAAAACACTTTTGGGTCAGCTGGAGAAATCTGATTGTGGACCAAACATTATACGATATTAATTTTCTTGATTATTGTGATTAATAGTAAAATATCCCTCTTCATGTAGAATTTATGTTGAAATACTTAAGAGTAGGTGTCCTCACAACTGCTGTTTTTATACAATTCACACCCACAAAACAGATGATAGATATGGATATAAGCAAATATGTCAATGTTAATAATTACTGACTTATAGGTATGTGAGTGTTTTCTTATTCTTTATGTTAGAAATTTTTAACAAATATTAAGTTAACCTAATAATAAGTGTTAGGTTAAAAAACACTCTCACACGAGTGTATTTCCACGCATACTAACAGGGAAGCTAAACTATCAAAGACTTGCATTCCCAAGGGCTGGATGTGAGCACCACCGCACCCCCCCTCCCCACCGAGACCTCTCACACACAGCTGGTGGGAGCATAAATTGACAGAATCACTTTGGCATCATCCAGTCAAATTGAAGGAACACAGTCCGTGACCTGGCAATTCTAATCCAAAGAGTCTACCCGACTTAAATGTGTGTACTTGAGTATGGGCAGACATGGTTGAGAATGCTCAGAGAAGACGTATTCACAAAATCCCCAAAGTGATAACAAGTAAGCATCCACAATTGGGCACATTTGTAAAAATCATTTGATTATTCCTACAATGAAATACAATGGTGACAATGAATTAACTACAGCTGTGTGCAACATAAATGCATCTTGCGCATATTACGGTGGTAAAAGAAGCCAGACACAAAGAACACATACTGCAAAGATCCATTTCTATAAATTTCAGGAACAAGCTTTAAAATAAAAGTGTCCCTGGATGTGCATTTTTGTAGTAAAATTTTAAAAAGAAGTGATGACCCTAAAAGTACGGTCACAGAGCGGAATATGCAGGAGGGTTCCAGGGTGCTAACAGGATTTCATTTCTTAATCTGATAAGGAGCTTACTTTAGATTTTAAGAAGTTAAAATATATATTATAATTAATATATTTTTCCATAGGAGTGTTGTAGTTCACAACAGAATTAAATGTCAAAAACAGTCTACAGGAAAAATGAAAATAGGGCCTGAAATCCCTCAGTGTTCTCAGGGAGGACTCTTTTCCACCATGTTTGCCTGGGAGAAGATGGCCTTTGAAATGAAATAGGGTTCTTTTTTTGTTTTTATTTTTTGAGAAAGAAAGAAACAGAGTGTGAGCCGGGGAGGAGCAGAAAGAGAGGGAGACACAGAATCTGAAGCAGGCTCCAAGCTGTCAGCACAGAGGCAGACTAGGGCTCGAACTCATAAACTGTGAAGCTATGCCCTGAGCCAAAGTCAGATGCTTAACTGACTAAGCCCCTTAAATAGTAGGTTTCTAGGGCTCTTCTGGGGGAAGGCTTTCCAGATTTCCATTGAGCTTATTGCAAAAAGAATTGGTCAGCTGTCATCAGACTCTGAGCTCTTGCGTCCATGAAATAAGCTAAATTATGTTTCTTTCTGGAGATGTGCCCATCCTACCAGAGAGGTAATTCTTATTTCCCCAGCCTGTAAACTCTGGGAAGGAGGAGGAGAATGTTCTGTCTTCATTACACCCAAGGCCAAGGCAGAGCACAGAGGACATCACAACGTGGGGAGGAGTAGGAAGTCTCCGAGCACTGTAGTCCTGCCTTGACACTGAGTGTCTGTGGTAGAGTGACTGGCTCAGGGGCACAGAATAAGACAGCAGGTCAGACCTCAACCCAGGCCACACGCATCATTCCATGTTGCTAGAAGAAAAGCATCTCCTATTTCTGCTTGCTTGAAGCTTTTCCTTAATTTTCTCATTCATTACTAAGGAATTTCATTCAGCGGTGAGAATTAGAACCAAAGAAAACAAGGTGAGGTTTTCATTTTCTCTTATCTAACAATGAATCTCAACGTGAGTGGTTGGTTCCATGATCAGAAGGGGATGGGGGGTGGGGGTGGGGTGGGAAGCGCAAGACTTCTGTGATTCTCTTGGCCTTTTCCTAGTGGCCTCAAACCAAAGCCAGCATTAGGGCATGTGACACTCTTGAGCAAAGTACAAAAAGACATTTTTCTGAGGAAGTAAAGTCCAACAGGACTCACTCCATCCCTCGGTGAACAATTTACTAAAAGACACTACCACCAACAAAATCTAGATGTTAAAGGTGTCTCTACATACTCACAAATGTGAGTCAGGACATCTGAAATGAACCTCTGGACTTTTTCCACATAGTACTGAAATCTGAATTATGTAAAGCCTAGGATCTGAGTTCTAAAGTAAAAACCACTACCTCAAAGCCATACTGCTAGAAATTAAATAGTCAGAGGTCCATCTAGTCTAGTGGCACTACCCAGGCAACGCATCTGATGGGCTCACAGAGTTCACTTGCAAGTTGAATGCATGGCTAGAAGGGGAGGGTAGCAAGTGTCCTGGCAGAGACTGGTGCTAAGCCATTCAGACACAAGTTCAACACCATTGCAGTTTCAGTGCCTGCGTACATGTACCCTAGGCTACACAGGCCCACCTACAAAAATATCAGCTCTGCTGTGGCATCCACTTTCACGCTTTGGTCAGCTTGCTCTCAGAACTGAGGGAGAGAAATTCACTTGTCCCCAAACACTTCTCCAGCTGATGGGAGAAGGTCAGGAGGGAAGTGGTTTTCATTGCCTACAGGTGGAGCTGAGAGTTAAGTCCGGGGAGGGAGAACGCACAGCAGATCAGCATTTGAATCCAGTTTAATATTTATAATTGACACCACACCAAAGCCCTAAGGGGAGGGGATCTGGGTAACAGGCGCAACAACTACATTTATAAAGTATGAATCAAGTGCCTACATTTATAGCTGCCAGGTCACTGTCTATACAATTGGCAAACTTGGGGAAATGCGCACTATTTTTTCTCCTAGATCCACATCATCTGTAAGGACAGGCTTTATAGAAGCCCTGTTTGGATCCATTTTGGAAACCAAATACCCACCCGCTTTGTGGTTAGATTTTACCCTATTTTCAAGCTAATAAATTGGCCCCTGGCCGTGGCTTGCAAATTGCCAAAGACAAGATAGTTCAAAGACCAGAGATTTTACTCACAGCACAGCACCGAGCATGAATATCCTCGTCCCAGTCTGTGGGAGCACCCGGATGGCATAACCCAGATACCCATCCCCCACGCAGATGTGCCCTTGAGTGGATCCTGCTCACCCCCAGGGTATGGGAGCACCCAGATAGCATAACCCAGAGAGATACCCCTTCACCCCACGCAGTGTTTGTGCACCGCAGCAACACTGGGCTTCGGGGCCCCTCTGCTTTTATAGCAAGCAGGCCTGCTCTTTGTCAGTGAGGGGGAAATAGCGTGTCTCACGAGGTTACCAGCCGCATAAACAACCCTGACACATGGTCGCCACAATAGAGCCAGAAGGGTTTTGCCTTCTTGGTCCACACGCAGGACATGGAAGGGCTCTCTCTCCCAACAATGAGCACCTCTGTGACTAGTAAAAAGCCAGAGCCCATCATTCACAGCCCACAGAACCTTCCTGAATGGGAAAGCGCCAGTTCCTGCTAAAGGAGCTGAAGAGATCAACAAACACGAAACGTAGCAAGAAGATAAGCACGCGTGGGCCAGCCTTGAGCCTCTGGGAGCCGGGTGTCACCCCAACCCCGGCACTCACGTGGGCACACACCGCAGGGCCCGTCAGCCATTTCCTTTGTCCTGCTCCGCTTCTCCGCCCGCACTTGCCGCGAGGCCGAAGCCGTGGGGCGTCTTGCTGCTGCCGCCAGCGGCTTCTCGAGGTGCCCACCACGCGCCCAGGCTTCTGAGCCGAAGGAAGCCACGGGGCCCAGCCTCGAGAGGGCTGCTCAGCCCGCCTTCCTCACCTTCCTCGTGCGACAGGGAGCTAGATGTGAGCAACTGCGGGGCGAGGAGGGAGAGCCGGGCCGAGCAGAAGAGCAGAGGTGCCACTGTCCGCCCACCATACCCCTGCCCAGAGCCACCTGCTCCTACCGGAGGCTTCCCTACCCACATCGCCCAGCCTCTGAAGCAGGGCTCGGGCTCATCCTTCACCATTTGCGAGGGTTTCCCAAACTTGACCGGGTAGAGGACACTTTATAAAGATTTAATTCAGGGCACCTGAGTGGCTCAGTTAAGCGTCCGACTTCGGCTCAGGGCATGATCTCACTTGGAGCCGCGAGTCGGGCTCTCTGCTGACAGCTAGCCCAGAGCCTGGAGCCTATCTTCAGATTCTTTATCTCCCTCTCTCTCTGACCCTCCCCTGATCATGCTGTCTCTCTCGCTTTCTCAAAAATAAATTTTAAAAAATTTATAAAGATTTAATTCAAGAGATTCAAAGATTTAATTCACCTCGTTGTATTTAAAAACTTTCAGAATTTCCGAACATAATTAACCCCATTCTGCCTGCCTCTTCTCTTCCTCTCCTTTATCAGCAATGACTCCTTTTCTCCTTTCCTACTTTTGTTCTTTTTTTAAAAATTTATTTCTAGGAGAGAGAAAGAGAGAGAGACAGCGTGAGCAGGGGAGGGTCAGAGAGAGAGGGAATCACAGACTCTGAAACAGGCTCCAGGCTCTGAGCTGGCAGTCAGCACAGAGCCCGACGCGGGGCTCGAACCCACGAACCGCGAGATCATGACCTAAGCTAAAGTCGGATGCTTAACCGACTAAGCCACCCAGGTGCCCCTCTCCTTTCCTACTTTCAATGGCGGAAGCCAAAGAGGAAAGAGATGATGGGGACTTGTCAGGACCAGAAGAAACAAACCATTTCAGTGCCCTCCCCATCTGCCACCTCTAACCTGAAAAAAAAATCCTCTTAAGAAATTCAGACAGTTCGACACAGATCTTCAGGCCCCATTGGTGGTGTGCGGCATGTTTGCAGCCCCGTAGTGGGGTGTTTGGTGTTACCTATGCAGAGAAGTACACACATCCACCAAGAGGCAAATCTCTGAGTGGCCACTGCCGACTGCTGTGCAGGGCATGGGCTTTAGGTGACCATTTTCATCCACACTTGCTTCTCTATGGCCTTGTGACTGAATGATTAGATTTCTAAGAAAGCTAGCAAAGTTTAGATACCCAGGAAAGAAAGCAAGGCCAAGTTTGGCCTCCTCAGCACAATGACCTATTCTCCAAACACTAGCCTAACTCTAGGGCAAGGATGGCAAACACGTTTTACCTTTCATTACCAACAACCAGTAATCAATACTGGCTGCCCAGAGCCTGGGTCGGATTTCATATTTGTACAGGGTCAGATAAATATCTTAGACTTTGTGGACAAAATGGTCTCTGTGGCAGTTACTCTGCTCAGCCCTTGGAGTATGAAAACAGCCATGGACAATACATAAACAAGTGAGGTGTAGGTGTGTCCCAATAAAACTTTATTTATAAAAAATACCAGGCAGCAGGCTGAATAAGGTCCTCAGGGCATAGTTTGCCACCCCTCCCGTTAGAGACCACTGTGTTATAAGGAAGTATGATGTCTGGAGGCTCAGGGGCAGTGTTGTAATCAATTAGTCTTATCTGCACAGGTGCTGAAGGGGAGTAACGGGTTCTAGATCACTGATCCACAAAGTGGGCTATACCTATCTCAGGAGGGGTATATGATCCATTGAGATACAGGGAGAGGAAAGGGGGAACTCATTCGAATTTCTTTTATTTTTATCTTATCTATTTTCATTTCAGACTATTGATCTTGTCTACCCCATCTGGAATCCATGGAATTTGTAATGAGTCAGTCCATTCATGCTATTCAGAAGTCAGGATTACAAACCTCTGAAAAGGATATTACAGCACATGTAATATTGTCCTTGATTGGCAGTATCTGTCCATTGCCTGTCTCTGATGATCTGGTCTGAGCTATATATGTCTCTCAGGAACTCTCTGGGAGGAGGGCAGAGGTCCCTAATTCCTGGCAGGCAGGGTTTTTTTTTTTTTTTTTTGGGAGGGGGTAGTATGGTGGACTTGCCATGCTAGAGACGTCTTGGACTTACAGTTCTGTCTTGAATCTGATCAGCGGCTCAGCTAAAAGTCAAAACCCAAAGAAAGGGAACACCACACCCCTGCATGCATACACACACACACACACACACACACACACACACAAACCATTCACAAGAGCACTGAATAAATTGTGCTTTCCTGGCCTCTGGTAGTCTACCTCTCCCTTGATCATTCAGGCCTGAGATCTATGGGTGGACAAGTTGTACACTGCACAAGAGTGCTATATCTAGGGAGGCATCATTGACATTGTAAGCACATTAGACTTATACTTACTGTGATAATATTCTGGTAATAGCAGCATCATGTTCTAACAAAATCAGTCCATTGTGACAATTGCTGACCAATGGATGTAAAGTATCTAGGAATAGGGGCCTTTTTAATTCCAAAGGTACTGAATGGGTTAACAGGAGCCACAGCTACATGACACCTGTATTAGGTAAAGAATGGAAAAGAAGAAAAATATACAGAATACAATAAGTTCAAACTTTTCTGGGGTCAGAGCTGTCTTAAGAACACTCCTTACAGTTTGGGGAGCCTTTTTAGCGACTCAGCATTTGAGCTCTGAAGCCTTAGAACAAACCTTTTAAGAGTAACGGTCTGGAGCTGATGGTCTACCCTCAAGTAGTTAGCACCACTCTCAACTGGAGGTAAATGAGCAGAGGGACAGAAATTATTTATTTCCCCATCTCAGCTGCTCTCCCTTTCACAAAGAGGAGCTAAAAAATGCAGTCAAAGCAGAACGATGTGTGCTGCTGTGAACCCACACAGAAGGATGTGATGGAGTAAGACTCTCCTTAACGAAGAGTCACTTGTCCTGTGGCTTCCCAGTATCCATTACCCTTTCTCCTAGTAATAACCCCCCACTTTCCCTTTGGGAAATAGGTTCTGCTCCATTGTGCAAAGTCTCTGTAATTGCCCAACAAAACAGCCTGCCTTCTACTGGCCAAAGGGATGGTCATGTGATTCAACTAAGCCAGATGTGCTCTCTCTCTCCCTCTCTCTGATGGTTAATTTAGTGTGTTTACCAGGCTATGGGATGCCCAGCTATTGGTCAAACATTATTCTGGGTGTCTCTGCAAAGATGTTTTTGGATGAGATTGGTATTTTAATTGTATGTGGGTGGGACTTGTCCAATCAGTAGAAGGTCTGAATTAAAAAAATAAAATAAAGACCAACCATCCCCGGAGTAGGAGAGGCTTATCTGGCAGACTGCCTTTGGGCTTCATCTGCAACATCAGCTCTTCCTGCCTAATGGCCCTTGAAGTGACATATCACCTCTCCCTGGGTCTCCAACTCCAACCCACCCTGCACTTGGGGCTTGTCAGCCTCCCTAATTATGTGAGCCAATTCCCTATCATAATTATCCCTCTCTCACTCTCTCCCTCATCCCTTTCTGTGTATATTCTATTGGTTCTGTTTTTCTCAGGAAAACTCTAATACACTCTCAGTCTCTTCCTCTGGATTTTGATGCATGGGTGTACACACTCAAAAACAGAAGAGTATCTGGGAAGCAATTATTTCAAGCAGCGATGCCATGATGAGACATTCAAGGTCCTCAGTCCTGCTACCTAAACCCCTCCAGAGATGCTTCATTCTTGTCCTTTCCTGAAACTGGTTCTCAGTCTTTCCTAGCAATTTCCTGTATCTTCTGTCAGCCGCAAATATTTACTGAGTACCTACTCTAGTCAAGGTCTGTTGTACTTGGGAAACTGATGAGCAAGGTAGGCTCTTGTGGAACTTGTTTTCTGAAATGTCCTTTACTTCCTAAGTAGGTTAACTCTTGGGACGCCTGGGTGGCTCAGTCGGTTAAGCATTGGACTCTGGCTCAGGTCATAATCTCACGGTTTGTGAGTTAGAACCCCCTATCAGTTTCTGTGCTCTGTGCTCAGAACACTGGAGCCCGCTTTGGCTTCTGGGTCTCCCTCTCTCTCTGCCCCTCCCCTGCTTGTGTGTGAGTGTGTGCTCTCTCTCTCTCTCACATAGCACTCTGTGCTTAGAGCCTGGAGCCTGCTTTGGCTTCTGTGTCTCCCTCTCTCTCTCTCTGCCTCTCCCATGCTTGTGCGCTCTCTCTCTCTCAAAAAAAAGTTAAAAAAAATTTTTAATAGGTTAACTCTTATCAAAGAGTTGGTCTCTATTGCTTGCCATGATAGAATCCTGACTGATACTAATATTCTCAGATCGGATACTGTTGGTCTGCCCCTTCTCTAGGTCATCTTGGAGAAATGAGATTCCAGTCCTCTGAACAGAATGAGAGGAAAATCTCCCGGCTCTGCACAATCCTTGCAAGCCACTTCCCTAGGACTACCCTGAAGCAGTTTACCTGAGAACCCACCAGTGGCCTTCTCTAATGTACTCACTTTAGGACAACGCTGACTCAACAGGAACACCTGCATGAGTGTGGCTTCTCAACTGGAAGCCATCTAAACCATCGTTTCTCCTCTCCTGCTAACAACCTGAGAAGATACGTTACAAATGAGCATTACCTTGTTTGCACCTCATTATGATTTGTTTCACATTTAATCTTCTTCACCAGAGGCATTTTTAATGTCCTCCCCCAAGACCCACAGGATTTATTCTCGGATTAGGCAAGAGACAAGATGAGAGAAGCTGTTCGAATGGGCCAGACACAGCTTTCTTTCTCATCAGGTAGCACCGGATGGCTATTTAACACAACTGAAACTCTATCCTGCAGAGAGAAAGCATGCTGTTTGCCTCACCGTGGGGGTGTCAGTGACTGCGGCTGGGAATTGTCACCGTTTAGTTTAGCACTCCTGGCTAAACACTGCTTGCATAATGCAGTGTCTAAAGAACATGATTCTTGTTTGCACTTAAAAATAGAACTCGGTCACATAACAACTCATACAGAACCCATGAGGCTGCTGGAGGAACAAACTTGAATGACAGTCACAGGGGCTACTGAACACCTGCCCCTGTCATTCAGAGCCTGTGCTCTCTGGGAATGGCCAGCACACAGAAGCCAGCCCTGCCCTGAAATCAAGTGATGAAAACAACCGAACTGACCCAGTTCAATTAAGAAGCATGAGTGCACCTTAAGCACGCAGCAATTCAGGTAGCCTCTCCAGGCCAGGCCTCCTAGGGGCTTAGCTCTGCGTTCTAAAAGAATTAACCGTTGTAGTTCAGTGGCAGACATGCTGGGTTTACCACCGGATCACAAGCCGTGACCCAGTTAGGTTCTGAATTCCACCCTCACTGACTGGGTTTCACCGCATGTGCACGAGTAGGGCTCCGAATGGAATGCGCTAAACGTGGTCCCCGGCTTCTTCTAAACAGACGCAGGCGTCCTATGACCCACTGCTGGGGCTTGCCAAGAGCTGAGATTTAGAAAAGAAAGATTTAGGTTTCCCTATCAGGAAACACATTAACACCGTAGTAGAGTTCTCGTTGGAAGAAAGGGCACGCCAGTGAGGGAGTAGAGACCTCTTGCCTGCCAATCCTTAAAGCGAAACCATCAGAACTGCGGATATTGTAATATACTACCAGGAAGGAAAGGACGTGAGCGAAAAGGAGGCTCTTCCTTCCCTACCCCAGCCCTCACCAGCCCTTTGGCCTGACAAATCTCTTCTCTGTCTGCCTCTCTTCCCCCTCTTTAAAATTCGCCCGCGAAGACTATTTCCCATCCAGTCGCAGCAAAAATTTAGAAAGTTTCATTGGACACATGTGTAGGTTCTTTGTTTCTGCCTGTGGAATTCCAGAGCGGTGATATCCTGTGTGCTTCACAGTCACCTGGGGAGCTTATAAAAATTACAGTACCTGGGCCACAACCCCGGAGATTTGGGGACGGTGCGTCCCAGGCATGGGTAGGTTTTTAAAGTCTCCCAGGTGATTCTAATGTGCAGCCAGGGCTCAGAACCATGAGCTGCACAGAGAGAAAAAACAAAACTCTACTGCTCCCCCCAGGGAAAGGTGGGAGATGAAAGACACGTGGATTCTCCCACTTCCCCCAAATCTTCAAAGGGTTTCTTTTCATGGGGTTAGACGCGTTGTCTTGTTCCCAGACCTTCTATCTCCAACTTCCTCCACCCCTCTGCCAGGATCAGTCAACAAGGAAATGAACTAAATATCTTAAAGAGGTGGCTGGGGACTTTTAGTGTTGCTTTAAAATATTTTTAAGCTTATTTATTTTGAGAGCGAAAGAGTGCAAGCAGGGTAGGGGCAGAGAGAACCCCAAACAGGCTCCATGGGGGTCAGTGCAGAACCTACTGCAGGGCTTGAACCCATGAACTGTGAGATCATGATCTGAGCTGAAACCAAGTTTCTGATGCTGAGCTACCTAGGTGCCCTACTTTTTATTATTTTTCTTTTTTTTTTTTAATGTTTTTATTTATTTCTAGGAGAGAGAGAGAGAGAGACAGTGTGAGCAGGGAGGGTCAGAGAGAGAGGGAGTCACAGACTGAAACAGGCTCCAGGCTCTGAGCTGACTGTCAGCACAGAGCTCGACGCGGGGCACGAACCCACGAACCGCGAGATCATGACCCAAGCGAAAGTCGGACGCTTAACCGACTAAGCCACCCAGGCGCCCCTACTTTTTATTATTTTTAATTAAAGCAAAACTTTAAGTAGCACTTAAGTGTATTATGGGGATACCTGGGTGGCTCAGTCAGTTAAGTGACTGACTTCAGCTCAGGTCATGATCTCTTGATCTCACAGTTTGTGAGTTTGAGACCCATGTTGGGCTTACAGCTCAGAGCCTGGAGCCTGCTTTGGATTTGGTGTCTCCCTCTCTTTCTCCAACCCTCCCCAGCTGTGCTTGCTCTCTCTTTTAAAAAAACAAACAAACAAACAAACAAACAAACAAACGTTTAAATGTATTATAGCCTTTACCTCAAAGTTTATATTTTAGAATTTACTCAGTCCTGGGGCACCTAGGTGGCTCAGTCAGTTAAGCATCTGACTCTGGATTTCAGCTTATGTCATGATCTCATGGTTTGTGAGTTTGAGCCCTGCATAGGACTCTGTGCTGACAGGATGGAGCCTGCCTGGGATTCTCTCTGTCCCTCTCTCTCCCCCTCTTCTGCTTGTGCTCTTTCTCTCAAAATAAATAAATAAATAAAACATTTAAAAAAATAGAATTTACTCAGTACTGGGGCATTTATACCCAACCAGAGGGTCTTACAGTCCTTCCTCTGTGCCACCATGTTCAGAACAGGCTGCTGCCTTCACAGCCAGCTGGTGACACTGTCCCCTCTGCCTTGTCATAGGCCCTTATTAGTAAAGGGTGCCTGGGTGTTAAGCACCCCATCCCCTATAAAAATGGAATGATTCAGGATAGAGGATCTTACTATGGTAAGACCCTTGGTGAAGGACTTAATGCCTCAGTGCAGGTTGGTCAGGCCAGCTTTCTCTGTACCCTCACTAGGCTCCATGTCCCCCTGACTAACACATCTGTTACTGAAGCTTGTTCCACAGGTCATTGTGTCTCCCACTGGAATAAGTCCTGGAAGACCCAATGTTCATTTCAAGCCCTCCTACAGCCTGGAGTTTGTTCTTTGCCCTTGAAAGCACCCTGTGTGCTTCTGCTCTGTTGAATCAGACATTTAGAAGGAGGCAGAAACCTTGAAAGAGAAACCAGAGGACACAGCAGGGTCACAGTGACGTGGCTAAGAGCTGGGGAATCAAACAGACCTTGATTCGAATCCTGTCTCCATCACTTTCTAGCCACGCACCTGGGATATCATATCTAATCTCTCCGAACCTCAGTTTACTCAAGCGTAAAATAAGTTTAGTTATAAAATCTACATCATAGGATTGACATAAGGACTAGGTGAGATGTACCTGGTGGCATCATGTGACCAGCCCAGATGGTAGTCACTATTGCCACTGTTATTAGTAATAAAGTTAAGAGGGGTGTGATGGACCCATCGGCATCTCCTCAGAATCAGTGTTAACTGTGGAGCAACAGGACCTAAGGGAGAAAATCTGAGTTTAGAGCCATCCCTTCCTCTATGATTTTAGACCCGTCGTAGCATCTCTTCAGGCTTCAGTTTCCCCAGGTGCAAAATTGTGGTGACTTCGCAGGGTGGTTAGAAGGACTAAGTGCAACAATGGCTGTAAATGTGCTTTGCAAGCTGCAAAAAACCATATAATATTAGTAATCACTACTCACATCCAGTTCTCAACATTTTCTAGTTCTGAAAACTGATAAAAGGAATAAACGGCTTCTCTAAGATTAGAAATGGAACAAAATGAGACTCGACTCTCATGCCTTTAATCCAACAACTCAATAAAGTCCAGTCCAAAGGGTGAGTCTCACAGAGAGTGAGGGATCTGATTAAAAGGGGGGCACCCGTCTGTGTGTGTCTCTCTCTCTCTGACCCTCCCCTGTTCACGCTGTCTCTCTCTCCTAGAAATAAATAAAAAAAAATAAATAAATAAAAAAATAAAAGGGGGCACCCGTGATGGGCTAATTACATTCTGGAATGATCCCCTCCTTTAATTCAGCAACTGCCTAGTGTTTGCTTACCATATTATCTCCCATTGTCTCAGGAAATACCCTAACAATTAGTTAAAGTTATTGATTTTCATAAGTGATGACCTTCATGAAAGATGGCCTAATATCACAAGGCAAAAAGAGAGAGGGGGCAGAAAATACCATAATGTATGTTTTTTTCTTCAAGGAGCCTGTTTTTCTTAGCTGTCATGGTTTTTTGTGTTTAACTTTTTAAAAAGTATATTGGGTTTTGGGTGACACTCTCCTGGTATTTTTTTAAGGGTTTTCCAACTTCTTCTGACTTTTCTAACCTACACAATTTTCCATTGCTATCATAAACATTTCTAATTTGAAGGTTAAAGGTAGGGTGCACCTATGCCAGCCCGAGAGAGGGAATTTAATGTCAGAATGGAACTCGCCACCTGTAAGCAGGCCCTGGATGGCACCTATCAAAGTGGAGGGTCTCTCTGGGTCCTGAGCTACCTAATTACATACTCTCTTCCTCCTCCACCTGCCAGCTGTCCTCAAAGCCTCCACTGACCCAAGATGCTCTCCATTCACATTAAAGATAGAGATAACTGGGGAGCCTGGGTGGCTCAGTCAGTTGAGCATCCGACTTCAGCTCGGGTCATAATCTTGCCATTCATGAGTTCAGGCCCAGCATCAAGCTCTCTGCTATCAGTGCAGAGCCCCCTTTAGATCTTCTGTCCGCACTCCCCTCTCTCTCTGCCCCTTCCCCAGTTGCACTTTCTCTCTCAAAGATAAATAAATCTTAAAACAAAATAAAGATAGAGGGACACCTGGGGGGCTCAGTTGGTTAAGCATCCAACTTTGGCTCAGGTCATGATCTCAGTTTGTGGGTTTGAGCCCCGTGTCGGACTCTGTGCTGACAGCTCATAGCCTGGAGCCTGCTTCAGATTCTGTGTCTTCCTCTCTCTCCACCCCTTTCCTACTTGTGCTCTGTCTCTCTCCCAGAAATAAACATAAAACATAAAACATTAAACATAAAAAAAAAAAAAAGAGATGACTTAGGACACCTTAAAATGCTGGTCCTCCGGGACAGTGTTCCTTTAGGAACATTCAAAATTTAGCCAAAAGAAAGATATTTCAGTAGTGGAATTCCAGGCTTTGCTCCTGGGGGGCCCAAGAAGTATTTAGTAGTACTATGGGAGCAAGCAGGACATTATTGCTCCAGCAATCCTTGCAGTCAGTGGTATGAAGTCATTAGAGGGCTTCCTACCTCTTTGCCCACTATGCACTAGAAAGAAATTAGGGCCAACTGGCTCTGTGGACATGGGAAGTGAGCCAGGTCTAGGACCAAAGAAAATTTGCAAAGAATGCACAGGAGGGCCACTCCTCCAGAATTTTTTACATGTTTGCGGAGGCCACAGGGTTAACTCAAACGGAAGAAGGGCAATCTAGCGATTAGGAATGTTCTCTGTCCTCGAAAAGGCTCTGAGGAGGAATGTCTTGGAGTTGAGGCATGTGTACAATACGCATTAATGATAAGGAGTGCCCCTTTTGAGAGCTTTGTTCCAATTTGCCTATAACTTCATTTTACCCCCACATTAGACAACAAATGAAGAGCAAGAAAGGAAAACTTTAAGTCACTCATTCAAAACTACAAAATCAAAAGCTCTACTTACCCAATCCTGCATTTTACCAGCCAATATAGCAGTGAGCATTTATTTTAGTCCTTGGCAAGTATTCAAGTGTAAGAGCCTATGGAGGTGTTATGAAAGGCACTGGCACATAATTGTATAAGGCAGGCAAACCGGGAAATGGATCTTCTTAAATGACCAAAAAGAAAGGGGATCCCGATTAAGACGACATCAGCTACCAACAGGTCTTGTCACCCTTTGAGGGGCTCTAGACTTACAAAAGAATGATCAGGTCGACAGGTAGTGAGTCATAAAGGAGTGAACACATGCATGAAACAAATGGAAATCTGAATTTGTGACCTTGGGTCCCTATGCCCATTCCTGACACACCGGTAAAAATTTGCCCTTGTTGTGCTAGGGCCAGCTCTCTCCCCAACCAAAGTAAATATTAGACAAATATTTAAATAATATCATTTCAAGGGGGTGGAAAATTATTTGCCTGCTTGAAGCAGTCATCTGTTTCCAGGGTGCCTCTTTTTTTTTTTTAAATTTTTAAAATTTTTATTTATTTCTAGGAGAGAGAGAGAGACAGCGTGAGCAGGGGAGGGTCAGAGAGAGAGGGAGACACAGACTCTGAAATAGGCTCCAGGCTCTGAGCTGGCAGTCAGCACAGAGCCCAACGCGGGGCTCGAACCCACGAACTGCGAGATCATGACCAAAGCGAAAGTCGGACGCTTAACCGACTAAGCCACCCAGGAGCCCCTCAGGGTGCCTCTTTAAACCCAGTAGTTTTGGAAGCCAAGAGCAGAGAGGAGAGGTACATCTCAGGACTATCAACATTGTCTTCTCTCGTTCCTCCTCTAACACAGGTGCCCAGTGCCCTTGGGCTGCCCAAAGTCAGGAAAAAGGTGAGGTAGGATGAAGAGAAGAGACGGACAATGAAGCGAGGCCTGCCCCCTCATCCAGTACTGTCTCACTTACGCTTCATGGCATGGAGTAGCACCAGAGGGAATTCCATTTTTTGAGGACTTCTTACCTGCCAAAGACTGCTGATTGCCTTACATACATTATACATACATGTGTGGAGGTGGTTTTCAACATTCCTACATTCCATACAAGGCTCAAGGGAAATAAAGAAATTTATCCAGATTTACACAGGGGTTCAAAGCCTTTGGGAGGGTCTCACTTCCCAAGCCCCTGCTCATACAGGAGACAATGTGAGGGTCCTCTTAGATTCCCTTGGTGCCACTCCGGCCTGGACCCTCAGCCACAGGCTCTGGCTTGGTGGCCTCTCCAACCCAGGAACTTACTCTGCCTGGGGCCAACTAGAGACTTGCCTGGGAGAATGAGGACCTTCCCCTTACTGCTGTTGGGAAGCTGGGCCAACAAGCCACATAGCCTGACATTTTGGCGTCTCCCACCACTTCCGGACTCCGCCGAAACACAGGCTGTGAGATCTGGTTTCCCTAACTGACACTTAAAGGGGCCAGAGAGGCAACCCAGAAGTGGTGCCCAGTAGTTATTCCCACATCGGAGAGACCTAGTTGGACAGTTCTCTTCACCCTCCTCCCTTCCAAGGACTCCTGCAAGGCACGGTCTCTCTGAACATCCTCCCTGAAGGATGTTCCTATGTGGCTGAACTGACACACCTGCTGACTTACCAGTCCTGTGTCTTCAGAGCACTTGGTGGAGCAATGCTAAGGCAATCCCCCTGCAATACTCCCCACCCTTCCCTACCTCCCTTCACTTTACCCTCATCATCACTGCTCAGAGATTGAACTTTCTAAATAAAGCAACAGCCTGAAACCCAGGCTTTTCAGTTTTGTCTTGACTTAGTTATTTATTTTGCCATTCTTACTAATGTGATAGGTGCCTGCAAGCCTACCATCCAAAACAAAAGCTAAACTCTTGACATAACCTTCATCTGACCATGTGGTCCCCCCTTCCCCTTCTCCACTGTCCCCACACAATACAACCATCAATACAGACTTCCTTTGCTTTTTCAAATGTGTAGTTTTATTGCATCTACGTGTATTTCTATAAAGTATATTCTTATATTCATTGTTTTCAACAATTAATGAATTATATGATATTGCATACTTTTAAGACATCTGCTTTCTTTGCTTAATGTTTTCTTGTTTCATTGCTAGGATTTATCCACATTGTTGTGAGTTAGCATAGTTCAGTTGTTTTTAATGCCATGTAATATCAAGTTGTGTGAATATGTTACAATTCATCCATCCACTCTCCTGGGCATTTGAGCTATCTCCAGGTTGTTACACTGGGATTAGTGAAGCTATGAACATTTTTGCACACGTCTCCTGTTGTATATCTGCATAAGTTTCCCTTGGGCCCATCCCTCAGAATGAACTATTGGATCCTATGTATACAAATGTTCAACATTAGGAGATATGCCAAGTTGTTTTCCAAATTAGTTAACCAAATCTGTGCCCTTTCTATCATACTCAGAGTGTTCTCTAAAATCCAGTGCTAGTCGCTCCCCTTGTTCTGACAGTTCTCCAAAATTGAGAATTGCTGGTTGGCAGGAAGTACCTTATGTCTCCTCTGAGTATTTGCATTTTTGAGAGGATGCTTGGAAAGGCAGTGCCTTTCATCCAAAGCAATGACTTTCTCAGGCTGAGTATTTCAGGGCCTCTATCTCTATAGGCCCTTCCAGATTCACTCAGTCAATACTTCGCTAACATGCTTTCTAAGTTCTGGGGCTGCAGAAGACCTTAACGATACAGTATTGGGAGACAGCCCTGCCTTCAAACATTCTAAAGTCTGGTCACCTGGGTTGCTCAGTCAGTTAACTGTCGGACTTTGGCTCAGGTCCTGATCTCACAGTTCCTGAGTTTGAGCCCTGCCTCTCCTCTGTATTTCTTGCTCTCTGCCCCTCCCTCCCTCTCTCTCAAAAATTAATAAGATAGACAAACATTCTAAAGTCTGATGTGGGAGAAAGTCAAGAAGACTAGTAATGCTGGGATGCTTTCTCCGTCTTCCTATTTCTTCCTCGCCCCTTTCCCCCTAGGCAAATGGTAACTCAGATTGAAAGAAGGCAATGGGGGTGAGGAACACAGGAAGTCTTCAGAGAGAGTGGGCAAGTATACACTAAACTTGAAGTTACTCAAAGACAAATAACTTCAAATAGTCCCACCTGGTTATGTGCTATCATCAATCCCCTTCCACTATAAATTTCTTGGGAGAAACTGTCCCCTTCTAACAAGGACACCCGGTTCCATGATGAGTCAGAGACCTGACTACCCCATTCTTGGAGACTGATGGAAACCTGTTCTTTTACTCCACCCACATAAGGATCTCTTAGAATAAATATAGTGTACGTGAGGACCTCTCTGCCCTCACTCCCTATCCACTGTTCATGTTCAGGTTGACTCCATGTGGCAGCCAGATGGACTCTGGCTGCCTCAGACCTCCAGAGTTCCTAGAGTTTCCTATGATTCTGGAAAAAGGATATTTTTCTGGATAGCTGGCAAATAATCAGAGAGACTTCTGGCTGGTCCAACTCATATAATATACTCTTCTGGGAACCAATCACTTTGACTAGAAAGATAAAATACTCTGATTGACTGAGCCTGGATCACATACCCATCCTTGGGCCAAACCATCTGACCAGAGGGTGGGGGATGTGTTTCCCCAAAAGGATGCTGGGCAGATGGAATAAAATGTGTGCCCATGAAAAGGCTCACAAAGATAGCACTTTACTTGATTATTCTAGTTCATATTCCTCTTATTACCTCTTTCCTAGTGAGGGACAAGGCAAAAATATATTTTACATTGTCCCTTGGTATTCAATCAACTAGCACAATGATCCTTGTAATATAGAAATAACGAGTCATCTACCAGATTTCTATTGTAGTGGCTTTAGTGATCACACGCATAAAAGAATGTTTATTATGGAGCATGTAGCCTAGCATAGTATAGTTTTTTTGTTTTTGTTTTTGTTTTTTTTTTTTTACAAATAGTTTATTGTCAAATTAGTTTCCACATAACACTCAGTGCTCATCCCCACAAGTGTCCTCCTCCATGCCCATCCCCCCTCCCCCCCACATCCATCAGTCCTCAGTTTTTGTCAGCATTCAAGAGTCTCTCATGGTTTGCCTCTCTCCCTTTCCCCCACCATTTCCGCCCTTCTTCTCCCCCTTGTTCCTCCATCAAGTTCCTCCTAATCCTCCTATACGTGCAAACATATGATATTTGTCCTTCTCTGCCTGACTTATTTCGCTCAGCATAACACCCTCAAGGTCCATCCATGTTGCTACACATGGCCAGATTTCATTGTTTCTCATTGCCATGTGGTATTCCATGGTATAGATAAACCACATCTTCTTGATCCATTCATCTGTTGATGGACACTTAGGCTCTTTCCATGTTTTAGCTATTGTGGAGAGTGCTGCTATGAACATTGGGGTACATGTGCTCCTATAGCATAGTATAGTTTTATAGTCCTCTCTCACAGCTGAGCAAGCAAGAACCTTAAGTGGCTCCCCCACTCTGCCCCATTGTCCATTTTTCTCTTTACCTGGATTACTGATCTGTAAGTGTTGTGAGTTCACTCTCCTACATGGAACATTTTCAGTCAGTTTTCTTGATTGCTTTTTTCTGGGGCTCTGAGTATATTCCTTATTCCTCTCTTTAAAACCAGCAGCTCCAAGGGGTGCCTAGGTGGCTCAGTTGATTAGGTATCTGACTTTGGCTCAGGTCATGATCTCACAGTTCATGTGTTCAAGCCTCGCATCGGGCTCTGTGCTGACAGATACCTCAGAGCCTGAAGCCTGCTTCAGATTCTGTATCTCCCTCTCTCTGACCCTCCCCTGTTCATGCTGTGTGTGTGTCTCTCTCTCAGAAATAAAACATTAAAAAAAAAAAAAAAAACCCAGAAGCTCCAAAACTAATCATCTCTCCCTTTTTTCTCACTAAGCGTCTATTAGAATTCTCAACCCTGGAGTTTTTGGAAATGTACCTGAAGGATGGGCATTGTGTCCAGGTGGGGATAGCAAACAAACGATAAATCTTAAAATCAAACCTCACAGACAGCAGTCCACCTCACCTACTTATTAGAATTGGCTTTGAGGAACCCCTTGGTGCTTAGAATGTTGAGTCTACAGAATTTTAAAGGGTTCTGAGAGTGCCGTACGATTTACCCTAGAAATCCTATGCAGGGTTTTTTACATAGGACCTAAGTCAATGGTAGTTGATTACATAAATTATGAAGATTGTAGTCATTGCCAATTTATCTCCATTTTACCACAGATTTTGCAAGATAGTCAAATGTAGAGTGGAAGACAACAAATCTAAAAAGTGTGTTTTGTGGGCTTCATTGCATATATCACACTTTGAAAATATATTTTCCTTCGGTTTGTTGTTGTTGTTGTTTGGGTTTTTGTTGTTTTCCTTGATGTTTTGTTTTGGGTCTATCTTTCCTTTTAGAATTTACATTATCAGAGGACAAAAATATCTAGTTCCACTTTGTATGATTAGCACTTAGCAAAATGCCTGGTTCATATGGGTGATCAATAAATATTGGAAGGAACAGGTCTCTTTTCATGACTCTCTTTCTTCTCAAATGGTTGGCAAGTACTGAAATTAAATGTGCTAAGAAAATCCCAGTCTTCCTTAAATTAAATTGTGCAGGAATCCAAGTTTACTTTAATTCTGCCTTCTATTTGCCTTTTCTTCATCCCGGAACAGCTTCTCCAGCACACTTCCAGGCACCTAGTATCCCTTCTGCAACTTCTTGGCAGCCTAGAACTTTTCCTTTAGTTAACCCTGTCCTTCTAGGATGGTGCCCCAGATTCTAAGATTACCCTTTTTTTTCCTACACTCTCATTAAAATTCCCATTTTTCTCACTGCCAGGAGAAAAATAATCAGATAATTTTCCATTAAAATGTTATGCGGTAATAGACCATTTAATGCAATAATTCTCCAGGGTGTTTGTATTTTAAAATGTGAAGCTGTAGGGGCATCTGGCTGGCTCAGTCAGTGAAGAATGTGAACCTTGATCTCGGGACTGTGGGTTCGAGCCCCACGCTGGGTATAGAGATTACTTAAAAATAAAATCTTTAGGGGCGCCTGGGTGGCTCAGTCAGTTAAGTGTCTGACTCTTGGTTTTTGGCTCAGGTCCTGATCTCATGGTTCCTGAGTTCAAGCCCTGCATGGGGCTCTGTGCTGACAGAGGAGAGCCAAATTGGGATTCTGTCTCTCCCTCTCTGTGCCCCTTCCCTGCTCACATACTCTCTCTCAAAATAGAATTAAATAAATAAGTAAACTGGGGCGCCCGGGTGGCTTAGTCGGTTAAGCGTCCGACTTTCGCTCAGGTCATGATCTCGCGGTTAGTGGGTTCGAGCCCCGCGTCGGGCTCTGTGCTGACTGCCAGCTCAGAGCCTGGAGCCTGTTTCAGTCTGTGACTCCCTCTCTCTCTGACCCTCCCCTGCTCATGCTGTCTCTCTCTCCTAGAAATAAACAAAACATTAAAAAAAAAAATAAGTAAACTTAAAAATAAATAAATAAGTAAAGTCTTTAAAAAATAAAATGTGAAGCTGTTAACATAAGTAAAGTATTATGAATGGCATTTCAGGATCCCTGTGACAGTGCAGAAGGATGAATATATCTTTCCATAGGCAGGTGGTAGGATGTTTGGGGCTTTCCTCCTTTTTTCAGGGTTCTGTCTTGATAAAAAAGAAATCAGAATTGGGGCAGCTGGGTGGCTCAGTTGATTAAGCGTCTGACTTTGGCTCAGGTCATGATCTCATGGTCTGTGAGTTTGAGCACTGCATCAGGCTCTGTGCTGACAGCTCAGAGCCTGGAGCCTGCTTGGGATTCTGTGTCTCCCACTCTCCACTCCTCTTCTCCTCACACTGTCTTTCTCTCCCTCTCAAAAGTAAATCAACGTTAAAAATTTTTTTTAAGGAAAATATTTTAAAAAATCAAAATCAATAAATTCTTAGACTTCTTATCAGAAGGTCATTCTAGGAAATGAAAAAAAAAATTAAGAGAAATAAGAAAGCAGAGGAGTCTAAACATAAACAAACAAAAAAAAACCCCTTGCCTTTATGTAAAAAACAAAACAAAACAAACAAAAACAATAACGAAAGAAATTGTTTCAGAAACAAAAACCAATTTATTTAGCTGTAAGGAAATTACAGGGGCACCTGGGTGGCTCAGTTGGGTAAGCATCTGATTCTTGGTTTCCGCTCAGGTCATGATCTGGCAGTTTGGGAGTTCCAGCCCCACATCAGGCTCTGCACTGGCAGTGTGGAGCCTGCTTGGGATTCTTTCTCCCTCTCTCTTTCTACCCCTCCCCTGCTTGTTCGCTCTCTCCCAAAAGAAATGAATAAACTTAAAATAATTTTTTAAATGGTCCCTCCTCACTGGAACCTGGCCTCTCTTTAAAAAAGAAAAAGAGAGAAAGAAAAGAAAATTACAAATGATTGTTGCCTTTAAAAAAATAGGATGGGCAAAGAGTATGCTATGAAGTATAAAGAATGATCACAAGGAGGTTCTCCAAAAGAATCCTTTTGGAGATTTAAGATCCATTTAAGGCTAACTTCTGAAGTGTATTTAAAATAAAATTCCATTTGCAAAAATTCCATTTACAGTTAACTTTCTAGAAACCAAGTTACTTTATAAACTACTTTCTTCTGCCTCCAAGAGAACTGTAAACAAACTTCCGTTGCCAAAATGTCGTTAGCATCAGAATATCCCTGGCCAGTTCCCACTCAGGCATTTCTTTATTTACTGTCTTCACATGATGTTAGAAAATTGATTTTTGTTGTTGATAAGATTACAGGCTTCCTGGACATCTGACTGTTCAGCTTTGAAAGTGGTCATCTGGGGTAACCTCTTCTCTCTTAATAAATGCTACGATATCACTCCAAAGAGCATGGAGGCCCTGACACAAAATCCCAAGGGCCAGCATCAGAAGGGAAGGACATTTCTCTGGGTTTCCTATGTTAGATACAGAAAATTCAGGTCCCAGAGCGATCCCGACCAGCATGCTAAGAACAAAGAACTTCACCCACCCAGTTTACTGTCCCAGATCTATCACACCCAGTTCTCTCCCTGGCAGGAAGTCAGTTCTCTGCACTTGCAAAAAGAATAAATAAACCATCCATACAGAACTAGTGAACATTCTGTTTTGTTTCTTACCAGATTTCACGAGCAATCCCTGGGTAAATACAATATTGAAAACTTGAAATCCCTGTACAAACCTTTGGGGGCACTCTACTTCCCAGGGAGACAATAAAACGTGGGAATAACTACGTTTGAATAACTACTTATGATAGAAGCGGCTCAAAATTGGATTCTAAAGCCCCTATATCCACCCTGCTGCCTATCTTAGGCAGCCTGCTGAACTCTCTATCCTGGACAGGATTCTGGGACCAGCCTATGAGACCTTCACATTTGTCTTCATTCCCAAGTCCTAATTTGTTGTTGCAAGTACTCCATCGATGTTAATTAACGTATTTCAGTTGATGCTACACAAATACTGTACTCCCATTGCACAGAGGTAAGCAAAAGGAAATTAAATGGTAATGCTTCAGGAAAACTTCTGGATATGATAAAGCCAGAGAAGAAACAAGAGGTTTCTGCACCTAAATCTTGTGCTTTTGTTGCAGGCAGTATTGTGCTGCTGGTGCTAAGCTGGCTGTCTCCTTTTCATTGGCACCCATCTGGGACCTGGGATCTCATGCCTAACAGGTTTAGAAAACATCAGCTTTCCTGAGGGGTGCATGGGTGGCTCAGTCGGTTAAGTGTCTGACTCTGGGTTTCAGCTCAGGTCACGATCTCAGAGTTTTATGAATTCGAGCCCTACATGGGGCTTTTTGCTGGCATTGAGGAGCCTGCTTGGGATTCTCTCTCTCTCTCTCTCTGCCCCTCTCCCACTCATGCTGTCTCGGTCTCTATCAAAATAAATAAACTTAAAAAAAAAAAAAAAAAGGCATCCAACTTTGGCTCAGGTCATGGTGTCACGGCTCATGAGTTCCAGCTCCACGTCAGGCTCTGCTGACATCTTGGAGCTGGAGCCTGCTTCAGATAATGTGTCTCCCCATCTCTATGACCCTCCCCTGCTCACGCTCTGTCTCTCAATAAGAAATAAATGTAAGAATAAAAAAAAAAAGAAAAAGAAAAGAAAAAGAAAGAAAATATCTGCTATCTTGAACCTATCCACTAAATATCTTTTGAGTTTACTTTTATAATATTGCCATAGTGATATTCCTAAACTGAAACCAGATCATGTTATTCTTCTTTGCCTCAAAGCTACTCACTGTCAGAGAATAAAGTCCAAATGTCCTGCCTCTACATTGCTCTCCTCAATCAGACCATCAGATCTCTTGAGGTATATGGTCCCACAGAGGAAGCCCCCTCTCCTCTAACACTATTCCCTATCTTTTGCCGCACTTCTACCTGGAACCCCTCCCATCCACCTGGAGAGCCCCCTCCACAGCTCTCAAGCTTCACTGCTGTGTCATTTGCACAATGAAGCCTTTTCTAATGTGCTCTCATCGCTCTGAGCTTCTGCCTCAACAAAATGTGGATCATAATTCCTACACCCTCCTTTGGTTCAAGAGTCACACGAAGAAAGGGAGTATGAAAGGCCTTTGGAAAAGGCCAAACGCTATGCAAGTTCCAAGTTATGTTATAAAAGCTATTATGCAATAAGCCTTTTCTCTTTAGAGACCTAATGGAAGTCCTTGTGATGATTATTGTAAAATTCACTCCTACAAATGAGAACATTTCTCCTGCTTATTCATTGCTTAAATGTGAGCTAGTCTTAAAATGGTGAAAAGGACTGTGCCCACTCCAGCCACAAGAGATCAAAGTCAGGCCCCCACAAAGAGGATCAGCGTGATCTCTGCCCCACGGGATCCACAGTGGTGAAAAATTCCATTTCCTTTGCTTTCTAGAATTCGAGTCACAAGTTTCATATCTCTTGCCTTTTATCCATGGAATAATCTTCCATACAATCCTTGTCTTCTTCTAGTCAATAAATAGAAGTTTGATCTCCTTAAATGACTTTGGCTCTAGCGTTGAGTCTTGGTTATTTCTCAGCCCCCCAACAGGGATACTGAGCCACCTGTGGTTTTTAGAACACTGTGATCAAAGCAGGTAACAGTTACTAAGTAATGACTCTGTACCAGGCACTCTTCCACATGATCTCTGCAAATTAGAAAATTTAAACCTCACTACAACTCTCATTTCCTCTCTGCAAAATGGAAATGAGGACGTGGAAACTTAGGAAGGTTCACCCCCTTGCTGAAAGTCACAAATTAGAGGTAGGGTTTAAGCCTAGGAGTCTGACAACACAGCCCTGCTGCTAACCACTGAATTGTAATTGCAGCTCTAATGGACTGCAGAACAGCAAGAGGTCTCCCTTGCTCTCCAGAAACTTGCATTTAGTGCAGTGGGTGGTGGGGCCCAGGGCCATGAGAGCAGACACCATATGCACCTGGATCGACCATATGCTGCTGTGGGTCACTGCCACCAGTTGGGACGCTAAGACCTAAGGGAGCCAACCAAGGGGAAGCAGGTGCTGACACTCAGGTAGCCATTGACCAGCAGTATACTAAGGTCAAAGCAATTTGCATATACCGAAGCCTCATGCATTTTGTTCAGTTTTCAACAGAATGTCTTATTCAATTCCCTCTACTCCTGAACACCTCATCCAAAAAGACCTCATTAGATTAAATGTCGTGTCCTAGATTGGATTCTGAAGCAGTAAAAAGACATTAGTGGACAACTTGTGAGATTTGAAAAATTCTGCAGTTTAGTTAACAGAAATATACCAATGTTAATTTCCTTGTTTTGACACATGTCTTTTGGTTATAGAATTGTTAACACCAGGGAAACTGGGCAAAGTGTATATAGGAACACTGTACTTTGCAACTTTTCTGTAAATCTAAAATTATTCATTTTTATTTTTATTTATTATTATTTTTTTAATATTTTTATTTATTTCTAGGAGAGAGAGAGACAGCGTGAGCAGGGGAGGGTCAGAGAGAGAGGGAGTCACAGACTGAAACAGGCTCCAGGCCCTGATCTGGTAGTCAGCACAGAGCCCGAGGCGGGGCTCGAACCCACGAACTGCGAGATCATGACCTAAATGAAAGTCGGACGGTTAGCCGACTAAGCCATCCAGGCGCCCCTAAAATTATTCATTTTTAAATGTTTCATTTATTTTTGGGAAAGAGAATGTGTGTGCAAGTGGGGGAGGGGCAGAGGGAGAGAGAGACAGAAGATCTGAAGGAAGCAAGCTCTGCACTGACAGCAGTGAGCCTGATGTGGGGCTTGGACCCACGAACCATGAGATCATAACTGAGCCGAAGTCAGACATTCATCTAACTGAGGCACCAGGCGCCCCTAAAATTATTTTAAATATTAGGAGTGACTAGATAGATCAGTCGGTTAAGTGTCAGACTTTGGCTCAGGTCATGATCCCACAGCTCGTGGGTTTGAGCCCTACGTCTGGCTCTGTGCTGACAGCTTGGAACCTGGAGGTTGCTTAGGATTCTGTCTCCCTCTCTTTCTGTCCATCCTCCACTCATGTTCTGTCTCCCCCTCTCTCTCTCAAAAATAAATAAGACATGAAAAAAAATATTAAAATTTAAGGGATGCCTGGGTGGCTTAGTCAGTTAAGCATCTGACTCTTGGTTTCGGCTCAGGTCATGATCTCACGGTTTGTGGATCGAGCTCCATATCTGGCTCCGTGCCGACATCATGGAGCCTACTTGGGATTCTCTTTTTGAGGTTAATTTACTAGGCCCACTGAGTCAATCTATTGCACAATTTAAATAAACTTAGAGTGGTTTTTACAGTTTCTGAACTGATTGTTAAATACATCAGTGAATAGAAAAGAACTGTGTGTTGACAAAACTCAGGTTTTGAATTATCGGTCATAAATACTATTTTTTCAGGATAAAGACAAATATTGGTTGAGAATGAGGTACAAAGTCTGATCTTCCCAATAAAATGACCAGAACTTTGTATTACCATTGACAAATACAAAGGAATGTTATGATTAGCCAACAATATGATTTCCCTAACACAGATTCTGTCTCTCCTCTTGACATCCTTAAATTCCGAGTACCATAACCTGGCACCCATTTTATAAACAGCAAATAGAAAGCAAAATAATGACAAATTATGTCGATAACTCAGCCATAATTATAGTACCATGGGGAGGACTCAACAAAACTACCTCAAATAGGGCAGTTTTGCATTATAAGGATTATTTTCCATAACAGCCCTGGTAGAGAGGGGAACATGTTTTGCCCAGAGCTTCTCGCTCTTAGCTCAGATTTGAAGAACAAATCAGAAAATGACCAATGTTGCCAGTTAATGTGATAATCATCTGAACATTCTTCCCAGATTTTAGACAGTTATGCCTTCAATGAGATGCTATTGTTTAAACACTTGTTTTTCTAGGATCAAAAAAACTTTACAGCTATCTGGTTGCCTAATCAGATCTCACTTGCTCTGCCGGCCACTACCAGCTCCTTCTCAGGCAAGTGGGAGCTTCTCTGAACTGAGAGGACTGGCAGTTGCAGTGCTAAGCTATTTGTAACTCAAAGTAACTGCAGTGGTTCACTCCTGCTTTGTTTTGCCTGGTCAGATCCTGAGAATCAGTTCAGACAAGTGACCAGAACTTGTGTTCAGGAAGTGTTCTTTCGGTCACCTTACATAGTCTCTATCTTTTCTTTTCTTTTCTTTTTTTTTTTTTTGAGAGAGAGAGAGAGAGAGAGAGAGAGAGAGAGAGAGAGAGAGAATGAGCAGGGCATGGGCAGAGAGAGAGAGGGCGACACAGAATCCAAAGCAGGGCCAGGCTCTGAGCTGTCAGCACAGAGGCCAACACGGAACTCGAACGCACAGACCATGAGATCATGACCTGAGCTGAAGTCGGACACTTAACTGACTGAGCCACCCAGGTGCCCCTAATGGCACAGAAACAAGGAAGAGAATTTTTCAAAGTTCAAGATACGGACTCTAGCAATAAAGGTTTGCTAGGGAGAAACAACTGTGCCTTCCACAGGGGTGAACAAGAAGCAGGACAGGAAACAATAAGGGGTAGAAAAGAGGAAACACAAAATCAAGCTTCTCAGAAGCTGAGCCAATTCTAATTCCTTAGACCTTCCAAAAAAAAAGAAAAAGAAAAAAAAGCCAAAACTCGGATCCTAAATTACAGTATATTGAAAAGTTTTAAAGTTAATAAAGACTGTTGCAAAGTGAACATCATTCTGATCCACCGGTATATAGCTCATTCGGAAATGCCAGAGTCTAATCTAACATCGAATCTTTGTGAATATGAAGTCCAAGCCCACACAGCACTACTATCCACAAACCACCCCCAGGGTGCCCACCCACTACTATCCACAACCCACTCTTAAGTGCCTCAACAAAAGAGGAATAAAAATTTAGAAATACGGACTAAAGAGAATATAGAAATACGGACTAAAGAGAATGTAAAGCATCAAGAAAACCAGTAAGGAGATAGCTACCTTCGAGCGCCAATAACTTAGTGCCAGGGGAAAAAGCGCAGAAACAGAGTAGGAAAGAAAGACAACACCTGGGTGTTGAAAGAAAGGCACCTGGGTGGCTCAGCCGGCGGGGACTTTTCTCAGGTCATGAACTCAAGCTTTGAGGGTTCGAGGCCCAGCAGCGCCACCAGCTCTGTCTGACAGCTCAGAGCCTGGAGCCTGCTTTGGATTGTGTCTCCCTCGCTCTCTGCTCCCCCCACCCCCAACACACCCTCACGCTTCGTCTCTCTCAAAAATAAACATTTAAAAATGTAAAAAAGAAAAGAGAAGAAAAATAACAAAAAAGAAACAGCAGGAAGACCTGGAGTACCACATATAGTGAGTGGTCTCCGGTGCACTTAGAAAGATGTTCAATAACCGTTGTCAAACCTTCCTAGAATAACTTCAATGGCAAGGAACTTAATTCATAGGTGAGTGCTTGGAAGCTGGTACTGGGATCCTATTGTGCTAAATCGCTTTCTTCCTCATTTACTGTGTTACACGGTGTTGACCATCTTACCACACATAGCACAGGCCATCATTCCAGCTCTCCAAGAACAGCAAGATATTGGGGAAAACGCTAAGGCGATCACTTCTTAGGGCTCCAGAAACGGTGCCGTGGGCCGAGTGTCACCAAAGCAGGATCTTGAAGCGGGAGCAGAAATTAGCCGTCTGTAGAAAGACACATAGAGCACCCCAAGTGGCGGACTTGTCCGACAGGGTAGGGGGTGGGCAGGTGGGCCAGGAGGAGCCTGTTTCGCCACACGTTTTTGCGGTCGGTAGAACTTTTCTCCTACATCCTTCAAACCTGACTCCAATGATCATTTCCCCAATAAACTCCATTTCTGTAAGAATGTTTCATGAAACACGCTTCTGAGTTGTTCCGCAACAACTTTCCAGCATTTTAACAGAAGGTCCCTAACACCAGCCTTGAAGCGTGGCTTGGTCTGTGTCAAAATATTATAAATCCATCTATAAACTGGGAACTGTGAGGAGAAACCGCAGGAAGAAAACGGCGGCAAGGAGGGTAGGATAGGGACTGGCCCCCGCAGTGAGGCTCTGCGCGCGGCGGCGGACCGTGCTGCGCAGGAGCGGGGCGGGGGGGTGGGGTTGGCAGTGCGGTGGCGCGCACATGCGCGGGAGGAGACAGAAGGCCGGAGGCTGGCCTTCAGGGAAGGGGGCGCGGCGCAGGCAGCATGGCGTCCAACATTTACTTGGTTCGCCAGCGGATCAGCCGGCTCGGCCAGGTGCGGCCCAAGGAGGCGTCTCCTCTACCCAGCCCCTGCCCCCCCCCGCCTCCCGCGGCCACCCCTCTTCCGTCTCCGCCTCAGCGCCTAGGCCAGCGGCTCAACCGCCGCCGCCCCGCCCCGCGGCCTCCCGGGCCCGCCTCCCAGAGCCCGCCCCGCCTGCCCTTCCTCGCCGCGAGGCCGCTGGGTCTTGTCGGTCCCCCTCCTCCTCCGCCCTGCTGTCCTGACTCTCTCTCACTCCTTCCTTCAGAGGATGTCCTCCTTCCAGCTCAACCTCAACCCGCTCAAGGAGCCGCTCGGCTTCATCAAGGTCCTCGAGTGGGTGAGTGTAGCCAGCGCCGGCGAGGCCTGGGACCGTGCCGCTGGGACCGTGACCGCGCCCGCGCCGGCTCCGGCCAGGCCAGCGCCCTCGGCTGGGAGGCGAGGGGTCCCGGGAGCAGGAGCAAGAGCTGGGGCGGCCGGGTCCGCGCGGGCCCCGAGGCTCCCGCCGCCCCTGGGAGGGACGGGACGAGGTAGCTGGGAGGGGACGGGGGACCGCAGGCTGGGCCTGCGCGGGGCGGGGACGCCGCGGTCCGCGTCGAATCACTAGTCCCTCGGCCGCCTGGGTCCTGGGCGAAGTCGCTCTCCCACACCAAAGCTCACCCCTGGGTGCTCCCGAGGGAGTCGGAGTTCCGCTGTCTCTGGCTGCGCTGCTTCCCGCAAGGGAAGAGAAAACTTCCTGTTGCGGTCTAACCGAAACCTGATGGGTCGGAGTCGCGCCCTGGTCGGCGCTCTCTCTGCGTGTCTGGTGGAAAGGGCCAGCCCGTGCATTTCTGCCCGGTGCTGACTGCAGGCCGCGCTCCGTCGAAAGCTGGTTGTGCCCTCTCGAAGTGATTGGACGAGCAATCGGTTTTTAGTTTGCTTTTGAGATGGCTCCAAGTTAAAAATGGATAAAAATAAACTTGTGGGTCAGGGCAGCGGACTGAGGTAGGGGAGAAGGTCTTCTGCAAAACGCGTCCAACCAGGCCGTACCAATCAAACACAGGCTAGGAATCGCCATCAAGTTTGTTTTAGGTACTTCCAAGCAACATCCGGCGGTCACCTCTTAGTTCTTTCCTGGGAACGTTCTCGGTCATTAACATCAAAGGCGATTTATTAATTTGACCTTGGCAATGATCAGTCACATGGAGGAGTTAGCGAATACATTAGGCACTGCACATTTGCTTCAGATTTCGTGGCGCAGTACATGTTTCAGTGCTGATTTTCAGGCCCGGATTAATAGGCAGCTGGCATCTATCCACTGTGCAGGCAAGTTGTTTTTGTAGCCAGCAACATTTTACGTCCGTAATTCTTTAACCCTGTATTTTAGCGATACCCTGGTGAAGAGTGAGAACTTCCAAATTCCTGGGTTGAGTTACTTACTGAGGATGTTTTTTAAAGTAACACAGAAACTCAAAATCTGTCATGAGTACTCAAGCTGATTTTCAAAAAGTTTCCTACTTTTTTGCCAGAGTTTTACTTGTCTTCTGAAAACTAAAATGGTGCTGATTTCACACAAATGTCTACTTAAAGACAAATTCTCTCTCTCTCTCTCTTTCTCTCTCTCTCTCTCTCTCTCTCTCTCTGTCTCAGGGTTCTGTAAACCTAGGTCTAGATTCAAAAAGAAAGAAAAATGTTTGAGTATATAAAAATTAGAAATTGCAGGAGGAAAATCTTGTTTAATTGGGCTAATCAAATATAAATGTTAAGAAGTCTTATCTCATTGAGGGTTATAAATTTATAATTAAAGTTATCACTCGATAAATGAGGCACTTGTTCATATTTGTGTCAGTCTTTTTAAAAACCAAACAGTCATAACTTTTTTCCTTAATATTTTAAAACATTAGTGATAAGTTTGTTAGTGCTTATAGGTCTGATACGTTTTGAAAAATATCCTGTTTATGCTTTTTAAAGAAATAGCTGCTTTTAGTTTAAACAACATATTACACAAGAGAACTTGATAAATACTTTAATAAAAGTATAGGCAAAGTGTAGTAGGTGAAAGAAAGGAGAAATCAGTTGCTTGGAGGAACTGGTAGGGCGTGGGGGTGTGGGGGATGTCACAGATGAAAGAACACTTGAAGGATGGGTACTTGTTCACTTGTGGGGGGGACGATGTGGGGAGTGGCTTTCCAAGCAAGGGGAAACATGTTCAGTGGTATGAAAAGTTGAAGCAGCATACCCCTGTTTGAGAACTTTAAGTAGCTGGAGTTGGCTGAAATGGTACTCGGGAGGGTGTGGTTTTAGATGATTCTGAAAGGTTTATAGGGTTTGCAGAGTTAGGAGTTTATCCTATGGGCCAATCCTATAGGCTAATCTTATAAGGGTTAACCTTTGATGATCTGGGTCCTTTATTTAGGAAAATGAATATTTGCAGGGTACAGAATTTGGAGATATTTATTGGATAGCTTCCATTTAAGCCCAGAATTCCTACCATTTGGAGGGGGTCTCATTGAAGGGTTGTAAACAAGTGAATAATATAATTAGATTTGCTTTTTAGAAATTCTCATTTGTCAGTAATATAGAAGATGGATTAGAAAGGTAATAATTGAAGGGAGACATTAAAATGTTATTTGTTTTTTATTTTGATATATATATAGAGAGACAGAGCATGAGCAGGGGAGGGGCAGAGAGAGACACACGCTGAATCTGAAGCAGGCTCCAGGCTCTGAGCTGTCAGCACAGAGCCCGATGTGGGGCTCGAACTCAAAGCTATGAGATCATGACCTGAGCTGAAGTCAGACGCTTAACCGACTGAGCTACCCAAGCATCCCTAAAATGTATTTGGAGGGAGGGTGAAGAAGAGGGAGAACTCTAAGATAACAGACACATTTCTGACACAGTTGGTAGTGGTACCTCTGTCTAAGATAGATCACTAAGGAAAAGGAGCAAATTTTTGGTTGAGCTCAGTACAGTTTGGGATGTATTGAGTTTGTGGTTTCTAAATTATACAAAGGAGGTATCCTTCAGGCAGTTGGCTATATGGATATAGAGTTTGAAAGATAAGAATGGGCTGGAGATTCAAAAGGTATCTGCCAGCAAGGAAGAGAAGAAATGGTTAAGAAGATGGAGAAAAATAACATCTTGGCATCAATGTTAGAAGAAAAGAGTACTATTCTAACCATATCAAGAGGTGCAAGAAAGAGGTTAAGTAAAATATGGACTAAAATGCATACTTTGGTTTTGGTAAGCAGGAGGCTGTTGGTGGCTTTATAAGAGCAGTGCCAGTAAATTCAGAAACCAGATGGTACTAGGCCATATGGGTATATAGTAAGAAAGTGAAGACAGCGAAAGTAAACCACTATTCTACCTTGAAGGTGAAGAGGTGTGGTGGTAACCCATTCTAAAGATGGGAAAGAATGAATGTGTTTGTGGGTTTGAGAGAAGACGCTTGTGAATAGAATTGTTGGCGCTTAAAAACAGAGGCAGAGGGGGAATGAATGATAAAAGAAGGTTCTAAAGAAGGGCCCATAGTAGGAATTTTTAAATCTGTTTTGAATTAATTGTTCAGTTTCATAAAGCATTGATTGAAGTGTGGCTGGTTACCTCTAAAAGCAGTCAATAAATAACAATTATAAACAAATCTAAAGTTTAGAGAATGGTTGCTTTCCATCCATATGACTAAAAGCTTCCATCCATATGACTAAAAGAATAATTCCCTAAATTAGCTTATCTCTAGCAAGGTTCTAGAAGATGTTAAACTAAGGAATAACCTGATGATACGTAACTTTCAAGGGGTTAGATGCTCAGTAAATATTTACTGACAGAATAAAATTAAAATTACCAGAGCAGAAGCATTTGCACTTTGTTTCTAAACTACAGCCACCAGGTTATATTCCTTCTGTTCCCTCTTTTAAAATCTACCCCTGGCATCTAGTAACAGTGACCAGCAATGTCATTGTAGTTCCCTTCGTGTAATAAGTACTCAGCAAAAGTTGTATTTTTGTTGTGCTTATCTGGAAAGAGCAATACTTCATAGGGCTATTGGAACGATTGAATTAATAAATATGTGAATGATTATAATGTACTTGAACAGTTCTTAGTGGGTTTCTCAGGACTGAGATGCTGTGTTTCTAAGAAGACTAGACTGCGACAGTGGGTAGAATTGAGGCCCATATATCAGACATACATATTTCCTGGTCCTTCAAGATCACTTAATTCTCTATTACATATTTTAACTTTTTAATGTTTATTTATTTTTGAGAGAGAGAAAGAGAACATAAGTGCAGGAGGGATAGAGAGAGGGAGACACAGAATCCAAAGCAAACTCCAGGCTCCAAGCTCTCAGCAGACAGCCTGACTCAGGGGCTCAAACTCACAAACTGAGATCATGACCTGAGCCGAAGTCAGACGCTTAACCGACTAAGCCAACCATATTTGAAACTTTAGAAACAACATATTATATGCTTTTCATTTGTCTGCTTGCTTTCCTGCCTTTAGAACCCTATCAAGGTGTCAATAAAAAATTTAGGTAAGAATAAATGCCCTATGTGTAGAACACATAAGTAAAGTCGAAGATTAATTTTATCTAAGCAGCTTTTTTAAGTATTTAGTATTTCTCTGGTAAATTTTAATTTGGCTCTTACTTTAAAGTCGTTTATCCCTAATATTTAGGTAAAAGGTTTTCATTGAGATGATTTTATCTTTTTAAAATTAATTAAACATTGTGGTTTGGACTTTGTTGCTACTATCTTGCATAGGTGGACACTGAACAAATATTTAGCTCTAATGAATCTAAGTAATGTACTTTCCAAATTCACACACACACAATTGTAGAAGAGACACTGGGGAATATATAAGGAATTATACACTAAGTTGAATTTTAGAATTATTAACCATCTCTGAATATTTTTGTCTGTGCTGGTCAATTATATTCTCAACATTAGCAGATGTTTATTGAGTATAGATATATGTGCCAGGGCTTTACCTGCATTTTCTCATTTAATCTTCTGATAACCTGTGACAGTTGTTATTTCCATATTAGAGAAATGAAGTAACCTAGAGAAATTAAGTAACTTTTACCCAGTTTCCCATGATTATGATTATTCTATCCAGGACTCTAACAATCTGTTCTTAGTCATTTCAATGACTTACCTTAGTGTTTCTTACTGGTCTTTTAATAAATTAACAAAAGGATTACCAAAAATTTCAGGTTTAAAAAACAAAAGCCTAAGTTATCTGAAGTTGATTTTTTTCTTGTTTGTTAGATGCATGTATAAGGTCTTAGGAGTTAAAGTAGGATGTTCTTGATGTTTTATGAAGTTTGGATTTTTTTTTTCTGATTTAATATATGCAGTTAATGAGCAAACTCAAAAGACACTTAAAAACATCACTTTTGGGACAAATTATGAGCCAAGAAAATTAGGTTGAAAGTAAATACGAAAATCTGTAATTCTTTAAAGTTGCATATATCAATTTGTTTAAACAACAAACTTTCAAATACGCACAATAGTTTATATAAAATACTTAGAATTTAGCCATCCTAAGTAAATTAAAAATTTTGCAAACAGTGGCCATGTTTTATCCTAACTTTGTGGTTCAGAAATAGTACAGAGGAGCACCCTAGAAAATACAAATTACTTGAATTGCACAGTTTGGGAGACAGGGCATATATAGACTGCTGTTTCATCTATTTGCTTAATTTTTACATTTTTGGGCTATCCATGTCAGGAAACTTTTTCCTAGCCCTATTTTTGTTCATTCCCCTTTGCCCCCACTATGGAAAGGGAAAAAGGATTTCGATTAGCATTTTATGCCCACTAGGACTCTCTGCACTTAAAGATTGTTCATAGATTTATGGACTCACCCCTATGACTTTGTTCTGTTTGTTCTGTTTGTTCTACCTGATTCTCACTTATTTTCCGTGAGCATCCTTGAAGGGTAGATCGAATGTCATTGTCATAGACAATGTACATATACTGTGCTTTGAGAACAAACACACAATGCTTTCACTCCACACATACAAATAGCACTCTCTGCTAAAACATAAAAGGGGAAATTAAGAGAACAGAGTAGTCCTCTAATACAATGGTTCTCATATACTTTGGTCTCAGAACCCCTTTATACTCCTAAATATTGAGGATCTCAAAGCGCTTTTGTATCTATTGATATTTACGACATCACAAATTTAAGCAGAGGCTTTTAAGGGAACATTTATTTTAAAACACAAAAGTAAGTCACTTGAAAGCTTGAATTACACCAATGGCAACAAATATTATCAGTTTTCCTTAAAGTAAAAGGCTCACTTCATTCATTTTTGAGAAAAATAGCTGCCAGATACAATGTCTGAATGACTTTTTTTGTCTTTCAAGTAAAAATAATATTTCATGAAAAAAAACCAACTAGTTCAACATATAACTCAGTTATTTAAATGCTTTCCTTGGAGACAACCATTATGTGCAGTTAAAGTATTTGCACATCCTATTTCATCAAACAGAATATTAGGACTAAAGGTTGGTGAGGATTTAATCAAAATCATAATTTTTGCTGCTTCATCCAAGACATTCTTAAGTAAAACTGGCTTTCTTTTTTCCCTGCAAGCTCATGGCAATGAAAGATAATTTCGACATATAATAGTTAAGAGTTAGCAAAAAGATTTGTGTTTATTTCACTAGGAGCTCCAGTTTACTTCTCATGATTCAAATTCTTAAGGGTTACGGAACTGTACTGGCAGGCTGTTTAGAACTTTGTATGATTGTACTTTACAAGAAGAGGGGCATCTTAGAAGAGTGTAACTGACTTCAGTGCAGTGGGAATAAACTGAAATGACAGCATCAATAACCAGACTTTTAAAAAATCAATATTTTTAGTAAATGCATCAAGACTTTAACTCATAAAAATCAATGCTTTGGCACTAAGCATCTAATCGTACTGATTGTAAAGGCAAACATGGTATAAATGCTCATATACAATATACTTATAGGTCTAATTTTTTCTTTTTTTAGTTTCATTTCTGAGGACTTCAGTTATATCATTTTCCTAGACTGAACTTTGGACAGAAAGAAGTTTAAGTAGGTGACATCAGATTAATGATGAACCAGATAGCAGTCAGGACCCTGCAACTGGAAATTTGTGAAAGACACCCACCCATTCATAGATGAGAACCAGTGTTCCCAATTGAAGCCTCAGTGAGCTGAGCAAGGTCTAGAAATACGTCTAGGACTGGCACTCTGCCTGCAGGCTAAATAACTCCTTGAAAATACCAGGGGTCTCTAAACTTTTTTTTTTATCGTGAATTCCCGTCAGTATAAAATTTTGTGCATGGAGCCCGAGTATGCATCAATAACTTCGGTGCATATTTTACTCTGTCAGTGTCTGAAGGCCTATTATATACTTGGGGTAAATTTCATTCATATTTTTAAATCCTTGTTTTGGATACTTTTGTGGTTGGGTGTGTGTGTGTAGTAATCTTGTGATCTGATTAAGTACAATCTGTTTTTGCCTTGGAACATTGCTGATGAATGTAGCTCATCCTAGGGGGTTAATGCTTTCATTTTCTCTTTTGGACATGAGTTTTTGTATTATTAGTCTGTAATTTATATGAAGACATTTTTAAGCTACTACTGGTCTGTTTTGTGAAGGTTGATTTGGTTAAAACTGGATAATGTATTCCATAAATGCACTCAGCCAGGTATACTCACATGGTGATACGGGAACACTAGAAGGGAAGTGAAGGTATCACCATCCTTGCATGGCGAGACTCCTCTCACCTTCGGGATACCTAACATACTGTAGTGGCATGTGACTCGGACCTACAGATCCAGCATGGGCTTCAGGGGTATATTAATTTCAATACAACTGTAATTCCTTATTTAAGTCTAAAAGTAAATATAAGTAGATGTTCAAATATTTTCTTCTGGTATACCGATTAATTGACTACTGCAGTCTATTTTGGAGAGTTCTATTCTAGAGAACCAGACTGAAATGTTAACTCCAAAGTTACAAACCTCAAAATGAGTCAAGCATCTGCCATGTGTCTAGTACTGGTCTGGTGGGCAGAAAATTAAGTGGGACTGTTTGGCAGTTTGGGGCTGTCATGAATATGGAGCCTTGTGACCTGAAGAGAGGCTTACTGTCATCCTGTCCCTAGATTCTTATTAGTTACTTTATAGATAGAATTTCATGTTGGCAGTTTTAGCCATGCTTCATGGGATCGAGGGGAATGGGAAAATGAGTTTCGTGAGTAGCAAGGAGGTAGAAGTCAGCATTCCAGTACCCCTTGTTTGGACTAAGAGTGCAGACTGAGGTGCGCATGGGAACCAGCCTTCCAGAAGGAGTGAGTGAAACAAGCTGTCTGGAGGAACACAACAGTATAAGCTCATTGATCCTGGTAACTGACATGCGTCCTGAGGATTGTTGGGACAGCAGAGAGTGGCAGTAGCCCAGAAAAAAACACAGGTTCTACGAGTCATCTATCACTCAGTGCCACGCGGTTGTTCCTTTATGGGAATATGGGTCTGATGCTGCCATATTTTCAGTTTCCCCACAGTAAGGAAAAGCACGAAATCCACATTTTTCTGTGCGGAATGCTGATATTAAAATACAACAAATTCACTTTTTTTATGAATCTGAGAAGATGACACAGGTAGTATCTGCAGGCCAGGTTTCATCATGGGCTGCCAGTATATAATTTTGAATCTAAATCATAACAGCACTAGAATATAGGGAGAAGTGAGATAGTCATATAATTTACCCTCAGGTTGTTTTATACTTCATCTAATAAACAGTGTGTATCTTGTCCTTTTGTTCCTTATAAGATAAAGACAAGAATTGCAAACATGTCATTTATTTA
This sequence comes from Proteles cristata cristata, assembly GCA_017311185.1. Taxonomy (NCBI): domain Eukaryota; kingdom Metazoa; phylum Chordata; class Mammalia; order Carnivora; family Hyaenidae; genus Proteles; species Proteles cristata. The sequence goes on along the minus strand of JAESUZ010003757.1, from coordinate 35,882 downwards.
TCCTTATAACAAAAGGACAGCTTTGAAATGATAGTTATATAAGACTTGAAATGTTTTATTTGTAGATTATTGGAAATCGATTTTTTTCTTTAAGCAGTTATTAATTGAGTGTGTGCTATGTGCCAGACCTTCTGCTGGGTAGGCACTGAGAATCTGAGTTTTTAAATAAGGAAAAGTGCCTATAGAAGAGTTAATGTCTCTTAACATAGACCCAAGTCTATGGCAGCCCAGGAGACTGAATAGGTCTACAATAAGAAATCAGGTAGGGCTTTAAAGGTGAGCTTGTCAGAGAACAGGTTGAGGGGTGGGATAGTTCCTGGCAGAAGAAATAAATACACTGGTGACATAAGTACATGATGGGTTTCAGGGGTGGCAGTAGTACACTTAGAGTCATACAGTACCTGGCAGGGAAATAGAGCATATAAATCTAGAAAGGTAAGGTGGAGGCTGCCTCAACCATGCCTCTTAGGCCAAATTAAGAAGCTTGGGCTTTTTTCTTAAATTTAGTTCTGGAAAGCCATTAAGGAAATCTCTATTTTTTTTTTTAATGTTTATTTATTTTTGAGAGACCGAGAAACAGCATGAGCAAGGGAGGGGCAGAATGAGAGGGAGAATCTGAAGCAGGCTCCAGGTTCTGAGTTGTCAGCACAGAGTTGGGGCTTGAACTCACGAACTGTGAGATCATGACCTGAGCCGAAGGTGGATGCTTAACCAACTGAGCCACCCAGGTGCCCCAAGGAAATCCCTTTAAACAGGGGAGTAATGTGACCAGAGCTTTATTTCAGATCAGTGTGACATTGCTCTAAAGCATGTGTCCAATAGAAGCACAATACAAACTACAAATGCAAGCCACATAATAATTTTAACTGTTATGCTAGCCACACTAAAACAGTGAAAAGAAACAGGTAAAATTAATTTTAATAACCTATATTATTTATAAATCAAAATATTATTTCAGTAAGTAATCAACATAAATAATTATTGATGAAATAGTTTACATTTTTATACCAAATCTTTGTAATTCATTGTCTGATTTACACTTACAGCTATCTTAATTGGACAAGCCCTTTTTTGTTTTTTATTTACTTATTTTAAGTTTTTTATTTGTTTTGAGAGAGAGAACACGCCAGCTGGGCTGGGTCACAGGTAGAGGGAGAGAGGGAGAATCCCAAGGAGGCTCCACACTGTCAGCACAGAGCCTGATGCAGGGCTCAAACTCAGGAAACGTGAGATCATGACCTGAGCTGAAATCAAGAGTCAGACGCTTCACTGACCAAGCCGCCCCCAAACAAGCCATTTTTAAAGTGCTCGAGGGCCACATGAGCCCATGCTACACAGAAGAGATTAGAAATGAGAGGAGGAGTCTGTTGGGTTAGTCTCTGTGAAAAATGGTGAGGGCCTGAACAAAAATAGTGGCAAGAATGGTGCAGACAAAGAACAAAAGCTTTTAAAAGAATGGCATCATGCTGTATGACGTCTTAGGCAATTTACCCACCTCCTCTCCCCCGCCCTCAGCATTAGGTTTCTAGGATTCATCCATATTGACATGGGCAGCTATAGTTCGTATATTTTTATTGCTATTAAATGTCCCATTGTAACTGTTGACTATTTTATCCATTTTCTGTTGCTTCCACTCGATATATTTTGATACGTAAGCAGCGTCACTGTGAACATTCTTATGCATGTTCTATAGTACACATGGGTTCGAATGTCTCTTAGAGCCCTATACTAGTTGATCCTAGTCTTTTGTGACATTATTGCAAATACTTTCACCTGGTGTGTAGCTTGCCTTACATTCAAAGCTTTTGATTTCAAAAATTTTCTTTTTCTATAGTTGAATTTAACAATCTTTTATGGTTAGTGTGGGTTTTTTCATCTTAAATTTTTTTTCTCTCTGGTCACAGATTTTCTTTTATATTATCTTTAAAAATTTTTTATGGCAATTTTACATTTTACATTTGTCTTTAGCCCATCTGGACCATTTATTGAAGTCCTCCTTTGTAGGAGTTATCTCTTGCTACCCATCATAGCACTTAAAACAGCAGACATGTATTATCTCATAATTTCTGTGGGTCAGGAATCTGAAAGTGGCTTAGTCTGGGGGTTTCCAGCTCTGGGTCTCCCAGGTTGCAATCGGCTGTTGGCTAGGATTGAGTTATCTCAAGTGTCCAGTGCACTCACATGGCCGTTGGCAGGCCTCAGATGAGACACTTCCAGGGTCACTTACCTGGTTGCTGATTGTCCTTGGTTCCTCATCACAAGAGTCTCTAAGTTGCCTAAGAATCCTCCAAGCGTGGCAGCTGGCTTTCCCCAGAGCCGATGATTCAAGAGAGTGAGAACGGAAGACAGAAATTGCAGGCTCTTTATTACCTACCATTCTATTACCTGACATCCCATTCCTTCTACCATATTCAGTTTACTAGAAGCAAGTTACTATGTCCAGTCCACACTTAAAGGGAAGAAAATTAATCTTTACCACTTGAGGGAGTTTGTGGATGTAACTTTAAAACCACCATCCTCCTTTCCTTGGTGATCTGCACCGCCAGCTTTGTTAGATATAATTTATCTAGTTACACACAGGTCTCTTTCTGGCCTCTTTATTGTTGGTTATTTATTATTGGTTAAATTTGTATATCCTGTTTCTTTTTTATAATCCTAAATGGTTATATGCCCTGTTTTCTGGTCTTCTGTTTTGAGTCTGTATTCGTGTACATTTATGTGTAGAGAGTATCCATTTTTCTGTCTTTACCTGTGTATTCTTTTTTTTTTTTTTTTTAAATATTTTTATTTATTTCTAGGAGAGAGAGAGAGAGAGACAGCGTGAGCAAGGGAGGGTCAGAGAGAGAGGGAGTCACAGACTGAAACAGGCTCCAGGCTGGCAGTCAGCACAGAGCCCGATGCGGGGCTCGAACCCACGAACCTCGAGATCATGACCTAAGCGAAAGTCGGACGCTTAACTGGCTAAGCCACCCAGGCGCCCCCTTACCTGTGTATTCTTAACTGAAGACTTAAAGCTCTATGCTGGACATTACCTCAGACTTTCCCTATCTGTAACCAGACTTCTTTTCATGTATCATTTTTACAGAAAAAACAAACAAACAAAAAACGTCTTGATAGTTATGATCTTGGTTATGGCCTGATTGAAGGCCCTGTGTTAATCCATGTGGGACATTATATCAATGTTTAACAGTGTAGGCTCCTGCACTGAATTTTATCTGTTTGCTAGAGTGTGACCTTGAGTAAAACAAAATCCCTGCCCTCTTTGAGTTTATCTTCTAGTGATAAATGGACAGATACTAAAGTACCATCAGCCAATGGTAATTACAGTGGCAGAAAAATAGAGCAGCGTGAATAAAGGGAATAAGTATTGTGGGGTTGGGGGATTCTCTTTAATATAGTGTGGTTAGGTAAGATGTCTCAGATAAAGTCATATCAGAACCCAAGGCTGTCAGTAGGACATGAACCATATATTCCAGGCAGAGAGAATAGCCAGTGCAAAGACTCTGTAAGGGTTTACCCCTTATTGTTAAGGAATAGCACTGAGACCATTTTGTGTAGACAGATTTGGCAAGGAGGAAAGTAGCAACATGTGATCAGAATTAAGGGAGGAAAGGATCTCGTAGACCATTAAATGAATTTTGGTTTTTATTCAGCGAGAACTCAGAAGCCACTGGAGAGTTTTGAACAAAGGATAGTTTTCTGCCTTGTATTTTTAAAAGCTTACCCTGGTTGATATATTGACAGTAGACTGAAGGAGAGACCAGAACAGAAGCAAGAGGATTATTTAGAAGGCTGTTAGAGTATAATTCAGGCAAGAGGTAATAACAGTGGTTTAGTTTAGGTCAGGATGCTGTGATCAGATTCCAAATATGTTTTTTAAATAGAGCCATCAGATTTTGCTGATGGATTGAACTTTTGGCCACTACACCGTATATGGGTTATTTGTTTGTTTTGTAGAAAATTTAGAAGATGTAAACAGAAAAAGGAATTATCTTCTCTTCAGAAGTGACCACTTCTGGGGTCCCTGGGTGGCTCAGTCAAACATCCAACTTCGGCTTAGGTCATGATCTCACGGTCTTGGGTTCGAGCTTTGTGTACGGCTCTGTGCTGACAGCTCAGAGCGGAGCCTGCTTCGGATTCTGTCTCCCTCTATCTGCCCCTACCCAACTTGTACTCTGTCTCTTTGTCTCTCAAAAATGAATAAATGTTAAAAAAAATTTTTTTTAAAGAAGTAAAATTTGATGTATGTTTTTGTATGCATAATATGCATAGGTGTAGACATATGCACAGTGCATGTGTAAACAAACTTTTTGGGCTCAAATTTACCACCCCAAGATCGAGAGTCACATGCTTTACCAAATGAACCAGGTACCCCATAAAATACTATATATGTAATGATTATTTTTCAGTATCATTGAATATTCTCCAACATTATAATGACTGCATAATGTTCTATCTTGTGAATGAATTATGGTTTATTTGGTTCCATATCAATATTTAGGATGCTTCCAGTTTTTTCCTGTTATGTATAGCACTTGAGAGGCATCATTACATTCTTGTAAATATATGCATGATCAGGAAAACAAATTTCCAAGTTTTTTTGAGACCTGGAAATACTAAAAAATGAGGTCATACAAGCTCATGAAATAACATCTCCTCCTTGTTTACCAGTCTCTTGGCTTTATAGTTACTGTTAGGTTCCAAATAAAAATGCCTCCAATTCACCCCTTTTGATTTTGATTCTAAAATAAGACTTCCTCTGAATTTCATACAAATGGTTAGTAGGAGCAAAAGAATTACATGGGCTGGTATACTAACTTCTTGTTGACAATTGCAAATCAATTTTTTAAATGTTTTTCATCGTCTACATTTAATTTGTAATGAAGAATTTCTGGAATGTTAGTGAGCCAGTTTCTAATAATCAACGTATTTAAAATTTTAATGCCCCATGTTTTGGGTACAGTAATGCTTCTTCCCCTTTTTTTGGTCTCACTTTGTATAGATTGCTTCTATCTTTGCTTTTGCCACCTGTGGAGGTTTTAAGGGCAAAACAGAAATTCAAGTGACTTGTTCTAAACCTAATGAAACTAAAACGATCACAGCTGCTTTTGGCTATCCATTCAGGTAAGCAATTTTTTTGTTTTTATGGTTAACAGCTTTTTTTACTTTCCTGTTGCCTCTTTAAGATTTTCAGCAATTTATTGATTTTGGGACATACACAATTTGAAATTGCATACCTGCTTCATTTGTGAGTGATCATTGCTACTCAGACTGAGGTACATAGACCAGTGCCTGTCTGCAAACTGTGTTCCTGGCCTATGATAAAGTGTAGAAAATGAGAGTAAGCATTTAGAAACCTTTATATGGCCTTCCCTTGACCTTTTTATTCTATCATCCCATGGTAGATTACTCCATCACCTTATTGTGAGAATCCATGATGCAGAAGGAAACACAACTTAAGAAAATTCTGAATTTTTCATGTATTTGCAATTACTAAATAATAGTGTTCTTTATATAATTTAAGACATGTATTCAATGTAAAGTGAGGAGTTTCTATGTTTATTTTCTTACTCCTAAAGTAAAATGAATATTTTGTTGTGAATTCTTCTGTTTAAAGTGTTTATTGAATATGTCTTGTATTTAAACCATGGTATAAACCTTTTCCACCTACTACTTAACTTGACCTTTCTAAGACTCAAAATGTCTATCCATTTAGTTGGAATTTTACCTTGTAAGGTTGTTTTGATGATTAAATAAACCCTTACACTGAAAATATGTCAAATAGCAAGGGCTTGGTCATCAGTCATTGCCTCTCCACCTCCCAACCCTTCTCTTATAAAGTTCCTATACGAGGAACGGTTACGGCATCTTCAGTGATAGATGCTTTTGCAGTTTATAGATAAGGAGATGTAAAAACCATGTAAAGTTAGCAGCTAATTAATCTAGGGTTAAAATGTGAATCATAACCCGCTTCCAGTTATACAGACGCAGCCTCCTACAGTGGTGCATCATGTCTCCAATTGCAAACTGTTTTATATCAGCTCTCTTAATCTGCTAAATTTCTATTGCAGGAAGATAGCACTGAGTTCAAAAGTGCTTAATTCAGTCTATATTCAATCTATCATAAACCAATGACCAGGTATAATTTATAATTTAGGTACATTTCTTAGGAAGTTTTTAATTTAAATATTTGATTTCCCTCTCTTCTTCCCCAAAGGAAAATAATATTTTTGCAATACATTTTGAGAGTGTTTTTTGAAATGTCATTTCAGTATTCTACCTGTGTATTTCTGTCTCTGTTGTGAGAGTCTGAGTAATTCACAAATTTATTTGAGCCTTTTTTTAATAGGTTGAATGAAGCATCATTTCAGGGATATCCACATGCAAACGTGTGTGATGTAAATTGGAATAATTACGTCCTTATTGGAGATTACTCTTCTTCTGCGCAGTTCTACGTTACGTTTGCAGTCTTTGTCTTCCTGTACTGCCTAGCTGCCCTTCTGCTCTATGTTGGTTATACGAATCTGTATCGGGATAGTCGAAAACTTCCCATGATTGTAAGTAGTCACTTTATTTGTATACAAAAGTCATTTGTATAAGATAAGTATACATCATATTTGGAGTTAAATATAGATTTTCTTAACACTGGAAATGAAAGTTCTCAGTGTAACCCAGTTCAGCATACTTTGATCTGTTGTTAACATGAGGTTAAGCTTTCTCTGGTTGTCACATTGAACCCAACTCGTTGAGCCTATTTGCAGCACTTTCTCCATACCCCAGGGAATAGAGGTCTGTTTGTTTCTAACTCTACTTTAACATGAAAGACCTCAAATATATAGAGCAGATTAGTTGCAAGTAGTAGAGAAATTAAGTAGAAAATTAATGCCTTTGATTTGAGGAATTGCTGACCATACCAGTAGTCTCATGACTGTGTTCCTACTTCTTATTTTTTCCCTCTCTTCTCAGCAACCTCCCTTTATGCCTCTACAGTGTTTTATTGAACTTAATAGTCTGTATCAGAAATTAGCAAACCGTGGCTCACAGCTAAATCTGACTTTTTTTTTTAATAAAGTTTTTTTGTAACACAGTCATACCCAAACATTTACATATTGTAACTGCTTTCATGTCACAGTGGCAGAGTTATGTAGTTGTGAGAGAAACCAAAAATATCTACTTTCTGGCCCATTTCAGAAAGACATTGCTGACTCCTTGTCTGTATTCCTAAATTCCTTTAAAATCTGACCCAGATAATTCGCTAAGAATAGGGGATTCAGCAGTAGTGGTGTTCATGCTAATTTTGAATCTTGGAGATGGCAACAAATGCTTTGCATTTGGAGTCCTAACACCTTTTTTGGCTTCAGAGCCTACTGAGCTAGAAATAAAAATAGTGTCTGAAATTTAGGTAGTAGAATCTCTGGATTATTGGTGCAAATGCAGAGATAAGCCATAGTTTTAAGCTAGATGTCCACAACAAAAGAATAACTACCAAGTCAATGTTAGTGTTATTTACTTGAACAGAGAACAGAGGCGTTGTTGTGATACTAGTCATTTTTATCTTGAGAAAACACTGTCATCTGCTAATTATTTGTGAAGCTACTTTGAGGGAAAGGCTGTTTGAGTAAAGAAATTATTAAATAAGATCACAGGTTTTATTTATTATTTATTTTTAATTTTTGCTGCCTGGATCATAAGAATACAAATGGTAAGTAAAGAATGAAACAGTTAAAATTCTTGTTTATTTGGTTTCTTATATTTGAGAAGAGATTCTTAAACCTCACGTTGTTATAAAATAATTTCTTAGATATCTTTCAAAAAGATAGACATGAACTATTTTAATTTGCAGTGCTTAATCAACAGAAATTACATGTTAAGAATCTGTAACTTCCCGGGGCACTGGGTGTCTCGGTTAAGTGTCCAACTCTTGGTTTCGGTTCAGGTCATGATCTTTTTAAAGACTTAAAAAGGAATTATGAAAGAGGCACCTGGGTGACTCGGTCATTTAAACATCAACTTCGGCTCAGGTCATGATATCATGGTTTGTGAGTTCGATCCCTGCATCGGGCTCTGTGCTGACAGCTCAGAGCCTGGAGCCTGCTTCTGATTCTGTGCTTCCCTCTCTCTCAGCCCTTCCTCCGCTCATGCTCTATCTCTCCCTGCCTCTCAAAAATAAATAAACATAATAAAAAAATGTTTTAAAGGAATTATGTTGATCATAGAGGTATTCTAATTTGTTAAAATTCTTTTTATTTTTATTTAAAGTTTATTTATTTTGGGAGAGAGTGAGTGAGGGTGAGCAGGGGAAGGGCAGAGAGAGAGAGGAAGGGAGAGAATCCCAAGCAGGCTCTGCATTGGGAGTGCAGAGCCCAACATAGGGCTCAATCTCATGAAATATGAGCTGAAATCAATAGTCAGCTGCTTAACTGACTAAGCCACCAGACACCCTAGTTAAAATTAAGTTTTTTTTTTTTTTTGAGAGAGAGACACGCGTGTGCGAGCATGAGCTAGGGAGGAGCAGAGAGAGAAGAGAGAGAATCCGAAGCAGGCTCCACTCTGTCAACACAGAGCCTGAAGTAGGGCTCAGTCTCACGAACCCTGAGATCACAACCTGAACTGAGATCAAGAGTCAAATGCGTAACCAACTGAGCCACCCAGGCATCCCTAAAATTCTTTAAAATTAAAGACATTTCTTGCCATTTTGTCATTATTCCAACAAACTTTTAACCCTAGCAATGAGCGTTTTATTTTTCATGTCTTGTTACATGAGCTTTTAAAAATCACACTTTCTAAGGCAGCATCCAAATTGATTTTTGTAGAGGGTCTTTCTAATAAAACAGTAAGACTGTGATCTAGTTGCATCATTCAGAAAGCCAGAAGTAATTTTTCATCTCCAAATGATCAATTAGTGGTCACAGAGAGATAATACAGAACTAGCTGTTCTAAGTGGTTTGTTGTTGTTACTAAAATACATAAAGGATGCTTCTTGTCTGTAAAAATTCAAGCTTCTAAATTAAATTTTGACTTCTGTTTTTAATTTAACCATATAAATAAAAAAGATTTTCTTGAGATAACCAAATTTAAAATATAACCAAATATAACATTAAGTTTTTTAAGTACTCTGCTAATGAGGACATGCTTTTTTGCCAATGTTCTCAATTCTCTGTGAAGGTATTTCTAGGGCCATATCAATTGGGACATTTAAAATCAGCTTTACTCCCCTTTTAAGTTAATGCAGCACATTTTTGGTGTCAGCAGGATCTTAAGGGTTCTAGGCCATGCAGAGAAGCAGAAATAACAAAAAACGAACAAAGATAAAGTCTCCCAAATCCTAAAATTCTGGTATGAATCATAGCCTGACTTATTGGTGGGACCAAGGCTGCCACAGGCAGACCGGATGTGCATTATAGATCTGCAGGTGCACCATTCAGGTGGATTGCATCCTAAAATCAGAGCCCTGAGAAGGACAGAGATTCTCTTCAGAGGCCCAGATTTCCCCCAATATGCCTACCCTGGGTTACTATGTGCATCATTTTCAGGAAAGTAACCTGCTTTTGAAATTCTTCATCCGTTGATGGACACTAGGGTCTTTCCATGTTTTAGCTATTATGGAGAGTGCTGCTATGAACATTGGGGTACATGTGCTCCTATGACTCAGCATTTCTGTATCCCTTGGGTAAATTCCTAGCAGTGCTATTGCTGGGTCCTAGGGGAGTTCTCTTGTTAGTTTCCTGAGAAACCTCCACACTGTTTTCCAGAGGGGCTGTACCAGTTTACATTCCCACCAACAGTGTAGGAGGGTGCCCGTTTCCACATCCTCACCAGCATCTAGAGTTCTCTGATTGGCTCATTTTAGCCACTCGGACTGGCGTGAGGTGGTATCTCAGTGTGGTTTTGATGTGTATTTTCCTGATGAGGGATGCTGATCATCGTTTCATGTGTCTGTTGGCCATCTGGATGTCCTCTTTGGAGAAGTGCCTGTTCATGTCTTCTGCCCATTTCTTCACTGGGTTGTTTGTTTTTCGGGCGTGTAGTTTGGTGAGTTCCTTATAGATTCTGGATATTAACCCTTTATCTGATATGTCATTTGCAACTATCTTTTCCCATTCCGTTGGTTGCCTATTAATTTTCTGGGTTGTTTCCTTTGCTGTGCAGAAGCTTTTAATCTTGATGAGGTCCCAACGGTTTATTTTTGCTCTTGATTCCCTTGCTTTTGGGGATGTGTCAAGTAAGAAGTTGCTGCGGTGGAGGACAAGGAGGTTGTTTCCTGCTTTCTCCTCTAGGGTGTTGATAGTTTCCTGTCTCACGTTCATGTCCTTTATCCATTTTAGGTTTATTTTTGTGCATGGTGTGAGAAAATGATCTAGTTTCATTCTTCTGCATGTCGCTGTCCAGTTCTCCCAACACCATCTGTTAAAAAGGCTGTCTTTTTTCCATTGGATATTCTTTCCTGCTTTGTCAAAGATCATTTGGCTGTATACTTTTGGGTCCCCTTCTGAGTTCTCAATTCTGTTCCATTGGTCTATGTGTCTGTTTTTGTGCCAATACCATACTGTCTTGATGATGACAGCTTTGTAGTAGAGGCTAAAGTCTGGGATGGTGATACCTCCCATTTTGGGTTTATTTTTCAGGATTACTTTGGCTATTCGGGGTCTTTTGTGGTTCCATACACATTTTAGGATAGTTCTAGTTTTGAGAAGTATGCTGGTGCAATTTTGATTGGAATTGCATTGAATGTGTAGAGTGCTTTAGGTAGTAATGACGTCTTAACTATATTTATTCTTTCTATCCATGAGCATGGAATGTTTTTCCATTTCTTTGTGTCTTCTTCAATTTCCTTCATAAGTTTTCTATAGTTTTCATCATACAGATCTCTTGTATCCTTGGTTAGGTTTATTCCGAGGTATTTTATGGTTTTTTGTGCAATTGTGAATGGGATCAGTTTCTTGATTTCTCTTTCTGTTGCTTCATTGTTGGTGTATACAAATGCAACCGATTTCTGTATGTTGATTTTGTACCCTGCCACTTGGCTGAATTCTTGGATCAGTTCTAGTAGGCTTCTGGTGGAGTCTGTCGGGTTTTCGATGTAGAGTATCATGTCATCTGCGAAGAGTGAAAGTTTGACTTCCTCTTTGCCAATTCTGATGCCCTTTATTTCCTTTTGGTGTCTGATGGCTGAGGCTAGGACTTCCAGCACTATGTTAAACAACAGTGGTGAGAGTGGGCATCCCTGTCGTGTTCCTGATCTCAGGGGGAAAGCTCTCCGTTTTTCCCCATTGAGGATGATGTTAGCTGAAGGCTTCTCATAGATGGCTTTGATGATGTTTAAGTAGGTTCCTTCTATCCCAACTTTCTCTAGAGTCTTTATTAAGAACGGACGCTGTATTTTATCAAATGCTTTTTCTGCATCTATTGACAGGATCATATGGCTTTTATCTTTTCTTTTATTATATGATGTATCACATTGATTGTTTTGCGAATGTTGAACCAGCCCTGTAACCCAGGAATGAATCCCACTTGATCTTGGTGGATGATTCTTTTTCTATGCTGCTGGATTCGATTTGCAAGGATCTTGTTGAGGATTTTTGCATCCGTATTCATCAAGGATATTGGCTTGTAGTTCTCTTTTTTTGCTGGATCTCTGTCTGGCTTGGGAATCAGAGTGATGCTGGCTTCATAAAATGAGTCCGGGAGTTTTCCTTCAATTTCTATTTTTTGGAATACCTTGAGAAGAATTGGGATTAATTCTGTTTTAAATGTCTGGTAGAAGTCCCCAGGGAAGCCATCAGGTCCACGGCTCTTATGTGTTGGGAGATTTTTGATCACTGATTCAATTTCTTCACTCGTTATGGGTCTGTTCAGGTTTTCTATTTCTTCCCGTGTGAATTTTGGTAGTGAGTGTGTGTTTAGGAATGTGTCCATTTCTTCTAAGTTGTCCAATTTGTTGGCATATAATTTTTCATAGTATTCCTTGATAATTGCTTGTATTTCTGAGGGGTTGGTTGTAATAAGTCCATTTTCATTCATAATTTTGTCTATTTGGGTGCTCTCTTTTCTTTTGGATAAGTCTGGCTAGAGGTTTGTCAATTTTGTTTACTTTTTCAAAAAACCAACTCTTGGTTTCATTGATCTGTTCAGTTGTTTCTTTGGTCTCTATGTTGTTTATTTCTGCTCTAATTTTTACTATTTCTCTTCTTCTACTGGGTTTAGGGCGTTCTTGTTGCTCTGCCTCTAGTTCCTTTAGGTGAGCTGTTAGATTTTGGACTTGCGCTTTTTCTAATCTCTTGAAATAGGCCTGGAGAGCAATGTACTTTCCTCTTAGGACTGCCTTTGCCGCATCCCATAGATTTTGAATTGTTGTGTTTTCATTTTCATTTGTTTCCATATATTTTTAAATTTCATCTCTAATTGCCTGATTGGCCCATTCATTCTTTAGAAGGGTGTTTTTTTTTTTTTTTTTAAGTTTCTTTTTTTTTATTTATTTCTAGAGAGTGAGAGAGACAGCGTGAGCAGGGGAGGGTCAGAGAGAGAGGAAGTCACAGACTGAAACAGGCTCCAGGCTCTGAGCTGGCAGTCAGCACAGAGCCCGACGTGGGGCTCGAACCCACGAACCGCGAGATCATGACCTAAGCGAAAGTCAGACGCTTAACCGACTAAGCCACCCAGGCGCCCCCAGAAGGGTGTTCTTTAACCTCCATGTTTTTGGAGGTTTTCCAGACTTCTTCCTATAATTGATTTCAAGTTTCAAAGCATTGTGATCTGACAGTGTGCATGGTATGATCTGCATTCTTTTATATTAATTGAGGGCTGCTTTATGTCCCAGTATGTGATCTATCTTGGAGAATGTGCCATGCGCACTTGAGAAGAAAGTAAATTCCCTGGCCTCAGGATGTAAAGTTCTAAATATATCCGTCAGGTCCATCTGGTCCAATGTGTCTTTCAAGTCCATTATTTCTTTAGTGATTTTCTGTCTGGTTGACCTATCTATTGCTGTAAGCGGAGTATTAAAGTCCCCTGCTATTAGCACATTCTTATCTATAAGCTTGTTTCTGTTGGTGATTAATTGTTTTAGATATTTAGGTGCTCCCATATCCGGTGCGTAGACATTTATGATTGTTAGTTCTTCCTGATGGATGGACCCTGTAATTATTATGTAGTGCCCTTCTCTTCTCTTGTTATTGTCTTTAATTTAAAGTCCAGTTTGTCTGATATAAGTATTGCTACTCCGGCTTTCTTTTGATTTCCTGTAGCATGGTATATATTTCTCCATCCCCTTACTTTTAATCTGAAGGTATCTTCCAGTCTAAAATGAGTTTCTTGTAGACAGCATATAGATGGATTTTGTTTTTTAATCCATTCTGCTACCCTGTGTCTTTTGATTAGAGCATTCAGCCCATTTACATTCAGTGTTATTATTGAAATATATGGATTTAGAGTCTTTATAACTTTTGTAGGGTTCATGTTTGTGGTGGTGTCTCTGGTATCTTTGTTCCTTGCAACCTTTCCTTCAGAGCATCCCCCTCAGGATTTCTTGTAGGGCTGGCTTAGTGGTGACAAATTCTTTCAATTTCTGTTTATTTGAAAAGGTTTTTATCTCTCCTTCTATTTTGAATGACAGGCTAGCTGGATAGAGGATTCTTGGCTGCATATTTTTTCTGTTCATCACATTGAAGATCTCATGCCATTCCTTTCTGGCCTGCCACGTTTCAGTAGATAGGTCTGTCACCACTCTGATAGGTTTCCCTTTGTATGTTAGGGCCCTTTTCTCCATAGCGGCTTTCAGAATTCTCTCTTTGTCCTTGTATTTTGCCATTTTTACTGTGATATGTCGTGCAGAAGATTGATTCAAGTTACGTCTGAGGGGAGTCCTCTGAGCCTCTTGTATTTCCACATTTACTTCCTTCCCCAGGTTGGGGAAGTTCTCTGCTATAATTTGTTCCAGGACTCCTTCAGCACAAAAGGTATTGTATTCTAGCAAGTGTCTAGAAGATGTCTATCTGGGGAGCATCTGGGGGACTCAGTCAGTTAAGCATCTGACTTGACTTCATCTCGAGTCCTGATCTTACAGTGGTGAAATAGAGCCCCGTGTCAGGCTGTGAGCTGGGCATGGAGCCTGCTTAAGATTCTCTCTTTCCCATGGGGCGCCTGGGTGGCTTAGTTGGTTGAGCGTCCGGCTTTCGCTTAGGTCATGATCTCACGGTTCGTGGGTTCGAGCCCCGCGTCGGGCTCTGTGCTGACTGCCAGCTCAGAGCCTGGAGCCTGTTTCAGTCTGTGACTCCCTCTCTCTCTGACCCTCCCTGCTCATGCTGTCTCTCTCTCTCCTAGAAATAAAAAAAAAAAAAAAAAAAGATTCTCTCTTTCCCTTTCCCTCTTTCGCTAAAAAAAAAAGTCTACCTGTAACAGAAGTAGAGCCAAGTGCAGAAGCAGAAAGGAGAGTACTCCCACAGTACAAAACCTTTAAGCTATGTTTCTTTTTTCTCTGATCTACATTTTTTCAAAAGAACACCAGAAGCAGTGGAAAGCTCAAATGCAAAATGCAAATAAATACTTCCATCCCTGTAAGATTTAGTCATCATTTTTGGTTCTCCTATCACAAGGCATTTACTCCTTGCCGTCCTGACCTGGTGGATAGGCCATATATAGTACAGTCTCTATTTGTCCTAAGTGGTAACTAGTGTGTAGTCTAAATAAATGAATACAAGCTGGTTGGGAAAAGCAATTAAAAACGAATCAGATTGACTTGAAAACCAAAACACCTCTGTGGTGAGCTCTAGAACCCATTTCTGAGCTTGCGGAGACCTTTGCTGCAGATGTGACAGAACTCGTAGCTTCGGGTGTACCCAGATGCTAAGAATATACAACATTTGAAAATACAGATTTTACATTATTCCACTTTGGTGGTTAATTTACAAGAAAACCTAACGAGAGGACTTAAGCTTTTTATTATGCAAATGCATACTTTAAAAAAAATTCTGGGGGGCCACTTGGGTGGCTCAGTCGGTTAAGTATCCGACTTTGGTTCAGGTCATGATCTCACATTTCGTGGGTTCGAGCCCCGCATTGGGCTCTGTGCTGACAGCCAGCTCAGAGTCTGGAGCCTGTTTTGGATTCTGTATCTCCCTCTCTCTCTCTGACCCTCCCCTGCTCATGCTGTCTCTCTCTCAGAAATAAATAAAACAAAAAAATTAAAAAAAAAAATTCTGGGGTGCCTGGGTGGCTCCCTCAGTAGAGCGTCCGACTTCAGCTAAGGTCATGATCTTGCAGATTTTGGGTTCAAGCCCCACGTTGGGCCCTGTGCCGGCAGCTAGCTCAGAGCCTGCTTTGGATTCTTTATCTCTCTCTCTGATCCTCCCCTGCTCACACTATTTCTCGCTTTCTCAGAAATAAATAAAACATTAAAGAAAAAAGTTTTAAATTCTATTGAGATATTTTGTAACCAATTCTAGTCTTAAAATTTTAGTTCTCCAGCGGAATAGATTAAAGAGAATACTTCTTTTTCCTTCTTCATCTTTTAGTTCAGCAAGAAACTCCAGTTAAAAACTTCAGTCCTATTTGAAATGTAATAAGTAGCAAAGACTTTAGTAGAAAATTACTAGTGAGAAAATGTCTTAAGAGATTTTTTTGTGTGTGTCCTTAATAATGAGTATCCTTAAATTTTGGGGGTCATGAATTTTAAAAGATCAAGTCATCCTGGATATATGCTTTTTACCATTTCATTATCCAAATCATGAACAGCTAGATTTTTTTTTTTTTAAGTTTTTAATTTTCATTCCAGTCTTGGAGAGCTAGGTTTAAGTGAAGTCAGAATTTTACCCACAGTAAGAGAAAAAAGCAGGGGAAGGCGAGAGACTTGAGAATGTGTGCACGGGGTTGTAATGCGGGACTGTTGAATAGAAATTTAGGGGGAAATGAGAACATGAGTGAAATCGAGAGACAGTAAGAAAGTGGTGAAATCAGATTACAGCTCTCAGTGGGATCAAAGGATTTTTGCAGTTAGGGTGTTTGAGGGAGTGAGCTCGGAAGAGAGGTGATATTGGGAAGTGGGGCTCGTGAAACTGAAACTATGGAGGGTTCCAGTTGTTGGTGGTGACAGGGTCTGAGATGTGAGTGAGTGACTTGGTTAAGGTTGTGGTAAGTCTACATGCAACTGATTTTACTGTCAAAATCTTAGACTCCTGGGGTGCCTGGGTTGCTCGGTTGAGTGTCTGACTCCTGATTTCGGCTCAGCTTGTGATCCCAGAGTCCTGATCCCAGAGTTGTGGGATCAAGCCCCACATCAAGTTTTGTGCCGAGTGTAGAGCAAAGATGTCATGTGGGACATTTCTAGATATCATGTTCAATGTGATCTCAGTTCCTTCATCATGGATTTAAAGTTATTATTTTTAAATTAACTCTTCATTAACTCACACTTATTTTTGCTTTAGGACTTTGTTGTTACTCTTGTTGCCACTTTTCTGTGGTTGGTGAGCACTTCAGCCTGGGCTAAAGCTCTTACAGATATTAAAATAGCTACTGGTCACGGTATTGTCAAGGAACTTCAGCCTTGTAGCCCTCAAGAAGTGACGTGTTCCTTTGTCTCTGTTACTAGTATGGGATCCCTAAATGTGTCTGTGGTATGTATGCAGTATTTATAAGATATTTTCTTTCACTTAGAAAAATCTTACCAGTAGTATAAGAAAGCAATAGTTTTTAATAAATCTCTGGATGAATATATTGTTTTTATTTTTACTAAGCTCTCAGAATCCTAATTACCAGACAGTCTTTACCTTTGTTATCATGAAGAAAAATTTGTTAAGAAAACTACTACTTGCTAAACAAGTTTAAACAAGGTCATGATTGGATCTTTTTCATTAAAATTGAGTAGGCAAGACTTCTACCTGAAAGGCACTAATAGTAGTCACTAACATTTATAAAAACTATGTGTCAGGCATTGTGCTAAGGGCGTTACATTCATCTTGTTTAAGTTACCCAATAATCCTAAGAGGAATGTGGGAGCTAGTATTATTATCTTCACTTTACAACTGGGAGAAAGGTAGCCCATATGTTAATTTGCCCAAGATGACACAACTGGTAAGCCAAGGTGTCGACCTCGACTGACTCCAGAGCCCATTCTCGAATTCACGTGTACCAGGTCTCTGAAAGTCATACTTTTATGGCTTCTTAAATGATCTTTAAAAATTGGTATATATAAATTTAAATTATAGTCTGCTATCTTACTAAAATACAGATAAATGTATCACTAAATACATTATCAATAGACTGTTTATATTATGTTTAAGGAAGTCCGTTTTTTCAGGAAAATACTTTTCCAGTGAATGAAGTCAGCCCTGCCTTATAAAGTAATTGGGCTGAATTTTTGTATTATAACTGTGATTTAAAAGTCACTTGTTTGCATTTATATTGACCATGATCTGAGATGAACAGTTTCCAAAATGTTTTTATATGCAAATATGCAGAAAATAGAAGGCATTAAGCCTTCAGTTATAAGATTCTACTCTCCAGCTATTTAACCCCACTCTTCCATCAGAAGTCACTATTATATTTATTTAAAAAAGAAAAAGAAAAAAGCGTAGTTTCAGTTTATTCATCTCTTAGACTTTGATCTCATCAGATTTGTAACTGGGAAGACAATTCCCGTTACATTGACCACTAGGATGTGAAGTAAAGTTCTTGTGTGAGCGCTTTTCTCTTCTGGCTGCAGCTGTTGAAATAGGAGAGAGAGTGATAGTGGGAGAGAAACTAGGGACCTAGGAGACTCCCAGGGGCAGTTTATAACCAGTCAGTTGGAGAAAAGTGAAAGCCCCCAACGAAGGAAGCTCCTTCCTGCTCCTGTTCACCTTCCCTGGGAAGCGCTAAAGTCTGATTACAGAGTAGTAGTAGGAGGGTAAGACGTGTTTCTCTTAAATTTAATCCCATCTTTTTGGTAATGACAAGCATGCTAAGATAAGATTTCTTTTAGTCATAATTTTATAGGTTACAGATTGAGAGATTTTAGCTTTATTTCCTTGGAAATAGTCATTATGTATTCAGATTTGGCACAGAACTGGAAAATCTTCCTTTTTTTGTTTTACTTTACCTATAGTTTAAATTGTAAATGAAATCATGGTATTCTGCCTCGAAATGTTAAATATTCAAAATTAAATGGGTATAAATTTTTAAGGAGATACTAAATTTTCATGTTTATTTTTCTCTTCCTTAGATCTTTGGCTTTCTGAATATGATACTTTGGGGAGGAAATGCATGGTTTGTGTACAAGGAGACCAGTTTACACAGTCCGTCAAACACTTCTGCTTCCCACAGCCAAGGAGGTATTCCGCCTCCTTCTGGAATATAATTAAAGGGAGAAATACACTGTATGAAACATATGTCTATACTTTGACCTGTTGCCAACATCTTGAGAAGCATTATTTGTTTCTAATAAAAGTAATGGCTTTTTCAATAAATTGGTGGGTTTAAAATTTTGCTGCTTTTTTATATAAAGCCTGTGCCTTTCCTAGAAATTTAAGATGTAAATGTATTCTCACATGTAAATTTGAAAATTCAGGGGCCTATTATGAGATGATACACATTTTTAAATGACTGGTTATTTCTTTACTAAGTTGTTTGCCTTCCAAAGTGTTTACACCTTAAGCCTTAATGTATGTCTTTACTCAGAAAAGAGTTACATTGTCATAATAGGAGGAAAATCTCTATTTGGAATATACACTACTGTAAGTTTGTACAGATCATATTATCTAAGACCTGTCTTTAAGAAAGCCTTGATTACATAAATCATATTTAGAAAAAACATTTAGTTCAGAATTTGTATCTGAACATTGTTTATATGTTATGAAAAACTTGTACTTGCAAAGACTGGTTGTATGTTTTGTTTCTGTTTTTCTAAGTGACCTACAGTACTTAATAGGTATACTAAAATTGTTTTGGGAATGGGATTTGGAAATTTCAGATAGACGTATAGTTAAGTTAGTGATTCTGTTGCATGAGGCAGAAACTTCCAGTATGCTGGTTGTTTATTAGGCTTGCTATAGAAGTAGAAAGAACGTGGTTCAACTCGAGAGTTTGATATGTCCGGGCATTACTCTCAGTGGTGTCTTCTGCTGTCCTTTGTTGCTCATGCTACTTAAGTGCAGGCTGAGACCTAGTCTCCTTGCACGCAGAATAAAATAAGCCACCTTTTCTTGCAGACCCTTTCATAAGGTTAAATTTGAGATTGCCTTTTACTTTTGAAACATTTAACCTTTAGATTCAATGAAGTTGCTATTTTGAGTGTAGCATTGATATTGTGAAAATAAATGCAATTTGGATTTCATGTTCATTCTTGCACAAGTGGATGATTAAGGAATTATGCATCATAAGCAGGAATTTAAGTGAGCTGTATGAGTCTTTGCTCACACATTTGGTATATTCTGAATGCAGGGATTATTCACATTTTGCTTCCTAATAACTTTTTGTTGTAAAGGGCCAGATTTCTTATTCTTACCAAATGATTGTTTATAGTGAAGCACATCTTGCTATTGCCTTATTTTTGTTGCTTTTGTTCATGGTAAGAATTGTCAGTATGAGAATGTATATCTTTTATGCACAGACTTAATAAAGAAGTTAAAAGAAAGAGTGCACTGATTGTTATATTACAAAGAAACCTTCATATTAAAGGCAGGAGCAGTACAAAATGGAATTGATTTCCAGAGTAGGAAATAGAATGTCATAATAATTTTGTTTAATGTTTGACAAGAGGGGCACCTGGGCGTCTCGGTCGGTTGTGTCCGACTCTTGATTTTAGCTCAGGTCATGATCTCAGGGTTGTGAGATGGAGCCCTGCATAGAGCTCTGGGCGGGGCTTGGAGTCTGCTTAGGATTCTCTATCTCCCTCTACCCTTCTGCTCGTGTGCTCACTCTCTTTCAAAAAAAAAAAAAAAAAATTAGCAAGAAATAAGAGACAAATATACTTTGGAGACCCTGGTTCTATCCTCTTTTCTTTCACTCTTATTTAAAAAATGCTCATTTGTAAATGTTAAGCTGATAAAATTTTTCTCATTGACCTTCCATTATTAGGCAGCAGATGTTCTTGATTACGATTATATGCTCTGGAGTCAATCCGCCTGAATTTGAATGTTAGCATCACCACATACTAGCTAGTTAACTTGAGGCAAATTAGTTACCTCCTATGTGCCTCGATTTGCTTATCTGAAAACTGGGAATAAATACTGACCTCAAAGAGTGTTCTTGAGGATGAAATGAGTAAGTAAATATAAAGTCCTTAGAACGGTGTTCAGCAGTAGGAACTTTATAAATGTTGGCTCTGATTACTAACTTTTGAAAGCATCTACTACAGAGATTCTTAACCTGTACTCCCTAGAGCTGGAGAGGGAAAGGTTGTGGGCTTGGGCAGAGAGGCAAGATAGGCTTCAGGATTACATAGGTCTCCCTTTATATTCCTCAAAGAGTCCTGGATGTTTGAGCATTTATTTTTCTGTTAGTGGTGGTTGTACATAAAGTTAATGACATTGAACGTTCATAGCTGTTGAGATTACAGTAAATCCAGAAAGGAGTCCATCCTGTTGTTTTTTCCCTTTCCAGTTTTGATTCTCATTTTGAGTTAACATCACAGGGTTAAGCAATGTGTAGGATGCTGTCCAAGACACAGGCTTTGGGGAGCCTGGCTGGCTCTGTCAGTGGGGCATGTGACTCTTGATCTCAGGGTTGTGGGCTGCAGCCTCACGTTGGAAATGGAGATTACTTAAAAATAAAACCTTTTAAAAAAAAAAGTAAAAGCTTTGACTTACTAGGTGATAGGACGCAGAGAATTATTTATAAACAGCATCATTGCTAATGTTTTCATGAATTGAGGTCATTTGGATATGGATACTCAAAGTAATTTTTTACCTGCTGTAAATGTTAAGGGCAGTGTTGCTTGTTATATGCTTTATGTTTTGCACTTAATTTAAAAATTTTTAAATTAAATTATAAATTTTAAATTAAAGGCTCCTGCCTTTAATACGTAGTATTTCAGATAGATAAGTATAAGAAATAAAATATAACTGGGTCACCCACCACTAGATTGAACAAATGCCAGCTAACGTTTTGTTTGTGTCAGATTTGTTTTGGTTTTGTCTTTTTAAGGAAATAAAACATTACAGGTACAGCCTTTTCCTTACTGAAATATATATATATTTTTGCAACTTTCACTATCACAAGATAGCGCCAAAGTAAACATTTTTGTGAAATGTGTGAAGGCTTCTCTAAGACCTATCACTAGAAGTGGAACTCTTGGAATGTGAGATAATTCACATTTTGAACTGGAACTTAGGTATTACAAATTGGTCAGTAAAGTGCTTGTACTCGTTCAGTCTCCCACTAACAGTATGTGCACTCATTTAGTCTCCCCTCACAATATGTGAGAGTCTCTATATTCTTATAGAGTAGCCCCATATTCTTGCCACTTGATGTGGACCATTGCCAATCTGATGGGTTTGAAATAGTGTCTTTGATGTTGATTAATTTGTAGTTCTCCTGTTATTATTGAGGTTGGTCATCTTTTTCTGAATTTATGGCCATCTAGTTTTCTCCCACTCTGTATTGCCTATTCATACCCTTTGCCAATTTTTCTATTGTGGTGTTTATTTTTCCCATAGATTTGAGGTGCTCTTTATTTTGGATACTAACTCCTTGGCACTGTATAGTCTGCAGACATCTCCCTGTCCACGGCTTGTATTTACAGTGTATGATTTTTGTCCTACAGAAGTTTATCCTAATTTTAATTTAACTTTATTTCTTCATGGTTTATGCTTTTTGTGTCTTTAGTTCCAAGGTCATAAAGATAATTCACCTGTTTTACGAACATGTTAGTTTTGTTTTTCACTTTTAGGTCTTTAAGACATTGTCAGTGCATTTCTGTATATGGTTGGAGGTAGGGAACTAGTTTTTATATTTTTCAGTACTCCAGTACTCCATACCCAATTTTCATTTTTCTCCGTACCCTTCATTTAAGAGTGCATCCTTTAGTCATCTCTCATCTTTCAAGTTTCCAAATTAATTGTAACTCTTTCTGTATGCTCTGTACTAGCACCATATCTAGCCCTATCTTTCTTTAATTATATGTAACTTTACAGTAAGAATTGCTGTCTGATGTCTGATAGGATAAGCACCCAGAGCACCATCACTGTTTTTACTCACAGTTGTCTAGAATGGCACAACCACTGTGCTTTTTCCAGTTTGAGGCTAATACAAATAAAATTGCTATGAATATTCATATAAATGGCTTTTTATGGACATGTGCCTCGCTTGGGGTAAATAAGTAGGAATGTGATAGCTGAATCATATGGTGGGATTATATTTAACTTTTTAAGAAACACCACAGTGGTTGTGCCATTCTAAATTCCCACCAGCAATGTATGAGAGTTGGTTACTTCACATCTTCATCAACACTTAGTATAGTCAGTCTTTTAGTTTTAGCTATCCCAGTGAGCATTGTGGATGCTCTCATTGTGGATCTGATTTGCATTGCTGTAATAGCTAATGGTGTTGAGCATCTTCTCATGTGCTTATGTACCTTTAATGTATCCTCAGTGAAGTATCAGTTCAAGACTTTTACCAGCTTACTGTGTTTTTCTTACTGAGTTTTGAGACTTCTTTAGGTAATCTAGATACAAGTCCATTATTGGACCTGTCATGTCATTCAAAGAATACAAGTTTTTTATTTGTTTTTTTTTTTTAAGATTTTATTTTTTTAAGTAATCTCTACACTCAAGGTGGGTCTCAAACTCACAACCCTGAGATCAGGTGTCACATGCTCTACTAACTGAGACAGCCAGGTGCCCCACAAGTTTTTAATTTTGTGTGTTTTGTATTATTTTTCTCCTCTAAGTTTTATAGTTTTAGGTTTTACATTTTGGACTGTAGTCCATTTTAAGTTGATTTTTATGTGTGGTGGTGCATGGTATTGATCAAATTCCTTTTTTTAAATCTTGATTTCCAATGGTTCCAGCACCGTTTGTTGAAAAGTTGTGTCTTTTCTCCATCAAATTGTTTTCTGTACCTTTGTTTAAAAAAAAAAAATGTCCATATATATGTGGGCCAATTGTGCCCTACTGACCCATTTGTCTATCTTGATGATAATACTGACACACTCTTAATTACTGTAACTTTTATAAGTCATGAAATCAGGTAGTGCTAGTCCTGTAACATTTTTTTTTCCTAAGTTGTTTTGACTGCTGGAGGTCTTGCATTTCTATATGAATGTTAGAATCAACTCCTGAGTTTCTACAAAAATAACTACTGGGATTTTGATTGGAATTATATTGAATCTATAGGTAATTCAGAAAAAATTGACATCTTAATATTGAGTCTTCCAACTCATGAACATGGTATAGTTCTTGATTTGTATAGGACTTTAATTTCTCTCAACAGTGTTTTGTATTTTTCAGTGTACAGAGTCTGTACATGTTTTGTCAGATTTATCCCTAAGTGATCAATATTTTTATGCCATTGTAATCGTATTTTTATATTGAAATGGAATTTATTTTTTATATTAATCTTGTATGCTATACCCTTGCTAAATTTACTTATACTAATAGATATGAACTATATCATGTTTCCATTCCAAGGTGATGTGATTTATAGTGTTGGGGTTCGGAGCCATGGCCAAGAAAGAATTCTTGAGATATTTTTGGTGCAAAAAAGGTGGTTTTATTAAAGCACAGGGACAGGACCCTTGGACAGAAAGAGCTGTCCTGTGAAGAGCAGTTGGTTATATACTTTGGAGTTGGGGGAGGTAAAGACAAAGGAAGTTTCCAAAAGGATTTTCATAAGTAAAAGAGACTCTCAGGAGCCTGGAGGCCTAGCTGTTATCAAGCTAAGGTGGTTTTCCCCCCTAGCAAAGCATTAACTTTGAGGCAGTTGGGAGTTCCTGGAAGAATGTTCTACACTGCTTGTCTCAAGTATTTGTTTAAATATAAGGAAATTTAAATTTATCTATATTTCTTTTGCCTTTGTACTCCTCATCAATGGTACAGTTTGATTCCCTGTCACAATCCTATTACTCATCATCATAATCCCTGGAGATCAAAATGATAAATTCATCATTGCTTCTGCTGAAGCCTCATTTCCTTGATGATCACTTTCCAATGAGCCCTGCTTTTAAGGATCCCGTTTTTAGAGACGAAATTACTTAATTTGATTCACCCACTGATTAGCAGTCCTCACGGTCATTTTGGAGTCAGAAGAAATGCAGAATCTCAGGCCCCATCCCAGACCCATTATGAGAAGTAAGGGAGATGATTCATTTTCAGAAATTGCAAATAAAAGCTGTGCTAACAGTAGGTTTATAAACAAAATATGTACAAACGCCCCCCCCACACACACACAATGGGTCATTTACTGTCTTAATCTTGTTTGTTATTATGGTACTATTCAGGTTTTTATATTTTTCTTGAATCTGTAAAATGTGGGATTTTTCCATTTTGTCTGAGTTTTCAGATTTTATTAGCATGGAATTTGATCCATGTTTTTAATGGATCCATTTTGGCTTTATTGATCCTTGCTAGTTCATTTTCTTTCTGTAATTTCTGCTCTTATCTTCATTAGTCCTTTCCTTCTACTTTCTTCGGATTTGTTTTACTGTGTTTTTTTTTCCCCTTAGCTTGAAATGGGCACTTAGCTCATTAATTTTTTCACCTTTTTCCATAATACAAACAATTTGAGATTTTATATTTTCCACTATCTACTATTTGAGCTTTATCCCACATGTTTTCCAGGTGCAGTATTTTTTAACATTTTAAATGCAACCACATTTGACATTACAATTCTTTGTTGTACAATTCTTTGTTGATCTATTGGTTATTTGGTAATGTGTCACCAAAAATGGGGCTTTCTAATTCTTTTTTATTGACTTGTAATTGCATTGTGGTCTCTGCAGTGATCAATTCCCTTTGAAATTTGTTTTGCTCGCCCTTTTTTTTTTAAGTTTACTTATTTTTTGAGAGAGTGAGAAGGAGCAGGGGAACAGAGGAGAACAGAGGATCTGAAACTGGCTCTATGCTGAAAGCAGCGAGCTCAAACTCATGAACCATGAGATCATGAACTGAGCTGAATTCAGACGCTTAACTGACTGAGTCACCCAGGCGCCCCTGGCTTGCTTTTTGACCTAGTTTATGGCCAAAAATTTTATTTCATGTGCTTAAAAGAATGTTTGTCCTGTTGAGTGTGGTGTTCTATATTTCCTTTATATATTAGTGTATTAATGTTATTATTTAGGGGAGCCTGGGTGTCTCAGTTGGTTAAGCACCTGACTCTTGATTTTGGCTCACATGATTTCACCGTTTGTGAGTCGGAGCCCCATGTCAGGCTCTGAGCTGACACTGTGGAGCCTGATTGGGATTCTCCCTCCCTCTCTTTCTGCCTTTCATCTGCTCACTCTCTCAAGATAAATGAATAAACATTTTTTCAAATGTTATTATTTAAATCTTCTATATGTTAACTGAAGCACATGTAAAATAAGGACATACACACTAAAAATAAAACAAACATACATCAAGCAAAACAAGTTTACTTGTCTGGGATTTGCTCAGCTGCTTAAGTCTGTAGATTTATATCTTTTGCCAAATTTAGGGAGTTTTGGGCCATTATTCCATTACTTTTTTAGCTTAGCCCTTTTTCTTCTCTTCTTGATTTATAAGGACATAAATGTTAAATTTTTTTGGTTATAGTTCTGCAGGTCTCAGAAACCTGTTCCTGTTTCACATTTTATACTATTTTCTCTCTAGTAGTTGCATCATATCTGTCTTCCAGTTCACTAATTCTTTCCTTTGTGTCTTTCATTCTGCAGTTGTGTCCATCCATTGTTCAATTATTGTATTTTTAAGTTCTAATAGGGGGACGCCTGGGTGGCTTAGGTGGAAGACCATGAGACTCTTGATCTTGTAGTTATGACTTCAAGCACTGCGTTGGTTGTAGAGAGTACTTAAGACTTAAGTAAAATAAAATTTCCATTTGGTTATTTACTAAGACTTTCTCTTTCTTTGCTGTTTTTTCATTTGCTGCCAGAATGTTCATTTTCTATAGCTTATCATACCCATTTTTGAGTCTTTATTAATATAATCTTAGATAAATTTCTGGTAAATTCATTTGCTTCAGGTTAAACTCAGTTAATTCAATTTGTATATTTCCCCTCCTTCTCTCCCAAGGTGGCATTTAGATTCTGGAGAGTTTACATATTATAGCTCTGAAAGGCACCATCTGTCCCTGATGGCTCTGTCCCCCATCTGGTCTTGGATGAGGCCACCCCCATCCCCATACCAAATACCCTGAGATGTTCCTGGAACCAGCAACTTGTCCTGGGAGCTGGGTCTTCCTCGGCCTCACCCTGGAGACCCCTTCAGGTCTGTCTGCCTGCTCCCACTCCTTTTCCCATCATATTCTTCTAGATGTTTCTGTACTGCTTTGAAACCTGAGAGGCTGAAAATTATCCCAAGCCTCCTCTTCTCACACACACTTTACCAGCATTTCTATCCCACTGCCCCACCCAGAAAGCAGAAACAGGTGCTCTCTGTCCTCAGATCCTCAAAATTGTCTGAAGCTCAATCATCTATTACCCAATGTGCCCTCACCAGGTGCATCAACAGGGGTTCCAGCCTCCTGGAGACTCCCAGGAGCATCCAACTTTCTCCCTTCCCCTCCCTTAGCACTGGAAATCTTACTTATTTTTCTATGCCTGTTGTTTTTAATGTCATGATCTAGACCCAGTATGTGCAAAGAACCCAAGCTCTTTAAGCCATTTCTCTACCAAAGACTGCAAAAATACTTTTTTGAATATACAGTACCTGTGCATTAACTCATTTGATTCCCTCAACAAGGTAATCTGGGAACACCTACCAAGTGTATTGTCTGAGCTTCCTGGGCTGTACCTTCAAAGTACAAGGAAGCTGGGGTGGGAGGGTAGCAAATGGCACTGGTATTTAAAACCGGTTAAAACGTCATATTTTATTTTACCATGAAGATTTTCCTTTGTTCCCAGTAATTCCACTTTGAACATTTTATTTATTATTTATTTAATTTTAAGTAAGCTCCATGCCCAACATGGCTTGAACTCATGACCCTCAGATCATTGTTGCATGTGACACTGAGTCACCCAGTTGCCTCCACTTTGAGCGTTAAATTGTTTTTTAATGTTTTATTTATTTCTGAGAGACAGCGTGAGCAGGGGAGGGTCAGAGAGAGAGGGAGACGCAGAATTCGAAGCAGGCTCCATGCTCAGCTGTCAGCACAGAGCCCGACATGGGGCTCAAACCCTCGAACTGTGAGATATGACCTGAGCCAAAGTCGGATGCTTAACCAACGGAGCCACCCAGGTGCCCCCACTTTGAGCATTTTAAAACAAATGAACAGGGGCGCCTGGGTGGCTCAGTCAGTTAAGCAGCTGATTCTTGTTTTCGGCTCAGGTCATGATCTCACAGTTGGTGGGTTTGAGCCCCATATTGGGCTCCACACTGATTGCTCAATGACTGCTTGGAATTCTCTCTACCCACCCTGGATCTCTCTCTCTCAAAATAAACAAAAACTTAAAAAATAAAATAAGTGAACAGTGATGGTGCTTTCTATTCTTCCCTCTCTGACAAAAGGAGAGTCTTGGGTTTGCTCCAGATTGGAGCTCTGTGATCAGGAAGGTTGACCCATGGGTTAAAGAAATCCTTTGCAGCTTTTTTTTAAAGTGTTATTATTTGTTTTTATAATTTCTATGGAAAGACATTTTTATGTCTTGCAAGATATCCAAGTGATACTAGCCCAACTGTCCATTTGGTCCCCAAGATGTGGTATAAACACTAAGTAACCATTCTTCCTTTCTATCTTGAATTAACTGAACTCCATTTGCTCTTTGCCACCCAACTAAAAAACTATTTCCCAGCCTCTCTTGCACCATGTGTAGCTTGATGACTAAATTCTGGCCAATGGAATGAAGACAGAATCATTAACATCCAATCTTAAATAAAACCCTCACAATAAAAAATCATGCTAAGTAAGAGAAAACTGTAAATTTTCCTCTGAAAATTAGGAATGAAGTCAAAGTGCCTGCTCTCATTACTTCTATTTAGCACTTTATAGAGGTCCTGTGCAACACAATAAACCACAAAAAAGAAATTAAACAAGGATTGAGAAGGAAGAAATAAAACTGTCATTATTTATAGATGATATGATTGTCTAGATAGAAATCCCCTAAAGAATCTAAAAGTAAATTATTAGACATATTAGAAGGGTTTGATATGATAAATATAACAAATTCAATTTCATTTTCATATACTGGACATAATTTTTTAATTACTTTTAAATATCAATATTATTTATTTACAATACTATAAAATGATAAAAATTCTAAGGGGAAAATTAGCAAACAGTGCAAAATATATACATAGGAAATTAGGAAATTTTAGCAAAAACATTAAAAGAATATCTCAATGGAGAAATATCCCATCTTTATGGATAGGAAGACTTTATCATAAATATGTCAGTTCTCTCCATAGTGACCTCCACATGTACTGGAAATCAATTAACAGTAAAAAAAAATCGCAACAATGGGGCGCCTGGGTGGCTTAGTCGGTTGGGCGTCCGGCTTTCGCTCGGGTCATGATCTTGTGGTTCGTGGGTTCGAGCCCCGCGTTGGGCTCTGTGCTGACTGCCAGCTCGGAGCCTGGAGCCTGTTTCAGTCTGTGACTCCCTCTCTCTCTGACCCTCCCCTGCTCATGCTGTCTCTCTCTCTCTCTCCTAGAAATAAATAAAACATTAAAAAAAAAATCGCA
Source organism: Proteles cristata cristata (assembly GCA_017311185.1). Classification (NCBI taxonomy): domain Eukaryota; kingdom Metazoa; phylum Chordata; class Mammalia; order Carnivora; family Hyaenidae; genus Proteles; species Proteles cristata. The sequence continues at coordinate 7,101 of JAESUZ010003757.1, read as the reverse complement.
ACAAGGTTTTTCATAGAACATGAGTAGCTGATTCTAATATATATGGAGAAGCAAAAGGCCAAAGATAGACAAGATATTTTTGAATAAAAAAGAACAAAGGAGGAGTTAAGATGGCAGAGTAGTAAGAAGACCCTGGGCTTGTCTCATCCCTCAAACACAGCTAGATCAACATTAAGCCAGTTTGAACACTTGGGAAATTGATCTGAAGATTAAAACACTCTGCATAATTTGAGGGAGAGAACACGGCAGCTTCTCTTAACAGACTAAAACATACCTACAACCCAGCTCCCTTTATTTGATTTTTAAAAATTTTTATTTCATTGTAATTTTTTTTCTTCCTCCAAAATGACAAAATGGAGGAAATCACCTCAAAAGAAGGAACAGGAAGAAATGAGAACCTGGGATTTAATCAATGCAGATATGAGTAAAATGTCTGAATTTAAAGAACAATTATAAGGATACTAGATGGGCTTAAAAAAGCGTAGAAGACACCAGAGAATCCCTTTCTGCAGAAATAAAAGAACTAAAATCTAGTCATGCCAAAATTAAAAATTCTACAACCGAGATGCAAACCCAAACAGAGGCCATGAAAACAAGGATGGAAGAGGCACAGAAGTGAATTAGTGATATAGAAGATATAATTATGGAAAATAATGAAGCTGAAAAGAAGAGGCAGACAAAGGTCAGGGATCATGAAGACAGTTTTAAGGAACTCAGTGACTTATTAAAACTTAATATTCATACCACAGGAGTTCTAGAAGATGAAGAAAGAGAAAAGGAGCATAAGATTTATGTGAGCAAATTATAGGTGAAAACTTCCCTAATCTGGGGAAGGACACAGACATCAAAATCCAAGAAGCACAGAGAGCTCCCACTAAATTCAACAGAAGCCAGCCATCACCAAGGTATATCATGGTCAAATTCTTAAACAAAGGAAAGAATCCTGAAAGCAACAAAGTGAGGGGAAAAAGTCCCCACTAGATGGGAAGAGAGATCAGGTTCACAGCAGATCTGGCCACACAAACTTGACAGTCCAGAAAGGAGTAGTGGGATATGTTCAATGTGGTGAATGGGAAAAACATGCAGCCAAGAATACTCTGCCCAGCAAGACCATCATTCAGAATAGAAGGAGGGATCCCAGACAAATAAAAACTTAAAGAGTTGGTGACCACAAAACCAGACCTGTAAGAAATTTTAAGGGGGACTGTATGGAGAAAGAAAAAAAAAAAACAAAAAAAACGACCAAAAGCAACGAAGACTAGAAAGGGCCAGAGAATATCACCAGAAACATTAACTCTACAGGCAACGCAATGGCACTAAATTTATGCCTTTCAAATCACTCTGAATGTAAATGGACTAAACGCTCCTATCAAAAGACATAGGGTATCAAAATGGATTAAAAACACAAGAGCCATCTCTATGCTACCTACAAGAGATTCGTTTTAGACTCAAAGACATAGGCAGATAGAAAATAAGCAGATGGAGAGCCATCTTTCATGCTAATGGACATCAAAAGAAAGCCAGAGTAGCCATACTTGTATCCGACAAACTAGATTTTAAACCAAAGACTGTAACAAGATAAAGAAGGGCATTATAATTAAGGGTCTATCCATCAAGAAGATCTAATAATTTTTAAATATTTATGACCTCAATTTTAAACACCCAGATATATAAATAAATTAATAACAAACATAAAGAAAATCTTTGATAATAATACAATAATAGTAGGGGACTTTAGCACCCCACTTAGAACAATGGACAGATCGTCAAAGCAGAAAATCAACAAGGAAACAATGGCTTTGAATGACCCACTGGACCAGATGGACTTAACAGATATATTCAGAACATTTAATCCTAAAGCAGAAGAATACACATTCTTTTGTAGTGCCTGTGGAACATTTTTCAGAATAGATCACATACTGGGTCACAAATCAGCACTCAACAAGTACAAAAAGATTGAGATCACACCATGCATATTTTTGGATCACAATGCTATGAAACTTGAAGTGAACCACAAGAAAAAATTTGGACAGTCCTCAAAAACATGGAGGTTAAAGAACATCCTACTAAAGAATGAATGGAGTTAACCAGGAAATTAAAGAAGAAATAAATAAATGGAAGCAAATGACAGTGAAAACACAAGAATCCAAACCTTTTGGGTTACAGCAAAGGCAGTCATAAGAGGAAAGTTTATTACAATTCAGTCCTATCTCATGAAGCAAGAAAGGTCCCAAAGGCGCTTTGTCCCCTAAAGGAGCTAGAAAAATAACAAATAAAACCTAGAGCCAACAAAAGAAGGGAAATAATTCAGATTAGAGCAAAAATAAACACTATAGAAACAAACAAAAAACCAGTAGAACAGATCAGTGAAACTAAGAGCTTATTCTTTGAAAGAATTAACAATATTGGTAAACCTCTAGCCAGACTTATCAAAAAGGAAAGAGAAAGGACCCAAATAGAAAAAATCACAGATGAAACCAGAGATATCACAACCAACATCACAAAAATAAAATTATAAGAGAATATTATGAAAAATTATATGCCACAAACTGGGCAATCTGGAAGAAAGGGACAAATTCCTAGAAACTCTCCAAGTACCAAAACTGAAATAGAAAGAAAAAGGAAATATGAACAGACCTATAACCACTAAAGAAATTAAATCAGCAATCAAAAAACTCCCAACAGGGGTGCCTGGGTGACTCAGTCCACTAAGCATCCTACTCTGGATTTTGGCTCAGGTCATGATCTCACAGTTCATAAGTTCAAGCCTCTCATCAAGTTCACGAGGAACCTGCTTAAGATTCTGCCTCACCCTCTCTCTCTGCCCCTCCCCTGCCCAATCACACTCTCTCTCTCAAAAATAAAAAAAAATAAATATGTAAATAAATAAATAAAAACTTTGAAAAGAATTTAAAAAACCCAAGCATTATTAAAATGCCTATATGACCCAAAGCAATCATCTATACATATAGTGCAATCCCTACAAATATACCACCAACATTTTTCGCAGAACTAGAACAATCCTAAAATTTGTATGGAACCACAAAAGACCCTGAATAGGCAAAGCAATCCTGGAAAAGAAAAACAAAACTGGAGGCATCACAATTCTGGATTTCAAGCTATGTTACAAAACTGTCATCCTCAAAACAATATGGTACTGGCACAAAAACAGACACACAGATCAATGGAACAGAATAGAAACCCAGAAATGGACACGTAACTATTGGAAAGATCTGTATGTAAGACCAGAAATCATCAAAATCCTAGATAAGAACACAGACAGCAACCTCTTTGACCTCTGCCAGAGCAACTTCTTACTAGACACATCACCAAAGGCAAGGAAAATAAAAGCAAACATGAACTATTTGGACTTCATCAAGATAGAAAACTTCTGCATAGTGAAGGAAAGAATCAACAAAACCAAAAGGCAGCCTACAGAATAGGAGAAGATATTTACAAATGACATATCTGATAAAGGGTTAGTATCCAAAATCTATAAAGAACTTATCAAACTCAACACCCAAAAAACAAATAACCCAGTGAAGAAATGAGCAGAAGACATAAATAGACCCTTTTCAAAAGAAGACATACAGATGGCTAACAGACATGAAGACATGCTCAGCATCACAAATCATTAGAGAAATACCAAAAAGCCCACAATGAGATACCACTCCACATTTGTTAGAATGGCTAAAATTAACAACACAAGATACAAGAGGTGTTGGCGAGGATGCTGAGAAAGGGGAACCATCTTGCCCTGTTGGTGGGAACACAAACTGGTACAATCACTCTGTAGAAGAGTAAGAGGTTCCTCAAAAAACTAAAAATAGAACTGGCCTACAATCCAGCAATTACACTATTAAGTATTTACCCAAAGGATAAATAAATACAGATTCGAAAGGGGTACATGCACCCCAATATTTAAAAGCAGCATTACTGGGGCACCTGGGTGGCTTAGTCAGTTAAGCGTCCAACTTTGGCTCAGTCATGATCTCACCGTCCATGAATTCGAGCCCTGCATTGGGTTCTGTGCTGACAGCTCAGAGCCTGGAGCCTGCTTCGGATTCTGTGTCTTCCTCTCTCTCTGTCCTTCCCCTGCACTTGCACTTTATCTCTCTCTCAAAAATAAACTTAAAAAAGAAAAAAAAAAAAAAGGCAGCATTATCAACAGTAGCCAAACTATGAAGATAGCCCAAATGTCCATCAACTGATGAATCAATAAAGGAGATGTGGCATATATACAATGGAATATTACTCAGCCATCAAAAAGAAGGAAATCTTGCCATTTGCAATGGCATGGATGGAGCTAGAAGATATTATGCTAAGTGAAATAAGTCAGAGAAAGAAGACTATCATGTGATTTCACTTATATGTAGAATTTAAGAAACAAAACATGAATAGGGGCAGAGGGAAAAAGAAGAGAGGGAAACAAACCCAAACAAGGGACTCTTAACGACAAAGAACAAACTATGGGTTGACAGAGGGAGGTGGGTGGAGATGGCCTAAATGGTGATGGGTACTAAGGAAGGCACTTGTTGGGATGAGCACTGGGTGTTATATGTAACTGATGGATCGCTGAATTCTCCTTCTGAAACCAATACTGCACTGTGTTAGCCAACTAAAATTTGAAGAAGAAAAAAAGAAAAATAATGAAGGGGATTATCCTGGCAGACATAATGATTTATTATAAAGTTATAGTAATGAAGGCAGTGTGGTAATGGTGTAGAACAAACTAACCAATGGGTAGGGTAGAATAGAGAGCCCAGCATCAGACCCGTGCATGTTTGAATTTTTAAGACATGTTGGAAGTTAGAAAGTGGGAAAAAGAAACACTGAATAACCAATGTGGCTGAAAAAATGAAATCTGAATTTATTTCACATCATATACAAAAATCAAACGAAGAAGCAGTAAAAGCTTAAATGTCAAAAGCAAACTTTAGCCTTTAGAAGAAAATGTAAAGTGAAAATCTTTCTGATCTTAAGATCAGGAAGAGTTTTCTAAACAATATACAAAAATACACTAATCATAAAAGGTGTTATTAACAAATTCAGAGACATTAAAATGCATCATCAAAACATGTCATGAACATACCGTAAAGAAACTAAAACTCACAAGTGGGAGAAGTCATGACAACACAAAGAATTAGCATGAGAAATATATAAAGATTCCTACCAACAAATAAACAGAAAAGTAACCTAATAGGAAACTGTGCCAAAGATTCAAACAGGTCTTTCACAGAAGAGGAAATAGATACAGCTAATTAATATATGAAGCACCAGCTCAACCTCCTTATTGGAAAAATGTAAATCAAAACCACACAGAGATATCATTGTATAACTATTAATAAAAGCAACAAATTCTGGCAACATCAAGTTTGAAGGGAGTGTGAATCAATGTGATCACACTGCTGGTAGAGATGTAAATTAATATAATCACTTTGAAAAATAATTTGTCATCTGAAGTTGTTCAGACTTTAAGACCCAAATAATTCCAGGGGTGCCTTGCTGGCTCAGTAGATAGAGTGTGCAAACCTTGATATCAGGGTTGTGGGTTTGAGCCACTTGTTGGGAATAGGAGATTACTTAAAAATAAAATCTTTTTTAAAAAAGACCCAGTAATTCCACATCTAGGTATTTGTTTCCCCTCCAAAAAACTAGGCACCTGTGTGATCTACAAAATAGATAGGGAAATGCTCATAGCCAAAATGTTTGCATTAGAAAAAGTAATAGAGGGGGCACCTGAGCGGCTCAGTGGATTGAGCATCTGATTCTTGGTTTTGGCCCAGGTCATGATCTCATGCTTAGTGGGTTTAAGCCCGGAGTCGGACTCTGCTCTGCCAGTGCTTGGGATTCTGTCTCTCCCTATTTCTCTGCCCCTCCGCCACTCTTGCTTACACATGCACACATGCGCGCGCTTGCTCTCTCTCATCCTTTCTCTCTCTTAAGTAAATTTTTTTAAAAAACAGAAAAAGTAATAGAAGCAACCCAAATATCTATTGGCAGGAGGAAAGATAAATAAAATTTGGTAGAGTCACACAACGGACTATAACACAGATGTGAAAATTAATGAACTACAGTTTTACTAACCACACGGATGTCTCAGAATCAATGTTGCATAAAAGCTGGCTACAGAAGACTAAATACGGTGTGGTCCTAATTATATTAACTGAGCAGCCAATTATGTATTTATTTAGGTGTACAAGCATGTCTGGTAAATTTCATTTTCAAAAGACAAAGGAATGACAAACACCGAATTTACGAGAGGAGTGGCCTACTGCAGGACACGGAGGGCAAAGGTAGCGGGTAAAGAAAAAATATTGGGTATATGCTAGTTCTTGGCTGGGTGTTCGTTTCAGCAGACACTGATTTGCAAAGAAAAATAACGTAAAGTGCAATAGGGCCATGCGTGCCGCAACAAAGAGAGTGTGCCGTGGATCAAGAGTTTTAATTGAGTTCTGTGCATTTAAAATTCATTTTTTAAACCATATTTTTTTAAGCCTATGAAAGCTGTAAAAGGAATTTTCCTTAATCCCACTACCCAAATGCTGCAAGCGGCTCCTCTTGAAAGTCTCAGTTAATGACCTGGAACATGCTTTTATGGCTTTCCAATGAAGTGTGAAGTGTTGCTGTTCTTGTCAACAAACTGTCAAGCTGCACTTCCGGCAGCTCTAAGGTCAGGGGAATGATTTTGAAAACCTTGGCTGGGAACTTGAGGAAAGAAACAAAAAAGGTGTCAGCTAGGGCTCCCTGGGGACAGTTTGCAGTTTATTTTTAAAAATTTGGTTCCAAACGTCTCATTTAAATTCTAGAAAAAACAAATAAGAGTATTGCAAAGTAAATGTTTATTTCAAATGTCAGAATTTTAGGTCACATTTGTGTTGTACCGTGCTCTTGCACTTTTCTTTGTGATTCATTATTAACATTTTCTTTAAAACTTTATACAGCCCTTAGTTTCCCTGTAAAAACACAAAAGGCATTTTGATGTTGAAGCAGCAACCAGGTCCAGGTGCCTGGGTGGCTCAATCGGTTAAGCATCAGATTCTTGACTTCGGCCCAGGTCATGAGCTCATAGTTTGTGAGTTCGAGCCCTGCATCAGGCTC